>OX442334.1:23389829-24669829 GCA_949358125.1 Idaea dimidiata | reverse complement strand
AACCAACCAACCAACCAACCAACCAACCAACCAACCAACCAACCAACCAACCAACCAACCAACCAACCAACCAACCAACCAACCAACCAACCAACCAACCAACCAACCAACCAACCAACCAACCAACCAACCAACCAACCAACCAACCAACCAACCAACCAACCAACCAACCAACCAACCAACCAACCAACCAACCAACCAACCAACCAACCAACCAACCAACCAACCAACCAACCAACCAACCAACCAACCAACCAACCAACCAACCAACCAACCAACCAACCAACCAACCAACCAACCAACCAACCAACCAACCAACCAACCAACCAACCAACCAACCAACCAACCAACCAACCAACCAACCAACCAACCAACCAACCAACCAACCAACCAACCAACCAACCAACCAACCAACCAACCAACCAACCAACCAACCAACCAACCAACCAACCAACCAACCAACCAACCAACCAACCAACCAACCAACCAACCAACCAACCAACCAACCAACCAACCAACCAACCAACCAACCAACCAACCAACCAACCAACCAACCAACCAACCAACCAACCAACCAACCAACCAACCAACCAACCAACCAACCAACCAACCAACCAACCAACCAACCAACCAACCAACCAACCAACCAACCAACCAACCAACCAACCAACCAACCAACCAACCAACCAACCAACCAACCAACCAACCAACCAACCAACCAACCAACCAACCAACCAACCAACCAACCAACCAACCAACCAACCAACCAACCAACCAACCAACCAACCAACCAACCAACCAACCAACCAACCAACCAACCAACCAACCAACCAACCAACCAACCAACCAACCAACCAACCAACCAACCAACCAACCAACCAACCAACCAACCAACCAACCAACCAACCAACCAACCAACCAACCAACCAACCAACCAACCAACCAACCAACCAACCAACCAACCAACCAACCAACCAACCAACCAACCAACCAACCAACCAACCAACCAACCAACCAACCAACCAACCAACCAACCAACCAACCAACCAACCAACCAACCAACCAACCAACCAACCAACCAACCAACCAACCAACCAACCAACCAACCAACCAACCAACCAACCAACCAACATTCACTCGCGTAGTTTACTCCTTTTCCATGGGTGGCGCCATCTTCGTTGCTTAATTATTAGACGCACACGGGAATTGTTTTTATTGCTATTGTCATAGAGTACATTTAATTTTTCTTCCGGCAAAAAGAATTTGGTAAACATTTAAAACAAGTTACGCTTCTGATTTCTGTAGAAAGAAATTGCAAATAAATATATTGAGTTTAATTTTATTAATTTCTTCTATGGTTTTCGCGATTTTGCATAATAAAACACTTTATTTATCCGGTTTTTATCGCGTTTTTATTCATTATTTGACCCGAGCTTTCGCCAACTTTACAGTTGGCTTTTTCAAGGTCGACCAATGATGATATAATGAATAAAAACGCGATAAAAACCGGATAAATAAAGTGTTTTAATTTTATTGTTCAAATTCATTTTTTATTTAATTTAATTGGATGTATTAGATCACTATATATATGTCGAGCGTTCTTACAACTATGACTCTTAGTGTGGCTAGTTAATTTAAATGATTTGATGAAAGATTTTCATCTAAAATGTCATAATTTAATTTAATGTCATCCTGCTCAATAGAGACAGTTTGGTTATTAACCAAGTTCTTGACTGAAATATTAAAAAAATAAGATAGCAAGCTGTATTTTATTTAATACAATTATTAAGGTATATTAATATCGACCTTTTGTCATACAAAAATGTTAACTAACTATAGAGTTAGTATCAATGATGTCAAATTTATTAATATTACATGCTATAGTGTGATTTCGCAAAGGTACTCCAATAATTTTATTTGATTAATAGAAGTTAAGGGGTCGTAGTAGGCCAGAACTGATGTTTCTAGGGTGAATTAGTACAAAAGTTATTTGAAATAAAAGTTTTTGAAACCATATCTATTAAAGTCGAGGATATTTAATAACACGTGAATGTCGTGAAAACACGATTCCAGAAAATTTTCTCGATAGAAAAAAATTCCAAACTTCCCTCTAAATTGTACAAATAAGTGATGTTACTCAGTCAATATTGTACGAAACTAATAAAACTTTGTATCAGAACTGAACTTAGCTCAATACAGGCAGTGAATGTTTTAAATTTCAAGATAAACGTTTAGTTATCTTAAAACTAGCAATTGGTTTGATTTTACGCAATAAAATGTTGCATAGTCGCATCTTACGTCCTTCACTTACACATCTGAAATTCGCTAGCTTTATCCCTGTCGCGCTATTAGGGTTATATAGGCCCTTAAATGTGACTGTGTGTTTTTAACGTTGTACCTGCTGAAGAATCATTAAAATACCTTGGTACTTAACCATAATTATTACAGAGAAAAAATGTCACCACCGAGGCGAGATGCAGTACATAGGTACTTTGAATACGATGAAATGTCTAGAAATGCAATACGTAGGGGCGGGGTAAAGGTAACCCATTAGAAAGTCTATCAAAGGGCTACCCCATCGATGAGGTTTCCGTAATAAAATGTGTAAGCCTTTCGCCTGGGAAACTCAATGATTGGGTTACCATATCAATAGTGGTGTAGGTAGGTTACCAAATGAAGATGGTCACCATATCCAGATGGTAAGCTGAGCAAAGGGGTTGGGGTTCGATAGAATTAACTCCAAAGCGGTGTTTTGCGGTCCCTGAGTTGTGTGTGAGTCACGCACCGTCCGTCCGTCTGTCTGTTTTTCTAATATGATTTATTGTTTTAATGTGAATGCGCCCCAAAGTTCCAGTGTGTAATCAGATTTCATGTGAGTTTCGGTCGATTATTTTGACTTCTACCCTCTAGCCCTAATACCCCCCCCCCCCCCCCCCCACTTTCCGATATAGGAATAGGATTATAAAAGTTTATTGATTGCCTACCTACCTAGTTAGTAGAGTTAGGTGTCAGCGCGGCGCGGGCGGTGGTGCTCGTGCGTGCATCGCGCCCGTCGACCGACCGCGAATGAAGGCGCGTGTTTACGATGAGAAAGCTCCAACAATACAGTCAATTGCTGACTTTAGGTAGGTACCTATCTACCTCGATAGTTCTTAAATGTCTAGGTTATTGTATGTTAAGGTCCAATGAGACGAATGGCTCGGTAAATAAAACAAACTTGAATACGTAGGTCGGAGGTGGCACCGCGCAGGCGCCGGCGACCGGGACCACTCTCCACTATATTTACATACAACACATAGGTATGTTACAACAGTATCAACGATAGAGATACAATACATACAACACACATTACGCTATGACGACGTCCGTCCATCTGTTGTTACATTACATAGCTATAGGTACCTACATTTATCTAATAGATGATCAAACATACTTATCATTATAGTATATATTTCCGTCGCCCTGTTCTTCAGATATATTTACAAAGACAGTGTTTTGACCTACAGAAAACACTAATTTGTAAATAAATCCGAAGAACAAAGCGACGACAGACATAAAACGTTACAGACGAACAGACGTCGCGTCACGCGTCACGCGTCGCTCCTCGCGTCACTACGACGTCGACGTGTCGACGGCATGCGGCATGCGGCAGTAGGTGGCAATAGTTAGTAGAGTCGAGAGAGTGGACGCGAGGGCGAGGCGATCGCGATCGCGTCACTAGCTTTGTACTTTATATACATACATACATTATACTTAGTCCTTAGGTAATAAATTAACTAACACAATTTTGTGATATAGGTACCGACGTGTATACGTTTTCGGATCACTTCGTTTTATCTCTCCGCACTTGTCAATCGTGGGCATGATGTGCTAGGTACATACTTTCAAATCTCAAGTAATCTCATCTGTCACAAAATATGGCATCCGCAACGTAGCGCTCACTTGAATATAAAAATATAACGATTCATAAAAATATAATTAGGTAAAAAACTAAAATATAATATCACGTAGGTAAATTTGATCTAAACTTTAGTGAATCAGTACCTAAGTAAATTATAAAAATTAAAATATCTTTTTTTATATTATTTTAGTGCCTTAGGCACACTTATAGCAATATTTAATGAAAAAGTACATCTTCAAAAATTTTGAATCTTACTGCTAGGAAACTAGTAAGTAAGTACCTACTCAAAGAATCGACTGCAGTCGATTATTCGAGTACTTACTTATTTATTTTGTCGACGTTCGTTCGAGCGCCTCTACTCGATGTTTTTAAACTTTTCATTACCTTTAATAATTGAACCGAATTGAAACGAATCACCTAAACCTAATGAACGAGTCAACTTTACGCTAACGGCTCATAGTAGATAACAATTTTAAGAGATGCATTTTTACATAAAAATATTTCTAACAAAGAAAATATCATCATCGAGATTCGTTCGAGTAATATGTCAGGTTTAGAGTAGGTCTAGGTGGTCATGTCTCGTGTCACGTGTCACGTGTGTTAACTGGCACATTTGGTCTTCCCGTCGAGCAACTTCCGCCAGAAGTCGAACTGCTCGTGGTAGCGGACCATGTGTACTGTGGCGGCGCGTTGTATCGCACACGGGTGCGGAGCCAGCTTGCGGTTGTAGAACGGTGGCGAGTGGACGCGGCGCATGCCGAGCTCGGCCGCCAGCACGCCCGTCACGAACACGTCCTCCAGGCGCAGGTAGCGGCGGCGTGGCGTCAGCGCGGCCGCCAGCAGCGGCGCCACGCAGTCGCGCGATACGAGGTACGCCGGACCGGTCGTGAAGTCGGGGAACGCGCCGCCGCCCGGCCACTCCGCCGTCGACACGTAGTACTTGGAGCGAGTCGTGCGCTTCGGCAGCGACTTGCGCACGACGCGACCCCACACCGTACGAGTCGCGTTGCCGACGGCCGCGCTGCCCGCGAACTGCAGCAGCCGCGGCACGTTCAGGAACATGTCGTCGTCCGTCTTGAGCAGGTGCTTCGCCTTCCCGCAGTAGCGCGCCGTCCACTCGAGCATCGAGAGCGTCTTCAACGTGAGGTTCGAGTAGGAGTCTATCGAGTTGCCGACGATGAGATCGCCGTAGAGAGCGTCCTCGGCTCGCAGCGCGGGCTCGAGGGCGGCCGGCGGCGCTCCCAGCACGAAGGCGATGGCGACGTCGGACCGCGCCGCGTAGTGACCCCACGTGAGGCGGACGGCGTCGCGCGCGCTCGCGTGGGTCGGCGCCGACGTCACCAGGATCAGCAGGCGCAGGTGGGCGCCCTGCGCCGGGCACAGCTCGGGGTGGGCCCGCGAGTGACCCGCCACGTACACGTCCGGCACGTACAGCACGCCGGGCTCGCGGCGGGCGACGGCGGTCGCGTTGTGCGGCGCGGGGGTCGCGGGGGTCGCGGGGGGGGCGGGGGACGGGGAGGGGGGCGGCGGCGGGCGGGGCGCGGGGCGGGGGCGGGGCGCGCGCGGGGGACGCGGCGCGGGCAGCGCGGCCAGACCGAGCAGCGCCAGCGCACCGAGCGCGGCGAGCGCGGCCGCCTGCCACCGCCGCACGCCGCCCATCACGTCACTCTACGCTCCCCGCTGCTGCTGGCGACGCACGGCCGACTCTCTCTGAAACGTGACATGTACCGTGTCAAACATACGTTCTTATACTCTCGATTAAAAGACATGATCGCCCTCGTTACCTCACATACATTACGCGTATATAATATTTCGTCAAGCGTAGATTTCTCAATTATTTATGCTTAAGATACCTTTTCAACAATTTAGTTATAAAGAACTATATTTAAAATTCCATTTCCTTCCATTTTCTGAAAGGCGTGATATTGCTGACATATTTCTTTTAAAAATAGCATCCGGCAGCACCGACTGTAGTAATCTACTGGCAGGGCCGCCCTGGTAGCCCAATGACTAATTCAAGTTTGTGACCTCGAGCGCCGAACGCAAATATCGAAAAAAAGCGCGAAAATTTTGCACATTCTTCAAAACTTGCCAATTTTTTCAGGGCTTTTCAAAAGTAGACAAAATTTTCTATAATATGAGACTAGAATTGTCTCTGTAGATACAATTGTTTTTTAGACTAAGTGAGCGTGACTGAGTAAGTGACTAGGGAGCGTTCAATCCTGCCTTCCTACAGCTGCATGCGTAGAATACCTACCCAACTTAGGCATTTGTTCTCACTGTACACTGTACCGGAAGATAATAGCTGGTCAATACACTTTACCAGTAAATACATTCACAAAACAATGCACAATAATTATAGTGGCAGGCAACATAGCTGTAGTGAAGATACATAATTTACTTTATAATGGTTAGCAAAGATACAAGTTAGGTACCTATATAATATTTTACAGGCCAACAATACCCATCAGTTTAATATCAAGCTCAACTAAGAATTTACTAATTATTATTAAGTTAATTAAACATGTCATAAATAAACAAATAAGCAAGATGACCTTAGCGGCCTCAAATAGTGGTGCGTGCTTGTCGTTGTATGCGATGCGAGGTTGATCGATGTATGTAGGTATATAGGTAGGTACCTACGCACATCACATAGCACAGCCTCGTGTCAGGGTAGCGGTAGCGGTAGAGCGGTAGCGTGTGGTGTGTAGTGTGTGAGGGTGTGTGTGTGAATGCGGTGATGTAACACGCAATTATACAACCTTATATTGTCAGTCAAGTGCTAGTCACGAAATGTCTGAATAAACAAGAATATCTTGTTAGATGCTTAATTATCTCCGAGACCGCCCGCGCCGACTGACCCTAAACGCAAGGCCCGACCAAACCCAAGCGATTCCATATTCACTGCAAGTGGTAAAAAAATGAATAATACGAAATTTCCCATTGTCCTCTATTTGAGAGCGCTTCGTATAAATGTTAAGAATACTCTAATATCTTGCTAATATCCGTAAAAACAGAAGTGACCGCCAGGCTACGTCATCGAACATGCCAGATAATTGGCCGGAATAAGCGGAAATGATAAACATCGTCAATAGGAACCCCGTGGGCCGACCGAAACTTATCGCAGAAAATGCGATACGTTACGTACGGTTTTCCATTTTTTGCTAAAATGTACTTACAGCTACCATTCATATTGTCAATTTTTAAATGAATAATAATATAGTAATATCTAGATTTATTTAAGTAACTAGGCAGGAAGGAACCCATTTGTCTCAGATTTAAACATTTTAAACCAACGCGATTTCTACACTATTTTCACAAAGAGCAAGACTTCTCTGTCGGAAGAGTCTGCACGGTGCGATGTCGTCGGTGCAGTCGAAGCAAGCTTTGGCGCTAAACTCTCGTATAACAATGATTTCACAGAACATTAACATGTTTCTGTTGATTTCTTAAAATAAAGAACCTTAAAGAGCTCGCCAAGCAAGCGAACGGTAACCAACAATATGTATCTGGCACATACTAGTGAGTACAGACTTAAGTCGGTCAACCATTACAATCGCTTGATTTCGTTCACTGAGCAATCGTTATAAAAGATTTCATAAAATGTTAGGATTTATATTGTTTTGCATTTAAATATAACGATACCTCGGGGCTCAAAGGGCGTAAGCGCCAAAACTCAACTTTACAGGAGAGCCAAAAAACAAAAATTAAAAAACTATTTTTAACATAACTTTTTTAATTCTTGGCGTAAATGAACCATTCAAAGACCAAAAGTCTTATTTTTATTTGGTGCAGAACACTATCAAATAATAATTCTTAATACATTTAATAGTAACGAAATAGCATTCCTATACGCCCCGGAAAATGGAATGTTTGGGGCGTTTACACCCTAAAAATCAATGGGTGTGTGATGATTGTTGGTTGTAACAGTCAAATTGCTAATGTCTTCTTTTCTCTCTTGTTTTATTTTGATTGCAATTTATATGGCCTTTACTAACTTATCTCACATTATTTATCAACTCATATGACTTATTACACAAATAATTATAATTGTTGTATATTTTTTGTCGTACAATTCAATAACTTATCTTACTTATTCATTATAAATGTATGGTGTATGGGGTGCACTAAGGTATTTGGGCCCAAGCCAACCTCACCTACTAGCTTGGTGCACCTGTTGAAGAACGGACGAGGCTCTGGCGCAGACTTTCCCTTCAGGGTTGGGAGATCAGACGTCAATCGCTCCCGTAAGAGTAAAAAAAAATGCCAAATCTTTATGGAGAGTACAACTAAGAAAGGTTGCAAGAGTTTCTCACGACTCCTGTGGGATGTAGACGAGGGCTACCGTGGTACGAGTGGGCACGGCTAAAGAAAAGAGCCCCTACACATAAGAAACTTCCTTTTGCAACGTGAAACATAGGCACGCTAACCAGATGCGCAAAGGAGCCAGCCAGCCGAAGTACTTGGCAGGCGGAAGGTGGCCGTGGAGTTCCTTTAGGAGAGTATTGACTCCGAAATCTGCTGCTTCCTATCTATCGGGATAGGAAGCAGCAGATTCCGGCTCATTGGGAATGGTTTACAAGGTAATCTACATGGGTGAACCATGTCGGCGCCGAATTAGATGGTGGATGCTTGATGAAGCCAAGTCCCGGATGCACTCCTAGCAGTCGATAACAAATGTGCTAATGCATAAGGCAAATCGCTACAGAACCACTGACATAGGATTCAGATATCTATCACTAATTCGGTGCGGGCGGTGCTGAGTATGTCTAAGGGAGGACGCGGGCGTGACAAAGAAACATGGTAGTGGAACGATATAGTCCAGAAGAGACTAGGGTGAAGAAATCCCTTTTGAAAAAGTGGCAAGCGTCCAACTCTCCCGAAGATCGCAACGCATACAGGACTGGCAAACGCGCCACAAAGAGAGCAGTAGCCAGATCCAGACGAGACTACTACAGCCATTGAGGGATAAGTGTCTGTCTGAGGATGTCTGAGGAGCAGAACAGAAGCTTTTTATACGTTCTGGTATCAAAGCGGCGCTGGATATATCCAAGTGCCGCTGTGTAAAAGATCCTGATCGTAACCTGCTATGCGAGGACCTGGCGGTAAAGAAGAGATGGCGCTTTTATTTCCACGAGCTGCCAAATAAGCAATATAAAGAGGTGCAGCCAACGGAACTCCCTCAGAATCAAGGACTTGTGCCACTAATTATGCCTGAAGAGATTCGCAAGGCTCTTCGACGCATGAAGGATGGTCAAGCTGTCGGCACCGATGCAGTCTCTATCGACGTATGGAAGGCGGCGGTAATACGCCTTTGCATATTATGTTCCTGGACTTGCAGAAGGCCTTCGACAGTCTTCCTTGCGTGATGATCTAGTGGGCGCCGTGGCCCAAAGGGGTGTTAGAAACTATATTGAACCGAAACTCCGATTCTGTGTGTGGTGTAAACTGCCGTTGGTGATACTAAATCTTACGATCCGTCCTAACTTCGTTCCTGTTTAGCGTAATACTGGACAAATTCATTGTCCGTAGTTATTCGGAACGCACACGAGCAGCCCCCGTGGATGCTAATGTATGCTGATGGTATTGCTATGGCGGATTCGGATAGGTGAGGGCTTGGAAGACGCATAAATGCATAGAAAGTCGCATGAGATCAGAGGTTTGCAGCAAAATGTAGAGAAGACTGAATATTTGGCTAGCAATATCACAGATGTCACACCTGTCTGCATGTTATAATGGTCAAACGGACAGACCAGTTTAAATACTTGGGGTCTCTGTATCATTCGTCTGGCGTTGTCTTGACTTCCCAACCCTCTTCCATAGCATCATAGCTATCTAGATTGAATGCTCAAAGGGCGCATTGAAACAATAAATAGTGAATTGTTAGACGTAATGAGTCACCTTATTTTAGAGTAACAAAAATGTCAAGCGTATTGGCCAAGGTAATTCTATAACAAATGAAAATACTCGGGCTTAAGCACCAGACCGTTACTAGGCCTGTTGTTTACTACCCTCATATTTATTGTTGAAAATCGAGGGATTGATTTTACGCCCGAAAACAACACAAACTAAAAATATTTTTGATAAAAATTTTAGGCGTAAAAACCTTTGTATTATTTATGATGTCGTTTACCACCCTCGCGTTTAGGATCATCAACAGTGGTTGCTGTTACGACACAAAAACTCAAAATATCTGTTTTACTTTCCTAAAAAAATAGGGGTGTAAACGCCATTTTTTGGCGAATTGGAAGATTTTAAATATACAGATCGATAGAGAATGAAAAAGTAAGTAGAACTGCATTTAAAAGTCATTTTGGCCAAAATGGCGCTTACGCCCTTTGAGCCCCGAGGTATCGATAATATACAAGCGAGTTCATCGATGATGGTCTAACCGTTGCTAGTGCAGTACTTATACAAACCTCACTATGAGGGTTACTCTAACCATTTAGCAGTATTCATTCTATATTCAGACTTTGCGCTATGAACAAGCCTGACAGGTGCCGAGATAGGAGGGGGGGGGACGCGAAGTTCCAGCGCGGTCTTTCACCTCATAGTGCCTTGTGTTGCAAGGTCATAGACAGTAATTGCAACGGACATACTAGATGCCACGATGCACCACCTGACACTGGCCCACTTCCAGCTGCGTCTCGTGGGACTTTTGTGTTGTCCTTGAAACGGCATCCACATCGATGACATTTTTGACGTCACAAGTGATCCGTTACATCATTTCCTCACACGGCATTCACCCGCTGTAAGAGAGAGAGAGAAAGCGCTGACATTCGGTAGAGGTCGTCAAACGTATGGGACTCAACCGGTTTATGCAAGCTATCAGTTAGAAGAAGCTTGTGAAGATGTGAGCAATTTATTGCCTGCCACTCGACGTTTACCGCTAGTAAATTAATTAAGTATATATTTATAACTTCCATTATCTACGACTCATACATAATTTACACCATGTAACTACTGGCTGGTGACACGCCTGCACTGTTATACGATACGAATTACGCCCTTCTCTTCAATGTGGGTTAATTTCATAAAGTGAATGTTTCATCAATTCAGTTGTTGTACAATAATAATTGTGACTCTAAAACGCGTTGTTTATTTATTTTATGATCTGTCAATAGTCAGTAGGTGGTAGGTGGTAGAGTTAGGTACATTATATGACAGCAACTTAACACGTTGTTCGTCGGCTACACGCTACACTAGAGACGGCCAAGGACCGCAACGTGTCCTCTCGACTCGATTCTTCTTCGTCACCTGTCGTGTGTTCGTGACACGCATGACGCACGCAACACGCCTCGTGTCTCGGTGTTCGCGCGGTAGGTCCCGATCGCTGTCCCCCGGTACCAGGAGGGTCGCGGTCGGTGCCAGCTTTGGGTCTCTCTCTCTACTGATACTGTTATATCTCGGCTCGATCTACGCGGGTGCGGCGCGGGGCGGTTGAATTGAGAGACAATGTCCAAGTATGACAACTTGAGAAATCAACCTTCCGGTTGAGTTTTTAGAAGGTATGGATAGCACCTTTAGCAGCACAGATTGAATAGATACCGAGCTACCGAGTAATTAAAGGAAAACAAAAAAAAACTATCGAAACCAAAACGATACCAAGGGGCGAAATAATCGAACATTAATTTGGCAATAGTTCCTCCCATCTGAATAGATGGTATCATTTCTGGCATAAAAAGGAAACGATCTAAGTCGACGGGGAGAAAGGTCCATCTCGAGAAGGGATGAAAAACTACTTATATTTTTTTTTTCCATAACGCGATACGTACATGCGGCCGATGGAATCTTATGAAATAATACGACTAATCTGATGATGGAACGAGCAGTTGGCTTCAGACTTCAGACGCGACACGATACCTAAAGTCACCACAAAAGATGCATCCTTTAACAAATCGGTAAAACAAAATGTAAATTAAGTAGTTTTTGTAAGGCATGACTAGTGTTTGCAATAAGTAGATGTTACGTTATGCCTATTGCACGAATACAAAGGGACATAATGAAACAAACAAACAAACAATGTGTAGAGCGTGTAGAGCAAACTCGCTCGTTTGGTGTGTAACTATATGTTATGTAGGTACTTTTACTTCTATTAATGTAAAGTATTCCTTTATAATGACATCGATGGGAAGTACTTAACAAAGCTTATTCAAAGAAAATAAAAATAAAGTCACATTTCATATATAACTAGCAAACAATGCGTTCAAATTAATCCAAAAATATGATGTAATAACCTACATTCATATATTTCTTTGTTGTAGAAATAAATTATTAATATAGGGTACCTACAGACAGATAGACCCTTATAATAAGCGGTAATAGTAAAATATGAGTTATTTATTTATATATATTGAAATAAAATGTGTAGGGGTGAAAGTTTAGTAAGTTTCATTAAAACACTTTATTTATCAGGTTTTATCGCGTTTTTATTCATTATTTGACCCGAGCTTTCGCCAACTTTACAGTTGGCTTTTTCAAGGTTGACTGAGGTTGGTTGAATGAATAAAAACGCGATAAAACCGGATAAATAAAGTGTTTTATTATGCAAAATCGCGAAAACCATAGAAGTTTCATTATTAAGTATTAATAATAAATCTGAATTGATTCGACTTCTTGTCAATATATTTATATAATAGGTAATATAAATTTATTAGGTAAGTGGATAGCGGAGTCATCATAATATACGGATTTGCATGTAATGAATGTCACACCGCACCGCACCATCGCGTCGCGTTGTCGTGACTACTCGTGACCACGGCAGGTGCGGCGGTGCGGTGCGGCCGGGAAGCGCGCCCGCGCCGACCGCGAGCCACGACGTCTTGCTAAACCGTTTGCGTTTACCAAACACGACGCATTTACTGCTTCGACCAAATCTAACAGCGGACTGTAGATATACCTACCTATTCAAGTTTTACACTCACTAACTAGGTAGTATCCGATCATCTTTGTGTGGTAGGTACCTACCTACTTAAATACTTAATATCCTATCTTGCATGGACGCAAGTTGACGCAATGTTCAACGAAGCCACGCAAAAACAAGTAGTCAAACAGGCCTCTGCTGGGCTCTGAGTGCCTCTGAGCTGAGCTACCTATGTAAGAGTCGTCGTCTTTAAACTAATATAAAACTTCATATCGCGCTGACTGATTCATTGACAATAAAAAAAAATAAAAAACCCGACTGCCGTTAAAACTGAAAAGTAAAAAACAAGAAGATACCTAAAGGTAAAGAAACCTTAAAAATCGTTCGACGCATCTAGGAGCCTTAAAAAATTGTGGATGGACTCGGGTGGGACTTCAACACAATTTGGTGTCATTATACTTTACCTTTAAAAGGAGTCCCACCCGACTGCATCCACAATTTATTAAGGCTCCTAGATGCGTCGAACGATTTTTAAGGTTTCTTTACCTTTAGGTATCTTCTTGTTTTTTACTTTTCAGTTTTAACGGCAGTCGGGTTTTTTATTTTTTTTTAAATATTTTTTTTATTTAACGCTTTTTAGTTATTAGAGATTAGATACAATTACACCAGAGAAACTCATTAACTCTGGATGTGTATACTCCAGTAGCGAGGACTCGAAATCGGTTAAAGATAGGCTATCTAAAAGCCTTCAATATTATAATAGCTATTCTTTTTGAGTTTTGCTGAGACGGCTATGAAGTAGGCAGGTATCCATCTTAAAATATAATTACCAAATCCGAAAACTTCGTCGCGACTGGTGATACAAAGGCTGGCGGTTTCTTGTCCTAGCGGATTAGCCTTGCTATCCATTATCCATAGCGCGACATTACAAATTTTTAGTTAATTACTTATTGTAAACATAGTAATTGTTATTTATGTTATCTCTGACAAACTGACAAATCAAACATTCAAATTCCTTCAA
This sequence comes from Idaea dimidiata, assembly GCA_949358125.1. Taxonomy (NCBI): domain Eukaryota; kingdom Metazoa; phylum Arthropoda; class Insecta; order Lepidoptera; family Geometridae; genus Idaea; species Idaea dimidiata. The sequence goes on along the minus strand of OX442334.1, from coordinate 24,656,044 downwards.
AAGTTGAAACTCGGCGTCAAAGTCAAATCGAAAAGTTTTTAAGTAACGTTCCGTTGTCTTTGCTCGGTTGCTTGTCATTTTTATGGTCAAGACAAATCTTGCTTTATAGCGTTTTAAATCTTTATTTTTATTTATTTATTATTTTAATGTACCCTATGTCACTCTCACGGTCATGACGAATCTAACGACGTATCGTTTATCTAAATCGGCCCAGCCGTTTAGGCCCTACGACGGCACAAAAATAGGTCACATACATACATACATACATACATACATACATACACTCACGGCAAAAACATAACACTTCCTTTGGCAGTCGTGTAAAAAGTAGGTATATTAACGCAAAGCCTAAACCGCTGGCCCTACATCATGTAAATTCGAGGCGAACGAGGTTATTGTTATTTGTGAAAGTTTATGAAGGTAGGAAGGACCATACATTATGGGTTTTTGGAAAAACCCACGGCACAGAGACTTACGCGGGATATGGCTAGTAAAACATATGACAAAGAAAGCAATTAGTTCCCGTCATTGAAGGATAATCACCCCGATCCGACGACACGCGACTAGTAATTTATAATGAAAGGTGTCTACGTGATGGAATTGGCATTTTACATAGCCAGCCATACTTAACAGTTAGTCACATTTTTTAGAGATACGGAGACTAGAAAAATCGGCAACAAATTACGTACTCGAATGTCCATAAAACGCCAGTATCTAACTTAATACATGCAAGTACGTATACCTACTCTTCTGTGCGGAAGACTCGGTGGCACACAAACAAATAACTCCCAACAAATAATGACACGTCGGTCGATCAAAAAAGTACTAAATGGCATGAGGTCAACAATTAGCTAGGTGTACGTTAGCGAGAGCGAGACGGTGACGGTACAGAGTACCCAGACCGAGTACCTACCGACCACGACTAACGTTGCACTAAGATAATTGCTCAGGAAGGTCATCCATCTAGCAATAACTTGGCAAACTACATGCTTTGCTCGTCACTACGTGCTTTCTATAGATATGTGGAGACACTTGCTTGACTGGCATAATAATAAATAATCGAACGAGCACGTGCAACCCAGCTGCTTGCGTTATTGACCGAGCGAGCGTTAGCAAGCGAAACGTCTATCTACGCTTCAGCTTGGCCAAATTTTCTGTTTTCTGTATGTTGCTTCTCCTCTACAGGTCGTAATTCTCAACCGCTTTTGATGAACTTGGTATACAAGTTCTATGAGAATATGTTTTTTGAGCATAGATTTTCGTGGGGGATTTTTGTTTGGTGGGGTATATTTCTCCCACCGTCCATATATTAAAAATTCCTGATTTTCTTAGTTCCTGTGTATGTTGGTTCTCCTCTACAGGTCGTAGGTATAGGTACAAGTTCTAAGAGCATATGGTTTATTTTGTCGTGGGAGCTTTTTGATTAGTGGGGTATTTCTCCCACAGTCCATAGAAAGTTCCTGATTTTCTTTCTTCTGTAGATATCTCCGCATTATAAGATCCGATTTAGATGAAACTTTGTATACTTACATAAGTACAAGTTCTATGAGCTTATGGATTTTTGAGCATAGGTTTTTGCCGTGGGGGATTTTTGATTGGTGGGGTATTTCTCCCACGAAGAGGGTATGTGAATATTAATTGTTTCAAAAAAGTCTGTGTTCGCATCGCATGGTGCTCGCGAGGTCTACTGTTCGCAAAACTACTAGGTAGTGTATGGTAGGTTAGGTAGGTTCAATCATTAATTAAAATTGCGTTAGGGAATTGATCAATACATTCGACTGGATATTATTCCGTTTGACAGTGAGTCAAGTGAGTGACACAGGCAGAGTCCATCGCGTATATGACACGACGACGACGTGACGACAGGTTGAGTTACCGCCGCGCCGCGGAACTAAACCAGAATCGCAGTCTCATTATTCTGTAGAGTAGCTTTATGCGTGCCTGGTTTACCGAGAATGATAGAACATGCAAGTTGCAACTACTGACTGAACTTTGCTACTTATTGTATACTAGCTGCGCCCCGCGGTTTCACCCGCGGAAGTGAAAAACGCGTTATCAAGGGCGCGGGCGGCCGAGCGGTTCTCGAGCGGTTGCATTTTTTCGTTCATTACTCGGGTTCTTCTAATTGGATTTTGATGCAAAGTATACCACTACGTTCCTCGGAAAGAGAACTCTGCAATATTGAAAACCAAATTTTAATCGGATGATTAGTTTTTAATTGTATAAGGAACCGACAGACAAACAAACAGACAGACATGAATTTTAAAAACATATAATTTTGTTCTACTACTTTTCTTAAGTCTTCTAGACAACTTTTTTTTTTTACTTCCAAGTGCAGACTTTTTGTCCTCTCTTCATTTATTATTTATTATAATATATGTAAGTATATAGATATATAGATCAACGCAGTCTCTCTCTACCATTGATCATATAGATATGAAATTTTGGTATCCACAAAGGAAGTGTTTTTGGAATAATACTAATAATACATCTTTATTGCAGACACAAGATCCATATCCATGTACCATTTATAACAACCCAAGCAAAAATTAATACCCAACAACGAACGAAAGTGTTTCGTTACGTGACGCAAAATGTGACGAGATCATCGAGAGATTTAAAATCATGCATGACGTCAATAATGGTTCGCCAAATCGACAACAGCTAGAACATCTTGAATCAAGAAAATGTATTAAATAACTGTGTACATTAATGTGACATTAAATATTAAAGGTATCAACAGTTTGTCCATCCCGGACATACAATATAGAGTAGAGGTAGTTAAGTACTTAATTTAGGTAGTATTTGAGGTAGTTAGCACTTCTTTAAAATAAAAAACAACAAAGCAAGTTATAGTAAAGTAATGTTGTAAAGTATTGTTGCTGGTTGATCGGTGATCGAATATTGTCAATCATCTCTAGCCATTCCATTACGAATGACTAACTAAACTAATAGTTACCTACTCAATGAGGATCTTTCTACTTGTTATCCTGCACGAGCTATACATTTCATAATAATTTGGTTGTACGAGTCTTCTTACGTATAGTGGTGTGTCTTAGTAGCGTTAGATAATTGTCAAGTCGTCGCGTCGCCTCGAGCGTGGGCCCTGCCGCATGCCGTGCCGCCTGCCCCGAGACCGCCGCGAGACGCCTGAGAGCAACTGCTTAGAATAACGCGTCGACCGAAGAACGATTTGCTACACTCGTTTTGAATTGTAGGGTTTAATCGTTGAACTAAACATACTTTGAGATAGAAGTAGAGAGGCTCGTCTTTAATGTTAATATTTAAAAATAACAAGGTATTCGACTTCGGCCTTTTTGTTAACAATACATTAGCAAGTGTTCTGTTTATAAAATAACGTTATGTTGTATCCAAATGTTTGATATATAATTATAGTAATAACATTAGACTCGTCTTACTTTATCATGATATCACACTGCACACAGACCTGCAGACACTGCACTGCTTGGGCGGGCAGGAGGCAGTGGGTACCTATCTCACAATCATCTAATTCTATAACCGTCTATATTCAACAACCGACCGTGACGCAGGAGATTGCATGTTCGATTCCCGGAGAGAACAACTACACACATAAAAAAAGTTTAAGCAAACATTGCATTTTATTTTCAAAGTTTTCAAAGCCACGCTGACGTCTTGCAGTAAATGGAAAACATCCGAGTATTTCGGTGGCCTGCGCATGCGCCGCAGTCCCCCGAGCTCAATCCCATTGTGCACGCAAGCGAGGGATATGTTCACACATGGGACAGAGACGTGTTCTAAAGGACTCGGACGAGGTTGCGACATCCCAAAAGTTGAAAGATTTACTAAGCTTCGCAAGTGGCTACGCAAGTGGTATTAAAATAAAATTAAAAATAGGTGTTGCTGTTTGGCCTGCTGCGATAAAAGATTTCCTTTGGCGGATTTCTTAAGAAGTAAGTAACTTACTTATTTTCTTCTTTGTTTTCAAGAAGAAAATAAGTAAGTAATTACAAAACATTCAGAAAATTTACACGCTAATTAGGGTTGCCAACACTTTTTTCCAAAAATATAGTATTTGCAGCTAAAAAATAAAGTACATCCAAAAAAAATATAGTATTTTTTGCCGACTGATTGCACAAGATAAAAATACAAAATGTCAAAGAAAACCCGACATACTTTTTGTATTAAACCTATTTATTTCCATAAAAACTATATTTGGTGGTATTCACTTCTGGCACTTTTCAGCTTCTTTTCTTTTAGAAATGTTTCTAATGCTTCTTTATCTCCTATATTTAAATTTATAGTAATAAGCAGCTCATTTTTATTAAATTGATGTTTGCCCTATTTCTTTCTTCTCTCCAATACACATATTTTTATTAGAGTGTATTCAAGATGAGTTCACACAAAGCCAGAATAATAAAAGTAACTTTGAAAAAAAAAATATGTTAAAAATATATTATTTTTATGTACTTTATGTTTTTCAAAAAGTATATAGTACGTAGGCCTGAAATATAGTACAATACTATATAATATAGTACGGTTGGCAACCCTAACGCTAATGTAAAAAAATAAGTATTCAACTCATTAAAATTATTTAAGTAATTTTTAGACGATGTTCTTCGGAACTATAATCCTGGGTGTTCCTGGGTGTTCGGTAAATCTATATTGATGATTGATGACGATGTTTTTACTGTAATTACGGTGCAGTTGGCAACACTGCGCCCGGCCGACGCTAATCAACCAGCGGGCGTCCACAATGCCGCTATTTTCAAAGTAAAAAAAAGAACCGAAAAGACTGCAAAAACCGGTTCTGAAGTTTGAGAACTGGGTTTTTAAGTATCCCTTGGAACCGGGTAAACCCGGGTTTTTCGGTTCCGGGTAGAACCGGGTTAGATCCCCTAATTGAATTCCCTCCCGCCAATATTGAGAGTATGTCACCATAAGCAAGTAACAAACACAGTTTATATTGAAATTTCACATAATGGGGCATCTCATTTACTTAGTTCTCAGTTAAAGATGTTACAATTTCCAGTTAAGTATATGTAGAGGTAATTCAGGGCAAGTGTTACCTAGGATGTCATTACAAGTGTCATTGATAGAGGTCTCTCACTTATCTACCCGGTAGTACCCGGGGTCCAAAGTCAAAGTCAAGTCATTTATTTTTTAAATTTTATTGGATGTATTGATCACTTTAAATACGTCGAGTGCTCTTACAACTATAACTCTATAAATTGTAAAAGATAAAAAAAAACAAAGAATAGATACGGAAAGAAAAATAAAAAAAAGAAGAGAAGAGACAAGAAAAAGCACACAACCGCATCTACAAACACACAACCCGCCCAACCACATCCGACCCATCCTGGTACCCAACCCCGAAGCTCCATGAAACCATCGTTCCTCTCCTTTCTTACACTCTAGAATTTTATTATAAAATTCGTAGAGGTAGAACCATCCATATACTCTTTCTCTTGATTTTGTTGCTCAAAAAATATTGAAGGACTTTTACTAGGATACATTCACATCAACATTCAAACTTTACGTTTTGGTTTTAAAAGCTGGTTGAACCAGGTAGGTATTAAACATACACTCACACACATAGGTATTACACCATTTAGTTTGGAACTTAGTTTTATTTTCTCAAACATTTAGTTGGCTGCAATGACAAAAAAATTGTATCTATTGTACTTCACAATTTTATGTGAAGTTTTCCTTTTTTGTGTGATAAACAATTTCAAAATTTGTATTAACTAAGTGTTATATTTTAAGTTATTTAAGAAAACATACAGTGAGTAGGTAACAAACAATTAAAAAATAAACACCATCTTGTTTTTCTTTTGTTTGGTTATTTGGTATAACTTTAGATAAGGAAATAATCAACAACAAATAATCCATTTCAATAATATGAGATAATTAGTTAAGATGCCAATATTTTTAAAGTAGGTACACCATCATACATTTAAAAGGAAGTTTTATTAATGCTCTTAGCTCAATATATTAAACGAACATTAATCTTACTTAGTTTAGAATAAATATTGAAGGACTTGAAGGCTTGGACTGAGTGTAGCAGTCCAGTTATTTATTTTATCTGAATTTCTGGCACAAGTCTAGCAGTGACCAGGAAAGGTCTCTAAAGACCTTGACACGTCATGTGTTGAAAAATGACAAAATATATAATGAAAGCAATGTGATTTAAGAGAGTTTTGGCGGGATCATGTTGAGAAGATGTGTTGCTAAATTTTTATTTTTGTGAAACCTAGTTCAAATGCGTGCAAATTTATTAATTTTGGAGGCATATTAATCAATTTAGGTTCCTGAAGGTGTACAAGTGGAATGAAAGTGAAAATCGGTGCAAAACCTGGACTTAGTGTTGTCTCCAAAGCTTTGTGAACAATCTTTGTAAATGGCCTCCGTGTTTACAAATGATTCCCTAGACTTGACTTTAACTATGACGACTTGACTGTTTCTGCAAATAACTTGCATAATATATAACACTTGACACTAGCTAATTTTCTAATGGCCATAATCGGTTCACAACCGATAAGAAATACTTAAATGAAAAATTTTGATTTGATTGCAATACTATTAATTGCAATAGTTTAAACTAAAATGAAAAGTTTGACACCACCGAGACCAATGATTTTGGAAAGGTTTACCAAAATATAATTAGGTATGCTCCTCCATCATGCACATTAGAATCTAATACGATTAATATTGTGTATAGGGACTATTAGGGACCTAGAGTAGGCACAAAGAAGGTATCAATAAGAAACATGATTGTCTGTAGTTCATTTACATAGACCGCACTCACTGACCTACGACGAGACATGGATACAGTTATTAATAGTGCTAACTGAATATTTACGCGCAAGCAAACGAAAACCTTTCAAGTAAAACTACGAAACATTGAAGCATGAATCATACAGAAAAGCGTCAAGTTCCGATAGGTACGATGTTATGTATCTGTATGAGCGATAAAAGCTTACCATTTCGTGTCGCACTCGCATCCAGAGGAGCGGCCGAGGAAAGCTTGACCTACGGGACCTCACGTACTGACTATTGTGAGTTAATTGCGTGTAGTTTTTAGGCCAGCATTACCGCTGTAACAAACGGCGCTCCATAGGGGCCCGCCGTTCGAATATCACAGGAATTCCTCGTAAACATGGAAGTTATACGCAAACTGTACCTCTCTACTTCAGTTTCGCGGATTGACTGACCACAGATTATCTAAAACGAAATTACATGACGTTTCATAGGTTGGGGCTGCCATAACTCGCATTTAATTTTCCTTAAAAAGTGGGCCGTGACGGGACGCCCAGCCAGCAGCCTGACAGATGTGAAACATTTATTATTATTTATTATTGGTTGTGAACTGATTATGGCCATTTTGAAAATTCGCCAGGGTCAAGTATAATTAATTTATGCAAGTTATTTGCTTCGAAACAGTCAAGTCGTCATAGTTCAAGTCAAGCCTAGGGAATTATTTGTAAACACGGCATCCATTTACACAGATTGTTCACGGAGCTTTGGAGACAACGCTAAAGTCGATGTTTTGCACCGATTTTCACTTTCAATGTACTTGTACACCTTTACGAAGCTAAATTGAATAGTATGCCCCTGAAATTAAACAATTTACACGCATTTGAACTAGGTTTCATAAAAATGAAAATTTGGCAACACATCTTCTCAACATGTTCCAGCCAAAACTCTCGCGTTCGCCAAAACGAGAACGAGTTGAGGAGATGCTCAACGCGTTCCCGCCAAAATTCGTGACACATTTGACATTGACAGATAATTTGGCATGACCACGGCCTCTCAAAAATCAGGATATACCCCGCCTAAAGATGTTTTACATCAAAATACAAAATACGCTTAATGTTCGTATCTTTTTATTAGTATTATGCCATAATCATTACACAACTAAAGCTAACCTGCTCGCTCACAGCTCCGAGTATACTGAATCACCCCTTTCTCTCAGTCGCACAGTGTGTTTTGAGACCCGATTTTGTTGCATGGTTCGGTTTTTTTTATAAATATAAAATTTAGATCATTCCTAGCACTACTGTGTGACTCCGACATCGATACGACTTGTAGTTACGTAGAAAATTAGAGTCAAAGTTTGCCGGTTATCCGGGTCATGAAAATCTTTAAAAAAATATTTAGAAAAAACTGTCCTACATATTTCAGTTTTAGTTTCATTTATAAATGGTATGTATATTAATCCACATTGTCACAAATTTTTGAGTTTCTACGATCAATAGTTTACGAATTATTGACGAATTTCTCAATTTTCTTCTTTAATTTATAACTTCACTTTAACGCCGAATTATAGCTTTTTTTTCAGACCTAACTGTTGTTTTTACATGCTTCTATCGACCATATTAAAACCTTAACATAATTCAGCGTTATTCAAAAGTTACACGTATTTTAATGTTTTTCTTCAGGGCTGTCACCCACATAACCGGATAAGTATCCAAATTTATATTGTGGTCTCAAAAACTTATACATTAAATATTATTAAATATGATACTTTATTTTTGTTTTTATTTCCCACAGAAATAAAAGAAAATCACTAATTATTTTCTGTATTATTTTGGAAAGAAAAATTTTAACTTATTAATCATGTTTCTTTTTAAACCTTACGTATTGAGGACTTTTCAGTTCTTCGCGGCCACAAGCGATCTGAGGAAAACTTAGTCAAAATTTTACATATTAGCTTCTGCCCGTGGCTTCGCCCGCGTGGCTTACAAGAAACAAATGTAAATCTATCTATCTATATACAGATACAGATATTTTATTGATAACTCAAGTTACATGTCATTATAGCTACTTAAGTAGGTGTAGGTAGTTAACTATTAATTAATTTAAATTAAATTCATATTATTAAATTAAAATCTTATAAAATTTGTAGGTACTAATATTATTATGTACCTTTTTAAATATTTAAACATATAATCATATTAAATCAATCAATCAAGCGTCGCCGTAACATCGATTTCCCGTAAAGTCGTTTTGTCGTATTGTGTTTCCCGTAATGTCCACAGGGACATTAAAACTTACAGGAACACGGGTTTCTTGAAACGCTGCATTCCCGTAACGTCTTTGGTCCGTTTTTGTTTTTTTAATTTAAAATAATTATTTCTTAGTGTTATTGTTCTAAAAGAAATTCCCATGCAAAATTTGAGACTCCTAGCACTTAATTGTAGTTTCTGACATTTCTGAAATTAGTCAGTGATGTCAATCCCCTATTTCAGCTTCTTGAAGATAGAATTTTGAAAAATCCTTTCTTAGTACCTACATATCACAAAACCCAAGACCCTCTAAATTTCATGTCTTTAGGATCAGCGGTTTAGGCTGTGCGTTGATATGTCAATCAGTTAGGATAAAGAATTTTATAAATTATAAATAGATATAATAATATAATACATAAATATTGCTGGACAAATTACACATCGCCATCTAGCCCCAAGCTAAGCAACTAGGCTTGTGTTACGGTGGTCAGACAACTGATATAATACATATAGGGTAAACCTGGAAGGGTTGCCTATAGTTTTTATAAAGCTTCATAATTTCATATTTACCGAAAGGAAATGAAAACAAATAATGACAATAGTTCAATCATATATTTATTAAAGAGGTAACATAGAAATTATAACAATTTAGTCCTAATTTTAGGAAATACAGCCTTTTATTTTTAGTCTGTCGATTAGGCATCTGTCCCATAGCTATGGGTGAGACGCCAATAGGTATCAGGGAGAGATGCCTACGTAATTATTAAAAGGAAAATGAGGTTTTATTTGTCACAAGTCATACATTTTGCAGGATCTCCACTACAATCTTCGTGGAACCATTCCTCGCATTGTATGCATTGCAGCCAGTCACAGTTTTTCTGTGTCGCATGATAATACTCTCCACATGCAATGCAGATATCTCCTAAGATGCTGCGTTCTATATCCTCTGTGGACGAATCGTCATGCACGGAGTAATCAGAATCCCCATCACTCGACTCATCTGATGTTTTTATTTTAATGATCTTGGGTTTTCTGGAATAATTCCTTTTAGAAGCTCCCTTTCTTTGTACTTTCGTTTTAGATTCTCCTTTCTTCTTCAAAAGTCTTGGGTTTTTTGTACGCACAGTCGCTATTTTCTTTTCAGTCTTAATCTTTATTTTTTAAATATTTTCAGGGGTTGTTAAAAGCGTCGCATGTTACTTCCTTTTAGAAGTAGTTCGCATCCCATAAGAGGGAACTGGGTGCACTTTATCCAAAACTTTCGAGGGTGTTTCTTCGTCAGGTTTGTTCAATGGATCTTTTTTTACTGGCGTTACTTGAATTGCTGGTTTAGATAAGCTGTGCCAGTTATTTAGATAATCTGTGCCAGTAGACGGTCCTGGACCCGTTTCTAATGTATCATCAGAGATGGTTGTTTTGTTCCGTGTATTTAACCCGCTGGTTGAAGGCTGTGACGTACCACTAGCAAGTGCTGTACTAACTGACGTCTCACCTGCCTGTGCAGGACTGTCAGAAATAAAAGCATAGTCAAGAATTGCATTTCTGTCAACAGGGTAAATTCCGCAAGCTCTAAATTCCGACGTACCATTATTTTGGGTGGCTGATTTACCCCAAGATTTGCCCAATTAATCTCCAAATTGAAGTCTGCCTAATTTACGAGTTGGATTGTTTCGAATCCAAGTATTGACTTCGTTGTAAAAACTGCTTTTTAACGATTTAAATTACCGAAGGTGGTTTCAGGTGCCCCATCAATCTGTACTTAGTTCTTTAGGGGTATTCTTTTTGGTAGAAGTCCAAAAATGAGTAATTTATTGAATTCTGGGATGCTATCCTGTCCATCATTCCGAAGATACTTATCAGATCCTTACCAAACTTTCATGGGACCACCTCGTAGCTTCCACCTTTCCATTAAAATAAGAATCATTTCAATCGGTCAAGCCATCTTCGAGTAATCGATAAACAACTGGATTGATTAATGCATTTTGAGGAGCATTTCCGTTCATCACTCCGTAGACCCTCATCAGATCCACATCAGATTTTTATGGGACCATCTTGGAGCTCCTACCTATCCATTAAAAAAATAATCATCTTAATCCGTCAATTCGTCTTCGAGTAATCGGTGAACATACAAAAAAAATAATATTATACATACAGACGAATTGATAACCTCCTCCTTTTTTTGAAGTCGGTTAAAAATGCTCTGTCCAAAGGCTGCAAGTAGTGCGTCGTGTGGCTCGGAAAACTCAAAAGAATCACTTCCATTAACTTCGCAAAACTCGAGCATGTCAATAGAGTTGCAATGAGAAGTGTGTCCATCCAAAAGCAGAATAACTTTACCAGGCAGTTTTCTTGGCATAAATTGTTCCTTAAGCCATTTAAAAAAAAGTTCAGCGTTTATGTAACTTGACTTTTCATTCATGTAAACCTGGCTACCAGGAGGCATACCATCAGAAAATTCGTTCTTTTTATTTTTGCCTTTAAATATTGCCACCGGGGGAATAAAACTACCTTCTGCATTGCAGCAGCATACCAAAGAAATATTTTCTCCTCTCTCTGCTGTAGTTAATTGTGGGACTGATTTAGATCCTTTCATGGCAACTTCGTGTGATGGTCTATTATTGAGTTGAAGCCCAGTCTCATCCATGTTATAAATATTATTGGGTTGGTTTCTCAAGTCATGCTCATCTAATTGTGATTCCAATAGATCAAAAAATCCGGTAATTTCTTCGTGGTTCATTCCTTGAGCTCTTTGTAAAGAAACACCTTCTGATTTACGCAGAGTGATTTCAGGATTTCGTCTCATAAAAGATTTAACCCAATAATAACCTGCTTAACTATTTTTTCTGTTGAAGTTATGCTTGAGATTTAAATTCTCTGCAAATCTAAAAGCCATCACCCGTAAATCGTCGATGGATGGAGCAAATCCCCTTGATTGTAGTTTCTTGATATGACTGACTATCTTCTTTTCATTATCTCCAAACAACGAGTTAGGACCTAGACGGCCTTTTTTGTTATTACCTGACTTATATCTACGTTCAAGAGTCCGATATGGAATTTTAAACTGCTTGCTTGCTTGATTACGGTTCATTTCCTTGCTGATCGCATTAATTGCGTTTCTTAAATCGCTCTCTGACCACAAAGCCCTGTTTCGGCCAGACATCTTCCTAACGTAGACCCGCGGCATCTAAAAAATAATATAACAAATAAAATGTTTAGTCGTCTTACACCCAAAATCAATTAGGCGTCTCTCCCAGATGACTGGGTGAGAAGCCTAGTATATTTTAAATCAGTAAAATGGAACGCACTTTAAAAATGGCGTCTTTGCCGTGACAACAATGATTAATACCATCAGGAAAATTGGAAAAAAACAAAAGAAGTTTTTAAAAAATGTTGAATTTTTTTGGTTAAAATGTTCTTTAGAAAAAAATCATAGGTCTGAGCGATAGTACTTACATTTTAACTCGAAATAAATACAAAAATCACAATTATTTTCGGGAACCACTTGCACAAAAACGTGCTCCTAGGTTTTCGAAATACAACTGACCCGGTTGGATGCGTTCAGAAATCACAATTCTTTTTTAAATTTGATTTTATATTTTTGTAGGCATATCTCCTCTTTATGCATCTCTCCCAGGTTTACCCTACTTTTTTTTTGTAAATGCATACCTACTAATTATAATACATACAACACCCAGACCAGAAACAAATATCTATACACAAATACTTAAGGAATGTTTATTACTCACAAATGATGGATATAAATCGAAATATCCGGATTTGGTTTTATTTTAGGTGAAGTGATAACCCTAGAGTCGGAAAACCCGGTTAAGATTAAATTATGTTATAACTTTTGAATAACGCTGAATTATGTTGTAATTTTAATATGATCGATAAAGGCATGTAAAAATAATAATTTAGTCCAGAAAAAAACCCATAATTCGGCGTTAAAGTGAAGTTATAAGTTGAAGAAGAAAATTGACAAAATTGTTAATAATTCTTTAATTATTGATTGTAGATACCCAAAAATTTGTGAAAAGGTAGAGTGTTATACATGTTACTTATAAATGAAATTAAAACTAAAATACGTGGCACAGTTTTTTTTAAATAATTTTTTTAGGGATTTTCATGACACAAAATATGCAAACTTTGACTCTAATTTTCTAGGTAACTACAAATCGTATCGATGTCGGAGTCACACAGTAGTGCTAGGAATGATCTAAATTTCATATTTATAAAAAAAACCGAACCATGCAACAAAATCGGGTCTCAAAACACACTGTGAGTCGCTAGATTCAGCTAGACAGACTGCCCTATAGTTTCAGACTATAATCTGAAGTTTTAGTTTCTTGTATTTGACATATAAATATATATCAAATAAATGTCAAATACAAGAAACTAAAACTTCAGATACTTAAATATCGGAAATCAAAATCAAATCTTAGTCTGCAATTATTAAAACTTTTTTTTTACTGATTTTCGAACCCTTTTTTATTTACTAAACCCCAAATTTTAGGAGATAATATTAAACAGGCAACATTTTGTGTTTTTTTTTTTTCGAGAATCTGAGAAGCAAGCAAAGTTTTATTAGGCTTTATTCAACTTTTTGCAAAATAATTCAGTTTTATATACTAGGTACTGAGAGCAATGAGTCTATTAAAGTTATAGAGACGCCATTGCAGAACAAATCATTATTGAAAAGCGGCACAAATTGTATGCTATACAACCTCATTATTTATATTCATTGACATAATTTAAAGAAGAAATAGACGAAAATATTGTTATCTCTTTCTAAAACATAAAGACTCAATGCTACTTGCATGACGTAAGAAAGAGATGTCATAATATTATTATGACAACTCATAGCGGTTAGGAGAGAATGATAAAACGTCAAAGTCAAAAACTTCGTTGAGTTTTTGGAAAAAAAAAAACTTTTTCAAAAATAAACTAAAATAAATAAATACAGCTTTACTTACGTATGAAATTAAATATTTTTGCCAGTTTTTGGAGTATAATTCGTGCATCGCCTAAATACGCACGAAGGCATTGTTGTCTGTGAATAATGTTGTGAAAGTGAACTAAATGTACTGTATGTCAACAAGCGGGTGATCGTGACGTGAGCTGGGATGGAACTAAGACTTCTCTGGCTAGATAGCTTGCATTTGTGTAGCCAAGAAATTTGCCCTATTACGTATCTAGAAGTTTTTACATATCTCTGACTGAGAGTATATATTACTACAAAAGTAGTTATAGAGAACTGAAAACGCAAATGGGAACGTAGGCACGGGTGAGAACAAGACGATCTTAGAGTATTAATTACTGTAGTAATATACAAGATGTAACGGGTAAGCCCTTTTGATCCGAAAAGGGGTTGTTCTAGACGTCTAGGCGAACACCTTTTGTTCTACGACTTTTGAAAATTCTAACTTTTTTTTTAAATTTTGAGATTATGTTTCACTGAAAAAACAGCTGTTTTTGAAAATAAAGGTAACTGAAGGTTTGATTGTAGTAGACCAAACTAAATGAAAGGACAACATAAGGTTAATGACCTCGAACTCTAAGAAACAGCTGATCTTCAAGTAAACTTTACACTTAAAATTTTCGAAAAGTACTTCGAATTTCCAAAAGTCGTAGAACAAAAGTTGTTCGCCTAGACGTCTAGAACAACCCCCTTTCGGCTTAAAAGGGCTTACCCGTTATATCTTGTATTCTAAGAAGACGATGTTCCTGCCGCGAGTCGTGACAGGCAAAGAGAATATAATATATGATCAAACGAACTTCCCAAGTGAAGTTCGATCAATATTATATTAACCGCTTCATCCGAATATATAGTAACTAATGTAGTACTCTTAACCTACAAGGTAACATTCGCACGCTTTTAGAGATTTTGAAATCGATTTTGTAACGAATTTCAAGTCGATTAATCGACTACCTTACCTATCCCTACTTCTCCGCCATCTATTATCTATCATCATTTACTATGCATGTAACATGGTTCTAAGTAAGCTCAATCTACTAATTAATTTAATAATATCCTTTCTAGCTCTTAGGGTTGTTAAGTCCCTACAACAGTGTTGTAATTTATTCACAGAGCAATGTTATATGTATATGCTGGTCATGGGAATATTACTTTTTCATTTAATTTTGAGTTCTGATGTTGTTTATGCATATTTTATATGTACTTTGGAGGTGAGTAAACTCAGGTTAGTGTGGCAAATTGGATTTAATATAAAAATATTATTTTCTCATTTAATTATGAGTTCTGGTGTTGTTTTAACATCTTTTATGTATACCTTGGATGTAAGTAAACTCTGGTTAGTGTGGCAGATTGTATTTAACATAGAAATATTACTTTTTCATATAATTTTGAGTTCTGGTGTTGTTTTAACATCTTTATATATATATATATATACCTTGGATGTAAGTAAACTCAGGTTATTGTGGCGAATTGTATTTAACTTAAAAAATTTACTTTTTCAATTAAGTTTTTCTTCAAGTGTTGCTTATACATGTTTTATACATGCTCTGGATGTGAACAAGCTTAAATTGGTTTGTCAAACTGTATTTAACTTGACGACTGGGCCTTTTGACCAGTTACTGGAAATATTTTGTATACTATTGTTAATAGGGTG
Organism: Idaea dimidiata; assembly: GCA_949358125.1. Classification (NCBI taxonomy): domain Eukaryota; kingdom Metazoa; phylum Arthropoda; class Insecta; order Lepidoptera; family Geometridae; genus Idaea; species Idaea dimidiata. The sequence continues at coordinate 24,640,428 of OX442334.1, read as the reverse complement.
TACTATGTACAGGCTAAAAATATGTACTCTGAGGTGCAGGTTGGATGCTGTAATTTTTCTTGTGATTTTGTTCTCAGGTGTTTTTGTTTATATCTATGAATATAACTTGAATTTAGGAAAATTGAGACTAGTGTGCCTATTTTTGTTTTTATTTTTGTTTTTATTTTGCCTCTCATTTGAGATTAACCAATTGCAAAGATTGTTTTGCAATTTAAAAATCCAGTGCATTGTATTCAATATGGAAATGTGTAGCTACTGGTTGAAGTTTTTGAGTCTAACTTTTTCTATATTTATGTTTCCTCAGACTGTTGTACTATATAGATATTTATATGATATGGTTGTGTGTGAGCTTATTCAAGGTTGCTTTTATTGTGGACTAATGGTCACCATAAATGGACTGTTCCTCACTCATCGCTTATGGCATTGTAAGCATAAAGTAATTGTCCTTTCTTATACTAGATCCGGGGAAAATGTAGCTCTTTTCACCTTCATGTATGGGAAGACTGTGATATACAGTAGCTGTATAAATATAAAACTGTCGGTCGGGTTTTGTGTATTGGGATTTAATGTGAAGTTTCCTAATAATATCTGGTTTCACAGACTCAATCTAGCCTTTGTTGAGTTTGTGGGATTAATGTACACACTTCCATATCAAGTTACTCCAATTGTGGGTCATTTAATGTATTTATGTAAAGGTAGGTATAGTGTAGTTATAGTCTTTATTAAATGGCTAATATAAGTGAAATTTGTTCTCAACTGGATTCTGACCAGGGATATTCTTTGAAATGTTCACCTGATCAGTGTATCAGCTATATCACCGAACCACAAGAAGGACTTAAAATCATCCAACTTAATATTAGAAGTTTAAATAAAATTTTTAATGCTTTCTGTGCCCTTCTAACAACTTTAAGTGTACGGGTTGATGTTATAGTGCTAACTGAGTGTTGGCTAAGCAAAGTTGCCAACCTGCCGATATTGGATGGTTTTAAGGCTCTTTCTACTAAACGAATAATAAATCAAAATGATGGTTGTGTCTTGTATGTTAGTAACTATATCAAATGTGAATTATCTGAACCTGAATTTGTCGGTGGTTGTTGTATTGAGTGTAGGATTGATGGCTTGGTCAGTATTTTTGCTATTTACCGCTCGCCATCATATTCATCTACTGATACCTTTATGCATAGTTTAAATAGAGTTCTAACCAATTGTAATACACCTACAAAAGTTGTTGTTGGAGATATCAACATCGATATAATGTACAGCAATGATGACAGTAACTCTGATGAGTACCTTGAGTGTATGGCTTCGTGTGGACTAATACCGACGCATACTCTCCCAACACACAGCAAAACGTGTTTGGATCATGTTTTCTTTAAGGGGAATTGTAGTACGATAACGATTGTTCTGGAAACATATGTCACAGACCATGAACCTGTCCTATTCTTTATGCAAACTACAAAACCATTCCTTTCTCGGTCGACTCGGGAAAAACCCTACGTAAATGACGCTTTGGTTTTTGAGGATGTTTCTCGGAGGGACTGGTCTGATGTCATGTCGAGTACTGATGCCAACACGGCTGCTCATATTCTGGTGAACTCTCTTAGTGAAATAGTAAAAACCCACACTAGTCTTAAACGTATTCCAAAAAATAATAGAACCTTTAAGCCCTGGATTTCTCCGGGTATGTTACGTTGTATACGACATCGTGATCGCTTACACCTCAAATTAAAAAGAACTCCAAGTGATGAAATACTTAAAATAACTTATGTCAGATATCGTAATTTCTGTAATCGCCTTATAAGAAAACTAAAATGTATCTATGAGAAAGAACAATTTGCACTAGCTAAAAACAATATAAAGAAGACTTGGAATGTTATTAGAACAGTCACAGATGTTAATTCTTGTAACCTTCCTCCTACTGAACTGTTAGACTTACGAGATTCATCTAAGGAGTCGGTTAATCTTGTAAATGATTATTTCGCAAGCATTGGTAGTAGTATGGCTGAACAATACAACTCACAGGGTGCTGCTTCGCAATTTGTTCTAAATATTTCGCCAGGTGTTAACTCAATGGTACTCCTGGAAACTGATGAATATGAAGTCACAACAATCATAAACAATCTGCGTAGTAACTGCGCAGTCGGGTGGGATGGTTTATCTGCTACCCTATTTAAAACCTGTAAAAAGGTTCTTGTTCCTATCATCACCTATGTTTGTAATTTATGCATTAAAACAGGTGTTTTTCCTGAAGTGTTTAAGAGAGCTGTAGTTCACCCTATACACAAATCTGGTGACAGATATGATGTTGGTAATTACAGGCCAATTTCCATCCTCTCAACGCTGTCTAAAGTTCTGGAAAAAATTCTGAACGGCCGACTGACCGGATTCTTATCAACCAACCATATCCTAGCCCCTAATCAATTCGGATTTCGTCGGGGAGTCAGTGCCGAGGATGCGGTTATGTCTTTTTGTTCTGCTGTGACTCACTCTCTAGATCGTGGTGACAAGTGTATTGGCGTGTTTTTGGATTTGTCGAAGGCCTTTGACACGGTTTCCGTTCCCATCTTGTTACAAAAACTGGAGGTGATCGGTGTCAGAGGACTTTCATACAATATCTTTAAAGACTACCTAACGGATCGTACACAGATTGTTAAGGTGGATGATTTGGTGAGTGACGGAGCTCCAGTGACTTTTGGCGTTCCGCAGGGAAGCATCCTAGGGCCTACTCTCTTCCTCATTTACGTCAATGACCTTTGTCTTCTCAAGCTCGACAAATGTTCCATCTACGCCTATGCGGATGATACCGCTCTTCTTGTCGAAGGGAGTACTTGGGAGGAAACATTTGCTAGGACAAACACAGCGTTGGCTAGAGTGATGCAATGGCTAAAGTCCAACTTGCTAACCTTAAATGTAAAGAAAACAGTATTTTTGCCTTTCAGCATTAGATCCAATAAATTGCCATCAAATTCTCTTGAGCTGAAAGCTCACAAGTGTAAGATGACTTCTCCTTGTAATTGCCTCAAGATTGCGCAGTCGCCTGTTATTAGATATCTTGGTGTCCATATTGATCGGCATCTAAATTGGAGGGCCCAAGTGGATGCGGTTGTCGCTCGGATTCGCCGGCTTGTGGGGATTTTTGTTAAGCTCCGCGAGTCTGCGGACGCTGAGGTTTTGCGGCTTGTTTACAATTCACTTTGCCAGTGCATCATCACATACTGTATACCTGTTTGGGGTGGAGCTGCTAAAACTGTCATCTTACCATTAGAAAGGGCTCAAAGAGCCATCCTAAAAGTAATTAGTTACAAACCCCGTGGCTACTCTACCAGGGCACTGTATCAGGATTGCAAAGTCCTCACCGTTAGGCAACTTTTTGTTTTACATGCTATCCTGCGTAAACATTCTGCACGTCCTGTTTTACTTTCACTTCCTGCTAGAAGATTTGGTCGCTTATTGTTTCCTGTTTCTGCAACACTTAGAACTGTTTTTGCTGGTAACCAATATGGTGCTATGAGTAATATGCTATATCATAAAATAAACAAATGTCTAAATGTTGGTTCTCTCACAAAGTATGAGCTTAAGAGGAAACTTGTTGATTACCTTCTGAAACTTGATTATGAAGCTACGGAGAATTTATTGCTGGTATTAAAATAGTGTGATGTTTTTGTTTCATTGCTATCTTTCTGTTTGCCATTTAAGCTTTTGCTGTATGTTACAACTTTTGAATCTTTCTGTTAATTAGATTACCGTTAGGGATATGTTTTTGCTTACTAGTAATTAGTGGTAGGACTACTGATACCTCAAGGCACAGGCTTTTTGCCTAGTTTGAGGGTCAGGAGTACTCCTTAAGCACTTTTACTTATTTAAACAAGTTTTTGAAATGTAATCAAAATTGTACCTAATTGTATATTTGTGCAAACTTTGGTATTTTTAATAAACGTTTTATTATTATTATTATTTATCTTTATGTTTTTTGTGTGCTCGGTTTTGACACCGGTGTTATTACCTCAGCCACGGGCCTAAGCCAAGTGGTCTAAAGTATTTGATGTTGCTACTACAGAACTTAAAGTATTGGGTAGCGATTCCCGTTCTAATTCGGTTTGTAAAAATTTTCGTACTATTCTACATGAATTCAAAATTACCGCTTTTTGTAAATCAATAAATGTGAACTCAGGCAAATCTAAAGTCTTAATCGACTGATGAAGCTGTTTGGGAATAATTCCAGTTGTGGAAAGAACTATAGGGACTATTGATACAGTTTTGAGATGCCACATACGCATTATTTCCTCCTTTAGTTCAACATATTTTGTTAATTTCTCCGTAATTGTGCTTTGCAGGTTGTGTGTGTTAGGTATGGCAATGTCAATAATGAGAGCAGTTTTTCTAATTTTATCAACTAAAGTTATGTCAGGTCTATTGAAATGCACAGTTCTATCGGTTAGAATTCCTCTATCGAAATATAGTTTGTAATTATTGTTCTCTAATATGGTTTCTGCAGTATATTTATAATACGGAACTTTTGAAGGTAATGGTAAGAGGTTGTGTTTTAGAGCTAAGTTTTGATGAATTATGTTGGCTACCTGGTCGTGTCTGTGCTTATAATCTGTTTGAACTATTGCTCTGCATGCTCCGGTGATGTGTTGGATGGTCTCAGATGAGCTATTACAACGTCTGCATAAGTCTGTTGGGAGATTCGGTATTTTAATAATGTATTTTTGATAGTTCCTAGTTTCTATTACTTGGTCCTGTATAGCCAGCATAAACCCTTCTGTCTCTGGAAAGAGTTCGCCACGAGTGAGCCAGGCGTTCGATGCATCTTTATCGACGTGAGTTTGGCTCAAATCTTGGCGATGTCTCCCATGAAGGGACTTCCGGGTCCATTGTTCTATTTTTGTCAGTCTGTCTGTCTGTTCTTCGGTTTTCTGTGAATTGCTGTCTGTAAGGTTGAGTGGAGTAAATTTGTCATTTTTAACTACTGCGGCGTGTAGATCAGATGTTAAAGCTTTTTTATGAAAATATGTCCTTAGGTTAGTTATTTGTTTGTTATGTAAATTTGTAATATCTATTATCCCCCTACCCCCTTCTATTCTCGGTAATGTCTGCCTTTGTACGCATGCCCTTGGGTGGTGTTTTCTGTGTTTAGTCATGGTGGTATTAATGTTTCGTTGTAATTGCTTCAGTTCTGTTTTAGTCCATTTTATAATTCCGAAGGAGTATGTTAAAATAGGGATTGCAAATGTATTGATTGCCTTTACTAAATTTTTGCTATATAACTCTGTTTTCATTATACTATTTAATCTGTGCCTAAATTTTTGACGGAGGTTAACTTTAGTTTCTTTCTCTAATATTTGTTTATTTTGATTATAGCCTAAATATTTATAAGTATCGTTTTCTTCAAGTGGATCTATTGTCTCTCCTGATTGTATTTGGTATGACATTAAGTGATTTTGCCCTGCCTTGACTACATTAAGTTTGCATTTATCAATTCCAAAATTCATGTGTATGTCTCGAGAAAAAATATCTGTAATATGTAAAAGTCTTTGCAAATCATTATCATTGGTTCCAAATAGTTTTATGTCATCCATATATAAAAGATGACTTAAATTAAACTTGCTAATAGCAGCTGTGTTATCTGTCCTATGGTTTAACGGATAACCTCTGTTTGTGGAATTTAGCAGGTTTGAAAGGGGATTCAAGGCAAGGCAAAACCACAGGGGACTTAAGGAATCTCCTTGGAAAATGCCTCGTTTAATTTTGATTTCTTCGGTTTCTAATGTTTTTGAATTCAAACGTAAAATGAGCTTTGTCGACCATGTATTCATTGTGTGATTGAGAAATGATACTATCTGTGGGTTTACTTTATAAATTTCAAGTATCTGAATGAGCCATGAATGTGGGACAGAGTCATAAGCTTTTTTATAATCTATATAAGCTGTATAAAGATCTTTTTTGTGCCGCTGTACCTGCTTTAATATAACTGAGTCTATAGTTAGTTGTTCTTTACACCCCTGACTACATTTTTTAGCTCCTTTTTGTTGTTCATTTAATATATTATTATTTTCTACATGTCTATATATAGAGTGTGTTAAGCAGGCTGTAATTATCTTATAAATAGTTTGTAAGCAAGTTATGGGCCTATACTTAGCAGGGTTTTTAGTGTCGCTGGGATCTTTTGACAACATATAGGTAGTTCCACTGCTTACATAGGAGGGCATTGTGTAAGGATCTTGAATAAATTTATTTATATACTTGTAAAAATAGGGTTGAAGAAACGTGAACTTTTTATACCAGTAGTTTTGTATATTGTCAGATCCGGGTCCTTTCCAGTTGTGTAGGTTTTTCAATACTGTACTAAAAGTTTCTAGGGGTATATGTTCGAACTCCATCGATTCAGTGGTTTGATGTCTGTTTCTTTCTTCTTCTATCCAATAAGCTTCTGTGTTATGGTCAACTGAATTCTCCCATATGTCTGACCAGAATTCTCTTAACTCACTAGATAGGGGGATTTGTGGGTCTACTGCATTATCTGGGTGGTTATTGGTATGGTTAGAAGTTTGCTGGCGAATATTTCTATAAAAGGACTTTTCATTATGTCGGAACTGCGTGTTTTGTGATTTTCGAAGGGTGCAGGCTAAGTAGCGTTTCAGACGACTGCTATAGACCGAGAGTTTTTGCTTTAGTGTGTCTAAAAATTGTGGCAACTGAGTATTTGGATCTTCGTGTAATGTATGTATACTAAACTTCTGTAAAATATTGTCTACCCGTTTTTGCATAGCTGTACTTCTATTACCGTTAATGAAATGCGTCAAAATACCAATATGTTTGCGTAATTTACTAACTTTTAGTTCTAATCTTTTTTGCCAATTTGGTTTGTAGTGTTTATTTTGTTGTCTATTGTCTAATGATAGTGGGATGGTTAATTTAGAACCGTTAAGTTTAGCAGCTGTCCACGCTGCTGAATAAATGGTTGTCTGTAAAATTTCAAAAGGTGTGTCCATATTTATGTAATTTATAAATACTCTTTTGTCTAAATAATTAACGATTTTAGCTAGTCTTTTGGACGTTTTCTGTTTCGGTATAAAAGGTCGTTCAATTGGATCAGTAGTTTTAAAGTATTCTAGTGCAGTTTGGAACGTGGTTTCAATTTCAATATTATTTTCGTCTTGTTGTATTTCTAAACTAATTTCTTCGTTATCTCTGTCTGTCAGTATTGTTGGGTCTATCAAGTGTAAATCAGCTATATTATTTTCGTTGTTCTGTACCGTAGTGTTGATGTTGGCTAAACTATTCTGGCTATTAATTCTAAACTCGTCTTCAGCTTCTTGTTTTATTCGTTCTAGTTCGGCTGAATTAAAAAAGTTATTATTCAAAATTATTCTTCTCTGATCAGCTACTCTTTGCTCCGTTAAGTGGCTTAGATGTGGAAATTTATTTATAAAATGCTTATGTAATAATTGTCTATAGCCTGTTCTATTTGTATCTAATAACGTTATTTTATGATATGCCCTAATTATTTCTTCATTTAGTTCACGGCTCCACCGCATTCTTTGGCTAGGTAGTGGTTGTAAACTGGTTGTTTGTTGTGAATGAATGAGAGGATTATCAGGTAGTATGGTTGTATTCGGTGGCATTGAGTTAGTATTAAGGTTCTGGCAAGATATATTATCAAGATATGCTGCTGCTTCCTCACGGATTTGGTTTATGTCATCTATTGTCAATAATTTGCGTCGAAGAATTGCTCTGCGCTGGTCACCTATTCTTTGTCGGCTAACTTGCATTTCTGGGAATCGCTCAATAAATTTAATGTGTAGTTCTGGTAGATAAGATGTTGTGTCGTTTTCATTTGAAGTAAGTATGAAATATGTGCGGAGAATAAATTTATTCATTTCTTTACTCCATTTCATTCGCACACGTTTAGCCTGGCCGGGTGCAGTATCATCGACAGCTAGTGTCACCTGCACAACGTCTTCGGCTTTAGATGGTGGAGAGGTAAAAGTAGACATAGATAAAAATGAAGGATTAGCAATAGGATTCATGTATGAAGGAGGGGAAGAAGGAAGTGAAGGAAAGAGTGAGGAAGGTGAAGAAGTAGAAAGTAGTCGTCGGCTGTCATGTTGTTCGGGTGACCCGGCAGGGGCCCGCCTGCTCAACCCACTGCCACTGACGGTCCGTCCACTGAGGCACTCAGCGTCAGCTCCAAGTGCGCCCCGGCGATCGCCCCCGGGAAGCGACCCTATACGTAATTTCTTTCTTGCTCTCGTCTCCATTTTATTTGGGTTACCATAGCCACGTTAGCCATCCAGTAGATGTATTTATATTATGTTGCCCGCCCCCTACGATGATCTGGTGTTCGATCAGGGCGTGTGGTTGGATTTTAGGGGGCTTATTATTATTATTATTATTATCTTTTACCTCATTCTTTTTAGAGATGTCAGACGAAAGAGCAAAACTCTTCTAGGGTTTTGGGATGGGAGGGTGCTATATATTCGGATGAAGCGGTTAATATAATATTGATCGAACTTCACTTGGGAAGTTCGTTTGATCATATATTATATGGCACGCTTCATCCTTCATATATAGTAACTAATGTAAGATGTTTAGAGCAAGTTTTGCTTTTGAGTTCTAGCTTAAATAATACGATTTTTATGAAATTAAACGTATTATTTCTATTATAAACTTAAACAAAATGATCTAAATCAATAATGATTATTCTATGTATCTTACAAGTAATCAGTAATATGTATTATATATAGTCTGTCTTAGTTTAATCAGTCAAACTATTTAGCACTGATTGTGCAAAGTTGTTTTCATTTATGATGGGGCGCTGATAAAATTTTGCAAACACTTCTGAGGAGCTAGTCCATCCTGCGGCCTTTCTAATAGTATCGATAGAAACTCCCGAAGTTGCGGCAGTGGATGTAGAAGCATGTCGCGTGGAATGTGCACTGTACGCAGCTACATCGACTCCGCTTTCAGATAATACCTGCTTAATCCATCTGCTTATTGACTGTGCTGTCGCGCCTTTGTAGGGGCGCTTCACAGTTATTAAGAGATTCGACATTTCAGCAGGCCGTTCTGTATTAGTCACATGAAGATAGTCTTCTAAAGTGGTCGCCGGACAAATTCGCAGATTATTACTATAATATGGCAGAAACAGGTTTGGTTGTTCTCGACCTATACCTGATGTCTTTATTATGTCTTTTATTGTAATATGTATGCCGTTAAGACTAATATTTATGTTTTTTAGTTTGATTAAAGAAAGCGTTTGCACACGTTGTCCTGTGCACAACGCTAATAAAGACACTAATTTTTTGGTAAGCTTATCTCTACTGAGGTCTCTATTACCAGTCACTGATGTGATTAAGGACTATCTGCGGATCCCATGTGCTAGAATACTTTGGAAAGCTAGGTCTCAATTTATATACCCCTTTAAGAAACCGTACTATGCGATCATCAGAGCCTACATTGTTTCCTAGTAACATCGACAATGCAGATCTATGGCTATTTAAAGATCCATAAGATGCTCCTTTATCATATTGTATGCTCAAAAAATTTAAGATATTCGGCACGGAACATTCAAAAAAGCATTGTTTTTCTGCACAATGTTGCCACCATAGTTTAAATGTTACATTATATTGTTGCATCGTGTTTTTTGACAAAGAAGAAAGTACTAAAATTACTTAATAACGGGGTATTTACCACGCTTAATAATTTATTCGCGGAGCCCGACATTTCGCTAGCAATTCCAACCAGCTTGTTCACGAGACTGATAATGGTAATTTTTTGCAGACACTTAAGAATAAGTGGGAAAGGGGGGAAAGCATAAAAAAAATATGCCATTCCAATTTAACGTGAAAGCGTCTACACATATGGCATCTGGATCTCTGTGCCATGAAACATAATCAACACATTTGGTATTGGCACGTGAAGCAAACAGGTCAATTTCTGGTATTCCTAAACATTTTGAGATGTGTGCAAAAGCTAACTCTGATAATTCCCATTCAGTATCAGGGTTCAGTTTTCGAGACTCCTCATCCGCTTCATTACATTTTGTGTTAACATAAGATGCAAAGATCCAAATGTTTCTTTGTTCGCACCATTGCCAAATGCTTCTAGAAAGGTCATTTAAATGAGGGTATTTGATACCTCCCATGCGGTTTATGTAACTAATAGCAGTTGTATTATCCACCCTAAGTAAAATTGCACAATTAGATTTGGAATTTGCAAAGTACTTCAAGGCCAAAAAGGAAGCTAACAATTCTAAATAATTTATATGGGAATGAAGTTCATTATTTCTCCAGGCTCCATGGGTGCGTTCTTTATTGCAGACAGCTCCCCAACCGCTAAGTGACGCGTCCGTGTAAATTTCCAAGGTAAAATTGGTTGATTTTAGTGACTTGGTTGCTCCGAAAACGTTGTGTTTCCACCAAATTAAGTCATTACTTATATTAGGATTCGGTTTGAATTTAGTTTCATAGTTAGACCATTTTTGCAAAGCTAAAAATTTTTGTCTTTCTAATATTTTCGTATAAAGCCAGCCATATTTTACCGCAGGACATGCAGCTACCAAAACTCCAATCAATTGCGAAAATTCTCTGATTGTGCACTGACTTTTAGAAGTGAACTTTTCAATAATATCTATTATCTTCTGACATTTTGTAATTGGTAAGGATATTGTTTGATCTATGAAATTAAATATGAATCCGAGAAACTTGCAAGTCTGTTTTGGTGTGAGGGAACTTTTATCATAATTTATTACAAAGCCAAGACATTCAAGGAGCTGAATAGTCGTATGTACATTTTTATGGCATTCGTTGTAGTTATCTCCCATGCAAAAAATATCATCCATGTAAAAAACATTTTTAAGCCCCTGGTAACGTAAATAACTTACGACTTCTCTCATAATTTTGGTAAAAGTTCTGGGAGCTACTGATAGACCGTATGGCATAGCAGTGAACTCGTAAGTATGGTTGACTGAGTTTACGTCTTCGTATTCAAATCTCAAAATTTTCTATCTTGAGACCGAATTGATATAAGAAAATATGATTCTTTTAGGTCTATGGTAGCCATAAAACCTTTAGAAGGTAATAACCTGGCCGCGGTGCGGTGGTCCTCCATTTTAAAATGCAACCTAGGAATGAACTTATTCAAATGTTTTAAATTCAATATGAATCTTTTATCTCCGTTTGGCTTTGGTGCTAAAAATGTTTTTGATATAAATTGATTTTTACATGGCATACACGGTTGGATCGCGCCTAAATCTAATAATTTGTCGATAGCTACACCCATGTCTACTTTTTCTGATGGTGACAATAAATTACGTGGAACGTACTTTTGTGTTACCTTTGATTGGAACGGTATGCTAAAACCGGTTCGTATCCAATCTAGAATTATGGGATTTGAAGTAACATTAAGCCAAGAATTAAAATAATATGAAACTCTGCCTGCATGTGGTACCTGAGTTAGTTGCGCGTTACAGGTGTGCGGGAGACGCGCGTCGGACCCGCTGTATTGGACTGTGGCTGTTGCGACTGGTTCGACGGGAGCCGACGGTTGTTCGTTGATGGGGTATAAGTCCGAGCAGGCCCCCTCCGCCCCCCCCTGTTCTGTTGGAAGCGTGAGGGCCCGGACCAGTTTCCCCGGTAGGAAGTGTTTGACTGGTGTGAGCGCGAACTTGATGGTGTTTGTTCATTTGCTTTAGTCTGTAGTGTTTTTGTGGTTTTCTTTATAGATAAACCCTGTTTTTCTATAGCCTTTGAAGCTTTAATTTTTTCAGCTAACTTTTGTCCGTATAGAGTTTCATCTCTTTCTTGGGTGTCGATAACATTAAGAAAAGGTTTCGCTAATGAATAGTTAATAACCGATTTTCTGGCTTGTGTAAGACCGAAATGCAAATCGGAAAGAATGCGGCAACCGTCACTAAAAATTTTAATTGCTTCTAATTTTTTGTCGTTGCCGGAAGTGCTAGTAAGTGAAAGCGTGAGCGCGTTATTTATGGCAGAAAAGCCCACGCCTAGCTGTTGCTGATCGAGTTCTTTTCTTTTGTCTCTCTGCCTCGCTGCTTCTGAAATTGCCGCCGAAACTTCTTCGTTTAACTTTGGTGCTTGAAGCAGTGTGCAATTGTCTGGAACTAGATATTGTTGTCTTCCTGCGCACTAGAAGGCGTGGTAACATTGACATGATGTTCGGAATGCGCGTCTGCGGATCCTTCAACCTCCCGTTCCTGAGTCGGGGTTGGTAGCTCGTCTTGCGACGAAGCATCGCCTGTAATGGACGATTTTTTGTTAGGAGTAGGTATAATAGATTGACCCTCGTGTTAACTCACGGTTAACCGCCAGGTATATACACCTATATTGTTACTATTTGTAACCCAAAAGTAGGTATGTAAAATACCTCAGACTGCCTTCGTGATAATAGATTGACCCTCGTGTTAACTCACGGTTAACCGCCAGGTATATACACCTATATTGTTACTATTTGTAACCCAAAAGTAGGTATGTAAAATACCTCAGACTGCCTTCGTGATGACTCTCGGTCAACCGCCAGGCAGATATATTATATTATGTAGGTATGAATGATATGCTCATACGATTTTTTCTCAATATGTCGTAGGTAGGACCCACAGTAATATTGCTTATGGAGCGTATCATGCCTACAAACGTTATAACTTAACACAGTATATTGGTTTTTTTAAATTAACCGATAAATGTGGGTAGTTTTGAATACATACCGGAATCAGAAGATTCAATCAAAATAAGACGACGTTTTCTCCTTTGATCTTCTAATCTTCGTATTTTACTTCGATAATTTTCGATAAGGTCCTCGTAGTTACGTCTCTTCGGCATTTTTCTCCAATTTCTTCTTGAAATTATTTATTTTTGGAGTACGCGTGTGATCACTACCTCGCACGAAAAAAGAATGAGGTAAAAGATGGCGGAGAAGTAGGGATAGGTAAGGTAGTCGATTAATCGACTTGAAATTCGTTACAAAATCGATTTCAAAATCTCTAAAAGCGTGCGAATGTTACCTTGTAGGTTAAGAGTACTACATTAGTTACTATATATGAAGGATGAAGCGTGCCATATAATCACTATGGCGTTGTGCGGTCTTCGAAAGATTTTTTAAATATTTAGGTGTCAAAATGGTTAAATGTGCAGTTCGATCTTGTAAAAACGATACTAGAAAACAGACAAAGCTGAGATCCAGTATCACATTTGATCGGTAAATCGATTTATTTTTATTAAAACATGTCACGCATCGCGGGGGTGAAATAATTTGAGAGGGGGTCATGCAAAACACCCCCCGCGCACCGAACTTCCACACGTAAAACTGTAGTGATGTGATGAGACCAACGCTTTTGTCGATATTTGAAAATTTTTTTTTAAATGTTTTCAAGACAATCATTATATTTATGATGTAAGTATGTCATGTGTATGTAATTTATTTATGATGTATGTAATCTAAATTAGGGGTGAAAGTTTTAATGGGAATTACTTTCAAGGAAAATTATAAAGGGATTTTGTTGTGTAAGTCATACGGAGTACGTCGCTTCTGATTGGTCGGATACAAATCAGGTACTCTCAGGCGGTGCGGAGGTGAAAAGCGGGGGCGCGCGGCAGGGACAAGTGACATTTGTCAGTACGCGAGCGGCTCAGTATGACATACGTGATGGACCATTAACATTACGGGATAGGAATTTACGCGGGTGAATCCGGAGGGCGCAGCTAGTTAATTCATATTGTAGGTACAACATTTCGGCAAACGGGTTACACCAGCCGTGGTCTCGGGAAGACACCGAGACCTGTGGAAGACTGGTGAAACCCGTGTTTCTAATAATAATAATATGTGCAACATAATGGTATACTGAGTTTTTTGTAAAATGACCAATTCAAAAATCGTAAAATTCCATTTTAGCTTTCGTCTCAATAAACTGATTACTGAAAGATACAACTTTTTCCAGCTATGTAGCTATTTCATAAGTTGAGAATATCTCCCGGAAGACCTACTTTACCTACCTTTACTCTTCAGTACGTCAATAATCATTTTCACTTCATATTTTAAAGATATACGTATTTGTAGGGAAAGCAATTTTAAAATAGTCGGATTGTGACGGCCCCGAAAATGTGACAGTATTTGCATTTTATATGTATAATGCAGATTTCAAAAAAGAATTGTACTTGTTTCACAGTTATCAAGGTGTTTCCAAACCACTACAGAACCTAAATTATATTTTTATTTAAAGTGCTTAAGCCCGCACTGGGCGTTCATCGAACTATTTCAATTCAGAACTTGCTGAGCACTTATAGAAAGGTAACGTAGGGCACTCTTTCAAGATTAAAAGCACACTGGAAAATTTATAAATAGGTACACCATTGTTAGGGTTGTGACTTGTGACATCATGAGCCAACGTACCTACGCTATTTTCAATCGTATAATATGAAACTTAAGGTTTAGTTCAAATTGTCTTATTTTCAGTATCTAGGCCGCTCCGCGCTCTTTGTGCGCTGCGCCTAACGATACATGTATGTATAACAGAAACAGGTATTTGTGCGAAAGGGTAGTGACATCTAAAACTTACTGATATTAGACCTTGAAATTAGATAACTGTTACTAAAGAAAATTAATATTTAATAAGAATAATACTTACAAATAATAAAACAATATTTTTATTGATACTAGGTATTACAAATTATATTCTCACAGTTCTTATCAACCATCCGTTGCAACGCGAGCCGTTGAAAGAGATGAGAACTAAAATATGATGACCTTCTGGTGATTTATGGCCTTGTACTTACTATAACTAATACATTAATTAAATACTAGCAAATATTACACAAGTGCAAGTCGTGTGAAATAGTACAGCCTGGTAAAAAAACATGTTCGCTAAACAATAATTAATAAAACAATATTTAAAGATATTGACATTTACTTTATATTCTGACTGTACTTCTTAACCAGCCATCGAGGCATAAGCCGTGAGAGTACCAAAGATTTTAATTAAATCTCGACGTAGAGAGACTCGACGTAAGGAGACTCAACGTAGAGGAAACATCCTAAATTTTATCTCGATATTCCCACGGGAACGGGACTTACGCGGATGAAACCGTGGGGCGCAGTTAGTATTATAATAATGAACAAAACATTGTCATCTTCCAACAGATGGGACGCGAACGAAAGATATATTTTGCGGTCGAGCGAGGCAGAAAATTGTGTTAGTTAGATCACATTTATACGGTCGGTCGCGTCCTGATTGAATGCGTTATCGTATCGCGACGAGGCAGCTGGTGCCTCGCCTCATTGCGACGGTCGCGTGCGCGTCGTCTAGTGGTGTCGTCTGTTGCCGCGCGTCGTTGAGGGTAGTGTACTTAAGCTGGCGTGGCGCGATGGTCTCGGCGAGCGAGCACGCGTGGCTGCTCCCCGTGGCTCTTATATACCTCACATTCTTCCTGGACAACGTGCTGCTCACCGTGCTAGGTCGGTGCAGATAATAATAATAATAATAAGCCCACAGGGCACCTTGAGGCGAGGTGTCGGGGAGTAGCGACCCCGCGGCTTTCCGAGTGCTCCAGGGGGAAGTCACCGTTCCTCACCTCCGGCTTGCCTTAGTTGGCTAGTCGGAGTGAACACTGACGAGGAAGCGGTCCCCCGCCTTTGGCTTGCCTTCACCGGCCGGTCAGAGTGGAGTCGCGAGAGCAGTAATGCTCGGAGGATGGATACTTCACGTCAGTGATGAGTTGGCCCGCTCCACAGGATCTCGACCATGGTTTAAAATCCAGTGAGGTCTCTATCCTTCAGCCTCTCACGCCCCTGTTGCCCCCTGGCTGTAATTTGCTCGGTTTAATTAGGGTGGCCCAGTTTGTGAGTTGGCGAGTCTCCGTCTGCCATTTTTACGTGTTTGTTCAACATTGTTACGGCAGGCGCCATATTCCCCGTAGTTCCCCCCAGTACCCGATACACTACCAACCCAATTCCATAGCCCAAGTAGTTTTCAGCCGTAGTTTATTCATAGTTCTATCCGACCCGGGGGCTGTCCTTGGCTGCATTTTATAGTGCAGACAGGGATGATCGCCGGTTTGGTGTGCATCACATATTTTGAAATTAAAATGTTACTAAAACGGGCCTCTACGTGTTGGCTTCGGCCCCACGCACGCCTTCCAAATGTCCGGGTGCTCCATAGCCCCGAGAATCCAAAATGGTAACAACAAATAATAATAATAATAATAAATTTATTTATTTTAGCAAGCACAAGCAAATACAGTACAACGTCTGTGCCTGAACTAAGCGAAAAGCTTGTATCTCAGGCTACAGCGCTCTTCATCCAACTAACCTAACATTTACTAAAATATCTAAGACAAATGTACAAATATTAAGCTTAAAAATAAAAACAAAAACTAGTTCTAGCATTTTTAAACCAGTACACTGTACATACATAAAAAACATAAATACTTATAAGTGACCAAAAATACCAACCTAATATCTAACTCCGTCCAGTACGTAGGTGTAGGTTCCAATCCAAATTATATTATATCACAAACACAAAACACCAAGAAAAACCATTTGAACAGAGGATATTATGTTATGTAGGCACCAACAAACACTCTAATACCTATCCATTTTAAATCCATCCGAAGTTAACACTCGTTAATAATTAAAAACAATTAATAAAAAGGTCTAAAATTTTAACGATTTTAATAGATAGACGGTATAACGCGGGTTTCCGCTTTAACTGTTTTTGATTTTGTGAACCGATTAATAACTAGCAGCACTACATCCAAGGCACCACAGGTGTAGACTGGCCCGACTGTCTTGGGAAAACTTAAGCCCAATTTCTTCGCTTCCTGGGTTATGTCGATTTATGTTTCCTGGATGCCACTGAAAGCCTCCTGGACAAATTTAAGGGACTGCAGAAAGTTTGCATCAGATTCATTTTCGGCTTGCGTATATCGACTATGTCACCGAATTTCTTTCTAGTCTGCTGAAGTGGCTTTCGATTCCCCCGCGCCGTCGACATGATCTACATGTCCTCTATGCTCTTTCCTCTTCTCGGTTCTATTCAATCTCTCCTCTCCCTCGTACCTCCGTGAGCGTTTCAGTTTCTTTGCCCGAGGTTTGTTCAACAGACCATCTCAAAATCTCAACAACTTATACCTAAACTGGTTGTAACCCGCGACTTCGTCTGCGAAGAAATAGTGCATAGCCGACTTTTTAGTTCACTACTCGGGTTCTACTAATCGGATTTCGATGTGAAGTATACCACGAGGTTCTTCGAAAATAGAACTATCCACAATATTGAAAACCAGATTTCAATCGGATTAGTAGTTTTTAATGGTATAAGTAAGGAACAAACAGACAAACAGACATGAATTTTAAAAATTATATAATTTTGTTCTACTACTTAAGAAGTCCCTTAGACAACGAATTTTTTATTGAATTTACTACCAAGTAGGTACAGACTTTTTGTCCTCTCTCCTTTTTTATAAGTAGGTATAGAAGAAGATAGAAGATATAGATAGATCGTGTTGAACAGTGCCAATAATCCCTGACTGGATCCGCGGCGAGTCGGTGTCAGCGTGGGTGTCGGGCTCCGCAGGCGGCCCGCTGGCGGGTGTCATGGCGGCAAGCCTGCGTGGCGGGGTGGAAGCGAGCGCGGGCGAGGGCGCGGCGCAGGCTGCGGTCGGACTAGTGCTCAGCGCTAAGGTAGCTCTTATTGATATATATCTTTGTTAAGGGCATCACATCGCATATCGAAGGCACCATAACTATATGTCTGGTGCCAACTAAGCCACGAGTAGTCTTGATCTAGCACTCGTATTGGTCCCCGCAGGCGACGGTGCAGCTGGTGTGCGCGGCTCCGGCGGCGGCGGCTGTGTGTCGCTGCGGCGCCGCGCGCGTGCTGCGTGTGGGCACTGCGCTGTTGCTGGCAGCCGCCTTCGGTGAGTGCACACACACCATCCACAGCTCTCTGCGACAAAGAAGTAAATAAAGCTAGAAGACTTTGTATATTGTTTCAAATAATCATTTACCTTAATAATTACTCCCAGATAAAATATAAAAAATCAAATTATGTAAGTAATATCAACCTGGTGCATCAGAATATCTGTGATTTTGCAGAGGGCAAAAGACTAACGCTGGAACTGTATAATATGAACTCTGAAAATAATGATTTGTGTGTTTAACTGAGCATCACCTCCGGGCTCATGAGCTCATGTTCAGTTTCAGTAATCACCAGGTTGGTAGTTCATTCTTCAGGGTAAATAAGAAGCAAGGGGGTTCACTGATCTTATTAAAAAAACAACTAAAGTACAAAGACAGAAAGGACATAGTATCTATGTCTGTGGAATGTGTAAATGAAATCGCTTGTGCTGGAGCTGGATTGGAGCTGGAGCAACCAATAATAGCATGTGTGTACAGGCGACCAAAGAATAAAAGCTTTAAATAATTTGGGTTCCAGTGACTGCTGCTCGGCTAGAAGGACTTGAATTGAACTTGTCTAATGTAATGCCGTCTCTATCATGTGATATAGATGCAAACATATTATACAACAACTTTTTTAAGGTTCTTAATGAACAATTTCAATTCATTTTCACGTCCAGGTTAATGGCAGTATCTGGCAAGCGGGAGTTCAATGACTGGGCAACGGTTAGCATACATAAAAGTAGAGAAAAGCTTTATGAGTCGTACGCAGAAAGACAGATTCATTTTTCAGAGGACTTTGGGGCTTATGTTAAAAAATACTTAAAGATATTTAAAAAAGTTTGTATTCACTAGCAAAATCTTTGTACATTAAATCCAAAATACAAAATAGTAATGACAAAATTAAAGCCACTTGGAAACTAATAAATACTGAAATGGGAAAGTCTTAAATAAGTGTGGATTTTAAACTGGACATTGATGGAAAGCTGAAAAGCACAGACCAAGATGTAGCGAATCAGTTCAGAGAGTTTTGTCACTAATGTTCCAATTTTTAAGATATAAAGTAAAATGCTTTAATATAAGTAGAAGTCCCTTAAGTACTTATCTAAGGTTCAGCGACAATCAAAGTTATAAAATGTGTAGACTAGGTGAACCTGTGCTACAGTCTACTTAATTTCGCTAGTAATAACAAATGCTCAGTCGTTTGTAAACGCACATGTCGAGTTCGTGTCTAATATTAATTGAAAATTCAGCTCCATGATGTTAGTATAATAATGCTGACAAACAATCAATAAAACAGTTCAAAAACAACTTCGTACGTATATAAAAATAATGTATAGATATAAATATATATAAAAATATTACAATAAATAAAATAAATATAATGGTCATAATAAATAAATAAATACAAATAATAGTGAAAAACTGTAATGATAATAATAAATAAATAAAAGGATGGGTTTTATATAAAGGGAAACAGAAAATTGTTGAATCCTTTACTTGGGCTAGGTGTTGGGTAAAATTACGAGATCTTCTGTTCGATCGCTATCTAAACTTAACAACCATTGCTTTAATCTACGTTTGCATTCCATGTAACAATTTGGATATATGTCGATCTGACTGTTAATCCTATTATATATTCGAGCGCTAGCGATGTCATAGTGGCGAGATGCAAAAGTGGTATAGAAGCGAGGCTGAGGACAAACTGCTGATTGTAACCTTCTTCTGAACGCTTGATTGTAGTCAGTTACATATTGCAGGGAAGAGTGTCGCCTTAAAGTGGTGCGGAGTATATAGATCTGCCTTACCGTCAGGACTTTGGATTCAGCATATAGATCCCTAGTAGGATATCTGATTGGTTTACGACCCATTACTCTGACAGAAGCCCTAAACTCGTCTACCCCCATTCATTTTCATTCCATTGCTAAATCTCTATTAGAAGCAAATGTACCTAAATGTAGTAAAACATTTAAATTCAAATATGTTAAAAATCATGATATTTTAGTGGTACTTAAACAAATTAATGTAAAGAAAACTAAAGACTTGTGGGGGATCTTTGTTCCTATTGTTAAATTCTTGATTATCCTATGATTGAACCTGAGCTTGTTATTATATTTAATAGACAAAATCTTTTGTGGTGTGGTTGCTGATCAAATAAAACATAGTAAAGTAATTCCATTATTCAAATCCGGCAGTACATCAGACCCCTCTAATTTTAAACCGATATCAGTACTACCTACATTAAGTAAAATTTTTGAAAAAATTATAATGAACCAGCTGCTTAAGCATAATGATAATAATATTTTGCACAAAAAAAAAACAATTTGGCTTTAGTAAAGGTCGCTCAACAACGGATGCGGGCATTGCATTGATTGAAAATATATTTGGAGCCTGGGAGGAGTCGCATGATGCATATGGCGTCTTCTGCGACCTCTCCAAGGCATTCGATTGTGTTCAACATGATACTTTGATCACGAAACTACGCCACTATGGTATCGGGGACAGAGCACTGGATCTTCACTCTTCTTACCTGAGCGAAAGGATTCAATGTGTTGACATTAACAGTAATCGTTCTCCTGTGTCACCTGTAACGTTGGGAGTTCCTCAAGGATCCATATTGGGACCTTTTTTGTTTCTAGTATTAATGTATAAACGATTTACCTTTTCTCGTAAAGGAAAATCATGGGATAGTATTGTTTGCAGATGATACCTGTTTGTTATTTAAAGTTAAAAGACGACAATCAAACATTGACGACGTGAACAATGCTCTCTCTAGAATAATAATATATTAGTTTAATGAAAATAATTTGGTACTAAATGGATCTAAAACAAAATGTATTCGCTTCACAATTCCAAATGTAAAAAAAGTTAAAACCATTGTTAAAATTGATAAGGAGGAAATCCAAATGGTAGATAGGGCTGTCTCTCTGGGTATAACTTTGGGCGCTAAGCTTCAATGAGGTCCACATGTGGAGGCTTTGTCCAAAAGACTTACTTCCGCAGCTTACACAGTTGAAAAAATTCGCGAATACAGACCTTGAAACGGCCCGCCTAGTCTATTTTACTTCCACAACATCATATCGTATGGTATACTGTTGTGGGGGTGTGCTACTCATGTTGACATAGAAACTATTTTTATATTACAAAAGAGAGCTGTGCGAGCCATCTACAAAATGGGCCCTAGGGAATCGATTAAAGAAAAGTTTAACGAGATAAACATCTTAACGGTCTACTCTCAATATATTTATGAAAACCTCTTATTTGTGCACAAAAATAAAATAAGCAAATTTCACACAAGTGATGTCCGCCAGTGTAACTTAAGACACAAGGATGAAGGGTCTATACCCTACAGTAGGCTCCTGAAAATAAGCAGGTCGTTCTGTAGCACCAGTGTTCTTTATTATAATAAACTACCTAAAGACGTATGTGACATGTCCATCACAAGATTCAAAAAATATATTAAACATAAATTGTGTAAAAAGGCGTACTATGATACGTCGTCATATCTTAATGAAAAAAATCCATGGGCATAATTTATTGATTGCTCCTGTTCGAATTATAGATAATATCTATATTATGGCGATTGTAATTTAACACAATATGATCACGAAAATAACCCCCATGAGTTTCTTGTAGCCTCTTCTCATCGGAGGGCGCGTTCCGAAGCCACACTAAAATCAATACACTTAAGACGGAGCCAAATGATCATGTGCATTTAATGTTTTACAAGAATCTAAAGGAAATAAACTATTTTGTTTTTTTTTGTAATTGGCGAGAAGAGGACAAAGTGTCCCTCTATCTATTATACTCAGACTCCGACAGTGGTTGACTGCTCCAGTGAGTGACTAGTGATCCTACTACCCTGCTTGTGCCTGCAGTGTTCGGTACGGTGGGTTGGCTGGAGTGGGAGGGCGCGGGCGCGGGCGTGGCGGCGACGGCGGGGCGCGCGGCGCAGGGCGCGGGCGCGGCGCTGGCCGGCGTGGCGGGGCTGGCGCTCACCGCGCGCGCCGCACCGCCGCACCGAGCGCGCCAGGCGCTCGCCGCACTGCTCGGAGCCGTCGCCTTGGGTAACTAATAAATATACCAAGAGCCCGTTAACGCCAGATCTTCGTTATTTTGCGACAGGTGAAAGTTTATTAACTCATACTCCCAACACACGTAGGAACGACATAATAACATTTATTGTGACGACCTAAACTTCATTATTGGCCATTCGCTGGCAAACGAGCCGCATCTATTGGTATGCCCTGCGTCCTGTACTGCAAGACCTTTATAAATATTTATAACGCTTCGGACAACGTCATAAAGGTCGCCAACTACTGGGCCGGAGACAATATTTAGGAAACGACACGAAAAAAATAAGATGGTCACCTATCCTAGCACCAGCAGCACCTGTGACATTATCTCAGTAGCTCCTGATGTCCCACAGGTGTGCTGGTGGGGTATCCATTCGGAGGCGCGACGTACGCCCTCTGGTCGCGGTCGGCTCCATTCGGCATCATCGCGACCGCTCTCGCCGCAGACTTACGTAACTATACTTACTTCTGTACTTCTCTACACTGCGACCAGCTGTAGTAGTTATTATTAGGTCCCCACATATGAAATTGGTGTTTTGTCGTACTGGCCACTTTGATCTTAAATATCTCGTCTTTGGTTAGGAATTCCAATTTACAATTTATACAGCTATTTACTCATGCTTTTGTGTTTTGAAAACCTTAATTTATTGGTTTTTCCTCTATTGATTTTTTCTCAATTTACAAAATGAAAAACTAGAAATGTTGCGTTATACTTATATACGAGTACGAGTTCCATCGTGGCACCAGTGCTGCAGAAACGACTTGAAGGATTAATGATTTGGATGGCGATGTCGCAATAGAAAACTCAGTGCATTTTTGGTTCCAACGTTTTCGTTCTGGAAATTTCGACCTGCAGAACAAACCCCGCGGGCGGCCGGAGACCAAAGTTGATAATAAAGAATTGAAGGCTACTGTGGAAGCGAATCCATCGCAAACCACGTCCTAGTTAGCTGCAGCCTGCGGTGTTAGTGATAAAACTGTTTTAATCCACTTGAAGCAAATTGGGAAGGTGAAAAAACTTAAAATAATAATTTAATAATAATAATCATTACAAGCCCGCGGGTTCCCGAGTGCCGAGGGAAGTCACCGTTCCTCACCTTCGGCTTGCCTTAGTTGGCAGGTCGGAATGAACACTGACGAGGAAGCGGTCCCCCGCCTTTGGCTTGCCTTCACCGGCCGGTCAGAGTGGAGTCGCGAGAGCAGCAATGCTCGGAGGATGGACACGTAACGTCAGTGATGAGTTGGCCCGCTCCATAGGATCTCGACCTAGGATGGTGTAAAATCCAGGGAGGTCTCTCCATCCTTCAGCCTCTCGCGCCACTGTTGCCCCCTTGCTGTAATTTGCTCGGCTTAATTTGGGTGGCCCAGTTTGTGTCTCCGTCTGCCATTTTTACGTGTTTGTTGAACATTGTTACGGCAGGCGCCATATTCCCCATAGTTCCCCCCAGTACCCGATTCACTACCAACCCATAGCCCAAGTAGTTTTCACCCGTAGCTTATTCATAGTTTTATCCGACCCGGGGGCTGTCTGTATTTTATAGTGCAGACAGGGATAATCGCCGGTTTGGTGTCCATCGCAAATTTTGTAATTAAATGTTACTAAAACGGGCCTCTACGTGTTGGCTTCGGCCTCACGCACGCCTTTCAAAGGTCCGGGTGCTAGATAGCCCCGAGAATCAGGAATAGTAACAACACCCAAATTTCATTATTATAATTGCAATTGGTCGTCTGAGTAGTTGTTGAAATCTGGTCTATTCTGGAGTCCCTGCAGCGCTGCCAAGTAGACCTTGCATTATATTAGGGGTTAAAGTATGAAATTGCCGATTTGTACTGAAAATCTTAATTGTTTATTTTTTAAATTTTTAAAAAAATTATTTAATCAAAATAGTTGCCATTATTATCTATGCATTGCTACCATCTAATGGGAAGGTTATTAATGCCTTTGCGATAGAACTCCGACGATCTAGACTGCACAAACTGTGTGAAAGCATTTTGTACTGCCTCCTGGGAAGAAAACTTCTTGTCACGTAGATAATTGTCCAAATCACGAAAAAAATGGTAGTCCGTTGGAGCAAGGTCTGGTGAATACGGAGGATGACGAATGGTTTCTAAGTGCAGTTCCTGAAGGGTCAAAATGGTTTCTCGTGCTGTGTGAGGTCTCGCGTTGTCGTGGAGCAATAATGGTGAAGATCGATTCATGAGTCGGGGCTGTTTTACTGCTAGTTTTGTTAACATGGTTCGGAGTTCGGCACAATAGACATCTGCCGTAATTGCTTGACCAGATCGAAGAAAACTATAGTGAATAACACCATGCTGAGACCACCAAACAGTTACCATTACCTTTTTATTGGTAAGTTTTGCTTTAGGACACTGTTGTGGCATTTGACCTGGGGTCAGCCATTGCATTTTTCTTTTCCGGTTATCATAAAGAATCCACTTTTCATCACATGTTACAATTCGATCCAATATTCCTTCATTTCTGTACCGGTTCAACAAGGCAACACAAGTTTCAACACGCGTTTCTTTCTGCAGATCAGTCAAATCATGAGGCACCCATTTTTCGTATTTTTTTATTTTATTGATTTGACGCAAGTGAATCAATAAAGTGGGTAAGGTAACGTTAAACCATGCCGCTAATTCCTGGGTAGTTTGACTAGGATCGGCTTCCACTATCTCTCTTAATTCATCGTTATTCACCTGTGTGGGCGGTCTTCCTCGTGGCTCGTTCTTTAAGTCGAAATTTCCATCACGAAAGCGTTTAAACCAAAATCGCACGGTGCGTTCATTAGTAGACCCCTCTCCAAACGCAGCATTGATATTGCGGGCTGTTTCTGCCGCGTTAGTTCCGCGTCGGAACTCGTATTCAAAAATCACTCGAATTTTCGCAGTATCCATCTTTCTTGTCTAAATTGAATAACAAAAACAATTGAAAGTCGATATTCAAATGTTTCACATTTTTTTAAAAAAAGAACATCACAGAAACCAATTGAAAAAAGTTTCATTCGAAAACCTCAAACCATGAAGATTCTATGTCAATTCAAAGAACCTATTGCAATAAAACGGCAATTTCATACTTTAACCCCTATTATTATTATTATAATGCAAGGTCCTTTCCAGTTCAGCGTCTTAAACATCTCCTCCATTGCATTTGTGAACAATTTCGGGGAAATAACATCCCCTTGTCTCACTCCTCGATGCAACGGTACTTCCCGGACCTGCTCCAACACAACTTTTTGCATGGGATAAAATTCAACTCTGATGGGGCAGTCCAAAGCGCCTTCAAAGATTTTATTATTTCTCCCCCAAATTGCTTTTTAGTAAAGGGATCAAACCAATGAGATGGCAAAAGTGCATTGATAGTAATGGTACATACTTTGATTAAATAAATTTGATTAAATACTATGATTACACTTTGTTTTATATTTACATAAAATCTAAGTATTTTCCTCCCTTACTTATTGTCCGAGCGAGCGTTAGCGAGCGAAACGTCTATGCTTCAGATTGGCCAAATTTAGTTTTTTTTTCGTATATTGGTTCTCTTCTCATCATCATTCCCCTGGCGCATTCCCTATTTGGGGGCCCTCCTGATACTAGATCGTAACTTATTACGATCTTCGGTCATTGCTGGCGTTAGGCCTAGCGTCGTCAAATCTTTTCAAATGGTTGGAGTCCAGGTGGTTGGTTCGCACAAAAATTACCGACCCTCTATGAGCTTATAGATTTTTGATTGGTGAGATATTTCTCCCGCAAAAAGGGTATTTGAATACTTGTGTTTTAAATACATACTAATTGTTTCAAAAAAGTCTGTGTCCGCATGGTTCACAGAACTACTAGTTTGTAGGTACTATTATGACTTATTTCTAACATAATAATTTGCTTTTGTTCAGTGTTGCAATACAAATATTTGGAAAATGAAGAATATAACCGGGTAAGTTTAGGGTTTTATTATTTCCTGTACTACCTATCTCGTGTCAATATTTCTTCGATGTTAGCCATTCAGTACGTTGGGTAGTTATCAATTCAAATCATTTCATGTCATGGTACACCAACACGAGGCAGGTGCTCGACGCTCCATTCAAGTGAAACCTTCCTTGTTTATGTTGTAACTCGACGACATGGTACAGACGTTCCCTGCCTCCGGCGCGACCGGCGCGACCGGCGCGGCCGGCGCGATGTGGCACGGCAGCGGCGGCGCGACGCGCGCGGCGGCCGGCGCCGTGCTGCTCACCACCACAGTGATGGCGGCACTCGAGCCCACACTGCCGCTCTGGATCGCCGACACATTCCACACACAGGTTACGGCGATACTACCACAGTAGTTGGCGCCTCGCCGTACTAACTCATTCTGAATCTTGTCCTCTCCACAATTTTATTCCATTCTTCTTCTATCTTACCCTCGTCTGTTCCATGACTCGCTTTTCCATGATGTTAGTTTCCTCCTTTAACTTTTTGACTTCCTTATGCATTCGTTTCCTCAAGCTCACCAAAGCAAACTGTCTAGTTTCCTCGATAGGCCGAGTAGATATAATATGTGCATGTGCCGATATAAATTGTTATTGTAGCGCTGGGTAGGCGGCGTGGTGTTCGTCCCGGACAGCGCGGCGTACCTGGCGTCATGCTCCGTGCTGGGCGCGGCGTGCTCGGCGAGCGGCGCGGCGCGCGCACGCGGCGCCGTGCTCGGTGTGCTCGCCGTCGCCGTAGCCGCGCTCGCCATACCGCACGCTACCAAGGTCAGCAGAACGATCCTATACGTTTACGTAAATGTTAGCGATTTTAAGGGCCTCAAATATTAACTCGTCAGGGAATACGGTCCCTCACATACAACGGTGTCGCATATTATTCTTGTCTGGACGAGAACCAAAGAGTAATCAAATCCAATGTGAACTTTCGAGTTGGTGTTGGATGAGTAATATGTTTTTGCTATTCACGATTAAAATTTTCGATCTGCAGGTATCATGGCTGGCGTGGCCGCACACGCTGCTAGGTCTGGGTCTGGGCGCGACGGACGCCATGTTGGTGCCGGCGCTGCTGGTGCCCCCCTCCCCCTCCCCCGCTCCCGCCAGCCGCGCCCCGCACCGCGCCGCGCTCATACAGGCCGCCGCGAGCGCCGCTTACGTCATCGGTTCGTATCGGAGTAACAGGTTTTTGTCATCGTTAGTGACCGTGTTAAAATCCCGACGATCGGGGAAACAAGTCGAAGTATGGAAGACGACGGATTTCCGAGGTGTGGGCATTTTAACCAACCTTTTTAATTGCATACTCGAGACTACTTCAGTGTTCGAGGGCAAAGGATCTGTGCGGAAGTGTAGAAGTTATCATGGTATAAAGGTCATGTCTTCACCATGAACCATCGACGGAGGAATAGTGTGTGTGACAGTAAGGCTCTAACGATATTTGGATGGAACACCTGTGAGATACCGTCCCCTCGCGCACAGGTCCGGTGTGCGGCGGGCTGTGCTCGTGGCTGGCCGGGTTCCCCACCACGCTCCGCGCGCTCGGCGTCGCCAACCTGCTGTATGCCGCGCTGCTCTACCGGACCACGTACACCACGCAGGTCCGCACCTACCACATTACATTCACAGTACCCGCTTCATCCCTGAGTATCGACCTGAAAGCAGCATGTATTCTTCCAGGCCACGCATATTTCTAGCCATCTAAATACAGAGTTTTACCACGATTGTATCAATAGTTTTTGAGTAAATAAAGATGTAACCATTATACTCGCAAATACACATACGACTTTAAAGTTAAGTGTAGGTCGGTACTGATATTATACCTATGTACACATTACAGTGGGACGACGAAGATGATGAGGAGGAGAGCGGGGGGAGCACCGCGGGGGAGAGGGAGGGGGAGAGCTTGTCGCTGCAACACACCGCCTGCAGCTACGATACTCTCAACTGAGTTGCTTCTGTTCTCGCATCTCCTACTTACATTGTACCTTACTTTTATTATTAAATTATAAATATTTCGGTGTGCTTACGTTTATATTTGGGGGACGGCAATGCCCCCGCCGAGACGAGCTATACCTTTCACCTATACCGTTACCGTTACTAGAATTTACTAGTACAGGACTGTAGGTAGATATTATAGGCCGGTCTTCCCCGAGCATACCTCCGAGTTACGACGTCCCTCTCCACCTGCCCCTCGCCTCTCGCCCCTCGCCGTAATAGTGTTGTGTGCCCTCGCCTCGGTCTGGGGCTAATTCTAGTGTTTTGTTTTGCTTGAGCCAATGATCTTATGGAAAGAGATCTAACGGCAAACCCATTAATGATCTCAAACAACTCAACCTCTTTGTCTCGAACACATTTGACGGTCGAAGTCATCTTTGAAAGTTGAAACATTCGTTCGTTTGTTTACAAAACGTGGCGGAACCGCCGTATGTCTAAATTACAGTAGCATTACATTTCTAAATTATTGCGTATTATAATTTCGACTTAAATTTTACAGTAGAAGTAAACGACAAACACATTAAGAATGACTTGTAAGAAACCGTTGGGTGAGTTGAGTGTAGTAGATAAGGAGGAAGGGGCACCTGTGGTGGGGGGCTAATGCCGGGGTCGGTTGCGCGGGATGGGAGATTAGGGGGGGGGAGGTCCTATACACTGCTGTGTATGCCTCGCAGTGCTCTGCGAGGTAATAAAATGAGTAGCTTTCAGTAGTTCCTTGCTCCAAGTTCCTCTTGCATATGTATAATATGTCTTATAATATTATGTCGTGCTACATCCTGGACCCAACCGCACTGACCTTCAGGTCAGGTATACAACGGCCAAACGCTGGCCTATCCAGCTGGGCTGGTGACGTAAGGAGATAAGTCACAGATTGAAACCTCAAGACATGCCATGAAGACCAGAACATTCTCGGATGTCGGTACCTAGTTTAATGAAATACCTACATACCTATGTATAATTTCTGCCAAAATCTGGTAACTGAAGTAATCGGTAGTCTGAACGACAAAGCGCTTAAATAAGAACTGTCATAGACGTCAAAGACAGTTACACTAATTCTCAAGGATCCATCTCCCAGGCTAATGTTGCAGGTCCCGGTCCGGGCGCGTACCGGCTGCCGACGACCTGTGGGTTCCCGCTGCACGACCCGTCCCGCTACCGCAACCCGATGTTCTCGTTCGGCACGAACGCCGGGTTCCGCGTGAAGCACCTCGGGCCGGGACCGTCGTACCGCATCGACCGCGTGACGCGCGACGGTCTCATGTCGTCGCCGGCGTGGTCGTTCGGCGCGTCGTTCCCGCCGCGCGCCACGCTGCGCACGCCGGGCCCCGGGGCCCACGCGCCCGAGCGGTGCCCCAACATGCGGGAAGCGAGGGCCCCGGTCTACTCGATGGGCGCGAGGCTCGGCGAGTCGCGCGCCAAAAAGCCGGGACCGGCGGCTAATGCGTATGCCATACGTTAGTATCACAGATCACTCCATCTACTTAGGTACATTTGTAAGCAAGTACCTACATACCATTATGATTACTCCTCGATCAGCTATAATGCCATGTACATACATGGTATTATAAACATGTGGTTAATTGAATTACTTAAATATTTTTGCTTACCTACGCTTTGAAACGAAAAGCTTCGTAAAGAGAGTTGGGAGAAAGTTTTTACTTCAAAGTAAATAAATAATTATTTACTGCTTACTAAATCTCAAATATATTACTAAGTAACAGAAAAAACATTAATAATTACTATATTTTTACAGAAAGAGGGTAGGTGGTCTAGTTTAGTTTTTAAACGTATTTATGTAAAGCCATTTCATATCTTATCAATCATATGACGTATCCTATAATTTCACCTATAATTTTCCGATGCTCCAAAGGTTAATATAATTATTTCCCAACAACATTTGTTTTTATTTTAGCACTAGCTGCGCCCCGCGGTTTCACCCGCGTAAGTCCCGATCCCGTGGGAATTTCGAGATACAAAATAGCTTATGACACTCAGCTACCCCCATGCAAAATGTCATCCAGATCGGTTGAGTGGTTTCGGAGATTATCCCCAACATACATACATACATGTTACCAACGTTACCTCTTTATAATATTAGTATAGAAAGACTATCATGCAGGGTGATTCAATATAAGGACAGCTGTAAAATGAGAGAAATGTAATGCTTAAGGTTCGTGTGACGAATTGCGAAAATGACCAGTAACGAAAATGACGAGTCGCGTTTATGACGAGTTGCGAAAACGACGAATCGCGCTTGTGACGAGTTGCGCTAGTATGACGAGTTTGCGTTTATGACGACTCACTACTAATCCATTAAAACGTAAATAAATATTTTGTACAAAATAAACTGATAATGACTGTTACCTACTTATTAAGTACTTACCAATATTAAATTAATTGAAATATATAAATTAGTTGGTCGTGTGGTTCAGGTTTTGGGCCCGGTTCCCCAGCGTACACGATGGGGGCGCGCGTCGGATACAACCTGAAGGCGAAGTCCCCCGGACCTGCCGTCTACTTCCAGCGGGATACTAACATCTACATGAACAGGTAAGTTTGTACCTACCTTTAAATGCAGCACGTTTAGAAAACAGAAAGACAGCAGTGAAACAAGATCTACTTATGTACCTATATAACTTAGGAGCGAAGTTGACTGAAGAATATGCGGTTAGCGTAGCTGGTAGAAACTATTGAGTCTCTTGCGAAGTTGCACAAGGGCACCATCACGTCGCGTACGTGGTACATGTATCGTAAGTATTTATTGAAATTTTAAATGAAATGTTAAATTAACAAAATCAAATAAGCAATTGATTGTGTGTGGGAATTTCAATGTCGATTTACATAACGTGTCTTCTGTCTCCACCATACTTCTAAACTTATTAGAGATAAGTTTAGAAGTTTAACACTTATAATGTTAACTAATTTGTTTCTGGAGCCTACTAGAACAATAACTGACTCCACTGCAACCTGCTTAGATAACATTTTCATATCCGAAAGTTTTACTGCAATTAGCAAATCTGTAATAAAGAAATTGGATTCAGATCATGCATAGTGGCCAGTTATTGAATTTTGTAATAGTAAAAAAAACAATAGTAGATTATTAACTCGTCCGGCGACAATGGGATAAAGCAGTGTCTTCTGTCACGGGTGGCGACTTAAGGTTTTTAAATATTTATTTTATTATTTAAATTTAATTTTATGTGTATTTAGATTTAATTAGTTTGTATTTTAATTTAATTTGTTTGTATTTTAATTTAATTTGTTTGTATATTTAAAATAATAAATATTTAAATTTATAATATATGTAAATATTTATATAATATAAAAATATTTATAGGATTTAAGACGAGTCCTGAGTGTAGCGTGGGATTTAAGTTACCCAAGACTGAGACAGCTTTATTACCCAGGAAAATACTCTACTTTTCGTACCATTTGCGAAAAAATAAAGAATATAGCTATGATTTAACATCATACGTATTATTTTCAGAATATTCATTTATT
Organism: Idaea dimidiata; assembly: GCA_949358125.1. Lineage (NCBI taxonomy): Eukaryota > Metazoa > Arthropoda > Insecta > Lepidoptera > Geometridae > Idaea > Idaea dimidiata. Next base: position 24,608,990 of record OX442334.1, on the reverse strand, counting down.
TTATTTATGAAAATAAATTACAATAAACTTTACCTTTATGTATTTAAAGAAAACAAAAACGCGACAAATTCCTAGACTAATATTTTTCTGCCGAGAAAAGCAAAGGCTCATACGGCCTCGTCGGTTTTCGTAAATTAATCTAATAATCATAACTGCAATATCTTAGAATTAATCTCTACTAAAATGCGTAGGTACCTATACCTTTTTAAACTAGGCTGGAACTAGTCCTTTGCTGACGCTCACCCTAACTCGCCGGCAAAACGTTTTGTCTATTCCAAGACTATTGCTAGTCTGTTCTAAGACTATTCCTAGTCTATTCCAAGACTATTTTTAGTCTATTCCAAGACTGTGCCTAGTCTATCCCAGGACTTTTCCTAGTCCGTTCTAAATCTATTCATTGTCTATTCCTAGTCTATTCTTAACTTATTCCAAGACGTTTCCTAGTCTATTTCAAAGTTATTCCATGTCTTTTCGTAACCTATTCCAAGTTTATTAATAACCTATTCCTGGTCTATTGCAAGACTATTTCTAGTCTATTCCAAGTCTATTTTTTGTTTATTCCTATTTCAACCTATTCCAAGGCTATATTCCAAGTCTCCTACTCTACTCTTAGTCTACTTCTTGTCTATTCATAGTCTACTCCTATTATACTCCTGTTTTATTCCTAGTGTATTCCTCTTCTATTTATATTCTATTTCTATTGGAACTCTTTGGTGATTGAAACTTTTTAAAAATATAGGTACACATTCCACTTTTCTACTATACATACTACTATAATACAGAATAGTAATAGTCTAGACAGAATAGTCTATAATACAGAATAGTAATGACAAAATTAAAGCCACTTGGAAACTAATAAATACTGAAATGGGAAAGTCTTAAATAAGTGTGGATTTTAAACTGGACATTGATGGAAAGCTGAAAAGCACAGACCAAGATGTAGCGAATCAGTGCAGAGAGTTTTGTCACTAATGTTACAATTACTCTGACAGAAGCCCTAAACTCGTCTACCCCTATTCATTTTCATTCCATTGCTAAATCTCTATAAGTAGCAAATGTACCTATATATAGTAAAGTATTTAAATTAAAATATATTATGTTAAAAATCATATTTTAGTGGTACTTAAACAAATTGATGTACAGAAAACTAAAGACTTGTTGGGGATCTCGGTTCCATTGTTAAATTCTTGATTATCCTATGTTACCTGAGCTTGGTATCATATTTAATAGACAAAAACTTTTGTGGTGTGATTCCTGATCAAATGAAACATAGTAAGGTAATTCAATTATACTTTATTCATTCCTAAATCCTTCCATTCCATTATTCAAATCCGGCAGTACATCAGACCCCTCTAATTTTAAACCGATATCAGTACTACCAATATTAAGTAAAATTTTTGAAAAAAATATATTTAACCAGCTGCTTAAGAATAATATTTAATGAATAAGCTTTAATGATAATAATATTTTACATATAAAAATAATGTTGCTTCAGTAGGTAAGGGTCGCTCGACTACGGAAGCGGATCCGCATCCGTCTTTATTGGCACATTGGCACACGGATGCGGGCATTGCATTGATTAAAAATATATTTGATGCCTGGGAGGAGTCCCAGGATGCATAATATGGCGTCTTCTGCGACCTCTCTAAAGCATTCGATTGTGTTCAACATGATACTTTGATCACGAAGCTACGCCACTATGGTATCGGGGACAACGCACTGGATCTTCTCTCTTCTTACCTGAGCGATAGGATTCAGTGTGTTGACATTAACGGTAAACGTTCCCCTGGGTCATCTGTAACTTTGGGAGTTTCTCAAGGATCCATATTGGGACCTTTGTTGTTTCTAGTATAATTAAATAAACGATTTACCTTTTCTCGTAAAGAAAAATCACGGGATAGTGTTGTTTGCAGATGATACCTCATTGGTATTTAAAGTTAAATAAACAAATAATATGTGTGACCAACACATAGGGCCTTCTAGCCCTATAGTAAGCTGCTAAGCTTGTGTTACGGTGCCTAGACAACGGCACAAAAATAAAATAAGTATATTTCACACATACAGTGAAATGTCCGCCAATGTAACTTAATTAAGACACAAGGATGAAGGTGTCTATACCCTATAGTAGGCTCCGGAAAATAAGCAGGTCGTTCTGTAGCACCAGTGTTCTTTATTATAATAAACTATCTAAAGACGTATGTGACATGTCCATCACAAGATTAAAAAACATATTAAACATAAAAAAATAATTTAAAAAACAACCAAAAAAAAAAGAATTGATAAAAAATACCAAAATAACCTCTACATAGGTACAGTGCCACCGACTAATTAATCTGTTTTATCATCTGAAGTCGGGCAGCCAAACTAAGTACAATATGGAACCAACCAGTAAAACTGCCCGACTTCAGATGATAAAACAGATTAATTAGTCGGTGGCACTGTACCTATGTAGAGGTTATTTTGGTATTTTTTATCAATTCTTTTTTTTTGGTTGTTTTTTAAATTATTTTTTGTTTCTTTTTGAAGTCGGTTTTTTAATTTTTAAATTATTTTTTTATTTTACCCTTTTTAGTATGCCTACCTACCTAAAAATCAACAATATTGTTACCGTTATTTTAATTATTGAGGAGTTTGCTGATGAGAAGGCGGTTTCAGGTGCCCAATCAATCTGTACTTAGTTCTTTAGGGGTCTATTCTTTTTGGTAGAAGTCCAAAAATGAGTAATTTATTGAATTCTGGGATGCTATCCTGTCCATCATTCCGAAGATACTCATCAGATCCTTACCAAACTTTTATGGGACCATCTCGAAGCTTCCACCTTTCCATTAAAACAAGAACTATATCAATTGGTCAAGCCATCTTCGTGTAATCGATGAACAATTGAATTGAATACAGCGTTTTAAGGAGCATTTCCGTTCGTCACTCCGAAGACCCTCATCAGATCCACATCAAATTTTTATGGGACCATCTTGGAGCTCCCATCTATCCACTAAAAAAAGAATCATCTTAGTCGGTCAAGCCGTCTTCGAGTAATCGGTGAACATACAAAAAAAAAAATACATACAGACGAATTGATAACCTCCTCCTTTTTTTTGAAGTCGGTTAAAAACTCCCTTACTTATAAAATTTTATTTACACATGACTAAGTCATGTAACGTTTGTCTCTGTCTGACAACTTTGAAACTTTATGTGACAGTAAAAGACAAACGATGTATAGTAATGCAGGGCATTAATTAACGTTTATAAGTAAGGGGGAAATTGCGTAAAAAGGCGAACTATGATAAGTCGTCATATCTTAATGAAAAGAATCCATGGATATAATTTATTGATTGCTCCTGTTTGAATTATAGATTGCTAGCTGCGCCCCGCGGTTTTACCCGCTTAAGTCCCGTTCCCGCGGGAATATCGCGATAAATAGCCTATGTGTTATTCCCGGTATCCAGCTACCTTTATTCCAAGTTTCATTACAATCGGTTCAGTAGGTAGTTTTTGCGTCATTGAGTAACAAACATCAAAATATCTAAACATCCAAACACAAAAAAAAACCCATGAGTTTTTTGTGGCTTCTTCTCATCGGAGGGCGCGTTCCGAGTTCCGAAGCCACACTAAAATCACTACACCTAAGACGTAGCCAAATAATTATGTGCATTTAATGTTGTACAAGAATCTAAAGGATATTAAACAATTTTGACTTTGACTTCCGACTTCTGAGCCAGCACGTCGCAGCGCAGTGTCTTCGTGAGCATCATCTGCCACGGTTCGAACGGGGCCGGACTTGGTAGTGTGCGTGTGTAAAGAAAAACCAATCAAGAAAAGGTTGCACAAATGGGCGACCTTGTTGCAGAAAGCAATTTCTTCCAACCTACCACCCTTGGACAAATAGAAAGGCTCTTTTTAAAATGTTGTGTCAGGTAATGACGGTCACCACTCCACAGACAGCCGATCTACTCGTTGGGCGCGCGACTGGAGGGCGCGGGCAAGGCCACCAGGACTCCCGGCCCCGCGGCCTATCCGCCGCATCTCTACAATATTAAGAAGGCAAGTTGCTTGCATCATACCTCTTTGCTCCACACCTCTCCCTCTCTACAAACATATTCGCTTAGTCATTCATTCCCGACGACGCGACGCGACGCGACGCGACGCGACGCGACGCACGGCAAACTGCGCACGAAACTACGCACGACACACACTACCATAAAGCGAAGGATAAATCACAACGCTGTCACAACAATAACACTAGTAGTTCTGCGAACAGAAGACCTCGCGACCATCATGCAAACACAGACTTTTGAAACAATTAGTATGCGTTTAAAACACAAGTATTCAAATTCCCTCTTTGTGGGAGAAATACCCCACCAATCAAAAATCCCCCACAATGCTTGTAGAACTTGTATACCAAGTTTTATCAAAATCGGTTAAGAAATACGACCTGTAGAGGAGAACCAACATATAGGACCTAAGAAAATTAGAAATTTTGCTATGGAGTGTGGGAGAAATACCCCACTAATCAAAAATCCCCCACAATGCTTGTAAAACTTGTATACCAAGTTTTATCAAAATCGGTTGAGAAATATGATCTGTAGAGGAGAACCAAGATACAGGACCTAAGAAAATTAGAAATTTTGCTATGGAGTGTGGGAGTAATACCCCACTAATCAAAATCCCCCACGGCAAAAAAAAACTATTTGCTCATAAAACTTGTATACCAAGTTTAATCAAAATCGGTTAAAAATACGACATGGTTGTTACAAAAAGACTGTATTACGTTATACTGCGAATAATGTCATTGCGAAACACGTTACCTACTGCGAAAACCAAAAACTACGAAAGAACATTAACTGCGATTGTGGTAACGCGAATCATTATACTCCGATATTTCAAAGTGCGAAGCTCTTTACTGCGAACGTTCAAAACTTCGAAGTTACTTAATAAAGTATTGGGAATTGGTCTGGGATTTTTAATTACGTATTAATAATCATCGTATTATTATTTATTTAGAGATATTGTGATGTTTTGATTGTATATAGACCATCATTTTAATACCTTGTATTATTTGTAGCATTCACCGCTCCTAAATTTCATTATTTTAAGTTGTCATTCCGAGCAATTGTACAATTGGTAAATTATTATTCCTTAACTCGGCTGCAATGCAGAAGACTGCGGGTTTGATTCCCGTCGGTTGCAAATATTTATGCTTAAAAATTAAATATATTTGTATCTGGTCTGGGTGTCGTTCTAAGTAATATGTCTTTACAAAAAAAAGTAATAATAATAATGTAGTATATCCGTTGTCGAGTACCCATAGTAGCCTAGTACTTAGTTTGGGGCTAGATTGCGCTGAGTAATATTTATTTTTATTTATCTAATGAAATATCGCAATGTTGGTAGGTAGGTATTTCAAGAATTTGGCATTTTCGAGTGGTTGGAATTTCGCGAAGTTGGCATTCTGAGCTGAAACGAAATCAGTAGGTATGTACATACTTATACTCACTATATTCTGGTCTGTTGTACAGAACCCGTATGCGTATTCGTTCGGCACCAAGCACGGCGACTACGCGTGCCCGATGATCATCCGAGAGGACACGATGGACTGTCTCTAACATCTACGCACGCTGCCTGTACAGTGTACGCACGACTCACGACACTACACACGATACCGACGCGGTACCCACACGACCACGCTCTGTGGTGTTACAACATGTTTTGACAGTCTCCAACTATTAGAGACATACTTTGATCACTACTTTAGATCGTCAAATTAAAAAAATAACTAAAAACGGTCTAGTTAGAAATTAAAATACTTAAATTTCAAAAGACTAATACTTAATTTTAATTTATTTTAATCCAATTTGCCAGTACCAGATGATTTTTGCATTTCGTATAATCCCTGATGATTATGATTTATAATAGAGTAGGTACTAGGTACTCACTCATGCAACACGATCGTCGTCGGTAAATAGGTAGGTACCTAATTGTTTCGTCATAATTTGTTCAATAATAATTGTTTGGTTTCGAACGGTACGGTGTCTAGTATTTTTATTATTGTTTGGTTTTGGTTTGGAACATTGTTCAACATTTTGGCAGGCAAAATAATAAAGAGTTATTCTCGAATTAAATTTTAGTTTTATTATGTAACTAAACTTACAACCTTACCTACGCATTCCTATAGTTTCTTGACATAATTACCTAACAGCCTTTATTAAATATGTTTACCTATCCTATTACATCTGGATGTACTTACCAACTATTTTTATTTAAATTTTCCTATCAAATCCAAAGTTTACAGGTTAAGTACCGTAACGTTAAAAACGTTTTATTCCGTGCGCACGGAAAAACTTTGACTTAAGACAATTTTGGTATTTATAATGCGGTCTTTGCAACTTGCTTAGCTCAAGCTTAGCATTGTCTCAGAAAATATCAACCTAAGTACCTTTACTAACCACATTTTAAATTTGAAAGCTACTTAATTATTTAAGTAGCCTTCAAGTTTTAAGTGGCCTTTAATTATAATCTACTTAAAACTTGAGGGCTGATTATTTAAGTAGTCGTCAAGTTTTAATGGCCTCAAATTTTTTTTTTTTTTTTTTTTTTTAAACTCCTCTTTTCTGGCGATCTGTCTATTGACATTTAGCTAGAGGTTAAGTATTTAGTGCAAGGCGTGTATGGTACTCCATCCAGTGATGGGCCCATATATCAACATAATATCTCTATATGAGGTCTTGTGGGGCTCTAAACTCTTTAGCCTTGCGAACGTTGTGTTGGGTGGTTCGGTCATTAAGTCCTTGGCAAGTGGGTTTGGGTGAAACTTGATTCGGTTGCTGTATGCCTTTATGGAGTCTGATACTTCTTCCTTTACGGTCTTGATCAATAGATCGTGATGCAGTTGCTTGTTTGTGAGATACCAAGGAGGCCTCAAATTTAAATCAAATTTTGAATTGCCACTTCAAATTTGGTGGCACTTAAAGTTTGAGAGATACCTAATTATTTAAGTAGCCCTCAAGTTTTAAGTAAATTATAATTTGAGGCTACTTAAATCTTGAGGGCTACTTAAATAATTAAGTAGCTCCCAATAAGTGTAGTATAAATGAGAAATATTGCTACTTAGGTTAATATTTTTGAGACTATGCTAAAGCTTGGGCTAAGGAAGTTGCAAAGATTGCGCTATAAATTCCAAAATTGTTTTAAGTCAAAAGTTTTTGGTTAGCTCAAGCTTAGGTAAGTCTGAGCTAAGACAAAGTACGGACTTTTCCAGCCTTAGTGTGCCAGGTATATTTTCCTATTGACAACAACAGGTGACAGGGTTAGTATTTGTTTGTGTGGCTAGATGGGGACACAGTCTAGTCTAGTTCGTTTTTTCAGAAATAGACCTGGGTGAGAGTATGCAGTGTTATTTTATTTCATTCAAGGAAACTACTTTGAATTTCCAATAGTTGTAGAACAAAAAATGCTTGTTTTGATAGAGAAATTTAACCTCTGCCCCCTACACGGCTTCTGATTGCAATAAAACAAGCCTGTATATGATGTGTAATGTACGAGTGAACTAGAACTTCCGCATGCTCCGGAGTCGGTTGTTCCTGCGCATGCCCTCAGTCCTCACCCGCAGCCAGTACTGGCGGGACTCAGGGTCCAGCTCCTCTAAACGCGGCGCGCGTCCCGTGCGGAGTGACCATAACCAATCAGGGTACGAGGAGTCAGGGCCTAGCTGTGGGCACCAGAGACAAACTGCTGTTAGTGTATTAATATGCCGCTTCTTAAATCCTAATAGGTTAGGATTTGCATCGGTATGGACAGGATCATTTCCTGTCAATACTGAGGTTTCTGCCCTAATTTTTTCCCTATCCTTCATGCCACTATCTGCACAAGGAAAGACCTACTAGAGGCTACAGTAGATGTGGTAGATACTGCCATCTATTGTTATTCAGCTGTGCATCATACCTTGACATCCTCCCCCGTGGTATGTATGTTGGAGCCACACACAAATGTCACGAGCTTCACTGGGTCACTCTCCACCGGCATCTCCTTCTTCTCGATTGCCATCAGCTTGCCGCCTTTCTTCTTGCCTTTGCCCAGACCCATCACACCTGGGACAAATATCAAAACATCATTACAAATCAAAAATCTACAGATGGCACTATCTGTCACCAGGCTGTATCTCATGAACCCTGATAGCTACAGTTCAAATTTTCACTGAATATGTATTTCTGTTATCTCTGTTAAATAATAAAATGAATATTTAAGTGGGGCACCCATACAATAAAAGCGAATTATGTGTGATTTATAGTTTTAACAGATTATCTATGCAGGTTAATTTTAAAAACTGTGAAAAATAGTAAGTCAGTGAAATTAGTTATCATAAGATCTTAAAGCCTAAATCTTCTAATATTAAGTAACGTTGGAAGGGTATTTATATACCCTAATAATTATTAACTAAAACTATTAAAAATAGGTAACCTCCAGCGGCAGAAGTGGTCTTCTTAGCTGCTAACAAACACGCGCTGGTGTGCAGACCACTCGCCTGCTTCGTCATCGTCAACACACGCCGCAGCCCCTCACGGATCACGCCCTGCTGCAGCACGGTACAGTACATAATTCACAATCAATTAGAATTATTTTATTTTAATGAAAAAATCAGTTATGATCACGTTTGCAGTTTGCAGAAATGCAAACACAAACTATAAAACCATCATATTTAATGGATATATAATAACCTAGTATATTTATTATAGACATTTGTGAATATTGACAGTTATGTTGACATTTGTGACATAAATCAGCTGTAGATTTTATTTTTCGTTACTTTGTCAGTCTGAAGCCACGGTGTTAGTATTTTCGTTATTTAATCCTACCTTCATGGTATTTTCGTTTATTTTCCGCTAGATTAAAATATTTTGTATAATAAAGTTTTACAATTGAAAGCTCCAAACCTAAAAAATGGTGGCTCAATCTCTCTTATCTTAGGAGAACAGAGTAGTGCTCCTAACTGTGAAACTTTTACATACAATATCTTTTAATTTAGTGGAAATAAAACGAAAATACTAACACAGTGGCTTCAGATCACGTAAACCTATTGAATAATCCATATTTCTTCTTAGAAGAATGAAAAAACTTCGTATTAAAAGTTGTATGAAGTGCAAAATGTGTTATCTGTGGAACATAGTTGGTCCATTTTGAACGGTCTTTATTTATTATCGGTTGTGAACCAATTATGGCCATTAGAGAAATTAGCCAGTGTCAAGTATTATTAATATATTCTGCAAATTATTTGCATCGAAACAGTCAAGTCGTCATAGTTAAAGTCAAGTCTAGGGAATCATTTGTAAACCCGGCGGCCATTTACAAAGATTGTTCACAGAGCTTTGGAGACAACACTAAGTACATGTTTTGCACCGATTTTCACTTTCATTCCACTTGTACACCTTCACGAAACTACATTGATTAATATGCCCCCGATTCCCGAAATTAAACAATTTGCACGCATTTGGACTAGGTTTCACAAAAATTAAAATTTAGCACCATATCTCCTCTAAAACGTAGTGATTATATTCTCTTTGTCCTCGACGTGTTCCGCCAAACTCATCGAACGGTCTTCTATTGGATGATAACCTGTGACATTTCACTCTAGAATGGGGTTGTGTTTCATTTTCTACACTTAAATAAAATCGTAACTTAGCGGTGTCTGTTTTTGAAAGATATTTTGAAAAAACTATTTTTAGGGGTATGTATTAACGTAATAGACCCCATTTCCGTGTTTAATTTTTTGTCTGTTTGTCCGTTTGGATGTTTGTCCGCTCGGAAACGGCTGGGCCGATTTCAATGAAACTTGGTGTGCAGATAGCTTAAGACTTCGATTAACATATAGGCTTTTTATCCGGATATCAAGTCCAGATATCTGGGTATCCGGATAAAAAATAAAAATTGCGTGATTTCGTTGTTTTTGAACCATCGGCATCCATCGTCATCTATCGTCATTGATCTTCATCGATCGTCATCCATCGTCATCATCACTTACTGACATACAAATTTTGCCTTACTTCACCGTAGGTAGGTGGACAGTGCAAAAATCCACACTTAAACGGAGATGACCAGGGAAGTACTGATAATGCCAGGCGCGGTAGCGCCTGGCTTAGTGACAGTTCACTTTAGGAATGGGGTTGAGTTTCATCGACAATAATCCATTCTAAAACATCGATCTTCTTAATATTTCGTAAATGACGTGCAATCTTAGAGAGCATTATTTTTGATTTTTGTCTTTCATGTAACCATTGTAAATAAAACATGAAGCAAGATATTAAAATAAAGAAAAAAACAAACAAGAAAAAACAAATTTCCAATTTATTTCTGGTATAATAATCTTGGATTGTAAGTTTAATGAAAGTGATTTGCCTTCCTATTCAATAGTCAATACAGACAGGAAAAAACGCATTTTTTGTTGATTGCCGAAGTTATCAGACGTTGAAAGTTATTGTGTTGATTGATGATTATTAACGAGTGGCTATCTTTGTGTAAAAGATAACCTACCTAGTTTAATAACGCTGATGAAGGCGTCCGCTCTACGTAATTTATCTAAACCTTTCTCAAGTATCTAATGTTTGTGTAAGAAAAAGTGTGGTGTGTGAACAAACCGGTTTCCAAGTGGATTTAGTAAATTCGCCTGACGTCAGACTGAAGAGGTAGGTGTGTTATATTATAATAATTTATAGTAGGTAGTTGGGTTTTGTTCAAGGAAATCCCGGGTTCGTCGTGGTCTGCTACACGATAACGATGACGCATCGAGTCACAATCTGTTGATCTCGAGCGAGTTAGTTAGTTAGTCGATCGTTTGATGTCGCACATTGTTCAGTGGTAGTGTTTCATTGTGTATTAATTAGGTAGTTAGTGATTGAATAGTTACTGGCACAATGTTTGAACACAATATTGGCTTCGACAAAGATGATTTTGATGATGATTTCTCTCACAAATTTCACAAGGATGTAGATGATTTGTATAAAAATATGAATGATGATTTTGAGAAACATTTCACTTCAACTGTGAGTATTTACCTGAAATACCTTTATCTCTTTTGCGTTTAATTGGTGGTGTAAGAGGCTCATCGGGTTATTATCGGCGTACTTTGGAACTTGGTACTTACAGTATAGGTTAATTACCTGCTATACTTAAGAGATGTACTTACAGGATACCATTCGCATTACAAATGAATGCGATACGCGCATCGCATTCATTTGTAATAGATAATTTCTTCTTATTAAATCTGCACCTGTATTATCTATCCAGGGTATGTCGGACAGCAGTGGAAATTGACAGGCACTATGCAGTACATTTTGACTTAACATGGTTATTACCTCGTACTGCATTGTGCCTGTAATTTTCCACTGTTGTCAGATGTCCACTAGATAGATAATATGGGGGCAGGTATGATATACCCACTGCTGTAGGTATTGGTTGTACATTATATTAAAGCAATCAACATAATATAGTACATACTCATTCAGTAGATACGCTGGCAAGTAGTAATGTGCTGAGTTTCTAGTGATGAGGTATTCAAATCTTGACTTGATTCCTCAGTATTTAAATGCTGACTCAAGTCCTGGACTTGAGTCCTGGCACTTGAGTTCTGAACTCAAGTCCTAATATTTAAGCCCAGAACCCGTGTCTGGAAATTCGGAAATCAGAATGATTTGTCGCATACTAGCTCAGCCGATCCATTGTTTCATGCAGTTTGATTGTTTTTTTTAATAAGGTTTCATTCAAGCTTACTTGGCTTACTGAACTGAACTACCACAGACAAAATTGACCTTGAACAAAAAAGCTCCTTTCAATCGAAGTTTGGAGGTTCGGCGGGCAGCATTTTTTTCCTATTAAATATTCACTGAGTGCAACAAAGATGGGGAACAAGCAATACAACTAAACTCAAGTCAGTTGGACTCTCATAATGAAATCGAGTAAGCGAGTATGAAATCAAATGTCAAAATGGTCTATGGTGTGTACATTAAAGAATAAAGAATCAATTCTTCCTGACTCAAGTGATGGAATCGAGTCTAGTGTACTCGGATCAAAATAATTTATTATTAGAGTAAACAAGTCCACCGCTGGAATTGAGTCTGACTTGAGTCAAGCCGTACTTGGCACATCACTACTGGCAACTAGACATGGGGCGGGTAGTGGTTTTGCCGGGTACTCGCTGAACGGGTACCCGACACATTCTGCGCCGGGTACTCGTGGGTACCCGGCAGCGGTAACGCCTCGTGACGCGTGTGTCTCCCTTGCACGCTCAGGCGCAACTAAAGTGAAATAGAGGTGGCGCTGGCGTCTTTGATAGCTCGAATCGCCGCGTACCGGCTGGCTAGCGCATGTTCCCGCGGGGTGCGGGTGATTGATTGCGCAGAAAAATTGGCGTTTTTACATCACAACTTACAGATTGCGGCACGTAAGTTGAACCAAAATGGCGGTCATCCGCGCATGTACAATTATATACAAAAGTGTTGAGAAGCTTAGTCCTCCATGGGAGTTCGGGAAATTAAATCTTAAAGAAAAAACCGTGAATTCATAGTATTCAAATATAGGCGCGTCATTCGTCTAAGATTCAAATATATTTTCAAATCAAAATCAATCAAAATTCATCAATAATCTCGTATTTTCTTTCAAATTATTGTATTTCTCGAACAGAAGCGGCGTAGGACGTGTTCGTTAGGTATTATGAAATAAAACAATTAAAAGAATGGTCATAAAATAAGAATTTAATACAGAAATAAAAAATAAAAGTTAATGTACCTACAGACTTCTTCGTAGCTTCCGCAGTTTTATTCAGAGAATCAGTTACTTATATTATTGTCTTTAATAAAATAATTATAAACGTCAAATACCATTCTTCTCGCCTGTCTCGTTAAAGTTGGTTTTGGTCGAGTCATTTCTTGAAATAAATAAATGATCACACACTTGACAAATATAAAATGGGTATGTAAAGAAAAATAACTAAAAACTTCGTGCGCGATTGTACTCCAGAGACGAACGGAGTGTGTGCGGGCAGCGAGGGGCGGAGTGCGACTGCGTGGTGGCTAGCGTCGCCGCGTTGCTATGGTTACGCGTAGCCCCGCGCCGCGCACCTCATACCGCACTTCGATTGAGACCCGAAAATGCGTTCTGCGCATTCAAGGTCATAGTTCAACTTACGTGCCGTGAGCTGTACCCATCTTAAATTACCCATATTAAAATAAAATATATATTTAGTTTTTTTAGTTCTATCTGATAAATTAGTAAGCAAAACATTATTATAATGATTACCGTTTGTGTTCAGCATAATAAATAATATAAAAAGTGTAATATGTTTCATTATTTATGGTCTATCAAATTACCTGGCAGAGCCGGATACCCGGCACCATTTCCCGGTACCCGGCCGGATCCTAAAAAAAGTGCCGGATCCGCCGGGTACCGGATCCAAACCGGGTACCCGCCCCATGTCTACTGGCAACAGCAACACCAGCTTATTGTTCTCAACTAAAATCTCTGCCTAAAGGAGCTGCACAATACAAATTGTTTATTATTAATGTACAATAATATTGTGCCCATAGTGTGGTAGGTATACAACTACACACAGTAGTGATCGGACCGTCTGTATGCTTGTGGAATTTGTTAACATTGCATCATAATGTGTGTTGAGTTGCATAAAACTTTCTAATACTAACAATCTAAAGTACTTATTTGAATACACCCGTGAGGCATTGAATGTCACCTGGTTACATCGATTGACAAGGTATTTATTTTGATTGTTATTTTTAAATTATATTGCATTATTTCAATATTTTTTTTAAAGCCACAGTCTTATTATTATAAATTTACTATAGGAAAAATCTAACTAAGTTTGACCTTGGAAAACAACAAACGAGGGTGTATCCAGAGGTCGTGAAAAACATGACATCACTTCTGCATCTCATATCACCATCAAATAATCTCAGTCAATTTATAATCAAATCTGGTATTGCAACTATTTGCGTTGTATGATTCCACTGAAGTTATCAGTTATGATATCATGCTGTTTTTTATTTAATCTAATCTTTATTTTTACCTAAAGCTTTCTTTGAAATATCAAATTATATTTAGTACATTTGAATCATTAAATTTAATTTTTGGACTGAATACAATAATAATAATAATAATTTATTTATTCAGGAATATAGGTACAAATTTACATTAGATGTTAGGTTTATTGTATGTATAGTTCTCCAGCTATATTCGACCTAGAAGGTGTCTGATTTCTTTCTAATCTTTGTATAGTACAAAGTTCTGTATTAAATAGTTTATTTTCTTATTAAATAAATGAACACATAGTTAGCATAGAACAGAGATCTATTTATGAAATAATGTTTTATCATTTAAACATTAAATTGTAGATGTAAAGTAAATGATAAGGAAAAGCATTTGAAATAAGATCTCTTGTCACTCAGTGAAGAAAACCCAGATTGTCAAGCCGTTTGTGTAGTTGTCTGTGTGCTAAATTCATTTTTAACCGACTTCAAAAAAGGAGGAGGTTCTCAATTCGTCGCATATATATATATTTTTTTTTTATGTTTGTTCACCGATTACTCGAAGGTGGCTTGACCGATTGTATTGTATTTGTTTGTCGGGCTGGTTTCCGCAAGTCTACGTCTGAGCGCCTATTTTGCGTCCGGGTGGGATTTGTGCTCAATCGAGCCAACCCAACTCCCCGAGCATCCGCGGCAGAGGGGGCTGTCTGTAACACCTAAAGTAAATAGGTGTTTGCCAAAAGAACCGTGACCTGTCAGAACTCCTGTTATCATCCGAAGTTGGGGTCTCTTCAGCTTCAGTAGAGTCCTGGTCAGTTTGGGGTTGATCGTGGGCATAGCTTCTTTTGTCTGCCTACAGCCCTCACAGTTCGCCCAGTAGGTACCATGTTGAGCCCTGGTCCGTTCATTAATCAGTGAGCTTACCTTACCAAAGGGTATCGGTATGTCGAAAGCGGGCCTAGCGTTTGCGTCCGACCCTCTTCGCGCAAGCTCATCACCTGCATCATTACCTCTTGAACCGCTGTGTCCCTTGATCCATTGCAGTGTCAATTGGTTGCAAGAGCCTATCATCATAAGCTGCATATGACATTCGTGAATGAGCCCTGAGTTTATTGTGTGACTGTCCAGGGCTTGCAGCACCGATTTACTGTCGGAGAGTATGCGGATGGAAAGTCCTCATACCTTTCTGACTGTAACGGCTTGCGCCGCTTTAATGATTCCCAGGCATTCCGCTTGAAACACCGTATTGTGGGTATCTAGCGACGCAGAAATATAGATATTCAGGTCTTCTGAGAATACCCCAGAGCCTGTACCTGCTTCTGTTTTAGATCCGTCTGTGAAGATCCTTAGTTCTCTGGAATTAAGGCTCTCACAGTTGTCGTCCTCATGCAGCTGAATTTTGTATTTTTTGTCAAATACAAACCTTTTCGGGATCCTGTCGTTGCCTACTTCCAGGATTGGAAGATCCTCGTAGGCCTCCCTGAGCGCCAGGGAGTGGGGTCCCGTGCCATCTCTCCATAGGTTCAGTGTTTTTAACCTTACCGCAGCTACGGCAGCTTCCTGCCGTATATGGAGATGCAGTGGTGGCAAGTCGAGCATGACTTCCATGGCAGCTGTCGGTGTGGTCCTCAAGCCACCTGTGATTGCCATGCAAGCTAACCGCTGAAATTTAGCTAGTTGCGCCTCCACAGTAGCCAGCTTGGTTCTTGGCCACCATACCAGCGCTCCGTAGCAAAGAGTTGGTCGAATGACTGTTTTGTAAAGCCAGAGGGTTAGTTTGGGAGAGAGGCCCTATTTCTTACCCAGCATTCTCCTACAATGCCAGAAGACAATACTGGCCTTGTCGAGTCTGCTATTTAGGTGGCTGCTCCAGTTAAGTTTGCTGTCCAGGATAATATCAAGATATTTTACCTCTGTTGCCAATCTGAGTTCTGTCTGGAAGAGTTTCGGCAGTCTATATTCTCCCAGTACTCGCTTGTTAGTGAACATTACCAGTTCCGTCTTTGTGGGGTTCACTGACAGGTCATACTCGTCGCACCAACGCTCTACCATGGCGTGGCTTGACCGATTAAGATGGTTGTTTTTTTAATGGAAAGGTGGAAGCCCCGAGGTGGTCCCATAAAAATTTGGTGAGGATCTGATGAGGATCTTCGAAGTGAGGACCGGGAATGCTTCTCAAAAACCTGTATTCAATTCACTTGTTCACCGATTACTCGAAGGTGGCTTGACCGATTAAGATGGTTCTTTTTGTAATAGAAAGGTGGAAGCCCCGAGGTGGTCCCATAAAAATTTGGTCAGGATCTGATGAGTATCTTCGGAATGATGGACAGGATAGCTTCCCAGAATGTAATAAATTACTCGTTTTTGGACTTCTACTAAAAAAAATAGACCCCTAAAGAACTAAGTACAGATTGATGGGCCACCTAAAACCACCTTCTCATCAGCAAACTCCTCAATAATTAAAATTACGGTAACAATAGGTATTGTTAATTTATTTGGCAGTCGAAAGTAGGTAGGTAGGTACTAAAAAGGGTGAAATAAAAAAATAATTTAAAAATTTAAAAACCACAAAAAAAAAGAATTGATTAAAAAGACCAAAATAACCTCTACATACAGCGCCACCGACTAATTAATCTGTTTTATCATCTGAAGTCGGGCAGTTTTACTGGCTGTGTGGTTCCATATTGTACTTAGTTTGGCTGACCGATGATAAAATCGTCAGATGATAAAACAGATTAATTAGTCGGTAGCGCTGTATGTAGAGGTTATTTTGCTCTTTTTTATCAATTCTTTTTTTTTGTGGTTTTTAAATTTTTAAATTACTTTTTGTTCTTTTTTTAAGTCGGTTTTTTAATTTTTAAATTATTTTTTTATTAATGAATTAGTTTGTTAAATACTTCATTTTTGATCGCAAGCTTCACTTTACTAAAACCAAAGTATAAATGTCTGTGAGTAACAAAACTGCTTGTATGATACATTGATTAATTTGAATAAACTTAGAAATATTTTAGGCAAGGAAATATATAAACTAAACAACATAAAACTAACTAGAATAAACTTCGCCCAAAAATAACAATATTATATATTATATTATGGGGACATGCACCCCAACCAGAAATACAAAGATAAAATGAATATTCCACTTTGATCGCCTTGGTGTCACCATGAACACTCACTCTTACCGTTGGACACCCCAACCTGGGAGTACAAAGATAAAATGAATATTCCACTTTGATCTTCTTGGTTTCAACATGAAAGCTGACTTTTACCGTTGGACTCCCCAACCAGGGAGTGCAAAAATAAAATACATATTCTACTTTGATCTTCTTGGTGTCACTCTACTCTTACTTTTACTTGTGGATTGCACTCTGAGTGGTCCGTGAAAGCAAGCCAACGCTGAGAGACTGGAGCCTCAGTGTTATTTCAACTTTCAAATTGAGGCAAGCCAAATGTGTGGAACTGTGACTTCCCCCCGGGTGAAGCAAACCATAAAAAAAGAATCATTATCTACGTTAAACATAATCTATTGTGGCTAAGAAAAGGAAATCGTCTTAACATCAAGCTTCACACATCAATATGTGCAGCGCACTGATTTTCAACACATCAGATAGCTATAAATATAGTATTTCCGCTGGTTCCAGTACCACGGTCCGTCAGTGATGGAGCTGGTGATAATATTCGCGTGTGTGGTGGGCGCCCTGGTGCTAATCTCGCTGCTGTGCCGCTGCTGCCGCGGACGCACGCGCGGACGCGTGCTGGCGCCGCCGCCCGACCCAGACACCTCACAGACCGCCGCCTATCCACAGCAACAGTACGCCACAGTTACTGGTCAGTATTCCTTAAACAATGTTATGGACCTAACCCAATTTCAAACTACATTGCCGTAGGTCAAATTATGCCCTGAACATGAATTCTAATAAGTAGGTTAGGTCAGATATTATGGTGATAAGAAGCATGTTCCCGAGTGTCTGGTATTAGAAGACATTAAACTTAAAACGATTGATGGCTCAAAAGCCTTATAAAACATGTGGTATAATGTCTAGCAGTGAGGGTTTGTTGTACGTTCCAGTGACGACAATGCCGGCAGTGTACCCGAACTCATCGGCCTACCCGACGGTGTACCCCGTGACGACCGCGTACCCGGCGGGCAGCGCCCCGTACCCGGCGGGCAGCGCCCCGTATCCGGCGGGCAGCGCCCCGTACCCGGCGGGCAGCGCCCCGTACCCGGCGGGCAGCGCCCCGTACCCGGCGGGCAGCGCCCCGTACCCGGTGCACGCCGCCCCGTACCCCGCCATGCCGCTACCTTCAGTCGCACCAAGCGCACCCGATAGTCACGGTGAGTTATTTTAACAATATGTGTCCCTGTTTATTAATTTAACTTTAAATTGTAAATAAACTTTATACTCATTATTAAAGCCCTTAATAGTCATAGTTCTTTTTTAATCAAAAATTCATACTAAATGTAATCAAATGCCAAATATAATCCTATCAGTTTCTCCTCGTTATTGTAAGTGACTAGGTCCGGTTACTACACCACTGAGTCGGATTTTTTTTTAAATTCTATCGAACCCAGAATTTAATTATCTGTTAAAATTCTCGGCATTTTTTTTATAAAATACCGAACTAACTGAATGAAGATAACATGTAGGTACTTACTACCTACCCATACGTACTCGTATGTTGACTAGCGCTAGCGACGTCACAAGTACCGTGACAACGAAACTATCGGATAACAAACGGTATATCTTAAAACAATAATTTAATTATCTGATTACAAAGATGAGATAAGTACTCGTACACCTACCGTGTCAGTAATAACATCACCTCTCAATCAAAGTTTGAAGTGAGAGTATGAAGAGGTTTTCCCGTTGGATTTCCCCATTTTCCCTATTAAATATTTTGCTTTCGTATTTGTAACGATGTATCACATGACTTTTTTTGGGTGTACGAAACGATTTTGTAAACCTTTAAAATATTTTTGCTTTCTGAGACTGAACATCATCATTTTGAGTTACTCCGTGCTTAAATTCGATATCCATTGTTCAAATTCGACATTGTTTGCAAGTATCATGTGACGAGCAGCTATCTGCTGTCTGTGACGACGGATGTAACAGATATATTCATTACTCAACTTGTACATTATTATCACTGAGACTACAATACGGTTTTAATGATAAATTATGTGTATTCTATTAAATAATGTTTCTTATTTAGCTATATTTTACTGTATGTTTTCGAAATGAAATTACACAAAAAATAGTAGATTATTAACCAAGGGGATAAAGCAGTAACTTCTGTCGCGTAATGACGACTTAAATCGTACCCGAGCGACCCGAGCGTAGCGAGGGTGTTAAATATTTAAATCACGAGTGAATCGAGGGATTTATTAAGTTCACCCGAGGAAAATACTTTTCGTACAATTTGTGAAAAAGTAAAGACAATAAACAGCTATAATTTAACATCATAAGTCATAACATATTATTTTCAGAATATTACATTATTTTATTTATCAAAACAAATTAAACCACATTATCGCCCTAGAGAACGAATGAAATTCAGTACAATTTTCTTTCCCTAATTTTAACAGATTAATTAAGACTATTGTTATGTTCGCTTTTTGTGCCATAGAATGTTACTTTTTTGAGTAAGTGGCACGAATAAATTATGTTAAATAAAAGTTTTTCTCATACATTTTGCACTGTGAACGGGGGATTCCGTTTTTAAACATATGTACGTTTACTTAAGTATACAAACTGTTATATTATATACTATATAAAACATTATATAGTGTTAAATGCCTTTTTGTGAGGGCAAAAAGTGACGGTAAATTACCTCGTGTAAGAACGAAGAGCGAGATTTACTTATGGCATTTTGAATGAGAGCTAAAAGGACAGCTATCTAAATGTAATGTAAAATTTGTTTACCATTTAGTTAAAACAAATATTTTCATTGTGATCGATGTGGTAAAATAAAATTATACTCATACGCCGGCGCCGGGCAGGTAGTCAATAATATTGAAAGATGTAAATATTCTAAATAATTATACCTAATGCTAACTATGTAACACATGCAGCTTTCTTTGGGATAGCGCCGCCCGGGTGGCATCCACAAGGTGATCCATTACGAGTATATTATATCTGCTTTGTGTAGCTAGCTAATAGCATGGTTTTTTTTAATAGATTTTATTATTATTCCGTCTTAATATGTAACATTGAACTTAGACCACTTTAGAATACGTTTGGAATACTAGAATTTACAATTTGCATTTACATCGTACACAGAAAGAGAATTTTGATTGATTGCTCTTTCTGTGACTTGATTGAAGTGTAAGACAGATGAAATATTTTCATCTACCTTACGCTATCGCACCTGTGGAGTTCATTTCAGTAAAGCTAAAGGGAATACATTACAATGATATATGCATGTTTTCTTTTAAATCATTAGCTAGTGTTTGATGAAGTAGGTACATCGTAGACTAGAAAAACACAAAATGTAATGTTGATGTTACCATATACAATTAACAATAATCTGTGTTTTATTGTGTTTGTGGTTTAACAAGGTAGTAGATCCAATTTACTTTATGAATTTTGGTACCCATATAATTTTCTTATCGGTTTTCCTTCCTTACTTGTTAGTAATTGCTTACTTACGTGATGTTTGTGCGGAAAGTATTTGTGTGACCTAATGAAAATTATTTACCATGTTTTAAAATCAAAAAACAAATGTTTTTTAACGGAACCAATTTATATTAAAAAAAATATCCCATCTCATATTCATATTCATTGTAGTGAAAACAACCACTCTATAGTCTATTCGCTGCGCCCCGCGGTTCTACCCGCGTAAGTCCCGTTCCCGCGAAAATATCAAGATAAAAAGTATTCTATGTGCTATTACAGATCTCCAGCTATCTATATTCCAAGTTTCATCGCAATCAATTCAGTCGTTTTTACGTGATTGAGAAATATACATACATACTTTCAGCTTTATAATTTAGTAGGATTCATTCTAGATTTTTAACGGCAAAATTTATAATTATGTTTTATGCTGCTGCTATGTTGCACCTATATGTGACTACATCAATATACACGGCTCTCGCGTTTAAAACCCGATAGAATGTAACTATATACAATACATTTAGTGATATTATAATATAGTTTAACGTGTATGATCGTTTGTTTCCAGCTCTGCCGCCATCATACGATCAGGTAGTGGGCAAGCAGTCCCCCTACAACCCGGCGTACCACCCGCAGTAGTCCACTTCTATATACCGACGTTCACTTGTGGACCACTCACAGAAGTCCACTTTGATACCGACAGTACCCGTGGACCACCTCACCCGGGATGGGCCTATGGGGAGGGTCACTCGTGTCATATTCTGCGATTAATGGAAATGTGAATATATAATAGAGATAGGACATTTTAGTCGAGTAAAGTTATATCGATCGAACGGTACAGTTGGCTGCAAAAGTGAAGTTACTATTATATTCTTGTTATGATTTACTTCGGAAACATCGGGTAAAAAAGTAAAAAGTGTCTTTAATTTTATATCTACATTTATAATGTGAGTTTAAAGTGAACATGTTAATACCTACTACCTATTGTGTAAACCTTCACTGTTGTCTTCCGAACATAAGGCCGCGACGCTCACCCTTCTGTGGTATAGTTGATGGATCAGTCTAATTAGATTAATTATCTAGGTCCATCGCGGACTTTGTGAGATTCTTCAATGTCATTTTCGATCTAGGGTAGAAACTAAAGATACAAACGAAATAAAAGACGATGAAAACCTAATAACGATAGAGATAAAACAAAAGACGATCCTTGTGTATTAACTAAGTAGACGTTAGTCACTATTATATTCGCTTCGACTCTCGACAGAGCGTCGCGCCTATAAACCTACCGATGGTACTGAGTTCGATCCTAGTCCGAGCTGCATTCATGTGATGTTAGAGATGGCCGTCCCGTCCACACGAGGCGCATGTAGCCTCGTTTGTCTCGTGTGGACAGGGCACGAACCGCGTATATGAAATTATGTAAGTTGACCTTTGAGATTTAAAGACGTATAGGTATTATTTGTAATTTTTTTAAGTCAAAATGTACTAAGAAGTTAACTCAGTTCACTTAGCTGAGGTCAATGAAGTATACCCCCATGGGTTCCCGTTTGCCCCACTACTGCTCATTACTCTCCACTGGCTGTTTACTGCAGACGGGACCAACGGGAATACACTATATGCAAGATTACCGGCGTTCTGTTTCGAAGGGTCAATATAAACTCATGAAATTACTTGTAGAAAGTAATTTGATGAGTTTATATTGACCTATCAGGGTATTTACCACCTATTTATCATATCACGTCTCATTTTGTGTCAAACTACAATGTAATCTTAAGTTTATTTATTCTATATCATAATTATTATTTTCATAAAAAATGTTTCTATATTTCATATTTTTGCGAAGTTGAGACCATGATGATTACTTAATACTGTTTTACACATCTACGGCTCTACAAAGTTACTTTATTTGACCAAAAAGGTCAACGTAATGTTGTTATTTAAATGCTTATTATTGTAGCCTCTTTATTGTCTTGCAGTAGATGTGTAAAGTAGAGTATTCACCTCGGTACTAAAGCTTGTCTTTATGATAAAGATCTTGGGCGCTTGAATCCCACACTTCACTCAGGACTCTAGGTACATAACCATCGCTGCGCTCGGCAGTCCGCTCGGGGGCTCCTTCGTACGCTTTGGATTCAATATGTCGCCCGCTGGCCGCGAATAAGACAAGGCTTTAGTACCTCGGTGCATAAACTACTATTAAACTGAGCGGGACCGTAAACGATGCAGATAATAATGTCATGTCACGTATGCCTTGTTTTAATTTTATGTTTCACAAAATGTATATTTAAAAACATAGTTTTTTTTAAATTATATATTTAAAAAATTAAAATAAAGACCGAACTTGTAACCACGTGCTCATTTTTCTGTAGAATTGTTTAAAAGTAAAGCATTTGTGACCCAGAATTTAGGAAAAAATCGTATAACTGACACTTGTATTATCCATACGTGTCATTAAGTATATAAGGCTAATAGATAAGTGTAACAAAGTACATGTTAGATAGTCCTTTATATGTGAATTGTATTAGTATTCATATTGTGATATACATATACCTACTATTGCCGCGCCACGGTTTCACTCGCGTGAGTACAGTCAGATTCTTAGAGACAATCAGGGCACAAAGTGTACTACACACATCAGGGGCCTGCTTTATTATGTTGAATCACTTTATTTTATGTTTAATTTATGCAAATTTAGGATTTGCAGGGTTCCAGGGTGAAGCACGGGGAAGTACCCGTGTACCACCCAGGGGTATCAAGTTGGGGGTACAAAGTGGAAAGTCCGGTCCAGTTGATGGAAAATTAAGTTAATTACGACCAACTTGCCCTCGTTTTATTGCAATCGGTTCAATAGTTTTAATGCTGAGGAAGAGATAACTAACGTACCTACTTACTGTAAGAATAAAATAGAAAAGAAAAAGTAAATTTGTTTTAAAGTTACACACTCACAATTATTGTACAAAATGACTACTCGTGGTTGTATGTACTTTATTTATCATTAGGTACTTTTGCCACAACTCATGCGGGTAAATCCGTAGGGCGCTGCATGTTTTTTATTTTATTAAAAGGGTAAAGTAGATGGGTAGCCTAACTTATCATACAATGTGTTTCGGCGAGGGCTACTTCATTTGAAAGGGAAATCCGAAAGTCTAGGAGAAAAACTCTTGTTCTACTTATTTTCAAAACTTGTTGCTAAGGTTCCTTAGCCTACTTTAGAAGTCTAGAAATAATTCAAAGGAATCATCTTGTTACCGCCGTAACACATTGTATTGTAGATATATTTTATTCCAAAGCGAATTTATATGATTTTATTTGAATTTGTATTATTTCTAATTTGTTCTTTATGTTCAGATGCAGAAGGTGCATTTTGCTATGTTTAATTTAATTTCTTTATTTTTTTATGCGAGACGAATTAGTCTGATATTTTTTAAATAAATAATTGTGAAAATTGAACGAAATATTTTATTTTAAACCTAATTTAATAAGTTCTTTCGAAATAGCCCACTCATTTGTCGCGACGACCGACTGTGACAAGTGACACAAGTGAGTGGGACCAACAGGAATAAATACAATTGAGTATACTATTGAATATCGATTTACAAAAAGTGTAACATTACAGATGGATATAGTACCTATTGAATGAATAAATGGGTATTTTTAATAAAAATATTTTGTGATCATTGACCGAACGAGCGAAGCGAGTGAGGTCCAGTTTACACGGGCCTGGCGCTTGTATCTTTGTAACTTTGTATGTTTGTTCGACGATAACTTGAGTATCGTAGCTCCGATCTTCATGAATTTTGGTATGCGCGTAGTTTAGGTCAATAGAGTTTATGAGTTCGAAGATGAGCCAGATCGGTAGGGGGGTTGGGGAGATAGGGGGTCGTGAGGTCTCAGTTCGGGGCGAACTCCTAGTAATTCTTATTTTGTAAAAAAATAAAGCTGTTGGTCTTAAAATCCTACAACAAACAAAATCTCTGAAAATGGATTCTCGTGAGGTTTCAGTTCGGGGCGAACTACTAGTCTAATGTTGAGGTCGGTAGTTGACGGTAGTTGTTGTCCAGTGTAGACGGGCCTGGCGCTTGTATCTTTGTAACTTTGTATCGTATGTATGTTTGTTTGACGATAACTTGAGTATCGTAGCTCCGATCGTCATGAATTTTGTTATGCGCGTAGTTCAGGTCAGTAGAATTTATGAGTTCGAAGATGAGCCGGATCGGTAGGGGGGTTGGGGAGATAGGGGATGCAAAAAAAGAAAACAATCAAGTTCTAAAAATTTGTCAATAGATGACGCTTGACATCTCTCTTAGATCGCGGTATCGTTGCGTTTGCTTGCGATATGTACTCCAAGATCTGACATTTTTGTAAAGAACGTAAACGTCTATTAGTGTTCAATGTAAATAATTCATGTTTATGTTACAAATTGTGGTCGATTATCGTAATTAAGGAATAATAATTCTTGTTGTGTTATCGTTAATCTTGTCTTTCATTATATTAATCGTTTAATAATAATTCTTATTTTGTAAAAAAAATAAAGGTGTTGGCAATGAGTCTATTAAAGTTATAGAGACGTCATTGCAGAACAAATCATTATTGAAAAGCGGCACAGTTGTATGCTATACAACCTCATTATTTATATTCATTCACATAATTTAAAGAAGAAATAGACGAAACTATTGTTATCTCTTTCTAAAACATAAAGACTCAATGCTACTTGCATGACGTAAGAAAGAGATGTCATAATATTATTATGACATCTCATAGCGGTTAGGAGAGAATGATAAAACGTCAAAGTCAAAAACTTCGTTGAGTTTTTGGAAAAAAATTTTTTTCAAAAAATAAACTAAAATAAATAAATACAGCTTTACTTACGTATGAAATGAAATATTTTTGTCAGTTTTTGGAGTATAATTCGTGCATCGCCTAAATACGCACGAAGGCATTGTTGTCTGTGAGTAATGTTGTGAAAGTGAACTAAATGTACTGTGTGTCAACAAGCGGGTGATCGTGACGTGAGCTGGGATGGAACTAAGACTTCTCTGGCTAGATAGCTTGCATTTGTGTAGCCAAGAAATTTGCCCTATTACGTATCTACTGGGTGTTGGTGTTAAAATCCTACAAAAAACAAAATCTGTAAATGGATTCTCGTGAGGTCTCAGTTCGGGGCGAACTACTAGTTTAGTTTGAAGAAGAAAAGCCCGGGTGATGATGGTGATGGACTGATGGTGATGACGCATCGAGCCGCGATGTGTTGACGTCGAAGTAGGGCGCAGTCGGTCGAGTCGAGGCGAGAGACGGCCGCGCACACGTCTCGCACTCGCGGTCCGCGGTCGTTATTAGCCCGGACTATCATTGCGTTATTGAATAGGTAGGTACCTAGAATACCTACTCAGTTGGTAGACTTTACTAGTTACTACTTGTACCTACGATGTTCGACGACGACTGGACCAGAGATACCAGAGATTGGAGACAAAAAGTAAAGAAGGAACATGACGAGTGGAGTAAGAAGGTCGACCAGGAACAACAGAAACATTTCGTGAGTACCTATATAGGTACCTACTGTTTATTCTCATCGGCGTTGGTACTTTGAATTAGTTTTTATGGGTATTTTGTAGAATTTGATTTTAACTGTCATAATAATATTTACGTAGGTACCTAGGTATATGTAGGTATTGGGATTGGTTATGGTAGGTACAATATAACTAATTATAGTTTCATACACACATACACAACAGTATAGATCTACTAGGTAGGTCTATTGTTCTATCGAATCCAATATAGGTGACCTACCTAGGTACTTACGTACACACAGTGGTCATTCAGCTTACTAGTGACCTAGGCAGGCACCTACCAACGTCTAGTCAATATGTAGGAACCTCCCTACATCAATGTGTTGACCAGTATCGAATCAAATAATTTGTAGATACCTATCGAAGTTTTGCATGTCCGTCAGTTTTGCTGTATCACATGCATATTATTATGTTACTGTAAACTCACCACCTGTACACCTATATTTATGAATAAATGATTGAATTGAATTGATAATATGTAGGTACTTACCTAATATAGGTAATGAAACTGGAGATAAATTAAGATACCTACCTACTTTCGAATATAAGTTTGAACATCTAGTGTCAGTAGTCTTGTCTAGTCAAAACATTTAATTAGGTAGGTATTATAAATAGGTAGGTACAGTCAGAATACGATACGACAAAGTACCAGGTGCATTTTACAGTTTTTTTTTCAATACCTACTTAACTGTTCATAATTTTTGGTTATTTTGCATCTAATAAGAATAATTAACACTTCGGAAGGTTTAGTAATATCAAGCAAAATAATAATAAATAAATACTGAAAAAATTAAACATTTAAATATGCACCTGGTACCTACCTTAAGTTGTATTCTGACTGCACCTACAGTTATTCAATTAAAATGTTCTAGTATTACCAAATTGGACTTGCCAAAGGTTTGCCTAACGGAAGTAGGTAGGTACTATCATAGACGAATAATACTAGTCATTCATCTACTATGGTACTAGGTAGCCCTCCGTAAATAACAATGTTAAAAGCCAGAATCAATTCCTAATCCTTAATAATGTGCCCTGGCACTGGCTCTCTTACCGTTGGACACCCCAACCACAGAGGTCATGATATTCTAGTTAGAGATATTAAATAATAATATTCCACATAGATTTCCTTTGTTATGTCTAAGAACACGTTACTCTCCGTTACCGTTGGACACCCCCCCCCCACCCCCACCCCAATCTGAAAATTAATGGATTAAGTATACTTAATATTTTAATTAACAGATTAGAATATTTACTAATCCTATAATTATTAATAATTTATAGGTTGGCAATTTTAATCTACATAACCGCCTGACATAAAAAGTAATAGGTAAAAGAACCTTTTAAACAGTTTAAGAATAATAAAATACAATAATAGGTACCAATTAACATTTTAAATAAAAACAACTTTAGACATATTATAGAGTATCATAGAAAGTGGTATGGGCTATGGGTGGTGGCTGAAAGCTGGGAAACCCCCACTGGATTTAAACAAGCCCAGTTCATTCGATTAGATATCAATCGAGTGTGTCTGTTATCGCGACTCCCTCTGACCGGGCGATGACTTCACCAAGTGAAGGCAAGCCACAGCCTCTCCACTGCCCGGTCATGGTCCGGTCAAAACGTAGTAAGAGTACGTCAAAACGTGCCTATTCCAGAAGACTACGGGGATCATCATGCTGATAATGTTCCTGTGCCTCGTGGGAGCCTTCATACTGTTCACGTGGCTGGTGTGGAGGCGGAGCCGGCGTCGGTCTCGGGCCCGCGTGCTGGCACCTCCCCCCGCCACGAACACCATCCTGCCTGCAGCCTACCCACAACAACAATACATCGCTGTCACTGGTCAGTACTACGTGCCGTTTGGGATCAGTTAGTGTAGTGTCCTGTCGAAATAATGACAGCGCCAGGCGTCGCTGAACTCGCACAAGAATTGTACAATATCTGCGGCAGACGTAGCTCACTGATCTCGTATTCCCATTTTCCAGAAAATTTAACTGTCTCAGAAACGATATGAATTCCAGTGGATAGGTTAGATTTTAGATTTAATTACTTACCTACGACTTGAATCTGAAACGATCGGTATTCTATTCCATATTACCTATATGGATAGACGCATCACGCCTGAGCGGCTGCCCTGGACCGATTTCGATTATTATTTTTTTGTTGTCTTCCTTATGATCAGGAGAAGGATCTTACGAGAGAAAAAATGCTGAACTGATTTTAATAAATCTTAAGCGGGTGAAACCGCGGGGCGTAGCCTGTAAATAATATAAAAATGGTTTTACGTTCCAGTGGCGCGCATACCGACCGTCCCGAGCGGTCCTCCACTCTCGGCACACAGCGTGCCGTCGTCGTACCTCGCCCCGGCCCCGTGGCCCGCGGTAATACCCGCCACCACCGCCGGCGCCGCACCGACCCTACCCGGTAACAACGGTAAGTTTACAGGGTTATGGGATTCCAATCCAAATCTGTACAGGTGATTGTTCTCTACATCAAAACGAATAACTTTTGTTCTACGACTTTTAGAAATTCGAAGCACCTAGTTTTCGAAAATTTCAAGTGTACAGTTTACTGGAAAATCAGCTGTTTCTTAGAGTTTGAGGTCATTGAACTTATGTTGTCCTTTCATTTAGTTTGGTCTACTACAATCAAACTTTAAATTGCTTTTATTTTCAAAAACAGCTATTTTTTCAGTGAAACGTAGGTTCTCGTAGTACTCAAAAATGTTCTGAAAAAGTTCGAATTTCCAAAAATCGTAGAACAAAAGTCAATGTGGAGAATCACAAACCAATCAAATTTTGGATTGGAATCCCATAACTCTGAATGCCTGTACGTTCCGCTACTCACCCTGGTACTCTACATTGACTCTACCTACATTTGGCCATCGCCAGTCGCCATCCAGCGAGCGAGTGGGGTAATGCCGTTGTGTCATGGCTCTTTTGCGTCAGCGACGATCCATGGCGGGTTCCTTTACCTTGCTTAAATAAATGATGTTAAAAACCCAATAGATGGGGTTTTGACATAATTTATTTTAATCCGATACCTATAAAATATGGTTTTATTTTAATATTTGTAGTAATTTTTTTATTGTAGGTATTTTAATTTTCAATTTATTTTGTTTCTTTTTTTATTTCTCTTGTTTCTTATGATTTCTATTTGACTGAATTTTAATATAGGGGTACCTATTTTTACCCTCACGGTTTATTAATGAATTAATTACACCTAACTATATATGTTTCGTTCCAGATCTCCCGCCATCGTACGAGCAAGCAGTGGGCAAGTAAGTACCCCACGATCTCCTAAACGTAGTCGTACTTGTCCAGTCAGATATAGAACAAGTGCGAGCATAGGACCCCATAATACCAGCGACATTACCCCGCTAAATAGCGATGGCTATCATTGCACAAGGGACGAACCGGACCGACTGTCCATCCATCTGGCCTTCAAGCGGCGACCAACCTCCCATTGTTATTTAGTTTTCTCAATCATGCTTGGAAATTTGAGCATTATTTTGACAACCTTCTTCGAGATAAATCGAACTTGTACTAGTCGAGCAGAAAAGTTTGGTCTTCAGATCAATGCCTCTAAAACGAAGTACCTAATGACTAGCAGGAAGCCAACCCCGCCGGGAGATGTTGTACTTGTACTTGTTGGAGATATATCGATTGAAGGAGTGAACAGCTTCAAATACCTAGGAGTTAACATCAACACCCTGAACTCGATGGAAGCGGAAATAAAGACTAGGCTTGCAGCAGGAAACAGATGTTTCTTGACTGTAAGAAGATGCTCAGCTCTAAGCTACTGTCCACCCAGTCCAAACTCTCATAAAAGCATAATCCGACCTGTTGTGACTTACGCATGCGAAACCTGGACGCTGACTAGTAAGGATGAGCTGAAGTTGGCTGTTTTCGAACGGACCATACTGCGTAGGATCTTCGAACCATATACTGGATGCTCTCATCAGCGCCGAAAACATTATCAGATACTGCAGGACACAGCGGTTGAGATGGGCAGAGCACTTGGAGAGAATGGATGAAGGCAGAGCGGTGAAAACCATCTCTTACTGGACTCCTCGACAAAAACGCCAAGAGGTCGACCTAAGAAGCGCTGAAGAGACTGTATAGAGGAAGACCTGAGGCGAATGGGGAAGCTAACATCCTGGAGGAAGACGGCGAGTGATCGGACGAAATGGAGAAGGATTGTGGAGGAGGCCCAGACCCAAAAAGGGTTGTAGCGCCGCAGGAAGAAGAAGAAGAAGAAGAACTAGTCGAGCAGCGGCCGGCAATAGTTGTATGAAAATCCATATCTGTCGTGTTTAGCGGCCAAATAAATTAGGTACTATGTATAATCATATTTGTCGTGTAATTTAAAAATGTAATGATCTTCTACTTCGCAAAATGGTGACCAAAGAGGTAACTTATCAAAAGTTTAATTTAAATTTCGAACTGGCTTGCACATAGAAAGCTGTTCAGTGAAAAAAATACTTACATTTTAAGAATTGTACATTCAATAATAAAATTGTATTTTCAAATAAAAGTTCTGAATTGTACTATTTAGTTTAATTATGGCGCATTACTTCAGAAAAGTACTATACAAGCTTTGGCCGCAACTAGGCATTGATGGACTTACGTATGTGTTCACACGTTCGTCCATCAATGCCTCTCTTGCCGGCCGCTGCAGTAACATACATACTATAAGTTCACCGGTTTGTTTCCAACAGGATAAATATTGTATTAGGTAGGTAGGTTGTTAAGTTTAAACAACAAAATCCCAGATGATGACGCATCGAGTTGAGGCACGTCGAGTGTAGCGGACGGCGAACGCATGTTGCTTGGTGTCGCACACGCCACGGTCCGATACTAGATAGATAGATAGATAATACTTTATTTGATCAATCACAAAAATATTACAAAAACAACACATCTAAAAATAAAATTCAAAACTAAATATATGTTGAACAAATAGGCGGCCTTATCGCTTAAAGCGATTTCTTCCAGGCAACCTTATTGGCATGGAAAAGGAACTATTTAGTTGTACTGGTAGGTCACGTTGTGATAAATATAATAAATAATTAAAATACACCATAAATAACCTACCTTAAATATATATATACAACAACTTTTGTTCTACGACTTTTAAAAATTTGAACTATTATTTTGAAAATTTTGAGGTTATGTTTCACTGAAAAAACAGCTGCTTTTGAAAATAAACGTAATTGAAATTTTGATTGTAGTAGACCAAACAAAAAGAAAAGACAACATAAAGGTCAATGACCTCGAACTCTTAAGAAACAGCTGATCTTCAAGTAAACTTTACACTTAAAAATTTCGAAAAGTACTTCGAATTTCCAAAAGTCGTAGAACAAAAGTTGTTCGCCTAGACGTCTAGAACAACTCCCTTTCGGCTTAAAAGGGCATCCCCGTTACATCTTGTATATGTATATACTAATAAACAAATATTATGTTATAATGAATTACATTTATCTACTTATACCTACTAACATTAAATAAACCGTGCATATAAGGTTGATTGAACTAAATCGAGAAATATAAAAATAAAGATAAAAAGGAATATAAGATTTGTGAATATGGATTTAAGCCAAAATAAAATAAATAAATAAAAACTAGGTAAGATTGGAGTAAAGGAAGTGTTCAGTTACCATATTCTTAAAAAAGGACAAAGTTTGGGCAGAGCGGATAGACTGTGGCAGAGAATTCCATAGAAATACAAATCGACAGGAAAAAGATTTGTTGCAGAAAGTGGAGTTGTGACCAGTAGCACGTAGGAGAAGAGTATCATCTGAGCGTAATTGCCGTGCATGGGTCTCACTGAGGAACCTAAAGGAATCTCTAAGGTACAGAGGAGAGGATGGCATGAAAAGAACTTTATAAAGGAAACACAGAGTATGGACAACCCGACGCAAGCGAATTAGCAGCCACTTGAGTTTCAATCGAAATTCGGACACATGGTCATAATATTTGCGCAAACCAAATATGAACCAAATATAGACGTTTTGGAGTCTCTCAAGTTACTACCAGCTAGATGTTGTCTCATCGTGCATTGAATAGTTGGTACTTACTTCTATGACGCTGGACGACGACGAGCGACGCCTGGAACAGAACGGAAACAACCAGTAGAGTCAAGCCACATCGAAATAACTGGCATGAGGAACTTCAAAATCTATTTGATAATGTTGTGAGTATACCTACTTCTGCTCAACCTTGTCGACATTGTTAAGAACATCGTACTTTGAATTAATTACAAAGGTCCCTATTTTAGTAATGTTCAGATTGTCATAATATTTACCTAGGAATGTATTTGTGTTAAATACTTAGATAATTTATTTCGCGTGCCTCGCAGGAGTCGCGGGAGCCATCGTACTGACTGATGGCACTGCTGCTACTGCTGCCGTAGCCTGACTTAGAGTTATCGCCACGAACACCACCCTGTGTGCAGCCTACATACGACAACAATACGTCGCTGTCACTGGTGGGTGAATAGGTATATAGTCATCCGCGTACTTAGCAGTTGCTATCTCTGATAACTCACATAATATATAGCAGTCGGGACCATCAGCTACTTCTAAAGCATGGGAGAGTTCGAGATGATATTTTTGGAGGAGTAACCGATCGAGATGGAAATCAGTCTTGCTTCCCCTTAATCGCGGGACTTTTAGTATATATGGTAAAATTTCGGTTGTGTTACCGAAATCCATTCGATCTTACGCGTATGACCAGATGGATATCGGTTGTGTTTTTAAGGTTTTAAGAAATCTCAAATTTCTTAGCTTCGGTGAACCTTAAGTAAATGAAATAAAAAGCTGATTGGTAACAGAAAAATATTAATTCTGAATTTTAATTGTTTTCCAATTCTCATTGATTTTTGATTTATAAATCTTCAAATTTAAGTAGGTACTAAACACAGAATTTTGAGCGTGATGAAAAATCATCAATTTGGTCTAAGAGCGGATGCCCGTTTAAAATCACTTGATTACTTACTGCTTGCTAATGGGAATGTATCTGTTATTTTATGTCCTTGCTTGAGTTATACAGGCATATATTATATATAGGCATATGGATGTGTGCTGAGAAGTGAGCGCACCTTTAACAGCTCCGGTACCACATTGGAGATGTGGGAGGTGGCTTCTCTACCGGCCTCGGCGAGGTTGTCGTTAGGTCCTTACTGAGGTGCGACTTGCGAGGGATGAGCGGCCTTATTACTCCGCTACCTGTCTGGATAATCAGGAAGTTTAAGAGACCCTATCTAGGATTGGGGTTAGATCAGTCTTTAACTGATCCCTGACGGAGTTCTCCGGAGTGTCCTGCTGGAAACAGAAACGCATGGTAGGCCTGCGGATGGCAGTTAGTGGGAACGATATAACATACTTACTATATATATATGAGTATAAGTAGTAAGAGGATGACATGTCCGACATAGAGACAGACTACACGTGTGTCGAGATGAGTGGGACGGGACGCAGCGCGCGTGCGCGACGCGTCTCTTGCGGCGCCGGGACGTCGCGACCACTGGGATAGGGGCGGCGCGGCGCCTCGCTACTGACCGACAACTTATTAGTTCCTTTACTATATAACTTCATTATACCAAAACTTTAATTTAACAGATATTACTTTGTCGCATGGTAGTGTGTATTGTCATCAGCTATCCCCAATCTCGTCACCGGGGTGGCCACAGGCATTAATTAGCATATACCAACCGCCACATAGTTTAGTTTTCGTCTTTGTTTGGAATGAATGACTTCGAAGGAAGTCACAATTTTACGATATAATATGTCATAGTTAGTTCAAACTAGTATTACCAACGGGAATTTAAATTTAAATCTACTTAAATATAATTAGGTAGGTATGTAATTCATTTGTTAGGTGGATAAAATTGTTTGGATATCTTCACCTAAAAAACTTATTTCTGTTTTCGCAACTTTGTAACGAAATAAAATTCATTCAACTGTTTTAATCGCGTTGTTTTTGTTATCAGCATTGTTGCAATGCCGATCCGACCTTTCGGACCCTACTATAGATTCCTTTTCAATACAACGCGATTAAATCCGTAAATTGAGTTTTATTACAGGTAAGTACCTACAGTTAACCTAAAATCAGTATAGGTTGTTGACCGAACGAGCGAAGCGAGTGAGGTCCAGTGTAGACGGGCCTGGCGCTTGTATCTTTGTATGTTTGTTCGACGATAACTTGAGTATCGTAGCTCCGATCTTCATAAATTTTGGTATGCGCGTAGTTTAGGTAAACTAGAATTTATGAGTTCTAAAATGAGCCGGATCAGTAGGGGGGTTGGGGAGATGGGGGGGGGGGTCGTCCGGGCTCAGTCCGGGGCGAACTACTAGTTATTGTGGCAGGAGTCAGTGAGGTGACAGTCGACAGCCCTGCAAGTGTCGGTCACACGTCGGGCGCCATCCTGCCGGCGACACTTGTTGCCGTCTCGTCGCCTCTACTCTACTCTCTACAGGATCTCTGATCGGATATATGTATTTAATGTACGAGCGTGGCGTAGGTACTGTCTGTCCGTCTATTCTAACAGTATCAGTTAATTAGGTAAAGCATTGCATGTATATTCACCGCACTTATTCATACACCAAACACCAAACAGATCTTCGTGATTTTTGGTGTTTACAATTTTACTTTAAAAAAAATGAAAAGTCCGACTCGCACAGGGCTGCTATTTACTAGTTCAATAGGAAATGTATATAAGTTGGGTACCTATAAGTATATGTACCTACGTATACTATAAATGACAAACATTGTAGACAAATTGAGTATCTCTACCTACAACAATAAATTATATATCCTTTGAAAGTAACCCCGCGCTCGAGCGCTAGTCATCCCCCGATCGTCGGCGAGGGTTGCGGCGGCAGTCATCGTTCAGCCTCCACCATGACTCAGATATAAACGATATCGTAGATTTTATACAATTTTATACCAATTTATGTTTATTAGAAATATTCATTTAGTAAATTTTACATAAGTTTAATTAATTAGTTAAAACAATCGGCGATCGTTCAATTCATAGTTTCCAAGTACCTAGGTACATATATTAACTGTAGGTACTTGCAAGTCTATCTATATACTAACTGGTGTTGGACGCTTGTTTTGAAGTCGTAAGTCAGTCTAAAGTCCAAAGAAGATCAGGATTGAAGTCAACACAGTGGTGTCGGATTTTATATTCACTAACGGGTAAATCTAGTGCGAAAGGTGAGTTCAAGAACTTTATAATCAGAACATTTAACATAGACATCATAGTACAAATTTTTATGTGATTGATTGAGTCAATATTGTTTTATGTTATTTTTATTGCTCGAAGCATTCTTCTACACGTAGAACCACGTCACGGGGAATATTTGATGATGGCCGCATCATTTGACAAGTATGTCTGCTTGTAAAATGTATTTTTGATTGAGTGCAGTTTTCATAAAATTACACTCTTAACCATACCTGTATTATTATGAAGTTGTGGGCAACAACTAGTTTAAGTAGGTATGACAAATGTGTCCGTTATTTCGTCTCCCTAATACGAGGAGAATTGTCATCTTTCGCAATGTTCCCGGTTGTATCCTTTCATTGGCACAATCGGTTACATCACAGCCCACAGGAGATTATCTATCTCTAGTATTACAGTAAAATTAACGGAAGGCCATGGTTTCACCCGTAACCTCTTTAAGTCCCGATTCCGTGGGATTATCCAAAAACCCTTCCTTACTGAATGCCTTCCTACACATCATAAATAATTTAACACCCTCCAAATATCAGTTCTTCAGTGTTTTCAATCAGTTAATCAGTCAGAGAATTAATACGTTCCTATTCTAGTCGTTCAGAGTAATGAAATAACTATAAGATAAGCTAAAACTTTATTGTACCAAAAACATTTACAATAAAAAATAAACATTTAGAAAAAATAATAAATGAATTAATGAATGAATGTCATTTATTTGCTCGAAATATGGTTACAGAGATGTCACTTAAATAATATTCCAACATATTTCACCAGCACTAAACTTTGTATGCAAATGTCGTTTTTAAGAATGACAGAAGAAGAAGAAAGAAAACATATTACCTATAAATAATATTACCTACCCGTAAAGAGCCTTTACCCAACTCTACCACATGCCTGTGCCTGTGCCTTTACTATGTATGCTTTTTCTAAAAAACATCATTTTTGATCTATACATATTCGATCAAAAATACATTTATGATCTAAATTAAGTTTCTAAAAAATGGTCCAGCGAGGCAATCTCGTCTTCGGAAAATTTCGACTATTCTGAATAACTTCTGAATTTTACTTTATTTTAAAAAATGCCATTTATGATCGGATAGCGCAAAATCAATTTCATATTTTTTACATAGATGGCACTGTTTCAGAAATTTCTAAATAAGTTATTAAGAATAGTCAAAATTTTCCTAAGTCGAGCTTGCCCCGCTGGGACTTAGTCGGTCCTCCCCCAGGGTCGGTGGCAGTATGGGTGGCGGGGGCGTGCCGCACAGCGGGCGGCCGCCGAGCCACGTCGCGTACTACGTCGCGCTGGCCGGGATCCTGAGCCTCATGGCGCTCACCTGCTGCTACTTCTTCTACTTCTTTGTTAAGAGAGTCAAAGGTTGGAAAATACTAGATTACTTACATTTTTAAAGAAATGCTTTCCAAAAATTTGCACCAACAGGACCTGAACCTGCATCTTTGAGGAGTCCGGTCGAACGCCTTAACCAATTTGATTGGAAGGTGCAGATTCAGGTCAGGTCGGGGGCAAATCTTGGAAAGCATTTCTTTAAAAATGCAGTCATCCCAGTGTAGGAAACACTTTCAAACATCATATTTAAAAAAACTAGATTTTTATTGCGGTTGTGTTTTTAGTATGGTCCTGCCTGAGCAATTTATGTTACAAAACATAATAATTATGATTAAGTTGCGTTGAGTGTCTTCAAAACGAAGACTTTTACGTAGAGTCATACGAAGCCGAGCGTGTGCTATATACAGTGCTATATTATTATAGTAGGTACAGATATAAAACATTAGATATTGTCTGACCCTAAAGGAAATGGTATTGAAATAAAACTGATTTTACGGTTTCGATCGCGTTGTTTTTGTTATTATCATTGTTGCAAGTTGCAATGCCGATCCGACGTTTCGGAGTCTTCTTCAGTCTCTTTTTCAAAGGAGACAGCTGATAATATAAACAACGCGATTAAAACCGTAAAATTAGTTTAATTGGAATATAACATTAAAATATCGCGATAATTGAAGAAAAACAAGTAACACTTTTTTTTTTTTTTTTTTAAATCATACGTAACTTCGCTATAAATAAAGAAATTTCCTTATTTTGCGTAATTAGTTAATTGCCCGTTATTTTAATGTATAATACATATACAATAAAATATCGGGCAATAATTAACTACATATTTATGTATTTTTATAATGTTTCAGAGTTGTCCCAGCAGATGACCCCGACAGCGACGCCAGCAGCGACGCGACCGCCGCTCAACACCGTAGCTTATCCCGTACAACCAGGTAAAAGTTAATTTTCATTTTTTTTTAAATCGATGATTGATGATCTCACTTGATGATATGTGTTGATGTGGCCTAATGCTCATCTAGACGTTGGAAAACGGCAGTAGAATAAGATCCAACCCGTATTCCCACCAGTATTATTTTTAATCGAGTCAAAGAAAGTGTTGCTTAACTTCATAATAATCATATTAAGTTTTTATTCCAGTTGTAAGAGAAAGTGCAACAGCAATGGCGAAGCTTTGCAAACAGCTGCCTGCCCCGGGGGGTAAAGGTGACATCGTGTTCCCCACTTCGACGTCCCCGGAAGCGCTCCGCACGGACACGGGGTCATCCCCCCCGGCTCCCTCCGAGCCGGCCCTCCCCCCGCCTCCGACCGCTCCTCAGCCCGACCCTGACTGTAAACATGCACCACCTGTCGTCACTGTCACACAAGTCGAGTCTACGCTCGCTGGTTAAGTTAGTGACTTCCCGTTGGTCCCACTATCAGTGGTCGAGCCGGTCGTCTTTCTGGTAGCGACATTCAATTTTATTCCCGATTGTCACACTGAGATAACTTGACGAGACCAACGAGATTTTTAAAAGTCCTGCCTAACGTCTAGTATGTACTTATTGAGTTTTATAATAACTTTTTAAAGTTTATTTTCTTATTATCAATACGTCATTCAGAAAATGATATGTTGCTTTTATCAACTACTTTTTGTACAATTCTTATTATGAATTACCGTCCAAAGAACGTGTAGTTGTGACCAAAAATAGCTTATTTAATAAAACTGTTAGATTTAAGTTAAAGTTTTACCGGTGGTACTATTCGTTAGTTATACCGGTAGTACCACGGGTAATATGTTTGCAGGAGACCTATCCTTACCTCAATGTCTATATCCAAACTATATCGATGTTTAATGTTAATCTATACATATAAAATTCAGTCCTGATTGATTGATTTACTGATTGACCTATAATATCAACGCAGAGACCAAACCGCTGGTCCTAGACACATGAAATTTGGAGAGTTCGTGTTTTATAGTATGTCTACTACTAAGTTTATTGTCATAGTGATATCTACTATGAAGTTTTCGTAATTCTCACAGGATCGAGACTTACGCGGGTAAAACCGCGGGACGGTGCTAGTTAACCTATAAACATGTTCGTTGTAATGTAACGTAATGTCGTGAATGTAATGTAATGGTGCGGTGAGAACAGGTACGGTATAATATAACATACTTACCAAAAAGTATAGAAATCCCTCCGCAGATGAATTATACCAGGTACTGGGGATATTTTTAATAAGTTCACTTATGAATGACTAATTATAAACTGAGCTAACACTAACGTCAAGGTGGCAGGACCAATCCATTAATATTATTATTAAATTGAATAAAATGTGTCTCTTTACTTAAAAAATGTACCTATCTCTTACGTTTAATGATAGTTAAATCCTATTAAAGTTAAATCGGGTCCTGCCATTTTGACACTAAGTTTAATGCGTGATAATAATATGTAATTGTTCATAATTACAAAATCAGAGAGCTAAAGTTATTAAAATAATATTGAATTACGACAATATTAGTAAAATTTGTGGAAAATCTCGTTAAAGCTTTAAATTTTATACTCGCTAATAAAATGTTCTTACTTGTCTATAAAATAATTCGTTTTATTACCTATAGGTATACCTAGGTACCAATAGGCTTAATCTTTCATAGCAACTGGTAGCGTATTCTTTGTAGCAAGCAGCAACCTCTAAGTTATTCTTCGTAGCAAACTCCAACTTATTCTTTGTAGCGAACTGTAGCTGCCCCTCCACACAGTAGGTATTCTGTAGACGAGTAAGGAAGTACTGGATGTAGGTTACCTACTGACTAAAAACAAAAAGGTTTCGTAGGCAGGTATCATCTGTACTCATATTATGAATAAATATATTTGTTTGTTTGTGATGAATAGACTCCGAAACTACTAAACTGATTTCAAAAATTCTTTCACCAATAGGAAGCTATTATCGAGGACTTTTGATCCCGATATTCCCACGGGGTGAAGACATTGGTCGCGACCGGGATTCGAGACCACGACCTTCGGAATGAAGGTCGGATTGTATCTACCACTAGACCAACGCCAAATGTGGGGTAAAGGTTAATAAGGATATATAAATACTAATTGTAACAAAACAACAGAAAAATATTTAAACACTTTTAATTCAATCTTATCGAACTTTTCCAAAACTTTCTTTGCAAACAATTTGTATTGAATTACAGCTCAGCTAAAGAGTGGTGCTGACAGCTATGAACTGACATTTTATTTTAATTGACATTATGATTTTGTAAAAAGTTTACTCGGCGGGATTCGCATCCGCTACTACTGATGATTCGAACCAGTGATTATTTCTGAAAGTGTTTACGCACACCACTCTCGGAAATAATGTTTAGGTATGTAATTAATAGTATTATATAACTTTGGGCCTTTTACTACCAGGAACTTGTCATATTTTTAAACTTCTATTATTATAACATTTAGCAAAAATTTAAAACTTAACTTTAGTAAATGATCTATCCACCGACCGGGCGCACTAAAGTGGTCGCCCTGGGGCAGTTGGGGCACAATTGAAAGCCATAATAATTCTGAACCTTAAAATTAAGTATATCTCTTTAACATCTTTTATTTTAATACTATTGATTTACTTACGTGTAGGTAAATATATTATCAAAATACTTTAGGTACCTACTTTGATAAATTTAACTAATTAGGTACAGGAAACTACAGAAAAATGGCGATTATTAAGATAGATAGCAACAGGATTATTTAGGTAAAAACCTAATTATTATACTTTACTTTAATAATAATTTATACCTAAGTTAACATGGCACTTTGGAATGCAACAGTCAGTAGCGCCGCTCGATTTGACTAGAAGCAGCGTCATAGCTGGACCTTATCTATCCTATTTAAAATGCTAATTTGTAAAGCGACATGGAAAAATATTACATTATTTTGCTTACCTACGTACAATATTATGTATAATATTAAAACCTGTTATAGATTTTTGAAAGCGTCAACGGCTTCACTTTAATCCAGAATATTATAGTATTGGCTTGATTTTTAATGCCATTTGTCTTGTTCATGCGACATAATTACAGGGGACAAATGGAAAGTGTCCATGATTGAGAGACTTCGTTAATTACCAGTTAGATAACCCACATTTATAGACAAATCAAATAATTAAATTTGGCAAAACAATGATAGCTCTTCTCGCTTTTGTAGGTGATTTTCTCAACGTCCCGCCGCGACGTCAGCGAAAATAAGTGACACATACAAAAGTAGGCAAAATTAATTTCTCGATTTGTCTAAGTATAGAGTATGTTCGAGGACGATAATTTAAGCCGAAGGGGGCGATTCGGCATTCCTAAGGTATGTATTATTAATTATTACCCTCCTTGAAACAGACCGTAAATACGGAAGGTTCACACAATATCCTATGATCTTCCTATGATGTTTCTATACTCTATATGGCGGTTTCTTTCTTCTTGGGCGAGGCGAAGTGCTGCAGCTCGTCGTATGGCGGAGGGAGCTCATCTGGCGGGGGCGGGGCCGTCTCCAGCTCCAGCTCCAGGTCCAGGTCACTTTCTGATACACACACACACATAAAAATCGTTAGTTGGTAGGTAGTAGATGATTCATTACGAACTTACTTCATTGTAGATGTAAGTACCTACTAAACATTAAAACTAAGTACTGAATTAACGTCGAAATGTTATAAAAACAGTTCGAAATTTGGAAAAAAAAAACACATTTTCCGGTGTTTATTGCTTTTCGTACCTAGTCTATTTATAAGTTAAATATTTAATAAAACATCTGGCTTTGTTTAAACATTAATCATTTTTACGTTTTATTTATAAGATATTTAGATAGGAAAGTATTTCACTATAAATAAACTCATCAACTCGCCCACCACACTCTGATCCTCGATGCTGCCTGCTATTTGCCATCCAACATCAACTTACCAGAAAACGCCCCAGATTCAGGCCGACAGGCATGCCCAGGCGCTAGTATATCCCCATCGCTGGCGTGTCGCGCGCGGCTCGCGAGCGGTATGCCAGCGGGAGCCGAACGGGGTGCCGGCGGGGCGGCCAGGTAACACACGCCGCCTTCGTAGCCGACCGCCTCTGACGCCCCAAGCACATGCATCAAGCCATGCAACGTTGCATGTTGCAGGAAGCCAAGACAGATAGACAAAGTATAGATCTATACAGCGTACGTTGTAGGTGAGGTAGGTATATGTTAGGTTCAGGAAGTACATTAATGCAGTCCGGTCACCATCCGACTTGCAGGCTTCCTTAGTCCGCACCTACAGCACTCATCGATACAAAAAAACCTATATGTAACAAATTTCTTTAAATGTGTGCTGAAGGTGTGGTACATCGGGTCCAAAGCTGCTGGTGTAACGATGGCTTAAAGCTTATAAAGAATCATCCCAGCGTTGTATTTAGATTGTAGACAGTCGTCATGCTTATTTTAAGCATTTAATAATGTTATTGTAAATGGCAAAAAAGATTTAATAGAACAGAATTAGTTCATTAGTAGATTCGACTATTGCAGCAGTTCAGTGGTGTAAAAGCTGGGGGACTATATAAAATTATTAACCAAATATATTTTTCTTGTCGTCGCTCTACTGGTGCAGAAAACACAACATTCTGCATATTATGAAGCGAATTAGAAAAAATTGTTTCTTGGTTTATTGTGATATTTAGTCATTTTAAGGTATCGCTATAATATAAAAGGGAGATAGATAGTTACATAATAAATAATATAGCATTGGATTAAGCACAGTTCCCAGCGTCTCGACGCACAGTAGTAACTTACCGACAGAGGGTGGCGGGTGCGGCGGTCGCGAGAGACTGACGCGCGACTCCATTGTGTGGTGCATCGCGCCGGACCTACATGATGACATACGTTGGTTGTATTCCCGGTGGACCCACCAGGAGGTCTCGACAGTGGGTCTACGGGTAATATACCGAGCTACATAGTTATACACCTCGTATTCCCGATAATCTCATAAGTGGCATCTGCTGTTGGATCCACCGGTAACGTCCACGGCCCTCACATCATTACGTAGTGTTTTATATACTTAATCAAAGACTAAGTTGGTAAGTAACTAGTACTACTATACTACACTATGAGGAGCTTTAGTCCATGTTTTGCACCGATTTTCACTATCATTTACACTTCAAGTACACCTTTACGAAACTAAATTGATTAAGCCCCCAAAATTAAGCAATTTACACGCATTTGAACTATGTTTCACAATAATGAAAACTTAGTAACACATCTCCTCACAGCGTTCCCGCCAAAACTTAAAAGTTTGCATTTCGCACCTCACCAAACTTTGCCGAAAAACCTAAACAGCTTAAAAATTTAAAATTCGACAAATAGATGGAGACAATAACTCGTAAGATACGTGTCGGTGACAAAGTACTGTACTGACGAGTTATGGCTATCGCTGGAAGGTGGAGCTGATCTGGAGGGGAAGCGAGGTACACACTTAGCTTGGAGGAGTTGTAAAAAGCATTAGGTACCTACCTGTCTAGATGGTCGAGACGGTCGATGACGTCATCCAGCGTGAACCCGAGCGTGCGTGCGCGGTGCTCCTCCAGGGTGACGAGCGTCGCTCGCGGCCGGTCGCATCTTCTGGAAGTAATAATAATAATAATAAGCCCGCAGGGCACCTTGAGGCGAGGTGCCGGGGAGTAGCGACCCCGCGGGTTCCCGAGTGCTCCAGGGGGAAGTCACCGTTCCTCACCTCCGGCTTGCCTTAGTTGGCTGGTCGGAGTGAACACTGACGAGGAAGCGGTCCCCCGCCTTTGGCTTGCCTTCACCGGCCGGTCAGAGTGGAGTCGCGAGAGCAGAAATGCTCGGAGGATGGACACCTCACGTCAGTGATGAGTTGGCCCGCTCACTGGCATACCAGTGATGACTTAAAATCCAGGGAGGTATATCCATCCTTCAGCCACTCACGTCCCTGTTGCTCCCTTGCTGTAATTTGCTCAGCTGATTAGGGTAGCCCAGTTTGTGAGTTGGCGAGTCTCCGTCTGCCATTTTTACGTGTTTATTAAACATTGTTACGGCAGGCGCCATAATCACCATAGTTTCCCCAGT
Organism: Idaea dimidiata; assembly: GCA_949358125.1. Taxonomy (NCBI): domain Eukaryota; kingdom Metazoa; phylum Arthropoda; class Insecta; order Lepidoptera; family Geometridae; genus Idaea; species Idaea dimidiata. The sequence goes on along the minus strand of OX442334.1, from coordinate 24,565,130 downwards.
AGCCAATCCACTACCATCACGTCACTATAGCCAATTTTGTTTTCATCCGTAGATTTGTCAATAGTTCTATCCGATCCGGTGGTTGTCCTTTGCTACATTTTATAGTGCAGACTGGGATAATCGTCGGCTTGGTGTCCACTTCATTGTTTGCGAGTAAAATTGTTATTGAAAAGGGCCTCTACGTGTTGGCTTCGGCTCCACGCACGCCTTCCAAAGGTCCGGGACTCCATAGCCCCGTGATACTGGACGTATAATAATAATAATTTATTTATTCATTAAGATTAATATGTAAAGCAATTCACAGCGGATTATGCACTAAGCAAAGCTTGTATCGCAGAATCCAGTTAAAGTTACTAAGGAGAATTAACAGAAGTGTCACGGATTTGAATAATTTGTTGACTAATAAAATTGATTAGGTACTAATAGATAACTAAGGAAAACTAAATTTAACAAAAAAAAATAAAAATGCACAAATTGTAAACACTGGCGAAAACAGAAATTGACTATGATGTGAATTTAAATGTTGAGCAAAGACCAGAATAGCCTCGTCACCACAGATTCATAAGAACCTGGGAACGAGGACCGAGGCTCGCCCATCTGTGTGTGTGTGAAAGTGACATGTGTATGTGTGTGTGTAGTGTGATTGTGTAGTGTGAGTGTGTGATCAGGTCAGTCAACTGGTAACAGACTCTCAGTTTGCGAGTAGTTAAGTGAAAGAAGCCATTTCTCTACAATCTCCCTACACTGCCTGTTTGAGCAAGACTTAAGCTGTTTCAGACTTTTGTACGCTGAATTAAAGAGATACGGGCCCATAAACAGTGGCAGCCGTCTAGCAAAAGCTGAATGAACTTTGGGCGGTTTTATTTTAGGTCGTCTGTTACTAAGCCGCTCGATGGAGTCCAGAGAGCACAAGGCAGAACCATGAGTAGCGGAAACCATCCGTAACACATATATCTGCCGCACACTCAGGACCCCACTCTCAGCGTACAATAATTCAGTGAATATACAATGATAATGATTTGCATACATTTTGAAGGCGACGGCGCGCAGTACAGTACAGTTGCGTTGCGGGCGCCGCGCCGTCGTGTTCAATGTGACAGACCATGGGACGTCGCATTGAATACGATCGGCGCCCGCACAATATCTGCGTTAGAAGTGTCATCAGTCCTGGTCACCGTCCCGGTACTTACATAGTAGGTGTCATCAAGTCAATTATACTCGAATTTGATTATAGTCAACTGGACCTACCGGTAGTTTAGACATTGGAGCGATTAAACTACATAATAGCATGGATGGAGGAGGACAGGTTGACGCTGTCTTTACTGATTACCGTAAAGCATTTGACCGGATTGACCATTCAATCTTATTGCAGAAGCTTTTATCCGCTGGAATCCATGGTAATCTTTTTAGGTGGTTTTGTTCATACATTGACAATCGTTCGCAGAAGGTAGTTGTTAATGGCTACTCATCATCGTGGTGTAACGTCCCTTCCGGTGTACCACAAGGATCTTTATTAGGTCCGTTGCTCTTCAACATTTTTATTAATGATATTGGTTCTTGTTTTTTGTATTCTAATTTCATACTTTATGCTGATGATATGAAGATTTACAAGAAAATTGGCGGGGTTATCGATAGTCATTTCTTGCAAGAGGATCTAGACAGATTCGAGGACTACTGCCTTAAAAATAAATTAGATCTTAATGTTGACAAATGTTATACAATTTCGTTTACCCGGAAATTAAATGTGACTCACTTTAATTACTCCATCAAAAACAGTATCTTACGTAGGGTTAATGAGATCCGAGATTTAGGTGTGACACATGATACTAAATTAACTTATGAAATTCATATAGATAAAATTGTTAAGAAAGCGAATAAGGTGCTAGGATTTGTGAAGCGAACATGCTCTTCTTTTTCATCCATTAAACCAATTAAGGTTTTATATTGTTCCTATGTCCGCAGTTTACTGGAGTACTGCTCCCAGGTTTGGAACCCACAGTATAATGTTTATATTAATCGAATTGAAAATGTGCAAAAGCGTTTTGCCAGATACTTGCAATTTAAGTGTAAGCAATATGATGAAGGTTATGAAGCCAGATGTAGGAGACAGCATATTTTACCTCTCCAACTTAGACGCGAGATTGCGGATATATCCTTTTTCGTTAAGGTGGCTCAATCAAATGTTGATTCGCCGGAGCTACTATCTAAAATTGTTTTAAAACCTCCAAATTTGCCAGTTAGAGAGTTGTCTCAATTAAAAAATGTAATTTTGTATGTTCCGGCAAGTGATACTCTTTATAGAAGTAACTCTTTCTTCCTGAGAGCTGCAAGGCTCGTGAATGGGCTGGCCACTGATTCGAAACTGGACTTATTTAATACATCGCCTAATTGCTTCCGGAATGCATTGTCTAGGAAGTGGTTTGGGGCCGCTTCTTGAATTAGGATTCTTTATTTTATTTTTTATTTTATTTTTGAACTTGTTTGTTAACATGTGTATGAATGTGGCATTAATTCTTGGTATTTATATGCGAAAGCATCTAAGTGGTGTATAGGTATTATTTTTGTTAAATTCTCTGTTATTGTTACCGTTTGCTTTCCGAATAAATTAAAATTAAAATTAAATATTAATAATTCTCTAGGGGTGTATTGGTCGTAAGACCCGATCGTACAGGATTTTCCTAAATTCTTTCTAAGTGGTTATCTACACACCACTAGAAACAATATCCAAGTTTCAAGGGTCTGCATGCAGTCAATGAATGAGTGTGGACTTTCTGATATGGACTCTCTTTACCGAATGGACTCGTTGAAGCTCTGCTTGGCATCCTTCGCGCGGTAGACCTTCGTGTGAGAGGGCGCGGTCGCGGTCGAGTACGGCGACGAGTGGCTGATGTTGACATCGTTGTCTCCGATGTAGAACGACGGCTCCAGCTCCGTCGCGTCGCAGTCCTGGGGGGGAGAGACAGGTATACACACGACCGCTATGGGAGAGACAGAGAAGGGAATACTCCACACGGGCACACACCATAGCGGCCGTACACCGGTACTACTATAGGTACTCCTTGAAAAGCGGTCTAATGCTCTTGCTAGGTTTACCGGTAGTCGCGAGTTCGAGTCCCGCCAAGTACGAATTTTTGGAAGCATTTATTTTAAAGCAACGCAAGCATGTATTGATTTTTCTTCTGATTTCACAATTTTGCAAATGCAAAGTCCACTCAACCTGGAAAAAGGATCCCCTAATGTAACAGGCGACGAAACGTCGGATCGGCATTGTAACAATGCTTATAATAAAATCAACGCGGTTAAAACCTTAAAATAAGTTTTATTACAACGTTGCCTACCTTATCCTCTTGATCTTCTTCTTTCTCTTTACGTTTTGAAGACTTGATGTTGGTGTAGTGCTTCTTGCAAGCACGCTCGCCCGCTCCCACCCTCGTTCCCGCTCCCGTTCCCGCTCCCGCGGACTCTATGGAGGAGCACTCGGGGTCGGCGCGCGGTGCGTGTACGGGGGAAAGCTCGCTGTGACTGCTCGCGTTCTGGGGGGAGGGAGGGGGGGGCAGTGGGTCCAACTATTCTTATTCCGAGACATAATGTACTAATACTACAGTTTCACACGGTTAGTGGGCCCAAGGGCAATTATACGAGATTATAATAATGTATTATGTATAACCTTTTTTAATTTACACGATTTGTTAAAATATTATTTTTTACATTTTACCGGGTCTTAATCGCGTACTATTGTTTATTTTCTTACATCGATGTTTCGATCATGTTACCATGATCGAATGTCGAATAAAATGTAAACTTCTTTTTTTATTTTACCAAAAAATACCCATTACCCGGAGATGTCCCAGAATATACATACTTACATACATACATACTTGTTACCAACATTACCTAATAATATAAATTGCCCCATCAGTAGCGCTACACTAGTGGTACCAACGGTAATAGACTGTTCTCCTCCAGTAACACTGGACTAGTGGTACTCATAGGAATACACCGTCTGGACGGGTGATCTCACCGCACTCCCGTCCGGCGACCGCAGCGGGATGTGGAGGTCTCGCGTCGAGCGCTCCCAGTCACGTCGGTGGAGCACCTGCGACATACGAGCACATTGGGAAACATGACGGAGTTATTTACCTACTGGATTGAATACCTTAAAGGTGGTCTTGTAATGAGCCATACTGTCAATTTCCAAACAACAACTAAGATAAATAGATAAATTTCTTTATTGTTCCAAAAACTTAAATTACTTAAACAAATATTACACTACAAAAACTTAAATCTAGTGTTGTATGATGGGCGGCCTTTTCGCCTAAGAGCGATCTATTCCAGGCAACCAATGAATGGATAAGACGGGGAAGAGAATCTATGAGGATAAATGGGTAAGGTCAAGCTATAGTTAAAGTTGTTTACGATGTTTTTCGTCACCGTAAGAGCAATGAAGCGGAGCGCGGCTGGGATTCGCAGTCACGACCAACACCGCTCAAGGTGTAGATATACTGGACAAGATTGTTTAAATTTATTTCTCATTTACGTATCTACAGAATATCAATTACTAAGCCAGCTAGCTAAAAATAGCTAAGCCTAGCGAACTTAATGAATCAGTAGAACAACATTATCGTGTGAATGGAGTCTACTGGGTTCACTGTTCATAGTATATTTTTTACCCGCTTAAAACAACTAATTGGTTATAAATTCAATGGTGTTGTGGCCTTGTGGCATAGCCTGAGGTTATGGCTTGGCTAGGTTTTATTAAAGATGTTCGCTGATTACTCGAATATCTCGGTTAGTTAACGTTAACGCAAGGTTGGTGCCATAAAATGTGATGAGGATCTTCGGAGTTATTTGCAGAATAATTGTTCGGAAAGCAGAAAATTGCTCAATTTTTGAGTGTTGTTTTGTGCTTAAAATTATATGTACCTATCATTTATAATTAAGGTGAGCCGTCATGGTCACGGGACGCCTAGCGGATATTAAACATCGAAATCGTTTTCATACAGCGTGGCTATGCATCTCCACGGCCAGTATCGCCACGGCAACAATTAGGTTTACACTCGTCTATAGATGTTTCGCATCAAGATACTAGTGCTTGTATAGTAGTTACCTCGTCGATGACGGAGGGCGCGGAGTGGTACCGCGACGAGCCCTCCCCCTCCCCCTCCCCCGCCTGTACCCCGCGCGGCCCCCCCCGCGCCTGGCGACGGATCTCCTCGTGGCTGCGGTGCGCTGACAGCGGCTGTTTGCGGTTACCTGCGCGGATGGACATATAGCAACATGTGCACACCAATAAATAACATAAGTACATTAACATAATCAGCCCGTTATTTGTCCCACTGCAGGGCAAGGGCCTCCTCTTCGAGGGGTTAGGCACTCCGATTTGGTGAATATCCCATGACTTCGGATCGTGGTGGTAAATCTCATATAGTGTGACATTTACAAAAATAACATTCACAGTTATTATTATTCAAGGCAACCTCGGGATGGAGAGGATGACACTAACGATTCTGAATGAGGTTCAGGTTGAGGTTCAATTCAAAATAAGATTCATACCTAGGTGACGGTCAAAGTGACGTACTTACCTAGTTTCATCTGTTCACCTGACTAGTACCCGTGGGTGTACAAATTATACACGACCGTGACTTTAGTGGAGCTTTTATAGCGAGATAGGGACTTATACGGGTAATACTTACCAGGGACGAAGCTAGTTGAGTATAAAGCTGATTGCCCAAATAACTACTCTGAATCTCATAGTAGATAGTAAAACAAGCAATAACAATCAGATTGATGAATTATTAATATGAACGATTATGGGAGTGTAGTGTAGTTAGTATAGGTACCTACGATAAAAGATCGTAACGTTGACGACGCCGCCGACGCGACGGACACTTATAATGACATGACACAGGCAGATCTCATTCCTGGCACAACACCAAACTTGGAGAAATGGGTCAAGTCTCTACGATATAAACTTTGGAAAGGAATTATAAAGGAAATAAACCACGGAGAGACAGACGACATGATGAAACTATAGGGGTTTCTCTTTGACTACAAAACGTTTATTATGTTAATTTAGGTTTAGGTTTAAAGAATCTTTATTCATTTCTCAAAGAACTTATAAAACAGTTCACTTAGGTATAGAGAAAACTTCTAAAACTAGCTATACTTAGTTATCTAGGTCTCGGTGGAGAGGCAATTTTAAAAATTAACACAAATGGTAAGTACAAACTTATTAAATTATACTTAAGTAGTTTTTTTAAGGTTAGTTAATCTATTTTAATCGTTTTGATTATATATTCTTTTAACTTTTTTTTTGAAAATATTAACATTATCTATTTCTTTTACATTATTTGGTAATTCGTTATACAATGTTGCGCCCTCAAATAAAATGTTTTGTTTTCCATACTTAATTGTTCTATGACGCTTTAATACTAATTTATGTTTGTTCCGTAGTTTATGTGAATAAACTCTCTTTTTGAATGCTATATTCGACTAAATGGTTTCATGTAGAATTTTTCAAATGATTAAACAAATACTATAGGTATACATTTGTTTTATATTCAAATATTTAGTTTCACTGTGTATTCACAATGTATTTACTTTATAATTAAACCGCTAGTATATATAATAAATCTATGCCTGGAGACAGGATGTTTCCCAGATAGTTTAAAAATCGCACTTATTAAACCTATTCATAAAAAGGGGGCTAAACACGATACAAATAATTATAGACCGATTGCGCTTCTTCCAAATTTTAGTAAAATCTTTGAAAGGGTAATATTTACACGATTAAATTCATTTCTGCTTTCTAATAATCTCTTAAATAAAAATCAATTTGGTTTCCAAAAAGGTAAAAATACCTCTGTGGCTATCTTCAATATGCTAAAAGTAGTATGGGACGGAATCAATAATAAAAATAAAGGTGTAGCTTTATTTATCGACCTATCAAAAGCTTTTGACTCCGTCATACATGATCTTTTACTATCTAAATTAGAACACATCGGTATTAGAGGCATATCCTTAAAACTAATTCAATCCTATCTAAAAAATCGAATGCAGTGCGTAATACTTGATACCTATGATAAGAAATCCAAACTTGTTAAAAAAAACTCAAATACTAAACTTAATAATCTAGGAATACCGCAAGGTAGCATCCTTGGCCCTATCTTATTTTTGCTCTATGTAAATGAAATGCCCATAATATCTGAACACCTAACTGTAATGTTCGCTGACGACGCCACCATTTACATTCCTAAAAATAATTTAACAGATATAAATTACTCGAAAGAAATTGAAAACACCTTAAACAAAGTAAAGGACTGGCTAAATAAAGAAGGATTGCAGTTAAACCTTAGTAAAACTAAATACATCCAATTCCGCAACTATAGATCTCCTCCTCTAAATTTAAATATAACAAGCAATGGCGTAAAAATCGAAGAACAGCATGAGTCCAATTTCCTTGGTGTTATAATAGATACACACCTTAGTTGGAAATCCCACATTAGAAAAGTAAATAGCAAATTAGCCAAGTACTGTTATGCCCTATCGATTCTTACAAACATAGCATCTAGGAAAATTGCCATAAATGCATATTATGGATATGTCTATCCCCAACTATGTTATGGGGTCATTTTTTGGGGTAACTCAGTAGACGTAAAATCTGCCTTTGTTTTGCAGAAAAAATGTATTCGTTCCATCTTTCATCTCAAAAGTACTGATTCATTGCGATTCATCTTCAAAAACTACAACATTCTTACTCTCTTTAGCATATATATCCTTGAACTTTGTGTATTTGTCAAAATCAACCACAGCTACTTTTTTGCCAATAACCGTAGTTTAAGAAGTAAATATAAATTTAATATCAGCATGCCGCAGGCAAACAATGCACTATTTCATAAGAGTGCCTACTTTACTGCAATAAAAGTGTTTAATGCATTACCTACTGAATTAAAATTTTTAGAAAATGTAAACATATTTAAATCTCATTTAAAAAAATGGCTTATAGCAAATAGCTTTTATTCACTTAAAGAGTACTACGAAGAAACAGACACGATTATTCATTAAGTAATAAATTGTATCAGTTTTTAAAATTACTATAGATTATTGAACCTAATTTTAATTATTGTATGCCTGTAGTGGGTAAGTGATTGTATCCAAAATATGCATGTTAATTTAAGATCATTATGTACATCACTTAAACAATAAAAATTCTTGATTCTTGATTCTTGATTCACTGTAGATCATTTTTGTAGGTGTCAAAAAGTCTAAATTATAAAGTCGTTTGATTATTTTGTTCTGTGTTGTTTGCAAAGTCTTAAAATTCGTTTCAGCAGCCAGTTCCCCAGATTTCAATAAGGTATTCTAAATGCGGTTTTACAAGGGAGTTGACTTGTCTTATTAATGGCGGCATACAATAACCTACATCGCGAAGGGCACCGGCTACAGCCGTTAGTTTAGTTAGATCTTACATGTGCTATGTGGGGTATCCATGTTAATTTGTCGTCAATTATAAGACCGAGGTATTTTTCGCAACTGGATTGGGTTAATGGAATATTGTTCACTGTTAAAGGGTTATATTTAGCAATATTTTTATTTTTGGCAGCTAATATTATATACGATGTTTTGCTAGTGTTTATTGACAGTAGGCTATGTAAAAACCATTAATTGAGTATAATCAAATCATTTTGAGCTTTAGACATTATGTCATCAACCCTTTCACCAAAATAGAACAAGTTGGTATCGTCTGCATACATAGTTACATATCCCGCAAGTCCTATCTGATTTATATTATTTACGTAAATAAGGAAGAAAAGGGGCCCTAATATTGAACCCTGCGGTATTCCACATGATATTCTTTGTTCCGAGCTGGTATATGTACTAATTTTAACAATTTGAGTTCTATTAGTCAGATAAGACACCAAGAGTTTGTAGGCGACTCCGGTGATACCCAAGTTTTTAAATTTGTCGAAAAGTTTAGAGTGACTAACAGTATCAAAAGCCTTTTTAAGGTCTATGAATACTCCTAAACAAATTTTTTTCTCATCAATGTTGGTTTTAATTTTAGTTATAAGATCTATAGTAGCGGAGAGAGTGTTAGATTTTTTTCTAAAACCGTATTGTTGATCTGCTATGAAGTTTTTCTCAGTTAAATATTTATCTATGCGAGAGTAAATAATCTTCTCAAATACCTTGGATATCACCGGCAAAACAGAAATCGGCTTATAATTGTTAGGATCCGATTTAGATCCTGCTTTGTATATGGGGCTCACTTTTGCAACTTTTAGACTGTTTGGAAATTCACCTAATTCAAAACACTTGTTTATGCAGTTTGTTAGTGGCACTACTATAGATTCTTTTATACATTTTAAAGACTTAGTGCTAATTTCATCTACTCCTGTACTACTGTTGCTATCTAATTTGTCAATGATTTGGCCCACCTCTGTGGGAGTACATGGTTCAAATTCAGTAAGTACAGTATCATGAACATGATCATTATTGTACATTAGTGTATTTCCGTGACTAAAGTGATATCGCTGTGGAATTTTACTGGCAAGTAATTACCTATTGATGAAAAGAATATGTTAAAGATTTCACAAATTTCGATACCATTATTTATCTCCTTTGAATTTACAATTAGTTTTGGAGGTGGATTATCAGGTTTTATCCTTTTTTTAACTAATGCATTAATCAAGTTCCACATTTTTTTCGGTTTATTTCGACATTTGTCAAATGAGCTATGGTAATATTTTTTTTTATCGTTACTAATTTTCTTGCTTGTTTCATTCCGTTTTGCTACATACTTCTTTTTCAGTTCTTGGTTTTCGCTATCAGTCTTGAGTTGTTTCCATAATAGGTTTCTGTCGTTAATTAGGTGAATAACTTCTTTGTTTATCCAGTCTTCTCTAGGTAGGTTCTTAATTTTATATTTGATGATTTTGCTATCTTTTATACTGTGTTTAATGAATTCTTCTAGAGTGCTGTATTGGTTATTCATATTGACGTATTGTGATTTACTTATAGTATCTTCCAATTTTGTGTAGTTTATATGTTCGTATTTAATCTTTTCTCTATTTTTGACTTTATTGGTGGTGTTTGTGTTTGTGGTGTGTGTTTGTGGTATATCGAGGATTCTATTATGGTAAGATGGAAATGATTTCTTTTCAAATCGGTTGTATTATGATCTAGGATGGTATTTGTAGTTTTAGTTTGTCTTGTCCCGTAAAGTTTATTTGTATTGTTAAGAATTTCGTAACCAGCTTCTTCAAGAATAAGGAGGTAATCTGATGTTTCACCATCCCTTTTTATTAAGTCCATGTTCAGGTCTCCAAATATCAAAGTTCTTTTTCTTTTTTCTAGCTGTTTAGTGTACAATTTGAGAAATTCTTTGTTAATTTACTACGCTAATTTCTACCTATTATACAGTTTTATTTTTCAGATGCAGGAAATTGCAATTTGAATCTGTTATCTGAAAAAAGATAACTGTTTTACCTACATTTATTGACCGAGCGAACGATGCCCCTCTGCTTCGAGTATGGCAACATTTGCTCTCACCTGTCAGTATATTTTTTTTGTAAAATATCGTTAGATTGCTCAAGTACAACTAGACTTTAATTATTCGACGGGTCTTAAGTGGCATAGGCTCACCTATAAATGGCGTCTCTAGTGCGCACAGAACTCTAAGAGGCACTATTAATACCTGAGCCATCGAAAGTAAGCAAGTAAATAAGTACCGGATGTGGTGGGCAGGTGGAGAGACACGACGCTGGCAGTGATCTTCCTGTGGAACAGGTCGCTGGCGCGGCGCGTCACGCTCTCGTGCCGTGACGCTGGTCGCGGTGACCTGCTGCCGGCTTTAGAGGAACTTGCCTCTGGAACACAGCACATTACGCACAGCTACTACCTACACCAAGTTAAGTCTTATTGAGCGGCATACGTATACATTAGCGAAGGAATTGGGCTACATTAGAGAAAGTTATGGATACAAATGAGTCCTACAAAGGTTTAAAGTTTGAATTACCTAACGTATTCTGTGTTTTGGTTTGTACAATTTTTTGGAAGGTTGCAAATGTTAATCGTAATTGTACGATACAGTTCCAAAGGCCAAGATTAGCAGCTAGGCTTTTTATTGGACGGCCGCAAGAGCAAAGGTCAAGATAGTTGTTTGCGACAAAATTACACGATCGTTACCAGACTTGGCGTCTCCGGGCCAGCAGCAGAGGTAATAGACCATCAAGGCAGGCGTCAGCAGCGGTGACACTGCCCAGGTCTGCTCGCAGCCTTCCATCGCTGGACTCTTCTCGCTTCACTCCGCGGAAATCTTCACATTGTTTACGACGTCCGCGTCGGCAACGTATGGAATCTCGAGCTGTGTGTGTGTGTTTGTCTGTAAGGTCGCGCGATCTGAATGTCACTGAGTCTTGGAACACTCTCGCACTATCGAGAGTAAAACTAAAGGTTTGAGACACACTGAGCCCCTGTGTGTTACTTTATCTCGACGAACTCTACGCTTCACAGTAATTGGTCCCGGTTGTTACCTCTGATAGCAGTCGTAGTTGGAACCTCTAGTAGGTACCCTAAGGCATTACTATACGAAAAGAAGATAAAGCGACTAACGCAATGTAATGCCTGCGACTAAAGTTATCCCAAAATTAAATGTGCTTGCATTTAAAATAAGAATTCGGGGACATTGGTTTTTTTTTCTAACTAATGCCGTACTTATAAAAAAACGATTTTATTAAAAAATATTTCCGTTCATTACTCGGGTTTTACTAATTGGATTTCAATGTAAAGTATACCACGGGGTTCCTCGAAGATAGAACTATCCAATAGTGAAAACCAGATTTCTATCGGATCAGTGGCTTTTAATTGTATATGGAATAAACAGATAAGCAGACAGACATAATTTAAAAAACAATATCATTTTGTTCTACAACTTTTCCCAAGTCCTTTAGATTTTTTTGATTTACTTCGAAGTACATACTTCTTGTCTTTTCTTCCATTATTTTAAGTACTAGCTGCGCCCCGCGGTTTCACCCGCGCAAGTCCCGATCCTACGTTGTTCGAACGCCTACCTACCGCAGTGCAAAAATCCACACTTAAACGGGCGACCATTCATTCTCATGAATATCTATCCGGGATATTCCGGTCCCGGTGTGCCCCCGACGCTAGGCGAGGCGCCGGAGTGTCGCGGCTGCATCGATCCCGCGTTCCTCGCGCTCGCCTGCTGGTCCTCAGTAGAGGCGCCCTCTACTGACACCTCTCTCTATCTACATAGGTAGGTACTGTACTACATCACCTACTTACATTAGGTAGGTACCTATTTAATACTAACACAAACAAGTTCCGTTGGACTGTAACTAACAGACCTACATTTTTCCTTGTACCTATTAGAAATGTGGACCATTATTATTTTTAATTTAAAATAATGAATATTTTAATTACTTCGACGTTTCGTCAAACGGGTTACACCGGCCATGGTCGCGAGAAAACCGACCGGAGACTTCTCACAAACCGCGATCTAGAGCTTTAATTTAAAAATTATGTAGACGAAAATCGTGTAAGATTAAAAAGTGTGAAATGTGAGCTTCAAGTTGTGTTCATTGTGGTGAAAGATGTTTTTCAAGTTGATTTCACTTATCCTTCGCCGATGATATCTGATCTTTCCGTGTAGTGGTGTGTCTCACCTAGTGTCAGAGTTTGTCATTGTCCCATTGGTCATATTGATGTCCACAGACCAGGCTAATCTTATCGTTGGGAAATATCCCCTAATGTTAAAATCATGACAAAACGATTTCAATTACTTAATTTAATGACACTAAGTATATTTTATCACCTATGATGATAGTTTAGTCACATGAAACTAATAATTGTTATATTAGTACATCATTAGCATTACCTAATTATTCACATTATTGTATACGAGCTACGCGCGTATGTCACGGAGTGTCGATCACATGTCTACTACCTCGTATTACGTATTACATAAATAAATAATAAATAAATATTGCACGACATTACACACAGCGCAATCTAGCCCTAAATTAAGCTCTAGGCTTGTACTATGCGACAACGGATATACTACATATTATAATATTTTTTTTGTATATACATGTATACAAAAAAAATAATGGGTGTCTTTCTATGTATAATATGTATGTATACATATTATACATAGAAAGACACCCAGACCAGATACAAATATTTTTTTAACCATAAATATTTGCACCCGACGGGAATCGAACCCGCAGCCTTCTGCATTGCAGTCAGGCGTTCGCCCGACGCACCACAGAGGCCGTCACTTTTCATAAAGTAAAATAAATAAAAAAAAAGTGGGAAGATTTCATTCAGATTAAGTTTTAAGTAATTTTATGTGAAATTTAAAATAATTCGGGCCCTACTTCGTACCTCTAGTCTTTTTCAAATTTGCATATTTCGAAGGGGTTTGTGTTTTTCTGGATCATTTCTCCATAATATAATCTTCATTAGTTTCTCTATATGCGCCAGTAGGTGCATCAGCCGACCTTAAACGGTCGTGCGGGTCCATTAAGGTCCCGGTAGTAATCTCTGATAGCAGTCGTTAGGTCAAGTTAAAGGCTCATAAGGCGGTCTGTAAAACTCCAACACTAGGTAAGACACATCACTACACGAAAAGAAGCCGTAGTAGGTGACTTTACAACAATTCAGGAACTCGCTTCCTCTGCGATGGAAATATTCATTGTCGCCCACCGATGGAACCAAACAAGTGAGACCAGCAGGAATATATACTACTATTCTACTATTTCATCGCAGGAGTCGAACTCACTACCTATCCCTAACCTATGGTTATGAAAATCGGCTCACCAGAGTAATAATACCTCGACGATAGTTACAGTCAAATTTATACTTTATTCCATAAAGAACAAATAAAGAAACAAATACAGTATCATTTAGGTGTTAACCCATTAGATGTCAGTGCTAAGTTGCTAAATAGAGAGTAAGATTTCTGTATTGATAGTTATTATTGGTAGGTATCTAGACATGTTTCGATTTATTTACCGGGTACCGGATGGGTCGGATGTGGGTGGGCGGGTTGTGTGTTTGTGGATGCGGTTGTGTACTTTTTCTTGTCTCTTCTCTTCTTTTTTTATTTGTTATTTTTCTTTCCGTGTCTATTCTTTGTTCCTTTTATCTTTTACAATGTATTTTAACTGATAGATAAAATTACTTTGGAACCTTTTGTGTTATTAAATATTATAGTAAAAATATTGCTCCGGTTCCACTATAGCCCTAATTGTGCGACATTGTGAATCATATTATGATCATGGTACAAAAAATTAAAAAATGTATACAATTTGTAACGGGTAAGACCTTTTAATCCGAAAGGGGGTTGTTCTAGACGCCTAGGCGAACTATTTTTTTGAAAATTTTGAGATTATGTTTCACTGAAAAAACAGCTGCTTTTGAAAATAAAGATAATTGAAGTTTTGATTGTAAACCATCAAACTAAATAAAAGGACAACGTAAGGTCAATGACCTCGAACTCTCAGAAACAGCTGATTTTCAAGTAAACTTTACACCTCAATTTTTCGAAAAGTACTCTAAATTTCCAAAAGTCGCAGAACAATAGTTGTTCGCCTAGACGTCTAGAACGGATTAAAAGGAACGTCCCTTTCGGATTAAAAGGGCTTACCCGTTACACCTTGTATAAGTACTTATATTTTGACGATTGTTAATAAAAACATGATCACAAAAAACCCCCATGAGTTTCTTGTGGTTTCTTCTCATCGGAGGGCGCGTTCCGAAGCCACACTAGAGTCATAGTTGTAAGAACACTTGACGTATCTATTTAAAGTGATCGAATACATCCAATTAATAAGGGTTTTTTTTTTCTTCGTAACTTCTACCGCGGGGTTCGAACTAGCTCCACTTCTAACCCCCGAGCCAAGTGACAGTGAAGGGGACAGCACCCTCGTCCGGGACAGTTGTCCCGCGCACGCGCGATGTTCGCTCTCTCTCGCCTCTCGACTCACTCCTTACTCCTCAGTAAGTAGTCAGTTCAGTATCGAGTTGAGGCTCGCGAGGTGCGGACGTGTGTGCGGCGCGGGTGCGTGGTCAGATACGATATCATCATCAAAATAATGTGATATCTCCTATATCGTGCTTCAGATTACAGTGAAACATGCACATCATGATGGAGAGTCGAGTTTAGTGGTCTCAACGTTGCAGGAGATCCGAGGTAAGTCATACAATGCATGACATGAAGTTGCAGCCAGGTAGGCTGTGGGGTTGTGTTCGCGGGTGTTTGGTAGCGCCATTACGTTTGAGGGGTTCCTTCCCTTGACAACTGAGTCTCATGGCTTTGCTCAGAGACGTGATAAAGAGAGTAACTTCTTACTATGAAAAGTGTATGATTATTGATTACTAACATAACTAGGTAAGGACCTATTTATTTACCACACAGCATTAAAAAAATAAATAAATCGGTTACTTACCCACTATTATATTTGTTTGAAAAAAAGTGGACATAAATTTATTGTTTTTACCTATCATATAAAAACATGGTAGGTAATAAAGTGAACTACGGAACCCCAGACAGACCGTGGCGCGGCACTCACTTGACCGACCTACTTATTCATGCAGTGGTGGGTGTCTAATTTGTTTGTAAATATTTTAACGATCGTGGGGTTTTAAGGCATTTTAAACTTAGATTACTCATCTGTACAAATCCTAAACTTAATTAGGTGTTTTGATTATAGAGAGAAGCATCAAAGTCGTAACTTAAAAAGGATCTTTCCCGATTTAATTATTTCAGTACATACATATTACCTTGCTTACTTCTCAATTGCCATCAGCTATTGTTTCTTGATGCCTACACTATTACGACAATTAGGAACTTTAACATTACTGATATGGGAATGTCACGGTAAATGATGTACGTCTAGAACCTATTTGACCTCCATTCATTAACTATGTAGAGCTACCTCAAGAGCTACAGACATAGCTTTGGTTTCAAAGTTTCAAATCAAATAGGCAGGTACAGACCTACCTAAGTATCGAAAGTGGTCTTGCTTGCGCCGGGCTAGGTTGTCGGTAAAAAAGACGTTATCTAGTACCCATAGTACAAGCCTAGTTGCTTAGTTTGGGGCTAGGTGGCAACGTGTGCAACGTTCTGAAATATTTATTATTTATCCGTGACTGGAAGGGTGTTAAATGTTAATAAAAAAACAAGGTACTTATCTACTTTATATTATGATTAAGACGTACACGTAGGTACGTACCTATGTGATGTATAGTTAAGCAGATATAGGTAGGTAGGTATGTCAGGTGGGTACTAATTCCTGACGTAATTGTCCGTGACTCCAATGATCACAGGTCCCGACCTCCGCTCGTCTCGTCACTCGTCACTCGTGGTGGGTGACTCGTGGTGAGAGTCAGACCGAGTGATCAACTAGCATCATGCTGGGAGATCCTAGTCCTACTTTGGGTCCCATAGGTACGTTGCCGTTGTTGCGTGCGATGGGACACACGCTGCGCTGCTGCGATTTTTTTCTACTATACATAGGTACCTTACAAAAGTTTATAGACTCGAATTAATTATGTGTAGTCGCGAACAACGCGGGTTCGAAAAACGTTTTCGAATCCATGTAACTTCGAGTTATTCTTATTAGTTCAAATTACAAGATGCATAAAAAACATTCGCAGTACGTAAACGAGTAGGTATACACTCTTTCCTACGTTTGTTAGTACTTTTGGGACATTTATTCTAAAAACTTTAAATTACCTATTACTGTTGAGCTGCTTCTCCCAAGTGACCTAAATCGTTACAGTCCCCATCAAAAGTTTCACACGTATGTAGCAGGGATGTTGCGAACATTCGCATCCGCATCCGCAAATGCGGAACATCCGCATTGATTTGGACATCTGCATCTGCATCCGCATCCGCATTAATCAATGCGAATGTTCATGCGGATGCGAATATTATACAAGTAGCGACAAGAAAGAAATTGGGCGGGGCCGGTGGTTGACGCGTGCCGGTCGCACGTGACAATGACCAATGAGAGCGAAGAAATTGGTAACAAGATTCGACACGTTTGTTTGTTTTACGAGTAGCTAGTGCATCATTTGTTTCTTGCTAGTGAGTGAATATTACGTGTTTGTTTGCGCTGTGAAGTTAAAGTGAAGAAGAAGAGTTTACAAGAAAACTTTATATTCCTTAGACTAATATCCATAAGATCGCAAGGTAAATTTATTATATTAGGGGTTAAAGTATGAAATTGCCGATTTGGACTGACAATCTTAATTGTTTATTTTTTAAATTTTTAACAAATTTATTTAATCAAAATAGTTGCCATTATTATCTATACATTGCTGCCATCTAATGGGAAGGTTATTAATGCCTTTGCGATAGAACTCCGACGATCTAGACTGCACAAACTGTGTGAAAGCATTTTGTACTGCCTCCTGGGAAGAAAACTTCTTGTCACGTAGATAATTGTCCAAATCACGAAAAAAATGGTAGTCCGTTGGAGCAAGGTCTGGTGAATACGGAGGATGACAAATGGTTTCTAAGTGCAGTTCCTGAAGGGTCAAAATGGTTTCTCGTGCTGTGTGAGGTCTCGCGTTGTCGTGGTGCAATAATGGTGAAGATCGATTCATGAGTCGGGGCTGTTTTACTGCTAGTTTTGTCAACATGGTTCGGAGTTCGGCACAATAGACATCTGCCGTAATTGCTTGACCAGATCGAAGAAAACTATAGTGAATAACACCATGCTGAGACCACCAAACAGTTACCATTACCTTTTTATTGGTAAGTTTTGCTTTAGGACACTGTTGTGGCATTTGACCTGGGGTCAGCCATTGCATTTTTCTTTTCCGGTTATCATAAAGAATCCACTTTTCATCACATGTTACAATTCGATCCAATATTCCTTCATTTCTGTACCGGTTCAACAAGGCAACACAAGTTTCAACACGCGTTTCTTTCTGCAGATCAGTCAAATCATGAGGCACCCATTTTTCGTATTTTTTTATTTTATTGATTTGACGCAAGTGAGTCAATAAAGTGGGTAAGGTAACGTTAAACCATGCCGCTAAGTCCTGGGTAGTTTGACTAGGATCGGCTTCCACTATCTCTATTAATTCATCGTTGTTCACCTGTGTGGGCGGTCTTCCTCGTGGCTCGTTCTTTAAGTCGACATTTCCATCACGAAAGCGTTTAAACCAAAATCGCACGGTGCGTTCATTAGTAGACCCCTCTCCAAACGCAGCATTGATATTGCGGGCTGTTTCTGCCGCGTTAGTTCCGCGTCGGAACTCGTATTCAAAAATCACTCGAATTTTCGCAGTATCCATCTTTCTTGTCTAAATTGAATAACAAAAACAATTGAAAGTCGATATTCAAATGTTTCACATTTTTTAAAAAAGAACATCACAGAAACCATTTGAAAAAAGTTTCATTCGAAAACCTCAAACCATGAAGATTCTATGTCAATTCAAAGAACCTATTGCAATAAAACGGCAATTTCATACTTTAACCCCTATTATTACACCGGTAATACATTTTATTGTAGGAAAAATTATCGTTTTATGACGGAATTCGTTATTTTTCCATCTATTGATATTTTATCAATTAGTCATTTAACAATGTCGCCACCGACCAAAAGTAATGTATGGGATTATTTTGAACCAAATAAAGAAGACCAAGCTAATTGCAAAATATGCAACATAGGTTACTCTCGCAAGGGCCGAACCACGTCGTCTTTGAAAAATCATCTTAAGTCGATGCACTCAGAAGAATTTACATAATATCTTAAACATCCGCATCCGCTTCCGCATCCGCGGATGTGAGCCTGCAAAACTCCGCATCCGCATCCGCATCCGCGGATGTGAAAAAATCGGCATCCGAAACATCCCTGGTATGTAGGTGTACACCTGCCCATTTATCTTACATTCGGCGGCGACGACGTATTCAATGTACGTACCCCTTGATGTTTACGTGTTATATAAAAGTACCTAAGTTTAGATAGGTACTTGCTTTATCTACATGTCAAATCTATACAAACAAAAACTTTGTTCCTAATGTAGTACTATTGTAGTATACCTACCTATCTAGTGCTTATTTCATGTAGGTTAACATTATAAATAACTCAAGTATTAAATACCTACTGATGTACATAGGTAGCTAGTAGCTACCCACTACGTAAGTACCTAACTAAGTAATAGGGGTTAAAGTATGAAATTGCCGTTTTATTGCAATAGGTTCTTTGAATTGACATAGAATCTTCATGGTTTGAGGTTTTCGAATGAAACTTTTTTCAAATGGTTTCTGTGATGTTCTTTTTTTAAAAAATGTGAAACATTTGAATATCGACTTTCAATTGTTTTTGTTATTCAATTCAGACAAGAAAGATGGATACTGCGAAAATTCGAGTGATTTTTGAATACGAGTTCCGACGCGGAACTAACGCGGCAGAAACAGCCCGCAATATCAATGCTGCGTTTGGAGAGGGGTCTACTAATGAACGCACCGTGCGATTTTGGTTTAAACGCTTTCGTGATGGAAATTTCGACTTAAAGAACGAGCCACGAGGAAGACCGCCCACACAGGTGAATAACGATGAATTAAGAGAGATAGTGGAAGCCGATCCTAGTCAAACTACCCAGGAATTAGCGGCATGGTTTAACGTTACCTTACCCACTTTATTGACTCACTTGCGTCAAATCAATAAAATAAAAAAATACGAAAAATGGGTGCCTCATGATTTGACTGATCTGCAGAAAGAAACGCGTGTTGAAACTTGTGTTGCCTTGTTGAACCGGTACAGAAATGAAGGAATATTGGATCGAATTGTAACATGTGATGAAAAGTGGATTCTTTATGATAACCGGAAAAGAAAAATGCAATGGCTGACCCCAGGTCAAATGCCACAACAGTGTCCTAAAGCAAAACTTACCAATAAAAAGGTAATGGTAACTGTTTGGTGGTCTCAGCATGGTGTTATTCACTATAGTTTTCTTCGATCTGGTCAAGCAATTACGGCAGATGTCTATTGTGCCGAACTCCGAACCATGTTGACAAAACTAGCAGTAAAACAGCCCCGACTCATGAATCGATCTTCACCATTATTGCTCCACGACAACGCGAGACCTCACACAGCACGAGAAACCATTTTGACCCTTCAGGAACTGCACTTAGAAACCATTCGTCATCCTCCGTATTCACCAGACCTTGCTCCAACGGACTACCATTCGTGATTTGGACAATTATCTACGTGACAAGAAGTTTTCTTTCCAGGAGGCAGTACAAAATGCTTTCACACAGTTTGTGCAGTCTAGATCGTCGGAGTTCTATCGCAAAGGCATTAATAACCTTCCCATTAGATGGCAGCAATGTATAGATAATAATGGCAACTATTTTGATTAAATAAATTTGTTAAAAATTTAAAAAATAAACAATTAAGATTTTCAGTACAAATCGGCAATTTCATACTTTAACCCCTAATATTAACAAAATCACTTTAAAGTTGAACAAACAAGGTAAATTCATTTGGTATGTTTTAGTAATTAGTGGGTATTACTTACAACTTACAAGGAAGGAACTAACTACACTTTATCCTTCAATTTCGTATGTTATTGGTGTAAGTACTTCATAGTACTAAGTACAAAAAAAAATTAACTACAACTTAACTAGGTAGTGTAGGTAGGTTTACCGGTGCTTAATATTTGCAATTATTTATGTAAGAACAGACAGTATATACAAGATATAACAGGTTAGCCCTTTTAAGCCGAAAGGGGGTTGTTCTAGACGTCTAGGCGAACAACTTTTGAAAATTCGAACTTTTTTTTTGAAAATTTTGAGATAATGTTTCACTGAAAAAACAGCTGTTTTTGAAAATAAAGGTAATTGGAGGTTTGATTGTAGTAGACCAAGCTAAATGAAAGGGCAACATAAGGTCAATGACCTCGAACTCTAAGAAACAGCTGATCTTCAAGTAAACTTTACACTTAAAATTTTCGAAAAGTACTTCGAATTTTCAAAAGTCATAGAACAAAAGTTGTTCGCCTAGACGTCTAGAACAACCCCCTTTCGGCTTATAAGGGCTAACCTGTTACATCTTGTATAATATCACTTGAAATAACGTTCACTTGATATAATTTTCTTTTGATATTAATTTCCTTTTACCTAAACTTTATTTGATACTTATAAAAAACATTTTCTATAATGAATAAATGGTTTACAGTAGTAGGTAGGTATCCGTTTATAATAATGAATGACATCTAAGGGGCCAAAGTGGACGTCATACAAAGCATATTCGAAAAAGCAGATACAAGTCATCAATAAATGATAATTATGTATCTATAGATATTTCATAAAAACCAACTACTGTTTAGCGACATGAGTCATTCATTATAAGTATCCTTATTATTTGTAAATAATTTTAAGCGCTTTCTATTTGGAGAACCAAACAACACTCTAAATTAGGTAAGTCAACATAAGTGGAGTCATTACTCTAATACCACTGACTGTACTAACAGTACTAGTTTTGTAATCATCATCCATAACATTATATTTAACCGTTCTGGGAGCAGCCATTTCCAGTTAATTAACAAATTATCATAAAGGTAACGGTACAGATCAGATTCGAAGCAGTTATTGTACGTAGGTTAGGTCTGTTTGTACATAAATACTTTACTTAAAAATCTCAAACAACTAGAGCAACCGAAATAAGTAGGTGAGATTTCGATTAATATTTCTCATTTTTATTGCTAAAGGCATTGAAATGATCTTTGAAGGATGATGAAAACTATCCTTGAAAAATCCTACTAATATTTTAGAGGTGAAAGTTTTTGTAGCGGTACCTAAATAAGTGCCTAAGCGCCTACGCAAGTGGGTATGCCTAAGTAGGTTTGTTATCTTATCAGTTACTCCTTCACGCAAAAACTACTTCTGTAGAAAAATTCGGGACAAAAATTCTCGTTGGTTACATTGGTCTGACAATCCAATGGGACTACTAGGTACTGGGAAACGCATTTTTCTTAATTAAACACCTCAATTGCTACTGTCGCAATAGAGTTGGGAGTTACGAGATAGTTTGGTTTGTAGGTACCTTCAAAGGGAAGAACTTCCACCGTGAAGATGGTAGTGCCCGGCGGTAGCACGATGGACTTCATATTGGTGATGTCGTTCATCTAGTAACTTCTAGCTGAATCTGCCATGATCTTGCTGAATCTACTGAATCTGCAATCGGTAGGTACGTTAGGTCGTTTGTATAAGGTAAAGAGAGCTTATAAATATGCTAAGCTCTCTTTACCTTTTAGGTACTAGGTAAAATGTGAATATAGTGTTCTGTAGCACAACGCTACCCGCGCAGCCCGCCCGCGCCGGCGGCGACGCCGGCGTTGCTGGTGCGGAACAATAGCCTCTGTGGTCGCGTGTCTCGGCCTGTCTACTGGATTGTAACATAATACCTACTTACTTGACTAGTACTTACTTACCAATATACCTACCTGGTTTGTTACAAATTGCGTTCACTGTGTCATCTCACCATGAAAAACGAAAACAAAGGAGAGTGGCCATAACACAAAGCTCAAATGCTCAGGTGTAAAGAACTTTAAATAAATAATTAGTTCATATCGTTGTTCAGTTCAAGGCGTCATCTAGCCTTAAACTAAACAACTAGGCTTGTATTACAGTGACTATGTGGTGACTATAAAATGGTCTAGTGTTGTTACCTACTTAAATTGCAGTAGGTAGGTAAGATTTGTGAGGTATTTTTTCCTGTCATAGAAATCTTATAATTAAGTATTATTAATAGTGATGTCTTTCACCTAGTGTTAGAGTTTTCAAGTCGCCCTAAGGCCTCTAACTTAACCTACCAGAGACAACCGAGACACATTGTCAGTCTTCAACGAAGACGATTTGTATGCGCGAGGCGCAGCTAGGCCATGCGATACCAGAGAAAAGATTGAACGACCGCGACTCTGTCCTTTTTGCACATTAATTGTTGTCGGTTAGTGAGACAAGGACCTAGGCTGTGTGCATGTATCATCTGCCGGCCCGTTCATCAAAGCAAAGACTACCTTAATATTAAAGAACAGGTATTTTTAAAAATCGTGTAGTGTACTACTGTCTTCTAGGAACCGAAGGAACCCTCACAATGTCTAGGTATACATGCTACTAATTTATTTCCTTCTCAGAGAAGTGTAAACTTGGCATGTTCCAGGTGATGCAAGGTGTTCCAGTAACGCTGCCCCCGTGGCTGTCCCCGTGGTCGTCCGGCCTGCTGTACGGACAGCGCGTCTACAAGGGGACGCTGCGGGAGCGGTACCGGCCGCGCGACCGGCCTCGTCCACGACTCACCATCTACACCTACAACCATGACGACTCGCACAATATACTCAGGTACCTATAGCTCTACTTACTACTGACAACTTGTCTACGAGGGATATTCCGGGAGCGCGCGCGGAATATAGCTCGTGTGACCGACCTGAGTCTTTTCCAACATTGACTCCCAGAGTCTCACGAGGGTCGCTCAATGTAGGTAGGTTAGTTCAGGAAGCGCTTAGGCGCCAACTACTAGGTAAACTGTGGTTAGGTGGAGTTGAAATAAGTATTTATTGATTGATTAACACTTTATTGTACCAAAAACACAAATAACAACAAATTAGACATAGAAAAACTTAAAAACTGAAGTGGCACAATGGGCGGCCTTATCGCCTATGTGGGATCTCTTCCAGGCAACCAATGAATGGATAAGACTTGAGGAAGGGGATGGGCAATGTGTAAAGATAAAGTAACCAGTGGGCCTATCGCGCAAGTGTCATCAAATTCATGCCAAGATGTCGACCTGCGGTCTCAAGTCTTGCATCAAGCCGTCGTCGTCGTCGTATCGTCGTATCCGGCTTACTTAGTAGTAACAACGCCATTTTATTAAAAATATTAATATTGAATATTAATATTTCAAGCAATCACTAGCACTTAGAAAGTATCAGAGCGAAAACGACCAAACATTTTCTAAATTAAACCGAACAATCAAATATTTTGGCGTACTAAAATTACTTAATAACGGGGTATTTACCATGTTTAATAATTTATCAGTACAGGGTTGAGAGGCAACCAGCGTTTATGCCATACATAAAGGGAGTAACAGACAAGGTCGCTAAAATCTTGGATAAGTATGCCGTAAAGACCATTTTTACTCCTTTTAAGAAGATTGGACAAATGCTGCGCACGCCCAAGGATACTTTTCCCTTGGAAAATCCCGGTGTGTATAAAATTGATTGTAGTTGTGGAAAGGCCTATATTGGACATACAAAACGCACGGTGGCCTGTCGGATTAAGGAACATATAAAGGCGGTGAAAAACAATATCCAGAAGTCGGCTATAGCGGAACACCTTTTAGATGCCGGACCAAATCATTGGATTGAGTTTCACAGGCCGCAGGTACTTTCGACACAACGCCATTACACACCCCGTATGGTACGTGAAGCCATTGAAATTACTAAGTATAGTAATTTCAACAGGGAAGATGGGTTTCAATTGTCGAAAGCCTGGAATCCGGTAATTAAATTATGCAAACCCATGAAGAACACTACAAAAAGTTTGCGAACAGATACCGTGAGTGTGGTCTGTCGAATGCAGGACCGAGTAAATAATGAAGTTAGTGACAATAGTAGGGGACCGATAACCAGACGTTCAACTCGTGTCAGAAAGCAGGAAGTCCGATATGGACGCCTCTAACTGTCATCACCTACCCGCATTCTCCAGTCTCGTGAACAAGCTGGTTGGAATTACTAGCGAAATATCGAGCTCCGCGAATAAATTATTAAACATGGTAAATACCCCGTTATTAAGTAATTTTAATAGTGAAAATAACCATGTTAGTTTAAAATCGTATATTTTGGCGTAGACAAATCTGATGAAATATTATTATTTTGCGTCACCAGTAATAATTAATTACTTAATTACCCATCTATAATTATCTAAATAAGATCACGGATGTGATAAATAGGTACCTATCTAGTACACTTGATAATGATAAGATTAAAGTTTCATGAATTTAAAAAATCATATTTTCCTCATCGATCTCGTCTCACCACTATTTAATTAAGGAGGAGATATAAGTGCACTATTCAGCGTTCCAAAAATATTTTTAAGGAAAAGTGCGTGTCGTTTTACACCCTTGGAGCTAAAATGGAATTCCGCACGTTGCTCTCGCTCGGCGAGTTCGGGGACCGATTTATCTATTGGTCCAACCGTGAAATTGTGGCTTGAATCTCTCGACTTTGCTTAAAATTGGTTACAAATAGAAGATATTGTAACGTTCCAGGCTGGGCGGTTGGTCCGGCGCGGGTGGCGGCGGAGTGGACGCGGACGGCACGGCGCGGCCCCCCGCCCCCTGGGAGCGGTACGGCGCGGGCGACCGCGGCGACCGCGAGTGGCGGCTCGCGGTGCCCGCGCATCCCAGGCCCGACCTCTATCGAGAGGTCTGCATTCACAACTATTACCTTTTCTTTCAATAAATAAAATAGGTTCGTTTAGAATTAGAACAATATCTCTTTCGTAAAGAAGTGTCTCTCCCAGTGTTAGAACTTTTAGGTAAGAAAATCACAATTGCTCTAGCAGAAGCTAACGATTGCTATCAGTTATAGGTAATAGCCCCCACCACTTTTCAAAGCACTTATTCATACATACATAAAATATCGGGGTTCGCAGCACGACTCGGTCTAACAACATAACAACATAAATATTTTTCGTACCACTTGTCTTGCTCAAAAAAGTCACATTTAATGCCAGAAAAAGCAAACATAACAATAGTCATTATTACTCTGTTACAAAGTGGGAATAGTAGATTGTACACCAAGGGGGAAAAGACTATTTTTAAGGCGAGAGTGTTTTTTTAATCCAGAGAGAAGCGAGTAGAATCCTAAGCGAATCGAGGGATTCAAAGTACCTCAATCGAGCGAAAAATAGTATTTGCTCCCGAGGTAGACTTTATGACAAAATGAGTAACTCGTAACTATTTTCAATGTTTGCGTAGCGCGCTAACTACTATACTTTTCTGCTAGTCTATTCTTAATCAATTCCTAGTCTATTATAAGTCTATACCAAGTCTATTCCTAGTCTGTTCCAACACTATTTCTTATTTTTTTCCAAGACAACTCTTAGTTTATTTCAAGACTAATCCTAGACTAATCCTAGTCTAATCGTAGTGTAATCCTAGGCTAATCCTGGACTAATCTTAGACTATTCCCTGTCTATTCCAAGATTATGCCTAGTCTATACCATTCCTGTTCCTAGTTTACTCCGAGACTATTCCTTATCTATTCCAACACTATTCCTAGTCTCCTCCTTTTCTATTTATATTCCATTTCTATTGGAACTCTTTGGTCATACAAACTTTTTAAAGATATTCACATTCCCAATTCACACGCTTCGGCCAATCAGTAGCTGGAAAAGTAAAATCCCTGCTAAAGAGGGAGGCAAAACGTTTTGCCGGCGAGTTAGCGTGAGCGCCAGCAAAGGGCTAGTTCCAGCCTAGTTTACAGGGAAAGGATTCCGCAAAATCCATAAAACCACTTAAAATTTCATAAAATATACAACTGTAAATCAAGTCAAGTCAGTGCTTTTTTTTTCTTATCTTACATACATCCAAGTTTTCCGACCTATATCTAATTTACGACGTAAAACCTTTTTTTGTACATACAATTTGACTGCATAGAAATTACGTAAAAAAATAAAGTATTTTATACATATTTTTGAAAAGGTATACGCATTTTTGATTGCCTTTGCTATTTACGGCAGAAAAATATAAGTCTAGGAATTTGTCGCGTTTTTGTTTTCTTTAAATACACGTAAAGTTTATTTAAATTTATTTTCATAAATAAAATAAATGAAAATTCTGAAAATATTACGTTATGATGATCCATTAGAATACATTATAAATCATAGCTAATACTTATTGTTTTTATTTTTTCGCAAATGGTACGAAAAGTAGAGTATTTTCCTCGGTGATAAAGCTGTCTCAGTCTTCGGTGACCTTAAATCCCACGCTACACTCAGGACTAGTCTTAAATACCTCGCTTCGTTCGTGATTTAATTATTTAAATCTTCGAATCCTTCGTTGCGCTTGCGATTTCAGTCGTCACCCGTGACAGAAGACACCGCTTTATTCCATTTTTAATAATCTACTAATCTCTTTAGGTGTCGGTCAAGGGGTAGATGATCCAACTTTCATTCCTAAGGTCGTGGTTTCGAATCCCGACTGACACACCGATATCTTTTCTTTAAGAAATTCAAGTGCGCTATTAACATCGTTCTTACGGAGAAAACATCGTGAGGAAACCCACGGCTTAAGTAACGCAAAAGGCACGATCGTAGGGCTAATTGCGGAAACAACTTAAACTTTATTTATATCTCTGTTCCCAGATCCACATAAAAGCGGCGGACCCCCCGGGCGAGCCGGCGGGTGTGGCGGGGGCGGGGGGCGAGGCGGGGGGTGTGGCGGGGGCGGGGGGCGGCGGGTGGGGCGCGGCGCGGGGGTGGGCGGCGGGCACCGCGCTGCTCGCGCTGCTGGTGGTGCTGGCGCGCGCCGCCGAGACCTGCATCGACAGGAAGTTCTTCAAGAGTTAGTATCTCAGCCTCTACCCGTCCACTGCTGAACGTACGCGTCGGCCTCCCCCATACGACCCCACAGATAGCGATCCCTAGCCACCTCCGTCCGATGAATCCCGACAGCTCCACCGAGTCGTCATCATCATCGTCTGGAGCCATTTTCTGAGAAAGATCGGCGGTCAATTTATGAAAGTATTTTCTATCTTTGGCTGCAGCTTTGAGTAGTTGTTGGTTGTCGAGGCCGGTCCAGTGTTGTGCCTAATCCCAAAGTGTTTTCTATTATTTTTTTACTTAAATCGTTTTTTATCTTATAGAAAACTCCTTAAAACCAACTACATAGATTAAAGTACCCATAATAAATTCTCAAAGATCTTTACTATGTAGATACTTAGTCAAATAGTAAGTAGTTAGTACTCCTTAGTTAAGTTATTAGTTGTTTTGGTGGGCGCGTGGTAGAGCAGTCTCTAACGAAATACAATATAGTTTACAATGCAGGGCGGCGCCGGTCGGAGGAGTGGCCTGCAGCCAGCGTCCGCGCTACCAGTCGTGAGTATCAAACATTCATCATTCAATATGATCTAGTCACTTTGAAGCATCATACGAGTAACCTACTTACCTATTCTATAGAGATTTAATATAGATACAATGAATTGGTTAAAAATCTTTTTCAATTTAGATGACGCTACGATTGAGCGTTCTTTACTGTCTGTAACCGAACAAAATATGACCACAAACAATACATCAGACAGTAGTGCTATGTTCTGCGGGTTTTTATCACCATTTCATTATAGTATGTACTTACTCGTAAACCGCTCGTTTCAACTCTTCGGTTACATTATAGTTACTGCAGTAATAATAACCTCTTCGACTTTGTTTTACAGAGCAACAGTCCATGAGCGAGGGTCACTTGCCACCCGGGATGGACCTCGACTCGCTGCCCCCCACCATCACGGTGGACCTCCCACCTCCGTACTCCGAGTGCACGAGACTCGCAACGTCTCCTAAGGACTATCCGGAGGAACCCCCACCCCCATACTCGGACTGCTACGTTGAATTCTCAAACAAGAACGGTATCCCTTCGGTGTTAATCTTCAGTAGACGAAGGAACTCTGTCCTGAATCGTCATGAGATCGTCGGCAGTCGAGATGAGGCGACTACCAGCGACGGACAGATAGATGACGCCGGCGTCGTCACCCTCGAGAACATACGTGATGTCGTCACGCTGGAAGACATACGTGTGGAGGATCGGGAACGTGATGTCAGAGATGAGGTCTCTCCTAATGTTGAACGTGACGATCAGACTGGTCCAGAATCTGTACCGTGTACAGACGCGACCGATAACGTCGCTGAAGCTACAGTTGTACCGAATACAACGACTACAGATACGAATGTACGGAACGTTCCTGATGTTGCTACAGTAATCGTTAACACAAACGGTACTAGCGATGATAATGTAAAGGTAGTTTGAGAACAAAACAAAAGGACGTCTAAAGACGTCGTTTGTCTTTCGGTTTGATCTCGGTGACTCGTAGTCAGCGAAGAATCTACGAAGTTCGCTTGCTTTCTTAACGGGAAGGGCTCGAGGTGAGGTTGTAGATCATTTGACTAATTATTCCAAAGATCTTGTAAGTATAGAGTAAGTCGAGTTTCTCAGTTTAAGTAATAAAAATTTAGGCTATTATATACATGAGTAAAACACATACATAACCTGTTAAGTAGGTTATGTATGTGTTTTACTCATGAAGAACAACATTAAAGAACAAGGTTCGAAAATAAAATCTAACTTAATATATTTATGACAACTCCAGTATGTAGTTAGGTATCCGAAAAATTCTTATTATTAAATGGAACTTCTTTTCTTTATAGATGATCTCAGTAGTGCCCTATAGTTTGCACGTGTTAGGAACTGTAATTATATCAGTTCAATTATCGTAGCGTTAGCGATATATCCGCCTGTCACGCTCGTTGCCCATCGCCACGTAGGCACAGTAACATTAAGTATATAACTTTGGAAATAATTATAATGATATTTTTTATTTATAGTTCTTAATAAAATTATCTAATATAACATTTTAATCTCATTTCATCATCCCACTTATGATATTAAATTCTAACTTCAGAAGTAAAAATTAAACTCGATGTGTTCGTTTAAGTGCTTTATTTTCTTAACAACTACGTAAAATGCTTTATTAGAACTAATTAACGACTACCTCTTACTTATCTAACGGTTACTTTAAATGCATGTTTGACCGACATTGCTGCAACACTAGCAATGATTTATAATATAAAATACTTTAACAGTAAGAGATCTCGTCGACCGATGTAAGCAGTTTTGGTATATTATTATATATTTTATAAAATAAGCTATAATATAAATACAGATACAGTCTTAGAGTCACAACTTTAAATGCGTTAGCACCGATTTGTATTAACCTAACATTATAACTTCTAAAATTAATATTCCTTATCGAAAAATAATATCTCACAGAGCGGATCATTCAATATTCGACTTTATAAATGCTTATTTTCAGGTCCAGAAATATTATGAATAAAAGATTTAGTGTCTTTGCAAGTCTAAAATCTAGGTAAAAGTTCTAGATGAGATGTAATTTGAAATGACATATCGTCATGTAATTACAATACCTACTAAAACTGCACGTGGTTCTTGGAAAATATTTTCTAAAATTGCTATTTATGTGGATGATATCTGCATCATTCGTACACGATATTTAGGCGTGTAATTTAAATGCTGCCCTGGCTCAAATGGAATAACATATTCATCTATTTACAAGTATGTAGAAGGTAAATATGAAACATGCCGTGATAATGAGTTAACTGTGTGTGTTGTGTGTGTGTGTGTGTGTGTGTGTGTGTGTGTGTATGTGTGTGTTAGAGCTCGTTGTTCTGTCGGCGCCGCACGTACCGCGCGAAGTAGTCGGGTCGCCAACACTTGCAGGAGCCCGGCACCAGGAACCAGTCGTAGTACAGGCGGACCTAAGGGAGTAAGGCTCACTTCAGAACATAACTCTTGGTACACTTGGGATCAGTACTCCTTCTGTTCGAGCACAGCGTAACTTTTGAGCCTCGATATCGGGATTAAAAACATCTCTATACCAAAATTCATCAAATAATAATGTATCTAGGTATCTATACTTATAATAAAATCGTAACTTAGCGGTGTCTGTTTTTGAAAGATATTTTGAAAAAAACTATTTTTTGGGGTATGTACTAGCGTAACAGACCCCATTTCCTTGTTGTCTTTTTGTCTGTTTGTGTGCGTTTGTGCGCGCTAATCTCGGAAACGGCTGGACAGATTTCAATGAAATTTGGTATGCAGATAGCTTAAGACTGCGATTAACATATAGGCTACTTTTATCCGGATATCAAGTCCGGATATCCGGATAAATAATATAAATTGCGTAATTTCGTTGTTTTGTAGCGCGCTGGCTTCAACAGTACTTCAATGGGCGACCGTTTAAGTGGATTTTTGCATTACGGTAGGTAGGTGTAAGAACAACACGGGATCGCGACTTGCGCGGGTAAAACCGCGGGGTGCAGCTAGTTATAAATAATTATGCATTTATCTGGTTCCACCATCGACAACCGGTCGAAGTCAATTTACCTATAATGAATGTATACCTGGAAGCAGCCCATGTCGTCATGTCCGTCACAGTGCGGAGGTTTCTCGGTGGAGGACGCGCCTTCCGTGCTGAACGACTGGTACTCCTAGGACATCATACGCATGGATAT
The DNA here is from genome assembly GCA_949358125.1 of Idaea dimidiata. Lineage (NCBI taxonomy): Eukaryota > Metazoa > Arthropoda > Insecta > Lepidoptera > Geometridae > Idaea > Idaea dimidiata. The sequence goes on along the minus strand of OX442334.1, from coordinate 24,533,788 downwards.
AGTTAAATGTATTAACACCGAGCTACTTTCGTATGTAGGTATATCAAGCGTCGCCTATAAAAGAAGTCAAACTGACAACTTCGAGCAGAATTCGCGGGTCAGCAGGGTCGTTCGTTAAGGTTGTCATGCTTGCACTCGATGGATATAGATCCTATACTCCTATGGTATGATGATATTGTTGCATTCGATGTAGATGTAGTTGTTAGGAACCGCTCAACCAAAAGTTTTTTCGATGTCGGACTGCAATACCCTAAACTCAAGCACCGTGAGGCACCTTCGGGGATAAGTAACAGACAGATCGTGTTTCCAAGCCGGAGCACAATCCTCGTAAGGCGAGTTACCTCGGTGCCAAGTGACACTACCTACTTATCCACACTGGTACCGGAGCAATATGGCCATACACCGCTCGAAACCTCTAAGGGAAGCTAATGATAACGGTATCTCTCTAACGAGACATGTGAGTGTACACCTGCGAGTTATTCGCAAAAACCTAACCGAACGGGTTTTTGTTACTTAAAAAAAAGGTGCAATCCATAATTTTGACTCGACAGTCTCGTCGGGTTTCGAGCGGTGACTGGTGACCACCTATGGTCAAATTGGGTATGGCGCTGGGACGGATCCCCGAGATGCAGGTTCGAGTCGAAGGGTGTTGGGTTAGGTTAGGTTAGTATTAGTAATTAATAAATAATTAGCATATGTCTCGTTGGTGGTCCAGCAAATAGTCTGTAACGAGACGTGTGAGATGTACCTACCTGTGTGGAGACAGTGGGTTGTACGACGTCGGGTGTGTGTGCGGGGTAGTGGAGCTCGGCCACCAGCAGCGAGACCCATCGCGGGGACGACAGGCAGCCGCCCTCCAGGTAGTGGCAGCGAGACGACATGCATCTACGTACATGGGGGAGTGTTACTGCCAACTGATGCAATGTCTGCTCACCGTAACGGAGCTTATAAATACGCTTGGTGTGTAAAGGAAATACACTATCTAAGTATTATGAAGTGTATTTATATTAACTTGAGTTGTCAAAACTCATTTTACGGTTGTAATCGCGCTAATTTTAATGTAATTTTTATTTTTTTATGTCCTATTTAGGGCAAAGGCGCTTTAGGCAACGACAACTTCAAAAATTCAAAGGATTCAAAAGATTTAATAACTTCAGATTTCTATTTGTTAGGAAAAGCAGGATAGGCTAATTCTTTCAAAGAGAGCTCATCGTATTAGGGCTCTCTCTTTCCAATGGAACTTTCTGACAAAGTCTAGTCTAGTCTAGATAAGCACAAGTAGCCGCTCATGACGTAGTATAGGAGACTAAGACCAGACTAAGATCCGGCTGCAGTGAAGAGCTCTCCACTGACCTGGTGACCTCGACGGTCTGCGTGAAGTACCCCTCGTACGGTATCTGCACTACGTATCGCCACACCCCCTGGTAGTTCCGCGCGAACACCGGCGTCGCGTACTCCACGCGCGCGGGGCACGGCGTCGGCGGACCCTGACAGTACACACTACGATTACATTCTGCGATCCCTGCCCTGGTTAGTCGCTAGAATCCCACTACTGCTACAAACCACAGCGCTTCATCAGCCCATAAATCAAATTGAGACATTTATGCTTCCCCTCATACATGCTGCGACGTATGCTTGGCTTGACGCGCCATTAAAATTTAGGATTTAATTAAGATATCGATAAAATGTATATTAGGTGCAAGTCAATTGTTTCAATTCCAAGGTTCATATCGCAATCGTTTCTGCAATTTTGTGTGAAGGCGGTATTTGCCCCAACGATAAACAAACATACGCCGCTTTTACACTTTGGAATTAATATTATTAAAACATAATTATATTATTATGTATGTTGGGCATAAAATAATTAATATAATTAATGAGCGTCTGGAATTCTCAAGTGTTGAAGCTTTATTTGCGTCAGTGACGACGTCATGCGACCTATGATCGTTCTGCTATGAATTCAAGAAAGATCTAATTATTGTGCCTTTTTCCATATAGAAAAACCTAAAAATGTGTCTATTGCCTAGGTAAGTAGGTTTTATTGTAATTCACGTCATACATCGTATCTGCTGTGCTGTGGATGCGGGTGCGGGTGTCCGGGGTCTTCGCGGCGCTCCACAGGCGCGGCGCCGGCGCCGGCGCCGGCCGCTTCGCTGTTGCCGTTGAACGCGCGGTACAGCATACAGAATCTGAAACCGAACAAACAAAACGATCATTTAAAGGAAATTTAAAGGAGAAATTATTTAGCGTTGTCTCCAAAGCTCCGTGAGACAACGCTAATGTCCATGTTTTGCACCGATTTTCACTTTCATTGCACTTGTACACCTTCGCAAAACTAAATTGACTAACATGCTCCCGAAATTAAACCATTTGCACGCATTTGAACTAGGTTTCGCAAAAGTGAAAATTTAGCAACACATCTCCTAAACGCGTTCCCGCCAAAACTCCAGTAAGTGTTATTTATTATTTCTTATCGGTTGTGAACCGATTATGGCCATTAGGAAATTAGCCAGTGTCATGTATTTTAATATATTATGCAAGTTATTTGCATCGAAACAGTCAAGTCGTCATAGTTAAAGTCAAGTCTAGGGAATCATTTGTAAACACGGCGGCCATTTACAAACAATCTTCACGGAGCCTTGGAGACAACACTGAGTCAATGTTTTGCACCGATTTTTACTTTCATTCCACTTGTACACCTTCACGAAACTAAATTGATTAATATGCCCCCGAAATTAAACAATTTGCACGCATATGAACTAGGTTTCACAAAAATGAAAATTTAGCACCACATCTCCTCAATTAGTTCCCGCCAAGACTCGCCAAGTGAGTGTTGGCAGCACTGTAATGTAAAATGACAGATGTGATGTGACGTTTGTTTGTTATCCATCCAACGAATCCAACGATACTTTTTGAGGTTAGAATTTAGAATTTTCGTGTTATTTTATTCGATAGAAATAAATGTTTTCACCAAGTTTATTTACAATAAAATGTCTTCAGCTTTAGTGCGACAAGCTTTGGAGTTGGTCGATCCAGACGGTGGGTGCCCAGTTTTCCCGGAATGTCGAAATGTCGGTGCTTTTCGCAATATTTTTGCGATTATATTTTCAACGTAATTGTTGTTTAATATTTCAGTTTGTGGTGGCAAGCGGAAGAAACGTGGTAGTAAGAGGAAGCCGTCGGGTCAAGGTGAGTGCTGAAGTATTTTATAATGGATTGCGTCACAGTTGTCGCAAGTTAAAGTCTTATTTCGCTAAGTGGAGAGACGCCGTCGTAGGACACGGTTGTCGCAGAAAATCTAAGCCAAGACTCTCAATTAATAGTGTCTCATTGTTGTGAAAGGAGATGTAATTGCCAACTATATTGATTTTTAAACATTTCTTACTGAGCTTTTAAAAATAATCTCTAGGTATGTACTTACCTACTATAGATAAAGTTTCATTTGTTAAGTTTTAACATTCACAATTAACAAAATATTGCTGTATTATGTTAAGTTTTGAAAAGTACTTTCACTTTAAAAGGAACTCCTAACCTTATAATAATATTATACCTACCTATAAACAATTTGCGTGAAATAAATTTAGGTTAAAATATTAAGTACCTACCTCAAAAAATGTAGGTATCTAATGTGTTTTTGTAGTTAACAATGACTATGGTTCATGTCTTATGTAACTGATTAAACTTAACTGTTTCCTTGTGTACTACTCTACAGGATTGACTAAGATACACAAGTCCAAGAGAGACACAACACTAAAAGTATCGGAGAGTGAAGCCGCACAGATACCTCAACAAGTGATTGAAAAGTTGCTGAAACTGTCCAAACCTGTTGCAGACCGAGATACTGCCAAAAAAGTCAGTATGAACATAAATCACTATCACCTAAGTGAACTTAGTGTACTATGAGTGTTAATATAATGAAGCAATTTCAGAATTTATTATTAAAATATTTTGTGTCTGGAATGGACTCTATGCCCCCCTTTATGCTGCAGGATTTTAAACTTAAATTTATTAACCTTAAAGTTCCTTAACTCTTAGATTACTGACAATGAAATTGTTAATGCTTCAAAATTGTAAACAATATACTGTCTAAATAAATCTTACTTTGGATATCCATTTCCATTTTCTGTATCCTACCTGTAGTAGGTACAACATACAATACAAAATATTCCTCTAGGAATTGGACTCAAGTCGGTAAATCTGCTTTTTGTTATCAACTTAAATACTTTTATAGTGTTAGTTCAATTAAAATACTAAAGATAAGGAAAAACCTTGAGTTGTCAGAGTCGTAAAACATACAAGTCACCATTATTTAAAAATATTTTGAACACAACAATCATTTTATTCATGAAACATAGCCTAATCTAAACTAATAATATAAAGAGTAAAAATTTATTTGTTTGTTTATATGTAATGAATGGGCTACTGGAACAATTTTAAAATTCTTTAACTTAACATTCTATTTAATTTAGTTATTTCATTGCCCGTTCTTGCTTGATATTGTTATCTGTTGAAACTATTTGATAATATTATTTAAACTAAAACAATTAAATACCAATAGATTGTTCACACAATGCTATCTAGCTCGTAGCTTAAAATAACAATAAAACACTGCGTTTACCGGGTTTTACTCGCGTTTTATTTAATAACGACTTTAATACAAAGCACCGAGCTTTCACTAATTTTGCAGTTAGCTTTAGTTCTCATGTGAGGGCGCGTTCCGGAGTCATGGTAGTTTTTTTAAGTTACTAGAAATAATAATTTCAAAACTATTACAATAACTTTAAAAGTCTGCATACGTTGCAACGTTTTGTTAAAAATATTTATGTGCCTGTAGTTTACAGTAACTTTTTAGATATGAAAATAGTAGAATTACAACTCAGTCAAGCTAGAAAAAGCTAATTGTAAAGTTAGCGAAAAACGCGAGTAAAACCCGGTAAATATTGTGTTTTATTACGCAAAATCGCGAAAACCTAAGAAAAAGTTAAAACAATATTTTTATTATATAGGTATCCTTATCCATACTAATTCCTCACTAATATTATAAATCCGAAAGTTTGTTTGTTTGTTCCCTCTTCACGGTCAAACGATTCGACCGATTTGGATGAACATTTGCATAGGGATAGTTTAAATGATGAAGAGTAACATAGGATACTTTGATCCCAATAATCCCTTACGTGAGTGATAACTATTTATGAATTAAAATCGACACAAGGGTAGGGTAAGTGATGTAGAGTGGCAGCATCATCGTCGTCATCCATCGTCATCATCATCGTCACTTACTGACATAAATAATTTTCCTTACTTCACCTACCTACTGCAGTGTAAAAATCCACACTTATGCGGTAGGTAGGTGTTCGAACAACGCGGGATCGCGACTAGCGCGGGTGAAACCGCGGCGCGCAGCTAGTTATATTATATTTATGACAAGTGATTGTGTAACTAATTTCATAACTGCAGTCATATTTAAGTGGTACAAAGGATATAATATCATTGAGTATATTGTCAGTACATATTCAAACGTGAATCTGTTTCGAACTTTAGCAAATCTTTATAGTATTATAATGCCTGTACCCAGTGGGAGAAAGAAACATTCTTATCGACTTCACTAAAATATAACACATCTATGTGTTGCTAACTAAAGTCCTGCCATTCTGTTTGCAGATAGCACAAAGAGTAACCAAAGGAAAACCTCTCGTTGACAAAATTGAAGTAAACAAAGAACCAGAGAAGTCTATATTATTCCCTGACGATTAAAATAAAACCTATTTACTAGTGCCACAAAGCGTCAATCGCCATAGCAAGTAAGTATCAATTAATTAGCACAAAGGCTACATCAATTTAACAACAAAATGTTCATCAACCTACTAACAATGATTCCAACAATTTAGCAACAAATTCTCAATAATATACTTAAATACAAACGATTCATTGATAACAGTTGCGAGTCAATTTGATTCATTCATACTTATAAGAGAACCATTATTTTAGCAACAAAATTCCAATCAAACTAGCAACCTAGCCAACAAACAACTCGGCAACAACGTTCCAACCAAACTAACAACAAAGGCTCCATCAACTTAGGAACAAAGCTAGTGTCAAACCAACAAAAGTGGAGCAACCTGTATTGTGATTATATGGACTTGTCTGACTCAGCGGTTGGAAAGGCGGTATTGATATCGACGAGTACCGTGTTCGGAGTCGTTCTGCTGTGGGTCAATACTTACCCTTTTGTCGATGAAGGTAAGAATATATGTATAAATTATTTATTTATTAACATTGAACTTCAGTTTTTTTAACATTATTTGAAAGATTAGATTAGATTAGATTAACTCTTTATTGTACCAAATTAAAACAAACAAAATAAAAATGACAAAATAAACAAATACATTAAAAATTACAATATAACCATTTAAATGACATATATACTATAAACTAATTTTTATTATTATTATACTTAACACTATATATAAAAAAAAACAATTAGGTACAATGGGCGGCCTTATCGCTAAGAGCGATCTCTTCCAGGCAACCTTTGGATGGAAAAGAAATGATTTTAGGGGATGGGTGGGTTGATGAAAAACCTGATAGGAAACCGGAAGAAGGAAATATAAATAAAAATGTAAAATATAACATATGAACCTACAAACTACGTATAAATATAGATAAATACAAATAAATATATATATATCATACATAAACATAATATATATACATACATATAAATATACATCATACACATTACACATACATAAATACTTCTATATAAAAGACTAGGATATAATAAAGGTTGATTAGGTACATTATCTATTTGTTCGACCTACCAGTTTGGACAAGACTAAGGTAGTGTTTATAAACACGGGATTTGAATATCGCCAAGGATTTAGATTGGCGGATAGACGCAGGCAGAGCGTTCCACAATTGCACACCGCGAGCGGTAAACGAATTATGGTAAAAAGTAGAGGACCGATCTGGAATCGTAAGAAGAAGAGCTTTAGATGAACGGACCAATATGATGAACGGAAACAATATGGTCTTCATTGATTTGGTTTTGAAATCCATTACTCACAAAGCCTACCCAAAAAAATTACCCTATTATCTTGGAAACCTGTAAAATATCGAATAAACCCTGTGAAATATTGATCAAATTCTGTTAAATATCGATTGACTCCTGTAACATATCGATTGACCCCTGTAACATATCGACTGACCCCTGTAACATATCGACTGACCCCTGTAACATATCGACTGACCACTGTAACATATCGACTGACCACTGTAACACATCTATTGACCCCTGTAACATATCGATTGACCACTGTAACATCGATTGACCCCTGTAACATATCGATTGACCCCTGTAACATATCGACTGACCACTGTAACATATCGATTGACCCCTGTAACATATCGATTGACCCCTGTAACATATCGACTGACCACTGTAACATATCGATTGACCCCTGTAACATATCGATTGACCCCTGTAACATATCGACTGACCCCTGTAACATATCGATTGACCCCTGTAACATATCGAATGACCCCTGTAACATACCGACTGACCCCTGTAATGTAGGTATGGTATCGACCACGTTTCAGAGTCGTCCCTAGGGCGGTACACGCCGCACCCGGCGTGGGGGCTAGTGGGGAGCGCGCTGTGGGGCGCCGCCTTCGTGGGGGGGTTGATGGCCTTCACTCTCTACCATCTCTACGTCAGTCGGCCACACGCGCGGGCAGAGTAGCGGGGATAGCGAGTGATACCTACGTATATACGATACACTTGTTTTAGAGGTAAGGCTTCGTTAAACTGGCTAGAACCCGCGGTTTCACTCGCGTAAGTCCCGATCCCGTGGGAATTTTCAAATCCATTCTTATCGGCTTCATCACATAAAGAACACCACAGCTCTTTACTATCGGCATTTTTATATCAGCAGGCTGTGTTTTTTTATGTCTTATTTTTTTAAATATTTTCTTAGATTTTAAGTGTTAACAAATAGCAGATATTGTTAGGAGTTCGCACGAGAAAGTATGATGTGTGAAAGTATGATCTTGACCATGACCGATTGCCCTTGGCCAAATTGACCTTCTTAAATATTAATAATGTTATTTAATTAACCTTGTGAACCGTTTTTGTTATATTTTAAAGTGTTTCCTACACTTGGATAACTATACTTACTTAAAGAAATGCTTTCCAAAAATTTCGCACCCGACAGGACTCGATGGGACGTTGGGACGGATCCCCAGAGATGCAGGTGCACCTCTGGGGATCCGTCCCAACGGCTTTTTCCAATTTGGCTACAGATGCATGTTCAATCGAGTCGAAATTAAGGATTGCATTTCTTATTGTTTACGTTTTTGAAGGCACGTAGCGCCATCTACCGACAGTATTTGCAGAATGCAAAAAGCATAAAAACTAGTCCTTTAGGGTTGTAATCACCGAACATTGAATGAAAAAAAAACACAGCTACCAGATTTTACCCACCCATTCTTTCAGACAGTTTAAGTATGGTTTTAGTAGATTATAAGGTTAAGTTCAATAGGAACTCTCGGTGACCGAGAATGTAGTAATGTTTCCTGTTCCCACCCGCCAGGTGAACTGCGGTACATGTCATCCTGTGGGTGTGTCGGTCGCGGCGGTATGTCGGCGGGCGGGGGGTCCCGCCGGGCGGGGGCGGGGGCGGGGGCGGGGGCGCGGGCGGGGGGCGAGTGGCTCGTGCTGGGCGTGTCGGGGGTCACGTGCGGGGGCAAGACCACCCTCGCCAACCGGCTCAAGGAGACCTTGTCGCCGTGCTACGTGTTCCACCAGGTGAGAGGCAGTGGGACGTGTGTTCCACCAGTGAGGCGATTTTGATCCTTATTAACTATCACGGATTAATGGGATTTCGACATTTTGTATTGGCATTTGCCAGGCCGCTAATCCGGATCCGGTAATTCGATGTGTCTGCACATTGTCTGACGAGCTATCCAGTGTTAATCGCGAATGTTTTTATGTTACTTATACATATGTGTGAATTTAAAAAGTCTATGAACCAACCCCCATTTACCTTCCAGGACAAGTACTTCTACCCGGACGACAGTCCGCACCACGTGCCTTGCTCCGGGCTCGCACACAACAACTACGACATTCTGTCCTCCCTGGACATGGGCGCGATGTACCGCGACCTATCGCGTACGGTGGCGGGGGAGAGCTGCGCGCACGAGTATTGTGACACCGGCGCGGTCAAGGTCAGTTATTGACACATTAACACGGTCAAGGTCAGTTATTGACACATCAACACGGTCAAGGTTATTAAAACACTGGAACAGTCTAGGTCAGTTATTGCGACTCTAAACGAGGTCGAGGTCAGTTATCGTATCACCGGCACGGTCAAAGTCAATTATATTATTGTTATACTAACTGTGCGCCGTGACCGACTGGGATGTTACTGCGATATGTCGGTCAAGGTCAGTTGCTACGGTTACCGTCAATGTCAGTTATATTGCGACATTACTCCGACAACAGTTTTGATGTCGTCATCAAGTCTAAAGGTTTTTGTTTATTTAAATTCATCACTAAACTTATGGCCAAAAATAATTAATATTTCTTTAATAGTGTTTTTATTATAGATTTTTTTTTAAATATTGTTGTAGATTGAAGGCAAGAAATTCCTAATAGTGGAAGGTTTCACCGTGTTGAACTACAAGCCAATACTTGAGATGTGTGACTTGAGGTTAGTGGGAGGTCACTACTTTATTTTTACTTATTTTTATCATCATTGTCGACCGTGGTCACGAGAAGACACAAAAATAGGAAAAAAGATGATAAAATAAAATACCCGTAAAAAATTAAGATGAACGGAAATAGTGTAAGTTTAAAAATGGTTTCCGTCAAAGAGGAAAAGATAACACTCTTTTTAAACTTTGGGATGCTGTTATGTGATGTGTAAATGCTTGTAAATGGTCACTTAGTATTAGCGTAAATGTATTACATATAATGGTTTGAGGTATGAAGTATGGAAAACTCGTTTAGTCGACATTTGACAGATTCTACTTTTGACATCATAGTGTACTTTTGACATATTCTACATTTGACCGATTCTATACAAGGTGTAACGGGTAAGCCCTTTTAACCCGAAAGGGGGTTGTTCTAGACGTCTAGGCGAACAACTTTTGTTCTACGACTTTTGGAAAATCGAAGTACTTTTCGAAAAATTTAGATGTAAAGTTTACTTGAAAATCAGCTGTTTCTGAGAGTTCGAGGTCCTTATGTTGTCCTTTTATTTAGTTTGATGGTTTACAATCAAAACTTAAATTATCTTTATTTTCAAAAACAGCTGTTTTTCAGCAAAATATAATCTCGAAATTTTCAAAAAAAAAGTTTGAATTTTTAAAAGTCGTAGAACAAAAGTTGTTCGCCTAGACGTCTAGAACAACCCCCTTTCGGATTAAAAGGGCTTACCCGTTACAGCTGGTATAGAATCGGTCAAATGTAGAATATGTCAAATATAGAATCAGTCAAATGTAGAATCTGTCAAAAGTAGACTATGATGTCAAAAGTAGAATCTGTAAAATGTCGACTAAACGGGAAAACTGTTTTTACTTACAAACAGGTCCGATTACATAATAACATTTCAGTAGCAACTGAATTCCAAATAATACATTCCGATTTCGCCAACGAAAGCATCAAAACCGCATAGAATCGTATTCTATTATGACTTAGTGACTTAAGGCCAGTGAGTTAGGCCAGTCAGTGGAGATAGTCAGTTAGGACTAAATGTTAAAACAGTTAAGACAGTTTGAACAGTAAGTATGACCTGAAATGACCTCAAACGTCATTGAAAGAGTCAAAGTCAATAGTAGATTGTATACCAAGGGAGAAAAGACTATTTTTACGGCGAGAGAGTTTTTTGAATCCAGAGTGAAGCGAGGGATTCTTGAGTAGAATCCTGAGCGAATCGAGGGATTCAAAATACCTCACTCGAGCTAAAAATAGTATTTGCTCCTGAGGTAGACATTCTACTTTTCATCGCCCTCTATGAGAAAATGAGTATATTCAACTTGTTAACCCAAATGTTTCAAAGACTATTACTAGTATATTCCAAGACTAATCCTTGTCTATTCCGAGTCTCCTACTATTAGTCTATTCCTGTTCTATTCCTAGTGTATTCCTTTTTTATTTCTATTGGAACTCTTTAGTGATTGAAACTTTTTACAAATATACACGTTCCAAATTCAAATCCCCCCGACTCTGCCTCTCGAATTTTCAAACTATATAATAATTTCCAGACAGAGCGCTCTGAACAACAAAGTGAAGACAAATTCAGTAATACTAAATGCGTGAGTAATACGTTCGATAACGTTAAACGTATTAAAACGGAAAGTAGAAGCAGAAACAGAGGTAAAAAGAAAGTGAAAACGTATTACTCACGTATTTAATGTTACTGAACGTGACTTTACTTTATTGCTCGGCGCGCGGTGTCTCGAAACTATGTATACATACGATACGAGGGGTAACGGGTATGCCTATTGAATCCGAAAGGGGGTTCTAGACGTCTAGGCGAATAACTTTTGTTCTACGATTTTGGATATCTGAAGATTTTTTGATAATTTTTGAAGTTTTGTTTGACTAAAAAAAACAGCTGCGTTTAAAAAATAATGGTAATTGAAGTTTTGATTATAGGTAGTAGACCAAACTAAATGACAGGACATCATAAGGTCAACGACCTCGCACTCTAAGAAACAGCTGGTTTTCAAGTAAACATTATACTTAAAATTTTCGAAAACTACTTCGAATATCGAAAAGTCGTAGAACAAAAGTGGTTCGCCTAGACGTCTAGAACGACCCCCAATGGGCATCCCAGTCACACCTCGTGTAGGGTGACCTCCGTCCCTGTGTTGACCTGTCAGGTATTACTTCGTGTTGTCGTACGAGGAGTGCGCGTCTCGTCGCGCGCTGCGGTCGTACGACCCGCCCGACGTGGCCGGGTACTTCGACCTGTGCGTGTGGCCGCAACATCTACACTACAGGGCTGAGGTATTACTTGGTGTTGTCGTACGAGGTGTGCGCGTCTCGTCGCGCGCTGCGGTCGTACGACCCGCCCGACGTGGCCGGGTACTTCGACCTGTGCGTGTGGCCGCTACATCTACACTACAGGGCTGAGGTATACTCTGTACTCTCATTTATTGCTGCTGTCGGTGTCGGTGTCGATATCTTGTCATACCTTGTTTGTGCGCCCGTTGAAAACATTTTACTTACATATATTACCAACTAGCCGCGCCCCGCGGTTTCACCCGCGTAAGCCCCGTTCCCGCGGGAATATCGGGATAAAAAGTAGCCGATGTGTTGTTCCAGGTCTCCACCTACCTATATTCCATATATCATCGCAATCGGTTCGGTAGTTTTTGTGTGAAAGAGTAACAAACTCACATACATACATACGAACTTTCGCGTTTATAATATTAAGAAGTAGGATTATTTTTTTCAAAGCACTGTGATACGTTTTACACTGTTTAAATATGATTTTAATTTAACATACAAGCTGTTATAAAAAATGTAGGAACATAAATATTTTTTAACAACTGACGAGTTTGTCAATCATTTCAAAGAGTTGCTTTATAAAATAAAATTTTATTTAGTTCATATTAATGCCGAGTGGCAACGATTAGAAAATGCACTATAACTTCTACAAAGAGGAAAGATTTCAATTTTATTTATTTTTAAGATAATATAGTAAATATTATTAACATAATATTATATTTCACGTTCCAGATAGAGAAGGATGGTCGCATACGACAACTGGACGGGAAGGATCCGAACGTCTTCGATATTGTGTTACATGACATACGGAACTTGGCACAGGAATGACAATGTTTCATTTGTATCATAATAATACAATTGCGTGACAGAGTTAACGCTAACGAATTTCAAATGTAGGAAAAAAGGATATAATGGTGATAATTGATGGACTATGCAAAATTTCAGAGCATAAAATCAAATAATTTATTTTATTTCTATTTATAAGATAAATAGATAAATATTGAAAAAAAAAAAGAAAACAAGTTTTAAATTTATTAGGATTACATTTTATTTGCTACTCTAGTAACTCAAGAGTTTATACAATTTGTTACTCGAGTAACTTGGGAGTTTATTCAATTTGTTTCATTTAATTGCCCAGAATATGACGGTATTGTCGTCAGCAAAGAGTACCAATTACACATTTAGGAAGATCATTCATATAGATAATAAATGATTAAGGACCCAACATACTACCTTGAGGGATACCATATTTAACAAGCAAGGCGTCTGATGTATAAGTTTTTTCTAACTTACAATCTATACAGACTTTTGATATGTATGAACCTTGTACCCGTTTTTAAGATAGGATATTACAGGATTTTATGCAATAAGTATTGAACTTATTTCAAAGAGTTCCTTAATCTACGTACCGAAGGCTTTTATACTAGCGACCTATTTGGACGTAAGAAGCTGTAATGAAATTAAGAGATACAATTTTGTAAGTAATGTTTTCCAAAAATGTTTGTACGCGAAATGACTTGAACCTGACATTCCGAGTCAAGGCGCTAACCAATAATTACGAGATAATTGCAATGTTATTAGGTACTTTGCTTCCATCAGCTGTCCACGTTCGAACGTAAAATTATTTCAATTGTGTTTAATGTTTTGTGAATACCGTAACTTTTTTTATTATTGTATTTGGTATTTTGTTCATATTTTATTTGTTTTCTTTTGTTTTAACACTGGTTGATATATCTTTTTTTGTAAGTATTTATGTTTAAAAGTCTTTGTTGTCATTATTTCAGTATTTCACTCGCTGAGCACAAAAGTAATATTAATTCCATAATAGTCTAGATATATTGTTTTAAATATAATGCCACAAACACCACAAACACTTTCATGCAACATATTTATTCATGACTTCAACAATCATCTTAGCGAATGATACTATTAAAACCAGTACTTTTATTAAGACGAAGTTCATTGGATAACTTCAGTTACTGCCGTCCTTCTTCTTAGTTATACTCCAATAACTTGAAGTTTATTCAATTTGTCACACAAGTAACAGAGTTTATTCAATTTGTCACTCCAGTAACTTGGGAGTTTATTGAATTTGCTATTCTAGTAATTCGCAGTTATTCAATAATTGCTTTAGATCAGAAGTTCGGGAATGTAAATTGCCACTTTAGTAATTTGGGGTTATTAAATGTGTAAAAAAATCTTAGTATTTTCTAATAAGTCATTCCAATAAAGTAACCATTTGATGTGTCAAGTATTGAAAATATACATGTCTAGTTAAATGTAACGAATGTATGTATATCTGCTATGTACGAACTATTTATATTGAAGGTATAGTTATTGCATTGGCAGCTTCCATAATTCCACACATAAATATTTAAAGCGAGATGTTTAAAATAAATTTTGTTTAATAGTTCAATGGTTTTACTCTTTCCTATACCTTTCCTCTGGCACGTTTAGTTACGTCATCGTCGTTTCATTATGTTTTATAATATAACTAGCTGTACCTCGCGGTGTCACTCACTTCAATCACGATCCCGTGAGAATATATGGATCGGGTACCTACCTTACGTATTATACTCGTACCGAGTCTCCAAGTGCCGAAACAAAATTTCACCTTTATAATATTAGTAAGATTTTGTTCCAGATTTAATTTATTTTATCTATCAACATAATGGTTAATAGTACCTAAATTATAAATTATATTTTAATAAATTTGGGCTAATTAACTGAGTAAAACAGAAAATACCTTCCATTGTCGCTATAAAGAGCTACGACTATCACGGTCACGGCCGATAGTTCCCATTCGTTTTTTTGTACAAAATTGCCTTTTTTGTGTCCGGGGACGTCAGTTCTATAGAACGAATCTTCCATAGCTTTCCTAGTTGTTGGCAATCTCGCGGCGATCTTATTTGACTAAGTGATAAATAAGATAAATACAGTAACTCACACTCCGCCCTCGTCGCAGAACTTGCGGCTGTCACGTGGCTCGCTTCCACTTGCGGCCCCGCGGCCCACTCTAGCGGCCCCGCCACCAGCGGCCCCGCCCGCGGCCCCGCCGCCAGCGGCCCCGCGGTGCTCCACCGGCAACTCGCTGGACGGGAGGGGGACACTGCGCTTGCTGCGCTCTTCTAAGCTGTAGGGAACGAGAGTATACGGTTACTAACTGAACGGCGACATTAGACTACATTTTGTAATTGTTTACGAGCTCGTTTTCAGCAAATAGACCTTAAATTGGGTCCGTTTTGTGCGATGGTTCCTTTTGTCAGTGGGAGAACCGACATAGCTCGTCCATAAATTTTGCTACCAGATCTAGTTTTTTAAAAAAATGTGGGAGGTTAACGTTCAACTAATCTCCGCCAATGCAGGACGCATGCTCTGGACAGCGAGCTGTAAAGTGTATCGTGTGTTAGAACATGAGATACTCGTGTGGTGAGACGCGGCCTACGGCGCGGTGTCGTTACCTGTTGTGCTGTATGTGTGTGAGTGTGGTGACGCGCGGCACTGTGTCGTCGGCGCGCAGCACGGGCAGTGTGCGGGACAGGAACCGGAGCGTGTGGTTGCGGAACAACTCGCTGGAAACATAACCAGATACAACTTTATAAAACTGCAATACTGTAGGTTAAAAGACTTATGAAACGACCTCAGTAGCCTGCTCCGTAGACCCCGCGCGCCCCGAGGTCTTAGGGGCGATCTAACACTAGGTAAGCCACACCACTACACGAGAAGAAGAAGACTCACAAAGGGTAGGGCTCCCCTCCGGGGTTCTGCCGCATGGGGTTCCTCGGGATGGTCCCGCGGTTGAGGTCCCCGCAGAGGTTGGCGGCGGACACGTGCGGCGCGCGGGCGTCTAGCTCCGCACACTCGGCCGCTACTTGCCGGTACGGTGGCGGACGCACCCTGCGAATACAAACCATGTTTTTTAATAATAAAATTGATTAATAATGCACGACAGCAAAAAAGTAAAAATTTGTTCAGAACAACGACGTGAAGGATAACGTAAATAAGCATCTGCTTTAACATCCTATAGTATAAGAACTCATTCTTATGCATATAGTATAGGAATGAGTTAACAGGCTACAGAGAGCAGCCCATCGGACGCACTATAATTGTGCTCTCCACAGTCCACACACACTATTTACCTGGGTGGTGTAGCGTTAGGTGACTCCATAAACGCGTAGTATCCCTCCGGGTTCTCCTCCGCGGGGTCCGGACTGTCTGTGGAGGGGGCGAGCGGGGCGGGGGAGGGGGGGACCGCGCCTGGGGCCGTCTGGGGTATGCCCGGCCGGAGGAGGAGAGTTAGACATGTCTGGAACAACAAACAGAGGCGGTCATTTTTACGCAAAAATACAAAATTGAATAGTCGACATCAGCGCCATCGTCGGTCGCCGAGCAAAAAATCCTTTGCATGGTCTATTTGTCGCTCTAGTAGATAAGTTTTATGGGGTTAATCAATTTGTTACTCCTGTAATGTAAAGAGGGTAGGTATTCAATTTGTCACCCTAGTAATTTAATGGGGTTAATCAATTTGTCAATCCAGTAATTCAAAATGTCATTTCAACATTCCAGTTACTTGATTTGTCAACAAATTAAGTCTTACATAATAATTATCTTGCTTAATAGTTAAGCATTACTAGGCTAGGTTTCCTAAATTTATATTTTTTGATTTCTAAATAGGTAGATAGGTACCTACCTAAATTAGTTCTTATATTAATTAAACTTGGCTGCATCCAGCGGTTTCGTAAGTCCCGATCCCTTGGGAATATCGGGATCAAAATTAGTCCATGTTACTCCTCGATAATGTCTATTGGTAAAAGAACTTTTGAAATCGGTTTAGTTGTTTTGGAACCTATTCATTACAAATTAAATCTAAAAGTCTGTAGCCTGCTGCGAGCCTGCTTAACTTAACTTTCCAATGAAATGACAGCACGTTCGTACAGTGGTATAATATAGGTACAGTTAAACCACTGGGTAGATATGTAGGTAGGTAGGTACCTCGTGTTGGATACAATATAAGTAGGTAGTTCAGTAGGTCAACTGCGCGCGTGTCGCCTCGCTGTTCTAAACATTTGACGCGCTCTGACACATTGTCATGCAATCTATTCTGTTGTTCAAAAGGAACTCATTTTCTCTAAGTACAAATTGTTCAATTCCAAAGCCAATATGATTTTTAGTTCTGCAGCGCTATAGTATACAACCCTGTGTGGGTTTTGGTCATCTCTACAGTTTTAAACTATATAATTTTACTCGTTCCTATCACTGGGTTTCTTTCTTTAGGTCGTGTCGGTAGGTACACGAACTTAAGAAACTCAGTAGGAAACTTAATTTTATTTAAATGGGGAGTATAAGTTACTAAGCCACAAGTACTTGTTTGTTTGTAACGAATAGAATTTCGAAATTACTAATAGAAAAATACATTATCGAGGAATGTCGAGGAGTAACATAATCCGCGCTACCATTAGGGCATGCAAAATCGGAGGGATCCCGGGATTGATTTCGATATTAGAACTTAATCCCGGAGTCCCGGGATTTCATATATTATTAAAAAGGCGAATCAAATATTATAATGAGAAATGTTTTAAATTCAATTTGTTTTACAAATTAAAGACTTCGTTGTTTCTTTACGCAAATAAGTTACCCCAGGGGCAGTCTACCTCAAGATAATCTATTCGCGCTACTAAATGGACGGTAGCAGTAAATTTTTGTGTATGTTTTTTTTTTATGAATAGGTACTAAAGAATAACTTAAATCCAATCGATGTGTCCATGCCTTGGCATAGTCGACGTCCGGCGCGTTATTCCTATATATTTGGTTAGAGGAAGTCTAAATAGACAGAAAATATTCTAAAGTGACTCGTATCGGAGATATCGGCCTATAAACTAAAAAAAAAAACTGTTTGAAAGTTTTATAAAACGTCATTTCGCGGTTATATTTGATTTTCAAATCCAACAGCGACATAGTCGAAACAAGACGTCAAACCAAACAATGTTTTCCTTTAAACTATGCCCATAAACCGTCACGGATAAAAGTTATTCAAAGGTTGAGATTAAAACCGTCCAAAGGCATAGGAAATCGCCGTATAGCAGAATGAAACCTATAATATTTTGATACAGGCGGTATAGACAGAAAATAACAATTAAAAAACCGACTTCAAAAAGAAACAAAAAATAATTTAAAAAACAACAAAAAAAAAAGAATTGATAAAAATGACCAAAATAACCTCTACATAGGTACAGAGCCACCGACTAATTAATCTGTTTTATCATCTGAAGTCGGGCAGCCAAACTAAGTACAATATGGAACCAATCAGTAAAACTGCCCGACTTCAGATGATAAAACAGATTAATTAGTCGGTGGCTCTGTACCTATGTAGAGGTTATTTTGGTCATTTTTATCAATTCTTTTTTTTTTGTTGTTTTTTAAATTATTTTTTGTTTCTTTTTGAAGTCGGTTTTTTAATTGTTAAATTATTTTTTTATTTTACCCTTTTTAGTATACTTACCTACCTAAAATCAACAATATTGTTACCGTAATTTTCATTATTGAGGAGTTTGCTGATGAGAAGGTGGTTTCAGGTGCCCCATCAATCTGTACTTAGTTCTTTAGGGGTCTTTTTTTTTGGTAGAAGTCCAAAAATGAGTAATTTATTGAATTCTGGGATGCTATCCTGTCCATCATTCCGAAGATACTCATCAGATCCTTACTAAACTTTCATGGGACCACCTCGTAGCTTCCACCTTTCTATTAAAAAAAGAACTATATCAATCGGTCAAGCCATCTTCGTGTAATCGATGAACAATTGAATTGAATACAGCGTTTTGAGGAGCATTCCTGGTCCTCACTTCGAAGATCCTCATCAGATCCTCATCAAATTTTTATGGGACCATCTCGAAGCTCCCACCTTTCCATTAAAAAAAGAATCATCTCAATCGGTCAAGCCATCTTCGAGTAATCGATAAACAACTGGATTGATTAATGCGTTTTGAGGAGCATTTCCGTTCATCACTCCGAAGACCCTCATCAGATCCACATCAAATTTTTATGGGACCATCTTGGAGCTCCTACCTATCTATTAAAAAAAGAATCATCTTAATCCGTCAATCCGTCTTCGAGTAATCGGTTAACATACAAAAAAAAAAAAAATATTATACATACAGACGAATTGATAACCTCCTCCTTTTTTTTTGAAGTCGGTTAAAAATCCATCAGGTGATGTCCTAAAGCGACTCGTTTCGGAGATACAAACTTATTTTTATCTTTTACTTCATATTTAATTTTGATAAATAAAACTCATTTTTAGTACCTAAGTTTCAAGTAAGTTTTTAATAGAAAAAACCCCGACTACTTTTAAAAACTAGACAATTAAAAAAAACCTTTTATTTTTTTAAAGTTTGTGTTTTTTTTTAAATTATTTGTTGTGTTTTTTTTAGCTGAACGACAACGCGACGGCTTATAAGACATCATGGTAGGGCCCTATATTTAGGCGACTTTTAATCCCGATATTGCTACGGGGTCGGGATTTACACGGATTAAACCGGGACCCAGCTGGTGGATATCCGTAATATATTTATTCTGTCTGTTCCATTTGCCAGACTCACTGGAAGACGGTCGGTCTCGGTGGTCTAACCGGGCTTAATACCGTTGTATTTATTAGCGGCATTGGTTCAATTACGAACGAATTGTCTAACATGATTACCTAAACTGACTGTAAAGTTAGCAAAAAGTCGCGTCGTCGGTAATTGAAACTATGCCGTTAATAAATAAAACGCGAGTAGGTAAATCCGGTTATTATTGTTTTTATTGCAATGCAGCAGAATCCTCAAAACGTAAGAAAAAACGACGGTATTCTATTCTCAAAAAGTACCCTCCCATATCACGTAGAGCTATCTCCTATTCTCGGTAATATGATTGTAGTATATCCGTTATCTATATATTGCACTGTGTGTTTGTGTGTATGTAATGTCGAGCAATATTTATTTATTTATCTAGCTACCGTTAGAGCAGCCGGGATCCGTCGTCGCATGCGCCTGCGTCGATACACCCGCGTCGGTCGTGCTCTACTGCTTGTGTGTCAATGTAACGGTAGATCTGCGCACTGCACGCTGCACGCTTGTTGCATGCTCATTCACTTAGTACTACCTACCTACGTTTATCTAGCAGCGTCCCGTGGTTTAATACGACCCGCGGGCATATCGGGATATAAAGGACCCTATGTCACTCCTCGATAATGAAGCTTTCTATTGGTTAAAGAGTTTAATTTGAAAACAGTCTAGTAGTTTCCGAGTTTATTCGCTACAAATTGTAAACGCGAACATTTGCAAGTAGTATATAATATGTTTGTTATGTTTATAACTTTGTTACTCCTTCACCCAAAAACGACCGAACCGATTGTGATGAAACTTGTAATACCTATAGGTAGGTGGAGACCTGGAAAAACACATAGATAGGTACGTTAGTAATATGTCATCTGTGATATAGGCTACTTTTTAACCGATATTTCCGCGGCAACGGGACTTACGCGGGTAAAATCACAGCTAGTTGTACCTATGATGTAATTGTTAAACTACGGTAGGTAAGTAAATGTACCAAGTGATGCGACTCTATCGATACTCACGTATTATGCATTCATATAATACGGTCCACCCGCACGGTCCGCACACGACTGACTTGCATAATTATCTGCATAACTACTCATTGAGCACACTTATGTTATTCATTTTCATCTTAAGAACTCGGATATTTAAATTGAACAATTTGAAATCCGTCAATAGGTACAGAACTTGGCCTCTTAACTAGTTTTATGAAAGACAGAGTCATTTCTTTATACAAATAAAACTCTTTAAAAATACAGAGGAAGAGGAGTTATTCCCAACCGTACTCACCCCGGTTACCAGCTTTTACCGGCTTTTATTAAATTACCATTGAAAAATGCGTAATATATAAAAGCAACGCGATTAAAACCGAAACACGGGCTTAGCTAAAATTCAAATAAGAAATATTTCAGTTTTTGTGACTCAGTTGGCGCTTTAGGCAGTGTTGATTCGAGATTGAAATGTAAAGCTACGTGAAGTGAGGCCGCCAATTATTTTGAAGGTCAGTGTAAAAGCAGCAGAGAATGAAAGTGGAACACGCCACACGTGCCTGACGGTTCAACCTGCAAATCATCCCACTTCTGATGTCGAATTATAATACCGCAAAATTCACGCGTGCAATTTCAACCAATTATTTACTGGTAGGTAGGTAGGTATCATAGAAAACGATAATGGCAACGTATTATTGATACCGTGCAGATTATTTTAAAAAACTTTCGATTGTTTTCTTTCGAGGTGAAGTGAAAGATAATAAACATGCCTGGTTAATTTCACCAGGTAGTACCAAAACTAAGCAGATAACTAACTACTACATGGTAAGTAATACATTATCTTACTAATATTATAAACGCGAAAGTTTGTATGTATGTTTGTGACTTTGTTACTCTTTCACGCAAAAACCACTGTACCGATTGCGACGAAACTTGGAATGTAGGTAGCGGGAATAACACATAATTTAGGCTACTTTTTATCCCGATATTACCACAGGACTTACGCGGGTGAAACCGGGAGACAAGCTAGTAATCTTAAATACCTAATTAACATTCTCGTGTCACAATGTTAGTTATCATACGACTCTTTCGAAACGGCTTGACCGATTTTTATGAAATGTATATACATATACAGTAGGTCTGTGAACAGGCTTCTATTTATTTTTCAAACCCCCAAGTGATAAGGGTGATCTACCCCTAACCTTTTTTATTTATTTTTTTTGGACCGATTCGGATAGAAATTTGCATAGGGATAGTTTAAGTGATAGAGAGTAACATAGGATACTTTTAATGCCGATATTCCATCGGGGTTGGGACTTACGCCGGTGAAACCACGGGGTGCAGCTAGAAATATTTTATACAGGGTTAATAGTTTAGGATATCCCCCTGAAAGCCCGTCAAAGTGCTTCACCCTGTATGTGCTATAAACATTTATCATCATTACTTTCTTCTCAGCTTAGAGCTCGTTCCGAAACCACACATCATACTCATTTATTATTAAGACAATTCAAAATGATTGTAAATAATACACGTTTCTTACTTACATAACCTTTCATATTATTTCTAATACTAGCAGGATGACGTTCGTTTTGAAGTAGTTCTTCTTTACCTACGCAGTCGTTATTTTGAGAAGATTACGGTGTTACAATTACAATTCCATTAACCTAGATATAGAAACCTACGCAGCGTGATACGACTAGAATGTTGTTCTAAAACAAGCAAGTCGTGGAATATCCGTGAGAATCCAGCACGACCGGCGACTCCGGCGCAAAAGGACTTGTTTGGACGTCGACGGTCGAGCGAGACGCCATCGTTTGGCGCCAACCTCGTTAACAAGTTTTAAACCGTATGACCTTAACAGTATCATACGGTTTAAAAACAAACAAATTAAGGAAAGCTGCTGTAGGTATTCGCAGCTAAGATACCGCAGTAGCACAGCAGCAGGGGTAGAACGACCAAAGGGCAATAAAATATCGGAACCATTTTACTAAGATTTCACTGTCCTTCTGTCTGTCACCAGGCTGAATCCCTTGATAGCTAGACAGTTAAAATTGGCATCGATAATGTCGATGATTCTTCATACAAAAATAGTAATGTTGTTGTTATTGTATGTGTTGTCTTGAATGTTCTCATTTTCTTTTACAAAATTGAATTCTTAAATACAAAAACCAAATACGGTAAAAAAGGTAAGTATAAAAAGGTAAGTATAATAAATATTTAAGTCGGGAAAAAGTTTTTTTTGTGATATTTTTTTTTGGGCAATTAATAATTAACGATCACAAAATATCATGTGGTCCGTCATCCAATCACCCTTGGTTGGTTTTTATATTAAACTAGCTGCGCCCCGCGGTTTCACCCGCGTTTCTATCCCGTAACGTTAATGATCCCTCACGTATGTCATACCAGGTGTTGCTTAACGATCATTCAAAGTACTGTATAATATTTCTACCTTTAGAGGTAGAAATATTATACAGTACTTTGAATGATCGTTATTCATAAACTTGGTACAGGGTTGGTTTAGACCAACCCTGTACCAAGTTTATGAATATCGGGTCACCTGCTCTTTTTCACCCATCACGTATGTTGTACCAAGTGTTGCTTAACCCGTACGATCATTCAAAGTACCCTATATATTATTTCTACCCTGTACCAAATTTCATTCATATCGGTTTACGGGTTGTTGAGTTAGAAATAGAAATACACGACTTTATTTTTCAGAGCTGCCGTCCCGCAGTTTTACTTGCGTAAGTCCCGATCCCGAGGGAATATCGGGATCAAAAGTAGCCTATGTCACATCTGGATAATGTAGTTTTCTATTAGTGAAAGAATTTTTGAAATAGGTCTAGAAGTTTCTGAGATGACCCCCAAAATACATACATATATATATGTTACCAACGTAACCTCTTTAAAATATTAATTACCAACATAAAACAAAATATTAAGAATCAAAAGTACAATGAGATATTGCAAAATAATTATTAAAAAGCACTGCAGTTTGGTGACACTACCGTCTCGCATGGAGCCGACCGATTGAGCCGCGCGGCATGATGCCTCACAGAGCTGGCTGGCCACCCTCATCATCGTCGTCCGCTACGTGTATATGTATATGCACGCTTGGTACTTATTAATTATTTATTGTGGAGTTATTTTAAAACTGTAATATCTCGTGAGATATTCATTGAAATCAAGTGATGTTAAGGACAATTATGTTTAAAATTAAATACTTTTATTGAATAACGTATTTAT
This sequence comes from Idaea dimidiata, assembly GCA_949358125.1. Lineage (NCBI taxonomy): Eukaryota > Metazoa > Arthropoda > Insecta > Lepidoptera > Geometridae > Idaea > Idaea dimidiata. Next base: position 24,509,948 of record OX442334.1, on the reverse strand, counting down.
TTGGATAAGGATTAATATCATATTTACAAAATTACCTTCGGAAACAATGCATTGTTCTACAATAAATTTCATTACCCTAAAAGATGTTATATTGAGTCAACCTTAAGAGTTAGACATATGCTGTCGCGGACTATTTATTAGATCCTATTTAGAGGAAGAATTCTCTGATAAATGGTTTTTATGTAACTTTGACCGTTTACTCAGCGCACGCGACAGAATCTCGGAAAAGGGGGTTTTTTTTCCCGTTTCTGCAACATATTTCATGGCTGCTCCGCTCCTATCAGTCGTAGCGTGATGTAATATAGCCTATAACCTTCCTCGATAAATGGACTATCAAACACAAAAAGAATTTTTCAAATCGGACCAGCAGTTCCTGAGATTATCGCGTTCAAACAAACAAACAAACAAACAATCAAACAAACAATCAAACAAACTCTTCAGCTTTATAATATTATAATATATAATATATAATATATAATATATAATATATATAATATATAATAATATAATAATAATAATAATAATAAGCCCGCAGGGCACCTTGAGGCGAGGTGCCGGGGAGTAGCGACCCCGCGGGTTCCCGAGTGCTCCAGGGGGAAGTCACCGTTCCTCACCTCCGGCTTGCCTTAGTTGGCTGGTCGGAGTGAACACTGACGAGGAAGCGGTCCCCCGCCTTTGGCTTGCCTTCACCGGCCGGTCAGAGTGGAGTCGCGAGAGCAGAAATGCTCGGAGGATGGACACCTCACGTCAGTGATGAGTTGGCCCGCTCACTGGCATACCAGTGATGACTTAAAATCCAGGGAGGTATATCCATCCTTCAGCCACTCACGTCCCTGTTGCTCCCTTGCTGTAATTTGCTCAGCTGATTAGGGTAGCCCAGTTTGTGAGTTGGCGAGTCTCCGTCTGCCATTTTTACGTGTTTATTAAACATTGTTACGGCAGGCGCCATAATCACCATAGTTCCCCCAGTAGCCAATCCACTACCATCACGTCACTATAGCCCATTTTGTTTTCATCCGTAGATTTGTCAATAGTTCTATCCGATCCGGTGGTTGTCCTTTGCTACATTTTATAGTGCAGACTGGGATAATCGTCGGCTTGGTGTCCACTTCATTGTTTGCGAGTAAAATTGTTATTGAAAAGGGCCTCTACGTGTTGGCTTCGGCTCCACGCACGCCTTCCAAAGGTCCGGGACTCCATAGCCCCGTGATACTGGACGTATAACAGACATAATAATAATAATATAATAATTATAAAATTATAATATTAGTAAGTATATAGATATAGATTCATAAAACTTAAATTGAAGAGAAATACTGTTAATGTCTCTACCAGTAGGAAAGTACGTAGGTATGTAACGTATCTACATATATTTGAAACTTTCTCAGTGACACCTAGCTACCTACCTTCTGAGTCCACTGTTCACTATTTGGGGAATTAGGGTCAACTTGAAAATAAATCATTAACGGTGAAAGGATCCATAATTTTAAACAAATTACTACTCAGTAGTTCCGTTTTTAGTATTGTGACTCATTTGTTTTGGAGAGTTTCTTCATATTTTACTAAAAACTACCTTTCCTATTACTTTAATTAAAATACTTTAATACATTTTAGGTACAAATTTATCTTAATAATATTTTCAATGGGACAAATGGGAAGCACACACACTGAAACTAACCTTATTTTTGTTTAATAAAATCATAAATCGTTTAGAAACTTAAGCAAACTACTATGTCTTCGGAACGCAACCTCTAATGAGCAAGACACAAGGAACTCATGGGGTTATTCTACTTCTTCGTTTGATTATTTCTATTTTTTATTATCTATCTGAAGATAAAAAAACAATTCCATTTTCTTCGCCCAGTGATTTCACCAAGATAAACAAAGTGGAATGGTAGGTTAGGCACACAACAACAGGGAGAAGATCGGCTTCAAGGCAGGAAGCAATCAATAACATCTGCAATAGATCTTAGACTCGAGATAAGCATATCTGGGTCTATATTTGTATTCTCCCACGGTCCTAACAAACCATAGCGTATGAATCGTGCACCTATGACGTCATAGGTACAGTTACGTCCCGCACACGCGTGACCTTCACCCACTGACCTCGACCGGCCGCGACTACCCACTGGTCGACGACCGGCAGTCGTCGTCGCGGTCGCATTCCTGACCGCTCACCATACTGACTACCTCTATACTCTATACTGGTGCTATTACAACGGTTCCACGAGCAAGTACCTTCTACTTTACAACCATAGACTTTGGTGATATATATTTTTTCTATTAATTAATTAATTGGTTGGTTCTTCATAGTCTGACGGCCTCTATGGCGCGTCGGTTCGATTCCCGCCGGGTGCAAGTGTTTATGCTTAAAAATAAATATTTGTATGACAAAAACAAAAAAAAGTATTATGTAGTATATCCGTCGTCATGTGCCCATAGCAAGCCTAGTGCTTATATTTAATCCTATCCTACTTCCTACTAATATTATAAATATGAAAGTATGTGTTTGGATGTCTAGATGTTTGTTACTCAATCACGCAAAAACTACTGAACCGATTGCCGTGAAACTTGGAACATAGGCTGGATACCGGGAATAAAACATAGGCTACTTTTTATACATATATTATATTATATATATATACATATTCCCACGGGAGCGGGACTTACGCGGGTAAAACCGCGGGGCGCAGCTAGTAATTTATAAAGAAATATTTATAGTGATTACAGTTAGGGAGGGCTAATATTAATATCTATAGATTTCGTTTTTCTTATATTTTCTGTTTCTTATGTCCATAGATTTGTTATTGCACAATCCATTTGGTTAAAAATGAATTAAAGATAGGTAAAACCTATTTTACCTATCTTTATTTTATGTAACGATTGGAGACTGTTTCTTGTGCTTAAACATATAAATAAATAAGGTTATCTTAATTAAATACCTACCTATGTTGATAAATACACATTCCGTATAACGTTTTTAAAGTTATAAAACTTATAAATATGATTCAAAAAGTGGTTAATAAATTATACATTTTATTATTTATTATTATTTAATTTGTAAAAACCGTGAAAATAATAATTAAAAGTCAATTTATGAAACTAAAGGAATCCTCAGTTTATGTAGTGTCACGTGATCGCGTTTCGAACGGAACTCTAAAACCAGCCAGCGATGTCTTTATTTTATTAAATGGTTTATTTTGTAACATTGACCAAAGTCGTATACATGTGTAAATTAGAAAAAGTTATGGTCTCAGAATTGATCCTTGTGCAACACCCAACATTACGTTTAGTTGGGACTGGGTATTTCTGTTTGAAATGAAATGACTTTCTAACTGTTTCCCATCAATCTGTAACCTAGTTTTTTAGGGTCCTATTCTACTTATGGAATTCATTATTAATTCTTTAAAGAAATGCTTTCCAAAAATTCGCATTCAACGGGATTTGAAACAGCATCCAATTAGGCCATATTAGGAACTAGAACAATCATCAGGATCGGATCTCAGACCAGACGGCGGAAAAATACACTAACATACACACAAAAACATCCGAATAAATAACATGCTCCTTTTTTGGATTCGGTTAAAAATACATTCTGATAGACCTTTTGGAAGTTTATGATATGAAATAAGATTTCATTTCAATAAGAATGTATCGATCCAAACTGGCGTATGGAACCGGCATTCCTTCTTCGTTTTATCCGAGTCATTCCGCGTGTTACTTTCTCGCGCCATATTTGGTTTTACGACACACAGTCCACGATGTCCTTACAAAAGTTATTTTTAAACTACAGTTACGTTAAACTCTAGTTAAACTCTTTAAGCTTCGAGATTTGTACTCATATTTACATTTTTCCTTAGTCATATTTGCGTATTGTTATTTTAAAATTCTCTTACCTAGACGTTTCGACTATGTTACTATAGTCTTGGTCAAGAGGGGCCACGAATACAGTACACAGAAGAGGCTGTGGCACAGAGAGTATAGAGATGTTGTTCAGTGTACCGCATCCAAAGGATAAGAACGGTACAGTTTATTGACTCCACTGACCGTGTGTCTTTCTGTCTATCAATAGGCTGTATCCAAGGACCTTATAATCCTATGCTTCTCATGAGCCGTCACAATTTCAACTGTTGACAGTTGACTGGCTGGCTGGCGGTTGGTGGCTGTGGACTGTTTCCCGTTATAACAACAAATGTACTTCAAATAGAACAAAATAAATATTTATATGGTGCTTCCTGACGGCAAACTTGATTTTTCGGTGATACGGAACCCTTCATGCGCGAGTCCGGCTCGCCTTTGCCCGGTTTTTATTTCTCAGTTCTACTTACAAATATTTATTTCCATTAATTATAAGGTACCAACGTACCTATAGATAGCATAACACGACGTATTACGGTTTGCTTGTGATGTTTAAGGCGGAGATGCCGGACTGATAACCGACTCCGTTCACACTTTTTTAAAGGTGCCATATGGTATATGTATATTTCTGAGCTACCTCCAGCTCCGTTAACTTCACCAATGAACATGCAAAAATGTATGTTTCTGTGATGCTGCACATCTGGTTTACTAGATGTACGGCTCTATACAGTGGAGCTTGTCGCATTGCCAAAGTCCTACCCATAGCACAGGTATCGAAAACAATACGTGCGATCTCGGACATAGTTGTCCGGTGCAAAACAGATTCAGGCACCTCAACACTTGATGATTGTGCACCAGCCCGAATTAATGTGTGCACGAATTCATTTAAATATGTATACTTAATATAACCAGCAATAGGTACCTTCGCACTTCCAACTTGTCGTACCCTTCCCCATCCAAAGTAAGAAGAGTGTAGGATACATCAGCTGATAGAACGGATATATTCCATTTTGCTTAAAATATAAAAAACGTGTAAATTTATTTTGCATTTTATCTAACCTTGCACAGTACTTCATATGGACTCCAAATCATCGCACCGTATTCCAGTTCACTACGTACTAGTGAGTTGTACAAAGCTTTAATATCCTCAAGATCCTTTGATTGTCTTATAATAAAATATGATACCTCCCTGTCTAAATTTGGATTTGTGTGCAATTAGGCTAAACTGAAGGTAAAACTCTTCGTAGATATACCCATGACAGTGTAACAGAGCTTTTTCAAAGGATATTGCCAATAAAGTGCCACAGATATTTTGCTAAATGAGAAGCAAACATTACCGAAAGGTCAATGAAGTTATGAAAGTAACACCGTGATGGCAAAAACAAATATTTTGGTCAAAAAACACCGCTACTAAAGTTTGTTAACTGTAAACCCATAAAAAGGAATTTGTATTTTACCGTACCTAATGATATTTTACTGAGTTAGAATTTAACCTCACGACTGGATATTGAAACAGCAGGAATAAAAAAAAGATTAAAAATGATTTATTAGAAGTGCTTTTCTCCTCAAACCCAATATTGACGTGAATTTAAAGTTTAAAGAAAGTAGAAACACGTAGTGTACTCTTTAAATTTAATAAGCTGGGTTCCATAGTTTCACCCGCCTAAGTCCTTATCCCGTAGGCATTTGGATAAAACCTTTCTTATCGGATACCTGTCTACATCATTTAAAGAACACACTCTACAAATTTCAGCTATCTACTATTAGCGGTTTAGGATGAGCGTTGATTCATCTTATTAGTCAGGCAGTCAGTTTAGTATTAGGACACAGTATTTTATAGATAGGTAAAGATTGCATATTTAATTTATCAAGAACTGGTAATCATTCTGTAAATGTCATATTGTCGACACTTAGGTATCGGTGCAAATTCGACTTTTAAGTGTAAATTTACGGTACCTATTTAGAAAAGTTTGAAGCATTATCTTGTGTATTTCAAGGTAAACCTTGTCAAAGTCGTCTTTTACTAGCGCGAGATATGCATGTCACCTGTTTAGTACGAACTGGAGTGGAACTAGGTTTCACTTTTACATCAACTGTGCGTCTCTGTGCGAGCATTTAGTGAAAATTGGGCGCTTCGAGCTACCATGTCGCGCTCGAGTCGCGACATGGTATCTCTACTTAGGGGGGATTCAGACCGTGACATCGTTCGCATAATGTAAGGCACAACAAACGACGGACAAGAAGTTTTGGGAAATCTGCCCACAGATTACCTATCCAGTGGATGTCTGACAACAGGGGAAAATAACAGGCACTATACAGTACATTAATGCTTTGACGTAGGTAACGTGGTTTTTACCGGTGACCTCAAAGCAGCAATGTACTACATAGTGCCTGTCATTTTTCACTGTTGTCAGACGTCAACTGGATAGATAATATGGGGGCTGGACTGTTTACATGTTACTTCAATGGGGCAATGAAACCCAAAAACACATTCCCAAAAAAACAGTCCCATTTCTCCCATTGCTGTGAGACAAAAATAATTGGAGTAAATACCTTAAATGTAAGTAATTGGTTAAGTAAACGACAGTTAAAACTTTCTTTAGTTCGAAGGCATTATTAATATTTTACATCATCAATGCCTACGGTTATACCTAGCGTCGGAAAAATAATAAAGAATAAGAATTATTGTAGAAATATTTTCAAGGTAAAATACAAACATCTTGTAACTTATTGACTTTTTCAATTAGGTTAATTCCAAAACTTGAAGATATCACATCTATCGTGAATTTCTAGCTATATGTATAGCTAAAAATATCAATCGTTTTTACTCCGCCCCAATTTATTGGCACAGTAAGTTTTTCAAAACAAAAAATCAATTTTAGTAGAAAAATAACCTATGTTACAACAATTATTATATTGATATCTGTAGGTACTTTACCTTAGACGAAGATTTTTTTAAGCTAGATGTATGTTTACCTATCTAAGTTAAGATATGGTTATGTGGCTTTAATGTGCAGTTTTTCCCAAACTTAACTGTAACAAAAATAACTTACCAAACAAATAAGTGGATGCCGAATCATTGTCTCACCGGAATTTATCAGACACTTTAAATATTATTAATCAAGAACACCATTCAAATATTTAAAACTTAAAACAAAAAAGTTTTCATTTAGAAGTTTGTGCTCAAAAGTTTTCGTTGAAAATGCGCGCGGGGTTTGGCAAATGAAGTTGTCAGCATGCAGCCACTGAGAACACTGGCTGGTGTGGTACTGGTGGAGTATGTGCGCCGGAATGTAGAGAGAACGGGATGTAGTCACGTTAAGTGAAAGGCTTTCTACTAAGATATCTAACGTTGTTAGTGTAATAGAGAACATAATAAGTAAACAAATATTGGAAAGTACCTATGTTGTTAGTTTCTTACGGATATTTTATGTAGCTACTGGCTGCGCCCCGCGGTTTCACCCGCGCAATTTCCTATGTGTTATTCCAAGTCTCCAGCTACCTAAATATTCCAAGTTTGATCGCAATCGGTTTAGTAGTTTTTGCGTGATCGAGTAACAAATATACATACTCACACTCACATACATATAAACTTTCGCGTTTATAATATTATTACATACTTAGTAAGAAGTAGGATACGATTGTAATAATAAGGACCTATTCCCAATCGTTATATCTTACTAATATTATAAACGCGATAGTTTGTATGTATGTATGTATGCATGTGAGGTTGTTACTCTTTCACACAAAAACTACTGAACCGATTGCGATAAAACTTGGAATATAGGTAGCTGGGGACCTGGATTAACACATAGGCTACTTTTTATCCCGATATTCCCGCGGGAACGGGACTTACTCGGGTAAAACCGCGGGGCGCAGCTAGTATTATTATAGATGGCTTAACGAAGTTTTGGCCAAAAATGTTTCCTCCAAATTCTTTACCATAGAGTTGGCTCGATTTGGATACGGTCGGTCGACTTTTGACTTTAGGGAGTAAGGATTTCGAAGAGTTATCCTGCTTCGAATTAGAGCAAGTAGGTACACTAAAGTAAAATATTTGGCTTTCCAATTTCCATAGCCGTAACGTAGCACAAGCTGTAGCTTACCATGAGGATAGATGGCACTGTGTGATGTTCACCGAAATTTTCCATACCTACATAATATTTTCTTGTGCTGTACCTCAGCTCAGGTAACACTTAGATATCTTGGTAACGGCGGGCGGCGGCACCGTGTCCGTCGCGCGCACTCTTACAGAAATAGACAAATATCACGCGGGCGGACCTCGCTCACCTATATTTCAGGTTTTGGTATTATACTGTGAAGGTGGAATTTATATCGACGTCCATAATTCAGCAAGTTGTTTGTATTAAAAATATTGTTGTATTGAAAAATGCATCCAGCATCATTAATTAAATTATTAATTGGGTCATACGGTCACGTGGGTTCTCGTGTGACTTAGTGATTAGAGCACTCGCCCGGCAAGCGGGGGCAAGGGTTCGAAACCTGTTACGGGAGGATTTTTGATAGAGCATGTTGTTTGAATAGGTACCTATTTTATAGTATTTATTCACGGAGAATGCGTTGAGCAAATAAGACATTTCAAATTGCTTATTTCTACAGATATAAAATCCAAAGTTCTGTTAACATCACAATAGGTAGGTAGGTATAGGTATTTACGAAAATTTTATTCATAATATTATCATTTCATAATTTTTTTCATAACCGTAAATAAATGGGTACATACATACGAAAGTGTTATAAATACAAAAATATCAGCCATGCTTTACCTTATTGGCATACGAGATTTACAACAGTAGTCTACTAGAAGAAATATTTTAAAAGAAAAAAACATCTTTTAAAAAGAAAAAAAAAAACATAATAAAGTAATATTAAAGATTTATAATTTTGAAATATGTCTGGTAAAAATGCCTTGAGCAATAAAAACAAATGACGAAGCAGTCGCCTAGTTATTTAAATAGTACATGCTGCTTTTTATGTCACAGTTGTCGAAATATAAATGAAGCTACAGCTGATATTTTTAACCGACTTCAAAAAAGGAGGAGGCAATTCGTCGCGTATAAATATATATTTTTTTATGTTTGTTCACCGATTACTCGAAGGTGGCTTGACCGATTGAGATGGTTCTTATTTTAATGGAAAGGTGGGAGCCCCCAAGCGGTCCCATAAAAATTTGGTGAGGATCTTCGAAGTGAGGACCGGGAACGCTCCTCAAAAAGCTGTATTCAATTCACTTGTTTACCGATTACTCGGAGGCGGCTTGACCGATTGAGATGATTCTTAATGGATTTTTAATGGAAAGGTGGGAGCCCCCAGGTGGTCCCATAAAAATTTGGTCAGGATCTGATGAGTATCTTCGGAATGATGGACAGGATAGCTTCCCAGAATGTAATAAATTACTCGTTTTTGGACTTCTACCAAAAAGAATAGACCCCTAAAGAACTAAGTACAGATTGATGGGCCACCTGAAACCACCTTCTCATCAGCAAACTCCTCAATAATTAAAATTACGGTAACAATAGAAATTGTTAATTTATTTGGCAGTCGAAAGTAGGGAGGTAAGGTAAAAAAGGGTGAAATAAAAATATAATTTAAAAATTAAAAAACCGACTTAAAAAAAGAACATAAAATAATTAAAAATTTAAAAACAACCAAAAAAGAATTGATAAAAAAAAGACCGAATGACCTCTACATACAACGCCACCGAATAAATAATCTGTTTTATCATCTGAAGACGGGCAGCCAAACTAAGTACAATATAGAACCATACAGCCAGTAAAACTGCCCTACTTCAGATGATAAAACAGATTAATTAGTCGGTGGCGCTTAGGGTATCGAGAACCGGAAACTTTTTTGAGAACCGGGATTCTCGGTACCAGCCCAAGCAAGCATTTATAAATTCTTTTTTGGTTGTTTTTAAATTTTTAAATTATTTTTTGTTCTTTTTTTAAGTCGGTTTTTTAATTTTTAAAATATTTTTTTATCAAATCTGAAGTTGGAGTTGAAGCTGACGCTGGAGTTGACTCTGTTGCGTTGTTGAGCCGCTAGGGGGCGCTCAACAACGCAGCGGAGTCAAATCATGGTAGGATCACCACCGACTCCTACCCTACTACTATGCTAAACAGATAATGCAGAGTTCCCCGTTCACAAATACCTCGATTGGTTCCGCACAAGGTTTTCCTTATTATTGTAGGTATACTGAGCTGTATTCTGTATTGTTAGTAAACATAGAGATAACGTAATGTCTGACACGATGACCGATACCAGGTAAAGATTAAACCTACGATTATACCTAGTAAGTAAGTATATTTCTTGATAACATATTTGTAAAAGCAGGTCAGTTGTAAAATACTTAAACAATTGTAATTAAGTTAAGAATCAAAAACCAAATAATTTTTTTGCTTGATAAAAACGTTGTTCACCGTAACTGTGCCACTTTCCCCATTATTTTTCCCCATTAGTGAGGTTTCTCGATATTTGAAAAATAAAAATGAATAAATCATTTACCTATTGCTTATCAGTCTGTAGGTATCTAACAATTTCCTTTAAACTTTTACTCTTAAGTATTTGTCGAGATACCTAACTCGATTATATTATAATCTTTTGAAGTTAAAAGCAGGTAATTATAATAAGCGAAACACTTAAACGTACGCATGCAATTCAGCTTTCTTTAAAAAAATACTATAAAGTTTTTATTAGCACCAACTTGAAATCGATGTAGGTGTCTGTGAGACGCGGGGTGTCATCGCGATGCTTTCCTTCACCGTTGCCGCACAGCATTGCACATAATTGTATGAAATTCTAGGTAAGTAATCTAGGTTTACCTGCGTTCCTAGTCATGCTAACACAAAGAGCCTGAATCACTTCAATAAATACCGACATGCAACAGGATAATGTGTAACGAAACGAAACTGTATAAAGGTTGAAATCAGCGTGTATCGGACCGCAGTGTCGATTCGACCGCGCGTGCAATATGTTCTCAGTTTTGTTGTTGTGTGTGTCTGTTGTGGCTGTGTGTGGGAGTGGACACCCCGGGGATACACACCCTGGAGGCTCTAGGGGGCAGGAAGGTACGGTCATCGAACACTGGATATTTCGAATCTAAGCATGATGACTTATTGGTTTTTATAAAATAATATGGTCTCTACCCTATACGTTCCCACTGAAGACCAACGGGAAAAATATCCCCATGATCCCCACCTTCGTTACCATTAGGGACGATTATAGAAAAAGTCCCATTGATCTCCAATACTCCATTCATCACTAAAATTATGTCTAAAATTACCAGGCAATCATGAATGGATAGGAAGGCCTACAATACGGTATCTCTGTAGTCAGGTACACGACACGTCTTATTCACGGAAATGTGACTTTATCATGTCGTAAATTTTGATTTTGGTAGTTATTTTTGTTACTGTCTCTATCCAGGTGTAGACGTCAGCCATCCGCCAGTAGTAGCGACGTCAGCGGGCAGTATCCGAGGGTCCTGGCTTCAGACCCGCCGCGGGCGTCCTATTGAAGCGTACAGAGGAGTCCGGTATGCGGAGCCTCCCACAGGGGAACTACGGTTCCAGGTACCTTGTGTTACTTGTATGATCTTCTGTAAACTGCGTATTCAACTTCATATCAGCCTTTGACTCTCAACCCGTTGACTCTCCGCTACAATGTCGTCGGTTCACCGGTAGGTATATAGTGGATGCCACAACACTTGTCCAATAAATGCAATCGAGACTTCATTACACTTTTTTAACTAACATGATTGGAACACATAAGTCAATCAGTAAATCAGTTGGTCAGTCTCCTAGCGAACCACGACTATTGATAAAAAGTCAAAACGACGTGGTATGACACCCGGGTTTCGGGTAAAATTTATACGAGTATAAGTAAGACTTCATTAACAAAAATGTATCTTTAGAAAACCTGATTGTCGTGTTGTTAATTGATTGCCTAAATATTAGTTTAAGTATATGTTTCTTATACTTAAACTAATGTCATGTTTATTTTTTATTTCTTATGTTTATTTATTATTGTAAATGTTTCTTTTGGTACAATAAAGTTTTATCTTATCTTATTTTATTGTCACATACTGTCTGTCTGCAGTGCACATATAAATGATCAGATATTCAGATACTTCTATCAATTATAAAACAAAAACATTGTCTTTCAGCCTCCAAAACCAGTAACTTCGTACGCAAACGAGTTCGATGCCACGAAAGACGGTCCCGCCTGCCCTCAGCCGACCTACGGCGACTACTACGTCGACGAAGACTGTCTTAGGCTGAATGTCTACACTCCTGGAAAACGCAGGTACGAATGTCGAAGAGCAAATGGTATTTTTACAACACCAGGGAAATTATAGAAAATTGTTCGAATTGAAATTGCAAACCAAGACGCTGAACGGGACAAAAAAGAAAAGTATGTTCCAATTTCATGAAACTTGGACCTCGATATACTTAAGTAAGTGGGCTTTCTTTTGTTTCCATTTCGATCGTGTTTTGAACTGCCTTTGTTTTATCTTCTTAATTTCACAAAAAGTCTTGTTTTCACCAAATATCTGTATTTTTCCTTGTATTTGATAATTATGTGGATATGGAACCAATTGCACATTTTGCGTGTTGTGCTTTGAAGCGCAATATTTTTCTATAATGAATTGACCAAGTAATGTAAATCCCAGCGCGCCCCTTCCCGTGATTGTATTCATCCACGCGGGCGGTTTCTACTCGATCTCCGCGCGGAGCGACATCGCCGGCCCGGAGTACCTTCTAGACAAGGACATCATCCTCGTCACCATCAACTATAGGTTGGCCACTTTAGGTACGTACATCATTACTTTATTGTTACAACTACCAGTATTCCAAATTCAACTATAGGTTTATTTCAATATTTCGTCAATCGAAATCGCCTAACCGCGGACGTATAAACATTTGTTTAGGGTACCTCCCCCACATGTTAAACTCCACAGTTTGGAAAACTCTACAGTCACTGCTAGTTTCATTATGTAATCACCATTAATTTATCTCTTCCTCCAGGTTTCATGAGCACAGGCGACGCTCTAGCCCCCGGGAACAATGGCTTCAAAGACCAGGTGGTAGCCCTTAAGTGGGTGCGACGACACATCGCGTCCTTCGGTGGAGACCCTCACAAGGTCACCCTGGCGGGGTACAGTGCAGGCGGGTTCAGTACCATGCTGCATACTGTCTCGCCGATGTCCAAAGGTAATGTAGGGTGTTGAATACAGGCAGCGTCATCTGGTAGCTGACTCACCAATGATATCAGTCACATCGCGCTCTTCGGTGGAGGTGGTAATGATTAAACTGAAACATGACCTTGGAGTCTTCAAAGTCCTAACTGAGTAGAGTGAATAGGTATCTTCTAGGCGAGCATGTTACACCGTCGACCTCATCGTCGCCCGCCATCACGTGAGGTGAGGTCGAGTGCGATCCTATCTCGTTATTGAAAAAAAACATTGACACAACAAGAATTTTTGAGTTGAGAAGCTGATTAATTTGTCCAAGTAGCTGTTAAAATTTGAGGAGCGTTTCAATAGCTATTGATTGGCCTGTATGTATGTCATGCATGTCATGTATATTTGTTTCTGTACTCCAGGTCTATTTCACCGTGCGATCTCGATGTCCGGCTCCCCAATAAACCAGATAAAGCTCCCCCCCCACCAGCGACACCTGGCGGTGCGACAGGCGCGACTCTTGGACTGCCCCACCGACTCCAGTGAGGAGATCATTGCCTGTCTTAAAACGAAGACCTCCAAGGAGTTGGGAGACTCGCTAGACAAGATGTTTGTGAGTGCAACTTCATGGTACATACTTAGGTATACCTTAAAGAAACGCTTTCTAAAAATTTGCACACGACAAGACTTAAATATGCATCTCAGCGCCCTTATTAGGCCACAGGTGCTTGTCCTGTCGAGATGATATAGTCATCCAAGTGCAGAAAACACTTAAAAATAAATATAATTAGAAATTAATAAATGACTGTTTTTTTGCGTAGGTAGTAATAACAATTCAAGATATATGGTTTTGGCCAAAATGTGGTTTAAAACCATTTGACATAATTGTCTGGAAACTACACTAAGATGTAGGATAAAATCCATACATAAAAATAATGATCAAAACTGACATGGACTTGGTAGTTTAGCTCCAATAAACCTAACTCTAAAAAGAACTATGTTTCAAGATGTCATTTGTAATAAAATATATTGTCTTGTATTTATTGTAGGAATTCGGCTACGACCCCGTATTGATCTGGGCCCCGATAGTGGAACCGGACTTCGGCCAAGAGCGTTTCCTGACGATGGACCCTCTAGAGTCCCTACAACAAGGCAAGCAGCACTCCGTCCCGTACATCGTGAGTCAGACGCAGGACGAGTTCTACTGGAAGGCCTTCTGTAAGTTCATGCTAGCCTGGTACAGCTGGCACTAAGACCTAAATAGAATTAAACCATTTCGACTTTCTTTCTGTAAGTCTTAATTCTGATGTATACTGTCTATCTATCTCTTTTTAGTCAAATTACTCCAAATACATAAGTAAATACATACTAAGTATAAATCATACGTGCACGATGTAAAATAGTCTGTTTATCTTGCAGCTGTTTTAGAAAATGAAACTATGACTCGCATGATGGACGAAGATTGGAAACGAATTGCACCCATCTCTTTCTATCTCGATGAACCGAGTGAAACAGGTAATACTAAAATAATTAGATTTTTCTTCTGTTTCACAAATTGAGCTACTTTTACTTACCGGTTTTTATTGTGTTGCTTTTATTATTTGAAGACCTCAAGATTAAAGCAAGATACTTTAACTAATAGCATAAATTGCAGCATCGTCGACCCTCCGCCGTGAATACCTCGCCGACCGTCCGCTGACCAACGACACGCGAACAGCCGCCGCCCTCGGCAAGTTGTACAGCGACGCCGTCATCGGATACGGAGCACATCTGTGAGTGAAACTGACGACTGGCATACAACCTCACCTTGTCTCTCCTTCTTCCTTTTGTCTTCAGCCAGACCAATCTAGATCTGTCTTTAACTGATCTCCGGCGAAGCTCTTCGGTGTCCTGCTGGGAACAGCAGACCCCGCACGGTAAGGCTGTGAGTGTGGATAGCCGTCAGTGGGGACGCTACAACATCCTCGTATATAAACAGTGAATCAGTTGGGGGTCGATGCTTGTCGTATTATAGTGGTGTGTTCCACCTTGTATAAATGGGTCATGGTCACACTTATACTTTGCTTTTAATTATAGAATACAATTTGACACATCTTCCCGAAAAAAAAATGTAATCTTAAATCAGACGTGAGATTTGAAATGGGTAAAGATGGAAATTTTCACGAGCGTAGGTACCCGGTAGAATCGTCGAAGGTGGGTACGGCTGGGAATACTTGCTTTCATGATGACCTCTCTGTAGTCGACTGGATAAGGATCGTAGTCATCAGTGGGTCGGGATCTGGATGACCTATCACCGGCGACTCTTCTTAACTTCCATAATTATTTGAAGAAACATGTCGGTTGATCTGGTCCGTCTATCGGGTTAAGGATCGATCCCGCGAGCGTTATCCGTCAGTGTTCCCAACCCAGATGAGTTTTTCCAAGTTCTCATCGCGATGACCAATTATTACTGACAAAGTGGCTCATGAACAAATTGATAATTGGTAGAATTGATTAATGAGTTTGAATATAACAAGTGTTCGTTTGTCTGTTCGTGTTATAGTCTAGCAAATGCCCTGGCGGTGTACTCGCCCGCCCCGACGTACTACTACGAGTTCGGCTACGTCGGTAACCGCAGCCATTACGAGGATCCTAACACTAAGAAGCCACTAGGTAAATGTTCAGTGATAAATAAATAATGCAAGACGTCGTACACAACGCCATCTAGCCCTAAACTAAGCATAACCAGCTGTTACTCGTATCATAATAATATGTCTCTATGCTACTAAATAGTATAAAAACTAATTTGTATATTAAATATATTAAATGATACAAGTAACAGCTGGTTCTGAGGGCGAAAACGTATTACTGAAGAATTTAGTATTAGGTACTGAAATTGGGTTCAATTTATTGTTTAGCGCGGTGTCTGGAAACTATGATATAGTCTGAGTAAGGTATATCTATCTATCTCTGACAGGAGCGGCGCATCACGACGACCTGATCTACCTGTTCAATATCAAGGCGTCGTTCCCGATGATACAAGTGTCCGACACTCGGGACTCCCACATGGTGGACCTCATGACCGACATCTGGTACCAGTTCGCGACACACGGGTAAGTCTAGTAGATATCTACTACATATTTTTTTACACGGGATAGGTAATATCTATTTATTTTATAATATTTGTCGTATTATGCGATCACAGTGTCATCTACCTCACAGCTACAGGATAAGCTGCTAACATAATGTAATGGTTTTATTCGTTCGTTATTGGAGATAAATCCAGTCAAGGAACTTTTCGTCCAATTTCTCTGTTGCCAGTTGATATTGTTTATCAATTCGAGAAGGTCGATCACACCGAAATACTTAGTTACGCGGATGATACGTCTATTTTTTCGAACTCGGGCTGAAGAGGGTTCGGTGGTCGTCGCTTATCGGTTGGACCAAAATCTACACAAATAAGACAAAGTTCGTATGTTTTCATAGGACAAAAGAGGTCCAGCCCGCCAGCTTCAGCATCATCATCAGCCTGTTGCAGTCCACTGCTGGACATAGGCCTCTCCAATTGCACGCCACCTAGATCTATTTTCGGCTTCTCGCATCCAGTTTGTGCCAGCCGTCTTGCGCAAATCGTCACTCCAACACGCCTGAGGACGTCATACACTACGTTTGCCGAGACGCGGTCTCCACTGTAGAACTCGTTTACCCCAACAGTTGTCGGTTCTACGGCTAATATAGCCAGCCCACTGCCACTTCAGCTTGCCAACCAGCTTCCCTAAGTCTAAAAATTCATAATTTTGAAAATATTATTTTGTGTTCAGTTACCTGCGATAAGGGCTTTGCCTCGTGCGGGAAGCTACGGTTTTTCCTCTTTTGTCTTTCTTTTGTTTAGTAAATATTTTATGTATTCGTTTCGCAGCGACCCCAACGTGGCCCGCATTGGGACGCCATGGCCCCGCATGGAGCCCGCGACACGCCGCTACCTGCGAGTGGACTCACCTCCTGTAGTCGGCGAGCGGCTGTTCGAGCACAGGTTCCGAGTGTGGGAGCGGCTCTACTGTAGCGGGAGACATTGTACCATACAATAAACATTAATTTTAGAAATATTGTATACAGAACCAAAAATACTACTGCGAAATAGTTATGCAATACTTATAAATAAGCTGCATCTCGCGGTTCTATCCTTGGTGTGATAAGAGTGATGGAGTGCATACCTACAGTTGAATAAAGTATGAAATAAAGTATGAAATTATGTCACGATCTCGATTAAATTAATATGTATGAAAATATGAAGTCTGTTTGGAAAACATTTTACGATGAAATTGGTTGTTTATTGCAGATGTGATATTTTAAGTTTAAGAAATAAATAAAATCTAATTTTGAATGTCAATTGTATTTATTTTCTTTATCTACTGTACCTAACCGGCCTAACTCCTACTTCCTACTGTTAAACAAGGTGTAACGGGTATGCCCTTTTAAGCCGACAGGGGGTTGTTCTAGACATCTAGGCGAACAACTTTTGTTCTACGACTTTTGAAAATAACGAATTTTGTTCTACTACTTTACTCGGGTTCTACTAATAAAATATCGATGCAAAGTATACCACGATCGTTCTTGTTGACCCATCAAGTATGTGTCACACCAAGCGTTGCTTAACCCGTACGATCATTTAAAGTACCCTATATTTTATTTAAACCCCTATACTAACCCTGTACCAAATTTCATTCCTATCGGTTCCGCCGTTCTTGAGATATAAATAGTGTAACTAACACGACTTTCGTTTTTATAGCTGCGTCCCGCGGGATTTACACTCGTAAGTACCGACCCCGTAAGAATATCGGGATTAAAAGTAGCCTATAATAGATTAGACTATCAAACACAAAAAGATTTTTTCTAATCGGACCAGCAGTTCCTGAGATTAGCGCGTTCAAAGCTGAAGAGTTTGTTTGATTGTTTGTTTGTTTGAACTTCAAACAAACAAACAATCAAACAAACTCTTCAGCTTTATAATATTAGTAGGTATAGATATAGATAAAAGTATCATATTATTAATCCAGATCTCTAGTTACCTAACTGAATAAATAGTTTCATCACAATCGGTTTAGTAGCTTTTCTTGAAGGAGTAGATAGGTACGGAACCCCCGGTATATGCTCGTATTCTTACACACTCAATTCAATATTACTATGATTTTTGATCACACTTGTAAAGAAAAGGAAAATGCAGCCGTGGACCTATTAACTGCCATCAAGTTATTTTCTTCTGTTGCTGTTATGCACCGAGGTACTAAAGCCCTGTCTCACTTAGCGGGCGTCATATTGATTCCAAAGCGTACGAAGGACTCTAGAGAGTTAACTCCCGAGCGCAGCGAGTTCTAAAGACTTTTTCAGATTGTAATCCCTGATATTTTTGGAAACTAAGAAACTACGAATCATGTGTAGGGTTTCGTTGTTTCTAAAAATATCTGGGTGGCCGTGCGCGTGGCCGGACAAGCCACGCACTTGCCCAGTTTTTGATTAAGTATTAAAAGTTGTTTTTGTAATGTTTATGTACAATAAAAAAACTTTGAGTTATGTGATTCCGAACCCACACAATTTATAACAAAATCATAGTTATAATTTAATACCTAAATTATTTGAAGATTGACTAAGTTTCGTATTTTATGTCGGGAAAAACGCGGGTGGAACCGCGGGGTGCAGGTATAAAATATTTTATAAAATAAATTCGTGTTAGTAACACCATTTATAACTCAAGAACGGCTGAACCGATTGGGCTGAAAATTGTTGGGAGGTAACTTAGAACCAAGAAAAGCTCATACGATAATGAGCTTTTCTTGGTTCCAAGGCAAGGGGGAATGGGAACGGGCCTTACGCGGGTGAAACCGCGGGGCGCAGCCAGTTTATTTTAAAACCCAGCATTCCACGATGGGTTTTAAAATTGATTATAATATATATCATCATTTTATTTTCTGTCTGTACGGTATGTTCTAAAAGTGATTTTCCACCGTAGAGTTCTGAAATTGCTAATATCAGTCTGTTTTGGGTTGGAGAAGAGAATTCATGTTTTGCAGAATTAAAAGCCTCCGTGGAGCGACGACATTGTAGCGGTCGCGGAAGCTCGTTGGATAGAGGTGGCTCGCGATCGCTATCTGTGGTATTGTATGGGGGAGACCTTTGTGAGGCAGTGATGAGGAGATAAGGACTGCGATGCGACAATGATGTTAAAATCATAATAATCTGGTACGTAATTGTCATTCTAAAAAAATCAACATGGAAACGACACCTGCATAATAATTAGTAGGATAATAACTATTACCTATCAAACTTGGGATTACCGTTGCGCAGAAAACGATCGTTTTCCTTAATATAGTTCAAGAAGTAAGCACGAATGTTTTTGTGCCTGTATCATGTTTTGTTATTGTTCAGTTTGCCTTGTTTTAATATTTTTGAATGAGTTTTATAAGGAAAACGTGTAATTATCATGACATGAGACATTGCGGCGACGTTTAATGCAATCATAATGCACTCGGTGAATACAGAAAATAAACAAGTAGGTATAGGTGACTAAACTTTAATGGAGTTAAGTGGAAAATGTACCCATTATAAATTGGTAACCTATACAAGATGTAACAGGTAAGCCCATTTAATCCGAAAGGGGGTTGTTCTAGACGTCTAGGCGAACACCTTTTGTTCTACGACTTTTGAAAATTCGTACTTTTTTTTTTTAAATTTTGAGATTATGTTTCACTGGAAAAACAGCTGTTTTTGAAAATAAAGGTAATTGAAGGTTTGATTGTAGTAGACCAAACTAAATGAAAGAACAACATAAGGTCAATAACCTCGAACTCTAAGAAACAGCTGATTTTCAAGTAAACTTTACACCAAAATTTTTCGAAAAGTACTTCGAATTTTCAAAAGTCGTAGAACAAAATTTGTTCGCCTAAACGTCTAGAACAACCCCCTTTCGGATTAAAAGGGCTTACCTGTTACATCTTGTATACTTGTTTACCTTCTGCAATCTTTATCAAATCATTGCCATGAACTTAGTTGATCTTTTGCATTTTTCACAGTTAGGTACCTACTTATTATATTATTTATTATGTTTTTAGAGTTTGTAGACGGAAACTATGGCATTAACAGCCGTAGGTTCTACCTACATTTTGTTTTGGTTTCGATCTACGAAACTGGGAGCTTTTCCTCCAGTAGATCTATGTTTTAAAACCCGTCTGTCTGTGGAATCGTAGCTCCCAAACTGATGAAGCGGTATGGTTTTTGATTTAGGTTTAAAATGGAGATCTCGTGGATCTCCTAGGAATGACTGGTCTGACAGGTGTTGGGACCTCGGTCTATAAGCCCCTTCATTTAAATGTAGGTAAATAATATATCAATTGTTAGGTAAGTAGCCACTTATTTAAGTAAGTAGGTACATCAAAACAACCAAAAGGAAACAAGCAGGTACCTACCTACCTATGCTACAAATATAATATCCAATGTAAACAAGGATAACTTAACTAAAAAACTAGCTTCGTGGATGAAGCTAGTTATGATTACAAGCTTCCCTCATATAAAACCTGAGTTTACACCCCGTGAGGATCAGTACCTCGCCAGCTGTGCCACGGGAAGGTTGTCGAGATGCTGAAGCTAGTTGTGTGTTGTGTTGTGGTTGCCAGTGTGCTGGGTCACTGTCAGAAGGGTCACGAGAAGTCAGGTATATTGAGAAGTTGTAATTACTCGGTGGTAAGAATAAGATTGGATAATCTTGTCTAACGTACAACTTGCCCATTCCCTTTTTTAAATCTTGTCCATCTTGGAAGAGATTTCCCTTAGACAATTACACAATTGTAATATTTATGTAAAATCTAATATTAGGCCCTATGTAGATTCGGAATGGGAAAGTATTTGTAGGAATGCTTTTTGAAGAGCAAGATATCTTTTTGAATATTGCTCTTAGTAGTAGTCGACAGTTGTAGTTTGACCAATTTAAGCATAAGCTAGCGGGTTGAAAGTTGAAATTAGTTAAGTGAACCAACACAAGACGTGCCAAGTGGGTCGCTTGGCGCCTCGATAGTAGTCGACGACTAAACTTCAAGGCAAGCTAGGGTATTTCTTAGAGCTTGCCACTTGCGGTCTAGCTGTGCGTGACCATAGTGTCATGTAAACATCCAGCATAAAAAATATCTTTAGAATTCTTGAATCACCTATACCTACTCAGTTCACCTTGAGGAATTCTTTAGGTTAACGGCCAGTCTCCAAATATTCATAATATTGGTTTATGTTTTTAGGATCCAAACCCAATCCTGCAAGTAACGAAGAGCCCCTAACGGAGAATGAGTCGGGCAGGTTCCGCGGCTCCTGGATGGAGACGCGACGCGGGCGACGTTTCCAGGCGTACCGCGGAATCAAATACGCAGAGCCACCTGTAGGGCCGCTTCGGTTCCAGGTTTGAACTTTGAAAATATATATTTACATCCAGAATCAAATCGGCAAGAACTTGAAACTGCGTAAGCATTGTCCATTAGCGTCAGTAAAGTAAATCGAATCCTAAGGATTTGGTTAAAGCATTGGCAAGGTACGCCAGAGATGCAGGTTCAAGTCCTGTCGGGTGCGAATTTTTGGGAAGCATTCCTTTAAATAAATAATTAGAACAGAGTAAAATATATAAAATTTGGTCGTCTAGCCTCCGAAACTAATCCACAACTACCGGGAAGAAGTGGACGCCACGAAGGACGGCCCGGCGTGCCCGCTGCCCGCCCCACCGGAGTACTCCGTCGATGAAGACTGTCTCACTATCAATGTGTATACACCGGACAATAAAAGGTTGGTTCGGACTGTCGATGCTGACTGTACCTACACAACGTCAAAAGTCGATCACCACATTTACATTAAAGATTTCTGTTTTCGCGATGTTGGATTGAAATCAAAACTCGTTTTCCGGTTTGTCTACCCTGAGGAAGAGATCTGTGAAAATCACGAAACATTGGGCATTGATAAAATGCTTAAAATAATAAACTCGAAGCGATTTAATAACCGAAAAATGAGTTTAATTTCACATTCATATTTCCAAATTGGCTATGCATTTAGTTTTTGGTGAGTCAAAAGGGGCCATACATTCTAAAAATAAATGAGAAATTGGTGTTTGAACACTGTCTCACCTGATGGTAAGTAATTCATTTTAATAGTCTTAAATGTAGCATGCTCATCCAAAAGATAAGGAGCTGGCAGTTACAAGATCCGACCTGTCTAAAAATTTAAGTTAATGACGTGGACATATTCGGTGGGAATCGAACCCGAATAATATGACACATCCAGCTGTGACGCAGAAATTTACACGCACCTTGGTCATCAACATGAAGAAGTCCAAGTCTAATCCATCAATTTATTTTCAGCTTGAAGAAACTACCAGTGATCTTCTTCATCCACCCCGGAGGGTTCTACTCGATGACAGGTCGCAGCGACCTGGCGGGGCCTCACTACCTGTTAGACCATAACGTCGTGCTTGTCACCATCAACTACAGGCTCAGCTCGTTGGGTAAGTCAACGGGAAATTATTGCACAACCTTGCCACCGTGGGAAAGACGACCGGGGTATATGAGCATCTCCAGATTTTGGGATGGTAGCCAAGCTAGAGATGTATAGGTACTCACTAAATATCCAGTGTCTCATCAACAGCAGCAGTTGGTGTCGGACGACTATCATATCATATGTGATTTGATTAGCTTATCTACCAATACCAATCCAACATAACTTTAAGTCTTTGTTTAATAACGGCTCGGAAAAGTCTCTAAGAGATTTTGTTGCAGCTTTATTTATTGTATACTTTATTGTATGCTTATAAATGAATATTTTATGTAGATATAAAATTAAAGGTAATGGCAGACGCCTATTCTCTTGTAGATTCATCAAAACCCCATGACAAAAAAGCAACAGATTTTTCGAAAAAGACTGATCTACGATTATCTACTTAATAAAACCTTGAAATATCGCCCAGGTTTCATCAGCACAGGCGACGCGCTCGCTCCCGGTAACAACGGCATGAAAGACCAAGTGGCTGCCCTCAAGTGGGTGCAGCTGAACATCGCATCGTTCGGCGGGGACCCCAACCTGGTCACCATCGCAGGCTGCAGCGCCGGCTCTATCAGCGTCATGCTACACATGATCTCACCTATGTCGAAAGGTAATTTTACTATCCCTATCGTCATCTCATCCCTTATCCATCTTCTACCTTACGTAAGCTTCTCCAATACGACGCCACAAATAGCGATCGCGCCCGAGCCACCTCCACCCAACAACTTCCTGCGATCGCTACTATGTAGTCGGTCCATCGAGTGTGTGGTCCTCTAACATTCCGCTTCTTTTTGGCATCGTCGACTTTTATCATGACTTAATCATAATAATATAGTACATAAGTACAAGGTAACAGACAACGGTCAGCAAGTTGATGTTAGAGGAATAGCAAGTGTTCCCTATAGGAATGCGTCATGATGACTTGCAAAACGATATAAAGTATTAATTACAACGTTGATTCTAAGGTAAGAACACATTATTCTTTATTATAAAGGTTTAATACAAACAATCCCCTGTTGTATACCCTGGAATTCCGGATTTTAGTCCAATCCACAACCATCCGCGAGACTGGATTCTGGACCAGTATCACGGCGGCGGGGCCGTTGTACTATCAGGTGACGCAGCAGAGCGCCGACAGGAATAAGTCCTGAAAAACAGTTATACGACACAGGTGTAACATTCAATATTTCCCCCAGGTCTATTCCACCGCGGTATCTCGATGTCGGCGTCCCCCGTGGGCAAGGAGCCGTCTCCCCCACACCAGTACCACCTGGCCGTCAAGCAGGCGCAGCTCCTCAACTGTCCCGCTGACAACTCCAGCGTCATCATGGACTGTCTCCGGAGGAAGACTTGGAAGGAGATTGGGGATTGGCGCGGGTTCTATGTATGTATGATCACCTGTATTAAGAAAAGTTTGATAAACTGCATTTTTGGTTGCAAAAATAGTATCCAAATGAATACTTTGGTTTGGGGTCAAACAACTGAAAAACGTTCCGTTTGCGAGCTACGATGCTACAGACAGATACTTGTACAGACTTCTCAATATAACACGCTTCTTATTTCTTCAGGAATTCGGCTACGACCCGGTTGGCATCTGGACTATAGTAGTGGAACCCGACTTTGGCCAGGAACGGTTCCTCACGCAGGAACCTCTTGACGCTATCAAACAGGGCAAGATGCATGACGTGCCCTACATCATCACACAGACAGAGGACGAATTCTTTTGGATGGCTTTCAGTAAGGAAACACATCAAATATTTATTTCATGGCCATGGGAGAATTCGGTCATCTACCATTGCCCTAAGACGAACCCCAAGCAAACTCATCCGTGTTTCGATATAATTCCATCTACTAAGAAAAACCGTGATGTAACACTACCATTTTTTGACTTTGTCTTCTTTGTTGATCGCAAATTATTTTTGTCCATGTCAAATCCTTTGTTTTTTACTCAAAGCATCAATCAATCAAATCTACCGGAAGCGAAAGTCACAGGTTCAAATCCTGTCATGGTAGGATTTTTCCATGTCAGATCCATCGACAAACGTTTCTCAAACGCTTTATTCTTACAAAGAATGTTAACTCCATTCTCTCACTTTTAAATATAAAAAATATTTATTTTTTTATCAGCCGTAGTCCGCAACGAGACCCTCCGCAACACAATGAACACAGAATGGGAGCGAGTAGCCCCCATATCCTTCATGCTGCCGCGAGCGAACTCCCGCGACGCGTCCGCTCGCCTCCGCGACCAGTATCTCGGTGATCTAGTCTTGAAGAACGACGAGGAGAGTGGCAGGAAGTTGGGCAAGATATATGGGGACTCTATTATTGGATTCCCCACTCACAGGTACGCGGAGATAATACTAAGCTACGTTGGGGCTGCAAATTATAGGCATAAAACTATATTGAAACTAAGATCTTCCTCATAGTCGGGGATGCGGTCCCAACGGTCTGAATTTTGAAGGTCCGAAGGCAGCTAAAGGCCACCTCATGGTCTTGCGCACCAACTACGTGCAAAGTGCTCGTCGCATGAGGGCGACCCCCGGTTACAAGCATACCGGGGAGACAAATAATAGAGAAAAACAACCAAGCCGGGTTTAAGGCTTGGCTTAATCGGCTTGGTTTAAGGGACATCTAGCCCACGCAAAAACTAGGCTGCGGGCCAGATGTCAACTTTTTAAATGTGCACGGGTAGATTCGTCCAGAGCACCTTAAGCTTACTGCTTTGTCTCGCTCGTCAGCGAAAACGTGACAAAAACTGAGTCCAAGCTAGGGTGTGAATTCGGCTGTTAGTAATACAAAACAAATGATGAAATGTGAAAATGGTTGAGGTTACCATTATAAAACTTGTGCATATTGTATTATAATTGTAGACTGGCGAACCTGATGTGTCGCCACTCGTCGCACAAGGTGTGGTACGCTCAGTTCAGCTACATCGGTCAGCACAGCCACTACGAGGATCCCAACACGAAAAAACCTTTGGGTGAGTTGAGCACAGAAACTTACTACAAGCTCTTAAAGCGGGATCTTCTTAAAACTGCCCTTCAGTAAACTACGTTCATTGGTTGGATAGGCGATCTTTGTTCCATTTAATTTGAAGATTTTCTGGATATCATTTGTTGTTATTTGTGGAAGAACTTATCGCGCGCGTGTTGGTTCCAAACAATGGAACTTGTCCTTGTGCGCACAGAAATATTTACTGACCACTTCTTCGAAAACCGCCGATCAAACCTGTCGCTGCTGACCAGCAATGAAATACCCTGCTATTGTATTAGAGCTATTCGCTATGGCCCAGAGGCCCACTTACACCGGATTCTTACCGGTATGGTGACGTGGTTTGCTTCCAGGCGCCGCCCACCACGACGACCTGATCTACCTGTTCACTCTGAGCTACAGGTTCCCCACCATAGAGGCCGGCTCCGGCACGGATTCCGACGTCGTAGATAAGATGACTGCCATCTGGTATAACTTCGCACGATATGGGTGAGTTAGATCACTCATTTAGAGGGAAATCTGTCACTTTTTCAATAGATGTTTTTTTTAGAATATACTTACTGTTTTCACGGCTATACAAAGGACCCCAGCTGTACGCTCCTAGTACCTCAATGACTGTAACTTGTTTTGTTTTCTTAGTGACCCGAACCCCAGGGGCGACACCCCGGCGCTGGCGGGGCTACAGTGGCCCGCGATGACCCCGGCCGCACGCTCCTACCTCCGCATCAAGGACTCTCTCACCGTCCACCAGAACTTGAACGAGGATCAGTACAAGCTCTGGGAGGAACTCTATCCGATACAGTATTAGAAGATTGCTCCAAGACGGTGGCGCTCTTTTGACCATCTAGCTAGTTTTATAATGGTTTTTGTTTTACTAGAATTATTTTCAAGAGAAATAAACCTTCCAAAATTCCCTCGCGGCAAGGTCCATCCAAAGAAATCCAAACATCGCCGACTTTTTGAAGATGAGCCTAAAGCATTAAATTAAATTACGATAGGTATTGGTTTTATGTAAATTGTGTGGTGTGTATTAAAATATAAATACTTTTAAAAATTCATCGTTTTTGTTTTGTTATTGAAAGTTACAGGGTAGTAGTTAGGGCATGCAAAATCTCGAGGTTTTCAATCCCGGGATTGATTTCGATATAGTTCTATGTTCTATGCGCGCCACTAAATGGACGGTAGCAGTAAAATTTGCGTATGATTTTTTTTTTATGAGTAGGTACTAAAGGGGAACTTAAATTCATGTCGATGTGTCCATGTTTTGTCCATGTCTTTAGTCAACGTCCGCCATCTTGTTTTTTTTTTCGATATGTTGTCGCGCATTAAAGCCAATATATTTGGATAGAGGAAGTCTAAATAGACAAATATTCCATCACAGTCATGTATCCTAAAGTGACTCGTATCGGAGATATCGGCCTATGAAGTTAAAAAAAAACATGTTAATAAAAGGTCATGTCGCAGTTAGATTTGTTCTTCAAATCCAACAACGACATAACGTCGAAAGAAGACATCAAACCAAACAAACTTTTCCTTCAAACTATGCCCATAAGCCGTCACGTTATTCAAGGGTTAAGATTAAAACCGTCCAAAGGCATAAAAAATCGCCGTATAGCAGAATGAAACCTATGATATTTTGATAGAGGCGGTCTAAATAGACAGAAAACATTCCATCACATGATGTCCTAAAGCGACTCGTTTCAGAGATACAAACTTACTTTTATCATTTACTTCATATTTGAGAATTAAAACTCATTTTTATGCTTAAAATAACCAAAGTACCACGTACTATTATGTTTGAATTGAGGTACTCGATATCTCGATATCGGGTCTCTCAATCCCGGGATTGTAATATCGAACTTTTTCGTCCGAGATTCCGGGATTACGAGATCCCGGGATTCATGCCCTAGTAGTAGTCCCCTCGACGTTTCTGTTCTATCCTAAACAATCCCATAAAAGGGTTTCGTTTTTATCATTTGAGTACGGAATCCTAAAAATAAGATAAACTAAAGAACGAATAAAATTAAAAATAACTTGTGTTTTTATTCGTAAAGTGTTATCAACAAAGTTGAGTGAAGAGGCGACGACCGACGTGCCTGACCTACCTATATTACCACGTTTCGAGTATCATACCCCCTTAATACAGAACGTAGACTAGGCAAAACTATGTTTGTTAAAACCAATTTCGGAATGAAATTCACAGAGTTATTATTATGATAAACTGTAAATAATATTTAACTAATTAAAATCATACTAATGTAATAAATGTGACAGTTTATTTGAAAGTATGTTTGGTAAATCCTTTACGCAAGAATTACTAAATCGATTGCGTTGAGATTTAGTATGCAGATAGATCTAGATCTGAATTAACTTATAGGCTACTTTTTATCCTGAAATTCTTGCGGGATCGAGACTTACCCGCAGAATGCAGCTATAGTTATAACATTTTTTTTTTCTTTACCGGAAGATTTTCCTACGAAGCGATGTCGGAAGAGTCCCGACATCACCTCGAACAATTAAGTTTTTTCAAAAACTGTTTACCAACGTTAAGATAGTTCACAGAGTTTTGTAAAGTTTTAGAAGTGTTAGTATTAGGGGTTAAAGTATGAAATTGCCGATTTGTACTGAAAATTTTAATTGTTTATTTTTAAAAAATTTAACAAATTTATTTAATCAAAATAGTTGCCATTATTATCTATACATTGCTGCCATCTAATGGGAAGGTTATTAATGCCTTTGCGATAGAACTCCGACGATCTAGACTGCACAAACTGTGTGAAAGCATTTTGTACTGCCTCCTGGGAAGAAAACTTCTTGTCACGTAGATAATTGTCCAAATCACGAAAAAAATGGTAGTCCGTTGGAGCAAGGTCTGGTGAATACGGAGGATGACGAATGGTTTCTAAGTGCAGTTCCTGAAGGGTCAAAATGGTTTCTCGTGCTGTGTGAGGTCTCGCGTTGTCGTGGAGCAATAATGGTGAAGATCGATTCATGAGTCGGGGCTGTTTTACTGCTAGTTTTGTCAACATGGTTCGGAGTTCGGCACAATAGACATCTGCCGTAATTGCTTGACCAGATCGAAGAAAACTATAGTGAATAACACCATGCTGAGACCACCAAACAGTTACCATTACCTTTTTATTGGTAAGTTTTGCTTTAGGACACTGTTGTGGCATTTGACCTGGGGTCAGCCATTGCATTTTTCTTTTCCGGTTATCATAAAGAATCCACTTTTCATCACATGTTACAATTCGATCCAATATTCCTTCATTTCTGTACCGGTTCAACAAGGCAACACAAGTTTCAACACGCGTTTCTTTCTGCAGATCAGTCAAATCATGAGGCACCCATTTTTCGTATTTTTTTATTTTATTGATTTGACGCAAGTGAGTCAATAAAGTGGGTAAGGTAACGTTAAACCATGCCGCTAATTCCTGGGTAGTTTGACTAGGATCGGCTTCCACTATCTCTCTTAATTCATCGTTCATCATCACCTGTGTGGGCGGTCTTCCTCGTGGCTCGTTCTTTAAGTCGAAATTTCCATCACGAAAGCGTTTAAACCAAAATCGCACGGTGCGTTCATTAGTAGACCCCTCTCCAAACGCAGCATTGATATTGCGGGCTGTTTCTGCCGCGTTAGTTCCGCGTCGGAACTCGTATTCAAAAATCACTCGAATTTTCGCAGTATCCATCTTTCTTGTCTAAATTGAATAACAAAAACAATTGAAAGTCGATATTCAAATGTTTCACATTTTTTAAAAAAAGAACATCACAGAATCACAGAAACCATTTGAAAAAAGTTTCATTCGAAAACCTCAAACCATAAAGATTCTATGTCAATTCAAAGAACCTATTGCAATAAAACGGCAATTTCATACTTTAACCCCTATTATTATTTTTTTGAAGAAAAAAAAAAAACCAAAAAAAAACTGAAGCTTCTTAGTACAATAACTGACACAGTTGAGGTGACACATTGACACACATCTGACACAATTCAGTTCTAAAATCGTAGCCTGACCTTAAACTAGAATTATCACTTAGGTTGACTTGCGCTGTGCTATACTTACTTAGCCAGCAACCGACTTCGTTCTGTAATAACAGCGACTGAGTCTAGCTAGACGGAGGATATTTGTTTCATCACATCAGTACCTCAGTCAGTATCAATCGGACCGTTCGAGGAGAATGACGTTGTTATTTGTGTGTCTGTTTGTCTGTGCGGTTGTCGCGGGGGAAAACCTACACGCAGGTAATTGTTCGATTATTGTTTGCAGCTAGTAAACTATTTTTTACCTACCTATATAATATAAGTGAGCATTTAATCTACGGACTTTTAAATATATGCTTATTCTGATAGTACCTACTTAATATTTATTGAGTAGTAGCAGCTCGTGCTCGCTAGCCGTGGTTTCACCCGCGTAGGTCCTATTTCCGGATATCTGGATAAAAAGAAGCTTATGTCCTCCAAGGTCCCATTTATCTCTATACCAAATTTCATAAAAATCTACTAAAAGTTGAGACGTCAAAACGTAACAGACAGACAGAGTACTCTCGCATTTATGTATAATATACTAGCTGCGCCCCGCGGTTTCACCTGCGTAAGTCCCGTTTCCACACCGCAGGGCGCAGAGCTACTAGATATGTTTTACCTATAGTAATAATCTCATTCAATCGCCTTTTGTTTTGGAACTATCGTTGGTTGCGTGTGTGTGTGTATCGTAGGTGGCTGCAACAGCGAGCCTACGAACTACTTAGTACTTACCTAGTTATATGTATAACCATCTTAATGCTAGAAATATTGAAAAGGAAAAATACGTCCTCAAAAATCCACAGGGCATCCAGATTTTTCCTTTAAATTATTTCTAGTAAAAATACCTTGAGCAATAAAAAACAAATTACGAAACATCTGAATATTGTCAGTCTACTTTGTACCGTGTACCTACAGAGCAATGCGACCAACCAGCGCCAGTGACAGTGACTCCATCGGGCAGGTTCCGTGGTTCCTGGATGGAGACGCGGCGCGGGCGACGGTTCCAGGCGTACCGGGGCATCAGATACGCGGAGCCACCAATAGGACCGCTGCGGTTCCAGGTCAATTACTGTGAATACTTACAGTTCAGTTGGTAGGCTGTGTTCCAGGCGTACCTCGGCATCAGATATGCGGAGCTACCAGTAGGACCGCTTCGGTTCCAGGTCAATATCACAGTCATCAGTACAGGCTGTCCTGTAAGTCAACTCATGATTATGATGATATAGCGCCTTGCTTACCCAACTTTCGGTATGGAGGCCACTGTCAGGTGCAGGTGGTCAGGATCAGTTATACCTACTAGTAGCCGCGCAGAGAGAGCGGGGCGTTAGGCGGGCCCATGTGTAGTTAATCTCGGCTAGCGTTCCGCCAGATTTCGCAGGTTGATCGCGATTCACTTCGCGTCGCGTTCGTCAAAAACGTAATTTAGTCTTAGGTGAGTGCAAATAGTTAAATACTTTTCCATTTATATGAACTACTGGTAACGAAGGTAATTCCTATTTGTACCCAGCCATAAAGTAAAATTGAAATAATAGAGTGTTTTTTTCTACTAAAAGACAGTTTCATAAATAATTTGATAAATTCCTCAGCCTCCAAAGATGATCCTGGAGTATGCAGATGAAGTAGACGGTACAGAAGACGGGCCCGCCTGCCCGATGCCAACCGGGAATGTGAAGGTTATGGATGAAGACTGCTTGAGAATCAACGTCTATACACCGGGGAATAATAATAGGTAAGTAGTACTTATTTATCATCAACATCATCTCAGCCGTCCTTCCATTGCTGAACATGCACGTAGGCCTCCACCATACCTCCATTCAATGATTCACCGCTATCGCTACATTGTCATCGGTTCACCGAGTCGGTGGTCTTCCAACACACCGTTTCGCATTACATCGTGGACGCCACTCGAGGATATGGCCTGTCCATTGCGACTTTAGTCTTCTAATTTAGAGGACTAACATACTGGGGATCCCGATATTGAAACCATTCAATAAACAGCATCAGAATCACTTACCATCACGCGAGATAATAGTCAAACGCTCATCTATCGTGTGTAAAAAGAAATCAATGATTCGTAGAGTTCTTCAAAGGTGCAGACCTGGATCTCCTGAGAGATACGAATGTACGTACTGACCGACCTTCCTTTCTCAGAGACAACTCCAGCGATCTGCTGCCAGTGATAGTATACATTCACGCAGGCAGCTTTGTCTATTACTCGGGGCGCAGCGGGGAGGCCGGCCCGATGTATTTACTGGATAGAGACGTGGTCTACGTCGCAATGAACTACAGGCTTGGGACACTCGGTTCGTAGAGTTGATGGTGGAAGTTTTTGTGGCTGGGTGGTTCCATTTGCTTTGTCTGTAACTATTTTGTGTTTATATACGGTTTCTTTCAATGGTATATTTTAAAATTTTCTTCCCAAATACTTAATGCACAATTATTTATCGTTTTGGGTACCTATAGGTATAGGTACACAATTTTATGGGCACACATTTCGTTGTACTTGAATGTATAATTTATGTATTACAATTCTGTGGGCAATACTCGTAAATAATTGAGGCATGTAACGCATAAAATATACTCTGCAAGCTCCTTTGGTATTTATATGGACGTTACTTACAAAAAAAAATTCTATTATATTTCTCCAACTATTAGACAATGTGGAGTTTGAAAAGTTCGATTTATATGTGTCAATTATTTTTAAGTTTGGTTGTTTTCGTGAGTGGTGGGGTTAGTCAAAGCCTCTAAAAAAACCTCGGCGCGTGTAGAAGACGCGTGGTCAGCTCACACCGTATATATGTTGTCTCCACGTAGGAGCCTGCCTGTGGTAGTGTACATTCACGCGGGAGGTTTCGTGGAGTTCTCCGCGCGGAGTGTAGCCGCCGGACCGCACTACCTCCTGGACAGAGACCTCGTGTTTGTCACCGCCAACTACAGGCTCGGCGCGCTTGGTAAGGGACCAGTTTGCCAAGAAGAGTGCATACAGTACCTCAGAATCACTGAATGACGTTATGTGACTAACTCTAACGATATTATAGCGGACACTGATTAGTTCCGATTTTAACCACGCCAGCCTTATGTGGCACGCACTCTAGTTGGCGTTTCGGCGCTTGTTGTAAGATTGGATTATTTTATGTCAACAAACTCGCGCAACAAGACTATTTTATTGTGGTCGGGTCACACCAAAAGCGTAACCTGCATGCTTATACTTGGTAAAATCCTCTCTTACATGCAAATTAATCGTACAAAGTGACAGAGGTCTAAGTTAACACTTTTCGACATCTACGCACCGGACGCATCGCATCGAACAGATCGTGATCGATATTCTTTGTACAGAAAGTCACACAAGTGCGTCCACCACTCCGCATCGTACGGATCGCTCAAATCTGCTCATCGGCAATGGCAATGATGACGTCACGATCAGGTGGACGCATTGTGAAAAGTTAATCCATTTGATGCGATCCGTACGATGACGAAAGGTCGACGCTAAGAGTCTACCTTTCCCCTTAATTATCATTATCGTCATTGAATTCCCTCTTTACATGATTTAACCATAAATGTTTGTTTCTGGTTCTGGGTGTATTACATAATAATTTACTGACAAATAACACTTCCTTTGGCAGTCGTGTAAAAAATAGGTAATATACGTTGTCTAGTACAGACAGAATACGACTAAAATAACCACCGTAGATATCCATAGCTACAGCTAACGTCTACTTACAACGAAACGGCTTATCAACAGGTAGTTATTTTAGACCATATTTGTAATGATCCGTTGGTCCAGCGGTATCTTATATGGATTTGCGTGACAGACACTATCGAGTTCAAAACCTGACTGCAGTAATTCTTTTTGATTGAATTTTATGTATTAAGTGATAATTTATATATTTATTTTTGCATTTGTATGATTTATCTTAGTATAAGTTACACAATTTAAAAATAAGAAAACAAAATGTTTTTTAACACTTTATTCTTACAAACAACGCCTTACAAGACTTATTGTATTGTGGGTTGTTCTATAAAAAAATCTTACTTTGTAATAATGCCAATATCGTGAATTACATGTATGGTATAGGTAGAAACGTATTTATATTATACATTTTCTACCAAATACACAATAACATCACTTGTGACATCTTATTTTTTTAAATGCAAACACTTTTTATAAAAACACCCAACATAACACTCAGAACACAACACTAAGAACAATATTTTAATAAAGTAAAGGCCTAGTTTAACTTTTAATTATTTGTTTAAGTCTATTTTTCATGCTATTCACCATATTGTGGCATAATTGTTTCCACTCATCCACTGCCTAGTTGATGTCACTAGATTCTGGAGATTTTCTTTTGTTTCGCTTGACCACTGATAAGTTCCAGTTTGAAGTCATTTGACCCCACAAGCCATTTTATGTCGTTACTGGGTCTCCGGTTCTCCATATATTTTAACCTATAGCCGGATTGTTTTTCTCTGTAAGTATATAAACCAGGTTATTCATTTTAATGCTTCTTTTTGACATTGAATAGACATGACCATAGTTTCCCAACTATATTTTAACTCACCGTTAGATTTAACGAATGTAATTTAAGTAATTGTTTTCTTCATTACATAACACTACAACATATTTTAAATGAAACTTAAATAAAAAGAAAGAAATGCACAGTAACCACAATGGTTTATTCGTTAGTTGTGTGAAATGATTCTATGTAAAAAGGTCAGTTATTTAAAATTATGTTACAATCTACCCACAATTTACTCATTATATTAACATTTTGTAGGTAGATAAACAAGTAGCCGTTTGCTGGTATAGATTCATTATTTCATTACGTTTGATAAAGTTGAATTAGCAAACTGATTAACTACCTTGCTTTGAGGTTCAATATGCGGTGGTTCGAGCCCCATTCATTCCTCTAATTTTTTTAAAGATTTAGTGTTATTGTAATTTGATAATTACACATATTGACGTATTGACGGTATTGTCAATCACAAAATATTTAGAATATGAATTTGAAATTACAAGTAGCCATCCGAGTTGATAGGTAATAAAGTTTTTATTTTGCTGTTTGTTGCGCTAGTTCTAGTAGTGACACCTGTTAGCTATGCGTGTAACTAAATTGATAAACTAAACTTGGGTCGGATATTCTAACGCAGACATTGTTGTAAGTGGACGTTATAGCTGTAGTTATGGATAGCTACATGGATACATAATCTGTATTCTGACTGTACAATACCCGAAGACCTTGTTTTTTTTTGCTAGGTCTTTGACAATACAGTACAAACCTAGTTGCTTGGTTTGGGGTTAGATTGCGCTGTGTGTTACTTCTGGCAATATTTTACAGGATTCCTCGCCCTCGGCACGAAGGAGGCTCCAGGGAACATCGGCTTCAAAGACCAAGTGACTGCCCTTAAGTGGATCCAAAGGAACATTGCGTCGTTCGGCGGAGACCCTGAGCTGGTCACCATCACGGGCTGCAGCGCCGGCTCGCTCAGTGTAGTCGGCCATCTCATCTCGCCTATGTCTACAGGTTAAACACTAAACACAGGCTGTGCCCGCGTCAGTCTAGATCGAAGCACAAATCGGGAACGAAAGTATAGCCTACACCAAAGTTTGTCAAAATCGATTCAGCTGTTTGGACGTGAAAGCGTGACAGACAATAGTTACCTACTTGGCCGTTTATAATATATGGAATATAGATTTCTATAAAACTTAACCGGTTTTAGTACAACAAACAAGTAGCATACCCTTGAATGCGTGTCATTGCACTCTGTAACTTTATCCCATTTGGCCGTTTTTTTTTTCACGTCGACCGTCTCGGCGCTCAATGAATGCTGTTGATGAAGTTTGTGAATACTCTCTCAACTGGCGATTATGAAACCTTATCATCATATCATCTCCGAGCAATGTTCCCGGTTACAATCCACTCGGGAACCTGGGCTGAGACCTTGCACGATCTTCAGTATCCCGTATAAGTTGTAACTATATATTCGTCCTGCAGGTCTATTCCACCGTGCTATAGGCATCAGCGGGTCGCCGGCGTCGAAGGTGCCCAGTCCCACCGACCGTGTAGACCTCGCCGTGAAGCAAGCTCGTGCGCTGGGCTGTCCTACTGACACTCCTCAGGAGATATACGCGTGTCTCAAGACGAAGACTTGGCAGGAGTTGAGGGATATTAGTGCTTTTAAAGTTAGCTATTCTACATAATACACACAACACACTCTCCAAATTACAGCTCTGTTTCTCAGCGCTTAGGCTGTCCAATGATTCATATTCAGTCAGTTACACAGGGTGGACAGAGCATTAATATTTTATAGATATACCTGTATTTATCCACTAAACTTATACCAAATCTCTGAACTTAGCAAAGTGACAGTTATTTTGCATTTTAGTATAGTCAATTGAAAATGAGCCTTAACAAGCCCAAGCCAGTTAAAAAAGATCGTCGGTTCACAAGGTGCTTTTTTTACTAGCTTCATAGAATGGATCAGAAAAATAATGCAAATTTGATTTTTTTAATGGTCAAAGGATACATCGAGACGCAACCGCCTTGAACGACAACGTGTCCTCGTCTATAGCACCCTATAGGTACAATGTTTAAAATAGACTAGAACATAATTAATTCGGTAAGAAACTCGAGAACTATCCCTCTTAAATGCTCGTTTGTCTCTCTCCAGGAGTTCGCGAACGACCCGCAGACGTTCTGGCGCACGACGGTGGAACTGGACTTCGGTCAGGAGCGGTTCCTGGACGAAGAGCCGATGGACGCGCTGCGAGCTGGACCGCGCAACTCCGTGCCCTGCATCATCAGCCAGACCACGGACGAGTTCTATTGGAAAGCCTTTCGTGAGATTATACCAGATAATTATTTATTCCTAGTCGCTGAGGCAACTAGGTTAACTAGGAAAAGATGGGAAAAATTCCGTTACCAGTAGGTAGGTGGGACTTATCGAGTTGTTCCTGGAACTAAAATTGTGGTGGAGTAGGTTATTGATTTACTGCCACGGTGGACAGACGACATTATAGCGGTCGCGGGGAGTCGATGGATGGAGGTAGCTCACGATCACTATTTGTGGTGTCTTATGGGAGAGGCCTATGTTCAGCAGTGGACGGATAAGGATTGGGACGATGATGATGATGACTGATTTAATAGGCAATCATAATCCCACTGTGCCAGAGTGCCCACATGAAGTACCTAGTGGAAATAGTCGTCCATGTTTATGTATTTCCACGGTCGCGATAGAATATGAAGGAATATGTATCCCATAGATCAGCTGAAGATCTTGAATAACACATTAGGCTAATTTTTATCTTAATATTTCTACGGAATAGTTACAGAACTCTTTACAATACTTATTAACATTTCCCAGCCATCATAAACAACGATACACTCCGTACGACAATGGACCGCGAATGGGACCGCATTGCGCCCATCTCTTTCATCCTGCCCCGGGAGAACGCCACGAGTAAAGTCCGCGCGTTGCGTCGCGCGTACCTCGGGGAGAAGGCCTTGTCTAATGACGCGAACACCGCCTACCGGTTGGGGAAGCTCTACGGGGATGCTATCACTGCTTTTCCTGTACACAGGTACCCATCCAAGTTTTTCAAAAATGTTCCTAAGGCCACCAAAGTATATTTTACATCCCTCTTACGGTGAAGGAAATCATCGTGAGGAAATCGATATGTATGTCCTAGGACTCATCACGGTTCGAAGTCACGGGACATTTGCCAATCCGGAGTTGGCCCCCGTGGCATCCTGCCTAACGTCCCTAAGAGTTTAAGAGTTACCCTACGGTGGGACAAGGCATTCACCCGCATTTAGTCATGTTTTGCACTCGAAAAGCTTTGAGGCCGCAACTCTTACAAATCTGCTGTAAAGTGTTTCCGCTTGCTAGATCCGGACCGATCACATAATCTGGTAGATGACGTTATGTGCCTCAGTGGAATAACAGGAAGACAGCAGTAGGTAGGTACTTACTTTCATCTCGACGCGTAACACCCATCAAGAAAGAGAGATAATACTCTCTGCACCGCTCCCACGTTTTACGACCAGGTGTGTGCAACGAGTGAAAATCTGTTGTGTTATTGTTCACAGATTAGCGAACCTAATGTGTCGTCACTCGAAGCACCCGGTGTGGTACTACCAGCTCGACTACATCGGCAACCGGAGCTTCTACGAGGATCCGGTGACCAAGAGACCAGCCGGTGAGTGAGTATATCTATCCGGGTACGCTTATTTCTCAGTAGTTGGATTGGGTTACCTTCTATCTATTCCTACTACCTATATCTATATAGTATCCTAGCTGCGCCCCGCGGTTTCACCCGCGTAAGTACCGTTCCTATAGGATTTTCGGAATAAAAAGTAGCCTACGTGTTATTCTAGGTTTTCAGCTACCTAAATTCTAAGTTTCATTGCAATCGGTGAAGTAGTTTTTGCGAGAAAGAGTAACAAAGTCACATACATAAATACATATACAAACTTTCGCGTTTATAACATTAGTAAGTAAGTGTAAGATATATTTTACATATATATGACTATAGTGGGGTTAACGTTTGAATATCGTACTGTTGACTGACATCAGTCATTTCAACCACCTAACATACACCTGACCACATAACACAGTAACACTAGGTGAGAAAGTAACACTCACCTAGTGTTACTTTCGAACATCATAAGCCTGGGGCTAAGTGGCATGAAGGTCTTGGCAGAGTATGTTCATCATAATGATAGGTAAGATAAAGGTAAAGGTACGATCGGAAAATGTTTTTTGAAAATCGCATGACATTTCAGCGTGATCTAGGTAGTAAAGCAATAAACTGGTGATTCCTAATTTGTCCAATAACTATTTGAATCTGTATCAGGCGTGGCGCACCAGGATGACCTCCTCTACCTCTTGTCCCTAACGTACCGCTTCCCTCTGATACCGGTCAGTGACAGCAAGGACTCCCGCATGGTCGACATCATGACAGCCATCTGGTACAACTTCGCTAAGTTCGGGTACGTACCTACCTATGTATACCTACATGTCTTCTAAACTAAGAAGAGTTCAGGTACACACGAGTTTAAACTTTAGAAATATCTGCAAGTAGACCACAAGCATTTCAAAGGACGATGGATCGATTGACTGACTTGCTGACTGAACTATACAGGGTGTTCCGCGGATGACCATTTAAGCCGAAAGGGGGTTGTTCTAGGCGTCTAGGCGAACAAATTTTGTTCTACAACTAACACCAGAGGTAATACGGAATTCGTTCGAAAGTAAAGTTTGCTCAGCTGTGATAATTTACCTTCATTATTATATGTAGGTACTTACATATTTTATGATATTGCCATTTGGTCAAATAAAGTCATTTTGGCTGTTAGAGGGGGGTACACAGTACACAATACACATAACTCTAAAAACAAGCACTTATTTCGAAAATGGAACTCAAAAATAAAAAATAGCTTTTAATAGTATGACTGGTTACTGCAGAATACTAGACATTTTGACATTTATTATAGTACGCTAGACATTATGGAACCAAACGGTTTATGTGTTTTATGCACCGAGGTTCTAAAGGGTTGTCTTATTATAGCGGGCGTCATATTGAATCCAAATCGTAACGAAGGACCCTATACTCCCGACCGTAGCGAGGGTGTTAAAAACTTACCTCCTGAACGAAGCCAAGGAGTTATGTCCAGAGTAAAGCGTGGGA
This sequence comes from Idaea dimidiata, assembly GCA_949358125.1. Classification (NCBI taxonomy): domain Eukaryota; kingdom Metazoa; phylum Arthropoda; class Insecta; order Lepidoptera; family Geometridae; genus Idaea; species Idaea dimidiata. The sequence goes on along the minus strand of OX442334.1, from coordinate 24,470,639 downwards.
TTCCAGCGCCCAAGATTAAGACAGGCAGACAATAAGAAATACTATAAAAATTAGCATTTGATTAACAAAAAAACAATATATTGGTACTACGTGTATAAAATACATTACCTGCAGCTCTTAATGATAATTAAATTTATCAATGTTGCTTCAAAATGACGAGACTATATAAGCATCGGCCTTAACCGATGAAAAAAGTTGGCGCTATAATAAACTAAAAATTTTGCTTAACCATTCCGTCAGCTCCCGGATAGCCCAAAGAAGGGACAGACACAGTGTGTTTTGAGACCCGATTTTGTTGCATGGTTCGGTTTTTTTTATAAATATAAAATTTAGATCATTCCTAGCACTACTGTGTGACTCCGATATCGATACGACTGATAGTTACGTAGAAAATTAGAGTCAAAGTTTGCATATTTTGTGTCATGAAAATCCCTAAAAAAATTATTAAAAAAAAACTGTGCCACGTATTTTAGTTTTAATTTCATTTATAAGTAACATGTATAACACTCTACCTTTTCACAAATTTTTGGGTATCTACAATCAATAATTAAAGAATTATTAACAATTTTGTCAATTTTCTTCTTCAACTTATAACTTCACTTTAACGCCGAATTATGGGGTTTTTTCTGGACTAAATTATTATTTTTACATGCCTTTATCGATCATATTAAAATTACAACATAATTCAGCGTTATTCAAAAGTTATAACATAATTTAATCTTAACCGGGTTTTCCGACTCTAGGGTTATCACTTCACCTAAAATAAAACAAAATCCGGATATTTCGATTTATATCCATCATTTGTGAATAATAAACATTCCTTAAGTATTTGTGTATAGATATTTGTTTCTGGTCTGGGTGTTGAATGTATTATAATTAGTAGGTATGCATTTACAAAAAAAAAAGTAGTAGGGTAAACCTGGGAGAGATGCATATAGAGGAGAGATGCCTACAAAAATTTAAAATCAAATTTTAAAAAAATTGTGATTTCTGAACGCATCCAACCGGGTCAGTTGCATTTCGAAAACCTAGGAGCAAGTTTTTGTGCAAGTGGTTCCCGAAAATAATTGTGATTTTTGTATTTATTTCGAGTTAAAATGTAAGTACTATCGCTCAGACCTATAATTTTTTTCTAAAGAACATTTTAACCAAAAAAATTCAACATTTTTTAATGACTTCTTTTGTTTTTTTTCCAATTTTACTGATGGTAATAATCATTGTTGTCACGGCAAAGACGCCATTTTTAAAGTGCGTTCCATTTTACTGATTTAAAATATACTAGGCTTCTCACCCAGTCATCTGGGAGAGACGCCTAATTGATTTTGGGGGTAAGACGACTAAACATTTCATTTGTTATATTATTTTTTAGATGCCGCGGGTCTACGTTAGGAAGATGTCTGGCCGAAACAGGGCTTTGTGGTCAGAGAGCGATTTAAGAAACGCAATTAATGCGATCAAAAGCAAGGAAATGAACCGTAATCAAGCAAGCAAGCAGTTTAAAATCCCGTATCGGACTCTTGAACGTAGATATAAGTCAGGTAATAACAAAAAAGGCCGTCTAGGTCCTAACTCGTTGTTTGGAGATAATGAAAAGAAGATAGTCAGTCATATCAAGAAACTACTAGAAATCAAGGGGATTTGCTCCATCCATCGCCGATTTACGGGTGATGGCTTTTAACTTTGCAGAGAATTTAAATCTCAAGCATAACTTCAACAGAAAAAATAGTAAAGCAGGTTATTATTGGGTTAAAAATCTCTGATGAGACGAAATCCTGAAATCACTCTGCGTAAATCAGAAGGTGTTTCTTTACAAAGAGCTCAAGGAATGAACCACGAAGATATAACCGGATTTTTTAATCTATTGGAATCACAATTAGATGAGCATGACTTGAGAAACCAACCCAATAAAATTTATAACATGGATGAGACTGGGCTTCAACTCAATAATAGACCATCACACGTAGTTGCCATGAAAGGATCTAAATCAGTCCCACAATTAACTACAGCAGAGAGAGGAGAAAATATTTATTTGGTATGCTGCTGCAATGCAGAAGATAGTTTTATTCCCCCGGTGGCAATATTTAAAGGCAAAAATAAAAAGAACGAATTTTCTGATGGTATGCCTCCTGGTAGCCAGGTTTACATGAATGAAAAGTAAAGTTACATAAACGCTGAACTTTTTTTTAAATGGCTTAAGGAACAATTTATGCCAAGAAAACTGCCTGGTAAAGTTATTCTGCTTTTGGATGGACACACTTCTCATTGCAACTCTATTGACATGCTCGAGTTTTGCGAAGTTAATGAAGTGATTCTTTTGTGTTTTCCGAGCCACACGACGCACTACTTGCAGCCTTTGGACAGAGCATTTTTTAAATCATTAAAAAGCAGTTTTTACAACGAAGTCAATACTTGGATTCGAAACAATCCAACTCGTAAATTAGGCAAACTTCAATTTGGAGATTTATTGGGCAAATCTTGGGGTAAATCAGCCACCCAAAATAATGGTACGTCGGAATTTAGAGCTTGCGGAATTTACCCTGTTGACAGAAATGCAATTCCTGACTATACTTTTATTTCTGACAGTCCTGCACAGGCAGGTGAGACGTCAGTTAGTACAGCACTTGCTAGTGGTACGTCACAGCCTTCAACCAGCGGGTTAAATACATGGAACAAAACAACCATCTCTGATGATACATTGGAAACGGGTCCAGGCGTCTACTGGCACAGCTTATCTAAATGACTGGTACAGCTTATCAAAACCAGCAATTCAAGTAACGCCAGTAAAAAAAGATCCATCGAACAAACCTGACGGAGAAACACCCTCGAAAGTTTTGGATAAAGTGCACCCAGTTCCCTCTTTTGCGATGCGAACTACTTCTAAAAAGAAGCAACATGCGACGCTGTTAACAACCCCTGAAAATATTAAAAAAATAAAGATTATGACTGAAAAGAAAATAGCGACTGTGCGTACAAAAACCCCAAGACTTTTGAAGAAGAAAGGAGAATCTAAAACGAAAGTACTAAGAAAGGGAGCTTCTAAAAGGAATTATTCCAGAAAACCCAAGATCATTAAAATAAAAACATCAGATGAGTGGAGTGATGGGGATTCTGATTACTCCGTGCATGACGATTCGTCCACAGAGGATATAGAACGCAGCATCTTAGGAGATATCTGCATTGCATGTGGAGAGTATTATCATGCGACACAGAAAAACTGTGACTGGCTGCAATGCATACAATGCGAGGAATTACGTTATTACGTAGGCATCTCTCCCTGATACCTATTGGCGTCTCACCCATAGCTATGGGACAGATGCCTAATCGACAGACTAAAAATAAAAGGCTGTATTTCCTAAAATTAAGACTAAATTGTTATAATTGCTATGTTACCTCTTTAATAAATATATGATTGAACTATTGTCATTATTTGTTTTCATCTCCTTTCGGTAAATATGAAATTATGAAGCTTTATAAAAACTATAGGCACCCTCCCAGGTTTACCCTATATGTATTATATCAGTTGTCTGGCCACCGTAACACAAACCTAGTCTAGCTTGGGGCTAGATGGCGATGTGTAATTTGTCCAGCAATATTTATGTATTATATTATTATATCTATTTATAATTTATAAAATTCTTTATCCTAACTGATTGACATATCAACGCACAGCCTAAACCGCTGATCCTAAAGACATGAAATTTAGAGGGTCTTGGGTTTTGTGATATGTAGGTACTAAGAAAGGATTTTTCAAAATTCTATCTTCAAGAAACTGAAATGGGGGATTGAGATCACTGACTAATTTATCATGAAATCTCATGATTGGTTGATTTAATATGATTATATGTTTATAGGAGGAACATAGTAATATTAGTAGTACTTACAAATTTTATAAGATTTTAATTTAATAATATGAATTTAATTTAAATTAATTAATAATTAACTACCTACACCTACTTAAGTAGCTATAATGACATGTAACTTGAGTTATCAATAAAATATCTGTATCTGTATATAGGTAGATAGATTTACATTTGTTTCTTGTAAGCCACGCGGGCGAAGCCACGGGCAGAAGCTAATATGTAATAATTTGACTAAGTTTTCCTCAGATCGCTTGTGGCCACGAAGAACTGAAAAGTCCTCAATACGTCAGGTTTAAAAAGAAACATGATTAATAAGTTAAAATTTTTCTTTCAAAAATAACTCAGAAAATAATTAGTGATTTTCTTTTATTTCTGTGGGAAATAAAAACAAAAATAAAGTATCATATTTAATAATATTTATTGTATAAGTTTTTGAGACCACAATATAAATTTGGATACTTATCCGGTTATGTGGGTGACAGCCCTGAAGAAAAACATTAAAATACGTGTAACTTTTGAATAACGCTGAATTATGTTAAGGTTTTAATATGGTCGATAGAAGCATGTAAAAACAACAGTTAGGTCTGAAAAAAAAGCTATAATTCGGCGTTAAAGTGAAGTTATAAATTAAAGAAGAAAATTGAGAAATTCGTCAATAATTCGTAAACTATTGATCGTAGAAACTCAAAAATTTGTGACAATGTGAATTAATATACATACCATTTATAAATGAAACTAAAACTGAAATTTGTGGGACAGTTTTTTCTAAATATTTTTTTTAAGATTTTTATGACCCGGATAACCGGCAAACTTTGACTCTAATTTTCTACGTAACTACAAGTCGTATCGATGTCGGAGTCACACAGTAGTGCTAGGAATGATCTAAATTTTATATTTATAAAAAAAACCGAACCATGCAACAAAATCGGGTCTCAAAACACACTGTGAGACGGACAGACAGACTAACATGACGAAACTATACTAAGGGTTTCTTGTTCACTACGAAACCCTACAAAGAAATGTCTTTCAAAAAAATATTTTAATATAATATTCCGTTTGTATCATCTCAACGAACGATCATGTTCTTTTGTATTTAAGGCGCATTACCACGCCAACTAAGCTTAGGTAGGTAGTTGGCCCCTTCCGATGTGCGTCCACCTTGTCGTGGTGGGAGGGCTCAGTAGCTGCAAGAGGGGCAGTGAAGCCAAGAGGCGCACGAGGTGGGAAGCCGGGCTTGCCCGGCTTCTAACCCGTAAGCCCGCGTCAGCGGGCCCGGGGGCCCTTTCCTTAAGGAGAGGCCGCGTGGAAGAAAACCACTATAAAAAATTACGAGAGGGTGCCGGGCCGTCGTGGTATTTGCCGGGGCCTGGCTGCCAACCGTAAGCCCGCGTCAGCGGGCCCGGGGGCCCTTTCCGCAAGGAGAGGCCGCGTGGAAGAAAACCACTATAAAAAATTACGAGAGGGTGCCGGGCCGTCGTGGTATTTGCCGGGGCCTGGCTGCCAACCGTAAGCCCGCGTCAGCGGGCCCGGGGGCCCTTTCCGCAAGGAGGGGCCGCGTGGAAGAAAACCACTATAAAAAATTACGAGAGGGTGCCGGGCCGTCGTGGTATTTGCCGGGGCCTGGCTGCCAACCGTAAGCCCGCGTCAGCGGGCCCGGGGGCCCTTTCCGGAAGGATGGGCCGCGTGGAAAACAACCACTATAAAAAATTACAAGAGGGTGCCGGGCCATCGTGGTATTTGCCGGGGCCTGGCTGCCAATCACCTCGGCCCTTGGTGGTGATCTCGGGGGGGATTCACCACCGGCTTTAGGGGCCCCGAGACGGCGGCGTGTCCGCGCCTCTCGGAGAGGGTATCACACTTCCCACCCTTTTTATTAAAAAAGGGTGTCTGGAAGTGTTTGTGAGAGGGGGCCGACCGCGGCCAACCGCCGTCGGGGTCAACGGTAGTATTATCAGGTCCCGTTGACCCCGACAATTGCGGCGTGAGGGACACCGTGGGTTTTTAGTGGATATACCCCTGGCAAACACCATCTAGACCAGGGGGGACCTCCACTCACCGGGCCGCTCTCCCCCGAGAGCGCCTGATGGTCTTAATCAGATTTTCCCACGAAAAAAAAAAAAAAAAAAAAAAAAGGTAGGTAGTTGGCGCTTAACTAAACGCTGTTTGCGACGATAATGTTTGTGTGTTTGTTCCAGAGACCCGAACCCCTGCCCCGCTGGAGGTTCACCCCCCGAGCTGTCATCCCTCTCGTGGCCCCCCATGACCCCTGACAGTAGGGAATACTTGAAGATCAACGAACAGTTCTCAGTAAACTACAAGTTGAACGAGGATCGGTTTCACGTGTGGGATCAATTATATCCCATACAATATTAGTTGGGTGGTTGGGTTATCCCAGGGGGAGTTATTCTATAACAAAATCCTGATAGGCATATTACATTTTGTCATGTTCGTTTTCGAACTTTTATTGATAATTTTGCAAGAAATTATATTTTTGTGATATTGCGTCACTCGAAACAAACTTGTCTATTTAAGATTTTTGCATTGTCTTTGCCAAACAAGCAATAAACGATGAAATTGTTGTCTTTTATTTTGTTTTATGATTTAGAAATTTAAACAAACTTGATAAAAGGTAAGTAGGGACCTAAATTTCATTACGTTCAGATAGGTTCTTCTAATAAATTGCTCGCAAGGTCTACTGTTCGCTGGACTACTAGTTATTTTTATTTTTAGACAAAAATGAAAGAATTTTTTAATAACCAGCATTTGAAAGGGCTATAACTTCGCTAATTAAGATCTGGAATTCCACATCTCACTAATATTATAAACGCGAAAGTTTGTACGTATGTATGTAAATCGTGAAGAGCAGCTAATGAGTCATTTGTAACATGAGGAGTGGCTCCATCTTGCTGGAAAAAGGTGTTGCGGTTGTAGCCATACTGGTTTTGCATTTCTGTAGCCAAAAAAGTCCGGATCATATGGCAATATCGATCAGAATTAACAGTCTGAGTTCGACCACGTTCATCCTCAAAAAAATAAGGACCAATTATTCCTTGACTTGATATGGCAGCCCAAACAACCACTTTTGGCGAGTGCAACGGCTTCTGATGCAGTTCTAGCGGATTCTCGGAAGCCCAGTATCTGCAATTTTGTTTATTCACGTGTCATCGGTCACTTCACGGTCATCACGTGACCGTTGATGTGAAAAGTCGATTCGTCGGAGAACCAGATGTTATTGAAACTCCTAAAACGGTTTTTCATTATCCTACAGAATTCGACTCGTTTATCAGGATCATCAGGCTTCATTTCTTGAACAATAACAATTTTATAGGGGTGAAAATGTAAGTCTTTCGAAATAATGCGATGAACCGTAGATTTGTTTAAATTAAGAGAAGCTGCGCGCAATCTCAACGACTGTCTTGGGTCGTCCATAACAGACTGGCGAACGCGATCGACGTTCATGCTCGTTCTTGATGTCCTTTTGCGCCCAGACGATTTGTCCGGCATTGTATTCCCAGTCTCTTCAAACTTGCACACCCAATGCTTAATTAAATTGGCACTTGGCACATGTTTTAAGCTTGTTACTTTAAAATGTGTCCTGTAGAGACGACGAAGAATAGTGTAAGAATCGTTGTTTTTATAAAAAGCTCGCACGCAAAACGCGCGCTGCGGTCCCGTGTAACGATTCATGGCTACTAAACTTAACAAGCCGGCCAAGCGTTTGAGTTTTGAGTATTCGTCAATTCAAAAACGAAAAACTTTCTGAGACACCCTTTATATCCGTAGATATGTGACTTTGTTAATCTTTCACGCAAAAACTACTGAACATAAGTAGCTGGGTACAGGCAATAACACATAGGCTACTTCTTTATCCCGATAGTCCCGCGGGAATGGGACTGACGCGGGTGAAATCGCGGGGCACAGCTAGTATTATAAATACTTACATACTCAGCAAAAATGACTCATTAGTAACTCTTGCGTGTTCAAATTAGCACCCTAACTTCAGTTACAGAAGAAAAAAAATGAATTGATTCAATTTTAATGAAAATACCATGTAAATTAACTCTAAATCCGAAGATGGTAAGGTTGCTTTTTTCTTGAAGAATTGTGAATGAGTCGTTGAGGTACTTAACTGTGGGGTACCTTAGCGCATGCGCGTTGTAATAGGGGAGGGAAACTGGTATCGATAAAACAAATGTGCAAAACAAAAAGAGGTCTTTTAATCCTATTCTGCAGAAAAGAACAGTAGGTTTATTTAATAAAATGCAAATACCGACCTAACCGGTGGGTAAGTTTTTTGGCGTAAAAGTTCCTTTTCCAGTTAGCCAGCACTAAGAAGGATTTTTTACAAATCTTGTAAGTTTAAAAAGTTTTTAAGCTCCAGTTTCGTCAAACAAGTCAGCAGAACTGGAAAACGACTTGTCTAATCAGTAAAATATTTAATCCGACCTGGAAATCGATTTTCTAGAACTTAACGGTCGGTTAACTAAAACAGGCACGTTCATAGAACTCACATATTAATATTTCTTTTCGTTTTTATTGCTCAAGGCAGCAAGGAGAGCAAAGATGCAAGGTTTAGCAGGGAGAGATATGGCAGAAAAATTATAACATGTCACGTGATTCCTGTGCAGCTCAGTGGTTAGAGCAGTCGCCTGGTTAGCGAAAGGACGCAAGTTCAAATCCTGTCATGGGGATTTTTTGGAAATATTTACTTGCTAAAAATATTTCTAACTCACATATTATTCAACTAACGCAACGTGTTACATTGTCGTCGTGCCAGTTTTGTTGATCTGTACCTAACTATTTAGATTTCTAAACCATCTCTAAATCGATAATAAATAAATCTCTCAACTGCACATCACTAGACTATACCCCAATCGCAATGAAATGTCTGTTCTGTGGAAAGTGGAAACTCTGCTTTTATTTTCATCTACTATGAAGAACTAAATAGTAAGGAGAATTGTCACCACGGGATTGACACACGTGTGAGTACAGTGTAAACACGTTTAATGAAGCTTTAATCTAAACATGTTTACGTATTTGCTGTTCATGTTTTAGTCAGTCGTGTCATTAAGGCAAGGCACATTTTTAAGGCTTCGAAAGAACAGTGCCTATTTTACTAATTACGCAAATTATATAAGACTAATAAGAGTAAAAAGAGACTTTTTTTTAGTCGGTTAAGAACAGAATACCAACCGAACTTAAACCTTATAGCTTTTTTTTTTTCAGAAATAAAAAAAAACATTATCAGATTGAAGTGGAAAATATGACGTCATCTCAAGCAAGAGGTGAGTAATATTTCAAACTAATTTGTGTCGTTCCCGTGGGAATATTGACAGCAAATAACCTAGGTCCTTCTTCAAGGTCCCATCTATATCTCTTACAAAAATTCATTAAAATAGGTTCAGCGGGTCAGGCTTGTCAACAAAACAGACAGACAGATATACAGTACTAGCTGTGCACCGCGATTTTACCCGCGTAGATACTGATCCCGCCGAAATATCGTTCAAAGTTTCATCGCAATCGGTTCAGTAGTATTGGCGTGAAAGAGTAACAAAGTCACATACACATCCATACATACTTTCGCGTTTATAATATTAGTAAAATGTAATAAAATTGGTGTCAGATCATAAATGGGGATATTCTAGACGTCCAGGCGAACAACTTTTGTTCTACGATTTTTTTTAAACTTTACTTGAAAATCAGCTGAGTACGAAGTCATTGACCTTAACTTGACCGTATATTTGGGCTGAACTACTACAAACTAAACATTGATAGCGTTTATTTTCAAAAACAACTGTTTTAGCTTTTTTATAACATAAACTCAAAATTAAAAGAGAAAACGTAGATATCGGTGTTAACCACTAAAGTCGTCGGTTCTAGTTCAGCCCTTGTTAGCTATCTTTATCGTCAAGGTGAGTGTGCTACTGAGATATATGTGTAAGTAGTTATCAAACACTCACCTTCTGAACCGTTTGTCATGTAATGTAACCAGCTTGAATTCTGAAGTAACACATAAAGCATGTGAAACTATTCTTTACCCTAACTACTACCTTACTAACTTTAGCTAAGTATAAAAATAATAGAGCCTCAACTTAAAATATGTTTTATTCTGTTTTTCACCGTGTAGCTATCACGGCTCATGCATGACATACAGCCTGATGACAGACAGTTGAACAGTAAAGTCTTAGTAAATGGGTGTCCGTTTTTATTTTACCCTTTGGGTACGGAACCCTAAAACAGCCAAAAGTGTGTCGGATATTCAAGCAGCTGCATTCATAAATTTCCAGGATGCTTAGCAGAGTCGACCTGGCTATCGTCGTGCGAGGAGTTATCGGTCCCGGCTACATCTGCTAGTAACGCCTGGAGACAGCTGAGTACCGCTTCACCTGGAGATGACATCTGGCACTCGCTCAGAAACTGTGTGGCATATCAGGTGAGAGAATCCCAGGTTTTACAACAATGAGCTTTCCTCAAGCTAGAGTAGGTATTGAACACGGTCTACGACTTAAATGAAGTACCAGGAAAAGAATACAGCTTCACCTGAGAACAACATCATCTGTGATATTGTATTGGCTGATATCAAACTTTATTTAAACCTATAGTTACAAAAAAAACAAGTATAATATGTAGTATATCCGTTGTCTAGTACCCATAGTACAAGCCTAGTGCTTAGATAAGAATATCTAAATCCTGACGAATATATTTAAGACATGATATAGTAAAACTAAATTAACATTTCGATGGATGACGTCATCTGTTAACATTACCACCGAAATGGCAGAACCGTTTTTTAGGTCATGAATATATTATGTAGATATCTTTAATTACAAACGTAAGTACTACATTCTTCATCACGACTTATCAGTTTGAGATATATTTTTTGCCCCATGAAACTGTGTTTGTATGAAACATGTTCTGAACTGTTTCCAGGCAGGAGTGTGGGGCGAGCTGATATCGAAAGGTATGCAGGACGTGACCCAACCGGCGGCGTTCAAATTAGCGCTCGTGCTCCGACACACGCCTCAAGATGTCTCCGTGAAGTTGCTGGCTGATGTCTTGAAGAGCCATGCCCAATGTGTAAGTCAGATCTTGATATTTTACGGCAAAATGAGTGATATAATAATTACTATAGAGGTACCAAGCAAAGACACCTGTTTCCGAGAAAATCAGTGGTGACACACTGATCGACAAACGGACTAGAAAATGATCTCACAAGGCTTTCATTGTTTTCTTCAATTTAACTCAGAGGATTCTCACTAGCCCTATAAGCGCGCAGGTCTGGTGATCCAATGGTTTAAAGCCCATACAGTGGATTTAACTTAGAAAAGATAATTTATGACTTAAAATTAAAGTTAACCAGACTGCAAGTTTTTGTGGAATGGATCAGTCTTCGCTCTTTTTCTGTTTTCTGGCTGGGTTGTGTAGATAGAAATTGAAACCTTACAAAAATAAAACCGTTTCTGCATTCGTATTATACTTATCATTATTATTTTAAAATGAGATTTATGAGCACTATGAAGTACCTTGCTGCTTTGCGGTAAGTAATCAATGGAGATTACAGGTCACACAAACAGGCATTGATCGATACCTACATTTTAGGCTTTGTACAAGGTCTTTCTGTTGACTGCTGCTAAATAAAGCTTACTTTTGAAATATACTGAGACACTCCTGCAAGAAGCTTGGTTCTGCAAGGAGATATCCAACTAACTCACGTTCTATGTTCCAGCGTGACCTAACCTCCTACATCCTCGCGCTACTAACAGAAGACGAGACCCCCTCCCCCGCCCCCCTCTCGCCCCCCTCCTCCCCATCTCCCCCCGGGCCGGCTCCTCGCCGCGACCTGCAGCTGTTCAATGACTGCGAGCTGGCGGTGCTGGCTGCGGCAACCACGTTGTACAACCGACATGCGGCTCTGGTCCGGAATGAATACGCCACTATGACTGAGAGGACTTATGCGGAGTTGAGGATTAAAGTAAGTAGGGACCAAAGCGCAAAGTGTTTCAAGTCTGGCAAAATTTTCTTTAGTTATAGCCCGTATAGGTAAAGTTATAAGAGGTGGCACCTTTAAGAGAGCCATCCTTTAGTTTCGACGCTGTTATGTAAATACCTATTTGTAATTTGTTTACATTCCAGGTACTGAACCAGCTGACCCGAATACCAAAGCTGTACCACACGATGGAGTTCCAATCGTTAGAACAACCCGCCAGAGACAACATCAGCCGGGAGATACACTCGCTCAATAAACAACTGCTCAATAAATAGATAAATATACAATAATTTTAAATGTAAAAGTTTAGATGTTTCTTTGTGATTCAAACTTCTGAACTGATTGCCATGAAACTTGGTTCGCAGATATCTGGAGATCTGGATTAAATATAGACTATTTTTTTACCCGACATTCCCGCGGGATTAGGACTTACGGGTATGAAAGCTTCGGGTTTTGCTAGTAGAATAATACTTAGTAGAAGGCAATAGTGGGCTTATTTTATGCTGCTGGGTCAGATTTCCACTTGGGATCTAAAAGGGGAAACTTACCTTATAGATTATTCTCATTTTGCTAATTTCCGAGTCATTGGCTTAAAATCAATCCACAATGTATGTCAGTAAAAAGCATTTTGTGAATGGCAAATCAATTCTTATGGAAACGTTCCTAAAAAATTAAAAAAAATCAATTAATCTTACAAAAATCACTTATTAAGTACCTTCTTTTGAAATCGGCCGTTAGATAGTTACCTAAATACCTACAGACATCTTAGATTTGCAGGTGCTTTGAATTGACTTGCATCGGCTCGAAAATTCAGCACACCGTAAGAATGGTTCAATATTATGTTATGTACCCATGTTTGATCATTATCACGCCAACATATTTGAGGACCTACCTAGTTGGCGGCAAGATATGCCTACCCCTAGGTCCTACTCTACTACGGTATACTACCTACTGACAACTTATGCAATTTTGTTGGCGCGGTAATAATGCGCCTTAAGAAATAGTAAGAGAGAATGTTCAATGGTGAATTAAATATTTTATTGGTGGAACCAATGTGATGCAGAAAAACATGCTAAGTGTACTTCTTCCAGTTATAATAATGCATTGTATCTAGTATTTAGTGTAGTTAGGTTGGTATTTAGAAAGGAACTTTATTTCGTTTTTGTAAGTTATCGCTTAATTCTCACCGAGCAGGCGTGCACATAAGTACCTACAGCAGGTACCCACCTACGAAGGTATTGTTTTTTAATCAACAAAATAATTAAGTGTAAAATACCTAAGAATTAAATGCTACATTGTTGCTTAATATTTTATTTTCCATTCAAGAATAATCCTAATTTAATCCCCTATAGTTATTAGATTGGATATTTAATGCGTTAGCATCACCTATACTCTTCTTCTTTACTATGGCTTTTCCATTCGGACATTTACCAGTGTCAATTATTAGTATTTGAAAGTTATTTGCATCGAAACAGTCAAGTCGTCCTAATTAAAGTCAAATCGAGGGAATCATTGTAAAACGGCCATTTTTTTTTACAATGTTTTTTTCACGGAGATTTGGAAACAACGATAAAGTCCATGTTTTGCACTGATTTTCATTGTTGTTACACTTGTGCACCTTCTCAAAACTGAATTGGTTAATATGCCCCCAAAATTAAACAATTTACACGCATTTGAACTAGGTTTGACAAAAATGAAAATTTAGCACCACATCTCCTCAACACGTTCCCGCCAAAACTCCCACCTTTTCTCGTACTAGTTGTATAGTATAGTTCGACGCTTAAAAGGTAATAGGGGATAAGCGACACTTTGGTCCAAAACGACTTTTAAATGCAGTCTTACTTGAAATTTTCCGCTCTATCGAATGCGCTCACTCCCGTGGCTCTACGTTGATCTTTTTGTCGCTTGAATCCAAGCACTTTTAAATGTCATTTTGGTATTACCGACCGTATTTTAGGCCTTTTTTACTATAAAGGTGCTTGTACCATCGTAAAAATAGCACTATTTTTGACTTGTAGTCGGTAATGTCTCTTTACTTTTTACCGATGTAGAGATTCGGGGTGCTTATGTTTCGCTACCATAAACACGTGTTTGAAAAGTTAGAACTTATACCTCTTTACCTTTGTCATCAAAAGTATTAAGCATCGGTTATACCTTACTACCATTCATAAGTTTACAATGTAGTTGCCGCTTATACATAACTACCAAAATCGAATTTAGTATGACCTGTCACTTATACCTTACTACCACTTGCAACGTTACAACACCGTCGACGTTTATCCACTATTACTAAAATATAATTTAATATTGAAGTGTCGGTTATATCCTACTACCAATTACTATTATAATACAACACTGTCGCTATTGCTATACTACCTCGAAATGATCATTCGCTAATTGGTAATTACGCAAACATGCATGCGTGTCCACTCCTTTTCTGAGGTACCTTTTAAGAAGATACGCCTGAGTAGGTACATTATGTTATTTCTAAAACTTTATTTTTGTAACTCTGTAACTACTTTTTATAATTGTCTTTAGGTCATCATCATCATCATATCACCTGTAGGACATCCACTGTTGAACATAGGCCTCCCCTATCGATTTTCAACCAAGGCGGTTGAATGCAACCTGCATCCACCACTGGCTCGCGGTCTTAACCAGGTCATTCGTCCATCACGTCGGTGGACGTCCTACGCTTCGTGTTCCGGTCCGTGGTCTCCACTCGAGAACTTTTCAGCCCCATCGGCCATCCATTCTCCGCGCTATTTTACCTACCCATTGCCACTTCAGCCAGCTAATCTGTTGGACTATGTCGGTGACCCTTGTTTCTCCACGTATCTCCTCAATTCTGATTCGATCCCGTAGAGAAATACCAAGCATAGCCCTCTCCATTGCACGTTGAACGACTTTGAGCCTGTACATAAGGCCTATCTATGGTGAAACACCACGTCTCAGATCCGTATGTCATCACTAGTAACACACACAAATTGAAGACCTTTGTCTTCGGGCACTGAATTATTTTGGACGAAAAGATGTTGGAAGTTTCCCGAACGCTGCCCATCCGAGTTAGATTCGACGATTGACCTCTTTCTCGTCTTCCTCTTTCTTGTCCAGCTAGATAGGTCCAGCAACATGGTCATTTCACATGACTTTCGTCTTGTCCATGTTCATCCTAAGGTCTACCCTTTAGGAGACTCGATTAAGGCCTTCTAGCATATTGCCGAGCTCTTCCATCGTCTTTGCCATGACTACGATATCGTCGGCAAACCGAAGACAAGTGATGTATTCGCCGTTAATGTTGATGCCAAGTCCTTTCCAGTCTATGAGCTTGAAGGCGTCTTCCAGAGCGGCCGTAAACAGTTTCGGAGATATGACATCTCCTTGTCTGACGCGTCTCTTTACGGGAATAGCCTTCGAAGTCTGTTCCTGTACTCGGATTGGCTCATGCCAATGATGGCGTTTTTATACAAGCACTTCAATACTTCGATGTGTCAATAGTCAATTAGGCATCGCTGGAGAGATTCGAGCACAGCCCATGTCTCGATCGAATCAAAGGCTTCTCATAGTCCACAAACGCTAAGCAAAGTGGCAAGTTATACTCTTCGGTCCTCTGTATAACTTACCGAAGCGTATGGATATGGTCTATGACACTGTAGCCTTTTCAGAACCCGGCTTGTTCGGGCGGCTGGACGTCATCAAGCCTGCGCTCGAGACGATTCGCGATGACCCTTGAAAACAACTTATAAACATGGCTCAAAAGCCAGATGGGTCTTTAGTTCTTTAATAAGGTGTTGTCACCTTTCTTAAATGGGTATTTATCCCAGTGTGTGGAAAGGGGCAGCTTTGGTCCCCATCCATAAGACTGGTGCTAGAGATGACCCCCACAACTATCGCCCAATCTCATTATTAAGTAGTGTTTCTAAACTTTTGGAACGAATTGTCAATAGGAGACTGGTTGACTTTGTCGAGTCAGGAGGGCTAATCTCAAGCACTCAGTTTGGTTTCCGAAGGGGTAAATCAACAGAGGACGCAGTTTTACTCCTAACTGACCTAGTTTCCGATCATCTGGATGCTGGAGATAAGTGCATTGGAGTCTTCTTGGACCTATCCAAGGCCTTTGACTCGGTATCCATACCTATTTTATTAAAGAAGATGGAACATTATGGGATACGAGGCAGGGCTCATGAATGGTTCAATAGCTATCTGACAGGTAGAGCACAACAGGTGAAGGTTGGAGAGCACATAAGCGATCCCTTACCTATTTCCTTCGGCGTGCCCCAGGGAAGTATTTTAGGACCGTCCCTATTCTTATTATATATAAATGATCTATCAGCCATCACTTCCCTGGACGCTGAAGTCATATGCTATGCCGATGACACAGCACTTGTCCTTTGGGACAAAAGCTGGACTAGGGTTTATCAGAAGACTGAAAGGGTCATGTCCATAGTAGCAGGATGGATGCGCAGTAACTTACTAACGCTAAACCCTACTAAAACCAACTTCATGTGCTTCCATAAAACGGCGGCCTCTCGCCCCTCAGGTCTAGCTAAAAATGCAATTTCACTACACTTACCTATGTGCACGGAAAATATTTTGGGAAATAGGTGCAAATGCGCAGTAATACAAAGAACTAAAACAGTCAAGTATCTCGGAATTATTATTGATGAGAAATTGAGCTTTAAGAGTCATATGGAGACGACAGCGAGTCGAGTTAGAAAACTGATGCATATTTTTAGAGAACTCCGAGAATGCGTGAACCCTTTGTTACTCAAGAGAATCTTCCTGGCACTATGTCAGTCGGTTGCAATTTATTGTATCCTGGCCTGGGGCGGAGCCCCAGCCTCTACCCTTCTGACGTTAGAGAGAGCTCATAGAGGTGTACTCAAGGTGGCAATGAGAAAGCCGAGACGGTATCCCACAACGACTCTTTACCAGGAGGCTCAGGTCCTCAGTGTAAGAAGACTTTACCTTCTAAGGGTTGCCCTCTTTGTTCATAAATCCGAAGCAACCGTACAGAGACGCATGAGACGAAGTAATAAAAGGGTATTTTTCATGAATGTCCCCTCGGTACGAACCGCCTTCGGCAGTCGTTTCAGTAAACATATTTTCCCGATAATATACAACAACCTTTCGGATAAATGTGATCTCAAGCAGTGTACTTTGGCTTCTGCTAAAGCCCTACTGACTAAATTACTTATGACATTGACTTATGACGACTCAGAGGGATTAATGACGACTCCTAGGTGACCCAAAGGGGTATCCTACATCCTATATCCTACATCCCATCCTCATCCCTAAACCCCCCTTTTCTTTTATCATTGCTAGGTCTACGTACCCTCGGTCTTAAGACTGTGGTGTTACGTGGTGATCCCTGATTTTCCTTAGGCCCCCACCCCCCTTCCCCCTCGTTCCTACCTATATTTTATATTCATTTTATTATTTATTTACTAATTATTTTCCTATATATACATATGTATCTGTTTTTAAGATAAACCGCTCATTAAATAATTGTATTTTTCTTTCTTTATTTTTGGTTTAAAGACAGATAAATGTACCTACTATTGTGTTCTGATATATTCCCTACACAGGACAGGCTCAGCCTAGTGTGGAGGGATAGTGTAACTGTGCATTGTACATTTCTGTGATAATAAAGATTTATTATTATTTATTATTAAATAACAAAACCACCACGCTTTTGTTCCATTCTTCTGGCGTTGTACCATCAAGCAAGACGGCATTGAAGAGTTTCTGAAGGACTTTAAGTACCTGTGATCCACGCGCTCCATTCAGAAGCTCTGTTTTTATCTGTTTTTATTCTAATCTCGTACAGACTAATGTCCGGGATATCCTCGGTGTAGTGTCGGGTCATTTTGACTCGCGGGTCTCTAGCTAAACTGCTAGCAGGTTTAGCGAACGAATCGTATAGCTATCCATAGAACCTTTCGATTTTTTTATTTATTTTGTTTATTTATTTACACACAACAAAAATTGAACATAACACACCCTAATTGAGAGTCGAACCTTCGTATAATTTTCAATTATTAAGGTGTTTTAGACTGTAGCCACCCATATAGATCAAAAGATCTGTGCTTGGGTGAACCACCGTAAAACGACATTTTCCCTCAACACTTCGGCTTTAGTGGAGGCTACGCTGCCGTCATCTTTCTTCAGCTTCGTCATCTGGCTTAGCCCAATAGACATATCCCTTGCGAACACTTTGGAGCCCTTGTTCCACTCGATCGTATCCTTAATACGCAAGGCATTAAGAAACCGATATCGTGACGCAAGGATTTCCAAATTCGTCTATTGAGCCGCCTATGTGAGTCCACATCATCGGGAGACTGCAGTCGCAGTGATCTCCGCTCAGCCATGAGGTTAAGGGTGTGATCAGAGAGTTTCTGAGGCCTATTTGTACGGCGGGTCTTAAAGTACTTAGACCCCGCCGTAGGGACAGTTTCTACAAACTTGCTATTTATATCGTTCACCAATGCAACATCAGCTAGGCAGTCGAAGCGGTTGGAAAGCTCAAGTTGAAAGCTTTTGGATATGGGCACAAGTAGGACGGAGCGTGGACTTCATCAACCGAGACCGTTAAAGTCTAACGTTCATATTCAATGTGCTGCTGGTTTTCACTCTGTGGATCACAGATATATCATTGAATAATTATCCGTTTCTTGTTGGTCATAATGAAGTCAATCTCATTTTTCGTGGAACCATCGGGACTCATTCAGGTCCATTTCCTGTGAGGCGGCTTCTGGAAGAACGAGTTCATCATAAAGAGTCCCACCTTCTCCAGAAAATGGGCCAGCATGTGTCCGTATGGTTGCGCTGCTCATAACCAAATTGCCCTACTGTCAACTCATCATTGCTTCTCTTACCCAGGTTTGAGTTTGAAATCCCCCATAACAACAGTGAAGTGAGTTTTAACGATATGGTAACCCTATCATCATGTCCTCATACATGGTCTCAACTTCCTCATCTGAGTGTGTCGAGGTCGGTGCATATACCTGAACAACTTTAAGGGAATATCTTTTGGATATTCGAAGTGTTAGGTATGCGACCCTGCTCGACACACTTTCGATGGTAATAATGTTGCCAACGAGGGATTTGTCAACGAGAAACCATATCCCATTTTGGGATTTTAGGTCTCCTTCCCGGTAGAAGAGCAGGTTGCCGGACTTTAAGATTATCGTATCCCCTCCCTCTCGCCGGACTTTCGATAAACCTAAAATGTTTCATTTTAACCTACTCATTTCTTTTTCCAGCTCATCTATCTTTTCGCCTTCCCTCAAAGTGCGGATGTTGTGTGTTGCCAGGGCTAGTGGTCTCGGTTGGGGGTGATAGCGCGGCGTCTGCCGGAGATTGTTAGCACCCCTAGTCCAGCCTTTACCGTGGCCACTACCGTAGTCAGGAATAGCGAGTCCGCCGGGGACTCAGAGCCTGTTTTTTGTCTGCATAATTATGAAGGGGGTTGCCAGTACTCGCCACGCTTGGCAGGCGGGTTGGCGAGTGCAGTAAATGATGCGATGTAATACGCCGGAAGACACTGCTGCCAATCTTCTAGTGTTTGTCCCTCAGACGAGTCCTACGTCTCCCACGGCATTCTAAAGCCGGTACCCGCGGCATTTCTTAAGCCGGTATCCGTGTCTTTAGGTACTTTTTTTTTTAAATATTAGTAAAAACGTACTTTTGTTTTTATTAACTAACTTTAATAATTAGGTAACACCTATAACACCTGCTTCTCCATCCTTGGATTTTTCCAAGTACGGAGGGAGTGTCGGCGGCGCTATATATGACAGTAGGTGTATCTGGGTTAGGTGTAATTTTAAGGAAGAATAATGTTGCTTGTGAGTCTAGGGTTTTTAAGACTTAACGTTTAACCCACATTACCATATGCCCTGATAATGTTGTATGTAAGATATCCTTCTTTTCCTCTTGGTATAGAAATTTTGATGTGCGGATGTACCAAATTACCTTATTAATTAAGCCACTTACAGTGTCGTTAATGTCTAACTTCCTTAAAATGTTTTTGCTAAGCACTGTAGTTTGTCCTTTATTACCCTGTGGCATAATAATGCGAATAGTCTCGTATCCTTCTTTACCCATTTAAGCTACTCTACAGTCATGTGACTTATGCCCTGTTACCTTATCGTATGTGGATATCAAATGATACTAAGGCTTCTGTACTCTTTGATTTTTTCTGGGTAGATGTAACTTATGCCGTATTACCTCAAATGAAAATCAAGACCATTTGATTTAAGCGCCATCAAACCAGGTAATACAATGGTTAATCAAATTAAAGAAAATGCCAATTATTGCTTGTCTTTCTCTAGATTTCAAAACTGTTTCCATCTTACAGATATGACAATTCATTTAAAAGTTATGGCAATTTTTCTGAAATTTAAAACTTTAAACTGCTCTCCTGAACAATTTGGTTTTTGTCGCTTAGCCCCTATTACCTTTTAAGCGTCGAGTTGTTTCATTGTTTAGTGAATTGAATAGATAAATTTATGCAATAAATCTACTTGTAACGACATCTAGTTGGTCGAAGTCAAACTAGATAAGCAATTACATCGAGTGCTGCCAGTTTTTCTAACTTTCATATTGTTCTTGGGCATTCTTTGTGTGAGTGCGGTAACTATAATATTTACTACTTAGAACTTTATCGTTTTTTTTTTAGTTTTAAAATCTTTGTATGAAAATGAATATACGTCGTCATACTTATTTCGAGTTCATCGCATTAAAAACTCAAAAATCAAATGTTGTAAAATAAACATTGATGCTGGAACTTCGGGGACGAGAATGGTCACTCTGAAATCGAAAAAAAAAACAAAAAGTATGGCGAATCTTGAGTCTTGTGACTGCGTAATTAATTTCTTGCATTTTACTTAATTCTCCTTACTTTATAACGTTATATTCTCACATTATTGTGTGTAATCGCTAAAATACACGTGACACAAACATTCTACATTCGTTTACGAGGCAGTAAGTCCATCAGGTAAAGAAATGGATGCGGTGAAAGGTATTCCTACAAAGCGAACAAAGGTTCGATGGCTTCGAGGCGTGTCACTATCATCGACGTACCAAACCAACACAGCGAAGGGATGAACGGAAGGATTTGTAAGTAAAGTTTTCATAGTGTCGGGGTGTTCCAGGCAAAATGTCGTGGCGTCGCGAGGAAAGATCGCGATGGGAAGAGCGTGATCGAGACCGCGATCGTGAGCTGCGTGACCGAGACCGTGAGAGGGATCGTGAAAGGGACCGCGATCGTGACCGCGACCGCTGGCGTCGGTCGCCGAGCCCCGTGTCGCCGCGCCGGGACCGCCGCCGCCGCCGCAGAGACTCCCGCGAAGTCAGCGTCCCGCCACCGCCCTCTCCTCCAAAAATAAGCAAAAGATCGCGTTCTAAGACCCCGCCTCGCACTTCCCGAAGCCCTAGGGACAGATCCCGTTCTCGATCCCCCCGAGACTCCCGCGATAGGGACTCCCGTCGTGATGATTACGACGACGATGACCAATCAGCCCTTGGATTCAGAGACTGGCTCTGCAAATGTGGCCTTTACAACTTTAAAAGACGTCAACAATGCTACCGGAGAAATTGTGACGGAAAACGTTCAGACGGCACAGTTTTGGGAGGTGACACGGAACGTAACATGTCCGAAACCCCTGGCATAACAAAGTGTTTACGTTTCCGCAGACTCGATGCTCTTACTACAGAAGAAAAAATCCTTGAGGCTATTAAAGATCGTTGTTCCAAATCAGTTTTAGATTCTATAGCTGGAATCACTATCGGTAGGGAAGCTTTGACCGGAGCTTCAAAGTGTCTTGCCTATATTAATTTCAATTCAATAGCCGATTCAACGGCCGCTCATAATGAATTACTCAATTTACATCCTCCTTTAGAAATAGACGGTCGTAATGTTTTGATTAGCTTCAATAGTGGCCCTAAAAAGCCTCCGAAACCTACAGAGTATTCTCCTTACTATTCTCAAATGTCTAGCTATGGCAACACAGCACAGACTGGGAATTCACTATCAGAGGCTGACCGAGTGAACGCTGCAGCCGCGGTCGCTCAGTTAGCTATCGCCTCTGCTCAAGCTCGTAACTCTTGGACTCCTGTCACTACCCCTACCTTCACAACGAATGTCACTCCACCAAAAAATTTACCCACTGGGGATGGCAAAACTGTCTATACAGCCCCAGATGTCACAACATTCATGTATGATGAGCATTCTGGTTACTACTATGATCCTTCATCAGGTCTATACTATGATGGGAACACTCAATATTTTTATAATAATCAAATAAACCAGTACATGTACTGGGATGGTACAACAAACACTTACATACTCGCTCCACAAAATAAAACAACTGAACCGACAACACCAACTCCCCAAGTTGAAGCTCCGAAAGTTCCAGAAGAAAAGAAAAAGAAAGATAAAGAAGATAAGGTTAAAGTAGCAAAGAAAATAGCTAAAGATATGGAACGATGGGCTCGAACTTTAAACCAAAAGAAAGAAAATGCTAAGAGTAATGTTGTTATGGAACAAGTTTTAGATACATCGGCAAGTAAAGGGTCAGTTGATATAGGTTTCACAGTTTTAAGTGCTGGCCCCATCACTCACGTACGTGAAATTTCTCCCCCACCTCTTACTGAAGAGTTCCTCGTCAAAAAGGTCATTGAAACTCCAACATTTGATGCAGATGATGGCATCATTGATTGGGCTAAACTAACATGCCTACTTTGCAAGAGAAAATTCCCTTCAGTTGATGTCTTGAACAAGCATAAAACAATGTCTGACTTACACAAGCAGAACTTAGCAGAGTTTCATAAAAAGAATGATTTGTTACCCCAATCGAATGGGTATAGAGATCGAGCTGCCGAACGGAGAATGAAATTTGGTGAGGATGAAACACCGATTGTTAGAAAACGGTATGAAATGCCAGAAGCTCCTGTGATGATGGCACATCCTCCGCCCTCAGTTGTCGATACAATCGGTGGCAAAATGTTGCAAAAAATGGGCTGGTCCGAGGGTCGGGGCTTAGGGAAATCTGAACAAGGCCGAATAGCACCCATAGAAGCTGAACAGCGGCCAAGTTTAGCTGGCCTGGGCCAAAAACGGGGCATTTACACCCCAACTCCAGGGGAAACATACAGAGATACTGTAAAGAAACTCATGATTGCACGATACAAAGAAGTTGTGGGCCAAGAAGATGATAAGTAAAGGTGGGTTTTTATTTTATTTTAGTACTAATGTTTCTTTTACAGATTCAGGAGTATCAGGTATGCTATTTACTTAATCTAGTTCAAAATGGAAGGTGAAAGTAATGGGTTATTCCCTATCATCACCACAGCAAAGATATCACAGGTGGCAATTGGGATTTTTAAAATTAAATATTACATTTGTTAACGCCACAATTGTGGCAACTTTTAAATAGATGACTACATAGTGTGCTTTACTAAAAAATTTGAATCTGAACTACCTTAATAATATAAATACTTATGTACATCCTAATTTCAAAAATCGTTCCATTCTTATCATTTTTAAATATATTATTCAATTATTTCGTTTCAGCAATTATCTTTTTGTGGTTTGTTAACTAAACCACTAAACGATAAACTATTACTTGACGCGCCCATAAAAAATATCGTTTCTGACCATAAACTTGTGTCTAATATACAGAGAAAGGCATTTTACAGTTCAACTGTAACAAACATTACGGACAGACAGACGCTGTGAAAGTATTACTGGTTTTTTGTTTATTATGGAATCCTAAAAAATCGACTGCTGGAAAAACTATTTCATATAATGCAAGGTGGACAATGGGCGATGTTTGTCAAGGCTGTTTCCCAGGGCATTGTCTAATGTTTTGATTCTGGTTTCACTACAATAGATGTCGCTGACGTGCACTGACGATCCGAAGCGCCCACATACATCCTACTTTAGATAGTGGTGAGTATAAACTTAAAAAAAACCGCAAATTTTAACGTTTCTTCTCAACAGGGTAAACATGTATAAAATTGACGACGAATATTAATTTACCTACTGGTACTGGTACAATTTGTTGGTTGGTCCACAGGAATGAATCTTTTTTTTTTTACAGCATTTCAGTGAATTTCTATGGTTGTAGTAACCTTGTTATTATCCGAGTTCTTTGCTAGACTAAATTTTAGACCAAAATTGATTGTAACTATCTATGTTTCCATAAATCTTAACTAACAATTTGGCTATTGTAAGAATACTCTTCTTGTATTATCTATGAAAAACAATTTGCCATTTCATCAGATTACACCAAAAGGGTCATTCCCAATTGTCCCCGCTGCTTATCTACTCAGGAATTTTTATTTACCAGTTACCACCAGTGATAGATAGCTTTGCTGCAGGGACGATTGCGAATGATAAAATAATCTGGAAAATGTGAAAAGTACAATTTCTTTTGGTCCAAATGCAAAAACTCAACCGTGGCACCGGAAGACTGAAGAAATTGGGACAAAATAATAAAACGAACTGGTGAACTTTGATAAACTGATAGTGTACGGTGAAACAGTGGCTGTGTTATTGAACTGTTATTGATAAATGTGACTATTTATTGCAGAGTCTACGCCCGGACGCGGTCCTCGTGCCAAAACATGTTTTATACTCATAGATATAAATGTAAGCAATACACTTTATTCATAAGCACTTTACTTTATAAAATAGAGTTGCATAATATATCAACGAAAACTTTGTAATTAGTACAGTCAGAAAGGGACTGAGGGTACCCATTTGGTGCACATTTTAAAGTTTTATGATTTTCAATAATGGTTCAGTAGTTGTTGATAATTCTGCTTGATATCAGTAAAGCGTCCTAATTAGTAATTCAATGTAGAATATCCAAAAAATACTGTATCGCTATTGATAAAATCAAAACTTAAAAATATGCATCTGGTACCCTAAGTATTTTGTTGACCGTACATGATTATCACAGATTAATATTTTGATATTAGGCAACCCTGCGAATTTGTGGTCTTTAAAAAATACTTATGGACATTAACACTACAATTTTCAAACACCTTTTATTATAGATAAGTTAAGCTAAACGGTTATTTAGGGCACCACTACACACTGGCAGCATAATATTTTTCGAACTGTTGTTGTTTTAGAACGAAGTCTTGATTCATTATTTGTCCGAAGTTTTAATTAAAATGCAAAAATGTCTACCTAGCCTGATAAAAAAAATTGTAGATTTCGTGTAAATATTAACTATGGATTATTATAATACACAATCATTTTTTGCCTTAAAATGTAGTAGATAATAAAATAACCCACTAACAGCCAAATACAGAAATGTCATTTAAAATTTGAGAGGCACTTAAATTATCGAGCAGCTTCTAAATTCAAAATTAGTATGGCAATTTTTGAGTTTGAAAGCTGCTTATTTGTTTAAGTAGCTCTCAAATGTTGAGTAGCGTTTCTGTATTCGGAAGTAAGTCTATTACTCTACTGGTTGCACAATCGTAAGACCAATTTTTTAAACTAGTAGGCAAATAAAATACTGAAGTTGAGAATAGAAGTAGAAAGAACCAATTACGACGAACTGATGTTGAAATTTCTAATCATACATAACATCTGAAATGTATACCAACCTAGCTTTATTTATCAAGAACAAATAAATTTAAAATAAAATAAGTAAATGCATTTATTATGTTTGTTTATTAAATATTCATAATATTTATAGATAAGACATAAATTAGATTACGTAACATGTAGTATTTAGCACCCTCGGTCCTCACTTAGCTCATTTTCGATTTAGAAAAGTCAGGCTGAAATCCATAGTGCGTACTTTGGTTTTGCTCAGACTGAGCTTAGCAAAACCAAGCATGAACTTTAAATTGGAATTTATAGACAAAATTCATTTTGTAATATGCAGATAAAATAAAAAGATCTTCATAGTCATACATAACAGAGAAGCAAAGTTTCGGTCATTATTTTTGATCGGTTTACATTTTAAATTTGCAAAACTTAAACTTTTCAACAAAAATTGTCGGCAAAGTTTTTGCTTAGCAAAGTACGGACTATAGATCAGCCCTAAAATCATAATAAAATCATTCTTTTGACATGCAATGAAAAATTATTACGTGCTGGATTCTACATATGTATTAGGTATCTAACAAAGTCCAATCACCTAATATAATTTCGTTAAAATAACGTTATTAAAGAAGTAGGTTACCTAGTAAGTAGGTATTGTAAATAACTTAAATAGTGTGTGTAAACTTTTATCGTAAAATTACGGTAATTCGTTTATTTATAATTATCGTCTCCGTTTTATAAGTATCTAATAATTATTACATTTTTCATTACATTTTACTAAACATTTCAATAATTGTTTAATTTCAAAAACATTTCCAAGGAAAAATGCATCTCCAGAAATGGTGACGTAATAAAAAAATTTAATACAAAACACAAATAAATCGCTTTCAGTTAAATTGAAAAAAACTTAGTTTTACAGCGAGCGTTTATCAGTGAGAAGGGCTGAAAACTAAAAACTGCCGAGCAGTCAAAAATCACTGTTCAGTTTTTCAGCACTCATTTTGATAGTAAATAGTAACACTAATACTTTACAAAGGACGTGAATTTTTGAAAATGCACTTTTCCTCTTAAATTTTTTAAAGATGATAAAATATTCCTAGATTTCCTTCCTTCGCAGTGGTCACAGACGACCGTTGTCAGTTTAGTTTTTCCCACGTTTTTTCTAAACAGCGCCATCTGTCGAGCCTTGGTGGAAGTATAGTTAGGGTCAAAATCCTAAATTTAACTTCCTCGATAGGTAGTGTAGCCGTATGGACTCAATAGTAGAGGGATATGGTAGTGTTGGTCCGTCTTGGCGTTGAAGGCGATCTAGAATGAAGGGGCGATTATTTATTAGAAACTGCGGTTGTAGTTCATCTGCAAGGTTCTGATCACGTATAATTATCGACATAAATTGTAGCCTTTGTTGATACCAGAAATTCAATGTATTCTTAGTTTCATTGAAATCGGTCCATTTCGGAGTCTATTCTTACAAACAAAAACTAATTGTAGAAGACTAGGCTAAATCAAAAGTAAGAACTGGCTGTATGTACCTACACGAGTGAGTGATAAAATATTGGGTAAGTACTTAGTTCCATTGTCTGTACAATTTCACCTTTAATGTATAAAAACAGTTAGCGGTATAATAAAACTTCGTTGTTACCGATTGCCACCCCTGTTTGGTCTAATTAAAGTACTGTGGTGACATCTGGGAATAATCCAAAAAATGCGAATTGTTCCCACATGTTAAGAAGAGAACGAAGAGAACTCGAGCCATTCAGTCGCGACTTTGAATAAGCGTGCTACATCTTAGACACTAGCGTCACTTACATCTGCTGAGTAGTTTAATCGCTTACTAGGTCCATGCAATCTATATGTACCTACCTACTTCTATAGCTAAAAATGAATTATTTTACCTTGGCCATTTAAAACTACTGAACCGATTTTGATAAAATTTAATTGTCAAGTTATGGTAGGCATATAGGTATCTCTCCCATTATAGTTTACTAAGAACTCAGTGAACCATTTCAGTGCGGTTACGGATTGCGGAGATGCAAACGGTACTTCGAAACTAAATGTTACAGAAATCATTAGGGGCCGAACGCCTTATGATTTTTGTAAAAGATTTATGTACCTACCTTCTACAGCTACGCCCCGCGGTTTCACCCGCGTAAGTCCCGTTCACGCGGGAATATCTGGATAAAAAGCATCCTTTGTATATTCCAGGTCCCCACCTACCTATATTCCAAATTTCATCGCAATCGGTTCAGTAGTATTTGCGTGACTTTAGCGTTTATAATATTAAGTTAGAAGTTATATGCCAAACTAACCTCAACGTATGGGTAAAGAGTCTCCTTCCCGCTCTCCTTGTAATAATCCTCAATTTTAAACACCAGCTTGTAACACCCTTCGTTCATAGAGTCCCTAGTAAACGGGAACTGTATCCGGCCATCGCGGTTTGTAGTCGTATTATGCCATAGTGTCCAGTTTTCCTCCTTTTTCTTGTATAATTCTACGTAGAGGCCCACCGCTGGGCTACCAGTTGATGTATCAAGCACGTGAGAAGAGAGAATAGGTCTTGACATCGCGGAGGTTGGACGGTAACTGAGGTAGTGACGAGCGACGGAGTTCAAAATTGATAATTTTATCTCGAGAGAGAGATAAAAACAGTGGTTTTGTTTGGATGTTGTGCGTTGGTGTGTTATTTTATTTTAAGACTCTTTTATAAATATAGATGGTGCTGGGGACGCGTGGAATTGTACCTTAAAGAATTTGTAGCAATTTGTAGTTTTGTTATTTTCCGATCAGTCCCCTTAGTATGAGTTTTGATAGTTTATCGTCTCGATGAAACTGGCAGTTTAATTTCCATTCATTATTTTAGTTTATAATAGTTACCGCTAGGGGCGCTGATGGAAAATTATAAGGTAAACTGCCAGTTTCATCGAGACGATAAACTATCAAAACTCATACTAAGGGCTTAGATAATATTATTTTGGTAGGTACTAGAAGCGCCCCGCGGTTTCACCCGCGTAAGTCCTGGATCAGGATTTACTTTTTTAAGTAGCCTACCTATAATAATTACTAATACAGATCTCCAGCTATGTGCTTACCAAGTTTCATCGCAGTAAGTTCAGTCAGTCAAACAAACATCAAAACTTACGCATTAATTACCTACCATACCAACCTAATTATTGGAAAGTGAGATGATCATGGGAGACTACAGAGAGCAGGTTGCCTTTATGTAGGTAGGTGGCCCAATTCGCCTTCGACTACGAACCAACGTTAGCAAGACGTTCTAATATAGTGCTTTGTAGCTGTATATTTTACCTAGTCAGTAAATTAGATAGGTAGCTATAGGTACCTACTTGACATATATATTATGTATATCTAACCAATCGGTCAAGTAGGTAATGCGGGAAACAAGTGCGGCATGAGGTACATACCTACCTACCTACTGGTTTTGCCCAAATCAGCAAGATCGTTGACTAAATATAAAAAAAGAATTATTAACCAAGTTACATACGTACCTACTTAACGATCGTATTGTGAAGGGACTAGCTGCGCCTCGCGGTTTCACCCGCGTAAGTCCCGTTCCCGCGGCAGTATCGGGATAAAAAGTAGCCTATGTGTTAATCCAGGTCCCCAGCTACCTATATTCCAAGTTGCATCGCAATCGGTTCAGTAGTTTTTGTGTGAAAGAGCAACAACCTCACATACATACATACTTACATACAAACTTTCGCGTTTATAATATTAGTAAGATTCGTCTTAATCTGGCGAGTGTGACTAAAGACATGACAGTAATCCAAAGTAACTTATGTCACCACCAGACGCCATATTGTCAAAATTAAAAAATCCAAAATCGTCAAAGTATGTCAAGATGGGTATCGTTGAATAGGTTTTTAAAAATAAATATTAGGTTTCTTTCACCATTTTTCATTTTAAAGAACCGTTTAGGAAATATAACGGTTTAAAGTTAATTTACAATTAGGTTCTTGCTTTTTGTTACTAACGAACAAGTTTTTATTTTTGTTACGTAGTTACGCTTGGAACTATCAATGTATAAGCCGTGATGGTACAGGTGACAGAAATTTATTGAAATAAACTAAAAAAATATTTACATAAATTGTACCTACCAACTGAATAAAAGCCTAATAACATTTAGGTACTAAAAAAGTTAAAAGAATAATAATAAATTTAAACAATAAATAACTAAACCCTAACTGAAATAGAATCTTACTAATATTATAAACGCGAAAGTTTGTATGTAAGTATGTATGTATGTATGTATGTATGTGAGGTTGTTACTCTTTCTCGCAAAAACTACTGAACCGATTGCGATGAAATTTGGAATATAGGTAGCTGGGGGACCTGGATTAACACATAGGCTACTTATTATTCCCGCGGGAACGGCACTGACGCGGGTGAGACCGCGAGGCGCAGCTAGTACATTATAACCCCGTAATGAAATGAATAGATTACGAGACTTACCTACCATCAATAAATGAAAATAACTAAAAAGCGTAAAATAAAAAAAATAATTTATAAAAAACAAAAAACCCGACTGCGTAAAAAACTCGATTAAAAAATACGCATAGAAACAACAAAAAAACTAAAAAGAAAAAAACAAGCCCAGTAATTCGAAATTACGCTAAGTAATAATAGTTTTGTAATCGATACACACGGAGCACATAATAAATGAGTGAAAAATTACTCACAGTCGGGACCCATTGGAAAAATTAGATTGGTAAAATGAATGGGTCCCGACTGTGAGTAATTTTTCAGTTTTTGTTTTTTATAATTATCGTTTGTAAATGACATTGTTTCAACATTTTGCTCGTTTAAGGGTCAAAAGGTATAATCGAGGAACTCATTGGCCTAGCTGCATCTGCTGATCTTAAATGATCGAGCGGGTCCAGTCGGGTAACGCTTGGCATGATCATTACTATGGGTAACGGATCATTTGTGTGGCAAAAAAATACTTTTTTGAGCTTTTTCGTGCTTTAGAAGCCACGTTAAGTACTTAGTTGGTCTCGGCTCTTATCTCTGATAGCAGTCGTTAGGTGTTGGGGTGGTCTGAAAACACTACTAAACACTAGGTGAGACACAGTACTACGGGAAATGAAGAATTAAAAACAACAAATATCTTGTACCTACTCATTATTTTATTAAAAACTATTCTAAATTATCGTGACGCACATTATCCGCACTAGATCTTCTGACATAATTCCTCTTGATATAGACATCTGGATGTAGAACATCCCTCCTAACGTTTGGCTCCAGAATACTGTCATCTACGATTACATTCGGTCCGGTCTTAGCGTTTAACATCTTGCCTTTAAGTTCTGGATCGTAGCTGCTAAAAACACTAGCTGGTTCACCATGTTTCGTGTAATCTATTCGCCAAACTGGAGGATCGGCGTTTCCGTAATTAAAATGACGTCTTTTCACCCCTGACGGTTCGGGCAGTTCAACAGACATCGACAGCTTCTCACCGGAGTCATCCACAAATTCGGCGTTAACATTCTTATCCTTGTACTTTATCTTATGAGGGTAGAATTTCCGCAACTTCTTCCTCGCTTGAATGAAAGAGTTCTTTGGTTTCTTTTTAGATTTACTTCTGGCATTTCTCTCTGAAGATCGATTTTGATCTTTATGTTGGTTTCGTTTCTGCTTTCTTTTGTTTTGGATTTCGTTTGCATTCTCTTTGTAAAGCGTGTTGCTTTCTTGGAGAAAGTTTGATAGTTCTTCGCTGTTGATAACTGGGAATAGAGTCAGTCCATTGTTTGGGGGTGAAGTAGTTCTATCTATCTTCATCTTTTTGTATTTAATCTGCTGGATCGACTTCTCTATCAGATTCCTTAAAGCCTGATCCTTCGTGATTATGTTACAAGGTATGCTTGGGAAGTTTTTGCACAGGACTTTCTGCATGAGTTCCACGACGTTACCTTTCTCTGGCTTTGCGACTCTGTTCTGGG
The DNA here is from genome assembly GCA_949358125.1 of Idaea dimidiata. Lineage (NCBI taxonomy): Eukaryota > Metazoa > Arthropoda > Insecta > Lepidoptera > Geometridae > Idaea > Idaea dimidiata. Next base: position 24,439,265 of record OX442334.1, on the reverse strand, counting down.
TTCCTTTGTCTTGGAACTGGGTCACCATTTTGGACATCAGGGCGTTGTTTCTCATGATGACGCAGTGGATTGTGTGGAGGTAGCCGATGAAGATGAGCTGGTGGAGTAGTCGCGTCATTTTCTGGAACAAATATACCTACGTGTAAATATAGATAATCTAATAATGAATTAGAGAAACTAATAATGAATGTGATGCAACCGGGAACGTCGCTCAGATGTGAAAAAGATTTGGAAGATATATAGGAATTAATATTGTAATAAACATACAGAGCTATGGGCGAAAAATATAACCCTTTCCTAGCAGTCGAGTAGAAAGAATCCATTAGAAGAAAAAAGGATAGTTAAACAGTTTAATTCGAATCTCACCTCCAAATACCTTATGTTTCCACCTCATCGGTTCACTAGCAGGGTTCAACTGAGCCGCCCAGCTCTGGTTTACCGGATAACAGTGGAAATGTTTAGCAAACAAACCTCGCTTGTTGTGTATATAGCGTCCGGTTGAGGGAATGCGTACGATAACTGATATCGTGGGACTCTGTTTAATGTTGGCGGTGAATACGGTAATTCTCACATCTTGTCGTAGTTAGGTATAACTGTGGATCTACCGCGAACCGTTGAGTTCTGAATCAAGAATCAAGTGATGTATCTTCGTGTACCTACTTATCTACAAATATATTTATTTGTTCCGTTCATGTATTATATTTGGATACAATCAATTAGGTACACACTACAGGCATACTAACAATATTTAGCTACTTTGTTGTAAAATTTTATTAACTTATGATTTTAAATCACTGCCATCTGTGGTTAAGTAGTAGAACCACTTAGCTTTGCCTTTAAGCCTGTAACATTAACCATCACGGCTTCTCAGCTCACTAACGTCTTGCTACTCAAAAGTAGATGGCGCTACTTGTATACTACTTTAGTCTCCTAACTCCACTTAATTAATATTCGGGAATTTAACAAAACTACCTTTTTACCTACACTTTATTATAAATTTACGAAATTTTTTCATTAAAAAAATTTATTCCCTCTTACCGTGGACGGGATTGTGATATGATGATTTTAATGACGCTTTTGCGGTAGGTAATTATATCTTCGCAGTAATTAACTTCTAGTACTGCCCCGCGGTTCCACCCGCGTAAGTCCCGATCCCGCAGAAATATCGGGGTAAACAGTTTATGTGTTATTTGGATACCTACTTACAAAGGTTTATCGCAATCTGTTCAGATTTGATATCAGTTTGATTTAATTCAGTAGTTTTTTGCGTGATTGAAACACAAACTTTGGTATTTAAATTATTACTTAGAAGTGGGATAGGTTTTTAGACATTTTCGCCTCCAATTAGCACGAGATATTATTTTAGGTACCTACTGCGCTCCGCGGTTTTACCCGCGTAAGTCCCGTTCCCGCGGGAATATCGGGATAAAAAGTAGCCTATGTGTTAATCCAGGTCCCCAGCTACCTATTTTCCAAGTTTCATCGCAATCGGTTCAGTAGTTTTTGTGTGAAAGAGTAACAACCTCACATACATACATACATACTAACATACAAACTTTCGTGTTTATAATATTAGTAAGACAAGTAAGTATTAGGTATTCCATACGCAGCCATTTATTTCATGACTTCAATAAACCGTCAATTTGTCCGAACCGTCTAAATGACCTATGCAAATGTTCTAGAAACCTCTCGATAAACAAAAAAACCACATCGATAAAGTCCGGCACGTGGCCCTCACAACACAACCCTATTCTATTTGAGGGTGACTACAGTCGGATAATTATACGTCGGGCGATCGGTCGACGACGATCGCTCGTAGAACTCAGCGCTAATAAGTATTCTTTACTTATCATTAATTTAATTAGTATAATATTAAAATACTTATTAGTGCCACTTACAAAAATCTTTGCAAATTAATCAAAGAAAATGATCAAGGACGAGGGATGTTTCATCCATGTTATACTAAGCTATTTAGCCCAGAGCTCATTTTAAACTCTGGACTTTTTCCACTTGCAATAGATCACTCGAGATCCAAGTACGGAAAATCTGGGTCCAACGAAATCGTAACCTGAAATATTAATGAAAATAACACCGATATAGCCATTCTTCACAAAGTTAACTTAGATCATAGAGTTAATTTACCCGCTTGACGCTGTGTCGCCCTAATTTATTAATTATATACCAATCTGCCAATAATTTGGTGTCGGCCGAGAGTAAAGTCTATAGGCTATTTAAAAAAAGGGTTATTGAAAAATATCGGTTAGTTGACGGGGGCTCTCAATCACGGTCACTGGCAGACTGGATATGGAAGGGTAGCGGGTTCGGACCGGGGGCGGCGCGGGGGCGGCGCGGGGCGGCGGCGGTAGGAACCGGGGCCAGTTCAGAAACTTACTGTTTTTGTTGGGTCAGCTCAACTTGGGGTGGCTTAGAGTGGATGAGACGAATTTATAAAAAAAAATTGTCTTAAGAAATTAAACTGGTATTTCAGTTTTTATCGCGTAAATTGTGGTGGGGATAAAGAAGACACCTGCTGTAAATTTCTCGAAACGGTGAGCATTGAATCAATGCCAAAAAATCAAACACCACGTGATTAAAGCCGAAGAGTGAATTTAATTTTAATCCAACATGGCGAAAATAAAAGGAAAGTCTATATTTTAGTCTCTACTCTTAGAATCTAAGGCTTCGAAAGTCATGTTTAGAATTTAATCTGGGTTGTTATCTCTGACGGCAGACATAAGATCAAATTATCACTACACAAAAAGGCGATTTAAAGGTGTTAGGTACAGTTGTGGTGTGTGTCAAATATAAATAGCGTACCTATATAGGGCAGAAGCAATTATTTGCTGTTGCTCAGCGAAAATCAAATCGGAAACTATCACATCGAAACAAATGTCGTACTACAGAAATTCATTTTAGATATTTTAAAGTTAAATTTAATTATTCGTATTATGATTCGGTTAAGAAATAGAGAATTTTGAAAAAAGTTTTGCTCGATAGTATTTGAACCTGCAACCCTTACAAAATGCCGATGTCTTTCGCTTACGCGGAGATAAGATAAACTACTACAGAAATTGTTAAGTTTAAGCACGTCACATGCTATTCATAACATTTTAGCACTCAAGATTTATGATTAAAGAGGTAGCTCTAAGTACTATATAGGTATCTGTGGTCGTATCGCAGGTCGTATCCACACTAGGACTGTCGTTACAGACCGAGGCGGCAGATCGTTTGTGCTGCCTACATCTGACAAATGCTGCCGACATGGCATCGGCCGTCGCACACACACCACACCACACATACCTACCTAGTATGTGTGGTGTGGTGTGTGTGCGACGGCCGATGCGATGTAGGTATACCCACTTAGCTTAGTGCTTACTATGCCACTTTTTAGCCTAACCTAGCATTGCTTTTAGGAATATTCTGCATTGAAAATCAGTTCGCATTTCGTTATTGTTTACTACTTATGGATAAGCTCGCTGTATGGTAATATGTATATTGAAATGTAGCACCTTCGAAGATTACCACCACCTAGAAGTCCAGTCTGCGGCGGAAGTCGGTAAAAAACAATAAGTGCATATTTTAATAACGTGTTGAATTAATAAAACATGTAACAGAATTTACCTATTCTGTTATAGAAACGACATCTAGGTGATAATTGCGCGATAAGATAAGATATAGGTAAGAGGCAGGTTGTTTAACTAACAACTACTATTTTAGTTGTGTTTGATTTTATTCGACAGGTATATCTTAAAAAATCAACGTTTTAGTCGAGTTGTGTTGTCGAATTGACTTTATTTTCAATAGGTAGGTTAACTATGTAAAAGAAACAAATCTATACTAATATTATAAAGCTGAAGAGTTTGTTTGATTGTTTGTTTGAACGCGCTAATCTCAAGAACTACTGGTCCGATTTGAAAAATTCTTTTTGTGTTTGATAGTCCATTTATCGAGGAAGGTTATAGGCTACTTTTGATCCCGATATTCTTACGGGGTCGGGACTTACGGGGGTAAATTCCGCGGGACGCAGCTATAAAACCAAAAGTCGTGTTAGTTACACTATTTATATCTCAAGAACGGCGGAACCGATAGTAATGAAATTTGGTACAGGGTTAGTATAGGGGTTTTAAATAAAATATAGGGTACTTTAAATGATCGTACGGGTTAAGCAACGCTTGGCGTGACACATACGTGATGAGTCAACAAGAACGATCGCACTAATTAGAATGAAATTTGGTACAGGGATCACTTTAAGGGTATAAATACGATACTTTAAATGATCGTACGGGTAAAGCAACGCTTGGTATGACATACGTGACGGGTAAAAATGACGGTTAAACCGATTTGTACGAAATTTGGTACAGGGATAGTTTAGTGGTTGAAATAAGATATAGGGTACCTACTTTGAATAATCATACGGGTTGAGCAACGCTTGGTATGACATACGTGATGCGTCACATACGTATTGCGTACATACGTTACGGGATAGTAATTTATGCGGGTGAAACCGCGGGGCACAGCTAGTATGATATAAAAATTAAAATCAAAGATTGATTCTTTTTTAAATACAATGAATTGTAGACGAACGGTTGGTTGTCAAGTTTTGTCAAAAGTGTTTCGGGCAATCGTTTGACATGAATGAATTAAGTAGTCTGAAAGCAACATGCAGCATATAGCGAATACCTACCTACCAGCTGTCCTCGGTAAATGCCTCGCGCATATATGTACCTATAACACCGCGAGTTGCTGGGCCCGGGTAATGAAGTGGTTCCCTCTACCAATGAGGTCTGTCGCGACTGTTGCCGGAGGCGGGGGCGGGGGCGGGGAGATCTGATACTGTGTTACTGTAGCCGAAGGGTGGGGCCTATAAATGTTACACTCCCGGGTGGCACGCCTTGTGACGTGGATACTTTGTTACTGGGTTCTGTAGGTAAAGATATAAGTAGGTAGATGGAAATGCTTCTATGTAGGTACATGTAGGTGCAGTCTGTTTCAGGAATGGTAATATAAAAGGGGGTTGTTCTAGACGGCTACAATTGTAAAACACGTAGGTAAGTAAGTATAAATCAAAATAAATGAGTACTTACATAATATCGGCTGCAACTGTTATGAAGTCACCTTTAAGAGATAAGGTAGGTACCTATCTACCTTACTGTTGGTACCTACCTAGACGTAAAACATCAAAGTGGATTTATGGATATAAAATATATCTACTAAATAGACAAAAATATTATCCTATTAGTACAGAGTGTCACCGACTCACCGCCCTATCCCACGAGAATATCGTGACAAAAATTAGCCAGATCTCCAGCTATCTGCAAGTTTCATTGCAATCGGTTTAGTAGTTAGGTACATTTTGCCGAAAGAGTAACAATGTTGTAGGTATTTTAAGTAATATGTACCTATCATTGTTACTCTTTCGCGTTTTTAATATTACCTGACTTTTTGTTTCTTAGACGTTTCACCTACAAGGTCGATCTGCAATCAAGTCATTTTGGGTTGGTACTCGGGCTTTTTACAATCAGACGTTATGCCTATAACCCAGTAGGATTAGCTAGACAGCACAAAACGAAATAAGTAGCTGAATACATACATACATACCTAACATACACTTTGACGACCTCTGTGGCGCGTCGGGCGAACCCTTTGCTGCAATGCAGAAGGTTGCGGGTTCGATTCCCGCTGGGTGTAAAAATTTATGCTTAAAAATAAATATTTGTATTTGGTCTGGGTGTATTTATATGTATAATACATATGTTTGTATTTACAAAAAAATATATATAAGTAGTATATCCGTTGTCTAGTCACCGTAACACAAGCTTAGCAGATTACCACGGGGCTAGATGGCGCTGTGTGTTCGTCACAGGATTTATTATTATTACTAGCTGCGCCCCGCGTTGTTCTTACACCTACCTACCGCAATGCAAAAATCCACACTTAAACGGACGACCAGGGAAGTACTGATGATGACAGGCGCGGCAGCGCCTGGCTTCAACACTACTTTAATGGGTGACCGTTAAAGTACCACCGCAGTAAGTAGGTGAAGTAAGGCAAAATTTGTATGTGAGTAAGTGATGATGATGATGGATGACGATCAATGACGATCAATGACGATGGATGACGATAGATGACGATGGATGCCGATGGTTCAACAACGAAATTACCTACGCAATTTTTATTATTCATCCGGATATCCGGACTTGATATCCGGATGAAAAGTAGCCTATAATGTTAATCGAAGTCTTAAGCTATCTGCATACCAAATTTCATTGAAATCGGTCCAGCCGTTTCCGAGATTAGCGCGCACAAACGCACAGACAAACAGATAAACGGACAAACATCCAAACGGACAAACAGACAAAAAGTTAAACACGGAAATGGGGAACTGTTAAGTTAGTACATACCCCTAAAAATAGTTTTTTCAAAATATCTTTCAAAAAGAGACACCGCTAAGTTACGATTTTATTATAGGTAAGTATAGATTATTTATACACTCACAGCAAAAACATAACACTTCCTTTGGCAGTCGTGTAAAAACTGGTATAAGTGTACGTTAATACACCGCACCACCGGCACCGGTAGTGTTATAAATAAATAAATCCTGTGACGAACACACACCGCCATCTAGCCCCGTGGTAAGCTGCTAAGCTTGTGTTACGGTGACTGGACAACGGATATACCTACTACTTATATTTATTTTCGCTTTTATAAATACATACATATTATACATAGAAATACGCCCAGACTAGATACAAATATTTATTTTTAAGTATAAATATGTTATCCTGTAGTAGTATAGGTAGATACGACGCACCAACTATTACGTTAACTGTGTATATATACATAGGTAGGTAACCTACCTACGTACTACCTACCCCCGCGCTCGCTGTGGGAGGGTAGAACGATATTCAAATTGCGAACATTTCATTTTAACGCTTGCGAAGATATTTGCTTGCTCCCACGGTGTACTAGTGATGTCTAACCTAACCGACACAACGACTGATGTCGATAGTTTAATATCGATGTTTTTTTTTATTTTAGGGTGTCGCATGTAGTGCCCAATAAATATAGATTCAGATTTAGATTCATTTATTCGTCCATAAACATAGGTAAAACAATGGTCTTAATAATTAAAATATGGTACAACTATGCTTCGCCTAGTGGCATGTGAACGTTAGTAGATTAGGTATTTAAGAACAGTCATCAGATTAATATTTAAAACAATCACAAAAATAAAAATTAAATTAAATAATTTTAAATGTCAAGTAAAAAATAACAATAATAAAAATGTCAAAAAATTAAAATTTTCGGAAATGAAATATACAAATTAATATAATTATATGATGTTCATCTTATCATTGAAATATTCCCCAATGTCACGGTACGATCTTTCAGCAAGAAAGCCATTGAGTCTAGATTTAAATTGGGTATTTTCAGTTATGTCACGAATTGATTTAGGAATTTTATTGAAAATATTAGGTGCCATACTATTCACACTCATTCTACCAAGAAGGCCTAGACTACGGGTTGCCTTTAGAGTGCCTTCAAGACGACTACCATTGGGATAGACTTTAAAAGAATTTGGATTGTTTTTAACAAAGTTTGCAATCTCACTTATGTACATACATGGCAGAGTAAGGATTTTATACTTAATAAAAAATGGTTTACATGAGTCATCCTGTTGAAGGCAGAACATTGATCTGATGCATCTTTTTTGGGCTTTAAAGACTTTGTCTTTATCTGTTGTGTTACCCCAGAACATGATACCGTTTCTCAAAATCGATGCCACATAACCATTGTAGGCTGTTAATAAAGTCTTAATATTTGTGACTTTTCTTAATATAGAGAGAGCATAGGAAAATTGGTTCAGACGCTTCACTAAATCTTCTATGTGTGGTTTCCATATAGTGTAATAAATAACATGATAATGGGACCCTATTACTGAAACTCGACTGAAGACCAATCTGTCTGTCTGTCACAAGGCTGTATCTCATGTACCTAAGTATGTAGATCGTGATAGCTAGACAATTGAAATCTTCATAGATCACGTAGTTTTGATATTCTTGCATTAACATCGCAGTACATATAAACAGAAAAATCGTGAATGAGCAAATGTAGATATTTTCGTTCGTTGTGTGCTGCGTGGATTCCGATTCCGAAATTTCCTATCCATTAATTAACCTCTCTATAGGTAGACATGGTAGTTATTATTTATTTGGAAACCTAAAAAATAAAATAAAAAAAACACAGAAATGTCAAAGGAATCAAAGGATATGTTTTACAACCATACATTAAAGCATCTAACTTAAAAATCATTATCGATTAAACTTTCACGTTTATCGATAATCCTATTTTACAAATCTCTATTTTAGTGACGTCCCTATTATCTAAGTTGAGACGTTTGCGCAATGTGAACATTTCGCGTGTTGATCGCTCCGCTGCGGAATTCTCATTTACGAAACACCCCCAGCACCCCCAACACCTCCCGACACCCCCCGACACCCCCCGACACCCCCTGGACTCACACCTGTGTCTGTTACCTAGTAGTTTAACATTTCAATTTAATATGTGTTTTAAAGTAGGCTATCTGCGTTCTTACCAACGATGTTCTGTGGTAGTTCGCTTATTGTAGCTAGGTAGAAAGAAACCTGGTAACTTCTACGAGTATCTCGTTCATTTGAATAAACATGGTATTATCTCAAAAATCTCGACTTTTGGATAAGAAAATTGAGATCTTTCTAATGAATAGAGACTTGTAACGATCGGACGATTATTACGCACCATTTTGAATAATTTCAGTTTTTTCTCAAAAACGGAAACGGAATTAAACATAACAGATATTCTATCAAATAAATAGGCTATAGAAGCTTCCAAGAAAGTTTAAAATTGGTCTCCTGAAAAAAAACAGCGTTATTGACATAATACTCTGTTCATCTAAGTGAGCGATCTATTGTGATTATACCACTTATACAGAGTAGACTAGCTGCGCCCCACGGTTTCACGGATGTGTTAATCCAGATCTAAGCTATTTGTATGCCAAGTTTCATATAACAATCGGTTCGGTAGTTTTTGTGTGAAAGAGTAACAAAGTCACATGCATACATACTTACTTACAACCTTTCGCGTTTATAATAGTAAGATAGGATAAGATACATACAAAACAAGTAGTAGATAATAAGTATACCTATATACAGTAGGTACCTACAACAGCCATTGTTTTTTTACTAAAATAAGTTTTTATTTTTATAATCAAATCAAACCCAATGGTTAAACTCGTTAGCAAAATGGACAAAATTAAATATTTTTGTTTATTTTACCTTGATTTTTATAGGTATATTTAGGGATATGTCTATCACTTTACGTGCTTAGGTACCTGGGAGTAAGTATACCTACCCTGCAGCAGATATTATTTAAAAAAAACTACCATTACCTACCTAATACATTCTTATTTAACCCACAGCATCATTATTTATTAGGTTGCACACAAATATCTTAAGACAGTTTTTATTTATTAATTTTATTAGGTAATATTTAAAACTAAGTAGGTAACTTACCAAAGTAAAAAAATGATAAAAAAAAACAAATGAAGTAGGTACTTACTTCCTCGAATATTATGTTTTTCAATTCGACGCCTAAAATAAATTGAAAAGTGAAAAACTTGAAGCTATAACGACATAAACATAAAATTGAAATTCAATCAACTTCAAACAAATTCCGAAGTGCTCCAAATAATACAGTAAACGTAAAGATATTTCAACATTATATAGATGTAGAGAGAATTCGGAACGTTTTCCAATAGACAAAGATAAGGGAGGTAAGTACTTAAGTTCTACTTAAAATGTATTCAATTAAAAATAAGATGAAGAATACCGATTAGATAACCTGGATTTAAATATGAAATTAAAACATTTATAATCTCTAGCAACGCCCTGCTTCCTTGGGAATATCTGCAGAGGTATTCAGAAAGCTTCTGTTTCGCTCAGCGCGATTCGATAAGACAGCGACAGGCATGTCAAGTCGATCTTCGGTTTCGAACCGAAGCACTCTGAATACTCTGAATACCTCACTCAGGATAAAAAGAGAGGAAGAGGTAGACCTCAGACCACGCATGGTTGACAAATATCTAAAGTGATATTTTCATATCACTTTGGATATTTGTCAACCATGCGTGGTGCGTTTACTGTACCACCCTACATCACGTCACAGTTTCATATGAACGGGACAATGGCAAAGCAGAAAAAAAAGGAGGAGTAATACATTTTTAATAGAACATTTAAAAATTATAAGTAGAGTCTGGTCTGAGGTAGGATACTAATAATGTAGGTACGTACTAGATAAGATCTTTAAGAAGGACCCAAATTTGTCACTGTGTGTCCCCACACAGTGACAAATTTGGAAAGTAGGCAGCCTACTTTCATGCCCTTAATGTATCGACGTTCTTTCTTCTAATAAATAATGTAAACATCTTGGTGTGTTCGGATCGTCGATCCAGTATACATTGATAATTACGTATCTCCCTCCCCCTCCCCCGCGCCGGCGGGCGGATCTCCCCTCTCTTTCATTGTAATTTAAATTGAATTCCGGTGACAAGTAAATTGAAATATTTCAATTTGGCTCTCTCACCTGACGTTTGAGAGTTTAATTTAAGATACCTACGTAGGTTGATTAGGTAGGTATGTATGTATATGTAGTACTTTCCTGAATACTTTTATACTCATCTTATTATATCCTAGTGTGGTATAAGGAATAATTATAATTATCCATATTCAAGGTAGGTACCTAGTCCCTACGACCCAGTGTGGTAGGAATTATGACTATGTAAAATTGTAGTTTTCTATTAATAATTTTAAACACTTCCTAACTTTGTGAGAGAAGAGCCAAGCAAGAGAGATGACCCAAATGTCTAGATAATTCTATTAAATAGTAGGTAGGTGTATCCATTTAATAGTTTTTTTTGGATACAAAAGTTTATTTCGAATACTTATATTTAATACACAAATGTCATTTAAAAAAACTAAAGAAGCTGTAGAACAAAAAAAAAATAAGAAAGATTCAAAAGATAGGTAAGTTTAAAAACGGAACAAATAATAAATACCCACCCAGTATATCATCAAATCTGTATTCTAATTCCAACTAAACCATGACAAAATCTTTTATTTTACAAGACAATATTTGACTAAACTGAACAAACAGACTGACAGATCAATTATACGATAACTATAGATATTACCAACTTCCCACAATCGATAGTTAACATCACATTAACGATAATAGCTCGCAGCCCTAACAGCCCACTGTGTCTAAACAAAGAGCGAACCGTACAAAAATATAATAATAAAATAAGCGATGCAAATAACAAACATAATTGTGTTTTTTGAACTCCATTGTACGGTAATACAAAAACTCGTACTCAAAAAAGTCACGTTTATAAATTAAGTTTCATAAGCTTTCCACCAATCAGAAGCTAGAGGCGTGATCGTGCCGGCACGCTATTGGTGGAACGCATTTTCACCACTGACAACATTTTATATAACTGGATGTTACAACATATACAGTTAACAGTCGTTAGAGTGGGACGGCGGATGTGCTACAGTGGTATTGGTTATACTGTGTCGTTTCGTTCTCGCTCTAGCGTCGCGGCATCGCTGGCTACAACCATGAAGCAACAGTATTGTATGAGCCGCGCCCGGGTCTGCACAGTGGCTCCTACTCCCCGGTTATGTGGCCACTGCAACATTGACTGTAACAGCTAGAACTAGTGAAGTGCAACATTGTGACACGATGTCTTTACCGAATGGAGTCGACGTGTCTCAGTTGGTGCAACATCCGGTGCTCGCTGCGTTGCCGCCGTTCTTTTTGAGGGCTTCCGAAAGATATCAGGTACAGATTGATTTTTAAGAGCAGGTAATTTTTTAATCTTTTTTAGGAAAATATTATTTATTCAATTAAATTCAAATACAGCAAAATCAAACTATTAGATATTTACATACGATTACTTATTCATAACAAAAATAACATGTTAATTGCTATTCAATGTTATGTTTTTAATGTGAGTCAAATAGTTTTAGCGGATTTTATTCTAATAATTTTTAACAAATTTTAATTTACCGAGGTTAAATATTATTACATAAAATAGTATTTGTAACAAATACCTAATAGCTTTTATTTATTAAATTAAAATAAGACAAAAATTATTGAACAATGTTAAATAGCAAATTTATATCTTAAATACTGGGTATAATCTGTGCCATTTGTTACTTGGAATCTTTACAAACCTATGCTGCAAGGAAGCGGTCGATTTTCCTGAAATAAATTTTCCTGAGCCGTCGGTCGCATCCGAATATACCATTTACTAGTCTAAAAGTGAACTTTGCCAAAGCTTTTTTTTTCGTAGTTGTGTTGCGTGCAGAAGTTTACGTGTTATCAATGTTTTTTTACTGACAATACCTATTATAAATGTGAAAGTTTTGTGTTTAATTAGTTATGTTTCTTACTCCTTCACGCAAAAACGTCTAAGCTTATTACGACGCAAAGTTGTGTAAGCCCAAGATCTAGATTAATCTATTATAGGCTAGTTTCTATCCCGACATTCCCACGAGATCAGTACTTTCACTATTGGACTGATCTTGATAAAACTTAGCCGATAATAGGTATGTGTAAATCTAGAGCCACTTTTATTACCATTAGTTTATTCCCACAGCGCAAAGTTCTAACTTAAAATCGCATTCATCAAAAGAAATACCTACCAACCACATAGATCCAAACAAACAAACAATAACCACCCTACAAAAATATCTAATAACATTATCATTACCCCGTATTACAATCACAATTACAGTTGAATTACCGGCGCAGCGTATGAATTACAAAAAACGTTTCAAGTAACACTTCCTTGGAATTAAATTAACATCATTGTTGCTACATGTAACCCTCTGTAATCGACACTAACAATATTGTAACAAGGAATAACAATATAATAATAACAACTTAATAACGTAGTTGAAGTGTATTACCAAAATAATAACATGGTTAAAACGTTTTTTAACCGACTTCAAAAAAAGGAGGAGGTTATCAATTCGTCTGTATGTATAATATTTTTTTTTTGTATGTTCACCGATTACTCGAAGACGGCTTGACCGATTAAGATGATTCTTTTTTTAATAGATAGGTGGGAGCTCCAAGATGGTCCCATAAAAATTTGATGTGGATCTGATGAGGGTCTTCGGAGTGATGAACGGAAATGCTTCTCAAAACGCATTAATCAATCCAGTTGTTTATCGATTACTCGAAGATGGCTTGACCGATTGAACTGATTCTTTTTTTAATGGAAAGGTGGGAGCTCCGAGATGGTCCCATAAAAATTTGATGAGGATCTTCGAAGTGAGGACCGGGAATGGTCCTCAAAATGCTGTGTTCAATTCAATTGTTCATCGATTACACGAAGATGGCTCGACCGATTGATATAGTTCTTTTTTTAATGGAAAGGTGGAAGCTGCGAGGTGGTCCCATGAAAGTTTGGTAAGGATCTGATGAGTATCTTCGGAATGATGGACAGGATAGCATCCCAGAATTCAATGAATTACTCATTTTTGGACTTCTACCAAAAAGAATAGACCCCTAAAGAACTAAGTACAGATTGATGGGCACCTGAAACCACCTTCTCATCAGCAAACTCCTCAATAATCAAAATTACGGTAACAATATTGTTGATCTTTAGGTAGGTAGGTACACTAAAAAGGATAAAATAAAAAAATAATTTAAAAATTAAAAGACCGACTTCAAAAAAGAAACAAAAAATAATTTATAAACAACCAAAAAAAGAATTGATAAAAAAGACCAAAATAACCTCTACATAGGTACAGTGCCACCGACTAATTAATCTGTTTTATCATCTGAAGTCGGGCAGTTTTACTGGTTGGTTCCATATTGTACTTAGTTTGGCTGCCCGACTTCAGATGATAAAACAGATTAATTAGTCGGTGGCACTGTACCTATGTAGAGGTTATTTTGGTCTTTTTTATCAATTCTTTTTTTTTCAACTTTATTATCAAATTTTGACGTTTGCTTTCCGACTTCGAAACGTCGGAAATATCTTCCGAGAGCGTTTCGAACCAACGCTCTGAAAGGAGTCTGAAAATACTTGGAAACAACAACGCGATAGAAACCGTTAAATGAGATAAAAATTTAAATATTCATATTGTTTTTTGTCTATATCTATAGAAAGCTTTGTTCTGACTGAGTGATAGAGCAACGCATAGCCTAAATCGCTGATACTCGTAGTAGATGACTGAAATTTGGGTAGTGTGTTCTTTTTATGACGTAGGCATTCAGTAAAAAAGGATTTTCCCGAAATTCCCACGGGATCAAGACTTATGCAGATAAAACCGCTGATATAATGACATGGTAATACTTGATGGTTTTGATATTATCGTAGGTAAATTTAGAGATTATGGAAATGATGACTGATTAGTGATTAGGTGCATCCCACTGTAGTGACGTATGGTATTTCCAGATAATATAGCTTTCTATTGGTTAGCATTTTAGAAATCGGTCCAGTAGTTTCGGAGCCTATTCATTACAAACAAACAAAGAAACAAAAAATAAATCTGTATTCCTTATTGGTATTTACTTAGGTGCCTACTCGTATACTATATGTTTAATTTAAAAATATTTTGTACAAATTGAAATGATTTAACTATAGGTAAATCATTTTCATTTTTTCATGAGATAAAAAGTTAAATACCTATTAATATTGTTCTCTACTACATTTATAGATGTCTCAAAAAATATTTCTATTTAATAACAATTTCAAACCAACCATAGAACAGTTATATTATTTGTGTAGGTAGGTGATGGAAATATCGACGGATAAATAGATATTATCAAAGGAAAACTGAGTTAGTGTCTGTTCAGGTAGCCTTTCTTATTTCAAAAATTCAAACAAGCTGGATTTCGGGATAAAAAGTAGCCAATGTGTTATTCCAAGTCTTCGGCTATTGTTCAGTAGATTTTGCATAAAGAAGTATCAAACACACTCTTGTACTTACTTGCATAGAAACTTTCACATTTATAATATTAGTAGGAAGTTTATTATTACAAAAAATATTTTTGTCCCACTATTGAGTGACACCGTTTCACTGTGCACCGTTGAGTAGTGCCTCACAGAAGAATTTAAAAAATCGTTTAATTAACCGGTTTTTTTAATTGTGAATGTTTGTTACTCCTTCACGCAAAATATTTAGCCACTTTTGCCGTTTGCGGGATGGAGTAACAAACTTTTAACATTGTTGTGAAACATACAAACGATTGTGATGTGGAAATTAGATATTAGCTATACAATGCTTTGTCCGGACTGACAGATGGATCAACGCAGTTTCTTTTTTCTTCTTTAATATGGCTTTTCCATTTGGACATTTGCCAGTGTCAATTATTAATATTTGCAAGTGATTTGCATCGAAACAGTCAAGTCGTCATAGTCAAAGTCAAGTCGAGGGAATCATTGTAAAACGGTGGCCATTTTTATAAAGATTGTTTACGGAGTTTTGGATAAACGCTAAAGTCCATGTTTTCACCGACTTTCACTGTCATTACACTTGTACACCTTCACGAAACTAAATTGATTTATATGCCCCCGAAATTAAACAATTGACACGCATTTGAACTAGGTTTTACAAAAATGAAAAGAAGACCGTTCAAAATGAACCAGCTAAGTTCCACAGACACCAAATTTGGCACTCCAAACAACTTTTAATACGAAATTGTTTCATTCCTAATAAAAGAAATATGGACTATTTAATAGATTTTCGTCATCTAAAGCCTCTGTGTTAGTATTTTCTTTTATTTCCGCTAAATTAAAAAAAATGTAAGTGTAAAAAATGTGTGTATGCCGATCTCCTTTAGAAACACATCTCCTCAACGCGTTCCCGCCAAAACTCCAACGCAGTTTAAATCTTACGTATTCTTTTTCTTACTAATATTATAAACGCGAAAGTTTGTATGTATGTTATAATATGCATGTATGTATGTGACTTTGTAACTCTTTCACGCAAAAACTACAGAACCGATTGAGATTCTTTTTATCCCGATATTCTCGCGGGAGCGGAACCACTAGTCCCTGATAATGGAGAGCAGACATTTGGAACTTTGGAGAGTGTGTTCCGATAAATAAGGATTTTTTTGAAATTCTCATTTGTTTCGGTACTTATTAAGCGGCTTTAGACTATCAGGTAGTGTCACTGTGGCATGAGGCATCTCCTTTAACTTCCTTAATTAAAGCTGAAAACATACACACAATATGTACTTACCTAGGTATGTTTGCGGATTTGGTTTAGCGGCTTTTCGGTTTTGCGATTACAAAGTCATCAGTTAATTCAAAGAGAACCGAACACTAGGTTTAAGGACACGATCGTCGACCGAGGCTGTCTCTAATAAGCTTGATGGGTCAGTTTTAACTTCATGGAACATAGAATCGGGACTTTTGCGAGTAAAACCACGGGACTCAGCTAGTCCTAGATTAAAATGAATTAAAACCTTAAGTATTATTAGATTATCTCGATTATCTAGGATCTAGATGGTGGGTAGTAGGCTAGTAGGACAATGATGCGGACGTTCGAATTTTGAGTCACCATTTTTAAAGGTGAGTGAGTTTAACCACAGATTTAACTGTGGAACGAATGAAACTCTACCGTCTAGGCCGACGTAAAAAAGCTTTACCAACAAGCGGCCTTTCTCCTTCTTGTCCCTTATAGTGACCAGTTCAGTTCTATGCTCTGTGCTGTGTACTGTGCTATGTACCTACTGTTCTGATGGCACTATTCTCGTTTGTTCCAGAGGACACCAAAATGCGCGCGCTGCAGGAACCACGGTGTGGTATCCGCTCTGAAAGGGCACAAGCGATACTGTCGGTGGCGGGACTGCGTCTGCGCCAAGTGTACGCTCATAGCGGAGCGTCAGCGCGTCATGGCCGCACAGGTATATACAATGTATGGCTGGTACCGCTGCAGGAACCACCGCGTGGTGTGGACACTGCGTCTGCGCCAGCCAAGTGTACGCTCATAGCGGAGCGACCTAATATCTACTTTACAATTGTGTGAAAATTTCAACTCTCAGCTACGGTCACAGCTGTAACTGTTCATGAGATACTTACAGCCTGGAGTCTTGATCATTATGGTCCTGTTTTTAGCCTTTCGTAGTCATAGGAAACCCTTAAAATAGAATTTCAATCGTCCAGTTTCGTTATACTTACAATTTGAAGTTTAAATAAAACTTATTTTTCAGTTGCGCTTCTAAGTAGATCTAATCCTTAACACCGCGCGCCCCATATATGGCTGCCTTCTATATCCGTCTATAGGTCCCGATAACGGCCGCGGCCGCCTCCTATATCCGTCTATAGGTGCCTATAACGGCCGCGGCCGCCTCCTGTATATGTGTATAGGTACGTCCCGATATGGCCGCCTCCTATGTACGTGTTGACGAGAGCAGTACCTCCCGCAGGTGGCGCTGAGGCGGCAACAAGCTCAAGAGGAGAACGAGGCACGGGAACTGAACCTGCTGTACGCCGGGCAAGGGAACACCTCGCACCACTACCCTGATATGCAAGATGATTCGCCTGGTGAGTATAGATAGATATTACTCTGAATATTATAATGCTCCAAAAAGTCCCATAAGTTTCTTGTGTCTTCTTTCCATTGGAGGTCGCATTCTGATGATACACCAAATTCTTAGTTAGACGATGCCAAAGGGGAAGGATCAAAGACTTAGGTAAGAAAAACAATTATTGAGACCTTTTCAAAAAAAAAATTTAAAGAGCCAAAGCGTAGTAGAAACATTTTAGTTATAAAATAGGTGCCGTGAAAACTACCGATCATATAAGCCCGATTATACAAAAAAAACACGCATAGCACAGATAGATATACCTAAGTGCAAGATAGGTGGTGTGGTGTGGTGATATCTAACCTAAACAACTTTTGGATGACTATTATGACGCTGTGAACTAATAACAGCCTACAAGAAAAACATTCCTAACTTTGCGGGAGCGATTCCATCACGGAATAAAATAAATAATTGTTTGACTAAATTGTAAACCTTCTTTCTATTGTATGGCTCCCATATTAGAATCTTAATTGAAGTTTGTCTGGGCTGTAGCTGTGTTCAAATTCAAATATAGGAAAATTGAATGTAAATATCTAATTTTTAAATAACTTCTGTAAATCGAAATCTGTTTGATCTCCCACCGAAACGTCTTGAGCAAAAGCTACAAGTCTTAGCGCGACAATACAAAGGGAGGCGTCTCAACCGGAAACTAGACAATTTGAGTCCGGATGTGCCGCGGGGCGATGCTGCTAGTTTAAAGCGGAACGTCCACAGCCGGCTTAATTTATTTATTTAACTAAGATTCTACAGTCAATACAATACAATATAACTTATAAATTAATACACTAAACTTAGACCAAATTGAATCTTCATTTTGTAGTTTGCTCAAGTAAATTTAAAATCGATGCTGCCGGATTTAATTTAATTGGGTAGATTTACAAGCAGGTACATTTAGCTCACAAATTAGAAAAAAGTTAAAAAAAAAAAAATATATATTAAACAATTATATTTTGCCCAAGCATCGCGTGAATGCGTATGTATGTTGTGTGTGTGTGCGTGTATTAGTTGTGTGTTGTGTGTGTGTGTGTGTGCGTGTATTAGTTGTGTGTTGTGTGTGTGTGTGTGTAAAATTGTGTTCGGCTTGAAATAATAAGTACTTAACTAAGTTAGCTTAGCTTTTTAGTTTTTTAAACAAATAAGCATTACCTGGTATAGTTTTAGGTGTAGGAACAAGCAGTTACCGGTTTGGCACTTGCTGGTTCCGCGCCAGTGTGGGTGTTAACTTAATAATATTATGTCCACATAATTAAGTTCTGTGGATAATATGGTCTAGTTTCTTGTTTGCAGATAAGGTTATA
Source organism: Idaea dimidiata (assembly GCA_949358125.1). Lineage (NCBI taxonomy): Eukaryota > Metazoa > Arthropoda > Insecta > Lepidoptera > Geometridae > Idaea > Idaea dimidiata. Next base: position 24,420,318 of record OX442334.1, on the reverse strand, counting down.
AAAATCTCTGTTTTCTTACATCTTTTAGATAGTACAAAAATAACTATGATGAAAATTGCTTCATTCTCCCGTGAGCCTAATGCCACAGTCAGACGCCTTATACTTATAACACCTCTCTTTTACCGTCGGACGTTAAAAACAATAATAATTCAATGACGAAATTACACATAAGGTGCATCGGGGTAAGAGCGGATACGGGGTAAGAACATATGACTCAAATAACTGCCAAATAGAATGATATTTTACACTACTGGCAACATTATTCAATGCCCCATTTTGTCTTGCCTAACCTGACAGTTCGCGTCCGTTGCTGCGATCAGTAGGACGGGTGTAATCCACCGCCAAGTGAAAAGTGAACAAATTGAAAAAAATACTAAAATCCTGTCTTACCCCCACCTACTTTGGACTGAGATACTGGTAAGTACTTCAATGTTTTATAAGTGATGAAGATTTATCGTTAATAAATGGAAGGAGATATATAAATTGATTTGATCAAAATTACTCTAAGACGTCTGTAGACTAAGATCCGTACTTCCCCCAATCATATTATTATTGGTTGAGGTGATCCGGTCATTCCCGTAAACAAAAATCACAGTGGTTGTCAAACTTTCAACTGTCTCCATTAGCTTAGACCTTTACGAATAGGATTTTTTATAGGTAAAAGTAAATTATGTGTAGTTACGTATGTTTAAAATGCAGTACATATTTATATGGCAAAGTCTAATTCTTAATGTTTTTTTTTTCAGGGATACAAAATGCCACGAAAGTATACTAGAAGATCGCATAGAGCATCAACATACACGAAGGAGGAGCATAACAAACTACGCTGCTTCACAAATATTGCCAAAAACATTGTAGAACTTTAAACATAAGTTTTTAATTATTTGTTGAACTTAAGTTACGCGCTGAAAGTATACGTTAATATAACAATGTGTTGATTATTTTGAAGATTATCTGAGTTAATAAATACTACGAAGATCTCATTAAAAATAACAAAGAAATTTGATTTTGTAAAAAGTTTTGTTTTGCCTAGGTTAAGTATCCAACCAAATCATAATATGGTCATAGAGTTCCATTTTTATTAAGTAATTGTAACAAAGACAAACTAAATATCTAGATTAATAATAGCTTACCTGATAATCTAACTGAAAAAAAATTAGTACTTTTTGTAGAGTTGCAAAAGTTTGAGAAACAAAAGATTTTCAAAATTTGGTGTTCGGGGTAAGACCGGATCAAAAACAGTAAAAAAAAATTAAATTGATCATAACTTTTTAAGTTGAACATAATGCTCTAACAATCTTTGGAGATTTATTAGTATGGGTAAGACCAGATATTTTCTACTGGTAGTGCTTGTTATTACTAGCACACAGAATGTTTTAGAAGGTATGTCGGTCTTACCCCTTCAAGGTCCGGTCTTAACCTTGAAAAAATATTTTTTCTTTTCTTTTTGAAAGCGTATAAAACGGTCACCGTTAGCGGGAATAAAACTTCAATAGTAGAAAACGCTAGCCCAATGTTTTAATATTAATCTAGGCACCTACTAGTGTACGACTGATTATTATGAGTGAGTAGAATTTGGTTTAACCAAAAGACTATAAAACTTTTTTAAAATAGTCCGATTTTCCCCCGATGCACCTTAGCGCTATCTAGCCCTACTCCATATTATACTCTTTTTTTTTAAATACTTACGAGAGATACAGGATTATACTGATTCAGGCATATTAAGTGTTACTTAGATTTAAAACGAAATTTAGAATTTAAACAAATTTGGACACAATATTTTGGATTATTTATTATTTGTACATACTATAATACATAGAAAACACACAGAACCAGAAACAAACATTCATTATGGTCAGCATAAATATTTGTTTCCGGCGGGAATCAAACCCTCAGCCTTCTGCGCTGCAGCCCGGGCTTCGTCCTCGCGCCAAGGTCGTCAATACGTCAATTTTATTCACTAATTTCTCGTTAACCACATAGGTTACAGATTTTTACACCAATAAGCGACGCGGCCGCATGGCAAGTTAGTTATTTAACTAACTACTTGTGCACTAACTTGTGCATCGGTCAGAAAGTCACACTTTTCGTATTCGTGCCTACATAGGTAAGACATACAAAACCTATATTTTGTTGCCAATTAACACCAATAAAAACTACCAAAAAAGTATAAAACCCCGACGGCAGACATTACAAAATAAACAAGCGTAAGTCACAAATTGCAGCCACCTCAAACAGCGCTCCTTTCCAACACAAGTGTCGAAACAAGTACCTATCGCGACGGGAAAAGGCGACAGAAACAGTAAGAACACCAAAAGGTGAAAAAGTAAACGTTGCCAATTAAGGTGCGTGCTGTTGGGGGGTTAAATTGTCGGAGGCAATGGGGTTTCGAGTGGACTGAGAAGTGTTTTGAGTTACTGCAATTAATCGTAACCTAGCAATTATTTTGATTTACGGATTTATTTGACATGAAATAATTTATTTGCTTATAAATATAATACAGAATAGTTGTTACTAATTTAACTAAAGAATTGATTTAAGTATTTTGGCGTCAAATGATTGATTATGAATTTTCATTAGGCATATTTTATTTGAGAATTCTATTTTTTTGTTTCATTTTCTATTTAACTATAAGACTCAGTGCACGCACACAGGACCCTCAGCGGAATATTTAAAATATACAGTTGCAAAAATTCTATTTGTGGGTAGATTTGTTCTTTGTTATTTTCGTTATTTGCGAAAGTACCTACCCACAAATAGAATTTGTGGGTAGGTACTTTCGCATGCAGTCATGAACTTTCGTACTTAATCAAACACCAGACAACACTTAGTAATTTTTGGTAATAAATGTTTTTTTTTTAATTCTGAACATTGATTAAATAAAAAAAAAATAGAATACCTATCAGGAATTAGTGTTTGTTGGGAGAAGAAGTCTTCTTCATTTTCGAGTCGTTAGGTCGCCCTAAAGCCTCTAACTAAATTGATCTGATGAGCGATAACAACCGGGATCAACGGGGGAAACACGGAGAAGCTCTAGAAAATGATGTTTTGCCTCACATGTCATCGGTCACCTATCCAATTAAGGCCCACACGACCATATAGGTAGAATCGGCGGGCGCAGTTAGGCCAATGATCTCCTTATGTAAATCATAATAAAATGAATAAATACCCTAAACAAACGGCCATGGTAAAATCTAAAAAATCAACTCTACCATAAAAGTTCTTACAAACAGATAGGTAAATTTTTCATAAAATTCACAGAAATATTAAAACCGCATCCAACAACCACTTTTATATCCATTTAAACCTATTCATTATAATCGTTTTAACGTTATCAAAAAGCGCGAAAGCCCGCTTTTTTACTAAAAAACGAAAACGGTATAATGTTAAAAGAGCAAGAGTGAATGAATGAATGAGTACATTTGGTAATTCACTTAGTTATAGGTAGGTACAGGCAGCATCAAAAGTAGATGACCATTTAGATTTTGAAAATCGAAATTACATAGGTATATTTGTTTACTGAGAAAAACGGGCCGAAGAGCAAAGACAGGTCTCTTCTTATAGAAGGTACTAGAAGGTGAAGGTGAACAGTTTGACAGTGAAGGATGACGGATAAGCTGCATCAGTTCCAAAGTCAAATTGTACGGGAAATTACTCACACACGTTTCAAAAGGACGGAACAAAATTCGATCGTCGTTGTTAGATTAATAGACTTTCGACACTAACTGTACCTACCTACTTGTAATTGCTGGTTTACATTCATTTACAAATGTTTTTAATTCGCATTGCTTGAGTTTCTTTTCGTTGACATCAAACGTGTCCCTTACTACTGGACTAACAAAACTATATCAAAAATCGCTTAATTCGTTCGTGAGCTACGATGCCACAGACACACTACACCTCAAACTTACATTATCGGGGGTTACATTTTTCGCTGGACGTTTATCCTGTACCTATATCGTTTCATAATCGGAGGGATGTTTTTTGTCATCGTAACACCGCGTTGGGCGTTAAAAGGCTTGTTGTAATAAATACTAATCAACTCAATATTATTATGTAAGATAAAGATAAAGATAAGATAAAGTTTATTGTTTCATAAAAAAAGTTACAGGTACAATTTTAGCATATTTGTTACATAACAGATACTTATAGCGAAGCTTAACTTAAAATTAGCTTAAACTGTTACCCTTAGGGAACTCTGTCCCCCACACTAGGTCTCAAATGAGCCTGTACAGCGGGGTTACAGTGATTCGCATTAGGTATTTTAATTAATGGCATATTTTTTAAAGATAAAAGAAAGTAAGTACGGGCAATTATTATATGTATTGTTGCAATTCCATTTATTGTATTTAATATTAATAGAATTGAAGTATTGTTAATTAATATTCATCAATAGACGTTAGGCTAAAGATTTATTTAGATTTCGACTGATAACCGAGCGGTTTTTCTTACTAAGTAATTTTCGTGCTTTTTTTGCTGTAGTTCGGTTGACCGAACTATTACTTACAAGTTCCGTAATAACTGGAAATCTATTACGAAATGACAAAATACGAAGTTTCGGCCGAACATTCGTACGTTTCCTACTACGAACTGCGATTGGTCGGTCGGTCGGTCGGTTCGGGTTCCGACCGAACTTCATTTGACAAATTGACGTTAGTACCTATCAATAAAATGGTCTATGGCCCCGAATGAATTTGCCAAATCCGAATTTATTTCGTATTTGGGCAATAATTAAAACTTCGGTCGGCTTTCGGGGGCTTTACATTTCGTAATAGACCTCCTGGTCTATTAATTAATAATATAAATTACCGAACTGTAGCTCCTTTACCCTTAGTAGCAGTAGTTCCACTAAGATCGTTAATTCATAATCCCGAAACAGTTCCTCATAACAACTACATAACAGAGTACGCGAGTAAGGTTCGAGAACCACTAGTAATATCCACAAACCCCTACCCTACTACCGTCTAGCAACTTTAAATTCAAATTAACAGTACCTTCACATAAAACTAGCTCAAAAGAACTCTGCAAAGGTGTGACTTTAAAATTACTCTTTAATTTACTAAAAGGTAGCTTTTCTCTCCTCTGGCAACACTGATAGGGGTGACTGTGGTATTTCGAGCTTTATTATGAGGGTGTTAAGGTCGTGTTATGGTCGTCGTACGATATTATAGTATCAGTCGCATTCTTTGGCGTTTCGATCGCAATATCGTTGCCATTCTGTGGGTTTATGTTATGAGCCGAAGCGGGTGAAGCGATCATCAGTTATTGGCCAAGAAAAAGGTCTAAAGTAATTACTAATTGTTCAGCTATTTATTATAAATGTAATTGTGTCAACAGCTTGCTCTTTATTAAGCTCTAATGAGTGTCTTCAAAATAATCTTTTTATATTATAATAAACTTTAGATACGTTACTTAAGTGAGATTATAATAAACTTGAATAAACGAACGTAGTTCCCATAGTATCCAGCTTGTGGCTTGTACCACAGTGCGCTAGGCTAGACGTGCAGGCACGCAGAACTTCGCACAATATTGTGGCCATCCAATATACATTTTATATTGTACTCTTATTGTCGAGGGCGGCGGCCATAACCTCCAGTTATTTATTACTTGCTGTTATATGATCAACTCGGAGAGGGATATATTAAATTGTATTATTATTAGTGACACAATAGAGAGAGCGTCTTAGGCCGTATTTAGGTAGAAAGCAGACGTCCTTCAAAAACTTCCTTGATTACCAAATAGAGTTACTATTTGGTAATCAAGGAAGTTTTTGTTCATTCGTTCATTTTCTTCAACAGTTTCAAACAAATTTCAAATTCCGAACGTCATTATTTCTCGTGGGAAGAATATAGTGCCCCACTGTCTCGTTGTATTGGGACGTAAAGTGTGCCCCCATCCATTAGGCGATCGTCTTTTGTTTCCATTTTGTCTTACACTTATTCCATTTGACGTTTACTCACGCGTTCAATAGGATGAAGAAAGCACGCACGCGGCATGTCTCCGCCTCGACTCGGGTACAAAAAATCAACTGTTTTAATCGAGATTTGTTAGGAACAGATTTACGAAATTAGCTAGCTGGTCTATAATAAATCATCCTTCAATGTTACATTCCAACTTCATTAGAAATTACTCACATCCCAATTTTGAAGCGTTTAGTTCTTTAATCAAGAAAATACACTTAAGTGAGTTTGTGTGCAGCCACGTTTAAGTAAGTCTTTCACCGGATGAAATCGACTTTGGCCCGGGTAGTACTATAGTACATTAGTGGAAGGGTAGTGGTAGGATGTAACGTATTCAGTGTACCGTCAGCAGCAACAGTCTGTAAATCTCCGGCCACAATGCAGCGCGGTCTATTGTCTCACTGATTTATAGTGTTATAACAGACTCGCGACCGACTCTAATCGCGCTTTCTTGGACTTTATGTTACTTGTTCATTATTGTGACTTTTGTTTAAAAAACGATGTACGTATTTACACCGACAACATTTAACAGCTTCACAAAATTTTGGAGTCGGTACGGTACCTTTTGGAAAGTATATTTTTCTGCCATTGATTGACAACCAGGTACTTATTTATGTAGGTACTAGTTATTCGGACAACGTTCTTTGCGTCTCTGAATAGTATAAGAACAAACGATCTCTGATCTGGGACCACCCCATTCGATTGCCGCATTCTACACAATACATCGCTCGTTTTTTATCTCCATCACGGTCATAGTTCAAACCATGTCTTTAATCTAACTAACACATCAATGATTACCTTCGTCTCCCAATCTCTCCCATTACAATGACCACCCCCATCTGCTCGCCACAGCGACATCCAGTAACTGCACCGCATTGTACGCAATACATCGCTCGCTTTGTGTCTCGATCGCGGTCAGTGTTATAAACACAGGCGTAAATCATCCGCAAACAATGAGTAGTGTCCGTTGCCTGCGGGTTGCTGCGTTGCCTGTGCGCTTGTAATGCGGTCATTAACTCTGGTGTATGTGCTATTGTCAATTGTTTAATGCAAATAGTTTGATATCATGACATCGTCGAGATATACAAGGACGGTTTGAATTGGATTAGGTGTTGGTTCGTAAACGATATCTATCTATCGAATATCTATCTTTAAATCCATAGCTCTTTTAGTCAGTCTGAGGTGTCCATCTTTATTGTGAAAAAAAGTTTTGTTATTGTTAATGTTGGTGTCATAGAGAACTGAAAAAAGTATCTTTACAAATCTACCTAACCTTAACCATTTTAGAGTTGTATATACGTAATTACAAGTTCTGATCTTAGAAAAGTATCGGGTAAAAACGTGCCCCTTACTCCCAAACATCTACCTAATATTAAATTTTATCAAAGTCGTTACAGTGGTGACGGAAATTAACCCCAATATACTCACACCTCAGTTTTTTTAGTAGCAGTTTATTCAGTTGCCCATCTTTCATATTTATGCTTAAAAATAAATATTTGTATCTGGTCTGGGCGTATTTCTATGTATAATATGTATGTATTTACATTCTTCTAAGTCGTGTCACTCTTGACAGAGTGGTCGTGGTCGTCAAGTGTCGTCCTGATGAGCAACCATCTTAATTATGCGCCGCCATTCTTCTCGTACTGTTGATGCTCTAGTACATTCATGCACGGGACGGCTCGTTGCAGTTTTAATTTGGTCTGTCCATCTCATGGGTGATCTACCGCGCGGTCTGATACCCTCAACCTTCCCCTGCACAACCAAACGCTCAATGGAGTCATTATCGCGTCGGGACACATGGCCAAAAAACGCGAGTATACGTGCTTGGACTACTGATGATAGGCACTGCTTGACATTGAGCTCTTTACGTATGGATACGTTAGTTCGGAACTCAGTCCAAGATACCCCGAGCATTCGCCTCCAGCACCACATCTCCAATGCGTCAACCTTTGCTTTCTCCGTTTCACGCAACGTCCACGTCTCCGACGCGTAGAGAAAAATGGGAAATACTAATGCTTTGACTAGCCGGATCTTAGTAGCTCTTGTAATATTTTTATTCCTCCAAATTTTTCTCAGTTTGTCCATAGCAGACCTGGTAATTGCCATTCGTCGCTTGATCTCATCCACACAACCACCATTATTGGATATAAGGACGCCCAAGTATACATACGATTGGACAACCTCGCAATTCCCAATTTGCGCCACCCCCGGCGAGTTGTTATTAGCACGATCAACAATCATCATTTTTGTTTTGGCACGATTTATTCTAAGCCCAAAATCAAGACTAGTGCTCTCCATTTTTTGGAGAAGGTCTTCCATATTGCGCATGGTGCTTGCGAATAAGGTAGTATCATCTGCATATCGTAAGTTAGTGATTCTCTTACCACCAATCGAGACACCATCCGTCCAGTCCTCAAGAGCTATTCTCATGACCATCTCTGTGTAGGTATTAAACAGAAGAGGTGAAATTATACACCCCTGCCGTACGCCCGCGCTGGGGTGGAAATTAGATGACAGTACTTCATCTGTTCTGACTGATGCTGTTCCCTCTTCATATAGGCGTCGGAGCAAATTGACTAGATGCTTCGGTGCCCCCATTGCCAAAAGAGATTGCCATAATATCGGCCATTTCACAGAGTCGAACGCTTTAGAAAAATCAACAAAGCAAATATAAGTTGGCCTGTTAAATTCTCTGGCTTTCTCGATTATTTGACGCAAATTGAAAATTTGCTCACGGGTACCTTTGCCTTTTACGAAGCCAGCCTGCTCCGGTGCAATTTCTTTAGAGAGAAAGGATTTGAGTCTTTCATTTAGAACATGTAGGAGTATTTTACTTGCATGTGATATCAAAGCGATGAGTCTATAATTGCTACACTTCTTCGTAGACCCTTTTTTATGTAGAGGAATGAATATGGTGTGAACCCATTCTTTAGGCCACCTCCCAGTTTGCCAGATTTTGTTACAGAGGGAGTGAAATATCTCGACCCCAAAATCTCCTGCGGACTTAATAACCTCTATTGGAATGCTATCCACACCTGTAGCTTTTCCCGACTTAAGGTGTTTGATCGCAGCTCTTATTTCTTCCTTAAGAATGTTTGGTTCCAGTTCGTTTTCCTCAGGCGTTGTGTCGGCAAACTCTTGTGAATGCGGGTCCCGAAACAGTGCCTGACAATAATCTCTCCAGGTCTCTGATATTTGATCTATTTCCGTTACTAGCTCACAGTTACTATTTTCTATGGCCCACGTTCTGGAAGAGAGAGTTTTCGTCAGTGATCGAATCTTTTGATGAAGGTCCCTAGTTTCGTATTTGTCTGCATGAACTTCGATTTCTGCACAGATATTTCTCAGCTTAGAGTTCAGATCTCTCCTGCATTCGGATTGTATTTCGGCAGATAAGGAATTAAGGGATCTTACATCAGCACCGGCTGCTTTCATTTTCCTCCTCTTTTCAATCAACGCCAGAGTACTATCACTCATCCAGTGTTGACGTTTCCGAGTTTCCCCAAGAGTTTTGGACTCATTTAGCGCACTTTTTATTAGGCTTTTTGATCTGTTCCACAACTCATCTGTGTTATAGTTAGAATGAGTCGGACTAGATGAACCTGTCCACTTTTCCCAATTCTTTTCAAGAGCAGCGGTAAAGTGAGAAATATTTTTCACCTCGATTCTTGTTTGTTTTTCAAGTTTCCTAGATGCTTTAAGTTTCAGCTGTAATTTAGAGATCAGTAGTTGGTGATCTGAGCCGCAGTCTGCCCCCGGGAGAGTGTGAGAATTTTTTATTGACGTCTTCCAACGCTCTCGAATCATAACATAATCGATTTGATTTTTAGTTCGGCCATCAGGTGAAGTCCAGGTAAAAAGTCTACGGGGGTGGTGTTTGAAAAAGCTGTTTGCAATAACTAAACTGTTATCAGCTGCAAACTGTATTAGACGCTCCCCACTCTTGTTGCGCTGACCCAATCCAAATCGGCCGACGACATCGCCTAATTGGTGAGCATTTTCTCCTATCTTGGAATTGAAATCTCCCAGTATCATGAGCATTTCTCTACTTGGTAGTTTTGAAATTGTTGTTTCCAACTCTGTGTAGAAGTTATCCACGACATCATCACTGGCACTGGTTGTGGGTGCGTAAACCTGTACAATATTGATATTTATGGGTGTCGCTTTCAATTTGATACTGATAACCCTGTCACTAATGGGTTCATAGCCTAGCACACAATTCCGTAGGTATTTTGGAAGAAGGAAAGCAACCCCATTTTCACTGTACTGGTCATTTCCAGAGAAATAAACAGCATGGCTTTCTGTTAGAAAGTGGCCCTGACCCTTCCAGTGAGTCTCACTTAACCCACAGATGTTCAGTTCACATCTGGATATTTCTTTTTCGAGGATGTCAAATTTACCAGCCTTTAGCAAGCCCCGCACATTCCAAGTTCCTATCCTCAAAATATGTCTCAGCTTGATGAGGTTTCCAGTAGCACAGTTTCCATGCGTTGTCTGGTCACCTACATTCGCATGGCCGGTAGCATATTTCCCACCGTCTGCCCCGGAAGCAGAACGGCGCCGGTTGCTAGACGGATCGCATGGCCATCTTTTTAAAACTTTTGGAACTTTCATTGACGACTTTCTTTGGGAAAATAGTGTAGTAGTTTCCCCTTGCTTTCTACACCAAACATTTTTGGGGTTATTTAGACCCCAAGGCCGCTGAGACCTCTTCCATCCGGTTGCCCTTCAGGGGTGTTATGGGTATACCGCCAAGGCTCGGTCGCCAGAGCCTCGTCTGTTATCTAGCAGGGGGCACCACGACGAGCCGAAGCTGTCGTCGCTGGTTTTACGTTTGATCCACCAGCGCGTGCAGGTGAGGTTGACAGTTGGGGTCGGTGTAGATGTTAGTTCCGTTCTCCCCCTTACCCCCCGTTGTATTTACATAAGAAAAATAAATATAAGTAGTATATCCGTTGTCTATCCACCGTAACACAAGCTTAGCTGCTTACCACGGGGCTAGATGGCGTTGTGTGTTCGTCACAGGATTTATTTATTTATTTATTTTCATACCAATTTGTTTTCCGTAAGCGGTCACATAAGTTGTAGGAAATGTTGGAAATTTGATACATACCTTGTCAAAGCCCATTCACAGAAAACAGGCAAGTTTGCATACTATTACTTCATTATACTATGGAACAACGCCTTAGTGAAAACTTAGCATTATTTTTACCCGGCTGCAAGGAAAAGATTATGTTTATGCGCCTACCTTTGTATGTTTATAATATTCTTCATTCTTTCGTATTTTATTCAATGTCTTTAGAACACAAAATTAAATCAAACGGTTAATTTGAAACGCCCCTCATAGCACCTATCACCGAAACTGTGGCAGTATAATTTAATAAAGATTCTCAATAATGTACCATCCGTCATTGACACGGTATTTATTTACATTTTGTGATCTCTACACAATGGCTCGGGGGTTATTACACACTCTAACTTTATTACCAGACGTATTACTGCTGACAGGGTTGCCATTTGTCAAGGATTTAAAGTTGCGAGCTGTTATTAATTAAAATATGGTATTTTCAAATAAAAAAATATTAATAACGGGTTGCGGAGGTGTTACAATTAGGTAGGCTAGGTAGGTTTTATCCTAATCACTAAAAATTAAACAGACGATCCCGTTTTTACCCTTTGGGTGCGCGTTGGTCTTTCATATTCGAGTATTTTTCCTGATCTTTCGGGGACATTACCGTTTACGTAATCACAGATGCGAGGAAATTAGGTAATCAACCGTTAACCTAGGTTAGGTTTAATTGAAATATTTGGGAAAATAAAGTAATCGGAATTAAGGTATTTAGTGTAAACTAATTACCGTGAAATCTTCGATGTTTTACAGTCTATGTGAAAAACGTTTTATAATAATTAATCTATCCAACAAAAAACTGCATCCACGTGCCAACCCTACAAACAAAGCCACCGAATGATTGCATTGCAATAGAATACTAATTTCTCTAATCATCCCGACCGATCAATAATCGACCTTACATCTTTAACATATGGCTCAATTTCAAACACCAAGTTTAAAGAATAGAGGCGCCTAACAATTGGTTTTATTGTTACCTCCCGCAGGGTTAGTTTCGCTTACGATAAATTGCAAAGGTACAACGAACTTTATGTTATAGGAAATAAGGTTGAAAATATTTCGTGTGGTTTAATATAGACAAGGTGTCGTGAACAATTCAGGGTTGTACAGAAGGGTTGCATTGTTTGGTACGGAGGATAATCGGTCGACCGGTCGCCGGTCGCAAGGGTCGCGTGGTAGAGGGTGGGTTATTAATTTTTAATGTCATTTCGAGTGTATTAATTGAATTATTTATTGAATTAGAAAGTTTTATTAATTTTACGGATTTCGATGTTTGAAGTTTGTTGAACTGGATAGAAATTGAGTTTGGGGGTATATTTGGGAAAATTAGATTTGGTTATATTGTGTTATACTTTAGATTAGTTGTCTTTACTAATTTTGCAACAAAAATTGATCACGTACCTACCGTCTTTTTTAACCAACACTAAAAAAGGAAAATGGAGTACCTGGAACCACCTCATCACAAAATTCCTCAATTGGAAACGTTATGGGTCACAATTTAAATATTTTGGCGTTTTTATTCGATCGAGTCGCAAGAACAAACATTTTTATAAAATAAAGACAAAAAATTGAAACCGACTCCAAAAACCTAGAGAAAAATAATGCAGATTGTTCATTTATTATCTGACGTCGGACAGCTTAATCAGAAACAAGCATTTATAGTCATAATTACTTGTCCCCAGCGGAAATCGAACCCGCAACTTTGTGCGTTGTAGCCGGATATTCGCCCGACGCGCCACACAGCCCGTAAAAACTTTTTTAACTTTAAGCCAATCATTTTTGTTCCCTCAAAAACTGTCCCTAAAATGGACAAGCCAATTATTTCACCAAAAAAGTTTCACGTAGGAACATACGCTTTGACGTTTGAAACGCAGTCCGCGATGCTTTTTTGTTTATCCTCAAACTTTTTTACGAAAACAAAAAAGCTTTTGTAGACTTTGTGAGAGCTTCAATGAATTTAGGAATGTGTGTTCTAACACGAGGATAATAAATAACAAACATGTAGGTACTATCGGCTAAGTATTATATTTCAACGGAATACGTTGCATCGTTTGTATATTAGTGTATTTTTGACTGAGCAGAGTGAGCGAAGCTACTCTGCTTAAGTCTGTCAAAATTTGTTTTCCCTGTCATGTCAGTTAGTGGGTCGGTTTGTTGCTCTGACTGCCATTGACTAAACTTAATAAACCTATATAGGATATAACTCGACTCCCCCACATGTAAAATAGGAATTAATTTTCTTGTTTGATTTTACAGAGTAGAGGTGTTGTAACGATCTTTCTAAATTGTATCCATAACCTAAGAAACCCTACATTGCGCTCGGCCCTACAAGGCACGCACTTGCCTAGTTTTTGTCCTAAAACTCAATTTTCTATTTGTAAATTTGTGCTGACACTAGTTACGGCTTTATTTCGTCCCACGAATATATATATTATGCTATTCCTCTAAACTGTTTTTATTTGCAAGTTTTAACAAGAGCCCAATTCACCCTATCAATTATTACAATTCTCAATTCAATTGCTCGAAATTTTCTTTTAAAAATGCAATAAGACTTCTTACACCGGCTATAAGCCTGCAACCCGACACCGCTCGCGTTTCAATCGCTCTCGAGACTAACATCGTGTGTTCGCTCGCGAATTTAATAAAAAACAACCAACTTAGAAGCCGAATAACTGTTGATATTGCGTTACTCGAGTATACTAGGGAAGGGAATTGTTAAAAAAAATGAAAAGTTTTTAAAAGGTGTAGTAGACCCCAAAAAAATCAAGGTATTTGGTAGTACTTTAACTTTAAGTAAAATAGCTACTCTATTAATTATATACGCAACGAATTGAGAACGTCATCCTTTTTTGAAGTCGATTAAAAAGAAAGATTGTAAATTGACCAAATATTGACTTATTTCATTCGTCACGAAAATTTGTCGTACATTTATTTTTATTTTTTATTACTGAAAACATAACCAAATATTTTAAAAAATCGAGAGATACTCGAAAACGTACAAATTATAACCATTCCTTTGCATTATAATAAAAACCAGAATTTATCATGTGTGTAATTATAATAACATTTTTTATAACATAACAAGTTTTTAAAACTATCAACCAAACTTTATTGACAAAAAAACGTGCAAAAACACGAATTAGGTAGTAATTTTCATTTACTGGTTATTAGGAAATCGCATTTTTTACTCAATATTATTGCATTTTCCCCAAAAATTAAAAAAAATCAAACAAAAAAGTAAAGTCCTCTTATTTTAAAAGATTGTATTGACTTGCTCTCCCCCATCCCTACTATTTGCAACTGGCAATATAAATCAATCCGGAACAAGGTGTATCAGTTTCACTCACAACGAAACGAAGAAAAAAATCGGAATTACAGATGATAAAATTGATAAATCAAAAAAATGGGATGGGGCGGTTGTAACCCTTATAGCTTGGTAAAATTAAAATTAAGTTTTTTATGCTCATCATAATCATCTTTATGATATAACTTAGTAGGTAATGTAGACAACAGTGATCAATTATTACACTACAGTGGCGTTTGGTCACATATAAGACGATTCCCATCGCGATACCTTCAAAACTGGGCATTTTATCAAAACTATGTGTCAACAAGTAGGTAAAAGAAACGGGAAATGTGACAACACGTTTGACGTATTTTCGCACAATTTCCACGCAAGACTTGCCCATTGAAACCCTGATAACTCTCAGGCGTGCGTTGAAATCTACCATTAACTTTACCAAGTACATCTTCAACTAAACAGTTCAGATTTACACTCTATTATACACCTTAACTCAACAGTGTAAGCTTTATTTTTGATTGATATGTATAACTTTTCCTTGTACCCTTTTTAACAATTTTGTATCGAATTAAATTTTGCACTGTGTAAAATCAGATTGAAACTTATTACAAACTGCTAAGGTAGGTTTTGCAATGTTTCTACCTAAGATTTTTGTTTACTCTCGTTTAACAGTGATGGGCACCGTTTTTTTTTCGGTCAAAAGAGTTCGAGAGCCATAGAGGTCGGTTCATTATAAAGTTTCAAGGAGGTATTTTGTTGCTATTTTTTGAGGTAATTATTAAAAAACTGTGTGGTCTTTTTGTATTGGGAGGTTAAGAGGTTATTGATAGGCATGTTTTTATTTTATTTCCATGAATGAGTTTTTATTGAATGATACTTTATTATTTGGTCGAAATATATTTTTCGGGTTTGAAATCTTATTTATTAAAACAAAAGAGTTTTTCTTTAAGAATTGTGCATTGGATAGCTTGAGTCCATGTAGCTAAGTCGAAAGAGCGGCGGCGAGCGACGTTGCGAAGGGATTGGACACAAGTCCTATTTAATATTTTTCTTTTAATTTTATTTGAAGGTTGTTTTCTAGGCTTGATTTCTTGTCTAACTTTTATGATTGTTTTTTTTTTATTTAAACGAATAGATTATCCTGTTTTTTTTTGTACAAGCCCAAAATATAGGGTAGCTTACCCTCAACTCATAGACAATTATATTTATTTAAATTCAAATAAAATAAGTTTACCAACAAAAGTAAGTATGTATAAGCAAAATATAATGAAAAACAACCCTTCAACAGATTGAAAGAGCGATCTCATTAAATATTTTATACAATGAATCCTGAGGTTGCATCCACTGACCTCGAGTGGACGCAAGCGAAACACATGTATACAACCTACACCAGAGCGAGTGAGAGAGATATACATTACAAGTACCCACTTGAAACATAAAGGTATCAGATTCAGAAAGGGATGTTGGATAATGTTGTAGTGGGAAAGAGATAGGTGTAGTCTGAATAGGGATTGATAGAAGAAACTAAAAAATTTTGTCGATACCGAAATTGAACATTCGGTCTATAAGATTATTTTTCTGCTGTAAACTCTTAAAAAACTAATCAGGAATAAAAATAGCCCGTATTCGCAATAAATAAATTACAATTAAAAACAGTACCTACTTTTTACTTATTTTTATTTAAAACCGAGTTTTCTTTGAACTTTACTGAAATAGTTATTACATTTACTGTACTACTATCTTACGAGATGGTAAGTGACGATGTGGTCTAAGATGTAGCTGCTTATCTAGAGCAAAAGTGAATATGAGTGGGGTGGCAGAAAGAGAAGTGGGGTTGAGAAACTAAGAAATATAAAAATAAAAGTAGTTTATGCACCGAGGTACTAAAGCCCTATGTCTTATTATAGCAGGAGTCATGTATTAAATCCAAAGCGTACAAAAGACTCTAGAGTGAACTCCCGAGAGTAGCGAGGGTGTTAAAAACTTAACTCCTTTGCTTCGCTTAGGATTGATAGATATTATGTATCTTGCGAGAGAGGAACAATCCTTGCGTAGTAACACATACAACCACGCCTTCCACCTACTTACACACACTTACACACCCTTACACTTCCTCATAACTATAATTATAATCTCGATCACTGTTTCTCCACCTCGTTCGCTGCAGTACCACACAAATTTGCCGTTTACTTGTATTGAATTTTTACATTAATATTTAGTTTACATAGATAATGTTTCATGTTGTATTACTGTTATTTGAAAAATTTGGAAATTATGTATGAATTGTAATATATTTGGGGTTTTTAGTATCAACCTTAGAGTACCCAGAATAAGTTATGAATGTAATAAACTCATGGTATTCATGGATTCCACGATACAGGCTTAGCCTAGTGTGGAACCATTTGCTTTGTAATTTGTATTTTTATTGGTAAAATAAACTTTATTATTATTATTATTATACGTCCAGTATCACGGGGCTATGGAGTCCCGGACCTTTGGAAGGCGTGCGTGGAGCCGAAGCCAACACGTAGAGGCCCTTTTCAATAACAATTTTACTCGCAAACAATGAAGTGGACACCAAGCCGACGATTATCCCAGTCTGCACTATAAAATGTAGCAAAGGACAACCACCGGATCGGATAGAACTATTGACAAATCTACGGATGAAAACAAAATGGGCTATAGTGACGTGATGGTAGTGGATTGGCTACTGGGGGAACTATGGTGATTATGGCGCCTGCCGTAACAATGTTTAATAAACACGTAAAAATGGCAGACGGAGACTCGCCAACTCACAAACTGGGCTACCCTAATCAGCTGAGCAAATTACAGCAAGGGAGCAACAGGGACGTGAGTGGCTGAAGGATGGATATACCTCCCTGGATTTTAAGTCATCACTGGTATGCCAGTGAGCGGGCCAACTCATCACTGACGTGAGGTGTCCATTCTCCGAGCATTTCTGCTCTCGCGACTCCACTCTGACCGGCCGGTAAAGGCAAGCCAAAGGCGGGGGACCGCTTCCTCGTCAGTGTTCACTCCGACCAGCCAACTAAGGCAAGCCGGAGGTTAGGAACGGTGACTTCCCCCTGGAGCACTCGGGAACCCGCGGGGTCGCTACTCCCCGGCACCTCGCCTCAAGGTGCCCTGCGGGCTTATTATTATTATTATTATTATCTAGAGTCCTGAGTGAAACGTGGGAATCGTAAGCGCTTAAAGACAGGCTTTTTTACCGAGGTGAATACTCTACTTTACACACAACTGCGAGACAATAAAAATGCTACAAAAATAAACATTTTAACTACCAAAACTTTTTGCCCTACCTTTCCGTCGAAATAAAATGAGAAGAAAAATAACCCAATTTTTCTTTTTTATTGTGTGATTTCTGGGTGACCAGTTTGCAATGGCCGTATGCTATATCAGAACCTTAGCGATTATATTCTCTTAGACCACAGCCTCCATGGATTTAAACTTTCAAATTTAAAAAACTTTAAGTCAATAATGTGCACTTTATGCACTTAGAGACTAAAGAATCGCTTTAAGTTGACCTTTTGGTCAAATAAAGTAACTTTGTAGAGCCGTAGACGTGTAAATAATAAATGTAATGGTTCAAATATTGGGACACGTCGTGATCCCAATATTTGAAAAATTATTTTGATATAATTTAAGACTAGGTATTCAGTGAAAAGCTGTGGCCGAAGCCTTATGAGATTGTTTACCGAAAATTCCGAAACCCGAATGTACGTCCCTACTTCGATACCTCAGGGTTGAAGTGCGTTCAAGTGGTATAACTTTAATTCTGTTTAAGATACGTTTTCCCGGTAGTTTCTTGATGTCAACTTTGAAAGCGAGGAGCCCTTTTTGTGTGTGTAGCACCGTGTAACCTGGGGTTATATTGATATAACAAATAGTTTTGAGGTTCGAGGTAAAGGATTTATTTTATAGGGTCTTGACGCAGAAAGTCACTTTTGCAAAAATATCACAAATAAAAAGTTTGTCATTTTCGCAAAATATCACTTTCTCACAAAGTCATTTTCTCAAAACGTCACTATCGCATTATTAAACTTGTTATTGAGTTATACGTAGAGAAATTCAAGACTTAATGATTTTCAACTGCTCTACTTCTACTACTCACTGATTATTGGTTTACATAATAAAGCGTTCTATCTATTATTATCGTATTAAGAAAAGAAGAAGAAAAAAGACAAAGTATAAAGATTACTAGAGCACACACGAAAACGACTTATAAAAACCAAACAAAGAAAAAGAAAACAAATGAGTAAATACTACAGAAAGAAAATAAAAGACAAAAAGTCGAGTATTGATAATTAGAAAATGATGATTTTCAATTTATAGTAATATTACACAAGCCATAATTATTAAAAATCAAGTCTGTCATCAATCCTGTACAAAACGAAAACACCATTTTTTTTTACCACAAAACCAACATATTTCCCAATGTCCAAAATCCAACATTTGGTGATCGTAAGGGAGAACACGTCGCAAATTGTTCGATGCGATATCGAATTGCTATTGTCATTCATTGAGCCAGTGGGTAGTTATAACGCAGGGACATTTGGAACGGTAATATTATACTGGTAGAGATTTAATTGAATTGCCTTTCTTTACTTTTTTCTGTTTCTGTTTCGTTTCGGTGTTGACTGTTTCGATGCAATTAATATATTAATAATACTTGACACTGGCTAATTCCCTAATGGCCATAGTCGGTTCACAACCGATAAGAAATAGAAGTTATTTGCATCGAAACAGTCAAGTCGTCATAGTTAAGGTTAAGTCGAGGTAATCATTGTAAAACGGCGGCCAGTTTTTTACCATGATAGTTCACGGAGCTTTGGAGACAACGCTAAAGTCCATGTTTTAGCAACGATTTTTACTTTCATTACACTTTCACGAAACTAAATTTATTAATATGCCCCCGAAATTAAACAATTTACACGTATTTGAACTTGCTTTCACCAAAAATAAAATTTAGCAACACATCTCCTCAACGCGATTCCGCCAAAACTCAAACTATCACGTCTGTCTTTCTGTATCCGCCTTTACAATCTTTACGTTTTCTTCTTTAAACACACTCGTCTTATTCAAAAGAGTTTTATTTGATTGTATTTACTTCATTGTACGGCATACATTGCTCGTTCCATTCATCCAATCGCTTCACATTAACAATACGAGCTTTCAATGTATTGGTTTTTATACCTTTTGTAGGCGTTCAATGGGGTTTTATGAGAAATGAGTTGAGAAGTTTTTGGTTTTTCTTTTAAGTTTTGAAAAAAAGACAATAATTATTATGTATGTGTTCATAAATACGTAGAATTTTTAACCGACTTCAAAAAAGGAGGAGGTTCTCAATTCGTCGCGTATATATTTTTTTATAATTATGTTATCGTAAATAGGTATAGTAGACAATAAAGTGGATATCTACCGTTGAGATCTAAAAAAAGTTTCTATTCAAATAATACGAAATACCTATGTTAAATAATACACTTCTATAATCTGCTAATGTAGAAAATTGATTTTGAAATAGGCAAGGGACTGTTTAGAATAATTGTTAGGAGCCTGACCGGGGCGTTAGAAAATATAGTACATCAAGTAGATCTGTAATCTGTCTAAACTTAGTATTTTAAAAAGGAGGGGTTTATACAAATGTTTAGATGGATGTATGTTCCGACACTGATAAAGAAGGAACTAATGGAATCAATGCTGCCAATACCTACATTTTGGAGCAAAAGCTCGGCTCGGCTTCGGATGCATTGCAGTCTGTAAAGGCAAACTTCTTGCTGAGGATAAGGAACTAATGAACTGATCTTTATTAAACTTAATAACATTGATACATACAAATACAAATCTTTGAAAGTAACATGTGCCAATTTTTATCCCGATATTCATACGGGATCTGAACTTATGCTGGTAAAACCGACGAGCGATACAAGTGTACCTACTACCTAATAATAGGGGTAAAGTATGAAATTGCCGTTTTATTGCAATAGGTTCTTTGAATTGACATAGAATCTTCATGGTTTGAGGTTTTCGAATGAAACTTTTTTCAAATGGTTTCTGTGATGTTCTTTTTTTAAAAAATGTGAAACATTTGAATATCGACTTTCAATTGTTTTTGTTATTCAATTTAGACAAGAAAGATGGATACTGCGAAAATTCGAGTGATTTTTGAATACGAGTTCCGACGCGGAACTAACGCGGCAGAAACAGCCCGCAATATCAATGCTGCGTTTGGAGAGGGGTCTACTAATGAACGCACCGTGCGATTTTGGTTTAAACGCTTTCGTGATGGAAATTTCGACTCAAAGAACGAGCCACGAGGAAGACCGCCCACACAGGTGAATAACGATGAATTAAGAGAGATAGTGGAAGCCGATCCTAGTCAAACTACCCAGGAATTAGCGGCATGGTTTAACGTTACCTTACCCACTTTATTGACTCACTTGCGTCAAATCAATAAAATAAAAAAATACGAAAAATGGGTGCCTCATGATTTGACTGATCTGCAGAAAGAAACGCGTGTTGAAACTTGTGTTGCCTTGTTGAACCGGTACAGAAATGAAGGAATATTGGATCGAATTGTAACATGTGATGAAAAGTGGATTCTTTATGATAACCGGAAAAGAAAAATGCAATGGCTGACCCCAGGTCAAATGCCACAACAGTGTCCTAAAGCAAAACTTACCAATAAAAAGGTAATGGTAACTGTTTGGTGGTCTCAGCATGGTGTTATTCACTATAGTTTTCTTCGATCTGGTCAAGCAATTACGGCAGATGTCTATTGTGCCGAACTCCGAACCATGTTGACAAAACTAGCAGTAAAACAGCCCCGACTCATGAATCGATCTTCACCATTATTGCTCCACGATAACGCGAGACCTCACACAGCACGAGAAACCATTTTGACCCTTCAGGAACTGCACTTAGAAACCATTCGTCATCCTCCGTATTCACCAGACCTTGCTCCAACGGACTACCATTTTTTTCGTGATTTGGACAATTATCTACGTGACAAGAAGTTTTCTTCCCAGGAGGCAGTACAAAATGCTTTCACACAGTTTGTGAAGTCTAGATCGTCGGAGTTCTATCGCAAAGGCATTAATAACCTTCCCATTAGATGGCAGCAATGTATAGATAATAATGGCAACTATTTTGATTAAATAAATTTGTTAAAAATTTAAAAAATAAACAATTAAGATTTTCAGTACAAATCGGCAATTTCATACTTTAACCCCTAATATTATAGTTACATACCAAAATACTCAATATGAAAAAAATCAAATAAAAAATCGAGTTGGTATGTATGTAAGTGTTGTTTTAAACAATTGTGTTCCGTGCAATTACGGGTGAAGTCGTGTGAACCAATTTAATGGTGTTCATTGTTTTTTTAAACGAACCTACGCCCCCTGCCCGACAGACCGACGCGTCGCGCGCCGGTGTAGGGGTGATACTACGTGGCTGTTACT
The DNA here is from genome assembly GCA_949358125.1 of Idaea dimidiata. NCBI lineage: Eukaryota > Metazoa > Arthropoda > Insecta > Lepidoptera > Geometridae > Idaea > Idaea dimidiata. The sequence continues at coordinate 24,398,448 of OX442334.1, read as the reverse complement.
TTATAGCAGCTTTGGTATAGATGGACAGACTAGAAATTGTGCAAATAGTTGACTTAGCTAGCACTTAGTACTCTTAGTGGGCAAAATATCCCACCAATCAAAAATCTTCACGACAAAAAATAAAGTATAAATTCAAAGTAGGACCGTGAAGATCGGTTGAGAAATACGACCTGTAAGCAAACGGCGGTTTACTCTTTGTGTACACCAAAACCGATTTTGTCGGCCGATGGCGACCGCAACTATTTGTAAAAGTAACTCGGGCGGGGGTGTAGGCGCTTACACTGAAACAATGTGACATTGACATTGACGTTGCCGGGATTTCACGCACGCAATTAGTCTTTGGCTATTCATATATTTTTGCGAAAATCCAGTTCGTCAAATCTCCCTACGACATAGACGCCCACCGCGCCGACAGACTGGCCTATCGAATGTCAAAAATCGCATCAAATGCATCAAGTTCGCACTTGAGACGGTAGATCGGCTTCCATCTCCTTTTTTTACTTATTTTGGTGTGTCTCACTTAGTGGAGTTTTCAGGCCGCCCTTTGACTTGACCTTATTATCGGCCACCTATCTAATCACATGCAACTAATTAGATATTGACATCGCGTCGTGTTGTCGCTTTTGTCATCGATCACCTAGAACAAGGGGCAAAAAAAACAGTACCAGTAGAGGCAGGCAGCAGGCAGCAGGCAGCCCTACGTAGCAGTGAGCGGGCAGACATTTCGTAACGTTAATCAACCGAATACCATCACAGTCGATCGTTCCTTATCGATTACTTCGCTACACGGTACCGAGATGCAGAATTGATAATCGAGATGCAGAATTGAATGCATAATCTAATCATATTGACAAATATTACCTAATAAAACACTTTATTTATCCGGTTTTATCGCGTTTTTATTCATTATAAATAAATAAAGTGAATAAATAAAAGTGAAAAATAAAGTGAATAAATAAAGTGTTTTATTATGCAAAATCGCGAAAACCATAGAAGAAATTAAATATTACCTACTTCGCAAAATGCCTAGTTCCTAATTTCTGCACCTGACAGGAAAACACTTGGGAAACACAAAGGTACTAATAATATTATAAAGAGGAAATATTTATTTATTTGTTTGTTTGTAATGAGGTTCCGAAACTACTAGACCGAAATCACAATTTTTTTTTCTATAGAAAGCTACATTATCGAGGAGTAACGTAGGATCGATGCTTACGCAATTAAATAAATTTTCATATAGTTTTTTCACCAAAATATAGATACCTAGATGATTTAGTCTGGATTAGGTAATTAAACTTTCAATGTTTATGTTGTTTTACGAGAATATTGCAATAAAAAGTAATCAATACGCAAATTAAACAACTAGGCGTATACTATGGGTACCTACTAAACAACCGATAAACTACATTTTTTTTGTGCCGTATTGTAGTGCAGTGGAAGTATATCTTAAAACCGACACTTTTATGTGTTTAAATGTTGGAAGCAGCGAGTACACCCCACCACTCAACTGCGCACCTCTCCGTGACATTTCGTTCGTGTTTGTTTGCACTCTTGTGTTGTTCATTGTATATTTGTTTTACTTTTCTGTTTTCATTGTTTCTTTGAGGTCCTTTTGAGCGTTCTTTTGAGATCGCTTAATGATATTTTAAATGAAGTTTGTTTTCCCAAGACTTTAGCTACCTACCTATTCTACAAAACACGTTAAATTGCAATCGGTTCAGCATACTTTTATGCTCATACACGGGGAAGACGAATTCTGGACAGTCTATAAATACCCTTAGCAGTGGTACAATAAAGAGAATTCTAAGACCTAAACTTACTCTGTTAAGTTTATGTGTAGAAAGTCGAAATACATAATATAATAACTTACCTAATTAAATAAGATTTCATGATCGTTTTTAATGGTCAGGAATCTAGCGTGTCTTAGAAACGAGACCTCTATTATAGGGGGTATAATAATAATATCTTTAATATATTATATAGATTCATCAAAAATAATAATTGTTAAATATTTTCTGACGCAACAAATTGGCAAAAAGTCATTTTTTGGCTAAGGCTTTGAAACAATAAGAACTTTTTGTCTTCAAACTACAACAATATCATTTACAAACGCTTTAATCGAAAATATTCTAAAACATTTCAGAAGCTTCAGAAAATAATCAACAATTTTCGATGAATCCACCAGGGATTTTCAGGAAAGAAGAATCCAAAAAATTCATGACTTTTTTATGGTTTTTAGTTATTTAAAAGAACTAACTAACAAAACTCTTATCCTTGTCCACAGTACAAAAACGCGCGCGAATCAGCGGAACCTCTCCATCATCACAAACGGAACAGGAAACTAAAACACCCGCCCCCACCCCTCCTTTACACACTCCCCCTCCCCGCTCCCCCTCCGACCACGAACTAAACGTCGAAGAAGAACTCGACTCCGAACCCTCTCTTACACCCGAAAACCTATCCATGAAAGAAAAGGACGACGTCACTGTGAAAAAAGAGACAGAAGAAAAATGGGATCCAGATTTCAAGTACAAAATGTTCAGACGGAAAGAACAGCCTGAGCCTGATGAATCAGCTTACCAGAAGAGCCCAATAGATGTCCTTATTAAAGTCTTCCCTAGACGGAGTCGCTCCGAAATAGAAGCGATCTTGACACGATGCAAGGGCGATGTTGTAGCCGCTATGGACATGATGGTAAACGGAACAGAAACTACCCCTTCACCGTATTCAATGACACAAGAATCTCCCCCGTATCTTCAAAGTTATCAATCAAAATCTGCATTCTCTCCCCTTTCGAACCAAAGCTTTAAATTTTCCCCCTCAAGACGGTTTTTAACCCCCCCTTATTCCGGTACGGGGTATCTTCCGACGGTAATTCGGCCCCCTCCGGAATATCTTTCGACGTTCATGCCGCCTTCAGACCTGATGTATGGAAGACAACTTCAGGTCCCTTCGCCTGGTACGTCGCCAACTTCGGACAATACGAATAATGAAGGGTTTTCTGATTAGGGATACGCAAACTGGACTATGCTTTAAGTCCAAGAGGTCACTGTTTTTAAGCCGATTGCTGATCGGAAGATGTAAGCTAAGGTGGTATAGTTTAGCTCGCAAAGCTGAGACTAGTTTTCCATAGCAGTTGTTTATATATTTTGCAATCTACACATGAAAGAAAAAATGTCGTCGGCACAGAACTGAAAGGTCTCTACCAGGGACCAGAAGGAGAAAGAATAACTCCCACACGTTTACAAAAAGCAGAACGTCGTCGTTATTATAGAATACTCACTGTCTGGGAAATCTAAGGGCTTAACTTTCGGTTTAAAACTGCGCTCCGTTTTGTGCTATGATACAAGTGGTACAATAATAATAATTTAAATAGAACTTAAATTTAAAAAGTTCATTCATAATATAGATTTCGAATTACTATCAGCAGAATGTAATAATAATAATTGGACTAAAATGATATAATTTATAACGCTACTCTACTTAACTCTCTTATTCAGGGATATAATGGTTAAAATATTTAATAAGTTCTAAAGGGGTCTAAAGGAAAATTACACCTTTGACAAATTTCCATCAGATTTTGCAGATTCAAAGTCACAGACTTATTTAGTAATAAGTTTGAACGTATCCCTTACCTTAGAATGGTAAAAAATGGTTAATTAATAATGAATTCGTAAATTGTGCCAAGTTAAAGAGTCGCATTAAGGAGTCACTTTAAATAAAAATATCAAATGCCATCAGTTACAAAATAGTAGGTCCTACTTAATAATTATAAATATTATTCTAAAAATAATAATGTTAATTTTATTGATGTTTTAGCTTTATTAAATAAAAGTAATTTAAGTGACTAAGTAGATTACACCTAATTAAAAACTTAGACATTTCGTAATATAATAAAACAGTTTTTTGGGATTTACCTAAGTACTTACTTACCTAATCGTAGATATCTTGCTTCTGGTAACGTGGTTCGACCGTAAGGTTCGGTCAATCGAACTACGCGAACATTTCGTTCTAGTTGGTTCGATTGATATTTTGTATGTGGAAAATCTTGAAGTTTTGAAGCTCAAGACCGACGGAGTAAAACTGCGATTAGATCCATTGTATATATACCCCATATACGAGTACAAGCTAAACTCCAAATCCCTCTCGAGTTCATCGAAAATTGTTGATTGTTTCATGACGGAATGTTGTTTTATTTTTGTGTGGGGATTGTAGACCATACTGTTCCCTACATTTAATGCAGTTTCCAGACAAATGAAAACTAGCTGAAACAATCAATAATTTTCGATTAACCCAACATGGATTTTGGGTTTAGTTAGTTTGTAGGTTTATAGTTTTAGAATTAAAAATGTCGAAATAAATGAAAGTATGGTGATCGAACCTTCAAGTCTACCAGTGTACGTAATAGTTAGTATAAATAATATTAGCCTCCATACCGTATTTATAGTATATTCCGCGCTACCATGATCGTTTCTCGTTGCTTTGTCGTCATTATGTCGCTAAAAAAAAGTTAATTTTAAATAAATATTACCCCGACTACTTGTAAAAACCACAGATAATTAAAAAAAACCTTTGGTTTAAGTCGTTTTTTTTTTAATTATTTTATGTAGAAATATTTTTAAAGGAAAAATTCACCTCCAAAAATGTACTTGCGGCATATTGCTGTGCTTGCATATTTCTAGTAAATATGCCTTGAGCAATAAAAACAAATTTACGAAATATTATTTTATGTAGTTTTTTTAGCTTAACAATATAGCGGTGACTTAGCGATGACTTATAACTTATAAGAGATCATGGTAAGCCGGAATATGTTAAATTAACCTAATTTAGTTAGGGTTGACTTTCCAAGCTGTCAAAAATGTAACACCATCGAATAGAAATGTCCCTATCTTTAAAAAAAACAGGCAAACTTTAGAAGGCTTTTAAATTTGGTTGAGTACCAATACGATTTTATATGAATTTTATTTATTATTATTAATAAAATACAAAGGAACTTATTCAAATAAGTCCAAGTGACTTCAATAATATAACAAACAAATTTTATTCATCAATGGCCTGACTTTTAAATCTAGGTAGGTATACAGATAAATATAATGTATGTTACCATGGTCTCTTTACTGCAGAACCTAAATTGTCCAGCTAATAAATTAATTTAAAATTAAAAATCCCCGACTGCTTAAGAACTTGAACTATTTGAAGAACTTCAAATAATGAAAAGAATATAAGTTTATTAAACAGTCTGGAAAATTTTAATTTATTAGCCGGGCGACTTAGGTCCAACAATTACGAGATCATGGTAGCCCCCAATATTTGTGGAATAAAATCAATCACCACCAAATTTAAATTCGACAAAAAGTTTTTGTTTTAGGATTTTGATTGGGAAGTTTTATTCGGTCGTTTTAAATTTAAATTAACAAATATTTTTATCTAATGATGGAAATATTGCTGCTTATATTGTTTATTAAGAATAAAGGGGTTATAATAAAATAATTACTTAGTTTAGGAATTCAGTGTTGAACGCTGATATTGTAAATAAATAAAAAATATTAATAGTTATTTACCAAAATTCTAATTAAATATTATAATAACGTAAAATGTGAAAGTGTGCGTCAGTTTGTGCTTACGCATGATACTTATTTGTAACTGACGTAAAAACTACTCAACCGATTGCGGAAAAACTTTATAAGTAGATAGCTGGACATATAAAATAAGAAATATACTACTTTTTAGTTGTCGAAAGTGTAGTAAACCTAAAGAAAAAGTAGCCTAAGTTACTATAAGTCTTGTTTTCTATTTGTCATGTCTATCTACTAAGTATCATCGAAATCGGTTTAGAAGTTTTTACGTGGATGTAGTTTAACATAGGTGCAAAAACTTTCACAGGTACATACAAAACTTTACATTTATTAGTTTTTCATATTTTCCTTAATTACTTTGATTAATTAATTAAGAAAAATATAAATTTGTAGTTTTCTGCTGTAATAGGTAGTAGTAGGTCTAGTAGATGTTAGAAATTAGTTTAATATATTGTAAATAATATTATATATTAGGTAGAATATAAGAGCATGTACCCAGCTAGATAATATAATGTAGAATTGTAAAATATATATTATATATATATACAAACAATAAATATATGTGTTCAGTAAAATGTTTTACTTTATTTAATTTAATAGAACTCAATAAATCAATTAAATTCTGTGAAAATCACACATCGCGATCTGCTTTTACCATGGTGACCTACTAAGCCTGTGTTATGGTAACTAGACAACGGATTAAATACCAAATACTTGTTTATTTTTATTTTGTAAATACTTGTACATTATGGCCAAACATTTTAAATGGAAAAGATGATTTTAATACCAGTACCTACATTATCATTGTGAGTACACACAAACCTACTAAACCGATTGCAGTGAAACTAGGGCAGCTTTTTTGGCGAAATTAACAACAGAACCATAGCAATAGATATCGTCTAGTTGTAGGTAGGAAGGTTTAGTACTAACTGGCTGCGCCCCGCGGTTTTACCCGTGTAAGTCCCGTTCCGTTTAGGACTAAATATAGACACAAATATAAATTGGAAATCCCACATTAATGAGCTTAGTAGCAAACTATCTAGATTCACTTACGCTTTACTAGAATTAAAGAAATCAACTGACACCAAAACCACATTAGCCGCATATCATTCCTATGCCCATTCGTGGATACGATATGGTATAATACTTTGGGGAAATAGCACAGAAGCCGAAAAAATGTTTAAGTTACAAAAGAAATGCATTAGAATTGTAACGAATATACAAAATACAGATTACATGTAAAACTCACTTTATAGAATTAAATATACCTACTTACCCTACCTTGCTTATACATATATGAAACCTCACTCTTTGTCAAAAATAATTTATCATTTTTTAATCAATCAAAAGACAAATTCACTCCTTCTCGTAATTTAAGGCATAATGACCAACTAGCCTTACCCAACTCAAACCTGACCATACACTCTTCTGGCCCATATGTAATGTGTATCAAAATATATAATAAAATTCCGGAACACATAAAAAAAGAAAATAGAATAAATAAATTTAAAACATTGTTATATACATACCTTACAAACAAAGCATACTACAATTTAGAAAACTTCTTCGAAGACCATTCATATAATAAGAATAGATTTTATTATAAATAGAAATTAAGATTACCTAATTGTACAAAATTGTTGCAGTGCCCTACCGGGTTCATGACGTTATACGTCATTTTAAGACCTAGTCATTAAGTTAACTGTCATGAAGCAATAAATAAATGATTATAATGATTCCCGCGGGATTTTCGGGCTAAAAGTAGGTCTCCAGCTGACGTGATTGAGTAACAAACACATATACATACATACAAACTCATAAACTTTCAGCTTTATAATATTAGTAGGATTAGTAAGATGTTTGAATAGATATATTATAGATAGCTGTGTAGCTAGACTATCACATTAATATCTCAATGATGTTATTGACTGCAGTACCTATATGAGACACATCAAATACTCAACCAGCCAATAATCCGCAGTCGAAGGCTAAGGATCGAGTGATCAAGATCATCGTCTGTTGATTGTCATCGTTTGTACTGGTAGGTACCTACTGACACTGACTGCTGTAGTCATCAAAGTACGTCCACGTTGCGTGTCGGTTCGTTGAACTAAGTCGATGTCTGCGGGTTGTCTTGTTATGAGACCCATGCTCCGTAATACGGCTTGAGTTGCTTTTTTTAAGTCTCGATTCCGTGTCTATATTACGATAAAGTAGCCTTGGTGTTGATCCATGGCCCTGATTCTCTAAAAACATAGCATGCGACAAACAGGCGGGATGCATGAGCATTGCAGTAGTCGATTTGTTGCAGTTATAAAAATAATAGCTATTCTATAACTTACTAGCTGCGCCCCGCGGTTTCACCCGCGTAAGCCCCGTTCCCGCGGGAATATCGGGATAAAAAGTAGCCTATGTGTTAATCCAGGTACCCAGCCACCTATATTACAAGTTTTATCGCAATCGATTTAGTAGTTTTTGTGTGAACCTTACATACATACAAACTTTCGCGTTTATAATATTAGTAAGATTTTAATACTGATTGGCTAAGGAACAAGGGGAGCTATTTAAATAATTAAGTAGCCTTCAAGGGCTATTAAAATCTATTTTGTTATATTATAGGGATCGGTGAACAAAAGATTCCAGATCTTTTTCTTCAGATCTTGAAAAAAGCCTAATATAATGAAAGCAATGCGATTAACCGAAAAAAAAATGTTTTATTTAAAATCCTTAAAGACCTTATTTTATTCGTTATCTAGCACCATATAACAAGTCTATACTCAACTTAAATTGGGGCTACATCTATAAACGTGCAAAGTCTTACATAATCCATCATCAAGTAACAGGCCCCAGTTCCCACTAGGCTACACCCACCCTCGAACACTAATCGACCATCACGGCTGACGTGACGACGTCGAGTGTAGTGCCGCTGACGCGACGTCGAGTGTAGTGACGTCAGGCGACGGCCGACGTCCACTCGCCTTCAGTGGACGTCAGAGATCGCCCGCATGGCGGCGCGGGCTTACCACACGGGTTGGACGTTGAGAGACGTAGAGTAGAGGGCATGTTGTTACTATTGTGTTGGGGAGTACGTCTATTACTTCAGCTGTTTTATGTAGGTTGCTACTTTGAACTGGAGCAGGAACCTATTTGATGACTTCGGTGGCGCGTCGGGCGTACGCTTGACTGCAATGCAGGCGGTTGCGGGTTCGATTCCCGCTGGGTGCAAATATTTATGCTTAAAAATAAATATTTGTATCTGGTCTGGGTGTATTATTATTATGTATGTATTTACAAAAGAAAAGTAAATATAAGTAGTATATCCGTTGTCTAGTCACCGGAACACAAGCTTAGCAGCTTACCATGGGGCTAGATGGCGCTGTGTGTTGATTACAGAATTTATTTATTTATTATTTTTTTATTTTTGGCGGGAATAGTGTGGTATGTGTAAGTTCTATCCCAGCAAAAACCTTCATATGTTGTAATCATCCGATAAAAATATATTTTCGAACTTTCCACGAGATCGAAACTTATACCCAGCTAGCTTTATTTTTGAGCTACTCAAAGATAAAACTGAAGAACATGTTTGTGAAAAAAACTAAGTCGATCGGTTAGTCATTAGTCGGTGAGTGACACAATTAGGAATCTTTGGCTAAAAAGTTAGTTTTGATTGTCTGTTTCCGCAATTTGCCCTCCAACTGGACCTTTTTGAGTGAATTTAAGCCGTGGGTTTCCTCACGATATTTTCCTTCACTGTAAGAGCTTATAAAGCAATTTTTTTTCTTAAAGAAATTAACATTAGTAGTTCCGTTTTGAAACCACGACCTTCGGAATGAAAGTCGGGGTATCTACCACTAGACCGATACTAGTGTGGTTTTAAGTGAATGAAATTTAAAATATGCGTACCGTGTTAATTTAATCTTACTTCTTACTTAATATTATAAACGCGAAAGTTTGTATGTATGTATGTGAGGTTGTTACTCTTTCACACAAAAACTACTGAACCGATTGCGATGAAACTTGGAATATAGGTAGCTGGGGACCTGGATTAACACATAGGGATAACACACACACACAACACATATTAACACATTTTTATCCCGATATTCCCGCGGGAACGGAACTCACGCGGGTGAAACCGTGGGGCGCAGCTAGTAATAGCTAAAGATAATTGCTGTAAATATTTGCAAACCTTGATCGGTAGAAATTGTAGGACTTACTATTTGTAACACCATATTGTAACTCTTTGTATGCAAATAAATAATTTAATGAAGACCTAGAATTACATAGGCAAATTTGTATCTCTATAATCCTGAGCGACCGGGACTTACGGGGTGAAACGCGCCATTCTTTAATTCTCTATAAATTTTCTTTACATTAAAGTTCATAGTCCCAAGTGATTCCATTGTTATGATTGTTGATTTGTTTAGTCATTTCATTACTGACTAACTGATTGACGTATATAGGTAATGACTATGAATCAACTACTAAACCTGCTTAGATCAACGTAAAGTCCAAACTACAGTTTATCTATTAGTTGTCGCTCTTTATAGATAGAGTCTAGTTTTAACTCTTTGGGTACGGGCCCCTTAAAAACCAAATTAAAATGGCGACTAAATTAGGTGAGTTTAGGCAAGAACGCGTTGATAAATTTTCATTTAAGTGAAACTCATTTCAAATGCGTGCGTGTAAATTGTTTAATTTCGGGGGCTTATTTAATAAATTTCGTTTCGTGAAGGTGTACAAATGTAGTGAAACTGAGAGTCGGTGAAAAACATGGACTTTTGCGATGTCTCCAAAACTTCGTGAACAATCTTTGTAAAAAATGGCCCCCGTTTTACAATTTTCTCTCGACTTGCCTTTTACTATGACGACTTGACTGTTTCTATGTAAATAACTTGCAAGTAATTAATAATACTTGACACTGGCAAATGTCCAAATGGAAAAGCCATATTAAAGTAGAAGAAGACTAGATTAGATAGGTACATAGTAGGTGTACAAACAATAACAAATGTATCAGAGTAAATAAAGATAATCTCTACGCACGCTGCGCTGTAGACTCTGTAGCCTTTGTCGTAGACATGCTACGATAATTTATTAAACGACTTTCCCCAATAGGAGGATGTTAAGTATCTGATTTCTTTGCTGTCTGAGGTCCAATCGTGATGGTTGATTTTCTATTAAAAAAGTATTAGCTTCTTTAGCCAGTAGTAGCAGCCAGCAAGTAGTCGGTTCCATTTCTAGAAACCACTTTCTCATCAGAAAACTCCTCAATCATTAAAGTTACGGTTACAATTTTGATGATTTTAGTGGCATTCAAAAATACACAAAAATGGTGAAATGAAAAATGTAAAAGCCGATTGATTGCACAAAGTACAAAATAACCTCACCCTTAAACCCCTTACCCCCCCCCTTACCCTTAAAATAAATTTATAAACAGATGATGTAACTTATAAACTAGATGGAAACCTTAGATTTATAATTAATTATTTTTTTAATAAAATTGTATAATATACATAATGAAACATAAGTAATAAAATTTACTTAATAAAATCATTTAAGGCTAAACGCACACTAACAAACCACGGTATAAATTAAAACAAAATTTAGAAAAGAAAATAATTTTGTTGCATAATTGCTCCGTCCTGCTTGTTTAACCCATTGAATGTACAGGGTCCCTGGGGTCTAGGTACGGAAAATGATACTGGTTTTTCAAAACAAAATGGATCCGGGTAGGCATCGTGAAAAATGCTTATTTTAAGCATTATTTTACATTTAGCGATATATAATTGTGACATAATTGGGTTGGGCTTGAAATTTCTGATACACTAAATTTAGCTAAAACAACTGAATTTATTTACCTGTTGCTCTAATTATGATGACAATTCCAGAATTCGATTTTTTCTATCTGCTGCAACGCTGCTGCAACGGGTTTCTCACATCATATTTCCATATTTTACGAACAACCACTCAAACCACACACTTATTTCCCTTACAATATTCACCTCTAATCATATTACTAACTATGCTACCCTCAATTCACAATAAATCATTTAGAAATAAACTTAAAACAAAACACAATCGCGAAATCGACATCCGCCATTATTCCGGCTCAAAAGTTGTCGGCTTTTTTCACTAATTATTTCACAATTATTCGACAAAATAACACTATACACATAAACTACTGTCTTTTTCTGGTATTTTTATGAAAGAAAAGTCACCGATTTGTCCTTCTAAACATTTTTTTCACATTTTATTACTTTCCACTTTCACCTCACAATGTGAAAAAAATGGCGGACACAGAAACACTAATGAAGCGTCGTTTATTTTTCTTTTATTTCCGTTTGTAATTCCAATTTACGCAAATTATCTATGGGACTTATTAAACAATGATGGGACTGACGTATATACATCGTCACTAGTTTCAAGCAAAAAAGAAACGTTCAAAATCATAAACAAAAGTAGAGTGCCCAAATGTTACACGGACGTCCGTGTAGAAAACACGTCACGAGATTTTTATTCTACACGGACGTCCGTGTAGAATACACTTCGAGGGTGTGAGTGTGCACAACTTCAATGGTACAACACTAATAAAAAATAAGCTTTAAAATTAAATTAACAAAATACCCAAACAAGTTCATTATTATGCAAAATTAACCAAAACCCATTCCCACGCAATTCAATCGCGATTTAAACTGATTTAAACTTTTGATCTGGGATTTAAAAACCGAACGCATAATGGCGACCTTCTCGCCGGTCACGTGACCGGCGCGCGCGCTCATTGCTGGTCAAAATATTTAATATTAGAAGGAAATAGAGATTGTTTGATGACGAACCGATGACTGTGAGTGCCTATACCGCCGGTCTTTTATAGGTTAAGCAACGCCTGGGCTGTCCCTCCTCAGATGGGTGACGGATATTAAAATGTGAAGAAAATACAATTATCTCGTAATGCAGGTGTTTCTTGTTATTATCTCTGATAGCAGTCGTTAGGTCAAGTTGGAGACTGGCCTACCTATACGGTACATAAAAAGTATAGCGGCAACATAAATACATTATCAGTTAGTTAGATACATGTTTCATGACTAACAGCCAGACTGCGGAGTTTCAGTAAAATGATTACGTTAATATCCATTTTGTTTAATAAAACCTTTTTTTCTGGCTTTAACTAACGGTTTACCTACTTTTTAACAGCATTATTGCAATGCGGTACCTACATTTCATTGTATTAAGTTTTATCAGACAGTTTCCTCAGGGTAGACACTTTACCCTGAGGATAATTAGAGAACGCCATATTAAAGAAACATAAAGGTATCTAAAACCCTTATATTTTTTTAAATATGGCGTTCTCTCTAAAAAGTGCAACATATATAACTATCATTTTAACATTGATGTGTAGTGACAGACCGTGAGTTGCGTACGGGACAGATTGTGTTTGTGACATTTAATGTTACTAAACTGGTGAATTGTTTGCGGGTACGGGGTGGGCGGTATGAATTCATTTCATCAATATGAAATGTATCAAATCTTGTTTTCGCCGACTATGGCGAATAAAAGGTTATATTGAAAGTCAATGTATGTATGTTCAACTTAGCTTAAACTACTGAACCGATTTTAATGAATGAGGTGTCTTTAGATTTGTAAAAATATTAATTACGTACGTAACATGATTATTTTTTTATTTATGTTCTGTTGTTGTGCCTTTTAATAAATAAATAAATAAACATCAAATTAGTAAATGTCAGAATTTACTAACCTCCTATTTTGTTACTGAGATAATCGTCACTTGTTTGTTTCAAAAGAACGGGCTTGGCCTTTGTTAGGAAACACATTACAAATATCAAATCTAATCAAAACATTTAATTTTAATCATAACTTGCTGTTACCCGCGCGACTTGGTCTGCGTAGAAATAGTGCATAGATAGTCGACTTTTTCGTTGATTATTCAGGTTCTACTGATTTGATTTTGGTGCAAAGTATACCACGAGGTTCCTTGAAAATATAACTATCCAATATTGAAAACCAGATTTCAATCGGATTAGTAGTTTTTAATTGTATAAGGAACAAACCAAGAAACAGACAGACATGAATTTTAAAAATTATATAATATTGTTCTACTACTTTTCCTGACAACTTTTTTTAAAATTTACTTCTAAATACAGACTTTTTGTCCTCTCTTTCTTTATTATAAGTATAGATAGAATAGCTATAGTATAGATAGATAAGAAGAAGATATAGATATACTTAGGTTTTAGTGTAAAGGGCGGGGTGGTGGTAGGTTAACAATAAATTATATACATCTACATTGTTTGGCCAGTTCGGCCAATGAAGTCATAATAGGTAATGTTAGTAACATATTGTTTAAGTCAACACATGTTTAATACTTAAAATGTTTATTTCCCGAGTAATCCTGCGGAAACCGAAATATCGGGATCAAAAGTAGCCTATGTTACTCCTTGATTTTTATTATTAGCCTAATATTTATTACAAATAAACAAGGAAATAAATATTTACTCTGTATAATCTCATATATAAAATTCTTGTGTCACAGTCTAATAACCGAATCCGCGCGGATCCTTAAATTACGGTGTGGCAGCCCAGTTTTATTTATTCTACAAAATCGGCTATATGCTCAGTAGTTCTACTCAGACAAAGTCGTGGGTAACAGCTAGAATAATATAGCATAAAGTCAGTGATTTGTCGTATTAACTCATATAAAACAATTACCTATAGCTCTATAAAGTAAGAGTTATAGGTACAGAGGCGCACAAAAGGCGAGTGTAGTTAATTGTACAAGTTTGTGTATAATTCACTCGACTGTACCTACCTACAGACACAGACACCGAAAGCTGGACCGAGTTATACTTTATATTGGAATGGATGGGTTTATGCTGGAGTCGACAATTACAAAAAAGGGAATTCTTAAAATGGGTTATTCCTATAATGCCCACTGATAATCCCCACCAGTGGGGATTTTTGAACTTTTTGTCCAATAATCCCCATTTTTAGCCGATTTGTGTAAAGTAGGGATTTTTGGACAAAAAGTTCAGAAATGCCCACTGCTTAAAAAACTTGTTTCAAAATGAGGATTCGTAAAACAAAAGTTCACGAATGCCATTGGGCATTCGTGAACTTTTGGTATAAGAATGGCTTAAAAAAATATTTAAAATAGGAATTTGTGGACAAAAGGCACATAAAGTTTCATCATGAACAACACAAACTGCTACAATTTACAGTGTGGGTTCATAATAATTTTGATTAGTAGACGGAATGATAGGAACTAATATAGGTACATTACTTTCTTATACATTTTTATTTTATTCACAAATTTTATTCAACATTGGCAAGACGTATTAGATCGCTTATTAAAATACCATACAATATTAATTAACATAATACATACACAAATGTAAGTATTTCATTCCATAAGTTACTAATTCCAGATAGAATAAAGTCAAACTATTTACTTGGGTCAGATAATTCAATAAAACAATGAAGTTGTTAAAAAAATATGTTAATTGCTATTTTATATTAATAGGTACTTCTAGGTCAGTGTGCTTCATCTTGGACTGCATCGACACTTTAATCATTTAATCAATATAGATAAATAGCTAATAACTATAATTCATAATAATTTTAAATAAAAAAGATACCAATCGCAAACAACGATGTTGTTGTTTGTCAATTGTTTATAAAATAAATATAACAGGTTTACATAATTTGTCTAATTAATCTTATCACATTCTCAAATAATAGAACCATTCTTATATTTTATTTTAATATGGTACACTTATTTGTTTATTTAATATACTCTAATGTACTAATACCGCTTGAGCTACCGGCCATTTTAAATCAATTCACTCAAACAATAATGACGAAATGATACCAAATGTGCATATTGCAGAACTAATTCCAGACAATAGAAAAACTAGCCAATTACATGCAAGTCCAAAAAAGTGTGCTTTTGTGCTGGCAACTGTGAGTCATATAATCTTCTTCCATCTATACTATAATAAAAGAAGAGAGGAGAAAAAGTCAGTACTTGCAAGAAAATTAAAAAAATAAGTGGTCAAAGGGACTTAGAATAAGTAGTAGAACAAAATTATATTAATTTTAAAATTCATGTCTGTTTGTCTGTTTTTCTATTTATCTGTCGGTTCCATATACAATTAAACACTACTAATCCGTTTGAAATCTGGTTTTCAATATTGGATAGTTCTATTTTTGAGAAAGGTCGTGGTGTACTTAGCATCGAAATCCAATTAATAGAACCCGAGTAATAAACGAAAAAATGTAAACGCTAGAGAACCGCTCGGCCGCCCGCGCCCGTGATAACGCGTTTTCACTTCCGAGGGTGACACCGCGTTTCGCAGCTAGTCTCAATATAATAATTTAAGGTCCAAATTCAAGTACATTTTTAAACTAGTAACAGTCGGCTTTTATCAAAGGATAGTTGTTTTACAGCCTACCTAAATAGTTTACATAGTACACTTGTGAAATGAAATACTTACATTTGTGTATGTATTATTTTAATTGTTTGTTATTTTAATAAGCGATGTAATACGTCTTGCCAATGTTGAATAAAATTTGTAAATAAAATAACAATGTGTAAGAAAGTTATGTACCTATATTAGTTCCTATCATTCCGTCCACTAATCAAAATTATTATGAACCCACACTGTAAATTGTAGTAGTTTGTGTAGTTCATGATGAAACTTTCTTTGCTTTTTGTGCACAAATTCCTGTTTTAAATAAGTTTTTAAGCAATGCACATTCGTGAACTTTTGGTTTACGAATCCCCATTGTGAAAGAAGTTTTTTAAGCAGTGGGCATTTCTGAACTTTTTGTCCAAAAATCCCCACTTTATACAAATCGGCTAATAATGGGGATTATTGGACAAAAAGTTCAAAAATCCCCACTGGTGGGGATTATTAGTGGGCATTATAGGAATAACCCCTAAAAATAGTTTATAAAACGTCTAATCGATAAATTATTCTCATCTTTACACCTAGGACTGACTGACTTAAGACTGAACTGTAATATTTTATCAATGCAGACCCTAAATTACAGAGGCCAGTTTTTTTTTTTAAGTCCTGTGACCAACACACAGCGCCATCTAACCCCATGGTAAGCTGCTAAGCTTGTGTTACGGTGACTAGACAACGGATATACTTACTACTTATATTTATTTTTCTTTTGTAAATACATACATATTATACATAGAAATACGCCCAGACTAGATACAATTTTTTTTAAGCATAAATATTTGCACCCAGCGTGAATCGAACCCGCAACCTTCTGTATTGCAACCAAGAGTTCGCCCGACTCGCCACAGAGGGAGTGTTGTGTCCACTAAGAAGGAAAGGAAAAATGGAATTTCTTAATAATCGGGATTTTCACATGTGACACCGCAGGACGCTACTAGTTTGTCATATACTAAGGTAGATAGATAAATTTCAATAATATATCTCTTAATACTTATACTATACGCATTTATTAATATTCTTAACTTATCTCGCATAAAACTCTTCCACCCATTATTCAATACTTTCTTCTCAACCACTATTACAATAAGTTACTAGAGCGGGATAGAAATATACCTAAACAGTTTTGCTAGCAAGGGACAAAACATCTTTTATGCCAACTTTCAGAATATTGTAAAATATCTCTCTATACATTTCTGCCAAGTTAACCTTTGCAGATGGTTTTTGAACTAAGTTTGTTATTCAGTTCTACGTAAATGCTAGCTAGCGCCACGGCCGGCTGTACAGGATAAGTTGGTAAGAATACCTTTAGTTAATCGGGTTTCGTAATGCGATGTCTAGTTGTATACAGCGGGTTTACTTGATAACCGACTTTAAAATAGAAGTAAGTATTTAACACAATAACACACCAATTTTCAGCCAAATCAGTTCAGCCGTTCTTGAGTTATAAATAGGGTAACAAACAACACGACTTTCTTTTAAATATAGTTTAAATTACGATATGACTTATTATAATTCAATTAATACTAGCTCACCCGGCACCACTTTGTATAGCCATAAAAAAACTTGACACTGGCAGCACCCCTATTTCTATGCCCTAATTTTTTACATATAAGTACTAAAAAAACACAAGTTCTTGGTGCTTGATTAGTAAGATGTAGAGAAATATGTAAGTAGAGATTTAAACCCTAATCAAATCATCACCCGTCTCCGACAGGGCGTTATAAATAATAACTGAAATAAAAACATTTTAAAACAAATACAAGGGTGGGGGGAGGGGGACATTGTAGGCCGAGGGGCTTGTCAGGGGGAGGGGGTCAATAATAAAAATAATTACCGCGAGTGGCCGTGACAGCCCCGCGTTGATACTCTAGTGTGGAGATAGATTATTTATATTTGAAAGGGACAGTGGTTTTTCCCTTCTTTTAAGACTGTTTTAGTTAGTAATGGACTTTGAAAATTTGTTTTAGGAACGGTCGTAGTATTTCTATCTATCCATATATTCAATTTCTATTTTCTATTTAACACTCACTTTTTGTGGCCATGAAATATCAAAGAAGGCGTAACTATCTACTAAACTTCTTTTATAAAACATCACTGGGTAACCCACAGAGTCACAGTAAATATATTTTGTTCCATAAGATTTATCATAATATTATCGTTTAACGTTAGCAAACTACCGTGCCTTCGGAACGTCACCTCCAATGAGAAGAAGACACAAGAAACTAATGGGTTTTTTTTTAAATGATCACGTCTGAACAAAGGTCAATGGAGCAATAATCTACAATTATCTTTACTAACATCAAAAGTAATGAAAAAAGTCATAAAAAGTTTATAAATCATGTATATCGCGATTAAACCCGGAAAATAAAGTGTTTTATTATGCAAAATCGCGAAAACCATGATTTTCTATGTTACATAATTTTAATTACAATTTATGTATTTGGTTGGAGGGGTAACAGGCGCTCTGGCGTGTCCTCTTTCAGAGGAAGCTATGGCGCTTTATAAACTTGTTTTCTTAGGGTTGAATAGAAGATAAGGTGAAGTGATGTCCTAACAGAGCGAGCGACATAACCGTTTGTTCGGTAAAGCTCTTTATTAAATAGATTAAAAAAAAAAAAAACGAATAAATTTTGAAAAGTGCGAAAGTAAAGTAACTCTGTCAGTCTCAACGAACTCGATAGGTCTGTCCGTTTAAATAAACTGTAAAATAAAAAAAAGCCAATTTCGAACATGTTTTTAGTTAAGTATTAGAGGTAGCCCGTTATAATTAGAGGTAGTGTAACGTTCGGTATAATTATCCTACTTCCCACTAATATTTTAAATGTGAAAGTGTGTGTGTTTAGATGTTTGGATGTTTGTTACTCAATCACACAAAAACTACTGAACCGATTGCGATGAAACTTGTAAGTTATATATGAGATATGTACATAAGTTGTACAGTTTAACTAAACAAGTCACCTCCACACTCTGTGACCGTATTGAATACACAATGTGTCTGTGGACCCAGATCACGATCACAAGTATTGCAGTCAATGGAAACAACTATAGGGATCATTCCTCCCCCCTGCCTACCCCCTACCCCCCACTTGTGCTTGCAATAAATAAATATTACCGGATGTCACAATCTAGCCCCAAACTAAACAACTAGGCTTGTACTATGCGCCTTCGGTTTTTGCAATGCTTTTATGAAAATGCCTGCATTTTTTTCGACCATAAAAGTAAACTAAACTATCTAAATATCATTTCCTAAGTCTTCAAAACGTCCGGTACGTTGGTACGTAGGTAGGTATAGGTCTACTTTAAAAAAATGAAAAGGCTCCGAAACGTCGGAACAGCATAAATAATATTATATAAATTAAATAATAAATATAACGTAACCGAAACCGTTAAATTAGTTTTATTTAAACTTCTTTATTATGAAATAAATACCTATAAATACTTAAGATAAAAACCTATGCATAAAAAAATAAAATAAATAATAAAATTATTTATTTCAGGCTACAAAGGCCCATAAATATATATACAAGGTGTAACGGGTAAGCCCTTTTAATCCGAAAGGGGGTTGTTCTAGACGTCTAGGCGAACAACTTTTGTTCTACGACTTTCGGAAATTCGAAGTACTTTTCGAAAAATTTAGGTGTAAAGTTTACTTGAAAATCAGCTGTTTCTGAGAGTTCGAGGTCATTGACCTTATGTTGTCCTTTTATTTAGTTTGATGGTTTACAATCAATACTTCAATTATCTTTATTTTCAAAAACAGCTGTTTTTCAGTGAAATATAATCTCAAAATTTTCAAAAAAAAAGTTTGAACTTTCAAAAGTCGTAGAACAAAAGTTGTTCGCCTAGACGTCTAGAACAACCCGCTTTCGGATTAAAAGGACTTACCCGTTACAAATTGTATACCATACCATTTAGATAGACTAACATACATAAAGGCTCAAGGCTTTAGGCTAACATACATAAATCCTGATCTCCAGCTATCTGCATACAAAGTTACATCACTATCGGTTCAGTAGTTTTTGCTTGAAGATGTAACATACTTACGGTACTCACAAACACCTCACCTTTGTAATAATTAGTAGGAAACATTTACAAGTGACCCAAAACAACTGGAAATCGCGAGTAATGAAAGAAAATGGAAGGAGCCTTTACCCAGCAGTGGGACACAACAATGAAACCATTTCATTTAATTTTTCGAAAATAACCACTTAGTACTACACAGTGCACACAAATAATCCTCGTAGCTATAGTGGGTAGAGTAATCTAAAGTACCACACAAGGTGAAAATTTACCTCGCTATCAACTAGATGGCGCTAGTGCTGGAGTTAGATCGCGGTATCGTTGCGTTCTACTGCCGACGGTGGGTCGCCGGCGATATGCTGTCTCGTCCAGTCGTTAGGTCAAGGTCCTACTAAAAGGACGTGAGTTTTTGAATCGCTGGCACAGATGATAAGTCTGAAAGTCAGCGACCATAATTTGAAAAGAAGTGAAATGTCTTTAAAGAGCCTTCTTATGTCTCTTGGAAATGCTACTTCTTTTCTTTCTTGGTATAAATCTTACTTCTTATCTTACTATTTTTATTTCTTACGAATAATTATAAACACGAATTTGTTACTCTTCCACGCAAAAACTACTGAACCGATTGCGATGAAATTTAGAATACATGTTGCTGGATACCGGGAATAACACATAGCCTACTATTTATTGCGATATTTCCGCGGGACCGGCGGCGGTACGCGGGTGAAACCGCGGGGCGCTGCTAGTTACTAAATAAATATTGACGTTGCTTATTAACAGCCCAACCTTGTCCGAACTAAGCTACTAGGTTTGTTTTTGTTAAAGGTTTTTATAAATCCTAAAAATAAAAAAAACTTACGTGTGCTCATTTGTCATTTTTAAATTAAAGACATAGATAAAAAAAAATGTAAGTAACTTTAAATATATAACAGCCACTATAGCTTATAAACCGCAGTACCACCTACGTACTCTTTAAAGGACACAAAACAGTGACAAAAAACCCCTTTACCTTCGAACCACATGTCAATAGCAGACAATGGATCGAAGTCAGGGGATGCAGTGCCGCAGGCGAGGCAGGTGAACCCGGGCGTGGGAGACTGAACGAAAACTGTGTAGTAAGTGATTTGAGGAGATACCATGCGTAAGGAGGCTAAATAGGAATACGTAGGTGAGAGGCGGTTGTGGATAATGGAAAATGGATACTGTTTCCCAATTTAAGGAGTACAAGGAAACCTACAAACAATTTAAGGAGTTCATTTGCCTAGCTGCGCCCGCCTATCTTGTAGGTCTGTATTAAACAACTCCTGGCGAGTTCATTACTTGAATGAGTCACCCGTCTAAGTAATTACCTCGACTTCGGTAATGGGTGTAGCGAAAAATCATCTATCGAGCGCCTTCATACCTTGGAAGTTTAGTTCTTCTTCTTTAAAATGGCTTTTCCATTCGGACATTTGCCAGTGTCAAGTATTATCAATACTTGCAAGTTATTTGCATTGAACGAAACAGTCAAGTCGAAGGAATCATTGTAAAAAGGGGCCATTTTTCACAATGTTTGTTCACGGAGCTTTGGAGACAACACTAAGCTAAAGTCCATGTTTTGCCTGATTTTCACTTTTATTTACACTTGTACACCTTCACGAAACTAAATTGATTAATATGCCCCCGAAATTACACAATTTACACGACTTTGAACTAAGTTTCACAAATATCTCCTCAACGCATTCCCGCCAAAATTCCAGGAAGTTTAGTTAGACGGTGAGCCCCTGTTGTTATCTCTGACATTAGTTCAAGTTCAAACTGTCAATATAAAAACTCAACGGAGGGAAACCTCCTTTAAATCTTGCTGTACGTACATACACTTGCGACATCTACTTCAATATATATTGTCTGTCTGTGAGTATTTAGAACATTACCAAAAAATGTAAAGACGCACTGCGATATTTCCGATGTGGAAAAATTACAGCGACAATCCCACGAACGCCAGCTATCTAAACCCACAAAATGCTATTGATTAAATGTTTTTGTCCCAAAAATCCAAAAGGGTAGTACAAAACTCCACTTGTTTGTGAAAATAAACTATATCAATTACAATAGGGTTAGTTGCACGTTGTAACCACATACAGTCTGTTCGAAATAGGAGAATGTTATCTTACAGCATCATCTACGTACTTCGATACAAATCTATACAAGTAGTACAATACTGGGTATTGTTTGATAAAACACCCACAGGATTTTCGTTATTTTGCGTGGGAACTTCACTTTTGTTCATCATAAAAACTTAGACTTAAGTTTTTTTGAAAAAGATGATTTCTAAAATAATTATACTACTAATTACTACTGTTACTACTTAATTACTCCCTAATATGTGCGTATATTTTGTTAACCAGCAGAAAGACATGACAAAATAGATCCAAATATAATACTAGCTTAGCGAACAAGTAGAAGTGTATGTCTTTTGTCTAGTCCTGTCGTAGACCAATTCATGTAAAACTATATTTTGGGCCCGCAGGTTTGCTCACGTATTTTTATAAGTATATAAGTGGATTTTCATTCAAATTGACATAACTACGTCACATTTAATTTATTTCACTCCATTCTTGGACGATATTTCTAGTCTACTCTCATCCACGCATCATAATGATAAATTGATTAAATTTTAAAACTATTTCGTAACTTCTGATAATTTGATGCAAAATAAAGCGTGACTCTCCCCAAACGCACAAGCCGTGCGATCCTTAATTCAGAGAAAAACACTAAATACCTTGCAAAAACCACAGGATACATTTAAGGCCATCGTAAGTAACTCAATCTTATTTTGACACGTTCTTTCAAATGTTGAGGCTGTTTGCACAATTTGCGATTTCACGCTTCCCTGCGTTCGATGTTCGCCTGCCTGGCTTCTGCAATCTTTATTGCACGATATGGTACCTACCCTTAGCACAGGACGATCGAGTCAAATTTGTTGTTTCTTTTTTCTCTGACGGAACAAGCTCAATTATTTACTAAGTAACAATAATATTCGATTTTTAATTACATTAGATTAAATAATTTAAAACATTGTATGCCAGTAAAAAATAAAGGATTGTGACTGTATCCAGAATATTTTAACATAAGACCTCGTAATGACCCTGTAATAATAATGTAATTCTTTGTTGTGCAAATAAAGCATTTTATCTATCTTTATTCGTCGTTATTTTGTTGTCATACGTTACGAAGACAAGACAAAGGATTGTAATTAATATCTCAACCGTGGCGTAATTCAGTACATGCCGAGTGTGCTGAGATTCCCAGGCGATTGGTTTCTATGTAGTCAGACTACTGGAGGCGCGCCCCGCTAATATCTATTCTGTGCCCCTCGCGATGTTAATGCGTGACTAAGCACGTGAATTGTTACACCAACACTGGTGTGGACAGACCTTTATTGGTTTAGCGGAAACCTTGAGTATAGAATTAATTTTGGAGGAAAAAAATCGTTCAATAAGACGATACTTTATATTATTTTTTACTAGATTTGATCAATGGTCGATTGTTGAATTAAAGTTTTTTTTATTTAAATATCCGGACAGTAGGTAGGTACAATGGCTCATCTATTAATTTCTTATAACTTATTTAGGTTTTTCTCGATTACGATACGAAATGCTAAAATCTGTGGCTAAAATAAAAGCCTCTTGGCATTTATTTTAGCCACAGTAATAATAATAATAAAAGCAATGCGTTGATTTAAAAAAAAAAAAAAAATTTTTAATGTGGATACGCTCACCATACTGGTACCATGGTATCCTAGAGATTTATTTTACTATAAGTCAAAAAAATAAAACGCTAAACAGGTGTTTCTGCACACAATACATTGTCTTCGAAATGACAATAAAACTATGAAATAAAATACTTTCGCATAGGACATCCAACTTTCTATTTTCCTAAAAAATTATATCAATTTCACTATTTCCTCGATTATATCACAAATGACTGTTATCTTTGTCCTCTTAAAATACCTCTCTCAACAAACGGGTTAAAAAAACAAAGATACTGTCATTCAATACTACAAGTGCCCAGATGTGGGCTTTATTAAACCACAATTAAGATGTGATTGTACAAAAAAACGGACAAAAGCAGGTAAAGATATCGACCAACATGTAAAGGCCTTTATAAAGTACACTACTTTATTAAACAAATCAGTTTGACGGTATTCTAAGCCATTGAGCCTTTTTCATATGGGTATTATATGAAAAAGGCTTTTGATTTAAATCTATCAACGTTATAAACGTTGATAGACTATTTGTAGTCCCATAAACATTAAATAAATATCTTTTTTCAAAGATATACGAGTAAACGACCATACTAAAACGAGTCAAATCAAACTTCAAACATTTATTATAATTTTACTCCGATTCGTTTGTTTCAAAATATGTATAATATTATCTAAACGAAACAGAAACACTTTTTTAAAATCTGACGTTTTACTCATTTGAACTTGACATTTTTCTTGTAGACGATGCGCCAATTAAATCACGAAACATAGAAACAAACCTTGTAATATTTGAGTAATTAAATGAAATATAAAGTTTTTTTCCATAAATATTAAAAAACGTTTCGTCCTTTTAAAAGGCCTATCTAAATTGGTTCTGCGGTTATACGAAACCATTGAAGTAGTATCAATTACTTATTGTTGGTCGTAAACGGTTGCACAATCATTGCTTTAAAACTATTTTTTTTTATTTCAACTAAAGAGGATAGAGTTTTAAAAAGCACAAAAAAGGTTTTGCTTTTGATAGTCAAATGTTTGTTGTTTTTTTTTTCGGTTTTTATTATAATGTTGTGTGATTGACAAGTATAGAGGAATTGTTAATCTTTTGTAAGAGAATATACAATGCAAATGTTTTTGAGAAAAAAAACGTGTGTTGGGTTTAAGTATGTAAGTAGTTTGATTTTCTTGTTTCTTTATTATAGAAGCTTGTTTAACTTTCTAAGTGTAGAATAGGATTTGAAAAATAATGTTTAGCCTCCTTACCTTACTTACAAAACAAACGATAGCTGTGTGCCGCGGTTTAGACTGTCATTGTCAGTCTGTCAGGACTTCGAATTTGATGTATCTATAGACATACATAGGTATACGTAGGATCCCGATAATCCCGCGGGGACGGGACGAGTGATACCGCGGGGTGCAGCTAGTTATTTATAACCATAAAACAGTAGGTTTATTTATATAAAACACAATAGAAGAAATATATCCCAGTGTGCGGTCGCCACACCCTGAATTTAGTTCAATATACTACCCCGCCCCGAATACTGCACCACAATACAAGCTATTTGTTGATCCCTCACAAACAATAAATAATCAAACAAAATAATTTATGCTATTGGAATATAATCACTTCAAATTATTAGTTGATTTTGTTGTTGTTAGGAAATTGGCCTATTCTCGAACTCTATAATTGACTAGGTCCGTCCTTCGGGGTTTCTCCTATATTTATAGCTTTAGTTATTACTGGTGGCCGTTTGACTACTAGAACACCAGATGATTAATCGAGATGTGGTCTGAAATGTAGCAGAGCAACAAGTCCCAATAATGTTTCCTCAGTAGCTGCACTGGCCTACGTATCGGAAGTGTCCTTAAAAAACTTCTTGAATAGATCTTCCTTTCAACGAAGTCGGTTAACGACTCGTAGTAAAATAACTTAACAAAAATAACCTCAAAATCAACAGTTAAAAGCCAAAAAATGTGAAGTGGTCAAACAGAGTCCGCGGTCGATTGTAGCCAATAAGTGATCAAATATTGTCGCTGGATCGCGCCGTCTCTGTCTGTCGCGCGGCACGCGGCGGCGTGCGAGCGAGACGGACACACCTGCGCAAGAGTGACACAAAGCTGCCGACTAACAAAATACTAGCACGGTGGTATTGCAGGGACGGACCGAGGAAACTAGGATGCAATTGACTAGGTAAATTAAATGAATTAGAATTTAAAAAATCGGCGAAGAGCGAATCGGACTCGCGCACCTTCCGTACCTATAAAAATCTAGTTTGTTCTATAGCCCCAAAACCCCAGTTAAATGTTCAATTTATTCTGTTTTTAGTAAAAAAAAATGTAACGGCAACAGAAATACTTGCATCATGCATGTGTGAAACTTTCAACTGTCTAACTATCACGGTTAATGAGATACACTCTGATGACAGATTTTCAGCGAAGTCTTAGTAAAAGCGTCCCGTTTTGACAATTTGGCTACGGAACCCTAGAGTTTAAACCTCTAAGGCTTCGACGACACACGACCTACGTCCGAAGCATCAATGAGTTTGCGGTAGTGTTACCGTTCGCGTTGGCTGAGATAAAGATATTTATTCGCATAAAGCACAGTACAAATTTGTCTTTAATTACATAAAAGTATCATATTACCTACAGGTTACAGTAATCTTCTTATAATATACTGATGTCATATCTACTGCTAAGATTGAGATAGATGTTCGTTCGATAGTTCGTAACTAGCCTGTAGCAGTCGTCCGAGTCCGTGCCTGTGTCGATAGCTGGAGCTCTTCAGTTGTCTGTCTGCAGTAGACACGTCACCCACTCTATGCCTTCTGTACTTGCCGACTGTTGTACGTACGTGGTAGGTACCATTGTAGAAAGAAGAAAACTAAACGGCCTATGTAGCTCAACGGTCGAACGAAGGTCCGACTGCAATATGGAAGGTTACAGGTTCGATTCCCGCTAGGTGTAAATATTTATGCTTAATAAGAAATATTTGTTTTTGGTGTTTCATATGTTCTATTATGAATCTGTTGACACCTCATTTATTAAAATCGATTCAGTAGTACGGTGCGGTAGTGGAAGAGAGAAACGTAATCTTCCTCCATCACATACATACATAAAATTGTATACTTTCAAGTTACAATCTATCTTATCTTAATCTATCGTATCTTATCTATCTTTCTCAATCTATCGTATCTTATCTTACTTCTTACTAATATTATAAACGTGAAAGTTTGTATATATGTATGTGAGTTTATTACTCTTTCACGCAAAAACTACTGAACCGATTGCGATGAAACTTGGAATATAGGTAGCTGAAAACCGGGAATAAGATATAGGCTACTTTTTATCCCGATATTCCCGCGTGAACGGGACTTACGCGGGTGAAACGGCGGGGCGCAGCTAGTGTTAGTATATTGGTCAAAATTCACGACTCGTTAGTTTTATTCAACGAGTAGTTTTAATAGTAGTACTGTAACGGTGATACGACGAACAGTTACGAAACGGTGCAAGGGTGCTTGTACCCTACTACCTACGACGGCGAAACCAAAGGGAAGGGTAGGTTACGGAATCAAGTACACTTGACATACAAACATTTGCTATAGTTTCTATGACCACAGAACAATTCATAATAAAGAGGTGTGTAAAGCTGTGTTTTCACTACGAAAGTAGTGTCGCGAAAGTTATAGTCAACTTCACAAAAAAAGTCGCGCAGCAGTTTACTGGAAATAGTTTTATCAAAAAATCGCTGGTTCTACGCATTTTTTTTGCAAAGATGACTATAACTTTCGCGATACTAGTTTCTAAAATGATTTTTTCCACCGTCCGCGTCGTACTACTGAAGCAATTTTTATAAATGAGGTGTCAATAGATTCATAATAATGAATGCATTGGTATTTGGCAGATTTATGTAGAGTATTTGTAAAATCAGTTCTATACCTAAGCAATTATTAAGCCTGATTCTTAATACAATGATCAATAATCATCATAGACGAAATATTTTTTTTAAATATATTTGTTTTTACAATTAAACTGTTCAGAGTAAAATTTATGACCAACAGCGATACAAAGTGCGTCGGTAAGTGCATATAGTAATTAATTCTTATTAAGTTATCATATCCCCACAATACAAGCCCAGTTGCTACGTTACTTAATTTATGTATTCTCTTACCAAAGATTCTAAAACAAGACCAAAGAGAAAACAAACAATATACATATTTCTAGAAAAAAAAAACAAATTAAAAGAAACCAACAAACCTAAGTACCTGCGGATATCTTCAAATTGGATTTCAAAAGTGGCCGTGAAAAGGACAACAATATATATTAAGAGACTAGTGCGAGTAAGACAGCTATATGTCACGACACAAAGAGCTTCGTAATTGTAGACAATGAACACTGAAAAAGACATCTCTTAACAAGATTTCTATCTTACGAGTGTTTTCCTTTAGCTGAAACTAGACAAAATTAATTTTTCCATTAAAAAACTACCTTCACAACCTTTTTGCTGAAGAAAGATGGTTCACAATCGCTTGCCACTTCTTTATGCGTCTACGAATCTAATTGTAATAAAACCTACTTTAGTTTGCGTATCAAAAACAAATCTAAGGATGGTATTTCAAATCCTATAAAGGCCTAAATCTCTCGGCAAATCTTCAAGTTTATTTTAGCAAAGAAACTGAACTCATGTCTACCGTGAAACAAGATTTATCAAAGTATAATTTTAAACCAGTGTTAGTTGGACTTTGTTGTAATTGTAACAGTAAAAGTTCACAGTTCTTTTTATACTTGTTGTCATACGTTTGACGACAGAGCTTTGCTACTAGTTGATAATGTTCAATTAAATTTATAACTTAATTTTCAGTCATATACATTACTTTCACTAAAATGAAATCTAAATTGGTTGAACCATTAGGTTGTGAAAATTGACTTCTAAATCGTAATCGGCTGAGCCGTCTTCGAGTAGTTCATGAACAAAACATACCTAAGTACATAAAAATCAGAACCTCCTATGTTGAATTTTAATAAGTCTGTTTTTAAAAATGATCTTTGGCTGAGTAAGTTCTGAATCCCCATACCAAGTTGAATCGCAATCGATTTACTACGTCTTGAGCAAACAAACTCGTTTACTTACATACTTACTCACATAATAATCATATACTGTTATGTGAAAGTCGTGAATTGAAGTTATTTTTTAAACTTTATAACATTATATAAATCTACCGAAGTCTGTTATATTGTAATCGCATGTGAAAGTGTGAAACCACAGGACACAGCTAGCACTAACGATCCACAAAAAACCACCAAACAATCTAATAAAGGAAACCTCCACAATGAAAGGTAAACGATTTGAACACAATCGGTTCAGTAATCGAATACTATTGTACGTGAATGGTGGATATTGAAGTATTTAGTTGCTGGGCTTGTAGTAGTTTGTAATTGTTTGAATGAGGAGAAGTAGTAGACCGTGTTTCATACGCTTAGAGTAATGTTTACCACAAGATAAATCGATTTTAACGCTTTATTATACCAAAAAAAACACGCTTTATTTTGATTTTTTAATGCTTATTGCTCTTGCTCTAGCATTTTACTACAAATATTATTCTCGCTCACCACGCGAGAGGCACAGATTCGAACCCTGTCACGGGATGAATTTTTGATGATGCATTAAGTACCGGGTAATTTGGGGTTATTTTGTGACAGTATGAAACTTTGTGACAACCTCACTTTTTGACAATCAAAATGACGTACCTATCATAAAATATTTTTGTTTTGAACGCATCCAATTCAGAAAAAAAACAAATGTCATAGAACATTAATTTGTACTATGCAAATGTCACCAAGACAAACGAAAAATTTAGGCAGTGGCAAATTGAAAAAGAAGCGCGAAAAAGGAAAGTTCAGTTTAAGTGCAAAATTTCTATTGGTGTCAAAAGTATAACAACTGTTGAGAATTGCAGGTAGGTATGTGTTTCAGATGGTAAATTTTACGCTAAAATCGATGAAATAATAGTTTTTTTTGATATTTTTGTAGTATTCGTCAATATTTTCAATATTGTCTATTATTAAAACATCATAGGGTAACTGCGTGACAGTGAAATGAGCTTGGAAATTCTTAAATTAGTAGAAACAGCAGATGTTTTGTTAAAATAGATTTAAAATTGCTTTCATCAAAATAAATAAAGTTTTTGGCTTATCATCAAGCGTATTAAAGGTGTACTTTTACTACTTATCTAGTTTCATTACATATTTTATTATTATTTATTTATTACAAAGAAATTCAGGTTTTTTTCTCATCAACATAATATAGTAGCATTTCTTCCAGTATAATTGGCAACGTTTTAGTTATTTTTAGGTAGATACACCATGCCTATTAGTAGTCCATGAAAAAAAATAGGGCCAGTGTTAGTTTTACAAAAAGCTTTTGAGCATTTTTTGGTGTGTCACAAAGTTACCCCATGCATGAGGTACTGTAATACAGGTTGTGGATGGGTATAAACACTTAAAGATATATTATTTAAGATAGTAAAAAACAATTGAAATAGTTGATGTTTTCCCTTACTTAGCATTAATTACTTTGTTTTTAAGAATTGGTTTTTAACCAGAAAGGTCAAACCACTAAAAAACCAGTCAGTCACAAATCACATTCTGTGTCACTTAAATTTAAAAATTCTTTCATCTTAGGTACCTACTTACTTACATATATTTATTTAACTATCTACTACATATAAAACTCAATGTCGTGTCTGACTGTAGGTACTTACGTACTAAATATCAACACAGCCTATACCGCTGCTCCTAAAGACATGAATTTGGAAATAGTGTGTTCATTGTGATCTATAGGCAGGCAACAATAAATAAAAAGTTTTCGAAATTTTACCTCGGAGGAGGAAAAGGCGGTTTAATTTTGTATAAAACTTATTATTCTCTTAATAGATGGATATGATAATTAGTACACATACAGCATACAGTAATGGGCGGGATAATACAAATCCTATTCTAAACATGTTTCCTGTACCATAGATAAATTATAAGGGGTTTAATGGTCTTAGCCTGTACCTACCTAGGACTTGTGAACGAAACCGCAGGTAGAAGCTAGTAATAAATAAAGCCATTACTTAAATGTACCTACTTATACTATTACATTAGTATTTGCGCATACCAACCATTACAACTAACAAAAATTACATACAAAAACTAACTCTACCTTAATTCCTATAAAGTACAATTTAAGTTAAAAGTTTTCAATAATAACTTTGTTTTAAAACTTGCTTCTTCTAAAAAAATGTAAATTGAAGTTTCTAAAATATTAAATATTTGATCGATCAATGTGTCCGTGTGTTTGTATTGTAGAGACGAGGCGAGTTGCGCGGGAGTGTCGGTCGTAGCGACATGCGACGTTGTCGGCCGACCTATCGAGTTACTTACTTTTAAGTAATGTACAGTAGGAAACAAAAGTTAATTAACTTAAACTCGATGTCGAGTCAAGAGTCGATGAACTACAATTTTGAAGTCTTCAAGTCTAAAGTGAATTCTAGGTTCTTCTAAGCGGCATGTTACATCGTGGACCCCATCGTCGCTTCCCATACGGAGCGACGAAGTCAAATGCTAGCCTGTTCAATTTAGCTTTTTTTTAATCAGAGTTTTACTTGAAATTATACAATTTATTTTTTCACATACCTAACTTCTACGAGACAACCTCATGTAAAAAAATATTGAACGAATATTCTTAAGGTGGAACTGCACAAAAACTAATTTTCAACCGGCCAAAACTTTACAGGTCGTATTTCTCGACTGATTTTAATGAAACTTGGTGTAAAAGTTCTATATGAAGATATGGATTTATTTTTCGTGGGGGATTTTTGATTATTTCTCCCGCAAAGGGTACCTAGATTTTTTTATTCCACTTAGTCTCATATAATTTGTTATAGAGTTTTTTTTTAATATCATAATCAAGTTCTTTATTGGTTATCACTTTTCCACGCACCTGTACCCAATTGCGGTGATATTGAACGACTCTAATTGTGAGCAAACACAGCGGAATTAAGTAAATTTTACGATTATAATTGCGTCACTCGTTAGAATAACACTATTGTCTGTCTCTTGTGTGTTGTGTGCGTGTGTGTGACTGTGTATTGTGTGTGTGTGTGTTGGGAATATGTATAAGGTATAGGTTTCAGAACAGATTTTATGTCGTCTCTATTTTTATTTGTTACCGTTTGCAGAACGAGAGATTAGGAAAACATATTTTTTTTGTAATTCAAGTAATTGTAGGTACCGCGGTTTTCCGTGGAAATTTCGAAACACCCTGTCTTGCACGAAATAAGGCTTTACTTGTTGTTTTTGTTTGTTAATATTTTTGACCGAGCGAGTGAAGCGTATCTGCGTCAATAACGGCATATTTTGTTTTGCTTCTCGCGTCTCGATCTTTACGAAACTTGAATATAGGTACCTAAATATCACAGCTAAATACTATCATAGATTTTTGAATATAGTGGGGTATTTCACCAACTAAGGGGGCTAACGGCCGAATACAGAAACGCTACTCAACATTTGAGAACTAATTAAACAAAAAATCAGCTCTCAAACTCAAAAATTGCCATACTAATTTTAAATTTAGAAACTGCTCAATAATTTAAGAACCTCTCATATTTTAAATGACGTTTCTGTGTTCGGCTGTAAGTGCTTGCCAGGTCGACTTTTTGCAGAACAACCCGTTATAAGGTTTTTTATTCTTAACTATTTAAGAAGTGAATTTAAATCTTTTATAACATTTAATTTTTCTGCAATCGGTCCCCGGATTAGATCGATAGCTTCGACTGCAAGTCACCGAAGTTCGATCATCAAACATTGGTAACGTGTACGCAGCGCAGAGCGAAGCCTTCAGATCACACGTCACGTGATCTATGTCGGTACCTACCTATTAGGTAGGTGTACCTATATAGGTATAGTACCTATATATCTTTAGACGTGAATAAGGCCACCTATTCTTTTATTTTATGAAAAACTACGCCCACGGTTTCACCCGCGTAAGTCCCGTTCCCGCGGGATAAAAAGTAGCTCATGTGTTATTCCCGGTATCCAGCTACCTATATTTCAAATTTTACTGCAATCAGTTCAGCAGTTTTTACGTGATTGAGTAACAAACACACATACAAACATACTTAAAATCTTTCAGCTTAATAATATTAGGAGGATAGGATAGAATACTATATTACTAGCAGCGTCCGGAGGATTCGCCCACGTGAATTGCGGTCTGGGAAATACAAACACAAAACTAATTTGTTCTTAGAATTTAGTACCTAGTTAGTTATACTATAAGATTTTAAATAATAGGTAGGGTATGTAAGTAGAAAGTAATTTCACAGAATGGTACCTAGGGCAAGAACTGGATGAAGAGAGCTGATAATCAGGCTCAGTGGCGTTCGCTTGGAGTGACGGCTATGTCTGGACATAAGTTGTAGCATCAGGCATCAGCCTTTCTGGCAGTGAACGGCAGCTAAAGGTTGATGATGATGATTGCCCAGTTAAAAATCAAAATCGATCCAACGAGGGAAAACTGTACTATTGGTAAATTCCGAGTATCAATATCTATTCGTCATCCTCGCGATGTTTCGGTTGGTGCTTGCATTCTTCTCGAGGGCCCGCCCGGGGTCCGTTTTTCTGCTCATACGTCTCCACTTCGCTAGATCTTCGGGATCTCGTATAGTGAGGACAGGATCAATCTAAGTATTGCTAATAATTGAAGCTAATTTTATAATAAAATCAGCGTCTAGTGTTTACACATCATATTATCACAAAGTGCGTGCTATTGGTATATATCCGATTTAGGCTGAATCTTAGACCAATATTTGCTATTCTAATTGGATTCTGACATTTTATTATTGAGAATTAATTTGACCAAGTATTAAGGTCAATATCCACAATCATTTCGAAAGTGTTAAGCCGTCCGTTCACTACAAACTAAACTAAGTAGTTTAGCTTAGCTTCGCGTGGTCGAGGCAGTTTTTAGTACATGAGCCCCACTTCATTATTTTTTTAGGATTTTACTTTTCTTAGGTCTTAGTAAAAAGGTTCCTTTGGGTGCGATACTATAATAAGGGTTTCTTTTTTAACTATTAAAATCCTAAAAAAGGTTACTTTTATAAATTAAATACCGTTTCAATAATAAAGTAGGAATACCTAAATACATCATAAGTGGGATTTATAATAGACAAATTGTAAAAAGCAGAAACAAGTCCACAAATGTCTCACATTACCCCAATAGCCAATACCCACTTAACAGCCGAATAAACAATACAAATTGACTCCAAACTCCACACAAATAACTGCACAATAATAACTTAACGTTATGTTAACTCAAGTTCAACTTAGTTCATGTTAAGTTAAACAAAAGTTTCGCCACACGACACCGTTTCTAAAACTATTGTGTTCTTAAGTGTACTAAATGCTATTATTATATTGTTTAATTTCTATTATTTCATTTAATAGCCCTTCTGTATTGTTCTTCAAGTAATTTTCAGTTAGTACTTGTGGTTGTGATCCTACTTTTTTTTGTTGTAGTTTTTTTTGTGGCAATACGTCCTGGAGTGCAGTTATTGTGGCTTTTTTGTATTTTGTATAAAACTAGCTTTGCCCCAGATTTCATATGTGTAAGTCTCGATCCCGCGGAAATATCGGAATTAAAAGGAACCTATATTCATCTATCTCTTCCCAAATTTCATCAAAATCTGTTCGGTGGCTTAATCGTGAAATATAACAGAAAAACAGATAGAATTACGACTGATAAAAAACTTAACTATATTTTTTCTTTCCGTACCCAAAAACCTTTTGACTAAGACTCCACTGTCCGTCCGTCTATCTGTCACCAGGCTCAGTATCAGTATCTTATGAATCATGAACCGTGAAAGCCAAACAGTTGAATTTTTCACAGATTATACTGTTTCCTCTATATCGAGAAATACCCACTAAAAACTGGGAAATAAATGAAGTACCTACCTAGATCTCTGATACAACGAATGTGATTTTGTATGGTACTGATAATACTAATTGTGAAAGGAATCCTTCGTGCACAATTCTACTTAGACGGTTTTTTTTCTATCAATGCTTACTTACTAACATTTTGAAACATTCTTCTAATAAGTCAGATATTTTCTGCGACACTTTACCTGAATGA
The DNA here is from genome assembly GCA_949358125.1 of Idaea dimidiata. Classification (NCBI taxonomy): domain Eukaryota; kingdom Metazoa; phylum Arthropoda; class Insecta; order Lepidoptera; family Geometridae; genus Idaea; species Idaea dimidiata. The sequence continues at coordinate 24,363,456 of OX442334.1, read as the reverse complement.
TTTTCTCCTCAAGAGCTCCAATGTGAATGTTACACTACCCTCAACGCGCGCGGGCGATAAATTAAAAACGCGATGAAATGAACATTGTGATACGACAGTAATGTTGAACACATTACTGTCGTATCACAATGTTCACGGCATACTGCACTCGAAACGATGTTCATTCTACTGAGTTCTACCGCAGTGGTTGTCAAACCTGTAACCTTTGGTAACATGTTCTTTATTGTAAAACAGTGAAATGTACCTAAATAGGTAGTAAGGTAGAGTATTTTCTTAATCTTTCGCATTACCGCATTTATTTATTTAAGGAATTACTTTTTAAAATCATGATAAAAGAAGAGAAAACAGCTATCACGGTTCATGAAATACAGACTATCTAATGAAGACGGGTGGCAAACAGACAGAGTGGAGTCTTAGTAAAAGGGTCTTGTTTCCTTGAAACCTTGTAAAAGAATATTAATCAGAATACCATCTTCCTTCAGACGTACAGAACCTTAAGCATAACCTCTTAATTTTCCAACCAATTTTAGTAAACGAACCCCTAATTTACCCGCCACTTTACGAACACAACAAAAACTCCGGAAAAACGCGATAACCTCTAAAAATGCTAAACATTCCACCCCAAGTGCTATAATATCAATATTTGACCCCTGAGGCAGTTAAAAACAAATAAAAAAGTAATAAAACGCAATGCTGAGAATAAAAACCGCAAGAAGGGTTGGGGCGGAGGCCGGCCGACGCGACCGGAGCCCTAATTTGTAAGCACTTCATGTCAAAAGAAGATTTTCTTTGTGACTCTTTTTTTTAGATTTTTTCACGGGATAATCGGTTATGTTCAGTTTATGGTGATTTTCAAAGGAGTTTTTATACTTAGAATAATTTAGAGATGTTGGTAAACTGTTTCTCTTGATTTATTTTTAAAGTGTTTCCTACACTTGATTGGCTGATTTTTTAAGAAATTCTTTCCAAAAATTTGCACCCGACAGGATTTGAACCTGCACACTTGACTTCCCACGTTCCAATTACGTCATAGATGACAGTTCTGCCGTGATGAAAATATGGACTGCATTTCTCCATTTTTGGATTCCGTACACTAAAGGGTAAAATCGGGACCTTATACTGACACTTCGCTGTCTGTCCGTCCATCCGTCCGTCACTAGACTGTATCTCATGAACCGTGATAGCTAGACAGTTGATGGCCATCTCGAACGGGGCGTCGCGGATCGGGGCCATAAGGGAGAAACTCGAAATTTATACAGATTATGCATTTCTGTTGCCGATACCAACAAATACTAAAAACAAAATTAAACAAATATTTAAGGGGAACCTTATACAACAAATGTGATTTTTTAGCGTTTTATGCTCGATTTTACAGTCAGAAACCGGGACAGGTGAATGTTGGATAGATAATGGTACGGGACTCTTCGTGCGCGACTCCCACTGGCACTTGGAAGATTATTTTTATTACCTTCCAAGTTTTATTACCTTTATAAGACAAGTAGCTAAGCTTAGCGTACCGTGGTAGCTACTGTCATGTGAAAACATTTGGAAAGAACTTCTTTAAAATCAAACTTTAATTGCGTTGATTTTACTATCATTGTTGCAATTCTGTTCCGACGTTTCGAAGCCTGTACAGACTCCTTCCTCAAGGTAGACTATGAAATTATAGAGTTTTATTTCAATACGAAGAACAGAAGAAAAACCTTCAAATGATTGTTAAAATTTCGCCAACAATTCCACCCCATACTAAAAGTCTAAATTAAAATTCTCTCTGTCGATTCGCCCCCGCGATAAATCAAGCTATTTCAATACTATTCATCGTTTATTCCACTATTTAATTGCCGGTCACACTCGACTTGCCCCCCGGTATGTCCCGGACTTACCCTTATAATTAAGTCAGTCTTTAATCCCCGGCCTACCCCGGAGAAAGTAAACTAGAAATAAAATACTGTTAGAAATTAAAGGAAGTGCTCAATTTTGTTACCTACTACTTGACACTACTGACTGCAGACTGCAGTTTGGGGGTATCTGTGTTTGTTACTCAATCACGCAAAAACTGAACCGATTACGATGAAACTTGGAATATATGTAACTAGATATCAGGAATAACACGTAGGCTACTTTTTATCCCGATATTCCTGCGGGAACGGAACTTACGCGGGTAAAACCGCGGGGAGCAGCTAGTAGTATATAATATGTTATTTAAGAGCAATGTACCTACATAGTTTTAACAATTAATTACTTATTCTTATTCTATTAATATGTCCAAAGGTTTCAGACGATCGAAGTAGAAACAAAAGACGATCTGTTTTAGTTAGAGGTGAAAATTTAACAAGATTTTAGGAACTTAAGGACTTCATTAATAAGACTTAAATGTATAAACGCGAACGTTACTCCTACAAATATAACACGAGTAAGTATATATTGCTGATTTACTAACATTGCATGGACCTTAGAAATGATATCAATCTAATTCTTATTTAATACTTAGGGCCGTTACACACCAGCGTTTGACCGCCAAGGGCGGTCCAAAGATTACTATATTCCACAAGCTAGTCTTATTTACAGTAAAATTACTCGACACAATCGACGGCACGTGTCCAAATTAGCCAGCAAACCGCCACCCCTTTACAAATCCTGAGAATAAAAATTAAATCCAACACTTGAACTCGTCAAAATGTCATTAACAAAAGTTAAGGGAAATTAAAATGTTCAATGTTCAATGTTAGACTTGGTTTAAAATGTTAAGCCGCAGATGCTGTGGGTCGATTCTGTAAAACCATAGCATGCAACAAGCAGGCGGTATGCATGAGCATTGCAGAAATCGATTTGTTGCAGGAGTAAAAATAATAGCTATTCTATAATTTCTTTTAATACTGATTGGCTGTATAACAAGGGATGCGGAATGCCAGCGGAATGCAGGTGACGTGCAGGAAATGTACGTTATTTCTTATTCTGTAAATGTTATTTTATTAATTACTACTTAATTAGTGAAGAAGCCTTCAAATTTAAGGACTACTTAATTATTTAAATAGCTCCCCTTGTTTCTCAGCCAATCAGTATTAAAGGAAATTATGGAATAGCTTTTATTTTTACTCTTGCAACAAATCGACTTTTATGCAATTCTCGTGCATCTCGCCTACTTGTCGCATGCTATGTTTTTATAGACTCGGGCCACAGCTATCACAGTTTATGAGATAGGGTGACAGCTGATGGACAGCGGGGTCTTAGTCAATAGTAGAGCGCCGGAAATAATAGGATCTCGTTTTTACGCTGTGGGTACGGAACCCTAAAAATAATAATATGAAGATTATTTGCTTGTAATTCAATTTCTTGTTTTTGTAAAAGCTTCATTTTTGCTAAACAGTTATTGTTAACACCATCTGAGTTTGAATAGAAGATATTTTATTACTGCCATCTGTTGTCCAGTAGCATAAATATGAAATGTTATGGTGGTTTAAGGTTCACTCCGTAATTTTAGCAATATTTAAAAGATGGCGCGGTAATAAAGTTTTGAGAAAAGAATAACATTTTGTTTGACAAATGATATTTTTTTTTAACCTTCTATATTTTTATGAGGCCATACGTCGAAACTTACAAAGCCACGGTTTTCAAATATGTAACAGTCTTTATTTAATACTAATTTATTGCTTTAAATATACTTACTTATTATCATGTACTAAAAACACTATTGACATAATTGACGATTATTTTATTTAAGTATTATAAACTAGATATTTTTTACAATAATTAAAATAAAATCTAGTAATAATTCAAAACAAACATAATACAATTAATTCAATCTCTAACAGATGGCGCTGAAGCAAGAAACCAACTACGTAGTTCTAACAGCGAGCCACAGATGGCGCGGTTCTTAACTTCTAGTCAAGTAGTCGTTTGCGATTGCCTTCCAGTCCGTATCGTCCCCATCTTCAGTGGGTCTTGTCTTTCTGATGGTTTTCAGGATGTTCCACCCGTTTGCTTTCTCAGTGGAAGCCACATAGGTATTGTCCGGTTCTTGTTCGATGGTGTATGCGCCTAGGACCAGAGATTGGACCAGGCGGGACGAGATCAAGGTCTGTAAACAAGTTTTTTTTTTATTTAGGATGTAAAATGGGCAAATAAGTACTTATAGTAAAGCGGATTTTAGATAAGTAGATTTTATGATTGATTTAGGTATTTTAAAGATAATCCAGATAGCTGGGAATTTGGATTAACATAAATAAGTACAACATCACAAGCTCACGAGGATCATGTACATGTAACCTTCATCCTACCTTCAGTAGCCTATGCTCGTGGTCCGGCAGCCTCCTGTTCACGGTATACCCTGCCAACACGAGCCCCCCGGCCCGCACGTCTCCGCTCACTAGGATCATGTACGTCATGGCGATGGCTAACTCGAACACGTAGTAAGAGTATTGAATGTCTCCGAAGTCGATGATGCCCTGGATGCGGTAGTCGGTTTTACTGGAAATATTATAAAGACATAGTTCATTTAGCATGTTAGTAGTGGTTGCATTTGACGCAGCGTAATTAATTACCCAAGGTTGAAGATTGGGATGAATAAAAAGAAATGTGGAGGTTTTTGCCTAGCAGTGTTACGAGCCACCAGAAGTAAGACAGTGGTACCCCAGCAACTTTGGTTACGTTACTACAGTCTTTTCAAATTTCATTTTTTTTTTCAAAAAAATGAAATACAAGGAACCACAATTTCAGATCGTAGTCATATGTTTAAAAATTTACTGCAGTCAGACTGTAGTAACGTAACCAAAGTTGCTGGGGTACCACTGTCTTACTTCTGGTGGCTCGTAACACTGCTAGGCAAAAACCTCCACATTTCTTTGTGTGTTTTTCTTCATATTATGTCTACTGAATTGTATTATGTCTACAATGATGCTTATTTACGTTTTAATTACCGTTCATCGACTTTATCTTAGCGCCAGCAGCGCTTATGTCATTTTAAGGATAGACATAATAATATTGTTAGCTCTGCAGCGGCTTCTATAATTTATATCGAGTAAAAGGAACCTGTATGTACGTACTTACAAAATAAGTCTAAGAAGAAATTAGAGCAATTTATAGATAGAAAGTAAGGATATAATACAAATTAACACATTTTAAGTTTTATACGATAAATTGTTACACTGTAAACTCAATGGTCGTCTTCAAGAGTTTCAAACTCCCTTTAACCCAGAGAGTACAATTAATAGAGCAGTTCAGGGTGTCTATTTTTGAATCGCGCCACTTCGAGTGATTTTAAAACCTGTATTTCTGCTAATTTTCGTTAGTTATCTGTATTTTTTCTATGTGAATCGTACGACCGCAACAAGTGGTATCAACCACTCGCCGCAGGAGTTAGAGATCGAACGATAATTATTTAAATCGCCTGCCGAGCAACGAGCGATTCAAAAATAAGGCTCCAGTTAATTACATTGTCCCATCGACCCACAAAGCCAAGTGCTACATCTTAGCTCACCTTTGCATAATGCCCTCAAGAATTGTGCAACATATCTTCAGTACTGAAGGGCTTAAGGTCCTGGTCACCAATATAGCAGCATTAGTAGGTACCTAGGTACTTATTTATTGTGTCATTCATTACTTGTTAGTACCACTGAGTTATTATACCAATGTCTTACATTAACTTTTAAGTGTAAGCGCGGAAGAAAACAATAGAAGAAAAATTAAATAAAAAACTTTACTTATTTAAATATTTATACTTAATGATTGTTGTGAATGATTGATTAAATATTTATAAGGATTGCAGTTGTAGTATCCTACTAATAAAAGAAAGCTGAAAGTTTGTGAGTATATACCTATGTGTGTTTGTTACTCAATCACGCAAAAACTACTGAACCGATTCCGATGAAACTTGGAATATAGGTAGCTGGATACCGGGAATAACACATAGGCTACTTTTTATCGCGATATTCCCGCGGGTACGGAAATTACGCGTGTGAAACCGCGGGGCGCAGCTAGTAACTTATGTTATCAAAATCAGAATCGTTATTTCTCCGTCCGTCTGTGACAGAACTGAAGGAAGATTATCGACTTCTGGCCTTTTTAATAAAACACTAGCTTTAGCTTGATCGAACATTTACTAAATGATTGACTAGCAGGCAGATACTCAAAGAGTCCCGCTAGATTGACTAACGGTAGCAAATTTCGGGTGTGTATAAAAGAAAAATCAGTCAGCTAGTTGGGTAGTGAAAAGGCATAAAAGTACTATACAATACAACTTTGAATACCTACGTATATCAAAATCTTAACAACTACATTATCACATTTTATATTATAAAAATCGTGCTATCATGACGGAGGCTCGCCCGACAACATTTATCATTGCATCACAAACACTGTGTGTGATATATTTGATAGGTACAACAAACAAATCATGATAAAATTGTTCGCAGATTGAGCTGGTGTTTCTAACATGATCTCAAATGTTTTTTATAAAAGAAAACACGAGAATATCACGAGTTTTTAGAGAAGTTGTGTTGTTATTGCAAGGATTAGGTATACAATTCAAAGTCCTGATTGATTTGAATATAAATGGTTATAGTTCAGTTAGCCCGTCATAGATCGATTGACTGACTGAATGAAACATGTTTGAAGAGGTGTTCTTTGAAGAGATGCTGGTAAAAAAATGTTTTTTTATTTCAATAATACCACATAATAGTAGAGGACGTGGTACGTTGGACGCTGTTGTTTCAAAGACCAAGGCCCACTCGGATTTCGATATTTCGCCAGCAACTGGCTCGTTTACGAGACTGTTGCAATACTCGATAAATATCCTGATATTAAATAATACTAGTAAGAAAATATTAGCATCGTACCTGCCCCCCGGCTTGACCCCAACAATGACGTTCATCTCGTTGACGTCTCCATGGATCACCCCCTTCTCCAGCTCGTCCAGGCGGGGGACCACCGCGTACTTGAACTCTTCTATCACCTGCACAATGACTACAGGTTTAGCCTATCTAGGGGACTCTCTGTCACTTGCTTATTTATAGATATACTTTCTTGCAGTTTAATAACTTCGCAGCTTTGAATAACGTGCTATGGCAAACTGCTTATAAGTTTGCCATAGTTAACTAATGGTTAGAGCGCTTCGTGGCGCTCTTATCTACCACTAATGTCCTTTTCTTTGCGGAAAAGTTATGTGCGTAAATAACATCGCTCATACGGTGAAGGAAAACATCGTGAGGAAACCCATGGCTTAGTTAGCTCCAGACGTATTGACCAGTTCTTTCCTCTGGGCATGGCTGACTAGACTGGGAGGGTGGTATAGGTACTGGGCAAGCCTACTCCACCTAAAAACGTCCCGGGCACTACAGCGCCATAAATAACATGGATTAAAAGTTGCTTGCGTTGTATAAATCATCTAAAATTAGATGAAAAGGCCAATTATTATTAATTAGGGTAGGGAGACGTCTAATAGTTCTTGACGATTCATTATTCCTGAGCTCATGACTTCGAATCCCAGCCCCCGTACTAATGTCTTTATGAAAATTGTAATATGCACCATCGTTCTATGGTGAAGAAAACATCGCGACGAAAAGCTGTCTCTTAAAATCACATACAACAGAGGTGCTGAAAACGCACAGCGTAAACTTTAACCCACAAAACTTTTCCACGATTTCAATGTTATAATATTTATCACGATATAACAGAATGTATTAAGTGTTTCGGAAATAGACATCCTGAAGTATATCAGTCAGAAACCTCACCTCTTCAACCAGGTCCAGTTTCTCCTGGTCCTTGATGACATACTTGAACTTCTCCAGCTCCGGAACCATCGCCAGCATCCACACGTGCTGCCGCGTCAGCAGACCTGAGTGGTTGAAGTTCTGGGGAAAACAAACATACACCAGTTACCTGGGTCAGTCACAGGTTCAAAACCGTTTATTCGTGCTCTGTCTTAGACTTTATCTATCACAAAGCATGATGTTGGTCAAATACATTAAACAAATCAAAGTTTAATGTTGAGCTAATTTATTTTTGGTAAAATAGAGTTTATTTTCTATACACGGTACCTACGTTTAGATATTTATGATAAAGGAAGTTTGAAATTCACTACATTAAGAACCATTTTGTCGATATTTCCCCCTAACTACAATGTTTTTTTCCTCCGTAAATACAACCCTACAAGCGGGTCCTACAAGGTTGTAGTCAAGTCAAGAGTGGATATACTGTTTCTTCCAGGCAAGCATGTTACACCGTCGTCGAACTAATCGTCTTTTCCCAGGTTCCCTCATCAGGTAAGCCGTAGGGTGGGATGAGCCCATCTCACATTAAAAAAAGGTTTCTTAATTTTGTGTACTTATAAATATTCGTTACATCAAGTGTAATTTATTTTGTTAAACAGAGGTTTGTAATATTGAGGTTAGGTTGGTTTAGGATTTATTATTTAGAGGTTCCTGATACTGCCAAGGAACACCTTTAACGTTTCTGAGCCATTTCAACTTGAATCTTAAACAATAGTGACACATAGCAGTGTTTACATTACTCTCCATCAAACAACAATGATAGTTAAGGGAAAAACATGTCCGCAGTGTAGAGATATATTTTACATTGACTCTTATGGGTGATTTAGGGGGATTAAGAATTTTTTTTCCAGGAAATCGTTACTTGAGGTTACACTGTATCAAGTTTGAGAATAGTTGTATATCTAGTTCTTCACTAGCTTTACTTCCTAGCAGTTTACACCTATTGACTCAAAGTAAAATTTTAAAACAAAACAACAATAATCCAAAATGCATTGACCATTATCAACATACGACCTAGACAATATTATACTACAAGTACCTATCTAGAATACTACATAAGTAAGTAAACTCATATACTTCCATTGTAATAGCTAGTAGTAGATCTAATTCAAGGTCTACAGTTACTGTTATGTAGGTAGTTGGTTTATGTAGACATGAGAACACTCATTTTTAAATTATCTGTGTTTGTTTCATGTCACTGGGTAATTGGGTTACTTTGATTGATGTTTAGCTAGATTTTATTCTATTTTTTATTTTAAAACTACAATTGAAAAACTATTTCAATTGTCTTTTGTTTCTATTTCAAATATTTTTTGTTTCTGTTTCGATTGTCCTTTGTTTTATTTGTGATCGTCCGTCAATTCATTTAAAACTTTTTAGTCTGTTTAGTTCAATATTAGTTATGGTCAAAGATGTCGCACGCTCATTTAAAAGAAGGAAGACAGAATCCACAAACTAAAAACTATAGTTTGTGGCTGCGCTGATCCGAACAAGAAACGCCAGGCCAGGATCAGTTACAGACTAATGTAGAAAAGGGAAGACGATAGTGGAACAATGATTGATCCGACTCCCTAATGGCTGCACTGGTCGGAATGTAGCGGAAGACGCTTGGCGATAATATTTTTCTGCGTTTGATGACAGATTTTCTTTCTTTTTCGTAGAATTAAAGTACCCCTGCTGCCCTGCTGCTTACCCGGTTGAAACAGCGGTTCGTAGTTAATCTCTCTATATTTACCTGTAGCTTATTATCCAGATTAGCCACAAACTCCCCCACTTGGTACATGAGCGCCTCACTTCGAGGAACATCCCCCAGCCTCTCCCCCGGCACAAACTCCAGCAGTCTCACGGCATGTTGCTTGCCTCCGATGGTCTCCGTGGAGTAGAGGTGTCCGTACACGTTGCGGATCGGCTTTGGGCAGGTTACTGAACGGGCATCTGTGGGGACAAGGGGTTTTTAGTGGAGGAGGTTCAGAGACCATCAGTTGTGTTTTTGTTACAAGCCGAAAAGCAAATCATTTGAATAGTCTAAAAGATGCTAGCAAATGAAACTTAGTTTGTAGAAGCTTCTTTTTTGAAATAAAATTATTCGTATTCTAGGTTGGTAGTACATGTGAACGCTGATAAGTGGACGTAGTCTGATTTCATCATCAGCTTTCCAGTATTTCGTTTGGTTATATAAGACTTATTCGTACATACATCATACGAAAGGAGTTTCCTACGGGTTAGGGTCTTGCGGTGAAGGTATACATCGTAAGAAATCGACATGTCCTAAGTCGCACCGAACGTATGAAACATTCGCCAATCCGGAGTAGACTGCTGTTGCGTCTTACCGCCTAACGTCTACAGGAGGCCCGCGCCCTAGAGTGGGATAAATTAGTGGGCTGACAAAAAAGAGATCACTCCTACAGAAATATAAATAGTATCTTCGCGCGTAAAAAGAATAAAAATACAAATAATTGTAATTGTTAACGGGCTCGTTTTTTGCAAAAATAGACCTCCTCAAATTGGTTCCCTGTTGCTTGATAGAAAAGGGACTCAATTTTCCCTTTTTACCAAAATTACGCATACTTTAGTAATTATCTCAGTTTAAGTCTTTTTAGTCCGTGGTATTAGTGTACTTATAATAAAATGCACTTACCAGACCATATCTCATAAACTAATGAACCGATTTTAATGAAACCCTGTCGTTTCTCTAAGTTGAAAGATCCTTAAACCAAGGAAAGTGAGAGTTAATGCGTGGACAAACACAGACAGACTTACCTATTCTAATGATATTGTTATTTGTATAGTTAGACGAAGACGCTATTAACTTATTTATTATTGACATCAAATTGCCTCATTAACGTATCATAATTAAAATTTAATAACTGCACTGAAATCGTTTCACTAGAAAACAAGGAGAAAGTTAGTAATATAGGGGTTAAATTTATATTATTATCCATAGAATTGAAATTCTGGATATTTGTATCAAATTATTTCCAGTAAACAAAGATTTGAATCGAAGGCGCGCAAGACTCGATTCGACAAAACTGAAATAAACAATGAATAATAATAATTCTCAGCTTTAATTGTCATTTTTTCGATTAAACTAGGATCTGTTTTGAACAAAAGACGATTTTAGCGTAGACTTGCTATTCGTTGCATATTCCAGTTTGGTACAAACGTAATCAAGCCAAGAAAAGTGCTTAGTTTAAAAAATTTTATTCAATACATAACTACTTACTCAAGAAGTTCATAATCTCGTTCTGCGCCTCGACTACGGCAGGATTCTTGGTGTCCATGGAGTTCATGATCTTCAGCACGTACCCGTGGGGACAGTGGTTCTCTATCAGAGGGTTCTTCACGTTCGGGTCCTCCAGGATCTTGTAGTTCTTGTCGTCGTAGCCGTTTAGCTCTGCGGGATTTGGATAGATTATACTTATAATGGGAGCAGTGTAAGTCTAGTGGTAGATATCCCGACTTTCATTGGTTCGAATCCTGGTCGCCGCGCACCAACGTCTTTTTCAATGCTAAAAGTTATATTGTGCGCTAATAACATCGCTCTAACGGTGAAGGAAATAATCGTGAGGAAACCGACATGTCCTCGATCTCATCACGGTCCGAAGACATGGGACATTCACCGATCCGGAGTAGGCTCCCGTGTTTCCCATACCAAGTTTCTTTGCAATCAGCAGATCAGTAGTTTTTGCACTTGAGTTTTTGCGGGAGTTTACCACACATACTAATAGTAAATGTGAAAGTTTGTGTAGCTGAAGATCTGGATTTATACATAGACTTGCTATACAAGATGTAACAGGTAAGCCCTTTTAATCCGAAAGGGGGTTGTTCTAGACGTCTAGGCGAACACCTTTTGTTCTACGACTTTTGAAAATTCGAACTTTTTTTTTGGAAATTTTGAGATTATGTTTTACTGGAAAAACAGCTGTTTTTGAAAATAAAGGTAATTGAAGGTTTGATTGTAGTAGACCAAACTAAATGAAAGAACAACATAAGGTCAATGACCTCGAACTCTAAGAAACAGCTGATTTTCAAGTAAACTTTACACCTAAATTTTTCGAAAAGTACTTTGAATTTTCAAAAGTCGTAGAACAAAAGTTGTTCGCCTAAACGTCTAGAGCAACCCCCTTTCGGATTAAAAGGGCTTACCCGTTACATCTTGTATACCTAGTTAATATTTGTACCTGTAAGTTCTAACACTGAGATGCCGTAGAGTCGTTCAACAAGGAGCTTCACCCCTTCATGGTCTATTAGAGGCTTTATCACTTGCCCCGGCTCGAGGATCGGCTTCGAATCTGTCATCTTCACCTGTGATGGAACACACTCCCAGTTAAGCAGAGAAATATAATTATAGAAGAGCGGTTGTTGTTCCTTAGTTTTAGTTGTGTTGACTTAGGTTTAGTTTTGTCATCGCATCTAGAATACCAAAAGGCATAAAATGACTGGCGACCGCGTAGAAATTACACAACATTTACACGGTTTCTTTGCAGAATTGACTTTCTAGGTTAGACTAGCGAATTTCGAGTTTTCTATGTGCAGTGGCAGGTAAACCGCTTAATCCCAATGAGGATTAATGTCAGGCAGGCGGCTGACCATAAAAAAATGTCAAATCTCTTTGCAGTCGAGAGACTAACAGCCGAATACAGAAACGTCATTTAACACTTGAGAGGTACTTACATTATTGAGCAGCTTCTATTTTCAAAATAAGTATGGCAATTTTTGAGTTTGAGAGCTGCTTCTTTGTTTAAGTAGTTGTCAAACGATGAGTAGCGTTTCTGTATTCGGCCGTAAGACCCATACCTACCAATAAGGTTCCTACTATGTTTAAGCGGACCCCGAGCTCCCGAAATGCAACCAGGAATATCGCTCGGATGAGGGGAAGTATAATTATCGAAATAATATATTTATAGGTGCCTACCTACTACATTTTGGTTTACTTTATTTCCAAAAATCAAGGGTAAATTACAACCTACTACTATACATATAGCGTCTGAAAACGTATAGACCTAACTAAACCATCTATGTGGGTTTATATGTCCACATTTTATTTTATTTCTTATTTCGTTTATTAAGCTTTACTTTATCTCCAAAAACCAAGGTTAAATCGCAACCTACTGCTAGCGGCCTCTAGCGGTAAAGTGGCGTCACTAACGTCATGTGATTTGTTTGATACGATACCTAGACGTATATTTACTTTGTGATGCAGGTATATTATGTAAAACGATTCTATTTTTAGAGATAGTTTGAGAACTTGGAATTAAAAAAAAAAATAAGTAAGTTGCTTTTGATCTTTCAGTAGGTCTATGTTGCTGTAGCTATTTTGATAAGGCTGATCTTTTTGATGTGAAACATCTATAGGGGCGGGGTAAACCTGATTTTTGGCGTGGCGAAGCCGTGGCGAAGTTGCGAGTCCTATATGAAAACATATCTGTCAATGTCAAAGGTTTACATGAAGAGTCTTGGCGGGAACTCGTTGAGGAGATGTGGTGCTAAATTTTCATTTTTGTGAAACCTAGTTCATATGCGTGCAAATTGTTTAATTTCGGGGGCATATTAATCAATTTAGTTTCGTGAAGGTGTACAAGTGGAATGAAAGTGAAAATCGGTGCAAAACATTAACTTAGTGTTGTCTCCAAGGCTCCGTGAAGATTATTTGTAAATGGCCGCCGTGTTTACAAATGATTCCCTAGACTTGACTTTAACTATGACGACTTGACTGTTTCGATGCAAATAACTTGCATAATATATTAGAATACTTGACACTGGCTAATTTCCTAATGGCCATAATCGGTTCACAACCGATAAGAAATAATAATAAATAAATGTTTCACATCTGTCAGGCGTCCCGTGACAACTCAGTTTTTTGGTAGCACACCGCTCATGAGAAATTATAGTTTTTAATTTTCGTGTTTGTTATACGTCCAGTATCAACGGGACTATGGAGTCCCGGATCTTGGAAAGCGTGCGTGGAGCTAACACGTCGAGGAGAGTCGCATAGATAACAATTTGACTCGCAAACTATGAAATGGACACCAAGCCGGTGTTTATCCCTGTCTGCACTATAAAATGGAGCCAAGAATAATACTTTTTTATTTTTAATTATTTGCTTTATCGTGTTCTTTTATATACTTATTTAAAAAAAAACTTATGTACCTAAGTACTTAAAAAGTGTATATTTAAAAACTTCACGAGCTACCTGCAGCTTAAGAGTTGATAGTAAGGAGGTCATTCACATTGAAATCTAATAATAAAATTATCAACATGTTCAATTGTAAGTACTTACATCCATCAAACACAAACAAGTTACGTCGTAAATTATGACAGACATATTTTATTAGCCTGGGGAAACCGACATCGAAATAAGAGGGTTCAGTCACTCAGATAAATTATAGAGTTTTCATCGGTTTTAGCGCTTTCATGTTCAGTAACGCGAGACCGAAGAAAATCTCTGAAAAAGGATTGTTTTTGATGTCCGTTCTCACTTGTACCATAAACAGTTATATTACAGCTGAACTACTGAGTATGTTTTCCCTAGATAATCCCTAGATTCTTACACTAAAGTTTAATGATGGAATTACTGATGTTGTTTTAATCACCAGAGACCCTACTACGTAACTCCCGTCGAGTTCAACTCGACGTTAGTCAGGAAATACGGTCGTCGTATTTCCAAATACATCGCATTTCGACGTCAAAGCCATAGACAATTTCTGCTCGCTCCTTGCGCGGCAGCTTTTTTCAACCCCGTTCCGGCAGCATCGTATTTCCAAACCGACACGACATCGCTCGAGTTGAACTCGACGTTTCATGGCAAAAAATAATGTAACTAATGTGGAATTAAGTTATCTATCCCTAGTTCTATATTTTATTATAGAAATAAAAAGTGAAGAAGTGGTCAAAAACTATTAAAAATATGTAAGTAGTAAATACGAAACTGACAGCCCCCATGAAACCCCTTTCGGCCGCCTGAATGCAACTTTTTGCAACTTCAACCAGTTACTAAAGAAGACAATTTTCTCCTCTCTCGTAAACAGTTTCTAAACAAGAGGCTAACATCAAAAAATACAATACCAATATAATGTTAGAAAAGAAAACTCACTAAAACAATATTAAAATTACACTTGCGAGCACTAAACCGGTACAAAGTCAGAAGTGTACTGAGTGACAAACAAACTAGGTACACACGACATCTGTCTGATAAACGATAATAGAGATGAACTGGGAATATTACGTGTTGCGATAGCGATCGATAGCTATTGCTATAAAGAGTTTATGAGGTAAACCACAATTTTTATTTTGCATAGAATAAATAGTCAGTCAATCTATTCAGTCTATGCAAAAGAAGAGACCTGTAAAAGTGTCAAAATGTCGAGCATCGAAATAATTTTGTAAAATCACCACGCGATAAAAACTGAAAAATCAGTTTACTATACAATAAATCACGGTTAAGTATATGTAACATACTTTTTCTTCCTTATGTAACGCAGGTCAAACTGATTTCCACAACTACCTACTTACTATCTATATGAACAAACTAGCAGAGTCCAACGGTTTCACTCTCGTAAGTCACGACTTTCTTGGTGGAGCCCTACACTTCACAAAAAACACGAACTCCAAATAACATGTCTAGGACCAGCGGTTTGGGCTCTGCGTATATTATATGTCTCAGTAAGTCAGTCAGGACATTGAATTTTATATAATATACTTAAAGACTATAGGCTGTCCATAGAATAATAGCTGCTCAGATGGCGAAGAGAATATTTATATATAGGTCGATAGCCATAGATATCCATCGCAATATACTTACGTAATAACCCCATAGTTAACGTGCGGTACCTAGTCGTGAGCTACCATTTGTCGACTCCAAATTGTTATATTTTAGTGGACACTGGAAAACATAAGGTTGCTACTTCTATACTAGCTCTTGAATGCGGAATAGCTTGACCAGTGAACAGTCGGGCCCCAAAGTTATACCTATATATTATTAAACTTTTTAAAGTAACACGATTGGAACTCATATTTACACTTTTCCCGGGTCTTAATCGCGTGAAATTCAACTTTTCCTTACCTCGACGTTTCGATCATGTTACAATGATCTTATTCTCGAGGGGGGGGGGGGGGTTGAACCCCGTTGAGAGATAGTCAGTCTAACATCAAGATAAAAGGAGATATGTCGGAAAATATGAGCGATTGGGGAAATGTACATGAAAAATAACCGATAGCAGCTTCTATAAACAATAACAATGAAAAATGATGACTTTTCTAGGGATTTATTTTTATCAAAATATGATAATGTGATAAATAGTTTGAAAATCGCAAAAGGCTTTTAAGAATAGTTCTAGAAAATGCATAATAAAAACTTAAATAACCCTTTCCTTGCAGCCGGGTAGAGATTATACTTTATTCTATTTTAAGAAAAAAGCAAATAACATAACTAATAGCGTCTAATAGTCTTTGATAGTTCCCATAGGTTCGGTTATTTTATATGCAAAAATCCACTTCATTCATTCATCCACAAAATATATTCTGAAACAAATTGCATTCAAAAGTACTACTAGCGCCATCTCTATGCAAGTTCACACAATTATAACGGAGCTGACATATCCATGGCTACATTGATATTGTAAAGGTAAACGTTGTTCATTCACACCTTTGAAAACTAATATGTAGTTATAGAATAAAAGTAACAGATGGCTTTAGTTACCTCGTGGTGCTGAAACTGATGAATTGAAATGATCATCACTGCGGTCCTCCGATGTAGTCGATGAATGTTGATTTGGCCCTTTTATGACTGGCATCAGGGGATGCCGTGATGGCGGTGGCGTAGGTACCTAAGTGAATAAGTTAGTAAACAGTTTAATTGTATCTACTCCTTTACTACTGAACCGATTGAGGTGAAACTTTGTTTTGTGTTACTTGGGTATTACTGCGTTTTTGTGTTTAATTTCAAGATATTTTGACTAGGCTTAGTACTTTTATTTTTGTGGGCAAGTCCATCTATCCTTGATTTTTAAGGAGATGGACCACCCTAGATTGCAGACGCTGCGCTGGTCTCATGAACGTTGCACCAAATACAATTAAAAAACTATGTTGTATTAAAAACCGACTTAAAAGCACACAATAACTTCAACTGCATACAGTGGAAACGACTTTTTCTGTATGTAATCTGAAATCGGGCAGTTTTCCTGGATAAGTATATAGGTCTAAAAAAAGGGATGTAGTTTGGCATAACATATAAGTCGGTGGCACTGTATGCAGGTTAAGTTATTTTGTGCTTTTTAAAATCTGATTTTTTAGATTTTATGCTAACAAATATTTATTGATAATTGTTAAGTCCATCTGTCTCAATTCGATGGTCCATCTCACCAGCACTGTTCGGGAGAAATGGACTTTGACAACTTTTTTATGATTGCCAATAATATATAGTCACTATAATATATGACTTACCTACTGTGCCGACACCAAGTAGTTTGGTGTTTCAATGAACGCCTGGCTCCGGAGAGGAACACAACCGGGAACATCGCTCGCAAAGAACACACTCTCCAAGTATTATGTCCCTAGGACCAGCAATTTGGGTTACCTATATAGTTCAGACTTACAATCAAGGTATGTATATGTATAATGTATACTACAATGTAGCTATTAATTAGTAGACCAATAGCTAGAGGCATGGGTGAACGCAGCATTTGCTTTGAACTGGGGCAAAGTAAGGAAACTCGATAAGTACTTAGTATAATATTATAAATACTCAAAAACAGGGTCAGATATCCACCTCGGATTTATATTAAGTGGAATAAATTTTATCCTGAAGATTTTTTTTAATGAAAATTTGCTGCGAAACACTCTGTATCGACAAACGATTCTTATAAAACTTCATAGGTAGGTACTTAAAATAATCCAAGTAAATTCGTTTAAATTTGTTATATTTGTTTTTAAAATTAATAATTGTTGTTTTTTTTGTCAGGAGGGCAATGGGGCAAGAGCCCCAGTTGCCCACCCCTGCGTACGCCCACACCATACCTAGAGATAGATACTCACACTACTACAGCACCTAAAATACCCACCTAACGTATAACATATCTAGTGTCCAATTAGTGGTGTAACAGAGGGGATGTTATTAAGCGAGCCAGAATAGGCAACCTGTTTTGTAGGGCACTTGATCCGAGCTACGCACTGGGTCCGGGTAACGCTGCGTTTTGTAGCTGGTGCGGAAGTAAATTGTTCCTAGATGTTTCATTATATTTCGTTTGACTATATTTTGCACGTACTGCATCTGCGCAAGTACTTATCCAGCGGGATAAAAAGTTGCCTATGTGTTATTTCAAGTCTCTAGCTACCTATATTCGAAGTTTCATCGCAATCTGTTCAGTACTTTTGCGTGATTGAGTAATAAAAACACGTCATACTCACAAACTTTTTAATAGCCACCACCACCACTCACCAGCTTTTTAATATAGTCGTATTAGTAGAATAAAATTTTTGTAAACTATCTAAGGAATATCTGATCAAATATGTCTGACAAAGTTGTCTTGACCGACAAATACAAATTCGTTGCGCTATCAATGTCATGTTGATCGTATTGAGTTATTTTATATTTAAATGACATTATAGATGACTCTATAAGAGTTCTAGAGAGGAGACCGCGTCTCGGCAAACGTAGTGTAGGACGACCTCAGGCACGTTGTAGTGACGATTTGCGCAAGACGGCTGCCACAAACTGGATGAGAGAAGCCGAAAATAGATCTAAGTGGCGTGCAATTGGAGAGGCCTATGTCCAGCCGTGGACTGCCACAGGCTGATGATGATGATAGGAGTATAGAACTCAGGAGTTTCTTTAAGGGTTGCACTCTAACAAAACCGCGCAGTTAAACCAACCCAGTGCGAACTGAAAGCGTATTAACATACAATGGTGACAGATGTCTGTTCGACTACCGATCTACATTATAATAACATTTGTTATTATTTGATATTTAATATTGGTATCATTACATTACGCTTTACACACTTACCTACAAACGTGTTCTATCTTTGTAGTATCTACAAGTGGACTAGTTCGTGTTCCGACACGTAGGTCGGGGCAGCCATTAAGGAAGATGGTTCAGAACTTGTTCCACTGACTTTATTTTATCGTCTACATCGTAGACCAGTTACCATCTGGTGAGATAATTAAATAAAAAACGGCCAAGTGCGAGTCGGACTCTAGCTGCGCCCCGCGGTTTCACCCTGATAAGTCCCGTACCCGCGGGAAAATCGGGATAAAAGTAACCTAGATGTGTTATTAGAGGTCTCCGGCTACCTATATCCAAGTTTCATCGCAATCGATTCAGTAGTTTTTGCATGAAATAGTAACAAAGTCACATTCATACAAATTTTTGCGCTTATAATATTAGTAAGACCAGCTGCGCCCCGCGGTTTCACCCGCGTAAGTCCCGATTCCGCATGAATATCGGGATAAAAAGTTACATGGTAAACAGTTCAGCGGTTTTTACGTACTTCTGACATACTCACAAACTTTCAGCTTTATAATATTAGTAGGATAAGATAGGATTTATGATCGCCCAAAGCTTTTGAAAGCAATAATATTTAATGATACCGACACGATGTGTTACAGACAACTACACTAGAAATCAACTTGTCAATATGTATGTAGAACTAGTAAGTTGATGATTTAGTATGCAGTTGTGAAATTGGATAGATAATACTTAAATAGAATGTTATTTGATATCTAATTTATTTTAAGGCCCCATATACTCACCTAATGACATGACAGGGATAGGGCTAGCAAATTCCAGATGTGTAAGAAAAGGACGTAAGATGCGACTATGCAATATTTTAGTAGGTAAAATCAAACAATTCCTAACAACAAGATAACTTTTGCTAATTTACTAAAAGTAAATTTTTAATATATAAAAATGAATCCCTTCTTCCCTTGGTCACGGCATCACGCATGAACGGCTGGACCGATTTCGATAATTCTTTTTGCTTTGTATTTGTTATGATCAGGAGAAGGTTCTTACGAAAGAAAAAATGCTAAACCGATTTTGATAAAACTTACGAGGGTGAAACCGCAGGACGCAGCTAGTGTTTAATAAATACGTCACATTTCTGTAAAATAAAAATTTCGGGTTTTAAACGAGTTGTTTTAGATTTAAAAAAATCTGTTAAGTATAAAAGTAAACCAATCGTGTAAAGAAAACTACCAAAATGAAGAAAAGATGTTGAAAAATAAAATACCAAAGTAGTATTTTCGAATGTTTTGTAATTACTGAGAAATATTGAGATCCTTGCCGCGGCCGCCAATATCGTCGTATGTCACCTTAAACACGTTGGATGAACGTTTGCCAACTATCTCACCTGGTGGTAAGTGATCTCATCTAGAAGAAGGAGGACGGTAGTGAAAGATAATCCCATCCGTCTTCCGTAGTGGCTGCTCCGGCCAGCAGCAACGTATCGAAAGGCGCTGCGACTTAGACCGTGTGTGTGGTAACAAGCCGCAGCCGAAGCCTCCCACCCAGAAACCCCTTTTGGTCCCCTTTTACGAGGGCAAAGGATTCTTTTAGATCCAGGCTACAGTTCAACATCAATCCTTGCCCCGGGCGGGATTCGAACCTGCAACCTTCTGCGTAATTAAGTAAGTACAAATATTTATTATATAATATTACTAGCTGCAGCTCCCGGTTTCACCCGTGTAAGTTCCGATTTCATGATCATGATAAAAAGCCTATGAGTTATTCCAGGTCTTCACCTATCCATATTCCAAGTTTAATCGCAATCGGTTCAGTAGGGTTTTCGCGAAAGAGTAACAAAGTCACATAAGTAAATACAAACTATCGCGTTTACAATATTAGTAAGATGTTCTTGTTTTAGTTTTATTTTATGCGAATTTTAAAATGCCAAGTTTAAATAGTTCAGTTTATATATGGCGTTAATGAGTCAGATCTCATCGAGTCGTGATAGGTCTCCGTTGATTAGTTCGTGTGGTGATGTCAGGTAGTTATAATCTATATCTTCTATATATAACTTATAATAAAATCGTAACTTAGCGGTGTCTGTTTTTGAAAGATATTTTGAGAAAACTATTTTTAGGTGTATGTACTAGCGTAACCGACCCCATTTCCGTGTTTAACTTTTTGTCTGTTTGTCCGTTTGGATGTTTGTCCGTTTGTCTGTGCATTTGTGCCCGCTAATCTCGGAAACGGCTGGACCGATTTTAATGAAATTTGGTATGCAGATAGCTTAAGACTTCGATTAACATATAGGCTTTACTTTTTATCCGGATATCAAGTCCGGATATCCGGATAAAACATAAAAATTAAACATATAAATGTTTTCTATTCTATTTTATTCTAAATTATGCGTAATTTCGTTATTTTTGAATAATCGGCATTCATCGTCATCCATCGTCATTCATCGTCATCGATCGTCATCATCACTTACTGACATACAAATTTTTCTTAACATCACCTACCTACTGCAGTGCAAAAATCCACACTTAAACGGTCGCCCATTGACGTACGGTTGAAGCCAGGCGTTGCCGCGCCTGGCATCATCAGACTTTCCTGGTCGTCCGTTTAAGTGTGGATTTTTCCATTGCGGTAGGTAGGTGTAAGAACAATTCAACGCGGTACCGCGACTTGCGCGGGTGAAACCGCTGGGCGCAGCTAGTGTACTATAATACCTAATATTATAGTACACTCGATTATCTTACTAATATTATAAACGCAAAAGTTTGTATGTATGTATGTAAGTTTGTTACTCTATCACGCAAAAACTACTGAATCCATTGCGATGAAACTTGGAATGTAGGTAGCTGGAGACCTGAAATAACACATAGGCTTTTTATCCCGATATTCCAGAGGTAACGGGACTTACGAGGGTAAACCCGCAGGGTGCAGCTATAGTAAATGATAATTTTATTCCTACTAATATTATAAAGCTGCAAGTTTGTATGTAAATGTGTGTGCATGTTTTGTTTGTTACAAAAGCACGCAAAACCTAATGAACATATTAAATGAAACTTAGAATACAGGTAGCTGGAGACTACTTTTTATCTCGATATTCCCCGGAAACGGGACTTAGAAGGTTTTATTTTCCAAGTTTCATCGTTATTAGCCAAGGGTAAATTAATCATCAAATCTAAAGTGACAGGATTCGAAACTGCGCCCTTCGCTTGTCGGGCGAGTGTGATAACCATAATGCCACACGAGAACACACGTGACGGTGAATTTACAATTATGCATCATCTAACAGTTTATTGTCACAGGAAAAGTCTTATTGCAAACTAATCTAAGTTAGTTTAGCTTAGCTCGCCAGTTTTATTTTCAACAAGTGAGCATAGCTGACATATTTTGCGGAGAGCGCGTCAATGTGTGAAATTCTGGCTCGAATAGGGTGAACGACGCGACGTCTGAACGTCGACATTTGTTTACTTCGACACGATATTTACTTCGAAAACACATAAATCGACAAGACTTTGTTTCGACTGTAAATACTTCAATAACTTTTAGTTCGACAATGCTTACTTCGACAACACAAAACTTAATTGACACCCAAATCTATAATTATTCAATTCGTACTCCGCTCCGCTCGCGGTAGATACCCGGCTTTGGACATGGAATGAGACTATGATAAATAATAGTAAAATATTAGCTACATTAACATGAACTTATTGTTAAAGTTGGCTTTCAGTTAAAGTCAACTTGTGATTAATAAGTGTAATTTGCAAGCCTATGTCATGTCATTACTTTACTTAGGACTTTACTATGAGTCTTGCGGCGTCCTACAGTTTAACCTTGTAGGCATTTAGGAAATTCCAAATCATTGTGAATAAAAAAACACATATTTACCGGGTTTTACTCGCGTTTTCTTTAATAACGGCTTTATTATTAACGACAGAGCTTTCGCTAAGTTTACAGTTAGTTTTTTCAAGGTTGACTGAGATGTAATTCGTCTATTTTAATAATCTAAAAAGTTACTGTAAACTACCGCCTGATAATTATTTGTATCAAAACGTTCCAGTGCACGCAGACTTTAAGAGTTATTCCGCGCTACCATGCTCGTTTGTCGTTGCTATGTCGTCCTTTTGTCGTTCAAAAAAATAAAATATATTTTAAATAAAAAATAACCCGACTACTTTTAAAACCACAGATAATAAATTTTTTATTTTTATTTTTTTGAAGTATGATTTTTTTCTTTTTTTCTTTAATTATTTGACGTGTTTTTAATTATTTTTTTTTAGCTGAACGATAACGCGACGACTTCGCGACGACTTATAAGACATCATGGTAGGGCCCATTATGTCAAAATAGACGAATTACACTGTCAATCTTGAAAAAGCTGTAAAGTTAGCGAAGGCTCGGTCGTTAATAACAATGAAGTTATTAAGCAAAACGCGAGTAAAACCCGGTAAATATTGTGTTTTATTATGCAAAATCGCGTAAAGCTTAGACAAAACAGCGCGAATAACATATACCTAAATGGGATGAAACCGTGATCTTATAAGCTGCGTACCGTAAATTATTATTGTGGATACTTTGTGCCAAATTGGAGATATTTTGTGCCAAATAGAGGATACTTTGTGACAAGATTTTTAAAGATTAATTTTTGTTTCTCAACTTGCATCAAAATCCATACTTTGTTATTTTTTAAAAGGATCATTGGATGCGTTCATATTAAAAATATATATGATACGACATGGTCATTGCCAAAAAGTGGGGTGTCACAAAGTTAGGCATACTGTCACAAAATAGCTCCAATTTATCCGGTTCTTAAAGTTCGTAAGCCACCCCTTTAACAATAAATACACTCTCTAAATATCTTGTTTCTTTAGGACCAGCAGTTTAGACTCTGCGTTGTTCTATATATCGTAGTTCATTCTGTCAGTCACTCTTTTTATTTAATAAGTACTTTGGGTCAATGTATTGCGGTATTACTCATAATAATAATATCTAGAGAAGGATTTGTCGGTCTGTCCGTGAATTATAGTCACAATTAAACAAGTGACACCGGACAAATTACATGCAATCACTAGTTAAGTTTGACAGATATGTTGTACTAGGGAAGGGAAAATGTCGATACGGTTTTATCGATATTTTAAATATTTTGGGAAAATGTCTTAATCGCGTCATCTTAACTTTTTAACTTTGAGTTCCCTCGAGACCAAGATCATTATAAATTGGTCGAAACGTCGAGCTAAGGAAAGTTAAAACGTTAAATAGATTAGTACCTGGAAAAATGTGTTAATATTAGTTCCAATCGTATTAGTTTAAAAAGTTCATGAAATAGGTAGTTTAGTAAACAAAGTTCATGAGAATTTTAAAGGTTTTCTTCTAATTAAAAGAAGTTACCATGGTCTTCTTATTGTATCATTTAATTCGTCATTAAAAAAGCTAATATAAAAATATTATTAAACTCAAATATCCCCAACTGCTTTTTGAACCTTGAAATAATAAAAGGTAAAAATAATAATTGCACCTACATAAGCTGAAGTCGGGCAACCAAACTATAGTTAGAAACACAAAACTGCACACTTCAGATATTATAGGTGGAATATTTTGTCGATATACTTTTACTTCAACTCCTCTATCTCCACTCTAAGAGTCAAGTAGGTTGGGTGGTTCATTTATTATTTAAACCAGCTATTAACAAAAATTTAATCTAATTAAAATTTAAGAAATTGAAATTAACTCATTTTCTGTTAGTTTTTTATGCCCGGCGTTTCGAGACCTCTTCCTTTAGAAAACAGAAGAAAAGTCTATAATAGATAAGTATTGCAAAAAAAAGTTCAATTTTCAAAATTCTAACAAAAGATGTTCGGTTAGCCGTCTAGAAGCCTTTCGACTTCTAACATCGTCCCCGAAGCACATTAAATAGATTTATTAATTAAATAAGTATATCGATATTATTATTTTTTTCGACAATACAACCACCCATCACTAATTTGAAATGCTTATTTTAATCAACAATAAACAAAAAACCCAACAACATTCGGCCTAGAGCGAGCTAGAGCGGTCCATTTGATCGCCGCTAGTGACGTGCCGCTATCGACTATCGATAACCTAATCCTCTTAGTATTAATTAAAACATTACATTTGCTGTCAGTTTGGTAGAAATTGATCCGTGGAATTTACATGCGTGCTGCAGGGAACCTGTTTCATATGATAATTTATGTTAAATATTTATGGAGTATGTACCTACCTACCTATGTATAGCTGAGCATTGACTAGCTGCGTGCCGCAGTTTTACCCGAGTAAGTCCCCATCCTGTTAGAATATTGGTATGAACAATAGCTCATGCGTTAATCCAGTTCTTCAGCTATCTACACACCTAACTATCGAGTTTCATTGCAATCAGTTTTGTAGTTTTGCGTGAAGGAGTAACAAAGCCTCATTGTACGCACATATATACCTACTGGCAATCTTTCGCGTATCCTATATAACATAGTAGTTTTATTATTTATTTATTTTCAATTATGTATTTAATTTCAGTGTCATACCATCTCAAGACAATTTGACACCCCAAGGGGTAGGCACGATTCGTCACAACATTAAATACCGATGACGAAAAGACACATACAAGATACTGCGAAAATTTTATCTTATCTCAAAAAAGAACAATGTAAAAATACATGCCTACCTAAAAAAACGAAGTTAAACTAAAATATAAGCAAAAACAAATATGGCGATTGAGTAAAATTAAGTAAAGTTACTGCACCGTTAAACTACAATAATCCGTTCACTAATACTACTTAATATTATAAATGTGAAAGTTTGTACGTTCATTGCGTCGATACGGCTCGAGATTCGACATCGTTTTGTCTAAATTGATCATTACGCGTGTGAAACCGGGGGCGCAGTTAGTACAATCGTTACAATCTCTTTTTTACCGAAGAGTAAGATGGTTATGTTTGTTTTGTACTATTTAACGTGTGAGTTTTAATTTTAATGGTTCCGTAGGTTATTACTAATCTATACATTTAAAATTTAAAATCCGTGAGTGGGTCCTATAATTATTCTCATGTTAAAATTATCCAAATTATTATTGCAGTCAATGTGTAATTTCAAATCCGACGTTTGTCAAATTTCTATTACATTTTTCGATAAAATTTACTCTGGGCAATACAGCATTTTTTGAGACATTGAAGTTTCTATTGTAGTCCTGTTGCAAGGTTTAGTTTAATTTAGTGTATTCTTTGCAATTGCTGCAAAGTGAAAGTGATACAATTGAAATAATTATGGTCAAAATTTAATTTCAATTGTTGAAATCAAATTTTGAACAATTCTACTCAACTCCGGACTAATAGATGGAATGAACTGTACATCAACGCACAGCCTAAAACATAGGGTTTTTGATAATTCCTACGGAATTAGAAGTTACGCTTGACGAAGCTGTTGTAATATTGCACCTGACGCCATTAACTAGGTATATACGAAACAACTAGGCTTTTTGGGAAACGTTTTATTTAAGTTAGTTTTGTTGACGAATTTTTACGGAACCCTAAATAATTAATTTAATATTATTTCGTTGATTTTGTAATGAATAAATTGATAAAGTTACAGGAAAAGACATTCAAAGTATTGATAAAAATGCATCTTAGTGCTTTCCCCACTTGTGTAATAAAATAATATGATTATTAGTTTTTAAATACTTTCCAATCTTAATTAACAACTTTTTTACATTCAACTTAACAACTTTGCATGAAATTTGTTAACTTTTGTTGCCTAATTTTTGACCTAAAATTAACTAATATTTCATTTTATTTTATAACTAGCTGCGCCCCGCGGTTTCACCCGCGCAAGTCGCGATCCCGCGTTGTTCGAACACCTACCTACCGCAATGCAAT
This sequence comes from Idaea dimidiata, assembly GCA_949358125.1. Classification (NCBI taxonomy): domain Eukaryota; kingdom Metazoa; phylum Arthropoda; class Insecta; order Lepidoptera; family Geometridae; genus Idaea; species Idaea dimidiata. The sequence goes on along the minus strand of OX442334.1, from coordinate 24,336,855 downwards.
AATCCACACTTAAACGGTCGCCCATTGAAGTACTGTTGAAGCCAGGCGCTACCGCGCCTGGCATCATCAGTACTTCCCTGGTCGTCCGTTTAAGTGTGGATTTTTGCACTGCGGTAGGTAGGTGAAGTAAGTTAAAGTTTGTATTTCGTCAGTAAGTGACGATGACGATGACGAAGGATGACGATGACGATGGATGACGATGATGATGATGCCACTCTACATCACTTATCCTACCACTGTGTCGATTTTCATTCATTGAATGGTTATCACCCGCGTAAGTCCCGATCCTGCGGGATTTTCGGGATCAAAAGTATCCTATGTTACTCTCCATCATTTAAACTATCCCTATGCAAATTTTCATCCAATAAATATTATCACCCGCGTAAGTCCCGATCCCGCGGGATTTTCGGGATCAAAAGTATCCTATGTTACTCTCCATCATTTAAACTATCCCTATGCAAATTTTCATCCATTAATATTATCACCCGCGTAAGTCCCGATCCCGTGGGATTTTCGGGATCAAAAGTATCCTATGTTACTCTCTATCACTTAAACTATCCCTATGCAAATTTTCATCTAAGAAATAGTTATCACCTGCGTAAGTCCCGATCCCGCGGGATTTTCGGGATCAAAAGTATCCTATGTTAATCTCCATCATTTAAACTATCCCTATGCAAATTTTCATCTAATAAATATTATCACCCGCGTAAGTCCCGATCCCGCGGGATTTTCGGGATCAAAAGTATCCTATGTTACTCTCCATCATTTAAACTATCCCTATGCAAATTTTCATCCAAATCGGTCGAACCGTTTGACCGTGAAGAGGAAACAAACAAACAAACAAACAAACAAACAAACAAACAGATTTTCGGATTTATAATATTAGTAGGAAGTAGGATTTAAACTATCCCTATGCAAATTTTCATCCAATAAATATTATCACCCGCGTAAGTCCCGATCCCGCGGGATTTTCGGGATCAAAAGTTTCCTATGTTACTCTCCATCATTTAAACTATCCCTATGCAAATTTTCATCCAAATCGGTCGAACCGTTTGACCGTGAAGAGGGAACAAACAAACAAACAAACAAACAAACAAACAGATTTTCGGATTTATAATATTAGTAGGATGGAATATTTTATAAATTAATGGTAAAAATCCGTTTTAGAGCTAAACTTTTGATCGAATTAACTAATTTTATTTCATGAACTTTTTAAATTCACACGATTTGTTACGACGTTTAAACTATGTTACAATAAATAGTGTTGGTCGCAAGAAGATTTATGAATAATATATTATAGTAATAATACGCGATTAAGATCCGGCATTTAACTATAATTTTATTTTAATCAATCCATCACTACACTTTTCCAACAGGTTTTTGTCTTAATTGGTCATGTGCACTAATTAATCAAAGGTATGCGTGCGTCTACCTTTAATATGAGACGTATTAAAATATTCGACTGTCAAACATCACACTCGACGTCGTTAATCAATTGGACACAAGTTTGTGACGAATTGAACAGTGTACCATGACATAACTTGCTCTTTAATTAATTAGATTATCCCACGGAACAGAGCAATTAAATTGGAATTTTGAAAAAAAAAACAGACTTTTGTTCCAATTTGAATGCTCTCTGCGGGACTTGAACCCACGACCTTCACTTCTCTAGAATTATTATTTTACCTTTTTCTTTTAAAAATTACTTGTGTTTTATTTTATTGGGTACTTACAATAAAATATAAGTACCTACTGATTTTTTTTATTATTTATAAATAATAATAATATATCTTTATTGTAATTCAGAAAAAAAAGTACCTATTAAATTAACCCTACCAACTGCTATAGCGTAAGCAGTGTTGCAGCCGGCAGTTCATTCCTTAAAATTAGACACATATATTTTTTTTACAATAGCCAATAACATACCAGAATAAAAATTAAAAAAACCGACTTCAAAAAAGAAACAAAAAAGAGCCAAACTAAGTACAATATGGAAACAACCAGCAAAACTGCCCGACTTCAGATGATAAAACAGATTAATTAGTCGGTGGCTCTGTACCTATGTAGAGGTTATTTTGGACATTTTTATGAATACTTTTTTTGTTTTTTGTTATTTTTTAAATTATTTTTTGTTTCTTTTTGAAGTCGGTTTTTTAATTTTTAAATTATTTTTTTATTTTACCCTTTTTAGTATACCTCCCTACCTAAAAATCAACAATATTGTTACCGTAATTTTAATTATTGAGGAGTTTGTTGATGAGCAGGTGGTTTCAGGTGCCCAATCAATCTGTACTTAGTTCTTTAGGGGTCTCATTATTTTTGGTAGAAGTCCAAAAATGAGTAATTTATTGAATTCTGGGATGCTATCCTGTACATCATTCCGAAGATACTCATCAGATCCTTGCCAAACTTTTATGGGACCACCTCGGAGCTTCCACCTTTCCATTAAAAAAATAACTATATCAATCGGTCAAGGCCATCTTCGTGTAATCGATGAACAATTGAATAGAATACAGCGTTTTAAGGAGCATTCCCGGTCCTCACCTCGAAGATCCTAATCAGATCCTCATCAAATTTTTATGGGACCATCTTGGAGCTCCCATCTATCCACTAAAAAAAGAATCATCTTAATCGGTCAAGCCGTCTTCGAGTAATCGGTGAACATACAAAAAAATATATATTATACATACAGACGAATTGATAACTTCCTCCTTTTTTTTGAAGTCGGTTAAGTAGTTAGGTTTCCATGTACAAGAGGTGTTCTGTTTCATCAAAATTCAGCAAATCTAACCACACCTTTATTTTAGATTTAATTAGGTAGTTACTTAGAAATCTAAATTTACATGAGGCTCTAATCGCATTTCTGTATCTTCGTTGCGGGGGCTCACCACTACACCACGCGAGTTTTCTACCCTGAGCGACAAATTTAAGTATAAGTAAGCGTATAATATGTTTCCCTGTCTACTACTTTAGACTAAGCCTTGTTTGAATTTATCTAAATCATCGCACTTAACAACTATTGGTCAATTTTATTAATAAATCATAATTTCTTTTACACATCTACGGTTCAGTAAAGTAACTTCATCCACTTCACCCTTTTTTTTTACTTTTAGTTCATTTAAGAGGGGACGTGTGGAAACGTGTGTCAATATTAATTGAAGGTAGTTCAATAAATCAGTTTTGTCGCAAATTGATCTTTGATTGTTGGTGCTCCTCAAATTCCTTCGATATCTTACTCATATGACCAAAAATATCAACATAAAGGGAGTCATTAGTTTCTAGGGCATAAAGTGCATTTAAGCGAATATTTTAATAATTAATTATAATCAGGGAATGAAGTAAATCACATTTGGAACGTTCCAATTCATGAAGGCTCTAGCCAAAAATAATATAATTACTATATGGCTCTGGTAGTATACGGCCGGCCTTCGCACTGGTTCTAGATATAACACAAACAAAAAGGAAAAAGTGAGTTCTTCTTCTATTTTTATTTCGACGGAAGGGTAAGGCAAAAAGTTTTTGTTCATATGAAGCCCCGACTTTTTTTTTCAGCGGTAATTCCGATGCCTGATCATGCCAAATTTCGGCATTTTGATAGAACAATGATACATTTAATTAATAAAGACGTATAATCAATCTATTAATTAAATGCTTATTTTGTAGCCTTTTTATTGTCTCACAGTAGATGTGTAGAGTATTCATCTCGGGAATAAAGCCTGTCTTAGTCTTGGGCGCTTGAATCCCACTCTTCACTCAGGAACCTTAAGATTAAGTTTTTAACATCCTCGCTACGCTCGGGAGTTAACTATAGAGTCCTTCGTATGCTATGGATTCAATATGACGTCGGCTATAATAAGACAAGGCTTTAGTACCTCGGTAGTCGGAGCATAAACTACTATAATGCATGGACCTATTAAAAACTTATCAATTATTGTGTCACATCTAGTGTGTTGATATCTTTGTTAAAATTACATTTTAATGCAAGCCATTCAAGTCGCTCGTAACATCTTCAAGTTCTCATTTGTAAATTGGAAAGGAATTAAAGAACTAGCTTTTGAAGTCACTTTGTTACTTTCAGACAAAAAAATTACACAATACATGTTTGTATGTAGTTATATTTATTTTACGGGCAGATTTCATTTCGTCACAAATAGGAAGTGTAAAATCAATTGGGCACAAGAAAATGTCAATAAAATGTTCTATATAAAAATTTAAATACCTAATTGGTAAAATTAAAATATTTTATATAAAATATCATATTTAATTCCACAACATATATATTTGCAAGATTTTATTTAAAAAAAAACTAATTGTTGCTGGATTACCTTTTTAATTAACCACTTGGAGTTTTGGCGGGAATGCGCTGAGGAGATGTGTTGCTAAATTTTCATTTTTGTGAAACTTAGTTCAAATGCGTGTAAATTGTTTAATTTCGGGGGCATATTAATCAATTTAGTTTCGTGAAGGTGTACAAGTGAAAATTAAAGTGAAAATCGGTGCAAATCATGGACTTTAGCTTAGTGTTCTCTCCAAAGCTCCGTGAACAAACATTGTAAAAAATTACCTCCTTTTTACAATGATTCCCTTGACTTGACTTTAACTATGACGATTTGACTGTTTCATTCGATGCAAATAACCTGCAATTATTGATAATACTTGACACTGGCAAATGTCCGAAAGGAAAAGCCATTTTAAAGAAGAAGAAGAAGAAGAAGAATTAACCACTGAGTTTGTTCTACAGTACATTTCTACTTTGACTTAGCAATTAAGTGATTATCACAAAGCAGCAATAATTTATTATTTAGTTTCATAATTAATTAATTCATATTTAGTGTAAATACGTAAATATCTATTATCGTAACACTAACACCTAATGACATGAGAATTGGATCAATTTCTTAAGAGACGCAAAACACGAAAAGTGTAAACATAATCGCTTCAATCACGATTCTGATGTTTAAAATGAGCAAACCGCGCCGTCGGCGACAGCTAGGCAATACTTAGACAAGCGCTAATCAACGATGATTAAATTGTCAAAACATTATGTTGTTATTTGTTGAGTAATTTTTTGTAATCTTTCTAAGTTGATCAATTTTTTGCACGTCGTGTTTCGTTAAATTATTAATTAATTAATTAATTACAGAACTTGTCTTTTTAATTAGGAGGGTATTTTATGAAATTTCCGCTTTAAGACGACCTTAGTCTAGTTCAGTCTTATTTGCAATTCGTCATATTCGCAACTCGTTAAATTTTCAGCTGCACCCATTTTAGCAACTTGATATACCTAAAAGAAAAAAAAATTTTTGAGTAAATAAAAGTAGGGAGCTGTCATCAACTTTAGAGTTATTTTTTGCATACGATAACCTAAGCCTTGTGATACATGCCTTGTCTTACACGAAATTATAAATTTATACTGAAACAGTTATTTTCTCAGTATTTTTTGGTTACTTTAAGTCAAGTTACGGAGAAACACATGAATTTTTAAAACTTTATACATTTTGTGCTACCGATAATATGAGTCCCTAAGGATAAAGAATATTTTCTTCTTCTTCTTCGGATTTTTGTCGATATTCCCGTGGGATCTACTCAAAGAGGTATTTGTAAACAAGATCCAAACTAACGCTCTAAGATTCATCTAACAGACGTTATCACAAAGCTATCGAAAGCTTGTCTGATTTAGTTGCGTGCGCGCACACACTGACGACACCCGTCCCTTATGGTCTAACAAGTGTTATAGTGCTTATTGTGTAGGTCGTAAAGTTCAAATTGCAGTAGTGGTCGGATTCTGTAAAATTATTTTTTTAGATTGATTAAAACAATTGTGTTTTGTATGTTGTGTGGTTACATTTTTAGCAATCTTACTAAAAGTACAGAAATTTCAAATGTTTGAGATATCAATAAATAATATTTACATTTATAGACTAGACTTATCCTTCGGTTTTGCCCGCGCAAGTTTATTCATATCTTGTAGAATTTTTCAAAAATAATATACCTACCTTAATATAGCTATATCTTTCTTTCCGAGTTTTGTGTTGTCAAGCAATCAGGATCGACGATATTATCAGAGATGTAAAAAGGTATTAATTCTAAAAACTAAAAGTTTTTTTTTGATGTAATATTTATCGTAGGTACACTAAGATCTCAAACTTTGATCTAAATCACATGATCACAGAACATAGATCAAAACCACCCCGTGAGTTTCTTGTGTCGTCTTCCATTGGATGTGGGGTGGTCCGAAGATACACTAATTTATAAATATTAAGGCATTTTAGTCACGTGAAAATATTTAAATGAATAAAACTATTTTGACTCTTGACTTCGCTGATTTGATGCGTATTGTAGCTACAGCTTAAAATGCAATTATTTTCTAACATCCGTTTAAGATAATTTACCAGCTTTATCACAATAGTTGCCAAACAGGTAAGTTAAGGTTTTTGTCTTAACGTGACTGATAGTCGGATTCATATATACTAATTGAAATGCAACATTTTTGGCTAACAGAACTTTATATTTGTTGTAAAATTCTTGGAAAGAAAAGGAAAGTTGAGTATTTTGAAAGTTATTATTATTAACAGGCTTGTTTTATTCCTTTTGTTAATCATATACCTATCAATATTTATTTTTAACTACCAGCGATTTCACCAGCGTAAGATTTATCAAAATCGGTTCAGCATTTTTTCTTTCATAGGAACCTTCTCCTGTTCATAACAAATACAACAAAAAAAGAATTAGCAAAATCGGTCCAGCACTCTAAACGTGATGGAGGCGTGACCACGTGAATTAGAGATTCATTTTTACATAAAGTATTATAAGGTTACTCAATACATTCAATTTACGTTTTACTTCAAAATTTCATTTATAATATCAGCTATTCGAGAATGTGTCAAAGTAAAAAGTATAAAAAACTATCAAACTTAGAAAAGCAGGCTTCTTTTTTTAACGTAAATCCCTCAAAATAAATGTACTATAAATATTTATAAAATCAATACAAAAAACTAATAATACATGAGGAAGTTTTAATAATAGTAATATTTGCATCATTACCATAACAGGTGTCGAACGAGATGGACACGATGGGTAGTGTGAATACTAATCGATGTCTTGTAGTGTAGGTAACGTAGTAAATATCTCCACAGTTTACCTAGTAGTTCGCACCTCTCGCAGCGCTCTCATGTGTCAAATTTCCTCCATTATCTACAACCAAAAACCATTAATAAGTAATAACCCCTAATAATTGATCTATGCTACAACTTATGTAACCGCTCCCTGGAAATAAAGTATAAAAATGATTTTCTTTCACATGATTTTCATGGATAAAATTTGACACATGAGTTACTGTTGTCAAAACCCATTTTCAAAGCGGGCAAGTTTCCATACTATTATTTACTTCTTTCTACTATAGTATCTCCATAGAAATAGTATACAGAATAACTAGAAAGCTTACTTCGTCAAAAAAACGGTCCCGCTTAATGTTAGAAGAACATGATCGAGACTGATATTTCAAAAGTTGTCAAGTGCACAGTGTTCTAGGAGCGAAGACAACGATGTGACAATATGTATCTCCGATTTCAAATTTTAACTAACCGTGTGGTTACTTGTGTCAATCACGTAGGAATATAGGGATAAAAAGTAACCAATATTATTCATAAGAATTCAATCTATTCTGATGTCAAGTTAAGTAATAAAAAAAACGGGTTACTGATCGTCTCTAAAACTCAACCTTATAATGTTGATACGTTTGTAGACCAAAATGCAAAATAATATAAGTACAAAAATAACATTTCCATGTTAATTGGTGACAGAATGTATCATGAAAGACATTAATTAGAATTACCTACCCGTTGGTATAAAGTTAACATAATAATTATAATGTTATTTATAAACTTATGACCAAAAACCAATATTGACTTAACGACTACCTAAGCTATGCATTAGTGCACTTCATATTTCTCGCTGATTCAAATATGACATCGCACGGTTTCTTTTAAAATTGTTACCAAATTAAGTAACGTGTTCTCTAATATAATATTACGTTAAGGTAATATATTTATCATCTAAATTACATAAACATGCTCTTACTTGTTCCCACCTAGTTTTATTGAAAACAACTATAATTTAAGAACTTGTTTGCAATCGGAACGGAATATGCTTTCACTAACACATTGTAAACGGTTTCATATATATTTATCATTACTACTTTTGAAATTTTCGGTTTTAGGGTTCCGTCGACCATTAAGTAGATAACTATTCTATTCACTTCATTTATTGCATAATCATTAGTACTCGTAGTTCAGGCCCCGCTATTAAGCCCGTTGCAATTACTGGTGAAATATCGAGCTCCGTAAAATAATACATATAGACATGATAAAAATCCCATTATTAAATAATATTAGCTACGAACCTACCTTACTCGCCAAAGTAAGTTCATCATGAAACCCTATTATAGCAATGTGTTGAGTTAATACGATAGTAAAAAAATAGCTTTATGAAAGGTATTTTTTTACTATCCCTTACTAAATTAAAGTTTTTATGTATAACGTTGTGTTATTTTAATGTGAATATTGAAAGCTGTGACAATAATCCACACCTAATGTGAAGTTTCATCGTAATTTACATAGTATCACGAGCATAACTTGTAAATAAGGAAAAAAAAATCCAGTTGGCAAAAGTTATTTGTCATTCCGTCAGTAGTTCAGTGGGGACATATTTTTGTTTGAATTCTAAGTTATGAAACTAGTTTTATGTCATTTAAGTGGCCCAATAAAACGGTTTAACCAGTAAAATTGATTTATTTAGGTTATTAACTAAAGCAGAATGTACTATAATAATATTCGATACTGGAGGATTTCAATAAAAAGTCATTTTATAAGTATTACAATTTTGTACTGAACCGTCTAATTTGTCGTCAATAATTCCACTGCCCACACACGCTACTATCCTAATGATATCGACCTGCCTCCAATCAACATTACTCTAGTTTCATACATGTATACTAGACATGATTATAATTATTTATTGGTATCATTTCTATATATTTGCCAATGCTATTGAAGTTTCGACATCGTTTAATTTATTTTTATTACATTTATCTACGTCTTCGAGTAAGTATATTAATAATGTATGCTAAACTAGCTACAACCCCGCGGTTTTACTTTATAAGTCTTAGGAAATGACAAACAGCCTAAAAAGTCAGGAATATTAAAACAGTCTGTAGCACTTTCCAAAATAAACTGAAGATAAAATTTGTATGCCAATACTGTTGAGCAAAAAAACGCTAAAAATGTAACCACAGATAAAATAGAGGGCGTTTAACTGAATTAATTTATTTGCACTTATTAGATTGATAAACTTAGAATAATTGAAAATTATGACAAGAAAAGTTAAAAAGTAAAACATGGCAACAGACACCGGTGACACCATTACAATAATAGACAATGAAATGAAAACAAACGAAAACGATGAAAATGGGCAGCCAAAAACAAAGACAGAAAGCGACAAAATGTTTAAGGAAAATGGCAACAACATGGATTATGATAACTTGGAACTAGTCGAAATAACAAAACCAAAAGAAAACAAGTTAACAACACAACATGGAGTTGTCTTATTCTCAGAAAACGAAATTTTAAAATCAGAACAAGATCAATCGAAAACAGTACCAAATGAAATAGAAATCGAAGAAAACAACATAAAAATAAAAAAATCACCACATAACGGTACAAAAATAGAACAAAACTATATTGAAACAGACAACAACGACTCAAAACAAGAAAATGAAACTTCTAAAGTAGGAAAACTTCCAATATCTGAGTTCCTAACAGTACAATTACCAACTAGGACAAGAATGTCGTTCATGGAAGAAGAGAGTGCTAAAGAAAAGCTGAGGTTGGCGCTATTGAAGCAGTGTTCAGCCATCTTGAAGCAGAGGGATCAGAAATACACCAAGGAATCATTGCACAAAACTTTTCAGGACGTGGTAAGTTTTTAATAAAAACTTGTTTTTGCTGTTTAAGCTCTTTTATGTATTTATTTTTTCTTCATATAAATTATTGTTATGTTACTGTTTATACTTAATGATTTTATTTATTAATTACTAGCTGCGCCCCGCGGTTTCACTTGCGTAAGTCCCGTTCCCGCGGGAAAATAGGGATAAAAAGTAGCCTTTGTGTTAATCCAGGTCCCCAGCTACCTATATTCCAAGGTTCATCGCAATCGGTTCAGTAGTTTTTGTGTGAAAGAGTAACAACCTCACATACATACATACATACATACATACAAACTTTCGCGTTTATAATATTAGTAAGATTCTGTCGTTATCTTCTATACTTATAATAAAGGAAGAGAGGACAAAAAGTCTGTCCTTGGAAGTAAATAAAAAAAATGTCTAGAGGGCTTAGAAAAAGTAGTAGAACAAAATTATATAATTTTTAAAATTCATGTCTGTCTGTCTGTTTATCTGTCGGTTCCTTATACAATTAAAAACTACTTATCCGATTAAAATCTGGTTTTCAATATTGGATAGTTCTATTTTCGAGGAAGGTCGTGGTATACTTTGCATCGAAATCCAATTAGTAGAACCCGAGTGATGAACGAAAAAGTGCAACCGCCCGAGAACCGCTCGGCCGCAAGCTCCCGTGATAACACGTTTTCACTTCTGCGGGTGAAACCGCGGGGCACAGCTAATCACTTATAAATAAATGAATCGGGTCATGACATCATATGGTCTAAGATGTAGCATGCTGTATAGTATGTATAGATGATAGCTGTTGAAATGCGTGTGACATGCTTGGTCAAGCGATATGATGTCAAACATTCACTCACCAATTATTAAAAAAAAAACAGCTATTAGTTTTATATCGCGCCCGCTGTTTGACCTCTCTCGAAAGCTTAACCTCACGTTTTAATTTAATTTATACCTAATATTTTGATTTGCTTGTCAGTTCAATTACTTTGTTACGTCATCAATATACCTACTCTCTGTGTGACGAATTGATACCACACTCAATGGTTAGAAAATTGAATAAGTGACGAATTGTTACCAACACTGGTAGTCAGAAATTTAATGTACTTTTTAGGGTTTCGTACTTTTAAAACTTAAAAACGGAAAACTGACACCAGGCTGTATCTCAAGAACCATGATAGCTGAAAGTTAAAACACGATTAAAACCGAAATTAAATGAGTTTAATTTAATATAAGCAACACAAAACGAAAATCTATAGGTACCATAAGCTATTAAAACCTTCGAAAAACTATGTCTACGGTCATAATCTCCGTTTTATAATAATCGTGAAGAATAAAATGTACGGGTAAAAATAAATACCTAAATGTTAAAAACAGTCATAGGCTAGATCTACATCCTATTAAACTAGGTCACTATTCATTGGCTGAAACAAATCCCAAGCCACCAATCACGCGGCGACATATTGATGTACTTGACAGTTTTCACATGTGTGTTAGAGTAGGTGTAGTGTAAGTAGTGTAAGGTCAAACCTGGTGAGGTTACACGTCGAAATAAGTCGTGTTATACCGTGATTTATACCTTAAGGTAATTATAGACAGAGCCTATTGAGAAGGTTATGGATGGTGATGAAATTGTATGTTATCAGGGCCTGTGATTATAAGTTCCCTTAACCTATTCATAATTTAAGCTAACGGGTTTGAGTATGGGTTTATCTTAACAGTACATATACTAAAGCAGGCTACAGACTTTTACAGAACTGAACAGTTTAACTGTTCAGTTTATTTGTACAGATAAATCGTATATTAAAAAAAAAAACAGATAAAGCTTGAAATGAAAATCGAATCGCAATATTATCGTTAGACAAAACTGTCAGATAATCTAAACTTTATAAGACAAAACCCGCTAAAATGTTTCGAGTGTGATGGGGTCCTTTGTGGTAGCAGTGACTCGAGGAGATACATTTATTTTGATTTTAATAAATTTAAACTTTCTACTGGGTTTCTTGAGATCTAGTCTCTTTTTATGTTATAAGTTATTTTATGTAAACTACGAAACCTTACAAGGCCCTTATCTATTTTTTAAATTACATTTTTAACGTATATTTAAAATGATATTACATAAGTATTAGTAGATAACTTAAATCAAACCTAAAAGCATTTTACCGACTTAACAGCTGTGCATTGTCTATCTGTCAGTCATTCACTATCTAGTTTCGTCTAAATTATAAAACTCTAAACAACACCAATAAATTGATCTTCCCTCTCGTTTTCTCCTACTCGTATGAAAGAGACAATAGCTTTATGCATTTATGTATGAAAGTTGGCGAGCTCTAATGATGTAGTATTTGATGAATGGTGTTAGGTTACGTTGCTGTCTAACCTACTTATTTATCACTATTATCACTCTAGGATTTAGTTAAAATTTACACCAATTATAGGGAATACAGACGGACAGATGAGTGCTTATAACGGTTACTTTTTTACCTTTTTGAAGTACGGAACCTTAAAACAAGAAACTCTAAGCTTAGGCAGGTGTGCATTTTAATTAACACTGATTTTATGCAAATCGGAAAATTTAATAAATATGGGTAATTGTTTTATTCTTTAATATAAAGAATAAAACAATGCCGAATCGTTCCTTCCTCTGTGACGAATTGTCCCCATATTTTTATAAGTACCTACAGGTCTTCACTCTCCTTCATCTATCTATAGGTACTTATAATAAAGCAAGATAATAAAGAAAAATAAGTAGAATAAAATTATTATTTTTTAACCGACTTCAAAAAAAGGAGGAGGTTATCAATTCGTCTGTATGTATAATTTTTTTTTTTTTGTATGTTAACCGATTACTCGAAGAGGGCTTGACCGATTAAGATGATTCTGTTTTGTAATGGATAGGTGGGAGCTCCAAGATGGTCCCATAAAAATTTGATGTGGATCTGATGAGGGTCTTCGGAGTGATGAACGGAAATGCTCCTAAAAACGCATTAATCAATCCAGTTGTTTATCGATTACTCGAAGATGGCTTGACCGATTGAAATGATTCTTTTTTTAATGGAAAGGTGGGAGCTCCGAGATGGTCGCATAAAAATTTAATGAGGATCTGATGAGGATCTTCGAAGTGAGGACCGGGAATGCTCCTCAAAACGCTGTATTCAATTAAATTGTTCATCGATTACACGAAGATGGCTTGACCGATTGATATAGTTCTTTTTTTAATGGAAAGGTGGAAGCTGCGAGGTGGTCCCATGAAAGTTTGGTAAGGATCTGATGAGTATCTTCGGAATGATGGACAGGATAGCATCTCAGAATTCAATAAATTACTCATTTTTGGACTTCTACCAAAAAGAATAGACCCCTAAAAAACTAAGTACAGATTGATGCAGCACCTGAAACCACCTTCGCATCAGCAAACTCCTCAATAATTAAAATTACGGTAACAATATTGTTGATTTTTAGGTAGGTAGGTACTAAAAAGGGAAAAATAAAAAAATAATTTAAAAATTAAAAAACCGACTTCAAAAAGAAACAAAAAATAATTTAAAAAATAACAAAAAACAAAAAAAGTATTCATAAAAATGTCCAAAATAACCTCTACATAGGTACAGAGCCACCGACTAATTAATCTGTTTTATCATCTGAAGTCGGGCAGTTTTACTAGATGGTTGGTTCCATATTGTACTTAGTTTGGCTGCCCGACTTCAGACGATAAAACAGATTAATTAGTCGGTGGCTCTGTACCTATGTAGAGGTTATTTTGGTCATTTTTATCAATTCTTTTTTTGTTATTTGTTGTTTTTTAAATTATTTTTTGTTTAAATTCATGTCTGTCTGCAATTCTGTCTGTTTGTTTGATCGTTTCTCTGTCTGTTCCTTATACAATGAAAAACTACTAATCTGATTGAAATCTGGTTTTCAATATTGGATAGTTCTATTTTCGAGAAATGTCGTAGTATACTTTGCATCAAAATCCAATTAGTAGAACTCGAGTAATGAACATAAAAGTGCGACCGCTCGAGAACCGCTCGGATCGCCTGTGCCCGTGATAACGCGTTTTTCACTTCCGCGGGTGAAACCGCGGGGCGCAGCTAGTCGTGCATAAAAACAAAAACATATTTGTCCGAGTGAGCAAAGCATCTCTCTGCTTAAAGTCTTTTTTTTTTAATTCTATCTTAAGGACGCGACTGATGTGAAATCTCTTCCGATTGAATATTTTTCTTCATAACCGGTATTGTCAAATAGATCTTTAAACAATGTATTATGTTATTGTACATGATACAAGAAGTGTCCCATTCATTTCAAAAACAATAAAAAATAACTTGAAATACCACTATTATACAGGCAAAGTTACCCCTGTTTTTTTTACAAATTAAATCAATTTTTCTTCTAAATCCTTAACCGCTATCTTTTATCTTAAAGGCATCATAATATTAGAAAATACAATACCTAGAACCTCTTCATCGCATTTTATAAAAATATTATTTTAATGTTCGTTAATGATTGACTTTACGAGAAATTGTGGATTTTTTCATGCAATTCCATCTCGCTCATTTATATGCAATCGGAGAAGGACCGATAATTATCATCTATCGCCGTCTTTAGTAACTACTACTAAGTTGTTATTATTGTGGGCTTCCCATCAGATAGTCAAGCATAAGTAAGTACTTACCTATAGTACTTTCGTATATACTAGGAAAAATAAAGGCAATACTATTTTAATTTGTGTTCCGATAAGTAGATCGGTGCAGCCACTAAGCAAGTCTCGTCGGCTCTTGTTCCACAGGCCGTCTTCCATCTACTATAGATGAGCGTATCACATCTTAGACTATCTGCTTTACCATGATCGTTAATCGTTTAACGACGACTTGAAAGATATCATGGTAAGGCAGCATACCGTCAGGTGAGATACCTACATTCATCCATCTTATCTTCGTTCTTACTAATATATTATTATAAACGTGAAAGTTTATAAATATGGATGTAACTTTGTTATTCTTTCACGCAAAAACTACTTAACCAATTGCGATGAAACTTGGAATATAAGTAGCTGGCGACCTGGAATAACACATAGACTACTTTTTATCCCAATATTTAGCGGAAACGGGACTTACGCGGGTAAAACCGCGGGGCGCTGCTAGTCGGTTAAAATGATAAAAACGCGATTAAATAAAAATAAGTATGTATTAAAAATATTTATTATACGTGACGAATTATGAATATTAATAAACCTCCTTTTTAAAGTCTGTTAAAAATACCTAAGTAGACAAAATTTAAACAAACACCATAAACGTAACTATAACGAATACCATAACACTTCTAAATAGGAAATACAAGTAAGCTAAAACCTTTTTATATCAACTTTTTCATAATAATATAAGACAAAACGATCTTTGTTTTGTCTTATATTATTATTTATGTAACAATTATGTCCTATTGTTCATAAGTGTGTGTTTGTTGTCAATAAATGTTTTTCTTTCTTTCTTTCTTCGGTATTTTGATGACTACTTCGGTATTTGTGTTGGATACCTACTTCTTATGATCTTTATCACGACTCTTTTATGGACTAATTCAACTATTTTTTAACATCTATACTAATCTCACTTCTTACTAATGTTATAAACGCGAAAGTTTGTATGTAAATATGTATGTATGTGAGTTTGTTACTATTTCACGCAAAAACTACTGAACCGATTGCGATGAAACTTGGAATATAGGTAGCTGAATACCGGGAATAACACATAGGCTAATTTTTATACCGATATTCCCGCGGGAACGAGACTTATGCGGGTGAAACCGCGGTGCGCAGCTAGTAATATTATAAAGAGGAAAGACTTGTGTGTTTGTTTGTTTAATATAACGAATAGGCTCCAAAACTACTAAACCGATTTGATAAATTCCTTCACCAAATAGAAATCTAAATTAGAGTAAAATAGAAATTACTATTTTGATCCTGATATTCCCAAAGAATCGGAATAATACCGTGCGGTGCAGCTCGTATATTAAAGTAGGTAAATGCAGCAAGTGCTGATTTAGATTTCAAACTTTTTTGCACTTTATGAGTTGGGTAGGTAATTAACTTATCACGTACGAAAATGTTTGCGTGTCAAGCGTTTTTGACCATAACCCCAGTAATCTATCCCCCCTAATTAAAATGAACCTAGGTAAAAGGAATGACAAAGGTCGCATGTATTTAAACAACGCGCGGTGCATATTTAGGTCTATTACATTGGTCTGTAATTTTTATGGATAGAGAAAACGATGTCACATCAAGCGGACCACTATGGTCATTCCGTTATAATTTTGTTGACTTATAAATAGATACCCGGATTTAACAGCTTAAAAACAGCGACACCTACCTACGGACGGAATTCCGTTAAGTTTTGCTTGCATTTTAGCATGAAATTAGCATGACAAACTTTATTATTTATTTTTTCTTATATCAGCCAGAATTTTCCTACTGCTGGGCAAAAACCTCCCTCCAACTCTTCCCTTTGACTATATTTTGGGCTATTGTTTGGCACTCAGGCTTAAATTTGCCGATTTTCTCACTCCGCTTTGGTCTGCCGAGTTGCCTTTTGGAGTTTGGAGACCTCCCCTCTCCATGAACTAAAAAACACACAACAAAAATGTGTTTTTATGGCTTGTTCTGGCTTAGCCCTTATTGCGTGAAGCTAAACTAGCTATTATTTTAAAACCTCAGCTAGCTAACACAAAACTAGCGGCAGTAAATTCAAGTAACGTTTCCATTGACAAACGGACAGGACAGTCGGTCGCCGGTGACATTAATTAAACTACAGCTACGGCCAGTTGTCCAGGTGTGAACATACGATTTATTGTGTTGTGTAGGTTTTATAGGTACGGTCGAATCTAGAATATTTTCTAGTATTTTACACTTTATTTTACAGATAATGATTATTCTTATTTACTAAGACTGAAAGACGAGTACTTAAATTAATTTGAGAGAGAATCTTACTAATATTATTAACGCGATAGTTTGTATGTATGTATGTGTGTGATTTTGTTACTCTTTTACGCAAAAACAACTGAACCGATTGCGATGAAATTTGTAATATAGGTAGCTGGATAAATAAGACGAGCTGGATCTTATCCCAGAGCAGTTTTCTTCTTCTGAATGTGCGTGTTACATCTTAAACCACATCATAACTTACCATTAAGGTGAGGTAGTTCTCAAACGCTCATCATGTCAAAAAGAAAAACTTTTGACAAATCGTCATAGCCGATCGACGAAACATAATATTTCGAAATGGAGCACTTTTAGTCCAACTACCACATCATTACATTACATAACCAAACAAACAAGTTCCAAACATCATTCCATAAGACTAACATTTAATCTCTCGATCTTCAACACCCCGATTTCGATTTAAAATCGATTAGCTCCCAAGTATCGGACCGCGGTAATCGATCATGCGATCGTGAGTGCAACAGATGTAATTATATCGATAGATTCTATCGATAACGCGAGATGAATGTTTTGACGTTAGCTATGACAGTTGGGTTTAAATTGATTTTAATTTGAGTTACGTTTTAGGTATCTGAGGATGTAGTTAAGCCTCCGCCTCAGGTTCTAATCGCGTATTCATAGAACTAGACTAGATTGGAGACTAAAAGAAGATTGGTCGCCTGATAGTGCAGTTTCAACAGGTAGGTACATTAATGTAACTAAGTGGAACAAACGGGTACTCTAATTAAATCGACAAAAAACTCTTATAGTTGCCTGCATTAAAATAAAATTTCTAAATAATGTAACTACTTGGATTGAAAATGTCTATGTATGTAATCAAGTACTATGTATGTAGCTAATCGAAAACGACCGTTTAAACTCATATTTGATGGACTTATGATTTTGATTTTGTGTTGAAATGTAATCACATTTGGTTACTAAAATCTCTTCAAAATCCCTATTATCATCACATGTGTGTGATCCTGTATTCTTTGGGAACTTATTAAAGCCACCTTATAAAGCAGCCGGTGGCCGTTGGGAATGTACGAAAATGATTGTTTTGGAAGGCTAAGCGAATAACTTTTATTCTACGACTTGTAGGACAAATTTTGGAGTGTGAGTATGTTTTTATAAAAACCCAGAGCTATTTATTGTTGTTGCAGTTCCAAAAATTTGAAAACTTTTGCAACTTGCCAAACAAAACACAAGTTTGAATTTGTACGAATTTGTACATTTATTAATAACGTAAGTTACAAGTCAGACTAAGTATAATCCAGTTTTCATCAAATATTTCAATAAGGGAACGAGTTGAAGTCTTTTCATAGTTAAATCAAGGTGATTCGAATGAAAGTTTGAGACTTCAGTATTAACTATGGGAGACCATTCTATTGTAGCTTTTCAGGGTTCTGTATTCAACAGGTAAAAACGGGACCCTATTACTAGTACTCCACTGTCCATCTGTCAGTCCGGGCTTTCTGTTACCAGGCTGCATTCGTGAACCGTAAAAGCTAAATTCTATCAACTAGTATTATAAATGTAAAAGTGTGTGTGTCTGGATGTTTGGATGTTTCTTACACAATCACGCAAAAACTACTGAACCGATTGCGATGAAACTTGGAATATAAGTAGTTGGATACCGGCAATAACACATAGGCTACATTTTATCCCGATATTCCAGCAGAAACGGGACTTACGCGGGTATAAATACAGTATACTTACAGAAATAGGAATGTAAGCTGAAAAGACCGGACTTCAACAACATTTGTTCTCCGACTTTTGGAAATCGGAATTTTATTTCCGAAATAATTACGATTATAAATTACTCGCTTATATTACCCTCATTAAAACACGCAGCACTTATATTCGTTATTTTCCTCGCAAAAACTGCTGAACCGATTCCAATTAAACTTAAATATAGATAGCTAGTCTACTACAAGCCGGTGTCAATGCAATAAGCAATTATTGAATAGTTACCATCTCGATACGGTAAGCAAATGCTGTTACTTAGAAATGCAGAGATAAGTGTGCTAAGGTATGCGATTAGGTAGCTAAATTGATGTCTAATTATGTCCCCGATGACAGATCTTGGGGAGGAAGGGGGGGAGGGTATTGTGAGGGTTGCCAACTTATTGGTATACTTTAGAATTAGAAGAGTAAAAGCTTATTATTTTTGTTATACATTATTCAGTAAACATAAAGTGGAACTGATGGACGGACATTTCCCCTTTCTTGGGAATACCAGGATAAAAATATCCCATAGGTATGTTAATCCAGGTTGTAACTACAGTAATACATAACCTGCGCGATTTCCAATTGTCTAGCTATCACGGTTCATAAGATACAGCCTGGTGAGTGGTGACAGACAAACGGCTAGTGCTAATGTAGTCTTAAATGAAACCTTTTTAAAACAAAATTGAAGCTGTTTGCCGTTTGGTTTTACTGTAAACAACCAACTTTTGCAGTGCCTTGCGTAGCCAAATCGTAAAATATGTACTAACTTAATAGAAACCAAAAATAATTAGAAACACAGCCCGGGAATGCCTTACGTGCGAGCTATGAATGCAGCAACGCGCTTCGAGGCTCGAAATAGCACTTACTGGCCTCATAACTCACGGCCACACTATGGGCAATTTGGACCAATGTAGCGCGTAGTGCGTCCAATACTATAATGTGTGGTTCAGTCCTAGGACATATTTTGAAACTTGCGTCCAATCACCTTCCAATGTCCCATATGTCTAACATTGTTCTAAGCTGTATATAATATATATTCTAAGCTGTTACATAAATCTATATCTAAACAAATGATAGAAAGAGGAAATATTTATTTGTTTTAATGAATAGCTTCCGAAACGTTTAGAACGATTTCAAAAATCTTCCACCCAATAAAAGCTACATAATCTAGAAGTAACAAGGTTACTTTTGATCCCGATATTTCCACGAGACCGGCACTTTCTAGGGTAAAACCGCAGGACGCAGAAATAAATTGTATAAAAAATGTGTATGTTAGTACATAGGTACGGTATGTACGGTGAAATTAAACTTAGAGTTCCTTCATTAATGTCCACAAGATCAACTCAGCCCATTTATCTTCCTAAAGTAGGCACAAATTACAGGCAGAATACTTACCTGTGGAGAGCTTGCAGCAACTTTAACAGCTTGGTTATAAACACTGATGCTAATCTGGACTTGTTCTGTATGAGTGTTTCAACTGCAAGGCGTTTAAGCAACTACTTTTTTGCTGGCGAATGACGATAGTATGCTCAGTTTCAATTTCGATTGTATCTTTAATATTTTATTGTTATTTCTTATAACATATTTTATTCCACTTAAGAGTTTAGTGATAGTTGGTATTTACGCTCACGCCTAAATTTTTGATTATTTACATCATTTTCTATCCGTGAGATTCTGTTATTGGCTTTCTGTTGCTATGCAGTGTTTTATAAGTATATAATAGCTGTTGGATCTCCGAATAAATAAATAAATAAATGTAGAAATGGGCCGTTGTTGCCTTATCATTATGGTTTATCATTATAATTAACTAGCTGCGCCCCGCGGTTTCACCCGCTAAGTCCCGTTCCCGCGGGAATATCGAGATAAAAAGTAGCCTATGTGTTAATCCAGGTCCCCAGCTACCTATATTCCAAGTTTCATCGCAATCAGTTCAGTAGTTTTTGCGTGAAAGAGTAACAACCTCACATACATACATACAAACTTTCGCGTTTATATTATTAGTAAGAAGTAAGATTTAAAGGAAGTGCAGGCGGTTCTCAATAGAATCGATAATTAAATTACACAATGTTGAAGTCAGGGTGTTGTGCAGTCATTTCAAATTGGAGCCAAGCTTGGACGCAAAGAGTCTAAAGTGAGGCCGCGGCATTACACCACATACCAACCTGATTCCAAGCTCCAACCTTACAGGAAGCTGTAATTAGTGCCTTTTTAGTCGACCATAAGAACTTATAGATCAAAGATTTATGGACGCGTAATTGGCTGGTTGTTTTCCGATGCGATGCGCTGTTTAGGGATAGTTTTATAGGAGACCGCCTGGGGGAGCCTTTTAATTAAGGCTCGGTAATGAGTTGTGGGCAATGCGGAAGATGGGGAGAACGATTATGATTTGTGGTTTCTTTTTAAACCAGTTTTTAATAGCACGAGAAGAGAGGTGGCGGCACGGCGGTATTTCCATTAAATTACCTAAGAAAATCCTCGCCTATTGACACGTCAAACTAAACAGACGTAACGCAAAGTATATTCTAAAAAAAATATTAAACTAGACAGGACAAATATATTATGTTCTTAAATTCGTTGCTCGGGGTGGGAAATTGTTTAGTCCAGTGCGTTAAGACGCTGAAGTACTGATCCAGCCTGATTTGCCGCCAACAATGTTTTGAAGATGTAATTTTCCTTTAAATTATTTCTATTACAGAACTAAAGGTAATTAAACCCGGTAAATATTGTGTTTTATTATGCGTAATCGCAAAAACCTATCGCTCGAATTATCTGTTAAAAAAAAAAGAAAACAGTTTTTTCTTAGTCTCGCCTTTTAGGACCCCTACGGGGTGGGGTTATTCTATTCGTATTCTTTTAGCGGTTCTAGCGGAGTCCGAGTTCCCGAGAGGAATGCAACCGACAACATCGCTCAGATGAGAGAACATCAATAAAACTGTACCATATATGTGACAAGTTAACAAGTTATCCCTGAGCGTCCACTATATCAACACTACATTAAGACCTCAAGCTGTATGTTCACCGACTCGATGCAGTTTATCTGCAATCATCTAGTCAGATTTAATAACTAAATGTCCCTTTAAACATTTGCAATAAATAACTGTACAGATGTAGGTATATATATAAATATACTTATGTAATGTAAGTACAGTTTGCGTGCAGTGTACTGTACAGTACAGTGAACTAGGGGTTAAAAGTGAATGAATGAATGAAAGAATGTCATTTATTTGTTCGAAATATGGTTATTATAGCTGACGGACGGGGACCAGGGAAATACTGATGCCGGGCGACCGTTTAAGTGTGGATTTTTGCACGGCGGGATGTAAGATGTTGCGCGCCCTAATTATCTTATAGATGTGTTTTAGCACATGCTCTACTCGAAATAAAAGTATCTCTGTATGTCGATGGAACTGGATAAAAGGACAATGATTTCAGGTGATTCAAGAATAATCGAAATCAGACTTCACGGAGTTCGGCATGAACGGTCATCAACAATGTAGGTACATACAAACAAAAAATATATCTGTAAATATTTCACGGCGACGGTTTATGAGATACAGCCTGGTGGCAGACAAGCAGACAGTGGAGTCTTAGTTTTAATGACTCTTTAGTTACGTACGGAACTCTTAATAAAAAAAAAGCAGTGAAAGTTTTAGGTAGGTAATATAATTACCTTTTGGGTAAGGAACCCTAAGTATGAAATACTGATATTACGAAACATCTATTTCTTATAACGGAAGCTCATTTCCTTCTAATATCGAATTAATAAGAACAAACCAACAGATTGATCATTCATTTCATTACATTAGATACTAGTTTTAAGTAGCCTATACGATTGGGATTATTAACCTTGTAAGCTAAAACATAAAGTCCAGAATGTGTTGGCAATGTTAGTGTAATTGGTTTTACTTTTGGAATAAAAAGCATTGCGTTTTGGTTTTGTGATCGATGTCTTACAAAATCTTTTAAATCAAAACTTGATGAAATCAAACGCATTTCAAATCAGATATTTGTAGGTTATTTATTTACCAATAGTCAATGATCTATTCATTTATTTATGTAGTTGGGACTCATTTTAAAACATTACCTAATTGCCTTTCAGTTGTTTTTTTTTTATAAAAATCTACAAATGTCTAAAATAAACAGAATACATTTTTATCAAATATTAGGTATGCCACTTAAGAATAACTTACAACTTATTAACTTAACTTATTATTAAAAAAACTAACAAGAAAACGAACAAAAAAATATTGAAGTTGAAACAAAAGGCGATAAAATTTAATAAACCTATCAATACAACCTCTTCATAAGCACTTGAGAAATCCCCAACCAATTATTGCCAAGAAATATTCAACTTACAACTTCCAAGTTGAAATTTACTGGGACTCTGATGAAGTCGCCACACATATTTATTGCCTAGATCTGGACTCCTACCTGTCTACATTGTACACACTTTATAGCCCAGTTTTAGACTTCTAACAGATGTATACGCAGTCCAAACGTTCGGTTGAACTAAGTAATTGCCTTAGAAATAATTCCACCCAGTATTTAAATTATGAATAAAAATGCTAGCTTGTGATTGGTGGATTACGACCTTTGCTGTCAAAGTTGACGTGATTTAACCAATCGGGTGACGAGAGGTGAATGTTTTATATTATGGATGCATTTAAATGTAGGTATATATGTATGTAAGTCATTATGTAAGTATATACTTTAATATATATCGCAATAAATGCATTTATAGTTTATTTTTAATAAATAAGGTACCTACGCTTTTAAAATAATAATTCTTTTGAGGTCGATCAAAATTGCAATTTCGATCAAATTGTAAAACAATTTGCGGGCGATTTATTCATTACTTAAGTCTAAATTACAGGAGCCATTTATTTCATTAATTTCACTCAATATAAAAATGAGTAAGTAAATATAATTTCAAACAGAAGTCATAATATGATCAATTGAACATAATCAGTGATATGATGAACTGATTATGTTCATCATATCCGGCATCTCGACAGAACTTAAACCTGACGCACCTAAAAGGCCTGGCGATTCCGATGTCATGCGTCTTTCCGCCTGCACCTGCGCACACGCACCTGGGACATCTCAGGCGCGAGCGGAAACACGCATTACATCGGAATTATAAGGCCTTTTAGGTACGTCATGTCCCTCTGCTTTCCGATTGTATGTCTGTCTGCAGCTTTTTTACACGACTGCCCAAGGAAGTGTTGTGTTTTTAGCAATACATAGTTTAGTATTAAAACTAACTACTTCCTGCGTTTTTACCCACATAAGTCCAGATCCCGTGGGAGTATCGGGATCAAAGTAGCCTATATTATTCCTTGATAATGTAGCTTTCATTTGGTGAAAGAATTTTTGAAATAGGTTCAGTAGTCTTGGAGTCTATTCATTACAAACAAATAGGTACATCTTTCCTCTTTATAATAATAGTATGGATTTTACTTCTCTTTTCGCGACTTTGTACTAAAATAAAACTCATCTTACGGTTTTAATCGCGTTGTTTTTATTTCCATTGTTGCAATACCGATCCGACGGATGTTTCGTAGTATTTTTAGACATCTTGTTGCTGATAAATTTATGATAAAACAACGCGATCAAAATCGTAAAATGTATTTTATTTCAAAACTAGCTGGGCCTGCGGTTTCACCCGCGTTATTCCCGATCCAACGGGAATAACGGAATAAAAATTAACCTAAGTGTTATTTCAGGTCTCCAGCTACCTATATTCCAAGTTTAACCGCAATCGGTTCAGTCGCTTTTGTGTGATTGAGTAATAAACATACATATACTTTCAGCTTATATTATCGTATTAGTATAAATAATTAAATTAAATATTATATTTTATGAACCGTACTTACTTAGACTGACGTTATCGATGTCCGAAGGCTAGGCCTAAGTTATTGCATGTCTAATTCATGCCTAGATCTAGATTACCTGGCTATTACCTACTTAGTACCCATATACCTAACTACTGCATGCTGGGTGATATGTGAACCTATTAATGTATGCCCGATATATTACTCGACTAACTACCTCGCTTGTAGATATTATATCGAACGACCTCTGTGGTGTGATCGCTCATAATTTATAAATGGTCGTATACCTACTGAAACGCTACTTACAATTTAACAGTTACTTAAACAATCAAGCAAATCTTAAACTCAAGATTTTCCATACTAATTTTAAATTTAGAAGCTGCTCAAATATTGAAGTAGGCCTCAAATGGCGTTTCAATATTTGACTGTTAAGTTCTAGTTTCTGAATAATACTTTCCAAAATTGAATTATCGGTAATCAAACTTGCGGCCGGTAGTATCGACTACGTTAACCGCTTTGCCATGGGAGATTATTCTGTTGGGTTACGGTGATACAAGTTGCGGCTCGGGGTTTCACCTGCGTAAGGTACTCCTCTATAATAATTATTATAGAGGAGTACCTTACGATTTAAAAAATGATTTCATCATTAGAAACTTAAGTTTCTAATGATGAAATCATTTTTTAAATCGATCCAATAGTTTTGGAGTGTACCTATTCGTTACAAACAAACAAAATCTTTTCTCTTTATAATTATTTACATAGATAGAGAATATTAATCATATTTAATACATAATACGAATTAAGTACTAATAGTAATTATAAAGCTAAAAGTATGTGAGTATGCGTGTTGGTTACTTAGTCACGTAAAAACGGATCAACCGATTACCACGAAACTAGCTGGAGATCTGGAATAGTCTTTTAAATCGATATTCCTGCGTTACCGGGACTTAAGCGGGTGAAACCGCGGAGCGCAGCTAGTAAATAGATAAATACCAGATCAAAAATGATAAATGGAATGCTTTCAACTTCGCCAGTAATCGATCACCATTTCTATACGACTAGCGAGCGACTGTTGATTACAATATATCAGACAATGGAGGTAGAGGTGTTACAACTGATAGCGTTTGAAATATTACGATTGATGGCTGTTGCAGTGACGATCTCTGTGCCACGTGACGAACGTGGCTTCGACGTAGGAGGCTGCGGGTTCCATTCTCGCTATAGGAACAAGTTATTAATGTTGCCTAAAAATGATTGTTTGTGGTTTAAGGTTTAGCATAAAAGTATCTTTTAGAAGTAGAAAACAAAGTATTTTTGGTTAAACTTTACTGTGAATGTGTGTTTCCGCAATTAGCCTTACAACTATGGGTGTTTGTGCGTGACTTTAAGACAGCGATAGATGATAATTATCGGTCCTTGTCCGATTGCATATAAATGAGCGAGATGGAATTGCATGAAAAAATCTACAATATCTCGTAAAATCAATCATTAACGAATATTAAAATAATATTTTTATAAAATGCGATGAAGAGGTTCTAGGTATTGTATTTTCTAATATTATGATTCCTATAAGAAAATATAGCGGTTAAGGATTTAGAAAAAAAATTGATTTATTTTGTAAAAAAAAACAGGGGTAACTTTGCTTGTATAATAGTGGTATTAAAAGTTATTTTTTATTGTTTTCGAAATAAAGGGGCACTTCTTGTATCATGTACAATAACATAATACATTGTTTAAAGATCTATTTGATACCGGTTATGAAGAAAAATATTCAATCGGAAGGGATTTCACATCAGTCGCGTCCTCAAACCGTGAGTTTCCTCACGATGTTTTGTTTCACTTTAAGAGCGATGTTAATAGCGCACATAACTTTTCTTAAGGACGCGACTCATGTGAAATCCCTTCCGATGGAATGGTTTTATTCATAACCGGTATCAAATAGATCTTTAAACAATGTATTATGTTATTGTACATGATACAAGAAGTGTCCCCTTCATTTCAAAAACAATAAAAAATAACTTTAAATACCACTATTATACAGGCAAAGTTACCCCTGTTTTACAAAATAAATCAATTTTTCTTCTAAATCCTTAACCGCTATATTTTCTTATAGGCATCATAATATTAGAAAATACAATACCTAGAACCCCTTCATCGCATTTTTTCAAAATATTATTTTAATCTTCGTTAATTATTGATTTTACGAGAAATTGTAGATTTTTCACGCAATTCCATCTCGCTCATTTATATGCAATAGGACAAGGACCGTTGCTTATCATCTATCGCCGCCTTAAAGAAAAACACATTGGTGCGCGCATAATTCGATACTACAAACTTCGGAATACAAGTCGGGGTATCTACCACTAGCTAGACCAACACCGTTCTAAGTATCTTAGGTTACATTATGTTTCTGGGAAGGTAGATTAAGCCATGGAAGGTTGTTCTAGAGGTCTAGGAGGACAATTTGTGTCCTACGAATTTTGAAACCTTCTACATTTTTACATTTACACTTACATTTACATTCGCACATTTGGAAGTTATGTATCCCTAAAGAGCCAGGGAGATTGTAACTGCTGATTATTAAGTAATGCTAATGTGCGAGTGCTATATCACTTCAGTCCAAAATAGGTATTTAACTTTTTTCAACTGCAACTGTAGTACTTACAGATAAGTTCGATATTCTACCTAGAACCTTGAACGTACCTGGCTACCCCCCCTCCCACCACCACCGAGCTCTCTATCTAGACCACAGTGTCGCAACTCCCGCGCATGTTTCTAATGCGAACATCGTGACAGACAGATTAAACGTATTGTTTATTGGTCTGCTTAGACGGGATATCAATGTAATTAGTTGGGTGTGGTTTTAGCCGCGTAGGTCCCGATCCCGAAGGAATATCGGGATAAAAATTAGCCTGCAGATCTCCAGCTATCTGCGTATCAAGTTTCATTGTACAATCGCTTCAGTAGTATTAGTCTAAAGGAGTAACAAACACACTCGTTTACCTTAATAACGTCAGTGCACACGAAGCTTGTCGAAATCTAATGTCGTTCCTCTTTTGTTTCTACTTCGTTCTTCTTTTGTATTACTTTTGATTTTTTGTAGGTATGTAATTCATATCCATGTGCTTTTACTCCCTAATACGTCATCTGGATGAGACCTACCCATAAAATGTCGAGTTGTAAGCGCAACTTTTAATCGTGCAACGATTTCATCGTTCGTCCGTCGTCCCTATCAGGCTATCAGAATGTAAAATTGTGACACTTGTGTTTGATCGTATACATTATACTTAGCACTTATTTTATATTGTCTTACAGCAAGTTATCGATGGATCTATTTGGAATAAAAGGTCATTTTGGAACTCGTACATTATAAGACTTATGACAGAACACTAAAACGCTACTCAAAATGTAAGGGCTACTTAAACAATCACTATATGCAATTAAGCAGGTGACACGAATCGTTTTAGGTTTGAAGTAGGATATTTCTGCTTTTCCTCCTGGATTGCTGGGAGCGAGCGGGATACTAGATAGCTACCTCCCCCTTACTTTTAGCTAGGACATGACATTATTACTTACATCGACCACGATCTAAGAATACAGTTGTCAACAGATGACGTATGATCCATCGAAATGTTGAAGAATGACGTTGTCTATTGCAGCCACTACGGAAGACGGTCGGATCTTGTTCCACTGCAGTGTTCCATCTTCTGGAGGAGCGTGTCACATCTTACACCATTCATTATCTACCGTAAGGTGAGATAGTGGTCAAGTGCTCATCTGCCGTGTGTAAAAAAACCTTTTGTCACCGAAATGGCATAAGTACCTGGCGTAAATGCTGCTTCATGTCTGGCCAAATTTTCTATCATCAGTCACTGTTGGTTCTCCTCTACAGATCGTATTTCTCAAACGATTTTGATGAAACTTGATACACAAGTTCTGAGAGCGGATTTTTTTTTATATTTCCGATTGGTGAGGAATTTCTCCCACAAAGAGAGGTACTAGATATCTCCGGACTATGCGATCCGAAAATCATGATTCGTTTTTTGCTTCCACTTACACTCATTAAAATTTCGTAACGATCTGATGAGTATCTTTAAAATGATGCACCTAAAAGATTTTCTAGAAACAGTAAATGGCTCAGTTTTCGACTTCTACCTATAGAATTCAATTTATCTACAAAGTAGTACTACTAGAATATTGATGTCAACCTCCTGGAACCACATTTACATCATAAACTTGACACTTCAAAATCTTATGTTTTTTTATAGTGCATGGTCTACTGTTATCAGAACTTCTAGTTCATAGACGCAAGCTCCGACTATATGTAATATGCAAATCGAAAGTCTATAATAAGTAGTAAGGTTAAGTAGCCATTTGTATGTAAATGTCACATGCACTGGTGTTACAAATACTAGGGCAGGAATGTCTTTGGTAATAGGTTATTTTAATACTAACAACCTACCCCGGTTTCGCACGTGCTCGCATAGTTTTTACTGTACAATATCAACAATATTGTCTACTGGCTGCGCCTCGGTTTAACCCGCGTAAGTCCCGTTTCTGAGGGATGAGCGGGATAAAATTAGCCTGTGTTATTCCAGGTCTCCAGCAACCTATATTCCAAGTTTCATCGCAATGGGTTCAGTAGTTTTTGCGTGAAAGAGTAAAGTCACATACATACATACATTCAAACATACAAACTTTCACGTTTATAATATTAGTAAACGAAGTTCAAGCATAGGGACTCAGTTTTCATCAGTAACCTACTCCTAGTCACAAAAACAAGACAAAGTATCATGCCCCGAATAGTGGGACTGTTTGTGAATACGCCTGTTACGCTTTTCAGTAACATCAGGACCAGTCATCCTTCTAATATTATAAATGTGAAAAAATTTATGTATGATCGTTACTTCTTCACGGAAAAAAACTGAAACGATTGCGAATAAAAATTGTAATTTAATATTTAAAAAAATTAATTTAATGTAATTTAATTGATAATTTCTAATATTGTTTAATGTTATATACAATAATTCAATGATCCGTGCTTCGCTATCGCATTAGGTTAGGTAGGTACCTACACACTACAGGTACACGTACACCTGTAATAATAGTTGTGAGTTAAATAAATAAACAAACTTTGTATGAAGATAGCTAGAAATTAGATAAGCTTTTTATTCCAAATATTCTCGGATACGAGGCTAAAACCGCAAGGCTCTACTAGCATTCAAAGGCGCAAAAAAGACACCTAGACACCTAGGTACTAAACAAGCAAAAACTAGGTGAGAAAAAGCAATCCCAGTTCGCGCCTTCATTCAATTGGATTCCAAGCGAACCTCAGAGCTTTTTACCTAGTGCTTACTTGGGTACCTAGGCTACCATATAGGTTATAATCACGCATAAGTGTCTATAATGTAGTCTTAATCTATTTACATAAATACTAGGCTAGATAATGTCTATTAAAATGCAAAGTGTAGCCAGAACGCGACTATGGTTTGCAACTTGAGGTTGATAGTAAACGCTTTTTAGTTGGCTGTCGAATTTGGCAGGCTTAAGTCAAGATGGGTGGGGGATGGAAAACCGGTGCGAGTGCGAGTGGGACTCGCTCACGAAGGGTTGCGTAGGTACCAATATCTATCAAATATTCATCCGATTTACATCAAGACCTGATGCCCTATTATATAACTTTTACTGTAAGCGCTTTCAATCTGAAAGCGCTTTCACTCTGAAACATTGCTTGCATAAATTTTGTGATTTTGTAAGCAATGTTATAACCTTGCAGCGCCCTTGCTATCGACATTTACTACAACCCAAACACAACACTAGCCGCAGATAACCCGACTTAATTAAAGAGTCAATTTTGCGGTGCAGCGTCATATATTATGGAGCATATTTAATTTAACAGTGTTTTACATCTGTTTCAAATGTCATTTTCGTTTGACGTTGGCAATTTAGAAATGGGCAAATATCGGTCTAAAAAAAGAAGATCATCTTTCGTTTGAAAACAATGGAATAATAAATGGTTGTTTTTACTTAATTTTGAAGCTAAAAGAGTAAAAGTAAGTGCGAATTGTGAACATTTGAGCGTTTTACTAACGTATAGATGATTATTATTCACGTCAAGCTAATTATTAACTTGTTTTTCAGCAAATTGTCTATACGACTAATAAACGAAGGAAGACTGGTTTATGCTCTACATTTTTGTTAAAAGACAGTGATATTTCCCTCAATACACAGTCCAAGAGCTCTAGGTCTGCTACGAGCTCATCGCATAGAAGTAGAACCACGAAAACACCCGAAAACGCTTCCGAAAATCTAAAATGTAAGTTTTACCGCACACTTGATATTTTGAAGTTTTAGTCGATATAGTAAAGCAAAACTTCGTTGTAACCCAAGATAAGTGGGATATTTTTGACTAGACAACTTTATTCTCTAGTTTTACATCTCATCTATGACCTCATTGCACAAACTAATTTTAAGAATCCATAAGTTAGGTTATAATAAAAATCTATTATTGCCCTTATACTTACTTGCCTGTAATTGGATGGCCCCATGCATGGTCATCGTAATGGTATAATTTTAAGACCTCCCTGCCAGCGAAATAACTCTGTCTGTCGCAATACGCAATAGCATATTCACACCAAAACTGCAAAACTGATTTTGATAAAATTTTATATTGAAATAGTTAGGCAAACGCGAGTGAAACTGTGGGGCGCAGCTAGTGCCTTTTATTTTATGTTTACTATTTTACAAACTAATTGTAATTTTTTAGATCACGATGTAAACTTGCTGTGCTGGACCTTGTCCTGGAGGAGTAGAACGCATCATGATGTGAAGGAGTGATCGGTGTGAGATGTTACCGGATTGGGAGCAACCAACATTGAAATCCTGGAGTGATTGCAGCAGCTTGTTGTATAGCAGAATACAGAAAAGCTACTCAAAATTTAATGGTTATTACGGAAAGTAAATATAAAATAAAATTGAGTTTAAAAACTGCTATTTTATTTATGTAGCCCTAGAAAAATTTAATGGTTATTACGGAAAGCAAATATAAAATAAAATTGAGTTTAAAAACTGCTATTTTATTTATGTAGCCCTAGAATTTATATAATAGTAGCTATCTTCATTTATATAACTGTCTCACAGTAATGATTAAATCTCAATTATTAAAATATGTAGTACTTAGTTGTTTTTTTAAATCCAAAATATCAGACAGATAATAGGTAATTACATATTTATTTATACTTACCTTTTTCAAGTGTAGACACCCTACCTCTCACCTTTCTTAGCTTCCTTTCCATTCAAAGGTTGCCTGGAAGAGATTGCTTTCAGCGGCCACCCATTGTGCCTCCTAAATTAAAGCTGTATTTGTTTCTATCTGTGTATATTGTAATTTTATATGGAGTGTACAATAAAGAATTTATTCATTTAGGCAGGTAGTGGTAAATTTAATATTGAAACAATATTCTAATGTAAGGAAAGTATATTGTATATTTTCAATAATGCTTGTTAGGGAACCTCTGCACAGGATGTTCCTGACATCTCAGTAGTGTCTTCATTATGTCACTGTAAAATAAAAATAAATGTATGTTAAGACAAGATAACAGACCATGTTAAAAACTTTTAAAATTGCAGACCTCACATTTTTTTACTTCGCAACTAAATAATCACCGACTAAATCTATTAATATAGTTAAACTTAAGAGATGGTCTGCTAATGTAGGTAACTTTTGTATGCACTGTTGGCACTTACTGTAACTTTTTTATGAATGACAATAAAAATGTGTCCTATGAATGCACTTAATTCTTCCAGACATTCCAGACACTGAAGCATATTGATGCTATAATAGTTATAAATAAACTAAAAGATTGTTGATATACTAATTTCATTTGTTCTTTAAAATTTAGTCTGCAAAGATGTGTTGAAAAATAATGATGTGAGCGGGGTTCAAACCGACTCAGCATGCTATGGCTAGCTAACCAACTGAACTATAAATAAATAAGATTTGTCAGTGTATGTATAAGTACATAGTCACAATGTAGAGTTGGATAGACTGCGTTCTTTGAGTTCATCTCGTATTTTTGTACTTCATTTGGAAGCTGACAGAAGTGTGATCACAGTGTTTAACATAGCTTACCAAAAGTGGATTTTGTATGGCGGAATCGCACTAAACTCGTTGTGCAGCAGTACCAAAGGGTCGCTAGCATCCCTTATTCTACACAGACAGGCCATGAAGGCCTTCTTTTACCGTCACTTCTTGGTAAAATTCCAAAGAACTGGCGCATGCCATTATTGCTTCTGAAATTGTTTTTTATTTCACAAATAATTCTTTCTTAGGGTAAAACACAGAGAAGCACGTAAATATTCAATTTCCACACTATTTTTTCCAGGCTTTCAGACTAGAAAAGGCCGAAAACTAAATGTTTCAATGATGAGAAACAGCCTCGGACCTCTTTCAATAACATTGAGAGTTGATAGTGATCCAAGTTGTCACTTTCATTGTAACAACCATACGTGATCGCGTTTTTCATACAATTAGGTTGTATCGATATTGTTTCTCTTTCAATAAGGTTCTTTCAGTAACACAAACTGTCAAATGGTGCGTACACAATCGCAAATGAGTGAAAGATCGTGTGTCAAACTCAAAAATTTGAGTTTGAAACATGATCTTGCACTTTGCAATATGTTGCAAAAAGATACATAATAGGCCCACTGGTGTTCGTCTGTAAAATCTGCAAAAAAACATCTCTTCTTTTCAGTTTCTGTCGGTACATATTTTGTACAAAAACTGGAAAGTTAACTGCAGGCTAATTCAAGTCATTATTTTTTATGATAATAGTGTTCGGCAGTCTATGAACGATAGAATACGAACCTAATACTGGTTTATGCACTTTTAACCTTTAACTAATTTGCTTGTTAGAAAACGTAGATTGCGTTGAGAAAGCACTAAAGAGTAGCATTAGGAATTCCTACCGACCTTAACTAACGCGCGGGCAGTTGACGACTGTCAAATTAGAAAATTGGCATTTGGGCCCTAAGACCAGGTTTGAAGAGGACCATTCATAAACTACTTAACGTTAGGGAGCATGGTTGTTTATTTTTCTAACTTGTTGACTGCACGTTCTTCTAAGATCCGAAAGCGACGACGTCACATGTCTCTGGTACAAACAGTGAACGTACGACCACGAATTACCCACAGTATTTCCAGCTTGCTTTCAATTTTTCACAAGGCGTTTTAATTTATAAGATTTCATCGACAAAATGAGGGTAAAAGTTAAATAATACTTGATCGTTTTGTACGTTTGTTCCAGGATCTACTGGAGAGAATATTTCGTCTGTTCGACGTAGAATGCAGGGAGTTTTTAGTGCAAGAGGACTGGTTTGAGTTCTTGAAACAGAGATTGACGTGAGTTTTACCATTTTTAATAAAACACAATAAAATCAGTGAACTATGCTATGAATAGTTTAGGGCAATTTCAAAAACAAAAAGGAATATCTGAATAGAATTGTTAAAGATTCTTGTAAAATGGAAAAGTGGTTTTTAGTGTTTGTTGTTATTATACGAGTAGTCGAGTACCTACATATACAAAACTATAAAGTCAAAATCCTGATCAATTGATTATATAAACGAAGAGCCTAAACAGCTGGTCCTAGGGACTATTTACTAGCTACGTTCCGCTGCGCTGTTTCATGTGTAAGTCCTGAACTCACGGGAATATCGGGATAGAAGAAGCCTAGGTGTGGTTCTAGGTCTTCAGCTATCTACATACCGAGTTTCATCGCAAGCCGCTCAGCTGCAATCCCAATCACGTTTACTATATTGGTAGAAAGTAGGATAAGATAAATGTTTTTTTTGTGTAATAAATAGCTTACCTAGCTATGACTATGATGTTTCAGAGACGAAAAACACATAGATTTCGTGGAACAAGTAGAGAGCGTCGCGTACGTGTTATGTGGAAACGATGATATTCCGCTGGATGCCTTCCAACTTATATTGCAAAACAAAGTCGTGAGTTCTTTACATTTATCACGTACAGAAAGACACAGGTGGGTCATTTAATTTATTAACATGCATCACACACAAATAAAACATGAAAACAGAAATTATAACTTGTAAGTTTACCGCCAGACATCTAGGCAGACTAAAATGCGACACTGTTCTATGGTGGAGCTCCTCCGTGCTTCGAAAGGCACATCAAGTAGATGGTCCCTGATGGTACCTCAGTTAGCAATTGGTAGTTCAACTTAGAGGAGGTTCTTAAGGAGCCTTGATAACTCTAACGCTAGGTAATACATACCACTACGCAAGAATAGCAAAAGAAGACGCGATTCGCTTCATCATTCATTTCATAATATATTTGCGCTGCGAGGGATTGGAATCAGATGCCTGAGACTGTATTTCTTGGTGGGTACAATTTGGGGGTCTTTCAATAAGCAATCAATTCTGGTTGTTGTTTCTGATAGCAGTGTTCAAGTCAAGTTTTAGGTCTTATTGCGACTTAAATTGAAAACTATAACATTAGGTGAGCCATACCACTAATAAAAAGCGAAGACCTTGACAATCTCGATAAAAACTTGTGTTCCAGGTGACAAATAAGCTGTTCCGAGTTCTGGATACGGATGGTGATGGTTACACAACAGCAGATAAAGTCATGGAGTTTATTTCTGCTGTGTCGAGTAGTAGGTAAGCATCTTATAGTATAGATAGGCAAAAGAAGATATCCAGGAAGGATAGGCAAAGGTTGGCGTTACTCCTTCTTCTATGGATCATCTCATATTAATATTTTTCCGGGTCTTCCGCATTTTGCTATTTTTATATTATTCTCTTACCTCGACATTGGATCATTTTCTTAGTATGCTTTTTTTTCTACTTCGTTGTGTCTATGGTAGAAAATTAAATAACCTCTGTACATTTGTGAGTCTTCCCGCTCCAGCATGCTGTTGCAAAGAAAATCATTTTCTCGTGCTTCTCCTTGCTTCGGAAGGTACGTTAAGGTTACTATATCTGATAGCAGTAGTTAAGTGAAGTTAGAGGCCTTGGGGCGACCTATAAGCTCTCGATACACCACTACGCAAAAAGAATATTACCAACAGATGTTCTTACATCCATCACAAATGTTTTCAGACCTCGAGTCGGCTTCGACAAGACAAGCGTCGATCGCTTAGAAGAACTCTTCAAGAAGACGGTCGGAGACCAAAAAGAAATCACTAAGGAACAGTTCCGGAAGATCATGGAATCTAAGAACGTAAGAAGTTATTTGTTATTTATTGTAGAAAAACGTTATCCTATCCCCACCTTAATTTCTTTAGCTAACTTCAACCTATGCTTAAACATTGATCTCAACAACAGTAGATAGATATAGCATCAGAAGGAAGTACAGTTAAAAGCAGCTACTGAAGTAACGCTGCCTCCAATTCTATTATACTCTGAGCGCCTGCTACGATGCTTATTTATTTTTTACGATAGACGTAAAGTTATTGTCAGCGCTGCAGCGACTGTTTTATTTATTTCACGTAAAATGAACATTAAACATGTACGAGTACATTACTCATCCTTTCACTTTGCTTGTTTAGTAAAAGTACAAAAATCTACTGCTACTGTGCAGAAAAAGTCATGCGTCCAACTTCCATCAGTAGAAGTTAGACGCATGTTCCACCATCATCCAACTGACAATAGGATATAGAATTTAAGCTATTGAAATAGAACATCATAACGTGCCTATGAAGCCGAGAAATGTAATGCTAATGGTTCACTTGTCTCCACAGCCGTTCTTCACAGAACGAGTGTTCCAAATATTTGACGAAGACAACAACGGAGCGATATCCCTGCAGGAGTTCATAGCAGCAGTCCACCAGTTCGCTGGACACTCGCATGCTGATAAAATACGGTTCCTATTCAAAGTCTACGATATGGATAGTAAGTCCCTTCGTTTTGTTAGCCATTGTTGCTTTGTTAATTTTCCCACCCAACCATGTCCTGGGGCACTACATAAAGCAAGAATAAAAAGTTGCTTGCGCTGTATAAATCATCTAAATTTCTAAAATTAGATAAATGCCCAATTATTATTTTGTTATTATGTTAATTATAAATGCCCTCCTGTTAGAGGGGTTAGGCAGTTAGACGCCACGGGAGACGACTCCGGATTGTCGAATGTCCCATACCATCGGACCAATTTGAGTCCTAGAACATGTTAGATTCCTTACGATGTTTTCCTTAACCGTAATAGCGATGTTTATTGCGGACATGTTTTTTTCTTTATATCTATGAAAGGATTTGACCTAACTGACTGATCAACGCACAGACTGAATCGATGATAGCAGAGAACTGAAATTTGGTGTCGGAGTGTGCTTTTAAATGATGTAGACATCCGATAAGAATAGGCTTTAAGGACATTCTCACGGTATCGGGACTTAAATAAATAAATAAAATAATAAATAAATCCTGTGACCAACACACAGCGCCTTCTAGCCCCGTGGTAAGCTGCTAAAGCTTGTGTTACGGTGACTAGACAACGGATATACTACCTATAATGATACGAACGGATACTCTACTTATACTTATGTGGGTGAATCCGCGGGACTCCGTTAGTTACTTACTAAAATCTTAAATCTTAACCTACCAGATGATGGGCTAATTCAACATCGAGAACTCCAACATGTGATGCGTGTATGTATGGAGGAAAACGGAATGCAGTTCAGCGAGAGCCAACTCCTAGAACTGACGGAGGCGATGTTCGAAGATGCAGACCTCGAGAAACGAGGGGCCATCACTTATGAGGCATTCAGGAGAATGTTGGAAGCTCACGGTGGACTGTTGGAGAATATAACGACCAGGTAAGGAGCACAACGACCTCTTTAGCCTCCTGTAATAGTGCTCTGTTGGATATATAGTTTGTAAGTGGCCAAATCATAGACAAATAAACAACATATAACTTAATTCCTATATACACATCCTACCTTTTATTTTACTTCATTTCTTGCCCAACCAAAGGTTTGCTGGAAGAGAACGTTTTAAGCGATACTGTCGCCCATAGTGATACCTAGATTTAAGTTGTTTTATTTTATTGTAATTTATTTGGTGAATCACAAAGAAGTACTCTGTCTATCTATGTAACATGTTGCTAACAATGTCACCTCTCTCCACAGCATAGACCGCTGGTTGGTGCCACCCAAAGTAGACTCGAAACCAACCAACCTTCTCCAACGAGCCAGGAAGTTGAAGCCATACCAACTGTCCCTGCCCTACATCCGGAACAACTACGTGCTACTGGCGTACTTGGTGCTGTTCTTCCTAGTGAACCTGGTCTTGTTTGTAACTCGGTGTGTGGAGTATCGGGAGAGTAATGGCTTTGTGATATTGGCTAGGGGTTGTGGTAAGTTGTTTGTTTTGTGTATTAACTATTGTGCCCAGATTTCACCCTTATAAGTCTCGATCTCGTGGAAATATCAAAATCTAAGACATAGATATGACATTCGCATTGGTTGAAAGTAAAAGACCATGATAGCAACAGACTGGAATTTCAGAACAATGGTAAAACTACGACCATATCTTACCAAAGATATGTAAGCTGTTAAAAAACTCAGCAATCACAGCGAATTAACAAAAGCTTAAGCCAATGCAAGCCCATGTCACTTAATGAAAATGCCAAATACCTCTCAATTTACTGATACTGTGAAGTCTTTGGCATTTTCATGAGAATAGGGAATGGAGTTAAGTCACATTCCCCATAGGCGACTAAAGTGGCCTATGTTCGATGTCTTCCAGACAACCAACCAACCACACCTTATTCCACAATGAAATCAACAACTCCTCAGTGTTAGATAGGATAAAGCTATACGTTGTAGATAATTTTATCCGGTCAGGAGATAGGAGAAAACATCGGTTGTTTGCCAATCGTTCAAGTCGTACTTGGCATTCAAGCAATGCCCCGATGAACAGAGCATTAGCCTTGATTAATGCGTTTTTGCAAGACTTCCAACAGATCGACATATTTGATGATAAACTGTTTTTATACTTAAAGAAATGCTTTCCAAAAATTTTGAACCCGACAGGACTTGAACCTGCATCTCTGGGGATCCGTCCCAACGCCTTTTTCCAATTTGGCTACGGATGCATGTTCAATCGAGTTGAAATTAAGGATTGCATTTCTAATTCTTTACGTTTTTTGGCACGCAGCGCCATCTCCCGACAATTTTAGCAGACTGCCAGCTTGAACTATTCTATTTTCCACATTCTTTTTTTTAATTCAACGTTGAGATGTTGCTTTCGATTAACCGAGATCTCCAGAGATGCAGGTTCAAGTCCTGTCGGTTGCGAAATTTTTGGAAAGCATTTCTTTAAGTATAGTCATCCAAGCTTTTTCATCTGTGATCTTTCATTGTGAACAGACGTGTCGTATTATATTTAAAATTATAAAATAATCACTTGCTGAATCTTGACCTCGTTTCACCGCTAAGCGGTAGTACCTATCCGTAAATGTGTCATACGTTTAGGTATGACTAAGTGAAGTATATGAATAGTGAGATGATTATTATTTAGATAATTAGTTATCTAATAAAAATGGCAAATAGCCCGTTAAATCCGGGCGGTTTGACCGCTCGCACCCAGTTAACACCAACTCGTGCGCCCGGGACAGCCCCTCGCCCTGAAGATCCGACTCAAGAGGACGTAGGAGTACCGACGCCAGAAATACAGAACTGGATGACATCAATTGAGCAGTATTTAAATGAAGTGTGCACTATCGCAACAGAAGGGAAACTGAACAGTGACCAGAAATTGCGAATCAGTACACTTTGCCGAAGAGTGGGTCACGGTACATCGCAGATGGCTGTGCAATACCAGTCCCTCAAAGCCAAAATTATTAAAGTGCACTCTATAAATAAAGCTCTAAAAGACCAACTTGACCTATCCGAGACACTTCAGGACCTCAAGCAGACCATCAAAGAATCATCTAAAACATCTCCGGGGACTTTTGCTGACATGGTGAAAAAGGGTACCAACAATTACATCCAGCCGATTAATTTAAGTTCAGTGGCCATTTATCCAAATGATCAGTTAAAATCTAGTGAAGAGACAAAATCTCTTGTACAGAAAATCATCTGCCCTGAAAAAATGAAGTTGCACGTGAGAGGCATACGCAAGACAAAGAACGGAGGTGTTATTATTAGCACAGATACGAAAGAAGATGTCGAAAAACTGAAAGTTTCAAGTTTCAAGTTTCTTTATTGCTGAATCATGAGTAATAGTTACAGATAGTGACATTATAATACATAGTTTCATCATGACACCCGTTTGGGCATTGCAATTAGTTTTAAGGATTAGAACAATGTTTTACAATAATATTACGTAAGTACCTTAATGAACGTGTTTTAGACCCTATTTATTTGGTAATTATGACCCCATCAGTGTTCATTTTCAACTGAACTTGTGTTTTTTTATGGTCTATGGATCTATATTATAGTCATTTTATTAGTTGAATAGAAGTAGGACTCCATTTTATTTAGGTTCTATTGTAAAATGTGGTTTGTATTGATATAAAAATAAGAAGTCAATAAATTGTCATAATATTTATAGGTAGTTAGTATTAAAGTAGTTAGTAATTATAATATTTCGTCATATTAGTAGTTTAATTTGGTATCATTATAAAATTCATTAATATTGTAATAACATTTTTTATAGAGCAAGCATTTTAATTTTTTTATAAATTTATTTTTATTCATTTCATTTCTTATTTGATTGGGTAGTCTATTAAATACTCTTATTGCACTGGCATAGGGGCTACTACCATACATCTGTAGGCGACTAGAGGGATAACGTAGTTTGTTTTCGTGGTTTTTTCGGGGAGCAAATACTTTTTTTGGATGAGCATCATCGAATATTTTAGGGTGATTTTTAATAAATTTGCATAACTCTAGTATATACATACATGGGACGGTTAAAATTTTTAATTCTGAGAAATTTGGTCTACATGATTCGAAATTGTCGATGTTTACAATAATTCTTTTTAGCTTAAACATCGGTGCAGCTCACAAACTCTGGCCTCACGATCGACGAACCTAATAAACGTAAGCCTAGAGTAGTAATCATTGGAGTGCCCACATCTATGCCAGAAAAAGAAGTTTTCGCCTGTCTGTACCATCAAAATTTAGGCGACAAACTTCAGGATTCCTGTAATTTCGAGTCATTTTTAACCAAAATTAAATTAAGTCACAAATCTGGCAAAAGAGACGCAGAGACTTGTAATTATGTCATAGAAGTATCTGCCGCCATAAGAAAAGCCCTTATAACAAATGACAGAGTTTTTATAAATTGGTCATCTTGCCCTGTCAGAGACTTTACCCTGGTGACTAGATGTTACAAGTGTCAGCAGTATGGTCACGCAGCCAAGTCATGTCGTGAGTTGACCTACACTTGTGGCCACTGTGGTAAAACAGGTCACACTATAAAGGAATGCAAGTTGACAACAGACACAAGATGCGCTACCTGCTCGCGCTACAAAAAACCAAATGAACATAAGACGGGAGCTATTGACTGTCCTGCGAAAATAATCGCTGAAAAAAGGTTCATTAATTCAATAGACTATGGTGGCACTTCAGAAGGCTGTTAAATAAAAAATAAAAATTCTGTTGCAAAACGTCGTATCTGATTATTTATGTATTATATTTTATAATCTGGGTCAAAATTAATATTGTTTAGTTTAAGTACTAATTATGCTGACTTGTTTATTTGAAATAATGTTACTAATGTTATTTTTTACTATGTTCCTTTTACTTGGTCATATCTAGTAGTTCTTAGATGTTTTAATTTGTTTCTAATTATAAGTGATAATTTTAGTTCGTATTGATAGCCATTTTCGCCTGAGATACAGGATTTTCCTAGTTCAGGCATATGAGTTACTTAGATTTATGATTTGATATTTAGACTTTAAGAAACTCTGTATATACAATATTTTTGGAAATAAATTATTTATTTATATTATTTATTTATTTAAGTGTAGGAAACACTTTGAAATATATCAAAAACTGTTTTTAGTTAATAGAAATCTAGATTATACATTAGTTGTAATTTAAACCTTAGTGTTCGCGTTAGTATATACTGTAAGCTACTATTTGTCATATCAATAAATATATAAATAAATTCCCTGACAACTTTGTGCCATCGACACAACGAAGAAGAATATAAGTGATAATTTTAGTTCGTATTGATAGCCATTTTCGCCTGAGATACAGGATTTTCCTAGTTCAGGCATATGAGTTACTTAGATTTATGATTTGATATTTAGACTTTAAGAAACTCTGTATATACAATATTTTTGGAAATAAATTATTTATTTATATTATTTATTTATTTAAGTGTAGGAAACACTTTGAAATATATCAAAAACTGTTTTTAGTTAATAGAAATCTAGATTATACCTTAGTTGTAATTTAAACCTTAGTGTTCGCGTTAGTATATACTGTAAGCTACTATTTGTCATATCAATAAATATATAAATAAATTCCCTGACAACTTTGTGCCATCGACACAACGAAGAAGAATATAAGTGATAATTTTAGTTCGTATTGATAGCCATTTTCGCCTGAGATACAGGATTTTCCTAGTTCAGGCATATGAGTTACTTAGATTTATGATTTGATATTTAGACTTTAAGAAACTCTGTATATACAATATTTTTGGAAATAAATTATTTATTTATATTATTTATTTATTTAAGTGTAGGAAACACTTTGAAATATATCAAAAACTGTTTTTAGTTAATAGAAATCTAGATTATACCTTAGTTGTAATTTAAACCTTAGTGTTCGCGTTAGTATATACTGTAAGCTACTATTTGTCATATCAATAAATATATAAATAAATTCCCTGACAACTTTGTGCCATCGACACAACGAAGAAGAATAAAGCAATCTTCAAAATGCTTCCCCCCTCTCCAGGTCAATGCCTAAACTTTAACTGTTCGTGGATCCTGGTGCTGATGCTGCGTCACTGCATCACGTACCTCCGCGTGCGCGGGCTTGGGGACCTGCTCCCGCTAGACCACCACATCTACCTGCACAAGCTGACGGGACTGCTCGTCGTCGTCTACAGTGTCATACATACTGTCATGCATTTGTGTAATTTTAGTAAGTCGCTTTATTCGTTTGATTTTTTTTACCCTGATTGGTGTAGTCTACAGAATACGTCATAGATGATTCATATGTTGCCGATTTCTTATTGGAGCCAGTAGGTCGTTTAATGGTTTGTTACACCCTAAAATGCATTCTTTCGAATTTATTAGTAGATCCTTATCGATTCTAAGTAAAACAAATTATACTTACATCTAAAGTTTTACTTTATTTTTTCTATTAAAATCCCTACAGCATTAAAAATCTTAGTGGCCAAACATCTTTTTGGAAATTGTCATTATCCCCACTGGTAGGGACAGCTTTCTGGAGGTTATGACAGAAACCCTCAAAAACCGTTTTAGGATTCAACAAGAAAGGTCAAAAACTTTAAATACATTATTTAAAATTTCCAGGTCTGATAGTAGTAAATGACCCAGTAGTAAACTCCCGGAACTACACGCTGCGCCAATGGCTTCTGACTTCCGACCCGGGGGAATTTGGGCTGGTCGGAGGGCTCGCCAACCCCACGGGGGTCACTCTGGTGGGGTTGTTGGTCGTCATGTTCGTGTGTAGCCAGAGCTTCGTCAGAAGAAGGGGTAGCTTTAAGGTAAGAACTTTGTCTTCGAACCTATATCCTGGGGCATATGGCTTAGTCGGGGGCAGGTTAATCTCAT
The DNA here is from genome assembly GCA_949358125.1 of Idaea dimidiata. Taxonomy (NCBI): domain Eukaryota; kingdom Metazoa; phylum Arthropoda; class Insecta; order Lepidoptera; family Geometridae; genus Idaea; species Idaea dimidiata. Next base: position 24,293,595 of record OX442334.1, on the reverse strand, counting down.
AGGAGTAACTCTTGTGGGCTTGTTGGTCGTCTGTAGTCAGAGTTTCATGAGGTGACGAGGTAGCTTTAAGGTAAGAACTTGTCTTTTACCCTACACCCTAGGGTGTTTGGCTTAATGAATGTGTGTCTGTAACTAGAGCTTATTTACAAACAAACAAGAAATAAACAAATATTGCAAGATGTTGCATAACTGAGGGGTAATGCAACATCCTGAAACATTTGTGGCTCCATTTGAGCCTACCTATCTAACAGATTACCAAATCCACAGGTAACGGGCTCATTGACACCATTTATAGGTTCATCTAGTGTTTCCAAGCACCATCTCAATCTCAGACTTGTGTTTCAAGTAATGGGATTATAAAAATACTATTAAATAACGGGTTATTTTCCACGTTTAAAGTTATTTACGGAATTCGATATATCACCAGTAATTTCAACTGGCTTGTTCAGGAGACTGAAAATTACCTGCTTGTTGATGGCAATTAGGGGCGTCCATATCGAACTACCTGCTTCCTAACCAGGGACCGCAAAACACCGCTTTGGAGTTAATTCTATCGAACCCAAACCCCTTTGCTCAGCTTACCATCTGGATAAGGTGACCATCTTCATTGGGTAACCTACCTACACCACTATTGATATGGTAACCGAATCATTGAGTTTCCCAGGCAAAAGGCTTACACATTTTATTACGGAAACCTCATTGATGGGGTAACCCTTTGATAGACTTTCTAATGGGTTACCTTTACCCCGCCCCTACGTATTGCATTTCTAGTCATTTCATCGTATTCAAAGTACCTATGTACTGCATATCGCCTCGGTTGTGACATTTTTTCCCTCTAATAATTGAGTATTAGTATTTGTAGTATTTGTTGTTGTTAGTATTTGTAGTATAATTCCAGTATTTGAATGATTCTTCAGCAGGTACAACGTTAAAAACACACAGTCACATTTAACTTTTATTAATCAAATAAAATAGTTGGAGTGCCTTTGCGAAATCATACTATAGCATGTAATATTAATAAATTTGACATCATTGATACTAACTCTATAGTTAGTAAACATTTTTATATGACAAAAGGTAGATATTAATACCTTAATAATTGTATTAAAATACAGCTTGCTATCTTATTTTTTTAATATTTCAGTCAAGAACTTGGTTAATAACCAAACTGTCTCGATCTATTGAGCAGGATGACATTAAATTAAATTGTGGCATTTTAGATGAAAATCTTTCATCAAATCATTTAAATTAACTAGCCACACTAGAGTCATAGTTGTAAGAACGCTCGACGTATTTATAGGGTAAACCTGGAGAGATGCCTATAGAGGAGAGATGCCTACAAAAATATAAAATCAAATTAAAAAAAAATAGTAATTTCTGAACGCATCCAACCGGGTCAGTTGCATTTCGAAAACCTAAGAGCAAGTTTTTGTGCAAGTGGTTCCCGAAAATAATTGTGATTTTTGTATTTATTTCGAGTTGAAATGTAAGTACTATCGCTCAGACCTATGATTTTTTTCTAAGGAACATTTTAACCAAAAAAAATCCACATTTTTAATGACTTCTTTTGTTTTTTTTTTTTCAATTTTACTGATGGTATTAATCATTGTTGTCACGGCAAAGACGCCATTTTTAAAGAGCGTTCCATTTTACTGATTTAAAATATACTAGGCTTCTCACCCAGTCATCTGGGAGAGACGCCTAATTGATTTTGGGGGTAAGACGACTATACATTTTATTTGTTATATTATTTTTTAGATGCCGCGGGTCTACGTTAGGAAGATGTCTGGCCGAAACAGGGCTTTGTGGTCAGAGAGCGATTTAAGAAACGCAATTAATGCGATCAAAAGCAAGGAAATGAACCGTAATCAAGCAAGCAAGCAGTTTAAAATCCCATATCGGACTCTTCAACGTAGATATAAGTCAGGTAATAACTAAAAAGGCCGTCTAGGTCCTAACTCGTTGTTTGGAGATAATGAAAAGAAGATAGTCAGTCATATCAAGAAACTACAATCAAGGGGATTTGCTCCATCTATCAACGATTTACGGGTGATGGCGTTTAGATTTGCAGAGAATTTAAATCTCAAGCATAACTTTAACAGAGAAAATGGTAAAGCAGGTTATGATTGGGTTAAATCTTTTATGAGACGAAATCCTGAAATCACTCTGCGTAAATCAGAAGGTGTTTCTTTACAAAGAGCTCAAGGAATGAACCACGAAGAAATAACCGGATTTTTTGATCAATCGGAATCACAATTAGATGAGCATGACTTGAGAAACCAACCCAATAAAATTTATAACTTGGATGAGACTGGGCAACTACGTGTGATGGTCTATTATTGAGTTGAACTCAATAATAGACCTGTAATGCAGAAGGTAGTTATTTATTCCCTCGGTGACAATATTTAAAGGCAAAAATAAAAAGAACGAATTTTCTGATGGTATGCCTCCTGGTAGCCAGGTTTACATGAATGAAAAGTCAAGTTACATAAACGCTGAACTTTTTTTTTAATGGCTTATGGAACAATTTATGCCAAGAAAATTGCCTGGAAAAGTTATTCTGCTTTTGGATGGACACACTTCTCATTGCAACTCTATTGACATGCTCGAGTTTTGCGAAGTTAATGAAGTGATTCTTTTGTGTTTTCCGAGCTACACGACGCACTACCCTTGGACCAGCCCAGCCCTTGGACAGAGCATTTTTTAAATCGTTAAAAAGCAGTTTTTACAGCGAAGTCAATACTTGGATTCGAAACAATCCAACTCGGAAATTAGGCAGACTTCAATTCGGAGATTTATTGGGCAAATCTTGGGGTAAATCAGCCACCCAAAATAATGGTACGTCGGGATTTAGAGCTTGCGGTATTTACCCTGTTGACAGAAATGCAATTCCTGACTATGCTTTTATTTCTGACAGTCCTGCACAGGCAGGTGAGACGTCAGTTAGTACAGCACTTGCTGGTGGTACGTCACAGCCTTCAACCAGCGGGTTAAATACATGGAACAAAACAACCATCTCTGATGATACATTAGAAACGGGTCCATGACCGTCTACTGGCACGGCTTATCTAAATGACTGGTACAGCTTATCAAAACCAGCAATTCAAGTAACGCCAGTAAAAAAAGATCCATCGAACAAACCTGACGGAGAAACACCCTCGAAAGTTTTGGATAAAGTGCACCCAGTTCCCTCTTTTGCGATGCGAACCACTTCTAAAAGGAAGCAACATGCGACGCTTTTAACAACCCCTGAAAATATTAAAAAAATAAAGATTAAGACTGAAAAGAAAATAGCGACTGTGCGTACAAAAACCCCAATACTTTTGAAGAAGAAATGAGAATCTAAAACGAAAGTACTAAGAAAGGGAGCTTCTAAAAGGAATTATTCCAGAAAACCCAAGATCATTAAAATAAAAACATCAGATGAGTCGAGTGATGGGGATTCTGATTACTCCGTGCATGACGATTCGTCCGCAGAGGATATAGAACGCAGCATCTTAGGAGATATCTGCATTGCATGTGGAGAGTATTATCATGCGACACAGAAAAACTGTGACTGGCTGCAATGCATACAATGCCAGGAATGGTTCCACCAAGATTGTAAGTACTGGAGATCCTGCGAAATGTATGACTTGTGACAAATAAAACCTCATTTTCCTTTTAATAATTACTTAGGCATTTCTCCCTGATACCCATTGGCGTCTCACATATAGCTATGGGACAGATGCCTAATCGACAGACTAAAAATAAAAGGCTGTATTTCCTAAAACTAAGACTTAATTGTTATAATTGCTATGTTAACTCTTTAATAAATATATGATTGAACTATCGTCATTATTTGTTTTCATCTCCTTCCGGTAAATATGAAATTATGAAGCTTTATAAAAACTATTGGCAACTCTCCCAGGTTTACCCTAGTGATCTATACATCCAATTAAATAAAATAAAAAATGAATTTGAACAATAAAACTAAAGTCAATATTATACAAGATGTAACGGCTGAGCCCTTTTAAGCCGAAAGGGGGTTGTTCTAGACGTCTAGGCAAACAACTTTTGTTCTATGACTTTTGGAAATTTGAAGTACTTTTCGAAAATTTTAAGTGTAAAGTTTACTTGAAGATCAGCTGTTTCTTAGAGTTCGAGGTCATTGACCTTATGTTGTCCTTTAATTTAGTTTGGTCTACTACAATCAAACCTTCAATTACCTTTATTTTGAAAAACAGCTGTTTTTTCAGTCAAACATAATCTCAAAATTTTCAAAAAAAAAAGTTTGAATTTTCAAAAGTCGTAGAACAAAAGGTGTTCGCCTAGACGTCTAGAACAACCCCCTTTCGGATTAAAAGGACTTGCCCGTTACATCTTGTATTTATTTGCAATTTATTTCTACAGAAACCAGAAGCGTAACTTGTTTTAAATGTTTAAGTACCAAATACTTTTTGCCGGAAGAAAAATAAAATGTACTCTATGATCATAGCAATAAAAACAATTCCCGTGTGCGTCTAATAATTAGGCATGATAATGACTACTCGCCGAGCCGATTCTAAACATACTTTTTTTACCTAATTCCAAAGCCATAAGGAATAAATTTCACTACTGGGAGACAAAGTGTTACCGTTTAGTACCGCGTTACACTATCATATAGGGTTACCTATTAAAATGAACTAACTCGTTTGATGCTGTTACCACTTACTCAGCCATCGCATAACCCCATTGAAGGGGTTTTGCCGGTGTAAGCTTATTGAAAAAACTTACCCATTAAAATGATAACCAATTGAATGAGGTTTTTCGATTAAGCCTTTAAAAAAACCACGTCTTAACTCAAATAAGGGTAACCAAAAACGGTCCCTGTTCCTAACACGCTGGCTGCGTCTTGTTATTGGTTCCCTGCTATCGTTACTAAGTCCACTTTTTTTTAATATTTGTTGAAAACAACCATGATAGTTTAAATGCGTATATAGGTATAATAGAAAATGTTCGTGTTCCCATTTCAGATCTTCTACTGGACCCACCTGCTGTACATTCCGTTCTGGGTGCTCCTCATCCTGCACGCGCCCAACTTCTACAAGTGGTTCGTGGTGCCGGGAGCCATCTACGTCACTGAGCGAGTTTTGAGATATGTTTGGATGATGTAAGATGATCATTGGGAATTTTCCGGTATGTCGAAGAGTCGATGTCTGAAAATAAAAGGAGACCAACGGGAGCAACTTTGGCTTTGGGCACTGAACATTTTAGAAATAGTCATTTAGAGGAACTTAGGAGTAAAGTTTTTTTTTTGAGGCTAGTCATAAAATATAGACAATTTGACACTGGTTGTTATAGTCTAGATTCTTTTGATAAGATAAGTTTATATGTTTATAAATATTACAGTTTTAAAAATCATTCTAAAAGGTATTTTAAAATGAATCCTGATTCCATTACCGCTGGTTATTATAATTCCGTCCTTATCACTCAGGTCGGAACGGAGCAAGACGTACATATCATCGGGCATCCTGCTCCCGTCCCGCGTGACGCACCTCGTCATCCGACGTCCCGCCCACTTCGAGTTCCACGCGGGAGACTACGTGTTCGTCAACATCCCCGCCATCGCGATGTACGAGTGGCATCCTTTTACTATAAGCAGCGCGCCTGAACTCGAAGGTAGGTGGGTGATATTTCGCTTGCGTGATCTAGGTTTTCTTATGCAATTATAGCTATGATATTTGCATTGAGATGTTATATAGGTATACTGCCAATATTGTTATGTCTATCGTAAAAACAAAATGATAATCGCTGCGGATGCTTAAATGTAATCGACGAATGGTGGTTAAAACGTCAATAGCACAGGTCAAAAGTATCATTGGATTTGAGATAGTGTTACACAGAGGCTTGTTTCGAGTTTCTTCCTTCTGATTAGCTTATATACGACATTATTACCTCTCTAACAAACATCCATCCATATACTTTTCCAACTTTTAGCTTTTTAGATAGATATTAGAATAGATTTACTAATCTATATCTCGCGCTGCTGCGCGAGTAACACGTCACCTCGCACTGTGCAAAATCCACACTTAAGCGGTGGCCCATTAGAATTTCCTACTGATGACCGTGCAAGGCGCTGTCGATATGTAGGTTTTCTTGAGACATGATATTGAAAACAACGCCACCTATCGTCCACAGGCTACATCTGGCTGCACGTCCGTGGAGTGGGCGAGTGGACCAACACTCTGTACTCCTATTTCGAGAAGGAACAATCAAGGTTGCAAGCTCCACCACTTACAGAAGAATCCAGACATGAGTAAGAATTTATTGACGCAGATTTCTTAGTAGTGTTGTACTGAAGTCTTTACCCTATTTATTGGCACGGCCCTATTTATTAATGACCCCCAAGAGATAGCACAAATATTCAATAGATATTTAATAGAGCTGACGAACAACAAACAGTTTAAGAATTCAAAAAATACCTTGAATAATCGCCAAGGCAACAGTATTTTTTTAAAGCCATGTGGTCATGATGAAGTATATCGTATAATTATGTCCCTAAAAAACACTAACGCTGTTGGATACGACAATATTTCTACAAAAGTTCTTAAGGAATGCGCTTTGGAACTCACCCCAGTCATAGCCTATTTGATAAATATTTCATTTGAAGAGGGCGTTTTCCCTAGACAATTAAAAAAATCCATAGTAAAACCATTACATAAAAAAGATGACATTATGAAATTAGACAATTATAGACCTATTACGCTCATACCTATAGTGTCTAAAATATTTGAGAGAGCAATGCATATCAGACTTACTGATTACATCGATAAGAATAAATTAATTAAAAATGAACAGCACGGTTTTCAAAAAGGGAAAACCACAACGTCGGCTTGTTTCATCTCATTAATAATATACTTGTTCCTCTTGATAACAAAAAGAAAGTAGTCGGTATATTTTTTGATATGTCGAAAGCCTTTGATTTTGTGTCTCACAACATTTTACTAGATAAATTAGAAAAATACGGCATTAGAGGACCTGCAATAAAATGGATAGAGTCATATTTAAGAGGTAGAATGCAGGCAGTGGAAATTTCGAGTATTACCAAAAACAAAGAATTAGTAGCTAATATTTCTGACTACAAACTTAATTCTTGTGGAGTTCCACAGGGCAGTGTTCTCGGCCCTCTCCTGTTTATATTATATATAAATGACATTTCAGACGTAACAGATTTGCAGATGACTTATCAATTATAATAACTTCTAATAATGACATGAATAAATTTGCTTTTGACATTAAACATACTATTCAGTTAATAATTTCTTGGCTTAATAATAATAATCTACAAGTTAATCTAAAAAAGACAAAACTAATACATTTTAGTGCATGTAGTTGGAGAAGAGGTGTATTGGAAATAAATCATAAAGACGAATCATTGGTGTTTGTTGATGAGACGAAATTTTTAGGTCTCAATATTGATTATTGTTGCAATTGGAAGTCTCACGTCAAACAGGTCTGTAGTCAGCTACATAGGTTTGTATATGTCTTGTATAGACTTAGAAAGGTTGCAGATCAAAAAACTGTGTTGACTGCATGCCACGGTTATGTGGCTTCTGTGTTGAGATATGGTCTTATTTTGTGGGGATACTCTACGGACAAGGAAAAAGCATTTATTGCACAAAAAAAATGTGTGAGGGCTATTGCAGGTATACCTCCATGGGAATCCTGTAAATTTTTTCCAATTTTCCTAAAGTTAAAGATATTGACATTGCCTTGCATGTATATTTTTGAGATGGCCAAGTTCGTTAGAGAAAATATGAGTTGTTTTACAGTGGCTAGTGATATATTTCCGAGATCAACAAGGAACTCAGATAGGCTGGTTTTAGCTAAAATCCCAAGAACACAACTATATATGAAAAACTGTGCAGCAATGTGTGTGTATATTTATAATAGAATACCAGACAACATTAAACAGTTACCTACTAAGTTGTTTTATACAAAACTTAAATCTTGGCTATTGGAAAAGAAATTTTATTCAGTTAATGAGTTCCTGGGTGTTGTATAACTTGATCTTTTATGTGAGTAATTATATAATGTGACATGTTGCTGTTTGACATTTATATTAATTTAAATTACTTTTTGAGGTTCTAATTCGTATATTATTATTTAAAAAATATATTATTTATTGATGATTATTATAATGATTTAATTTTGAAGAATTTCAATGTTTTTATTGTGACAACCTGTAAAATTTTGCATGTCAATACATTGACTAAAGTTGAGAGACTTTCTATTTTATAAGAACACCTATGTACCTTTGTTAATTGTACCAACTTTTATGCAAATAAAGAAACTGAAACTGACAGTACCTACTAAAATTCGTTTTTGTGTAGGTACTGTATTGTGCCAATAAATTGCAGTGGAGTGCCAACAATGGCATATTTACCCTACGGCCGACTTCATTGGTAGGACTCTTTACGTGATACTAATGGAACCAAAAAGAATAGGTACCTACTAATACATAATCTAAAATCTAATGAAACTATACACTTACTAGCTGCGCCCTGCAGTTTTTCCCGCGTATGGTTTGCCTGATTCTGGGGATAAAAAGTAGTCTATCTGCCTATCTGCATACCAAGTTTAATCCCAATTCGTTCCGCAGTTTTTTCATGAAGGAGTAGGTGACATACTCGTTTACCTACTTAATTAGCTACAATTTACCACGTTAATAATACTAGTAGAATATGCAGAATAAAAACCTTGTCTTTCTCTAGGAAATTAGCCAGATCAACGTCGAATCAGAGCACAAAAAGCACCAAAAGCAAAGGCTTCGGGTCATTCAGAAAGAAGAAAAAGGTTTCATTAGAAGTCCCGATGGAAACGCATCTCGAAGACGGAAACGGAAACTGCACTCCGCAGTTTGAAGGTCTGATTTAGAATAGGCTAATAATTATGTAGACTAGTAATTTTCTAATAGAAAAAGAATTATCGCACGATCGGTTCTCTGACGACTGAGGAATCCTGTAACTTACACACAAAAAATCTCTTCATTTTAGGTGAAGTCGGTTAAAAATCTACCACATTTATCTACGTTTTTTTTTTAAATTTTGCTAGGCATCTCTCCATTTCAGTTCTAGACCTAGCAGCTGCCTAGACGCTGGATATGTCTAACAATAGTCTCACAATGTTCACAGTAAATCTGTCTCCAATATCGCGATATTCCGCGGCGCTGTCACCACAACGTCTGTTGGAGAAGTCCATTTCCATGCCGGATGTACAGAAGAGAGCTAAGAAATTGGCGTAAGTTTTATTCTTAATTCATAATTTAAGTTGTTTATTAATAGATTTTTCTTCTGTTTTCGCGATGTTGGGTTGAAATTAAACTGAAGGGAAGACCCCCTGAAGAAACCCAAGGAAACTGAAGAAACGAGGACCCTTGAGGAAGAGTTCGGTAAAGATCTCGAAACTTAGGGCATTGACAAAATGTTTAACGTAATAAAAGCAACGCGATTGATAAATAATAAGTACCTAGTAAACGGAGTCATACACAGACAGGTGCAGCAATTGAAGAAGTCGTCTTCCTCGTGGTACATCGTAGTCTATCTTATTATATTAATACGAGATATTGGCCAAGCGCTCACATACCTTTAAAAAAATGTTTCGATCAAACAGTAAAATCCATTCTCTAAAACTATCAATAAAGCAACAAATTTAAAGGATCCATGAAATAACTTCTAATGAAAAAAAAGCATATTGCAGGGCTTTACTACTCACAGCACAATCTAACCCAAAAGTATTTTGACTAAGCTTGTACTAAGAGACAAGGAATAATTGCAATACTTCACCTGAGTGTTTGTTTCCAGATTGCGTGACTTCCTTAGATCAGAGTCGATGATAGAAAACGTCCAACTGTCGCCGGCGATACAAGATATTTCTAGTTACAAGTCACCACAGCATAAGGTGGGTAATCTATGTCGATTTCCCAGATATTGATTTAAAACCAATCCAGTAAGTCGGCAAGCAAAAAGGATGTCTTTATTGAGATATTTTTTTAAATAAATACATTACTCAAGATGATTATGTCATCTATGACTAAATTTCCCTTGGTCACGTATTTCGATATATTGTTTTGTATTATCTGTTTTGCTGAACCGATTTTGATGAGTTTTGGTATGAAGATGTGGATATGTGACTTGGGAAAAGGACATATTGGTTACTTTTGAGCCCGATATTGAGGAATTATGCGGGTGAAATCTCGAGTCGTAGCTAATTTTTCCTAAGAATACGATATAAGTAGTTGACATCTTAATATTAAAGTAATACTTTGCTCTTAACGCGAGTTAAGTTGTATTTTATTCCAATGCAAAATCCTGAAAACAGGAGATAACACTATCTTTATAAACTTTTTTCCAGGAGCTAGAACACAGATTCCGCTACATGAGAACGAAGCCCCCCATCATAGCCTTCAAGACGCCAAGCTTCGAGGAGTGCGAAAGACGCCGGAGTAACGAGAGCATCATCACCCTTGCCAGGAGACGGCTGTCCAAGTCCATCTCACCGGACAAGGACGTGGAGACTACTGGGGACAGGGATGATGAGAGGGATCTAGAGTGTCAGGAGACGGTGGCTAACTTACCTGTTGGGAAACCTTTGGAGGTGAGTTGAATTCATCTATTCACATCATAGTAATTTCCACGTTGTAGCACTTATCAGTAAAAAATCTTGACCCTCTTTAAAAAGTCTTAATTGTAATAATTATAATTATTACACCACGCCTTTATAATTTGGGGGTGAATATTTCTAAACATGCAGTACCTATATAGAATAATGCCAACTGATTACAATCCCATACCCGGTGAGTAAGGAATACTGGAGCTTAGTGCGAATCACAGAGATAAAGGTGCGAATCTTGGAGTCCGGTAGAATCACAGGCACTATAGAGATGGCCTCATGTGGAAGAAGGTTTTTGTTAACAAGTCTTATTGGCTCTCTTCACAATGGAATCTTAATGCAAATAAGCAAGTTTTGCTTTAAAACTACCATTAACCCTAAATCATTATTTCATTGCAATTTTCAAGCTAGTACTTGTACAACTGTTATTTTCTTACCTCCAGATCTACATCGACGGTCCATACGGCGCAGCATCTTCCCACATCTTCCAGTCGCAACACGCAGCGCTGATCGCGGCCGGTATCGGAGTCACACCCTTCGCCTCCATACTACAAGCCATCATGTACCGCTACTGGCAGGCGCGGCAGACTTGCGTCAAGTGTGGCCATTGCTGGACTGATAGCCTGCCGAGTTATAACATGAGGCTTAGGAAGGTTGGTATACTGGTTTTTATTAAAATTTTGACTTCATTAAGCTACCGTACATTCGGAAGATTTTTTTTCCTTCAACATATTTCTAGCAGATGCCTTGAGCAATAAAAACTAAATTAAGAAACACTGTTTTTTTATTTTCAATTAACCTTAGTCAGATCAAATATACTTAAGCAGCTGCTTCTTGACAAGATCTTAGAGAATGAATTACGATCATCCTGGTAACATCTTCTAAAGAAGGTTAACGGTCAATTGGTGAACATAAACAAAACACGAATTATAACTAATATACAGAATACCAATACATGTAGAGCCCACTTCATAAAGTTAAATATACTCACCTTAACTTGCTTGTACGTTTTTGAAATTTCAGTTTATGTGAAAAATAATGCCAGTTCTTTTACTCAATTGAAAGATCATTTCTCTGTTTCCCACAATTTAAGACATAAAGATAGACTCGCCTAATTCAAACTTAGCTTTACATTCCACTGGTCCATATGTTATGTGCATAAAAATATATACCACAATTCCACAACATATTAAAGATGAGACTAAAATAAATATATTTAAAAAATGTTTACATAATAATAATATATCTATCAGAAAAGGCCTATTAGAGTCTTGAAGAATTTTTGAAGACAATACATTATAAAAGACATAAGTAAATATTCCCTCCAAATAAGTACAATAAATTTGAAGTACCTATATTATTTGTAATTAAATTATATTTACAGATAATATTTTCTTATAGAAATAACTGTAGTAGTTAGATACTAGTAGACTTTAAGTAGGTAACTACTAACTTAAATTATTAGTTTTAAGCTTAAATTGCAGTGCCCAACCGGGTTCATAATGTAAACAAAATGTCATTTTGTAAACCATTACCTTATGAAGCAATAAATGATTATTATTATTATTAATGATGATGATCAATTGCTAACCCAATCGAAGAAAAACCAAAGGTCATTTAATTCAAACCACCAATTTAGAATAAGAATAAATTTATTTGACAACGTCCCACAACGAAAACTACTTCGTCTTCCAGGTAGATTTCTTCTGGATAAACCGCGAACAGCGCTCGTTCGAGTGGTTCGTAAGCCTCCTCTCGCAACTGGAGATGGAACAAGCCGAGCAGAGACTCCCGGACCACGAGCGGTTCCTGGAGATGCACATGTATATCACGAGTGCTTTGCAAAGGAACGACATGAAGGCTGTTGGGTTGCAACTGGCATTGGATCTACTGCATGAGAAGGTAAACTTTAGAATTAAAAAAAGATTTTCAAAAAAATATAGTATATGAATGCGGGTAGGTGATGACAGTTAGATGCGTCCATATCGAACTACCTTCTTGATACGACTGCTCCGTTTTGTTACCGGTCCCCTACTACCGTCACTCGAATCAGCTCACTATTTTCTCGATCCTGCTCTTGACAGACGACTCTCACTGTATCGGTTTGTAAACCTCTTATAGTATTCCTTTGTTATTGCTCAAGGCATGTTAAATTAAATTAAATTAAACTTATAAATATTTTTTGCAAGGAAATATATTTTCAAAAAATTCCTATGATTGGATTCGATCACGTGTCATTTTATAATTTTTCGACAATATCTCTTGTCGATAAATTATAATTGCTAATTGTTTACCAACTATAGTGTTAACCTCAGTGTTAGAATAGCGGTGGTTGTCGTCTGTCGAGTGCAGGATCGAGATATTAGGTAGGTACTAGACCCTAGTTCTCAAATAATTCATTAAATTCCAACAATTCCAGGAGAAACGGGACCTAATAACGGGCCTAAAGACCCGCACAAACGCCGGCCGACCCAACTGGGACAAAGTGTTCAAACAGCTCCAACAACAGAACAAGGGCAAGGTGACCGTGTTCTACTGCGGGCCGCCGCAACTCGCGCGGGTACTGAAGATCAAGTGTAGTCAGTACGGGTTTCATTTTAGGAAGGAAGTCTTTTAAACAACAAAAATAAATATAGCTCTTTTGTGTGTTTGCAATATTGGATACTAGCTGCGCCCCGCGGTTTTACCCGCGTAAGTCCCGTTCCCGCAGGAATATGGGGATAAAAAGTAGCCTATGTGTTAATCCAGGTCCCCAGCTACCTATATTTCAAGTTTCATCGCAATCGGTTCAGTAGTTTTTGCGTGAAAGAGTAACAACCTCACATACATACATACAAACTTTCGCGTTTATAATATTAGTAAGATTTTAGGTTAGGGGTGAAGTCGTCCCCCTTCGAATCTGGCACCAGGGACCACTTGTACCCTTCGAATTTGATAGCAATCAACTGGGGCCCAAAGGTAGCTTAGATATTGGGACGAGTTGACTACATATTAATATTCTCGAGGGGTGAAGTAGTCTCACTAAGAAGATACTCAAGTTAAAAAAAGACATGGTAAATTTTGAAGTATTAAAAAGTTAATTTACGTATTACGTTATTTTCATGTTTCCGGTTCCGGAAAAGATTTTGTAACGTTGGCCCTTCTTTTATTGTAAATTAGCCCGTTCAAACAAACAAACTCTTTAACTTTATAATATTAGTAGGTATAGATAGTGGTGTGTCTCACCTAGTGTTGTCTAAGGGCTTCTAACTTGACCTAACGACTGCTACCAGATATAAAAACCGGGACCAACTGCTTAACTTGCCGCGCCAAAGCACGGAGGAATAAAATGAGGTTAATTTAAATAATTTTTACCTCCACATAAAAAAAGAATAGTTTATAGAAAAATGGTTTTTATTTCTTCATCTTCACGAGTGCGCTAGCCGCATTGAAATGTCAAACTGTTTTTTTTTAAACAAAAGCTATAAAGAACATTTTACTGTGTCAAAAATGGTTTGCGGAAAAATGAGATTAAACCTTTACTACTGTAGGAAAATTACAATTTTTTTTAGAAAACTTTGGACTAATTATTTTATTAATGATCACTTTCTAGAGGGGTCCAATATGACCTTTGTCTGTCTTTGGCTCTTTTAAATTTTAAATGCCATACACAGTCTTGGCCTCTGCCTTAAAGTTACTCATACAAAATTATACACTCAAAAAATAAATCTAGTGATAATTCTAAGTGATTTGTGTTCTATTTTAGTATTAAGAATTACCATTTTTATTATTAAATGTTGCCATTATAATTATTAATAATTGCCATTTAAGTACATAGAATTAATTTTATTACATTTTTTTATTTTTTTACACAATTTTTGTTACTACAATTACCTACCTAATATTAAGTTTGTAGTTTTGATTCTTTGAAGCTTTGCAGTTGTGATTGATTTTTTTGTTAATTTCAATAAATATGACATTGTTAATGTTCAATTTGATTCATATTTCGTGATTTATTTCTACCCTCGACGACGGTAAGTTTATGAATATGTCAGCGCCGAGGCGCACTACTACTAGTTAAACTGTGGTTTATGCGTTTGTGTTTGATGTGTGATTTGGTGCGTGTGTGTCACAGCCGAATAGTTTGGTAGGTACCCTTTTTCTTTTGGTGTAGTGGTGTGTTTCACACCCCTAGTGTTAGAGTTGTCAGGTCGCCCTGAGGCCTCTAACTAGACCCAACGACTGTTATCAGAGATAAAAACCGGGACGAACTGCTGAATGTGCCTCCGTCTACCATGATTAAGCTAACTGTACAGTTAGCGAAGAATCGGTAATTCAAACAATGCCGTTAATAAATATATAACGCTAGTAAACCCAGTGAATATTATGTTTTATTACAAGGATGGATTTTTTTTTCCGCTATTTATGAAGAAAAAAACATCAATACTAAGTGATACCGATTTACGTTGCCCGCAAATATACGAGATGTAACGGGTAAGCCCTTTTAAGCCGAAAGGGGGTTGTTTTGGACTTCTAGGCGAACAACTTTTGTTCTACGACTTTTGAAAATTCGAACTTTTTTTTTGAAAATTTTGAGGTTATGGTTCACTGAAAAAAACAGCTGCTTTTGACAATAAACGTAATTGTAGTTTCGATTGTTGTCGACTAAACTAAATAAAAGGACAAGATAAGGTCAATGACCTCTAACACTGAGAAACAGCTGATTTTCAAGTAAACTTTCAACTTAAAATTTTCGAAAACTACTTCGAATTTCCAAAAGTTGTTCGCCTAGACGTCTAGAACAACCCCCTTTCGGCTTAAAAGGGCTTACCCGTTACACCTTGTATTCTGCGTAAACTTACCCCCTCCACCCCCAATGATATTTTTGATCTAATTTCCCTGTACCTACTTATTTTTTTTTAGGTTAGATAACAAAAAACTTAAATAAGTATATTATATTATTTTATTTAAAAAAATAAGTTTGGTATAACTAGGGAACTCTACTTTACTCGGATAGTCATAGTTGCTAGCTAAGCAACCTACCTATTTTAATTACTAGCACATCAGAATCAGGTATTATTCTACTCAACACACATAAAATAATCAATATTATTAAATTTACGTCATTCTGACGTTACAAACACGTCACGAGCAAAATACCAACCTTCATTTTACACACGGATTTTCACCACACCAAACGTTTTCTAGGGAAAATTTACAGTAAACAAAGACACTAGCGCCACTACCAACTGCAAATATAGGGAAAACATGCGGAAGTATACGCAAACCTTGGAAGCGAAGAACCAAGTGTAAGGTCAGACAAACAATGATACCAATTTATCTATTCATGCGGATTATTTACGAACTAAAATTTTATATGGAAATTTAAACTTTTACTTAGACAGTGGCGCCATCTATTACCTTAAGTAAATTCTATAGAATTTTGCACAGATACTATGGCTTTAATCTGTGTCTCTGTAACCCTGAATGCAAGGACTTTGCCTTGGAAGGAAGGTTATGGCATTGAAGGAACGTTTTCCAAGGATTTTGACAAGGTTTGCGATTGGCCTTGTATCAGAGCAAACAGTGACCCTGTGCGAATTTTGGCGGGCGAATTTTGACCTTCTTGGGAACCTTGGATAGAGGACGTTTGTTTTAAGGTCATTTCAGTACATTAAGGACATATTTTGTGGAATTTATCATATTTTCAGCGTTGATTGAGTGCGTGAAGCTTACATAGTAAATATAACGAAGTACATAGGATGGTATTGTTTAACCAAGCAGGTAGGTAGGTAATCTTTGTATTTCGTAATATTCTTTATTCCCTCATATCTTCCAAACCACTCGATGGATTTCTTTAATTAAGGTATCATTAAATTCGTCTCATCAGTCCCATGGTTCATATTGTTGTATAATTTCGAAAACTTGACTCAACAACTTTAGCAGGTTACATTGCTTATTTATAATAGCTAGCTAAACCTAACTTATGTTTCGCTTAGGCTCATTATTGAGCACAACAAACTAGGTACAAGAGGGATAAGGAAGTTAGGTAGGTAGGTACTTACTTAGTTACTTTTAGCATCTTTTAGGTCTGTATTTTATACCTAAAGGAGGTACCTACCTAACTACCTATTTAAGTATCTAACCTATACTTCTGCACGACTTTTCACATTATAATTTTTTGGGTAGTTAAGTTACTAAGGAAGCGAATCTACAAAAAAAAATAGTTTTAGGAAAACAATATTGATAACAGAGACATCTGTTGTGTCAACATAGTAGGTACTAGTAAGTGAACTCAACTTTTGTCGTAAGAAACTACAAGTGACAAGTGTTGAGTTGTTCGCGAGTTTTCTCTGACTTAATTCGTAATTTTTAATATAGATGGCGTATTTAGAGAAAATGCTTTTTGTATCAAAACTCAATGCGGGTTTTTAGGGATGATTCATGCTAGACCGGACCATTATCACAAAAAGTAGATAAAACTGCAAAAACCACATCTCCAGCTCCTCCGTGCTTCGGAAAGCATGGTAAGTAGTTGGTCCCTTTTTAACCGACTTCAAAAAAAAGGAGGAATATTGTATGTATAATTTTTTTTTTTTTTTTTGTATGTTTACCGATTACTCGAAGAAGGATTGACAGATTAAGATGATTCTTTTTTTAATGGATAGGTAGGAGCTCCAAGATGGTCCCATAAAAATTTGATGTGGATCTGATGAGGGTCTTCGGAGTGATGAACGGAAATGCTCCTCAAAACGCATTAATCAATCCAGTTGTTTATCGATTACTCGAAGATGGCTTGACCGATTTTGATGATTATTTTTTTAATGGAAAGGTGGAAGCTCCGAAATAGTCCCATAAAAATTTGATGAGGATCTGATGAGGATCTTCGAAGTGAGGACCGGGAATGCTCCTCAAAACGCTGTATTCAATTCAATTGTTCATCGATTATACGAAGATGGCTTAACCGATTGATATAGTTATTTTTTTAATGGAAAGGTGGAAGCTACGAGGTGGTCCCATGAAAGTTTGGTAAGGATCTGATGAGTATCTTCGGAATGATGGACAGGATAGCATCCCAGAATTCAATAAATTACTCATTTTTGGACTTCTACCAAAAAGAATAGACCCCTAAGTACTAAGTACAGATTGATGGGGCACCTGAAACCACCTTCTCATCAGCAAACTCCTCAATAATGAAAATTACGGTAACAATATTGTTGATTTTTAGGTAGGTAAGTATACTAAAAAGGGTAAATTAAAAAAATAATTTAACAATTAATTTTCGGGCAGTTTTACTGGTTGGTTCCATATTGTACTTAGGTTGGCTGCCCGACTTCAGATTATAAAACAGATTAATTAGTCGGTGGCTCTGTACCTATGTAGAGGTTATTTTGGTCATTTTTATCAATTCTTTTTTTTTGGTTGTTTTTTAAATTATTTTTTGTTTCTTTTTGAAGTCGGTTTTTTAATTGTTAAATTATTTTTTTATGTTAGGTACCTTCGATAGCTGTGGGCACACCGCATTATGAATCATTTGTACAATAAAAAATCTTCAATTTTGATTCCCTTCAATCACGTAAAAACCGCTGAACCGATCGATTGCGATGAAACTTAGCCCCGATATCCCCGTGGGATTGTGAAAGCCTACGATAGAGTATCACATAAAATTCTATTAAAGAAATTGTATGGTATCGGTGTCAGAGGAATGATTCACAAATGGTTCTCTTCATATTTGGAATCGCGTGTGCAATTAGTAGAAATAGAGCACCGCAACTTCCAAACTGGAGAAATAACTAAAGTCAGTTCTAATAAAATTGATGTTCATAAGTCTATACCCCAAGGCGGTGTCCTGGGCTGTATTCTTTTTCTAATATATATGTATAAATGACCTTCCTAAAATAATAGATGTAGAGAGTATCCTATATTATGCTGATGACATTTCAATTGTCTTACCATGTAAAAATAATGCAAACCTAAACTTAAAACTTAAAAGCATCTTAGATAAGGTGGTAAATTGGTTAAATGAACATAATTTAGAAATTAATTTCCAAAAAACTAAACTCATGCAATTCCATCCATATCAGAAAAAACCTTTACAGCTTCATTTTGTTTACAATAATATAAAAATTGATGTATGATTTTTTTAGGTGTAACAGGTAAGCCCTTTTAAGCCGAAAGGGGGTTGTTCTAGACGTCTAGGCGAACAATTTTTGTTCTACAACTTTTGGAAATTCGAAGTAGTTTTCGAAAATTATAAGTTTAAAGTTTACTTTAAAATCAGCTGTTTCTCAGAGTTCGAGGTTATTGACCTTATCTTGTCCTTTCATTTAGTTTAGTCGAAAACAATCGAAACTACAATTACGTTTATTTTCAAAAGTAGCTGTTTTTTCAGTAAACTATAACCTCAAAATTTTCTTAAAAAAAGTTCGAGTTTTTAATAGTCGTAGAACAAAATTTGTTCGCCTAGATGTCTAGAACAACCCCCTTTCGGCTTAAAAGGGCATGCCCGTAACACCATGTATAAAAAATAAATTTAATGTTAATCGGTAAGAGCAACTTTTGTACCTTAGTTTGTCACCTACTTTAGCTGGAGACGGTTTTTCTATTTTCCAAAAAATATTGCCCTTTACGCTAACGTATAAACTTGAATACATTTTGCATCATATATATATATATAGCAACCGCTACCGCGTCACGATTGCTATTGTACAATAATAGGTAAGTACGGAACAAACTGGAAAAAATATCTGTACCTACCACAATCTAAGAATAACAAATACCTACATACTTACATAAAAAACCTTTAAAAAACTAACTTCAAAACTAAAGGAGAAAAATTATATTCCTTTATATCACTAGCTACACCCCGCGGGTACACCTGTGTAAATCCCGATCCCGCTGGATTATCGGGGTCAAAAGCAAAAGTATATAATTAATGTTAGGTACTTTCCAATACATTATTTACATGCCAATTTTCATCCAAATCTGTTGAACCGTTTGATCGTGAAGTGGAAACAAACAAACTTTCGGATTTATAAATATTAGTTTGGATTAGTATTATAATCTGAGATTGTGCAGATTAGAGACATAGGAGAGTAGTATCAAAGACAATTAATAAGTAAAGACTGTCAAATGCGAACAAATTTTCGTCCGTCAAATAAATGCTAAAAATACACCTCGTGGCTAGATGGCGCTACCTGTCGCTACACCTCATATAAATAATCAGTTGTATTTTATTGTTAAGGCAATAAATAATATTCAGATCACGTCTCAAAAACTAAAAAAGGAAAATAATATTTTTTAATTGAAGAAAAACTTGTTAATTTAACAAATAAATTACTCTAAAAACATTTATTTTTATTTTATTACAACACCATCTATGTGATGAATTTTCAAAAGTTGTTAATCGAAAAATATCGGTTTATCAACCTTATACAAGATGGCGCTTTAGTTAGTTATTGTTATTTTTTTTGGTTTACGTTTTTATCCATCATCTCATGTCAATGTCCCACTGGGAGTTTTGGCGGGAACTCGTTGAGGAGATGTGGTGCTAAATTTTCATTTTTGTGAACCTAGTTCAAATGCGTGCAAATTGTTTAATTTCGGGGGGATATTAATCAATTTAGTTTCGTAAAGGTGTCTAAGTGGAATAAAAGTGAAAATCAAGCCGCCGTGTTTACAAATGATTCCCTAGACTTTAACTATGACAACTTGACTGTTTCGATGCAAATAACTCGCATAATATATTAATAGTACTTGACACTGGCTAATTTCCTAATGGCAATAATCGCTTCACAACCGATAAGAAATAGAATGTCCCACTGCTGGCCAAAGGCCCCTTTTTACACGACTGCCAAAGGAAGTGTTGTATGTTTTTGCCGCGAGTGTATTCTGTGTCTCGGTCTCCCAACTTTGTTGGTCCTTTCTAGATTTTACTCTTACTAATATTATAACCGCGAAAGTTTGTATGTATGTATGTGAGGTTGTTACTCATTCACACAAAAACTACTGAACCAATTGCGATAAATGTTGGAATATAGGTAGCTAGGGACCTGGATTAGCACATAGGCTACTTTTTATCCTGGTATTCCCGCAGGAACGGGACTCACGCGTGTGAGACCGCGGGCGCAGCTCGTAATACAAGATGTAACGGGTAAGCTCTTTTAAGCCGAAAGGGGGTTGTTCTAGACGTCTAGGCGAACAACTTTTGTTCTATGACTTTTGGAAATTCGAAGTACTTTTCGAAAATTTTAAGTTTAAAGTTTACTTGAAGATCAGCTGCTTCTTAGAGTTCGAGGTCATTGACCTTATGTTGTTCTTTCATTTAGCTTGGTCTTCTACAATCAAACCTTCAATTACCTTTATTTTCAAAAACAACTGTTTTTTCAGTGAAACATAATCTCAAAATTTTCAAAAAAAAAGTTCGAATTTTTAAAAGTCGTAGAACAAAAGGGGTTCGCCCAGACGTCTAGAACAACCCCCTTTCGGATTAAAAGGACTTGCCCGTTACATCTTGTATAATTATAAAAAGGGGAAAGTGTGTGTTTGAAAAACTACTGAACCTATTGCGATGAAACTTGCAATATAAATAGTTGGATACCGGGAATAACACATAAAATACATTTTATCCCGAAATAGCTTCGGGAACGGCCAACGGGACTTACGCGGGTCAAACCGCGGCGCGCAGCTGGTAATAAATAAATATTAAAAGCAAGCAAGTCTGCGCGTGGTGATGATCTGAACTAGATCTCCGCAATTTATCTTATACTAGCTTCTGCCCGCGGCTTCGCCCGCATTAAGAAATTTAGGAAATATAATATCAAAATTGGATAAAAATTAGGTTAAAAAATTGGATGCATAGGTTCAGCATAGGATCCACATAGGATCAACATAGGATTAGCATAGGTACAACATAGGATCAGCCTAGGTTCAACATAGGATCGGCATAGGATTAGCATAGGTTCAGCCTAGGTTCATCATAGGATCAGCATACGATCAGCATAGGTTCAGCCTAGGGGTTCAACATAGAATCGGCATAGACAGCATAGGATCATCCTAGATTCAACATATGATCGGCAAAGGATCAGCCTACTGTACTGTATGTACAAAACTGTAGGTAGGTAGGTATATGTACCAATTCTCTTGAATAAAAAGTTTAAACCAAAATTTGCCCCCTTCCCCTTTTTGGGGGCGATTAGATTCCCCTGAACCGGAAACTGAGAGCCGGAACCGCAATCGGAACTGAAACCCACACGGGAAACGGATAAATACTCGAAAACAATTTCGGAAAAAAATATGCCATAGATACTTTCATCCCCAATTTAACACCGTTCGAACGTGATCGGGGGTCCAGAGTCCAGTTGGCGTAAAAACAGTCGTCGAAAGTAAACACAAATTCAGGGTCCAGGTGTAATCTTGCACGGTCAGATCGGTAGAAAGAAGGTGATCGGAAGTCCAGTTGGCGTAAAACAGTCGTCAAAAATAAACACAATAAATTGAAATTAGCAATGATACCGAATTCGAACTCAACAAACACAAACACAGTGATGGGACTCGAGCAGTGTTGCCAAGTGTGACCAAAGTACTTTGTGGCTAGGATTTAACAGAAAGTTGCTAGATCGAGTATTTTTTTCTGACTAAAAAGTAGCTAGACGTAAGTAGCTATTTAAACCCGAAGAAAAATATTGCATTTAAAAGGATCATCAACTTCCGATATGCGGCGCGAGTAGGTATTTTCAAAAATGCTATCTGTTTCATGCCGCTCATGCCTTCCTCCTGGCGTGAACATGCGTGTACAACACAATACATAATTACACCCGACTCGGTTTATTCCGAGCCAATATTCTGTTGATTGAATGCGTACAAATTTCCTTAATTAATTAGGTAGCTACTAATACTACCAGTAAGAATGTAAGAAAAGTAGTACCATATAAAAAAACCATTAGGTACCTAAACAAATCCCAGTTTTTATTTACTTACCTATTAAGGTGTAACGGGTAAGCTCTTTTAATCCGAAAGTAACTTTACAAAGTAACAAAGTAACTTTGTAGAGCAATAAGTATGTAATAGTAGTTAACATACCTACTGCTCTACAAAGTTACATTAATTGACTAAAAATAGACTCTAGGTAAATAAGTTAAAGGAGTCAGAAGTCTAAGTAAAAAAGTTATTAACAACCTCGCTGCGTTTGGGAGTTAACTCTCTAGAGTCCTGCGTACGCTTTGGATTCAATATGACGCCCGCTACATAAGACAGGGCTTTAGTACCTAGGTGCATAAACTACTATTACATACTTACTTCTCTACAAAGTTACATTAATTGACCAAAAAGTTCAACGTTAAGCGACTACTTATTCCCTAGGTGCATAAAGTGCTCATTATACACCTAGGGCATTAAGTAATTAAAATTTGGAACTAAGGTTCTGGTAGCATACGGCTATTTCGAACTGGCCACCTAGACAAAACGCATAAAAAAAACTGGGCTATTTTTGTTTTATTTTATTTCGACGGAAGGGTACGGCAAAAAGTTTTATTTAATATAAAGCTCCAACTTTTTTTTTCATCAGCTAAGGCCGATGTGTGGTTTCGTCATTTTAATGTAACATTGTTACATTTAATTAATATAACTATATATGTATACTATACACGGCATGCCTTTTTAAGCCGAAAGGGTGTTGTTCTGGACTTCTAGGCGAACAACTTTTTTTCTACGGCTTTTGAAAATTCGAAGTACCTACTTTTCGAAAATTTTAAGTATGAAGTTTACTCGAAAATCAGCTGTTTCTCATAATTCAAGTTCATTGACTTTATTTTGTCCTTTTATTTAGTTTGATCTAGTACAATCAAAACTTTAATTAATAAAGTGTTTTATTATGCAGAATCGCGAAAACCATAGAAGAAATTAACTTTAATTAACTTTATTCTCAAAAGCAACTGTTTTTTCAGTGAAATATTATTAATTTTCAAAAGTCGTAGAACAATAGTTGTTGTCCTAGATGTCTAGAATAACCCTCTTTCGGCTTAAAAGGGTTTACCCGTTACACTTTGTATAGTATGAAATATATTTATAAGCTGTAAATAATTTAGTTTTAAATAGTTTAGTTTTTTTTTTATTATTTAATGTCAAAAATAAGCTTATAAAACTTAAAAAGTAATAAAATAATATAAAAACTGATTTATTGTATTTATCCTCTTATTTATCTTAATCACGGTTTGGTTATTTTTGCTGTGTAGGTATGTGTATGTCCATGTAAGTATTCGAATGTATTATTTCTGAAAGAATTTATATAATAACAAAACAACAAACGAAAAGAAAAAAAGAAAAAACAAAAGAAAAAGAAAAAAATAATAGTATTCACCATGCCCCATACAGATCCTTGTTGGCAGCAGACACGCGGCTCCTTGGACGTTATTAATTGGACTATGTTTATGTTTTTGTTGTTATCCCTTGTTTTTTTTTTATGGGGATGGTTTTTTATTTTTTTTGAGTAATTGGTGTTCTTCTGTGTGTTTGCTGCCAATAAATGTTTTCTTATTCTGTTCTTTATTCTTGTTCTTGTTAATTCTATTCTATTCTTATATAGAATAGAATAGAATATTGCATTAATCTATTGTTCTGTTGTTAGTTAAATGCTTATTTTTGTAGCCCTTTTATTGTCTCGCAGTAGATGTGTAAAGTAGAGTATTCACCTCGGTACTAAAGCCTGTCTTTATCTTGGCTATGTATCTAAGCTCCTTCGCTTCGCTCAGGAGTTAAGTTTTTAACACCCTCGTTGCGCTCGGGAGTTACCTCTCGAGAGTCTTTCGTACGCTTTGGATTCAATATGACGCCCGCTATATAAGATAAGGTTTTAGTACCTCGGGGCAAAAAGGTATTTTGTCAAGAACACAAAATGTCAAACTAGTAAATTGTCAAAGGACCAACAATTACGTTTAAGGTAAACACAAACCTTGAAAAAATTTACGATCGGAACAGAAATAAATGAAGATCGCCCGGGGCCCGGACAGAACAACAAATAAGAAAGGTTACTTTTAAAAACGTGAAGAAAAAAGTAGGTACCCACCAAGTAATAATTTCTAAGTCGATGAATTACTCAAAGTTGGTTCGTAAAATAACTAATTTTGAGTGCTTTGTTGAAATTACTACCTACTTTTTATATTTCTTATTTTGTACAGACCTACAACAATCTCAAATGCGAGCATGAAACTGTAGGTATACTACAAGTTTTATGTTTTAGTAGTACTGCGAGATATTTTTTACTGTTAGTTGATTAGTAGCCTTACTGCGATATTTCCTTTACACTGTGGCTCAACGCCGACCGCCACGCGTACCTTAAATGTACCTACGGAACATGATTGAACTTATTTTGTTTGTTTCTTTGCCTACCTATCTACTGTGCTGACATCTACGCAAGAAAGTGGAACTAATTAGAGTTGGGTTAATTCGATTAAGTCGCCATCTATATACAAATCGTAATTATCAAAGAGATGGCGCTTTTCGACAGTAGAAGTTTTGCGTTATTACGTGATGGAATACAGCTAACGCCATCTTTTGACACCGTTTACGGCCGGACGCTGGTTTATATGAACGTTAGCAATCTATAACCAGTAATTATTTATCTATGGTAGTATATAGGTAAATAGGTAGTCGGTCAAAACATAGAGAAATCAATTTATTGTTAATACTATAAATCAAGTCGCTATTTCTTGATGAATTCATATTATTTGAAGAGTCAGCACAGCACCCGTAGTGCGGTAAATTTACACTTTACTGTACAAAAACACAGCAAAATACTTGTTACATTTTGAAAATCAAACAATCTCTTAATTTTTCGTAAATTTGTTTTTATTGCTCAAGGCATATTTACTAGAAATATTTTTAAAGGAAAAATTCATCTTCAAAAATTCACTTGCGGCGAGATTTGAACTCGCGTCCCTGAATCAATCGAGCCGTAGTCGAAAAAGAAAAAAAATATATTTCTAATCTCTTAATTGTTTCATTTATTTCACAAAAATAAAAATGAGACAAAAAAAGAAACTATAATTTAAACAAAAAGAAACAAAAAAGCTTTAGGAAGGTACTCAATTTTAGAACAAATACGACAACAATAAAACAATGACACTAAACCAATACTGTAAGTAGACTATAGGTATTAATATTTAATTCACAGGCAGGAAGGTCGCTGAAGTTTGTGGGTTCGACCCACAAACTTCAGCGATCATCATTCGCTAGGTTGACTGTCTTAATCAAAGTCTAGAATCATGTGATAGAGCGAGACAAAACATAGGTATCTAAGAACGTGACTGGTCGTACATAACCTGTGGTGTTATTTAATCTATGACACAGACAACAGCAAAGATATACAGAGCAATTTTAGTATTATTTCACGCACCGACAACGTCGCGCGCGCATGTTACACTAAAATATATTAATAAACTAGTGATACAATTGTCAAAGTGGTATTTACGTCAAAATAGTGATATGTTTTGATTTTTTTTATAATTGATATATTCACAACGAGATGAAGTGGTTTTTTTTAATTGTTTTAGTCGCTTTAGCGGCGGGTGTAAATGGTAAATATAACCTAGAAATAACTATTTTTATACTAACTGCGTCTTACGGTTTTGCCTATTTATCATGTCTGAACCAGTGAAAGTAACAGGAAAAATAGCAACCCATGTGTAAGTCCGTATCTCCAGCTATATACATTTGAAGTTTCATTACAATCGATTCAGTAGTTTTTGCGTAAAAGAGAGAGAAATATTTAGAGACGAACTTTTGCGTTTAAGGCGTTAGGTACTTCAGCATTTTATATACCTACCTAGGATGTGACTATATAGTAAACAGTCACATATTTTCGCTGAGCGAATATAATATAAATATTACATGACTTTGCACATTGCGCCATCTTTACCTAGACTAAGCAACTAGGCTTGTAATATGAGCATTAAAAAACAATTACCTAGATTAGGTACTTATTAAATTACCATATTTTGAACGACTATTTTCTCGAGCTTGTCCGTGCCTCGGAAGGCCGTTGGTCCCTGTTGTTATCTCTGATAGCAGTCGTTGGGTCAAGTTAGGATAGCAATCCTTAGGGCGACCTGAAAACTGTAACACTATGTGAGACATACCTACCAATTATATAAAAAAAAAGAAAATGAATACACAAACAATCCTCTTGCGCTTTTGTCCAACTTTAATCCAATGTCTTTCATCATCTAATGTCTTTAATCCAATTTGGACTATTAAGCTAGCGGTCAAGTATATGTACTTAGTACTACCTACGCCCCGCTGTTTGATCCCGAGCGAATATCGGGATCAAAAGTAGCGTATCTCCTTCTCCAAGACACCATCTATATGTTTTATCAAAGTTGGTTCAGTCGTTTGGGTGTGAAATCGTAACATACAGAGTTACTTTTGCGTTCATAATATTAGTAGGGATATTATACAAATCTAAGTACCTACTCAGCTAATTAGCTATGTGTTTGTATTTATCAGAACTACATAGTTATTATATTAGCTGATTAGGTAGGTAGGTACAATCAAATTTTTCGATGCTTAATAAATCACACAATAAAACTGTCGATTTATTGAGGTGATTGGTTACCGGATATGCAAGAAATTAAAAAAAACGTAAATTTATACAACAAAATGTTTTGTAATTTTTACGCTAACTAAGTGCTAATCGCCCTTAATTACCGATACGATTAATTACCTACATATCAGTATACTAGCTGCGCCCCGCGGTTTCACCCGCGTAACTTCCTATCCCGTAACGTTAATGATCCCTCACGTATGTCATACCAAGTGTTGCTTAACGATCATTCAAAGTACTATATGATATTTCTACCTCTAAACCAACCTTGTACCAAGTTTTATGAATATCGGGTCACCCGCTCTTTTTCACCCATCACGTATGTTGTACCAAGTGTTGCTTAACCCGTGCGATCATTCAAAGTCAACCCTGTACCAAATTTCATTCATATCGGTTTACGGGTTGTTGAGTTAGAAATAGAAATACACGACTTTATTTTTCAGAGCTGCCGTCCCGCAGTTTCACTCGCGTAAGTCCCGATCCCGAGGGAATATCGGGATCAAAAGTAGCCTATGTCATATCTGAATAATGTAGCTTTCTATTAGTGAAAGAATTTTTGAAATCGGTCTAGAAGTTTCTGAGATTACCTCCAAAATACATACATATATACATGTTACCAACGTAACCTCTTTATAATATTAATTACCAACATAAAACAAAATATAAAGAATCAAAAGTACAATGAGATATTGCAAAAGAATTTTTAAAAAGCACTGCAGTTTGGTGACACAACCGTCTCGCATGGAGCCGACCGATTGAGCCGCGCGGCATGATGCCTCACAGAGTTGACTGGTCACCCTCATCATCGTCGCCCGCTACGTGTATATGCACGCTTGGTACTTAGTAATTATTTATTGTAGAGTTATTTTAAAACTGTAATATCTCGTGAGATATTCATTGAAATCAAGTGATGTTAAGGACAATTATGTTTAAAATTAAATACTTTTAATGAATAACGTATTTATTTGGATAAGGATTAACATAATATTTACAAAATTACGTTCGGAAATAATGCATTGTTCTACAACAAATTTGATTACTCTAAAAGATGTTATATTGAGTCAACCTTAAGAGATAGACATATGCTGTCGCGGACTATTTATTAGATCCTTTTTAGAGGAAGAATTCTGTCATATATGGTTTTTATGTAACTCTGACCGTTTACTCAGCGCACGCGACAGAATCTCGGAACAGGGTGTTTTCTTTCCCGTTTTTGCAATATTTTTCATGGATGCTCCGCTCCTATCAGTCGTAGCGTGATGTAATATAGCCTATAACCTTCCTCGATAAATGGACTATCAAACACAAAAAGAATTTTTGAAATCGGACCGGCAGTTCCTGAGATTAGCGCGTTCAAACAAACAAACAAACTCTTCAGCTTTATAATATTAGTATAGAAATAAATAAAAAAAATAAATAAAAATAAATCCTGTGACGAACACACAGCGCCATCTAGCCCCGTGGTAAGCTGCTAAGCTTGTGTTACGGTGACTAGACAACGGATATACTACTTATATTTATTTTTCTTTTGTAAATACATACATATTATACATAGAAATACGCCCAGACCAGATACAAATATTTATTTTTAAGCATAAATATTTGCACCCAGCGGGAATCGAACCCGCAACCTTCTGTATTGCAGCCAAGCGTTCGCCCGACGCGCCACAGAGGTCGTCAAAGTCGTATAGAGTATAGATTTCAAAATCTAAAAACTATGCATCGCAGAAGCCACTGCACGATTTCTAACGCAGAAGTCCCGTTGGCTTGTCAGTATGTTCATAAAAAGTAGCTTAAATGATAAGTGATAGATAACTCAAGTCTGCAGCTATCGATGAATAGGTACATACAACCGATTTTCATTGTAATCGACTTAGTATTTAGTTCTTGGTTAAAAACGTAACAAACAAAACAATAAACAATCATTTATTTACAACCAAACAACAGGTTCTTTACTTAAAAACATAAATATTGTTCCTCAAACATTAAATGCGTATCACATACTACATGCTTTATACATTTAATTAGCAGAATTTCACCGAAACAACACATTTTCTGTCTTGAACTTTTTAACTTAAACTTCAAATAAAAATGTTTGTGTACTTACTTATTTTAACATTTGAGTAATATTTATGACTAAGTACTTAATAATAATATAAATTAAAACTAAAAACAAATAAAATCTATTCAAAATAAACAGAAACAATCAATATAAAGTAAACAATAAAAAGTAAGGCTAAAAAGGTATATGTGTGTAAATTTCGCGGGCCCCAGGAATGCCATCCCCATAATTGACCTTAGGTAGTGAGGTAGGTGCTACTGAATTAAAGAAACGGTATTATTCATCAGTGTTATTGTCGTATTTGAATGAAAAGAATACCTACTTGTTACAAAACAAAACGCCAAATATAGGTTGGAAATTGCGTGGTTTCACCCGCGTAAATAAAGACCTGGTGGTGATTTGAAAAACCCATTCTCATTAGAGACGCGGTTAAGGAGATTTGTAGACTATTTGCCCCCTGCTTGTTCCATCGTATCACTGCCAGAGGATTTGTGGATAAAAAGTCTACAAATTCCCTGCATGGGCGGGGGATTGAGTAAGGGGATTAGTGGAATATGCCAACGAGTAATCGGTGAACAAACATAAAAAAAATACATATGCGACGAATTGAGAACCTCCTCCTTTTTTTGAAGTCGGTAAAATCACGTTTGTTGTATGGGAGCTTCATCTATAATAATTATTTTATTCTGTTTTAGTTTTTGTTGTGATAGCGGCAACAGAAAAGAAATACGTAATATGTAAAAATTTCAACTAAGTATCTAGGCAGAAATACATAATAATTTCAACTATCTAGCTATCACGGATAATGAGATATAGTCTGTTGATGAACAGAGAAACGGACGGACATTGGAATCTTAGTAAAAGAGTCCCGTGGTCCTTATTGGTACAGAACCCTCGGTATGAAGAACAAGTAGATATCCGTCTGTAGTTTTCCTTGTTTATTTCACAATATTGTACTGTATTTTGTGTTGATCACTGTAGTTTATTAGAACACATGTATTACTCACTTCACCCAGTAGGTAACGTACGTAGGTACCTACCTAATCTATCAATATGATGCTTATCCGGTGCCGACGTTTTTTATGTAGCTGACATTTTCTAGAGAAAACATTAATAAGTTAAATAAAACACTTTATTTATCCGGTTTTATCGCGTTTCTATTCATTATTTGAACCGAGCTTCTTTTTAGAATGTTAAAAAAAATAATTGATAAAAAAGACGAAAATAACCTCGACATACAGCGCCACCGACTAATTAATCTGTTTTATCATCTGAAGTCGGGCAATTTTACTGGCTGTATGGTTCCATTATTGTACTTCGTTTGGCTGCCCGACTTCAGATGATAAAACTGATTAATTAGTCGGTGGCGCTGTATGTCGAGGTTATTTTCGTCTTTTTTATCAATTCTTTTTTTTTGGTGGTTTTTAAATTTTTATTTATTTTTTGTTCTTTTTTGAAGTCGGTTGTTTAATTTTTAAATTATTTTTTTATTTTACCCTTTTTAGTACCTAACTACCTACTTCCGACTGCCAAATAAATTAACAATACCTATTGTTACCGTAATTTTAATTATTGAGGAGTTTGCTGATGAGAAGGTGGTTTTAGGTGGCCCATCAATCTGTTCTGAGTTCTTTAGGGGTCTATTCTTTTTGGTAGGAGTCCAAAAACGAGTAATTTATTACATTCTGGGAAGCTATCCTGTCCATCATTCCGAAGATACTCATCAGATCCTGACCAAATTTTTATGGGACCACCACAGGGCTTCCACCTTTCCATTAAAAAAATAACCATCTCAATCGGTCAAGCCACCTTCGAGTAATCGGTGAACAAGTGAATTGAATACAGGTTTTTGAGGAGCATTCCCGGTCCTTACTTCGAAGATCCTCATCAGATCCTCACCAAATTTTTATGGGACCACCTCGGGGTTTCCACCTTCCCATTAAAAAAAGAACCATCTTAATCGATCAAGCCACCTTCGAGTAATCGGTGAACAAGTGAATTGAATACAGGTTTTTGAGAAGCATTCCCGGTCCTAACTTCTAAGATCCTCATCAGATCCTCACAAAAAATTTATGGGACCACCTCGGGGTTTCCACCTTTCCATTAAAAAAAGAACCATCTTAATCGGTCAAGCCACCTTCGAGTAATCGGTGAACAAACATAAAAAAAAAAAAAAAAAAAAAAAAAAAAAATATACGCGACGAATTGAGAACCTCCTCCTTTTTTGAAGTCGGTTAAAAATAGACAAATTACATCTCAGTCAACCTTGAAAAAGCCAACTGTAAAGTTGGCGAAAGCGCGGTTCAAATAATTAATAAAAACGCGATAAAACCGGATAACTAAAGTGTTTTATTATGCAAAATCGCGAAAACCATAGAAGAAATTTTAAATAAGTTTTTCATAGAAAATTAAAAAAATATCCGGTTTTCATCGCGTTGCTTTTGAAACCTATCTGTCGTGTTTAGTCACAACACAGCTACTATACGTCGCTGTAGAATCGAACCTACGCCCCCCTTTAGATCGGAAATATTTCCCTTATTTCCAATAATCAATAAAATTATTTCTTTTAACTTACAAACATTTTCGTGACCAACTTTGCCTAATCATTAAGATAGTAGGTTATCTTTAGCAAATAAGTAGGTACCTACTTACTTGTTATTTACTACTAGCTGCGCCCCACAGTTTCACCCGCGTAAGTTCCGTTCCCGCGGGATAATAGGAATAAAAAGTAGCCTATGTGTTATTCCAGGTCTCCAGCTACTTATATTCCAAGTTTCATCGCAATCGGTTCAGCGGTTCTTACGTGATTGAGTACTCCATACACGCATACTCACAAACTTTCAACTTTATAATATTAGTAGGATCGGATTGATAACAAGTAATATCAATTTACTATTTAGGAACCTAAATTGTGTGTTAGCGTCTTTCAAACTATTGGTTTTACAAGTTTTTTTAATCTTCTTGCCCTGCTATTTTAAATTTGAGTCATTTGTTTCACCCAAGTTTACCTGATCGGCACTCCAACTTTTGATAAGACTCCACTGCCCGTCGCATGTCTGTCTATCACTAATCTGTTCATAAACCGTGAATAGCCAGACAGTTGAAATTTTAACCGATAATGTCAATAGTCAATAGAGCTTGCTGAACATTTACGCGCGCGTAAGAAAAACTACTTTATCTAACCTAAATATTTTATGTTTTAACCCCTGGTATGAGAATGGTAAGAGAACGTCCAAGGGCTCTATTTTTGAACCAAATGCACCACTTCGAGCGATTTAAATACCTCGATTTCTACTGATTTTCGTTCAATTACTGTAATTTTCTATGTTATTCGCACGACAGCGACGAGTGGTATCAACCACTTGCTGCAGGAGTCCGACATCGAACAAAAATCAGCAGAAATCAAATTATATAAATTGCCTGAAGTTAAACGAGCGATGCAAAAATAAGGCTCCAGGTTTACTCCAAATTTGATTTATTCTGTGGCGTGGAGTTCCTAACTAAATATGCCATTAATTAACTAAAAAACTTATCAGTTATCTCTTATCTATCATGTAATTTTCAAACACATTATAGTAAAACAAGATAAAATCAATAATTTTCCGATTATAAGGTATTTCCATACGACAATTTATGTAAAATTTATCATAAGACATAAGTAGTAAGTACATAATACTTATTTGTGTACATAATTCAAATGTATGTCTGCGCATGGCAGAGTCTACGAATAAATTGTTGAGTCGTTTAAAAAAAGCAATTAGTTGCATTAATTTTTATAAATAAGTAAGTAGGTATAGGCCAGGAAATCGGCTTTAGAGAACATTTTAAAAACTAATTAATTTATATCATTGCCATGCTCCGCTAATGAAACGTAAGACGACACCGTGCTGAGAGCGCGAGCGGACTGAGCAAGTGATGTGAGATGACTTCACACCCGAGTACGAGTCGGCATCGCAATTTACTTCTGTAAATCGGAAACGAATTAACGTATCCAAATAATACTCCCCCTTGTATTTTTTTAATTTTGACATAGAATATGAAGAGCTTAAATTCTAAATTAGTTACTTCTCCGCATTATAGGTACAAAGCAAATAGTTTAATTAAACTAAAGCGACGCAATGGGCGGTCTTATCGCCTATGGGCCATCCCTTCTAGGCAATTAACTCCCACCTACCTAGGTAAGTATCTCTTTATTACAAGTAGATACTTATCTATGTTAATGAATAGTTACAAGCCAGACTCTATTGGAACTATGTTCCTCACTTTACCTACCTCAGATTATGGATAGGCAGTAAAGTACTAATATTATTGATAACGCGTCCGCTGATAACAACAGTTCGGTAACAACATGTTCTTTGTTCCTTTATTACTTTGTTTATTATTCTTATTAGAGTTCCGTTCATCAGAAGGTAAAAAATTAGGGTTAAATTACAACTAACAACATAACTAGGTACCATATTTAACGGAATTTGTTTCAAACTTTACTTTCATTTTACTCGTAAAATTGAAAAGACTGCTCTGCTGTTATCTTTCCTTTTAACTATATTGTATTATAAGCATGTTATTGTATGTTATGTACTACTTTCGTGATTGATTGCACTTGACATGTCTAAGTACACCCATTTGCCTATTAGAAGAGGGGGGGGGGGGGGGTAAATATAGCACCTAAACTAGCATTTCAAAGCCCAATATTTTGAAAACTTAACTCTAAAATAAAAAAACCTTTCTCAAAATCCAATGATTTTAAAAGACTTCGATTTCATCATCACTTCAATTCAATCATTTTGGACATCAGACATCATTTCAAAAGGATGAAAATTTGTATAAAGGGATAGTTTAAGTGATGGAGAATGGAGAATGACATAGAATATTCCATGATAATATTGACCCAATGATCCCGCCGAATGGGATTATATTTACGCGGGTGAATCTAGTGTATGTATGTCTCACTAGTAGAGTAAGTCGGTATATCTCGAACTAGCTGCGTCCAACGGTTCCACCCGCGTAAGTCCCGAGTCCGTGGGAATATGAGGATTAAAAGTAGCCTAAAACCTTGCTTGATAATTGGATAAAACACAAAAAGAAGTTTTCAATTCGGATCAGTAGTTTCAGAGATTAGCGCGTTCAACCAAACAAACTAAGTTTTGAGCTTTACAATATTAGTAGGTATACATCTGGATATTATGCCAACAACTTATAAAACCTATCTTACTCTTACTAATATGTGATTTTGTTACTCTTGCGCGCAAAACTACTCAACCGATTGCTATGAAACTTAGAATGTAGGTACGCGTTATATTATATTAATATTGGCTATTATATTAACAAGGCTATACCTGTTTTCGCCGAAATATTTGCTTTGAATAGGTAATCGAACACACGTAGTTTAGCTATTAATAAAACTATAGGTATAAATGGCGCGATGTGCAACGTCCTGCCCCCATATTACCTATCCAGTGGACGTCTGAGAACAGTGGAAAATGACAGGCACAGGCAATGCTGCATTGACTAGCATTATGTTTTCCAATTGCAACGAAATGCATAAGCGAACCCCGGGCTCCCAAAAGAGGTGCAACCAGGAAAATCACTCGGATGATGAATTAGCGAAAAATTTAGACTTAGGTCTAAGCTTGATTTTTTCCAATCAACCTTTCTTATAACCAAAACTTTTTCTGTTACAGCTGATGATGATCATGAACAAGAATATGATTACGACGGCTGGGACAAAAATGACGAATATGATAATTATTACGATTACGATACTTTAAAAGAACTAGACGCAAAACTTAACGATGACTTAGGCGAGTTCGATGAACCTAGTGAAACTAAAGATTTGAATCCAATAGATGAAATAGTAAAGATCGAAGACGACAACAAAGAAAAAGATGGAGCTTCCAAAGAAGCTCTAGATTCCATTGATGATTATCAGGTTGAAGATAATAGAGATAAGTCTAAAGAAGGTGTGGACAAAGAGGAAGAAGCTGTAGATGCCAAAGAAGATCCCGTAGCAGCAGCAGAGAACAAAGAAGATGATTACGCATTGCTTTGGGGAGATGATAGTGTCGCACCAGAACCAGCAGATAACGAGAATCCTGAAGATATAAATGAAGATACGCCATCTAAAGATAAAATAAATGATCAGGATAATATTGATAACATTTTAGAAGAGACAAAAAATATTCTGGAAGATACTGAAGACAATTTTGATGTTAATGAAGACAAGGTTGAAGAGGAACCGAGTAAAGAAATTATAGAAGAAGCAAAAAATATTCTAGAAAACGATGGAGAAGAATTCGATTTAGAAGGAAACAAAGATGAAATAAAGAGCCAAGAAGATATGGATCAAATTTTAGATGAAACTAAGAACATATTGGACGAAACCGACGATAGATTTGATGACAAAACTAAAGAAAATGAACCTAATAAAGAAATAGTAAAAGAAGCACAACTTATTCTCAAGAGTGATGATGACGAATTTGAACCTGAAGGTAACGAAGATGTCAAAACTGAAAAACTGGATGCCACACCCAAAATTGAAGAGGTTCTCCAAGAAACCAAAGAAAAATTGGAAGAATTAGATCCTGCCGATGATAATGTTGATCTTCCAAATGATGAAATATCGATCAAAGTGACAGATGACGAAATAAATCAAGAACAAAATCAAGACGAAGATACAGTTGATAAAGTGCAAGCCGACTTAAAGAAGGATTTAGACAAGTTATTTGCTACATTAGACAAACTTACAGAAAACGGCTCTGATGGCGATAAAACCGAAAATGACAAAACTCAAGGTAACTATGCAGAAGAGGATGCTAATGAATTTGATGACAAAAACATGGCAGAATCACAACAAGTCTTAGATAATGATAAAATCGACCAAATCCTTGACAAAATCATTGCTAAAGATGGTGATATAAAATCAGGAGAACTCGATGCGTTGATCAATGATCAATTGAGTGAACCCAATCCCGATGATACGATCGTTGAAGATGTGGAGACATTACCGAAAGAAGAAACTAAATCTAACCCCATTGAGTACCTCAACGATGCTTTTATCGACGAAGGCAAAGATAAAGAAGCTATTGAAAAGTCTGAATCTACAGAAAATAACGACGCGTCAATTGAACAAACTACAGTCAATATAGAAGATTTAACTGACAGACAATTAGAAGAGATAACAAGACAGTTTGCCGAAGCACATGGTGATGAAATTGACTTGAAGGCTCCTAAGTTAGACGAAAATGCAGCACCTATACATATGACACTGTATTTAGATGAAGCTGTTAATATAACTTCTCCTGACTATCCAGAGAACTATCCAGTTAACAATAGAGTCGAATGGCTGGTAGAAGGTGATGGTATGGGAATAGAAATGATCATCACTGATTTAGCTTTGAATAGCCTTCTAGGAGATTATCTAATGGTTAAACCTGGTAAGTCTTTTGTTTAATTTTAAACATTTTGAACAACATATTTTTAAATCACAGGGCAAGACAAATACTTTTAAATTTCGTAACTTTAATAATCTTAAATCGAAGATAGAAGACAGGCTAACATACACTAAATTCATCGGTCCGGGTGGCATGGAGTATTAGCATGCCGAGCAGAGCCGTAGCTCTGACGCAGAGATGCAAATTCGAGCCTCGTCGCAAATGAATTTTTGAATATGTACGTTTACTCAGGACTTCTCGAGTCTTTTGAAAAGCCAAATTATGTTATCTTCAATTTATATTTGCATTTTAAATATATAGGGGGATGATCGATGCTCCGGATCTGCATAATGAGTTCTGTCGATTATTCACACCGGGTAGTTATTGTCGTGCGAGAAAGCACAAATTATTCTAGGACGCGAACCGCATGGGGCCCGACATAATTATCCTATTTCAGATTCTATATTTCTCCTATTTCAGATTTCATTCATTAGTGGTCAAACCTAAGGGTCAAACGCTTACTTATGAAAAAAAACATGGGCCATGTTTTTTTTACAACTAACAATAACTTTCAATGCTCTCCTAGATGCTTGTCCTAATACCGACTTGTTTGCAGATGACTGGCCGGTGTTGTTGTCAGTGTGTTTGCGTTTCTGTGAAAGTACCTTCACCCGTGAGATTACCTCCATGTAGCTATATCTAAATATTGTTATTCAATTTATCTAATAGTTCAAGGTTTAATTAATTAATGTAATTGGTGTATACATACCGTACTAAGTAAACAAATAAATAAATAAATCTATAGTAGACACTTTTACCGATCTTCTCTGATTCTTTTTTTATCTTTGATGACAACAACAGTCGACATGTAAACATGGGTTTAGCGCAAATAAATGACTTTTATTCATTCGATTCACCAGGTGGTGTAGACGACTCAGGTCACGAAGGCTTACTGTTCGCATACCGACTGAACTCACCACGAAAATTCCGGTTCTTCGACGTCGACCGGATGTTCATCAGATTCAATGCCGTGCCAAGTATGATGCCAAACACGATGCGAGGGTTCCATATGAGTTTGAAGATGATTAGTGAGTGTTTTCAAATAATTATCATTATCTCAACCCTTATCTGTCCACTGGTGTACCTCCCCCATATGACGTCACAAATACCGATTCCGAGCGCCTCCATCCATTGACTCCTCGTAACCGCTACAATGTTGTCGGTCCACCGAGTAGATGATCTTCCAACACTCCCTTTCGCATTGCATCGTGGTCGCCTTACGATGACTTTTACTCCCAATTAAACGATCATTACGATCGACAAAAAACCTTCCTATTTCACAAACTTGCAAAAAGAAAGGGGGGAAGACATCTCATTAAAATAGGAAATACTGTACCACCGTCAGGCCACTCCCAAGAGCGCCATCCGGGATTATAGACAGATCGTGCTCCAAAGCTAGTGTTCTGTTCTCTATAAAGATAGAGCAACTGACACCGTAGCCAAAATATACTTTTATTTTAGACCCGAGCTGTATATCGCGGCACTAGCACTAACATGTAGTCACTTTATGTAGTCGACCGGCTGCCTCACAGCTGTTTCGATCTTTACAGATTAAGTAGACATGCAGCCCTATCGCGAAATTTGATACTATTATGAATTAATAGGCTTATTTCCTTAAGATGTAGTACTATTATTATTTATTCTGTGCTATAGGGTTCGCTATTTATATGAAAAAGCGTCAAAATCGTCTTTCCATCTGTAGCCCCTCGTGCGCAAAGAGAACTGATCCCGGAACCGGAACCGGTGACCCTGGAGCCCAACGTGACGGCCCGCGTGACCCTCGCCCTTCCGATCACTGCCTTCAACCTCGTGAAGGAAGACTTCAGACTGATCGTCGCTGAGATGATCACCAGCTATCTTGCGCAGGAGGACTTGGAGACTGCTATGGATGTGTGAGTAGACATTCAAGAAAGTTATAGTTAAAGTTCTAACTGTGTGTTTCCACAATTAGCCCTATAACTGGGCCTTTGAGCGTGACTTTAAGCCGTGGGTTTTTTCTTATGCGCGGCCGGATTTGGAAAGCACGACCTTTGGAATGAAAGTCGGGGTATATATCTACCACTAGACCAACACCGCTCTAACATTCAATAAATTTAGATATGAAAGAAACTATACTGACAAAGGTCATCCAGATCTCCAGCTATAGGTAAGCATACCAAGTTTTGATTATGCATGATCGAAACACAAACAGACAAACAATGCTAAACATTTGTATATTTATAATATAGATACTAGCGGGGCCATATTAGGTACAATCCTCTACAATCCTCCTAACTAAACAAGGTAGACTATAAAAAAAATAAACTTTTTAAATTCCCACGATTTATCAACATATTTACATTTTACCGGGTCTTAATCGCGTACTATTATTTATTTTCTTACCTCGACGTTTCGATCATGTTACAATGATCTTGGTCTCGAGGGGACTGGAGCTGCGGCGGGCGTCGTCCTCTGTTTATAACTGTCGTTGTTTAATGTACGGTGGTGGGTAGGTAAATTTTTAAAGTACGTGAATAACCGCACTACCCACATTTTCTATTACAATAAATAATAGAACGCGATTAAGACCCGGTAAATTGTAAATACAATAAAAATAAACGTAAAAAAACTGTCTGTAAGCAAATTAATGAGTATGTTCGTTACTCCTTAACGCAAAAATCACTTAACCGTTTGCGATGAATAGAATAGAATAGAATAGCGTTTATTTGTATTAAATATGGTACATACATACAGTGGTGTTACGAAATAGGAGACAGTCTCGAAATAGGATGAAACTTGTAATGCAGATAACTGAATATCTAGATCAAAACTATGAACTATGATACTTTTTATTTGTATATTCCCACGGGATCAGGACTTATCCGGGTCAAACCGCGGAACGCTGCTAGTACATACATAAACATTGTTTTGTACTACATGCAGGTAGGTATGTAGTTCGTGACCCATATTCATAAATAGGACTAGTGCAAGCCGACGGCGTCTTTCAACTAACTATGCTATTTTTAATCCTCGTATCTAATAAGAGG
This sequence comes from Idaea dimidiata, assembly GCA_949358125.1. NCBI lineage: Eukaryota > Metazoa > Arthropoda > Insecta > Lepidoptera > Geometridae > Idaea > Idaea dimidiata. Next base: position 24,253,812 of record OX442334.1, on the reverse strand, counting down.
GCAATTAAAGCTTGACCTCTATGTCTGTTAACGTTTCTGTTACCCATAGCTCCGAAAGTTTGAATTTAAAGCATGTTCTAATTGGAACTCAATAGTTATGATTGGAATGTAGAAGTCACTAATTTTGCCCAGCCATTTCACCCGCATGAGTCCCGATCTCGAGGGAATATCGAGATAAAACGTAGCCTGTGTTATTCTAAGTTTCATCGCAATTGGTTCAGTAGTTTTTGCGTGAAAGAGTAACAAAGACACAAACATTATAGTTGCAAACTAATAATATTAGTTAGTGTATGAGCATTCATCTTGTTCTTTATTATTTTACTAGCTGTGCCCTGCGATTATCAGGATGTGTTAAATCAACCTTCTTATTAAATATCTCTTACTATTGAAAAATCGCATCAAAATGTGTTGCGTAGTTTTTAAGATGAAAGCATACATACAAACAATCAGACAGACAGACAGTGGGAAAAGACTTTGTTTTATTTTATACTAAGAATGTATTGATACGACTCGTTTTGGTAACGCACGGTAGGTAAGGCAGTATTTTCTAAAAGAGAAATCAATCAAAATCTAGAAACTGCTAAAGATGTGGTCTACGCTCTATCTATTCAGATAAAAAATAAACAAAAGAACGCAGTCAACGTTTAATAGGTATTATTTTTTAACACAGACAATTACCGTCTTGTATCGAAGTATATTCACTTCCTTATCAGACAAGTCGCAGTTGCTAGATAGGTAAGATATGAAATATAATGCCTTTATCTCCTACCTAAGTACTACCTTTCTATTCAATTCAAATAATATGTTTCAAACACTATATTATTCAAAATGGCATCTCATCTCTACCTACAGCAGCATGCAATTAAATAAACACAAAAACAACCATTGATTTGTGTACGGATTTTAACGTTAGCTAGTAGCCAACGCGCATGCGCGAGCTTCCGACTTGCGCAGTACAAACGTCAAGCTATTTCAGTCAAAGCTCGTCTCCGAAGAGAGCTTATCGCAGCCAAAAATTAACGCAAAAACTATAAAAATACAATAAATAATCATCAAAACAAATCGAAGTTAGAATAGTAAAAATGTCGCGGCGAAATAGTGTTAAAAGTTGAAAGAGTGAGAGAGCGAAATATTAAAAAAATTAACATGTGGTTTTACGATGCGTCAATGCGGTAGTGTGTGAAGTAAAATACTAAGATGGAGCCATTGATAGATAGAAATAACTTTGCCATAAGTGCTATGGTAACAGTGGCCACTCAGATTCTGTTCTTCACTATAGCATCGCTGTCTCAAAGCGATAAAGTGACAGATTTCACAGGAGGAGCTAATTTTATTATCATAGCATTGCTCACCTTCTTCCTCGGCCAAGGCAGCAATACTTTAAAGACGTATGATAGCAGGCAACTGATGGTGACTGCTTTTGTCTGTGTTTGGGGCCTAAGACTATCAGGGTATCTGATCTATAGGATATACCACATCGGGAGAGACAAACAGTTCGAAGATAGAAAGAGTAACACGTTGAGATTTGCTGTGTTCTATACATTCCAAGCGGTATGGGTCTATATGGTCAGTTTGCCTGTCATTATCATCAATTCGCCGCATCATTCCTACCCTAAATCCCCCAAAACGATGACCACTCTAGACTCTGCAGGAGCTGGAATCTTTGTCATAGGACTCCTAATCGAAACATACGCGGATCTCCAAAAATTCGCATTTCGACAAGAACCTTCTAATCAAGGGAAATGGTGCAACGATGGACTCTGGTCGATGTCTCGTCATCCTAACTACTTTGGTGAAATCGTTCTTTGGTGGGGCATATTCATAATATCGCTGAATATAATCGAAGGCGTAGAATGGATCGCGATACTGTCACCGTTATTTACGACAGCGATAATTCTGTTCTTATCTGGTATACCTTTGCTGGAACGATCGGCCGACGAAAAATATCGCGATAACCCCGATTATTTATATTATAAATTGTCGACGTCGCCTTTGATTCCGATACCGCCAGCTATCTACGTGGAAGTACCTCGATTCTTGAAATTCGTGATGTGCTGTGAATTTCCGCTGTACGATTCGACGAACGATGAGTTTCCGGCTCCGACCATCGTGACCGAGACAACCAGCATCTCGATTGTCCAATCACAGACATAGCTAACAAACGCCGCGCGCGAAAAGGCCGCGGCAAAGAGCGAACCATCTAAAAGTTATCCTAAACAGTTGTGATATTCGACCGACAAACCCCAGCTTAAGTTACCTGACTCCTTGCCTCTCAAACATAATAACACTGTAGATATGAACCTCTATAACACTTATATGGACAACATGAAGAAGAGTAAGAGGATAGCTTTAGATATTATTGACGATGCGAAAGATATACTTGAGGAGATAAATGTAAGAAATGTGAAATTAGATATAGAAACGGACGCAGTGCCAAGTACAAGTGATGAGAAGCCAAAACGACCTACAGAGTTTGTCAAATACGGTAAAATAACATTCAGTACGACTGCAATCCTGCACCATTACCCTCAGATGGCCAATGATTTTGATTCTCTTAAAGTAGCAACTAAGAAATCGGATCTTAATTTACTAGATGGCGATAAAAGTGAAAACAACAATGAAATTACGAAAGTAGAAGATAGAGATAATTATAATAATAACGATACTAGTATAACAAATGAGATAATAGACGTATTAAATAAACCTATTAAATTCACAGAAGAAAAGCTTGTATGAGAATCAGAGAAACCAAAATTTTAATTAAAATGGCTGCTAAAATAAGACATATCGCAACAAATATGAATATAATTAATAAGACTGGGAAGAGATATTAGAAAGAGAATAATGTCAAAGTAAAGTTGTTCATAGATAATAATATAAAGAGTTATCCTATTATGTTGATGCCAATGAAATTTTAACGCTGTTTTGAAGTCTATAGATTAGTTTAAAAGAATCCGTCTAAAGATATAGTATTATAGAATAGGAATATAATAATATATTATATGTTAAATATAGCGAAAGATATTATATGTAATATAGGTGAGTTTCAAATAAAGGTTCATTTAGTCGATGTTATTTGTTATTTTTTACCTTATTTTCGCCAAACTGCTTAGTATTAGATTAGGCGTCATGAGCAAATTGCATGTTTTTTTACTAAATTTATCGCGTTGTCGTAAGATTATAAGTGCCTTATCGATTAGATTAAGCCATCCATTTACGAAATTACTTACAGAATTTTTCATTTAAAATGTCTGGCTTTGGCAAAATAAAAGATGCTTGAATTGAAGTAAAACTCATTATACACCCCCTTAATGGGGGTATAATAAAAATATACTAATTATAATAAAGGCAACATGAACAAATTCTGACAAATAAGTTTTATTTCTTATCAAAATCGCGAAAACTGATAAAAAATCTATGCTTGGATTTTGTCTTTATTTTGTATTATGGCATGAATTAAAATAATATAAATCTAATTGCAATTTATCTTTTTATTTAAGACCTAAGGTATTGTTCTGTTAACCAGGAAAAATGCATTACTTATCGATCCACCTGAACTTGGTTGGGCAAGGAATACATTAAAGTCCTTGCAATCCAGAAAAATCTACTATTTTTAAAGAAGCCAAAGTAAAAAAACACTTTATTTATCCGGTTTTATCGCGTTTTTATTCATTATTTGAATACCTTGAAAAAGCCAACTGTAAAGTTGGCGAAAGCTCGGGTCAAATAATGAATAAAAACGCGATAAAACCGGATAAATAAAGTGTTTTATTATGCAAAATCGCGAAAACCATAGAAGAAATTAAGCCAAAGTAAAGTAAACACTACAAAATGTTATTTTAAAATCGGCTTAGCCGTTTCAGAGAAAACTGGTGACAGCAGCTGATCCCAGGTGAAGGTAATCTAAGATGTAGCGCGTTCATATAAAGAAGAAGGAAAACGGCAATGGAACAAGATCCGACCCGACTTCTTTATTAAGGACTGCACCGCTCTATTATAATAATAACTATAAGTACCTACTAATATTATAAAGAGGAAAGATTTTTGTTTACTTGTTTGTCTGTAACTAATATAAACTACATTATCATTCGATGTCAGTAGGTACCAAAGTATAGGAGCTCAGCATTAGATAGATACATGCAAATCTTAAGGATAATGTATTCATTCTATATTCGGACAATCAAGTCTTAGAATGTAAGTACCTACTTGCACTACTTCTTCCAAATATATGAAAGCACTTGGCTCGCTGCCATAATCAGAAAAACATTCACTATCAATAACAACGTAGGGATTCAACATAAATGTTCGGGAATAACAAGGTCGAGGAAAAATATTTGTGTATGCGTTGTTATTGCATTTCATTGAAATATTCGTTTTGGAAAGTCACAACTCGCTATGAGTATAGCGAGTTGTGGTTTTTCAGTATTCATTTTAATGATTTACTATTAAAATATGTTATTGTTACTTAATTACCAATATGCGGGTTCAAAACGCACTTTCCTTGATGAAAAGACACAACAAGTACTAACTCATATCATACAGATATTAAATATTTTGTATTAAAATTTATCTTGCTTAACCATAACCTAACCAACTCACTGCTTTAATAAATTGATACTAATAAATGGTAAGTATAGGTTTCGGGTTTTCTCGCGTAATGATAATTATTTATTGCATTTTTTCATTGCTTGACGTTTTGAGACCTTTACAGATCTCTTTTTAGGGTCTTAGACCCTAAAAAGGGGGACAAAACTGGGTTCTAGACTGAAAAGTAATTAGTCATTTTAAACTGTCTGATTACGGAAATTCTATGGCGCTTTTATTTAAGAGGATAGGATATTAAGTATATTCGGAATCTAATAACTCACGACATTAAGATGTGAATACTCAATAATTCACGACTTAAAGAACATTTGCCGTATATTCGGTACCCCTCCTACGAATGATATGCGCATTACTGCGCCATAGATCCCAGCATTGCGGCAACGCAGTGTCTTCAATTGTTACGTAGGTAAAGTTGAAAACACATTCTCCACCGTAGAGTTTTGATATTGCTTACAATTGGAATTTACTCAATTTTTTTGTTTTAATCGCGTCGTGTATATTGTTTTAGCATTGTTTTAATGCCCGACGTTTCGAGACCTTTACTGATCTCCTCTTCAAGTTAGGCAATGAGTTTAATTTCGATCCAACATCGCGACAGCAAAAAATAAAATTATGAATTGAAATATAAACTTATATTAATCTTATCTTAGTTTTTACCTTATCTTATAAACTTCATGTCATTTAACTTTTAAGCTGTGATCTAAAGATTATCAGGAATTGAATTTTGAACCGAACCGTTTTTGAGCTTGGAATGTAGGTAGAGCTGTGGATTTTGTAAAATAATTAAATAAACATCCTTACTTGCAAAGGATGTACACGTGTATAAGCATGTTTTAAAACTCTGTCTGTGATTGAATGATGACTATTGTATGTTTTTAAACTCCGTCCAAACGAGAAATACTGTTTTGGCGCTTATGAAACGTCGCAACTCGAGCTAGCTACCTACAGTAAATTAGACGAGTTTTAGTTTATCAATCCTTCACCGTGATTCCAGTGATGAAACGACTAAGATAATCCACGTGACCTCCTGCCCCATGAACTGGCCCGACGCGGAGCGGTGTACCGCCGTCACCTTCGGAGCAAACCTGGACGTGGAAGTAGACCTCATGGAGATGTGGGTGCAGTTCAACGGAGTGGAGCCCTGGGTGTCTGCGCTCGATAAGTTGGGAATTAAGGTAAGATACTTACAGCATTCTAATGTTAAATGGACCTTTCTTTTCATATAGTGGTGTGCCCCACCTAGTGTTGGAGTTGTCAGGTCGCGCTAAAGTCTTTAAATTGACCTAATTGATATCAATAACCGGCACTAATTGCTACACGTAGATTTTGAACGGAGAAGCTCGAAAAAATGTTTCTCCGCACATTAATATTTACCCATCTTTGGTTTAAGATAAGATAAACGGATGCAGATATGCCAACAAACTAATCAATAATTACCCGTACAAAATCCAATGGTTAAGTCAGTGCTGCTATAGCAGACAACAGGGCACTAACAAGTAATTTAGTAACTGTACACTAATTTTGTATTAGACAACACGGTGGTTAGTACGATAGATCGAGACAATATTTTTTTTAATTGACTGATAGAAACAAAACACGGTCTAGTTAGTCGGTAGGGTACTTACTAATGTCTTTGTTTATTAAAAACCCTGTTAAGCACTATAATTTAGACTGCGATCTATATTCAGTAATGGACTTGAGTAGCCCGGTGATAAGATAAATTGTTTGTTCTTATTTTCACCTGTAACACCATACCCCACTTCTGATTCCAGGACATGCGCCCACCCAGCATGTCAATGATGTCGGTGTGGCTGGTGATCGCTGCAGGAGTCGTCATCTCGATGGCCATGCTCGCCTTCGTGCTGTGGAGGTACTCCTGCTTCGATGATTACACCAGGTAAGTTGTTGATGATGACGATGATTACGCACATCAAATATGTTTAAGTGGTTGTGTCCTAGTGCAATGTTTTTTCACGGTGCTATAGTGCTCGGGACATTGTTAGCACATCTACCACCCTCCCAATCTAGTCAGCAATGCCCCGAGGAAAGAACTGGTCAATACGGCTAAGCCATGATTTTACCAAGTATTCATTCTAACTTCCAGGATGAAGAACTACAGCGAGACGGACAGCATTATCTCTGAGAAGCGAGACTTGGACCTGTATCCTACACCGCACCAGACTCTACCCCCTCTCTACAGCGACCAGTACCAGATGGGGCACGAAGCTACAGGTAACGCTAAAGACTGTCAGAATCGCTGCGGTTACTGAGATGGAGTCAGATGAATTTCTTAGTTATGACCGCTCCTTTCGTTCCAGTTTCTTTGCAATAAAAAGCAATTTAGGCCAGTTTCGCGTGTTTAATAGTGTAGTAGTAGCAATGCGTAAGAAATCAATAAAGATGGTGGCGAATTGTATTGCAACTCCATGGGAGCATTTATTAGTAACGCGCGTATTCCATGTTCGGCGCTTTTTATTTTCACTACACTCGTTATCTTTTGGAGAACCAAATTGTTAATATGCCACCGAAATTAAACAATTGACGCGTATTAAAACTAGGTTTCACGTAAATAAATAATCAGGAATACGTTCCGTCCACCAACGCGTTGCAAACAAAAGATCGACAATATTGTTAAGACCATCATAAATATGTCACAGTCGATGAATGACTCTTAAAATGTCAAAAGTATTATTGCATTTTTGGAGGTACGAGGCGGTGTGTAGTGTACTTAGGTACTTCCAACGGGAAGATGTTTCACCGGGCAGGTGGTTTTGCCCGGTAGGCCGCGGCCCGATGATGTCTCGTCGGTAGATGTGAGCTTATCTCAGAAATAAAGTTGATTGCGCCATTCAGGATTTCATACTAGCCAGTAACGCCATCTAATAAGTACTGTAGACGTCCGCCACAAATTTTGGGTAGCGTTAGTATGGTGATTTGTTTTAACTACCTTCCTTCTGATTATTATTCCTTCCTATTATCTACTGTAAGATTGAAATCAATTTTTTCTACTAAGAACTCCTACTCCTTCTGTATATCATCAATGCGCTACTATAATAAATTGCCCATGGATGGCTGCAATATGTCAGTTAAAAAAATATTTTATAAAAATCAAACTGTGCACACTGGCGTACCTACCTACTACGATACGCCATCTTATCTTAATAATAACTCCCTTATTTATAAAATATTATTTACACATGACTAAGTTATGTGACGTTTGTCTCTGTATGTACTATATGACTAACCCTTGCATATACCATTTTCAGTTGACATGAGTGGCTTTGAGAACAAAAGCTACATTCGTGAGACGATGTACGACTTCGAGTCGGACGAGGAGGTGGTTGCTCCCAGAGACAGGTAACACACGCTGCACCGCTTATAATGACGTTTTATATCATTGTTCATTTATTTGGGAAACATACAGAACTACAACAATTAAATTAAGTAATTATTGTTCATTACTGTGGCAAAATAATTAGTGTAGTATTATACTGCTAGTGACATGATGAGTGTGATTTCATATTTTATCGGGTCTTAATGGTGTGATTTAACTATATTTTTGAGTTCGTTGATTTTAGTACTTTAAAAAAAAACATTTTAATATATATATTCATTAACCCGGGAAGATATGAAATTATGTGTTCCAATAGTTTATTATAATTAGTGCAGTTAACTTTTTTCAGTAGCATAATGAGAGTAGTAAGCTGCTTTTAGTGGTATAATGTTGTTACTGCTTTTTGTTTTACGGCATGAGGAATAATAGTAGTTTATGCACCGAGGTACTAAAGTCCTGTCTTATATAGCGGGCGTCATATTGAATCCAAAGCGTACGAAGGACTCTAGAGGGTTAACTCCCGAGCGCAGCGAGGGTGTTAAAAACTTAACTCCTGAGCGAATCGAAGGAGTTATGTACCTAGAGTCCTGAGTGAAGCGTGGGATTTGAATCCCAAGATAAAGACAGACTTTAGTACCGAGGTGAATACTTTACTTTACACATCTACTGCGAGACAATAAAAGGGCTACAAAAATAAGCATTTAACTAACAACATAAAAATAGATTAATGCAACGTATGTGAAATATATTGACAGCTCTATATTAATTAAATTTAACAATGTTACATCAAAATGACGAAACCACACATCGGCCTTAGCTGATGAAAAAAAAAGTTGGGGCTTTATACTAACCAAAACTTTTTGCTTTACCCTTCCGGCCATGAAAATAGAAAAAAATAGCCCAGTTTTTATTTTTTTTATGTGTTAATGTCTAGGTGGCCAGTTCGAAATGGCCGTATGCTACCAGAACCTTAGTTCCAAATTTAAATTACTTTATGCCCTAGGTGCATAATGAGCACTTCATGCACCTAGGGAATAAAGAGTCGCTTTACGTTAACCTTTTTGGTCAAATAAAGTAACTTTGTAGAGCAGTAGGTGTGTAAAAATATTTAAATAGTGTAGTAATCTTTCATAATAATACATTTCGTGTACATATTACATTCACTTGTAATGTAATTTATTATAGATTTAACTTCGAGCATTACGTTACAATACTCCCAGCCTGACTGACGAGCATTCACATGTTATGTCGTATAATATATAACATTTTGGGAATTTTACGTCTGTGAAGTTCAACATTTTGGGAATGTAACATTTTGGGAAATTCAACATTTTGGGATTCTTAATTTTAAATTACTAACATTTTGGGAATACAACAATTTGGAAATTCAACATTTTGACACTATATTAAGTTCACGCTTTCTCACAGCTTCAACCAAAACCTTCCCAAGACAAGGTTTGCTGTATGCTCATTCCGCACAATATATTACAGGTTCACAAGTGACGTGTAGCCGCTACAATAACGCTTTTGGTACGTTTTCATGTTTTACATTACAATCACGCTTTTTAGTGCGTTCCCGTTTATACTACAATCTTGTTTGGAGCATTCTAGTAAAGAATCAGGCGTTTTGCTGCGTCGCGTCCCCCGTATATACAATACAATCTCGTAGGTACATAATAACGCGCTTTTTGGTCTATTTTTAGTTATGCAATCACGCGTTTAGTACATTTAATATATTCAATCACTTGATTACGCGTTTTGGGGCATTCGCGTATTCTATCAAGCGTTTTGGTGCATTCCCCTATGTTTTGTATTTATAAATGTAAAATTTTATGTTTTTTTTTTATAATTTCAGGACTAGTGGTAGTATAACTCCGAGAGATTACACTCGCATAGCGTAAACTATACAAATAATACTCTACAAATAATTATTATAGTTATAAATTGAATTATAAATAAATTATATATGATGTACCTATATATATATAAATATAAAACTTAAATAAGTTTATATATGAAATAGGGTTTAACGCTTAATCTTGAACTCTAGTATAAATTTTATATAATCAAAATTAAAAAATACAATTTTGGTTTTATCAAAATCGAGCATTTTTTACTATTTCTTCAGCCATTTATTTTTGTTTCTTCTTCTTCGGTTTTAGCTCTAAAAACCTATTTCAAAAATGTATCCTGCATATTTACCTGCTACCTATTACAAACAACTTCTTAAAAAATGAGATGTATATATAAATTTAATTAAAGTATACTAATTATAATAAGCATATATAAATTTTATGCATAATAAACAAAAGGTTGTAAAAAATGACAGGTGTTATTTTGAAATAGAACATAAAATTAATAAATAAAATGTTGCCAAAGTTTATATTTTGTGTAAATTTTCCCATTCTTGTAATCTGTGCTAATTTAAATCTAAATTAATAATGCTGAAGCTAAATATAATAACATGAAATAATTATAATGGTGTTATAAATTCAATTTTTAGTTACAAATTGTATTTATAATATACATATAACTGTAAATTATTTATCATAAATATTAAAAATTATCGCAAAAGGTTTTTAATTTATTCGACTCTAGTTTTGGCATTATAAGCTTAAGGCGTGGGTTTCATTGGAATTTCTAAATATACCTTTATAAAAATATATGTCGTGGTTCAAAAAACCTAATGAGGAAACTTTCGGTGAAAAACACGATAAATGCAACTCGGCTCGTCAAAAAAAAACTCAGAAAGGAACCATTTCTTTAGTAAAATACTACTTACGTCGTATTCAGATAATATTACGTCTGTATTCAGATAATATTGGACTTTTATTTATATATAAAAAAGTAAAATCTTAGGTGTTATAATATTTATAAAGGATGTGTTTGATTAACAATTCTAAAGTATGAAATATGTTATGGTTGTAACATATTTACAATATTAAACATTCTCGTTTTCTGCTGTCTGGCGTCGTCGTCCAAGGCAAAGGAATATTTTTACTCGGTACTGCAAGAGGGCCTTAAAGCTTTTTAACATATTCCTGTTCTAGGTAGATCTCAGGTGATTTATAAAAACAATGCGTCATTAAGTCAAAACTCAAAACTACATTAGATTTTGCAAAAGACATGTATCTAGTGCATTATGTATCTGGTGCATTGTGTGGTTTGGGTGAAGTGTAACTTCACCCAAACTACATAATGCACTAGACTCTAAATTTATAATGATATCATTAATAAGGAAGAAATATTTTATTGAGATACGGAAACCCAATTTTTTGCATGCATTTTGGCAATTTTAAGCAATATTTTACTATAAAGATATACATGGGGAGAACTGTATTCCCGGGCCACAGCTCACGCTATTCTGGGAAACAGGGTAACTTGTAATTGTATTGTTTGATATGTGCTAATAAATCATTTTCATTTTTTCATTTTCATTTTCAAGTGATTTTTATAACATATCGAACTAATTATATATAAGTATCCAATCACTTAAACTTTCCTAAAACATATTTTTATATAATATGCCAAATGTTTCCTACTGCTTAGCTAGACAGACGCATACAAACATATTTGTATTTAGTTGTAAAATAATGAATAAATGTATGTATTATTATAATAGAAGTATTATTCGAAAATTATCAAAATTCAAATTTAAATAGAAATTCCGTAATGACAATGAAAAGCTCACATCCGATCAAGCGGTTCTCCCGATTTCTATGAAATGATAGCTAAAATTACGGAACAATATCGAAACTGGTTCATTTGTTTTTAATGACAAATGACATAAGTAAAACTTACTAGGTTACCCAATTTTGTTTTTAGTGGTTTAAATATTAAATATTATATATAGAGAGGCACCTGTGGCGTAATTGGATGCGCGTTGACTCGGATGTCAAGGGTGCAGGTTCAAGTCCTGTCGGTGCAAATTTTTGGAATGCATTTTTTTTAAATCAGTTAAGTATCCAAGTTAAGAAAAAATAAATATAAAATCAAAGTAATATAAATGAAACATTATTTACCATGTAATCCATTAAATATAATCTAAGATAATTATCATAGTTTTAATGTATCACCTAGATGTAAAGCAATGCAAATATTAAAATTATTTCAACCTATTTAAAAACTTGCCGTAATGTTTTAGGTTCTATTCCTAAATATGTAATTTAATTATAAATATACAATCCAACACTACTAAATAAATTACATAAATTTTAAATAATTAACTTAAAGTATAATATAAACTAGCTGCGACCAGCGGTTTCACTTGCGTAAGTACCTATCCCGTGGGGATATCGGGATCAAAAGTAGATTATCTTCTTTTCTAATGTATCGTCTATCTCTATATCAAAATCAGTTCAGCAGTTTAGGCGTGAATACGTAACAAACACCTACCGACTTACTTTCGCATTTATAACATTAGTATGGGTAAAAACTAAGTTAAAGTCAACCTTATATTTAAACCTAAAATAACCAAAAAAACTATGTTGTTGTGATTATTAATTTTAGACATTTTAATTTTTGTTTTTACTTTAAATTTATTTTTGTATTCATTTATGTTTGACGTGATTTTTTTAATAAACGGTTACCACGAAATACATCTGACGTTTCAATCACCCCTTACTTAATAAACAATGAATATGTAAGGAATGAATGGGGAAACCTGTTGTACTTTGGACCCATTTATTGTTTTTAACGTTTATTTTAAAAAAGACTGCCGTATGAAGTATCAAAGCATTACATGTGTTTCTGCGATCATCAATGTAGGTATATGTCACCGGAGTAATAGTAGTTTATGCACCGAGGTACTAAAGTCCTGTCTTATATAGCGGGCGTCATATTGAATCCAAAGCGTACGAAGGACTCTAGAGGGTTAACTCCCGAGCGCAGCGAGGGTGTTAAAAACTTAACTCCTGAGCGAAGCGAAGGAGTTATGTACCTAGAGTCCTGAGTGAAGCGTGGGATTCAAGCGCCCAAAATAAAGACAGGCTTTAGTACCGAGGTGAATACTCTACTTTACACATCTACTGCGAGACAATAAAAGGGCTACAAAAATAAGCATTTAAACAAAAAAATAGATTAATGCAACGTATATGAATTATATTGACAGCTCTTTATTAATTAAACTTAACAATGTTACATCAAAATGACGAAACCACACATCGGCCTTAGCTGATAAAAAAAAAAAGTTGGGGCTTTATACTAACCAAAACTTTTTGCTTTACCCTTCCGTTCATGAAAATAGAAAAAAATAGCCCAGTTTTTATTTTTTTTATGTGTTGTGTCTAGGTGGCCAGTTCGAAATGGCCGTATGCTACCAGAACCTTAGATCCAAATTTAAATTACTTTATGCCCTAGGTGCATAATGAGCACTTTATGCACCTAGGGAATAAAGAGTCGCTTTACGTTGACCTTTTTGGTCAAATAAAGTAACTTTGTAGAGCAGTAGGTGTGTAAAATAAATTTAAGTAGAGGTATAAACTTATTGTTCTTTCCTAGGAAATTTATAAGCTTTCGTAGGATTCTAAACGAGAGAGAAATTGTATTATTTTACGATCACATTTTCGCAAATTTATAAACGTTTCTTATTACTTTAAGGTGACTTTACATTGACTATATTTAAAGTCAAATAGAACATTGCAAACTATGACTTTTCGACGGTTGAAAAATAAAATAGACAAGGACAAAATATTGCTTTACACACGTCTACCTACTACTCTACAAAGTTACTTTATTTGACCAAAAAGGTCAACGTAAAGCTAGTATTTATTTCCTAGGTGCATAAAGTGCTCATTATACACCTAGGGCATAAAGTAATTTAAATTAAGAACTAAGGTTCTAGTGGCATACGGCCATTTCGAACTGGCCACTTAGACAAAATACGTAAAAAAATAAAATCTGGTCTTTTTTATTTCGACGGAAGGGTAAGGCAAAAGGATTTAGTTAATATAAAGCCCAACATTTTTTTTACATCAGCTAGGGCTGATGTGTGGTTTCGTCATTTTAATGTTAAATTTAATTAATAAAAGGCTGTAAATATACTTCATACACGTTGCATTTATCTATTGTTTTGTTGTTAGTGAAATGCTTATTTTTGTAGCCCTTTTATTGTCTCGCAGTAGATGTGTAAAGTAGAGTATTCACCTCTGTAACAAAGCCTGTCTTTATCTTGGGCGCTTGAAGTAAAGCGTGGCTTTACTCAGGACTATGTACATAAGTTTATAATACCCTCGCTGCGCTCGGGAGTTAACTCTCTAAGGTCCTTCGTACGCTTTGGATTTAGATATGAGACGCCCGCTATATAAGACAGGGCTTTAGTACGCACCTCGCTGCATAAAATACTATTAAACGTCCGCAGTTTCCCCGCATGATTGACACTACAGTAGGGTTATCATCATAATAATAATAATAATAATAAGCCCGCAGGGCACCTTGAGGCGAGGTGCCGGGGAGTAGCGACCCCGCGGGTTCCCGAGTGCTCCAGGGGGAAGTCACCGTTCCTCACCTCCGGCTTGCCTTAGTTGGCTGGTCGGAGTGAACACTGACGAGGAAGCGGTCCCCCGCCTTTGGCTTGCCTTTACCGGCCGGTCAGAGTGGAGTCGCGAGAGCAGAAATGCTCGGAGGATGGACACCTCACGTCAGTGATGAGTTGGCCCGCTCACTGGCATACCAGTGATGACTTAAAATCCAGGGAGGTATATCCATCCTTCAGCCACTCACGTCCCTGTTGCTCCCTTGCTGTAATTTGCTCAGCTGATTAGGGTAGCCCAGTTTGTGAGTTGGCGAGTCTCCGTCTGCCATTTTTACGTGTTTATTAAACATTGTTACGGCAGGCGCCATAATCACCATAGTTCCCCCAGTAGCCAATCCACTACCATCACGTCACTATAGCCCATTTTGTTTTCATCCGTAGATTTGTCAATAGTTCTATCCGATCCGGTGGTTGTCCTTTGCTACATTTTATAGTGCAGACTGGGATAATCGTCGGCTTGGTGTCCACTTCATTGTTTGCGAGTAAAATTGTTATTGAAAAGGGCCTCTACGTGTTGGCTTCGGCTCCACGCACGCCTTCCAAAGGTCCGGGACTCCATAGCCCCGTGATACTGGACGTATAACAGACATAATAATAATAAATAATAAATCCTGTGACGAACACACAGCGCCATCTAGCCCCGTGGTAAGCTGCTAAGCTTGTGTTACGGTGGCTAGACAACGGATATACTACTTATATTTATTTTTCTTTTGTAAATACATACATATTATACATAGAAATACGCCCAGACCAGATACAAATATTTATTTATAAGCATAAATATTTGCACCCAGCGGGAATCGAACCCGCAACCTTCTGTATTGCAGCCAAGCGTTCGCCCAACGCGCCACAGAGGTCGTCAAACGTCGTCAATCATACCTCCGAATTTCTGCAAATATTTCCGGGAATCTCAGGATTCGGATAATTATTTGTAAAATTTAGAAGATTATTTGGTTCTTTTGCTTTTATTCCTATAATTTAGATACTTCAATGTAAGCTTGAAAAGGTAACACATACCCGCTCTTTCCCAAATGTAGCACCTAATTGAAACCGACTGCGCAACGCAAAGAAGTAGTAAGTGTTTACAGTCTATGAATGTTCTACCTATGTTTTAAATCAAGAATTTGATTGATTGATCAGCATCATTTTTTTCAGGAGTTTTCTTTTAACCACACGGTAACCCTAAAGACCAGCGTCCTCTATTTTTAACCAGAGTTCGCAAAGATATCTAAGTATAGATCGTTAGATAGATAGGTATGTATAAATATACCTACATAATCAGCTAGTAAACATTACAGAATGTGTGAGTGACGTGTCTCAAGCTCCTTCATACATTGAAGCCACGGCTTACGGGTGGTTTGCCTATTCTGATAACTAGCCTATCTTTACATGTACATAAAAAAGGAAGAACATAAAAAAAAAAAATAGTCTAACGAACTCTATTAACCTTTGGAGCGCTTAATAGGCCTATGTCAAAGCTATTAATAAAACAGGTATAGTATTGAGAATTTTTACTGAATAAAATACTATCGTAATCATTATAGCGAGTGGCAGAATAAAAGAAAAAATAAAAAAAATCTTTCCACCCGGCTACCCATGAAAATTAAACTTTCCGAACAGCGCGAGTGGACCTACCCTAGCGAACATTCTTATCGAATAACGAAATCGCCAATCGACAGATTTTTTTGTATGAAACTGACATAAGCTCGCGAAAAATCAAGCGTGACCTTATGTCAATTTCATACAAAAAAACTGTCGATTGGCGATTTCGTTATTCGATAAGAACGTTGGCTAGGGCCGCAGGAGAGATGAAAAACTCATTTTCCGGCTTTAGTCGCGTTGTTAACGTAAGAACGGCATTGCATCAATGCTGACAGGGATTTCTGACGTCCCGTCCTATAATTTATACGAGTATACTATATTAAAGCTATTAAAACCAAAATAATATGAGTTTTATTTCAATACGAAGTCGCGAAAACAATATTTTCTTCATCTTTACTTCAGTACCGCCTTACGTAGGTATCACCAGAATAGAACCTAATGATACCAACCAAGGTCAACTCATCTTAAGTATCTGCAGATAGATAAGCAGATAACAGTAATTGCGATCTTTACGTATATGTACCTACATACATCACTGACGTTTTACATAATTAGCACGGCACTGTGGCGTATTAATTAACATTTTACTAAATTTCCTACTAATTTTCTACGGAAGTTAAGATCAAATTTGACAGTGAAGATGTGTTAACCTTAGAAAGCAGTGTAAGTAACAATTTTTTCCGTTTTTTTCCTTCGTCCCTAGGAGAATTGGTGTCAGGCACGCGGCCGACCGTAAAAATATTACCAAGTATATTTGCAGTAGGTAGGTATAGTCCATAATGAATTACTTACTGTGCCGACTCCAAGTAGTTTGGTGTTTCAACGAACCCCTGGCTTTAAGGGAGAGGGATGTAGAGAGGGACCGGAAATAGCTCAGATGAAATGTATGTCCCTAATATTTTTTTCAGTTTTAATCGCTTGCTTTTAACTAACCATTTTATCAATGCCTTCGAGGGCTTTTCAGACCTCGTCCTCAGGGGTAGGCGGTGTAGTAGTTTAAACTTTTTATCATTTTGACATGAGAAAATCACCCACCATGCCTATACCACTCGGTGAAAATCTCCAGCTTCACCTGGGGGCCAAGGGTTTTCGGTGGATTTTTTTAATTTCTCCTTCTAGCCTCGAAAACGCTCGTAATTAGGCCGGTGCAGCTTCTGTGAAAGACGAGTCAGAACCGGATCCACTACCATCTTTCTACACTTAGGTAAGCGTACTACATCTTAAACAGCATCTTTATTTATCTGATTAGGAAATGGTGTCACACCCAGCTGGAAGAGAGGTTGTTATGCGAAGAAGGCGAAATTTAGCCGTAAGTAATTATCATAATAGGTAATTAAATATTTTGTCCTGCCTTACTGACTGACTGACTGATAGATCAACGCACAGCCTAAATCGCTGAGGTTCGCTGAATTATGTAAATTAGTACAAAGCTGATATTTGGAAACTATGTATTTTCTTTGTAATATTATGATGTAGGCAGGCAAAGTGGCTTCGACATCCACGGTTATCAGGCCTTGCGCTGGTGAAACCACGGGTATATTATAATAAGATCTAGACTGATTTTTCAAGAACTGCTTTTTAAAAATCTGCACCCGACAGGAAACTGCAACCTTAACTTTCCGTGTCTTGCGCTCACCAATTAGTCTTCAAAGTGTACGTAACATCTTTTTAAAATAGAATCAAGATCTAGATAAGTCTAAGCAGCAGTCGTTTTGTAAGCAAAAGATGAATAAATTGAGTTCAGTATCAAGGTAGGCTGCAGTACCATAGTGGAGAATAGCTGCGAGGCGCACGAACTATTAGGTAAGCTGTGATAGTAGGTACCTAGTACATAAAATAACACCTTAAACTTCCCAGACTTCATTCTCTCAATTTTCCAGACGACAATAATAATAAAAAGGATGTAACAAGTATAACTAAATTAAATTTCTAGACACTACAGTTTAAGATGTTTAGAGCATTTAACTGTTGCAATGTTAACAATCTCATTCGAGTAGTTAAGGGGAAAGGAAACCCACTCGTTCTCCATACACGCGTAAATGACTGTTTCTTCCCTGGATAAAGACATATTATATTACTACTTAATTTATTTTTATCCATATTCTAACTTCTCTATAAGTAGGTTTTATAAGTACCAATTATAAAGTTTGAAAAACGTAGGGGCATAGATATGCCACTATGTTTTTTTGTGTCTGTCACGAGGCAGATACTACGAAGGATAAATATAATGGTAATCTAATTTCTGTATTAAATTCGAAAAAAACATGTTTCACGGTCACACAGCACCAACATTTTTTCAAAGGGTTACTAATAGGGGTTAAAGTATGTAATTGCCGTTTTATTGCAATAGGTTCTTTGAATTGACATAGAATCTTCATGGTTTGAGGTTTTCGAATGAAACTTTTTTCAAATGGTTTCTGTGATGTTCTTTTTTTAAAAAATGTGAAACCTTTGAATATCGACTTTCAATTGTTTTTGTTATTCAATTTAGACAAGAAAGATGGATACTGCGAAAATTCGAGTGATTTTTGAATACGAGTTCCGACGCGGAACTAACGCGGCAGAAACAGCCCACAATATCAATGCTGCGTTTGGAGAGGGGTCTACTAATGAACGCACCGTGCGATTTTGGTTTAAACGCTTTCGTGATGGAAATTTCGACTTAAAGAACGAGCCACGAGGAAGACCGCGCACACAGGTGAATAACGATGAATTAAGAGAGATAGTGGAAGCCGATCCTAGTCAAACTACCCAGGAATTAGCGGCATGGTTTAACGTTACCTTACCCACTTTATTGACTCACTTGCGTCAAATCAATAAAATAAAAAAATACGAAAAATGGGTGCCTCATGATTTGACTGATCTGCAGAAAGAAACGTGTGTTGAAACTTGTGTTGCCTTGTTGAACCGGTACAGAAATGAAGGAATATTGGATCGAATTGTAACATGTGATGAAAAGTGGATTCTTTATGATAACCGGAAAAGAAAAATGCAATGGCTGACCCCAGGTCAAATGCCACAACAGTGTCCTAAAGCAAAACTTACCAATAAAAAGGTAATGGTAACTGTTTGGTGGTCTCAGCATGGTGTTATTCACTATAGTTTTCTTCGATCTGGTCAAGCAATTACGGCAGATGTCTATTGTGCCGAACTCCGAACCATGTTGACAAAACTAGCAGTAAAACAGCCCCGACTCATGAATCGATCTTCACCATTATTGCTCCACGACAACGCGAGACCTCACACAGCACGAGAAACCATTTTGACCCTTCAGGAACTGCACTTAGAAACCATTCGTCATCCTCCGTATTCACCAGACCTTGCTCCAACGGACTACCATTTTTTTCGTGATTTGGACAATTATCTACGTGACAAGAAGTTTTCTTCCCAGGAGGCAGTACAAAATGCTTTCACACAGTTTGTGCAGTCTAGATCGTCGGAGTTCTATCGCAAAGGCATTAATAACCTTCCCATTAGATGGCAGCAATGTATAGATAATAATGGCAACTATTTTGATTAAATAAATTTGTTAAAAATTTAAAAAATAAACAATTAAGATTTTCAGTACAAATCGGCAATTTCATACTTTAACCCCTAATATTTCTACATATTATTATATTCGAGTGCGTTGGGCAGATATAAGTTTTATGTTTAGTATACCTACACATATTTATATTTTTAGGGGACTGATTCTCCGCCAGTCCCCAGTCCCCTCGCTACCAAGACTATTGTTACATAGGTACCTAGTCGAAACGTCAAAGTAAGAGATTATAAAAATAACAATACGCGAATTAGACCCGGGTAAAATATTAATATGAGTACAAATCATGTGAGTTCCAAGTTTCCAAGTTTAATGGCAATAGGTTCAGCGGTTTTTACGTGATTGAGTAACAAACACACATACATACATACTCACAACTCACAAACTTTCAGCTTTATAATATTAGTAGGATACTCTAATGTATTTATGCAGCGAGGAACAGTCGACTAATGTTTGTGTGGAGAATGAATAGGTATCCTATCCTCTTAAGGAACAGTTTAGCCAGTCATTTGTCATTGTGAATTAGATGCGGGTGAGGATCGGTCCTCAGTGGTTGATATGGATACAAAGGACTTTGATCCTTAAAGGCTGTACTGAAAGAAAAAGTGAGTTTAAGAATAAATTAGGTAATAGAAAGATACTATAAGGTATGTGACTTAATTTCACAAATTTTAATAAAAAAATACATTCGTTAGAAATCTAACATTGAAAAATAAATCAAAGGATTTATATATATAATCATTATTATATTTATAATTCACCTAGGTAAATATTTTACGTACTGATTTTTGGAGGATACAAGTAGGTACCTAGTTTTTGTTAGTGTTTTCAAAAGCAAAGTTAATTTATAATAAGTAAGTAAAATATAGAAAAGGTCAACAAATAGGTATACCTACATTTGACCTACATCACCTACATGTACCTAAAGCAATGTAAAAAAAATAATAAAGTTAAGTGTTTTTGAAGTATTTTTCATTCTAATTTTTCACTTAGGAACCTTTTAACCAAAAAGAAAACTTTTACTTACAACAGTTTAGCAAATGTACCAACTTTTGCATTTATCATTTACTAGCTGCGCCCCACGGTTTTATCCGTGTAGGTCCAGTTCCCGGCTGTTTCGACAAATAGAAGCCTTTCTTCTTCTCCAAAGTCTTATCTATTTCTATATCAAAATTCATCAAAATCGATTGTACTGTTTAGACGTGAAAACGTAACAGAGTTACTTTCGCATTTATAATATTAAAAAGGATTAGGTAACAGATGTAAGTAGGTAATATGTATTAATTATCTGACACAAATTTTACATTAACTAATTAATTTAAATTTTATTGTAGCAGTTTCTGACAACACAATAGAAGTCAACTAATTCAAAGATGACTAACATTTTGTACTTGAAACAACATACAATAAAGTCTAATGACTACACAGACTCAAATGAATCATAAAAACTAAACTACAAAGAAAACATGGCACAATTCACTACAGATAAGAAATTTGAGACATTTGAAGATTTTGACAGAGTGTACGATGAGTGCTTAAATTATTTACGTGACGAAAACGTTCAAATCGATCAAGAACTGAATGATTTCAACAGAAAAGTTCCAAGCCATGAAATTATGAAGAAAAAAAATAATCTTAAACTAGATTTGCATGGAACAAATGCCATCATTGAAGAAGAGACGAGTTTTTTTAATGATGACAATCAAAATAATGTAAGCGTTGATGAAAAAAATCAGATCAAAAGTTTTGTAAGCAATGAAAACAATCAAAATAATAAAGAAACGATTGCTTTAGAAAACGAAGATCCATATTATGAAGTTATAGAAGAAAAACCAAAACCGAAACCTTATTTATTTAATGAAAATAATAATATTGGTCATTCTCATAATTTTGCTGAAGGAAATCCAGATTATAAAACCATTGAGAACAATCATAACCCTAAAAGCAATTCGCACGATGAAAATAAATCAAAACTAATAGATAATAGAAACACTGATTTAAACAAAGAAAACAGTCTCAACGACAAAGAATCAAAAGTATTTCAAGAGGAAGAACCACATGTTAACGGCGTAGAAGAAAGAACTCTATACCAAGTTGAAAATGAACTAAAATCAAATGACAGTATAGACTCCGTTCTTTCGGAGTCAAGAACTGATAGGCTGAGGAAACTATCGCATCAACTGCCTAAAATAATAATAACGCAAAGCAATTCTAGTTTAAATGTTAGACGTCATGATGATGTTAAGTTTAGTGAACTAAATAATAATAATTTTGTAAATGTCGAAAAGAAGTTTAATGAGAGAAGAGGAAGTAAAATTAGTAAGTGTAAGGAGTCTAACGGGAAGAAGAACGGGAAATATTTTAACATGTAAGTTTAGTTTTCTATTAACCTTCTCTTCATCATCATTATTATAATCACTACGTCTAGTGGTGTAGCTAACCTAATGCTAGAGTTGTCGGGTCGTTTTAAGGCCTCTAACAGATGCAACGACTGCTATCAGAGATAACAACCGGGACCAACTGTTTAATGTGCCTTCCGAGGAAGCCCGAGAATATGTGTTTAATATTAACTATCCCTACAAATAGACTCAGTTTTTTGAGCGTATTCCACTGGTCAGATGGTTTAATAAAATATACATAATTAACGAGCGCATAAGTACTGCTCTAAACTGTAGCTCTAGCTAGTACGAGTATGGACCCATACTACTCTCTCAGCTTAGTCAACCCAGTCCAGCGGAAGGAATTATAATTATAGTGCAAACCTTAGTCTGGATTCAACGCATCATCATCATACTTCAGTTACATTCAGTTCCTTTTTTCTTGGGAACCCGGGATCCGTTCTCCTATTTTTACGGCTCTACTTAGAGCTTTAGCACTGCATAATCGTCGGACTACGTTTTACCCAGCAACTACCAGCCCCGTCCGAAGCCCTACGGCGAACACCCCAAGCGGCTGGTCTGCAAGGGAGGAGTCGAGAATGTGGCGCTCATCAGCAACGTGCCTTTCGAGAGGATACGACTCCTGAACGATACATTTCATACTCTGGTGAGTGTGGGCAATCTATAGAATGTTGACACACTAGCAAATATAATTTATTATAGTATGTATGTATGTTTGTTTATAATATAACGCGGGTTTAACCGTAGAATTCAGCTATGATAAATAAATAAAATTCTAAGTCTTGACTGATTGATTGATTGACTGAAGTAACTTAAAGGCTGACCTAATATCGCAAAGCTCAAACCGCTGGCGGCATGAAATTTGGGGAGTGTCTTCTTTGTCATAGGTTGGTCATCCACTAGAAAAGGGTTTGTTTTAAGAAATCCTGTGGGATAAGCACTTAAGCATTGTCACAATGCCATTTCTACGTTTCGGACCCATTACAGACTTCTTTTTCAGGGTAGACTTAGCCTAGGGTAGACCTTAGGAAGGAGTTCTAATAACTGGAAAATGACCTTTATTTTAAAATAAATAAAATGTCTTCAGATAAACCTCCGCTGGCGTTGGATAGTGACGGGCACGATAGTGGTTCACTTCGCGATCTGGCTCGTGTTCGCCGTGTTCTGGTACATCGCTGCGTACGCGCACTACGACTTCGAGCCCAACCCGCCAGCCAAGACCTGTGTCACCGGCGGACATGACTTCCTCACCATATTCCTAGCTAGTGTTGAATCTCAGGTATGTAAATAATCAGTCTAACGACTAAAATTTCCATGCTTTGTAAAAATACTAGAACGACTTGTAACATTTTGTAATGTTTAACGCTAATGTTTACCGTACTGTATTTTTACCGTATTTTTGGAAAATAAACTATCTGAATCTGCCAATTTAATGAATTCAACAGCATACATTGACCGTACACACCGGACCACATTGGACCGTTGTACATTAAAACCGTATTAAAATACTCTCTCAGAAAATTTGTTAGTGTGTGATGAGTAAAGTAATACCTAACTAAGCAAGTATGTTTGATATTCACGCAAAAACTAGTTGGAGATCTGGATTAACACATACTTATATAATATAGGTTACTTTATATCCCGTCCCGGTGAAAACGCGGGGCGCGCAACTAGTTAGTCATATTATTAACATGGAAAGCATAGGTAATTGATATATTTAAAATTAATATTATACCAACTCATAAACTAAAGCAATCATTGAGCTTCAAAAATGACATTTACTTTAGAAACGTTACCTACTTTAATCTCTTTGGTTTCATAGCGTGTACAAAAGAAAACGTAGATTTTCCGTTTGTCCCATCAAATGGTAAAAATAACCCACTAAACATTTAACAATCAATTTTGATTAAAACTGGTAGGCAAGTATCTAAATAGTCCAAAATGCGAGTGAATCGTCCCACACCTCGCTCGTGGCAACTGATAGGATAATGTGCTCGCAATCTAGCTGCTGTCTTCTCCACTGTCAATTAGTGGACGATATTTCGACTAATACATCTTGGGTTTAAGTCACATCACATATTATAAATAGAATAGAAGACATGACATGTATTGACAACGAAACACACAAAAGAACAAATACAAAACACAATAGACACAAAAACTAGCAAGAAATATGAAGAGAAAAATAATAATTTATTTGTAAATTATTTCATGGATTGCTCCGCTCCTGTTCGTCGTAGCGTGATGTTATATAGCCTCTAACCTTCCTCGATAAATCTATATCTATACTTCTATACTAATATTATAAAGCTGAAGAGTTTGTTTGATTGTTTGTTTGTTTGTTTGAACGCGCTAATCTCAGGAACTGCTGGTCCGATTTGAAAAATTCTTTTTGTGTTTGATAGTCCATTCATCGAGGAAGGTTATAGGCTATATTACATTACGCTACGACTAATAGGAGCGGAGCATCCATGAAAAATGTTGCAAAAACGGGAAAAAAATCACCCTGTTCCGAGATTCTGTCGCGTGCGCTGAGTAAACGGTCAGAGTTACATAAAAACCATATATGAGAGAATTCTTCCTCTAAAAAGGATCTAATAAATAGTCCGCGACAGCATATGTCTAACTCTTAAGGTTGACTAAATATAACATCTTTTAGAGTAATTAAATTTATTGTAGAACAATGCATTGTTTCCGAAGGTAATTTTGTAAATATGATATTAATCCTTATCCAAATAAATAC
The DNA here is from genome assembly GCA_949358125.1 of Idaea dimidiata. Lineage (NCBI taxonomy): Eukaryota > Metazoa > Arthropoda > Insecta > Lepidoptera > Geometridae > Idaea > Idaea dimidiata. The sequence goes on along the minus strand of OX442334.1, from coordinate 24,229,056 downwards.
GTTATTCATTAAAAGTATTTAATTTTAAACATAATTGTCCTTAACATCACTTGATTTCAATGAATATCTCACGAGATATTACAGTTTTAAAATAACTCCACAATAAATAATTACTAAGTACCAAGCGTGCATATATACACGTAGCGGGCGACGATGATGAGGGTGGCCAGCCAACTCTGTGAGGCATCATGCCGCGCGGCTCAATCGGTCGGCTCCATGCGAGACGGTTGTGTCACCAAACTGCAGTGCTTTTTAAAAATTCTTTTGCAATATCTCATTGTACTTTTGATTCCTAATATTTTGTTTTATGTTGGTATAATTAATATTATAAAGAGGTTACGTTGGTAACATGTATGTATGTATGTATGTATGTATTTTGGGGGTCATCTCAGAAACACCTAGACCTATTTCAAAAATTCTTTTACTAATAGAAAGCTACATTATCCAGATATGACATAGGCTACTTTTGATCCCGATATTCCCTCGGGATCGGGACTTACGCGAGTGAAACTGCGGGACGGAAGCTATGAAAAATAAAGTCGTGTATTTCTAACTCAACAACCCGTGAACCGATATGAGTGAAATTTGTACAGGGTTGGGTTAGAGGTAGAAATAATATACATATAGGGTACTTTGAATGATCGTACGGGTTAAGCAACACTTGGTACAACATACGTTGTTTAGTTTTAATAAAGAAAATATAGGTAGGAGAACGTAGGTTGATTTTAATCATAAAATTTCGGGTAAATTAAAAACAAATTCACCTAGCGTTCAAAAATAGAATGTCGTTGGCAGTCACTTCATAGTTGCGACGCGGGTTAGTTCGTTTTAACCCCGTGGCGTCGTTTTGCTTTCAAACACTTCGGAAAGCTAGAATCTATCGTAGGGAAGCACCAGTTTAGTGTTCGCGTTCGATAATCGCGTTTGCCCGCGGATTTGGACGAGGTCTGTCGGCTGCTGGCGAAGGAGCCGCTTGGAGTCCTGTTGGTTTGTGCTACGATCGTGGGTAAGAACGGACCGACGGTGAGTTGACAATCCCTAGGGAAGTTCGAAGGTCGCGTTTCGTGTGCACCCTGCGAGAGGAGACTCCAGAAAGTCTAGGTAAGTGGATTCTTCTGTTAGCACCCCGACAGATAGTACCTTTCGCTCGACCTTTGATCGCGGCACCCATTTGTGCAAGGAACATTTGATTTGCGTGCTTTCCTAATCATAAATAATAAATACAGTCCGCTTTTATATTGTACATTGTTTTTGGTCCTTCGAGCCGGATATTAGTTGATAGGCGTGCCTAGGAGATGATAAATTTTTCGTTGAAATTATCGTTAATTGTTAATTTTCGTATTGAAGGTCAAATTGAAAAAAGTGTGGTTGACATTTTTGCGTTTCGTTTTTCGTAGTCTCGTTTTTATTTGAATGAATGGCATTCAAATTACATTCGGTCGGTCTCGTTCAATATTGTCTTTGACATTTGTCGTTTCGTCTCGTTGCTTTTACGTCAAAGTCATATTGACAGAGCGATCACTTGTCAACTGTCACTTGTCAATTTTTACCTCCAATTGTTTATTTTGTTTGGTGAATTTGTTTTGATATCGTTTTTTATTAATTAAATTGAATTATTATCGTAAACAAATAGTAGAATAATGACGGAACATAGGCAGGAAGCCATGGATGCCGGTAGAAGTTTGAATGATAGTTGTGCGGATGAGTTTAGAGTAAATCGCGACTATGCCTTCATGCGAATGGAACACATCGAGGCATCCGACCTAAGAGGAGTAACTGAAAAGGAATTAGAATCATTGTCAACCGAATTCCATAGTGCACAAAAGTCATTAATACTTAGTCTTGGTGCGTCCGATAGGAAAGGTGAGCTTCCCCTAACTGTTGCTTTCGACGAAAAGTTTCGTTCAGTGTTAGAAAAGTTACTTTGTAGCAAAAAGCCGGTTAGTTCTATTGTGAACACTGTGAATAACACTGTCACTAATCTACCGAAAATTGCGATAACTCCATTCGATGGGACCCAGGAGAATTGGGTTTCGTTCAAACATTTGTTCGACTCTTTGATACATAATAGAGATTTGCCTGATGTAGAGAAAATGCATTACCTGCTTACCAGTGTAAAGGGCAGTGCTCATGCTTTAATTAAAAGCTATCCCATAACTAATGAGAACTATACATTAGCTTATAATGTATTGCTAAAGCATTATGATAGGAAGCGGGACATTGCACTAACATATTATGGCAGGATCTTAGATTGTGTTAGAAGCCGAAATACATCAGACTTAGGTAGGGTGTGTCGAACATTTAGTGAAAATTTGGATATATTAAGTAGATATCAATTGCCTGATAGTAACTTTATGTTGTTTCAATTGTTGTGGTCCAAGCTGGACTCTGGTACTAGGGAAGCCTATGATATGTATGCTGATACTGGTGTTGACATTCCAAGGTACGAAGACTTATTGTTGTTTGTTGAAAAAAAGGCTCGTGCTATGGGGAACTCGGTCGACAGGCACCCTAGTCAAAGTAAGTTTGTCAGTTCTAAGGGCAAGACCGCGCTCATTGTCACATCGAGTGAAGAGTGTGCGTTATGCTCAAATGTTGGACATTCAATTGGGCAGTGTCCTAAGTTTTTAGAAAAAACACCCAGGGATAGGTATGCAGAGGTTAAGGAAAAAGGACTTTGCATTCTTTGTTTACAGCCATCACATACAGTAAGGTTTTGCCATTCAAAGACTAAATGTAGCAAGTGCCGGACTAGTAGTCATCATAGTTTGCTACATTTTGAGAAAGCGTTACCGGGACCTTCAGTTTGTGACCAAGCCTTAGCAGCATATAGTCAGTGTGGACAGATGTCTATGGCACTTTTCTCGACGGCTGTTGCTTTGGTCAAGAATAGATTTGGTAAATTAGTGCCGGTTCGACTTCTCTTAGATAGTGCAAGTGGTTGCAACTTTATTTCTGAAGCTTGTGCTCTGCGCTTGGGTTTGAGTTTCGTTAGTCATGGACATTCGGTCAATGGCATTGGTGAAGTGTCTACAAACACTTTAGGCTCGGTCAAATTAGATTTAATACCAAAGAGTAGGGATATTAAACATGTAGTTTCGGTGGAGGCATCGGTTCTTCCTCGGATATGCTCAGACATGCCAGTAGGTGTTGTTGATGTGGCACAGTGGCACCATCTTAAAGATTTAGACCTAGCTGATCCTCAATTTGATAGACCGAGGCCAGTAGACCTGTTACTAAATGTTAACATACTCGCATCGATTTTGAAACCTGGACTGGTAAAGGGAGATGCTGGTCAGCCTGTGGCCTTATCCACTGTCTTTGGATGGATAGTGATGGGTGAGTGCTCGTTATCGTACGAGCCAAAAAATAAAAATTGTTTCTTTGTTTCGAACCTGGCTTTGGACAGCTCGATTAAACGGTTTTGGGAGTTAGAAAAGGTAGATCCTCCGAGAGCTATCGTGCGCTCGAAGGTGGAAATCGAGTGTGAGGGTTTCATGGAGAATTCGTATAGTCGATCTCCAGGGGGCAGATTGGTCGTCCCGTTGACCTTCGCTGATCCTCACGAGAAGCCAACTTTTAGAAATTCGAGGGAAATAGCTTTAAGGCGTTTTTTTAATCTAGAGAAAAAGTTTAAAGTTAATCCAATCTTTAAAGATGCCTACGTTGATTTTATGAGGGATTACTTGGATAAGGGTCACATGCCTTCGGCTGATCATCTTACTTTCAGGACAGCTGCCATCAACGGTCGCTGCACGAAGAGGTCTATTTTGTCGGACATAGCCCGGATATTCGATCCACTCGGGTTACTGCCACCTGTCGTTTTCCTCGCTAAGTACCTCATGCAGCTTCTGTGGTTGTCAGGAGTAGACTGGGACGATGATGCTCCTGTTGATATTTCTCGTGAGTGGTTCGAGTTTAAGGCTCAACTGTCGTCGTTGAGCTCTATCTCGTTGTCTCGTAGAGTCACTCCCTCGTTCGTGACCCTCCAATTTCATGGCTTTTGCGACGCGTCAGAACGCGGTTACTGCGCAGTCGTATACTGCCGTGCACTTTGTAGGGATCAATCTATTGTCGTGCGCCTATATTGCGCTAAATCGAAAGTTGCGCCTCTACGCAAACGTTCGATCCCGCGCCTCGAATTGATGGCTGCGGTTTTGTTGGGTGAGCTCATGTCGTCGGTAGCTCATTCATTGTCGGGGATCCATCGTATTGAGCATATGGTTGCTTGGTCGGATTCCAGTGTCGCGTTAACTTGGATCAAGTCTTGTCCATCTCGTTGGAAAACTTTTGTCGCCAATCGGGTGACTGAGATCCAAGATAACATACCTCCTGATTGTTGGCATCACGTGTCCACGAAAGATAATCCAGCAGACTACGGATCGCGTGGGTTACTGCCTAGTGACCTTGCCTCGTGTGAATCATGGTGGTCGGGACCTTCATGGCTTTCACGTCCGCAAGACACGTGGCCTAAACCATGTTTCGTCACAGACAACTTAGCCTTGGACGAGCAGAAGATTCACTGTCTGCTGACACAGAAAAACATTGGTTTCGTTGATGAAATTTTGGCTAGGTATTCTTCGTTTCGGAAAGTAGTAAACGTTTTGTCGTTCTGCTTTCGTGCTATGCACAACCTTAGATATTCGAAGTCAAGGATCGTCGGTTCATTATCGTGTTCTGAATCGAACGATGCTACTCGTTTTCTCGTTCGTCATGTCCAGGAGAGTGTTTTCGGGTCAGAGATCCGTGCGCTAACTAGCAGTCGCCGGAACAAACTCCCCAAAGCTCTCAGGAAACTTTGTCCTTTTGTCGATCCCCAGGGTTTGCTCAGGGTGGGCGGTCGCCTCGCCCAAAGTCAGCTCGGTTATGACCAAAAGCATCCGCTGTTGCTTCCTAAAAGCCATCGGTTGACGATGCTAATCATAGAGGAATATCATAGGAAATTCATGCATCCGGGGTTGCAAACTCTGCAGAATTTATTAGTTCAGGATTTCTGGATCCTTTCTGCAAAGCAAGCAATTCGGACTGTACTGTCGTCGTGTATCCGTTGCTTTCGGGTCAAACCCAGATTGGCTGCTGCTCCCTTGATGGGTAACCTACCAGCTTATCGTATAAACCAGCTGAAACCTTTCTCTTCTTCAGCTGTCGACTATGCCGGCCCCTTTGACATAGCTCTCGGTCGTGGTAGAGGCGTCCGAACGTTCAAGGGTTACGTGTGCGTATTCGTGTGCACTGCTACAAAAGCTGTGCACTTGGAGCTCGCTTCGGAGCTCACATCGGAAGCTTATCTTGCTTGTCTCCGTCATTTCATGGCTCGTCGAGGTCGATGCTCAAAGTTAGTTTCTGACCAAGGTCGGAACTTTGTCGGAGCCTGTAATTTGTTGAAGGATCTCATGTCCAAGGCCGCGGCGGCGGAACGGGTAGATTTTGCTTTCAACCCTCCTGGAAGTCCACATTTCTCGGGATTAGTGGAGGCTGGCGTCAAGTCTATGAAGACACATCTCGTTCGTGTCGTTGGTTCGCAACGGCTCACTTATGAAGAGTTCAGTACCTTCCTGACGCAGATTGAGGCCTTGTTGAATTCGCGTCCTCTTTCACCATTGAGTTCGGATCCAAATGACCTCACGGTACTCACACCGGGTCATTTTTTGACCATGGAACCACTCACTATGCTACCTGAAGCACCTCTTCTCGATACTGGTGTTAGTGTGCTTCAGCGTTGGAAAATGATCCAGAAGATGCATCAAGACTTCTGGCGTAAATGGCATCTTGAGCACGTCCACACTCTTCAGCAGCGTCATAAATGGTCTGACTTTCAACCGAATATAGAGGTCGGGACTTTAGTTCTAATAGTTAACGAACAATGTAGTCCTATGAAATGGAGGTTGGGTCGAGTGATAGAACTCCATCTTGGGCTGGATGGTATTTGTAGAGTAGCAACTCTTCGCACTAGTGCTGGAGAATGCAAACGTCCGGTCGTTAAGCTCTGCCCTCTACCCTTGCCTATAGTTGATAAAGACTCGGTGGTGCCTGGGACAACTTTGTGATCCTGCCCCATCGAACAACCTAGTTTTAAGTTTTAGTTTTCGTATCGTTTCGCAACATTCCCGCTACGCTACTGTATAAAATCGATCGTTAATTTTTGAAAAATACCCTGTATTTTGGTGGTCGGAATGTTTAGTTTTAATAAAGAAAATATAGGTAGGAGAACGTAGGTTGATTTTAATCATAAAATTTCGGGTAGATTAAAAACAAATTCACCTAGCGTTCAAAAATAGAATGTCGTTGGCAGTCACTTCATAGTTGCGACGCGGGTTAGTTCGTTTTAACCCCGTGGCGTCGTTTTGCTTTCAAACACTTCGGAAAGCTAGAATCTATCGTAGGGAAGCACCAGTTTAGTGTTCGCGTTCGATAATCGCGTTTGCCCGCGGATTTGGACGAGGTCTGTCGGCTGCTGGCGAAGGAGCCGCTTGGAGTCCTGTTGGTTTGTGCTACGATCGTGGGTAAGAACGGACCGACGGTGAGTTGACAATCCCTAGGGAAGTTCGAAGGTCGCGTTTCGTGTGCACCCTGCGAGAGGAGACTCCAGAAAGTCTAGGTAAGTGGATTCTTCTGTTAGCACCCCGACAGATAGTACCTTTCGCTCGACCTTTGATCGCGGCACCCATTTGTGCAAGGAACATTTGATTTGCGTGCTTTCCTAATCATAAATAATAAATACAGTCCGCTTTTATATTGTACATACGTGATGGGTGAAAAAGAGCGGGTGACCGGATATTCATAAAACTTGGTACGTACAGGGTTGGTTTAGAGGTAGAAATATTATATAGTACTTTGAATGATCGTTAAGCAATACTTGGTATGACATACGTGAGGGATCATTAACGTTACGGGATAGGAAGTTACGCGGGTGAAACCGCGGGGCGCAGCTAGTAGACTATAAAATACAAAAAGAATTTTTCAGTTCGGACCAGTAGTTCCTAAGATTAGCGCGTTCAAACAAACAAACTCTTCAGCTCTTTAATATTAGTAAAGATGTGAAATAGTGTGTGTTATTATAATCATTTACGAATAAGTAAATGAGTATAATAATGATATTCCTTTACCCAAAAACTACTGAATTGATTGCAATGAAACTAGGTATACAGATAGCTGGAGATCCAGATTAATAAATAGGCCACTTTTTATTTCGATATTACCGCAGGACCGTGCCTTACGCAGGTGAAACTGCAGGGCGCATCTGGTCTATAAAGTTTAATAGTTCCTTGATTCGATTCCGCGGAACAAGATCGTTAATTCCATGTAAACTAACTAAAATGGATGCACTTATTCAATAACGTTTAATTTCGTCAAAACGATTTACCTAATCAACGGAGTTATTTCCGCTCGCGGTAGGTACCTATACATTCGGGATACCTACTTATCTTTTTTTAGTATAGTGGTGTGTCTCATCTAATGTTAGAGTTGTCAGGTTCCTGAGGTCTCTAACTTGACTCCAACGACTGCGATCAGAGATAACAACCGGGACCAACGGCTTAACGTGCCTTTCGAGGCATGGAGGAGCTCAGGATAGTGAAGCACTGCAAAGCAAAGTGACGCTCCGTGTTTTTTCTCTTATATTGATGTTGTTGTGGTTGTTTTGTTTCAGACAACTATAGGATTCGGAGATCGAGCGATTGATGAAGAATGTCCTGAGGCTATATTCCTGTTAATAACGCAGGTAGATACCTAATTACCTATAGTATAACCACGTACCTATACTCATAGATATTTAACCACTTTCAAAAAAGCTGTAGTTTTTCAATTCTCCCGTTACAGGATCTAAGCCTGTGCCTCTCGCTTGCGGGAACCCACGTATCAATGTGAATTAACGATAATGCTTTTTCCCTGTTTTGTTTACGACTACTTGAGTTACCTACTAATTTCTTCTATTGCTCCTATTCCAGTTAGTCCTGGGTACAGGACTGTCAGGAGTACTAACATGCGTGGTGTACGCCAAGCTGACCCGACCGGAGAAGCTGTCCAAAGATGGAGTAGGCTTCAGCAAGAAGGCAGTAGTACGTACTGGAATAATATAGATAGATAATCATATTATATTCAAAAAATATAAATATTTCTCATATTATTAGAGACCAGAAGGGTCGCTTGACAGTCACGCTCCGCATTTTAAACTCGGCTCAGGCAGCGGAGCTTCATCAGTTAAAAAAACATTTATTTTGAGGAATTACTCATGTACTTACTTTCCAAACAAAAAAACAATACTAATTTTATTAGGTTATAATTGTAATTTTATATGTGTTTATTTGAAAAAATAAGGGCAAGTGTCAATATGTGAATTTCTAACATCCTTTTAGGAAATCCAATAATAAAATATCTATGAAAGAATTACAAGAGATTGAACAGAATTGTTTACATATTAATAATTACAGTAAAATTGATTATATCTTAAAACACTTTATTTATCCGGTTAAATCGCGACTTATATCTTATTTAAATATTTTATTTAATCTTACCTAATTTAAGATGAATATTATCTGTAACAGATCAGCGTCCGAGACGGTCGTCTGTGTCTGATGATGCGAGCGTGGGACCTCAACTACGACCACATCATCAGCTCCGAGTTCACAGCACATTTCATCAACACACACAAGTGAGAATTACTTAGGTATATAATAGACTAACTGCTTCTCGAGGTTTCACTCGGGTAAGTCCCAAACCCTTTGGAATATCTGGATCAAAAGTAGCCTATGCTACTTCCAAAATTGTAGCTTTCTATTGGTGAAAGATTTTTCAAAATCGGTCAAATAAATTCAAAGCAAACTGATTGAAAAATGAAATTGAAAAAAGTTTATTAACAGCACCGAACAAAATAATACTACCTTAAGCTACATTACAACATAGATACGGAAGCACTCACATGGTATACTTTGAAAGAAAAAAAATGTAAATTGTAAAAATTTACAGCGGTTTTCACACTAGCTAGGCATAGCCTGTTTTGTGAAACCTATTAATTGAGATTCCCTAAAAATCTATCTATCTTTAGTATATAACAAACAAATAAATATTTCCTCTTTATAATATTATAGTAATAGATAGATATGGATAAATCATTACAGCGGAATATAGCTTATAGTAGGAAGATAATGTAATGTCACCTTCGTCTCAGCCTTATCCGTCCACTGCTTTACATAGACCCTTCCCATACGACGCCAAATTTCACCCAAGCTGCCTCCACCCGTTGACTCACCGCGACCGCTACAATATCGTCGCTTCACCAATAGGTGGTCGCCACAACACTCCGTGCAGCATTACATCGTGCGGTTGACTTGGGAACTTTCACTTCCCACCGTTTACCGCCGTCTCCTTCGACCACATTGCCACTTCCATCTTCTAATTTGAGAGCTACCCTCTTCCTCCTCCTTAGTCGGTCGCTCATAGTTGAGGATCGTGACTCCTTGCAATGGCGTGTGCAAGACGTCTTAATTCGCTGCAGTCTTCAGCTTGCCGCAGGAGGATGTTTATAAGTACAGGCATCTCCCGCTAATCTGACACCTCCTGGTCGGACGAACTTTTTGGCCTTCTACCTGACTCTCAAAGTAGAAGACTGAATTGGGTCTTTTACCTACTTCTTTATTTTGAATTATTTCACGCAGTAGTTATAAAGTTTACCTAATAGCTTATCCAATGTTCCAAAACTTACAGAACGAAAGAGGGCGAAATAATCCGGTACTACGCCCGCAGCCTGCCGCTGCAACAACGTCAGTTCCTGCTGTGGCCGGTCACGCTCCTCCACGTCATCGACAGCACCAGCCCGCTATACAAGCTGGGACCTGATGATATATCTAACGACAGGTAATGTTCACATATACCCATAGTCATATGATGACGTCATATTTTTATTGGAAAGTGTAGTATTATTCATCCTTACGATGTTCCCGGTTACATCCCTCCTGGGAGGCCGCGATCCGTTCTAACACATGCAGTAGGTAAGGTTAGTCCAAGTGAAATTATAAGTTTCTTGGGTAAGCCTTTTTGAACATGTCTTTTACAGCCGTCAGTCGGCCTGACGGTATTTACTTGGTACCAACTCCCGAGGACCCACCCTCCTTGATACCTATTTCCCTGCGACAAACGTTTCAACTTTGTTTCTTCGATAACTTTTCGTTGATATCTCTATACTGCGACGCTCTATTAATTCGACGTTATACTAAACCTGGTGCACTCGTAGTATATTTTTGAGAAATCATCGATTTACGAGTATCTTTTTAACTCGTTCGTTAAATTGGTTTAGTTTCAAAATCGATAAAATCAGCCACCATCCACCATTATGAATTTGATCTCCAGCTTTGAGAATTTCATTTTGTATTTCAGTTACGAAATAACCTTGAGTTTGAAAGGAGCTTCGGCCTCGATGGGTACCTTCACTCAGAGTCAGACCTCCTACCTGCCCAGTGAAATACTGTGGGGGTACAGATTCCCACCAGTGGTCAAGTAAGTATTTAATTTGACATTAGGTATTCTCTTTCTAATATCTCTTCCCAGTCATATTAATTATATTCATATTTGTTGCGATATGTTTTATTTTAGCAACCATTTTAATTAAAATTTTGTTTTCTCTGATTCTCATACAAGTTTTTCTTCTGTGAATTTGATAGGTTTATTATGTATTTCTATTGCCTCAATAACATTAACAACATAACTAAATTACAATATTTCCCTCTTATAAGGGAAATAATGTAGGTACCTATACTATTTACTTATAATAGGTAAAATAATGGGTCTTGACCACAGGTCATGATATAGTAGGACGCGACGTACGAACAACGTGATCTTATAATACAGTTTCTTTTTTTACCTCATGAGATACGGAACCTTAAAAATGGTTATAAAAACAGACAGTGAACCTACTGATCGCCGTTGAAACAATGTTTCAGATACGACTTAAGGAAACGTAAATACGTGATAGAGCAGAACAAGCTGGATGTCATTGAAGCTGTCGATACTCCCTTCCGTAGCGCGCACCAGATCTTCAGGTAAAACCGGTACAAACGGGTATAAATACGACAATTTATACCCGTTTGTACCACTTTTGCACCGATTTAAAAGAATAATGTGGGAAACAAGATCACCTACAATCCATACACAAAAAAATTCAACAACATTCCCTCTTGAAAATATAATAATCACAATTTGTGATGTGATGATCCAGACGTGGATTTTGAATAAATTTAGTTCGTTCGTATGTACTTAGGTACCTCTTAGATCTAAAATTACCTACAACGAAATAGAGCCGTAGTTGTAACAATATCTAATATTAGCTGTGTCCCGTAGTTTATTCCGTGTAAGTCCTGATACCGTGGGAATATCGGGTTCAATAGCCCAGTTACACCGCCCAAATGTATCTTTCTATTAAGTACTAAAATATTTTTTGAAATCGGTCCAGTAATTTCGGAGCATTAGGTACAAACAAACTACATCTTTTCTCTTTATAATTTGAGTGAGTATGTGCCTATAGAATGGTATTATATTTTCCAGTGGCACGAAGCCTCAAACACCGCACAGCCCGCACCCCCTCCACACCCCCTCCCCCGACACTGCGGGCAGCTTCAGCGAGCAGATCTCATCCTTCCATCAGGAGAGATCCAGCTCCTTCAGGAGGAAACACCACAAGTGATAGACGATTCGAGGCGACGTCTCCATAGAAATTTAGCTGTCTATGAAATTAAAAAAAATGTCAATGTTCATTTTCTTTGTTTTTTGATTTATTATTTTTGTTTCTACATTGTGTTTTGTTGTTAATAAAATGTCTTATACTAAACTTATTCTATTTTATTCTTATTTTACAGACGAATACTGAAATACTACTTAAAATTTGAGGGCTACTTAAACAATTAAGCTGCTCCTAAACTCCAAACTCATACTAATTTTGAATTTAGGTAGATTTTTTATTTAATTTAGAACTAAAACAAAAATAGTGTAGGCCGTAGTGTAGGTAAGTACCTACCTAGAGTAAATAGCAAACCATAAAATAAATTGTAATACTATAAATTACTTACTACTTACATAATTAAGCAGGTCATAAACTAAGTTCCTTGTTTCAAAAATTCCTATACTATCTTTGAATTTACATGTCAGTTTACTATTCGGCCGATAGCATATTAGATGGGTTAAGAGTCAATGTCCCCTTCAAAACTAAGACCACGGCCAGGGTCCTAATGCCCTCTTTTCTAATTTGATGAAAACTGAAACTGTTAGTGGCCAACTGAGCCCACAGCAGAACGGAAACAAAATCCATCTTGCCCTAACAAATAGCAGTAAAAACCTGTCTTGCATTGTTAACACAAGACTTAGAGATAAGCCAGATTTGAAACCACCAAATACATAGTATGATAAATCAAACAGTTCTAGGCCACATTGGAATGTACCTATAAGTTACTTTTGAACGAAATATATTTACTTCTTATCTGACAGGTTAGGCCCCTTATCTCAGAGATAAACTTATACCAAGACAACGATTTGAAACTCAAAGACGTCTGCAAATTGATAAACAATACAATTTAATAGTAAAGTATACGAAAAAAAAAATAGAAAAAAACTCTATTAAAATGTAAAAGTTAAATAACCTGGTGAATTTGTTAAGGTAATATTTGATGAAAGTGTTTTAATTTTCATCAATGAGCTTCTAAACAGTGAACTTAAAGTGTTTTCTTTTATTGGAAGATATACAAACAGTGACTTAAACTGTATCAAAACTCATCATAAAACTAAACATCATTTTGATGTCTCCGCATTTACAAACTTTAAAGCAAATGCTGCTAAAATAAATAAACAAGAAACAACAACAAAAAAGTAATGAACTTCGAATCAGAAAGTCGTCGAGGTAGTGGCAATGAAAGTCGTCGCGGCAGCCGAAACAGAGTTCTAGAAATTATACAATCAGACAGTCGTAGAGGAAGCAGAAACCGAATTCTTGAAGTCTTAGAATCAGACAGCCGTCGAGGCAGCCGAAGTCGGGCTTTAGAACGGTCATTAAGCTATTCCGAAGCCATAGGAAGCTCTTCAGATAGATCCTCCATTGAAATACCCAGTATAGTCAACTCAGATGTATATGCAAACGAAGAACTGAAGAAACAATATCGAATCAGCCAAACATACGTAGAAGGCAAAGAGATATCCTTTCCAAATATAATAACAAATGTCGAAACACAGACCCCTAACGACAAAATAGAACACATCTGGGCTAGTGAAGATGAAACTACTGATGATGGACTGATTCTAACTATAGACGAGGGAAGTCCTGAAACTTCTGACTTGAAGCATATTTCAGATCTTTCGACTCAAGTGGTTAGTGATGATACCTATGATAGAATAGAGTTGGCTGATTTTGACGATAGTACGTTGACAGGTGTGCATGGATACTCTACGCCTTATAGTAGGAGGAAGAAAAAGGGGACCGGTCATAAGTAAGTATTTTTAAGAATATAATTGTCTGATCATCATCATCATCATCATCTCAGCCCTTAACCGTCCAGTGCTGAACATAACCTACCCTATACGATGCCACAAATAGCGAGCGCGAGCCACCTCCATCCAACGACTCCTCACGACCGCAACAATGTCGTTGATCCACCGAGTAGGTTGTCTTCCAACACTCCGCGCGGCTTATGTCTGGTCTATATCAGTATTAATTAATCTATAGGTACTAAGTAACATCATAAAGAGTTAAGATTTAGAAATATTTTTAAAGCAAAAATTCATCTTCATCCAGGGACGCGAGTTCAAATCTCGCCGCAAGTGAATTTTTGAAGATGAATTTTTCCTTTAAAAATATTTCTAGTAAATATGCCTTGAGCAATAAAAACAAATTTACGAGTTAAGATTTGTTTGTGTGTGTCGAATAGACTCTGAAACTAACTTAACATTTTTTTTAAATAATGCTTTTAATAATAGTAACCTAAGCTAGATTATCGAGGAGTAATTAGGTACTATTAATTCCGTATTTCCAAGGTATCTGGACTTATGCGTCCAGATATTTCGCCTTAGTAATATCGGAATTTAAGTAATCTCTATTATAAATTCAAGACTCCATTATCTCCAATTGAAGTTTTATCGCAATCGGTATATTAGTTTTTTTTTTTTTTTGAAGAAACAGGTAGGTAACACACACTTTCGCGTTGATAATATACTAGCTGCGTCCCGCGGTTTTACCTGCGTAAATCCCGACCATGTGAGAAAATCAGGGTCAAAGAAGTATTACTGGCCATATTACTACTCTTCAACATATACTTATAAGTATACTATATAAAATTCTCGTGTCATGGTATTAATTCACATTCTTCTCCGAAGCGGTTTGACCGATTTTTATGAAATTTTATATGCAAATTCAGTAGGTTTGAAAATAGGCTATAATATCTATTTTGGAGCGATTTGGATGAAATTTGCCTATAGGGATAGTTTAAGTGATGGAGAGTACCGGGATACTTTTGATCCCGATAATTCTACGGCATCGGGACTTACGCGGGTGAAACCGCGGGGCGCAATTAGCGTTACAAACAATTAAATATTTTCTCTTTACCTACTTATATAATATTGAGTAGGTATAGAGGAAGTAAATAGGATTATCTTGCTTTTATGTATCAAAAATAATGTGTAAGAATATTTTGAAAAATATTCGTCGTAAAACGTTCAGTGATTCATTGTAGTTTCCGATAATCTTCGTATTTTTCTACATTCGATAAGATAAACACAATATTTTTTTAGAACATTATCTTTTTTAGAGTTCCGTACACAAAGAGTAAAAAGGGGACCCTAATCTAGGCTTCGTTTTCTGTCTTTCTGTCTGTCACCAGGCTAATGAACCGTAATAACTAGACAGTTGAAATTTTCACAAATAATCCGTGCTACCATGATCGGTTGTCGTTGCTGTCGTCTTTTTGCCGTTCAAAAAAATAAAGTAAATTTTAAATAAAAAATACCTACCCCGACTACTTTTTAATGTCTTTTTACTTTTTCTTGTCTACTTTGTCTACTTTTTAAAACCACAGACAATTAAAAAAAAAATCGTTTTTTTTTAAAGTATGTTTTCCTTTTTTCTTTTTTTAATATTTTGTTGTTTTTAATGATTATTTTTTGCTGAACGACAACGCGACGACTTATATATAAGACATCAGTTGTCGCTGTAACAACAAATACTAACAAACATACATACAAGAGAAAAACAAAACCCTTTCCGAGCCGAGTAATAATACAATTCCTACAATCTTACTTCTTAATAATATTACAAACGCGAAAGTTTGTATGTGTCTGTAGTAGGTATGTGACTTTGTTACTCTTTTACGCAAAAACTACAGAACCGATTGCGATGAAACTTGGAATATAGATCGCTGCAAATAACACACAGGCTACTTTTTATCCCGATATTCCCGCGGGAACGCGACTTACGCGGGTAAAACCGCGGGGCGCAGCTAATATTGGTTTTTCGATACACATTAAACTTGTTTTTTGTAATCATGGTCTGTGGAACCCTTCGTGCGTGAGTCCGATCACACTTGGCCGGGTTTGTTTACTTCTATATTTACCTAAGTACGTACCTATATGTAGTACTTTAAGTCAAGGTTAAGAAGGTGAATAAGTATTCAATAACATTTAATAACGCATTAGCAGCGCTCCGCAGTTTCATCCGCGTAAGTCACGATCCCGAAAGAATATCGGGCTATGTGTTAATCCAGATCTTCAGCTATCACCATACCAAGTTTCTTCGCAATCGGTTCAGAAGTTTTTGCGTGTAGGAGTAACAAACCCGTTTACTTACTTAGCTATACACTAGTCACTAGACATTACAATACCTTTCACATTTATAAAATTACTAAAATATTATATTATTAGTAAGAAGTAGGATCTATCTATCTACCTATTCGTTTACTAAATTCATTCAATATGTAAGAAGGTATATCAATACACGTCAAAGATAACACAGATTTTATTACTCTGTCAAACTTAGAGTAATAGGTAATTATTACTCTTAAGCTGTCAAAGAACAATAGATGAAACTTTTTTTTTTTTATTTCTTATCGGTTGTGAACCGATTATGGCCATTAGGAAATTAGCCAGTGTCATGTATTCAAATTTATTATGCAAGTTATTTGCATCGAAACAGTCAAGTCGTCATAGTTAAAGTCAAGTCTAGGGAATCATTTGTAAACGCGGCGGCCATTTACAAACAATCTTCACGGAGCCTTGGAGACAACACTAAGTCAATGTTTTGCACCGATTTTCACTTTCATTCCGCTTGTACACCTTCACGAAACTAAATTGATTAATATGCCCCCGAAATCAAACAATTTGCACGCATATGAACTAGGTTTCACAAAAATGAAAATTTAGCACCACATCTCCTCAAGGAGTTCCCGCCAAGACTCCTAGATGAAACTTAATTATTTATTTAAAAGTGACAGCTATTAATTTACTTTTTAATTTGACATTAACATAATTTCTTAGTTCTATGGTTTTCGCGATTTTGCATAATAACACACTTTATTTACCGGGGTTTAATCGCGTTTTATTCATAATTTTTAACCGACCGAGCTTCATCACGCCGCTGGCGTTTTTCGCCGAAATCATGAATAAAACGCGATTAAATCTTAAAAACGACATTTGCATACCAAGTTTAGTGCTGGTGAAATATGTTGAAATATTATTTAAGTGACATCTCTGTAACCATATTTCGAGCAAATAAATGTCATTCATTCATTCATTCATAAACCCGGTAAACAAAGTGTTTTATTTTGATATTAACAGTTCTATGTTTACTTTTTCATCTAAAATAATTTTAGATGAAAAAGTATTCTGAGACAGAATTATAGGCCTGTTGCTTCAGCTTTATTTATTTACTTTCAAACAAAAATAGTAAACCACTTTACGCCACTTACAAGGTTTTTAAACCTTCTTATCAGTAGGTAGGTATTAGTCAATGAATAGTCAACGACTTTTAACTGCGAAAAACGCCTGATTAAAATAACAAAGCAATGGAGAAAATACAAGCGAAAGTCGCCTAATAAAAATTATAGAGCAAAAGAGAAAAATGTAAAAGTTGAACCAAGCCACTCAATACTTGTAAAACTGTTCTAACGCTTAAATCGAGGCTTAGAGATGATTTATATTAGACCGTTTCCCAGCCGTGCCAGCTCTGAGCTTGTCTGTTGCTCGGCCGCCACTCGGTTGCATGCAACAGACCGATCGACGCGACGATCGACTGCGCGCCGAGCAATGGACTGCGAAAGTCAGCCGGGTGACGGTCGAATATAAATCATCCCTTAGTCGACAAACAAAACAGGGAGAATGTTCAGTTATTATTTCACCGTGTCCGTGTAAGGGTGCGATTTAAACCCGGCAAGCGAGGGGCACAGGTTCGAATCCGTATAATGATTTAAAAAAAAACCTAATATTTTTTTAGGAGAAGACGTCCCGGTAGACCGACCAGGTCACGCCGGGTAGTCCTGAAGGATGGAGAGGAAAACGTTCCTGTCAGGAGCAACATTCCAGCCAAGAGTATCAAATATATGAGGGATATAGTAAATACTGTTGTAAGTATTTAGTATAAGCTTATATCCCGATCCCGTGGGAATATCCATCGGGATCAAGTAGGTACCCTGTGATATTCGTAAAAAATGTAGCTTTCTTTTGGTGAAATATATTGAAATTGGTCCAGTAGTTTTGGCACCTATTAGTTACGAACAAACAATTAAAAGAAAAACTTGCTTCTTTATTATAATACTAGCTGCGCTCCGCGGTTTCACTCGCGTAAGTCCCGTTCCCGCGGAATATCGGGATAAAAAGTAGCCTATGTGTTAATCAAGCTACCTATATTCCAAATTTCATCGCAATCGGTTCAGTAGTTTTTGCGTGAAAGAGTAACAACCTCACATACATACATACAAACTTTCGCGTTTATATTAGTAAGAAGTAAGATTAGTATAGATTCAATAGGTAATTTTAGTCTAAATCATAATAAAACACGTACGGCGTGGACGCACTATATAATACGCATGCGCGGGCGTGCCCGTGACGACAATTTATCTGAATATGTCAAAATAAAATTAATGATCTGCTATCAGTAGACTAGTTAGCCCGGTTGGTTAAAGTAGGTATGTGTGTGTTTCATACATCATATACCACAATAGCAACTGCAAACTCAATGATACTTTCATATTGCTGCCCGTTGCCATGCTCATTCACAATTGATGGAACAATATTGTCAGCATTTTAGCGGATTTTCATCTATATGTATATATTTCTCGTAGGAACATTTACATAACTTCTCAATAACTCCCATCACCCTTTATTGTCCTTAAATAAGTCCCCATGTGTTTCTTTAGTCACCCTCATAATTTTCCCCTGAATTTCCCTGGCAATACCATGTTTTGAAGCTAGATGTTTCCGGACGCACAAACTGTTTGCATAAGACATGTTACATATGTGACACAGGTATAAATACATACGCTCATGTATGTTATTCATGTGAGCTTTCATCTCAGAGAGTAGATAAAACTTCATAGGGCATTTAGGACATTGAACTTTCTTTTCATCGTGGCATTTTAAGTGTCTCCTGTAGATGTATTTGCGGCGGAATGTCAAACCACACTTTTCACAGGTGAATGGACGTTCTCCTGTGTGTAACCGTATATGTTCGATAAGTTCAAGATGAGATGTAGCCCTGAAGGAGCAAGTGTCACATTGGAATGACGATGGGACTCCATGATGTGTTATTTGATGCTTTTTCATGTAGATCACCGTTGAAAAGTGTTTTCCACACTGATCACAAATGTTTGATTTTTTATGGCTTTGCATGTGCACTTTATAGTTGGACTTATTTGACAACTTCTTGTTGCAGACATTGCAAATGAGGTTTTGATTCTGTGCTTTGTGAACAAGTTGATTTTTCTGTTTTGGTAGAGTTCCCAATTGGTCCAGCAATGAGCGAAGACCTTCAACTGTCTTCGGTTTCGACTGATATTCGTCTTTCGTTGGAGTGTTTTGACTTTCATGGTCATTTATATTGTATGTATCAATGCATTCAATTTCTATTTCGATTTTTGGCACCACTGTATGGCTGTAATCAATTTCTTTTTCTACTTTTGGCACCACTGTATCGATTTTTCTTGGTTTGTTATCATTTGTAAGGTTTTCTTCTTTTACATGTTTTATAGGAATATCTTCTAGTGTCATTTTTGAGTTAAATTCCTGATATCTATCCGCGAAATACTGAGTGAACGTCGAGTATTGGGTCGAAGGCTCTATATTTACCTCGCCAGAAGATCTTTTGTAATGGTTATTTATAAACGAATTAAGGCGTCCATAGTTGGTTTGACACATTAATTTAAAACACTCGAATCTATTTAACTCATTTTTGCAGTCAAAACATATATGTTTAGGTAACTTATCGTTGAAATCAATGTCTAAACTTGTTAGTTTTTCAACTGTTTCACCGTAAACACTAAGTCCATTTTTCCTGTCAGAATCCACGAGAGACGTGTTCTTACTAGAGTCATCGTATTTTAAACACAATCGGCAAACGATATTAAACAACTTTTCATAACTTTCCATTGTAAAATACAATTTGTAAATGAAAAATAAAGATTGCTCTCATCTCACAGGCAGAAACACAATCACAGAATACAATTCGGAACTGTCAGTGTCAATTGTCAAAGATCTTGTTTGGCTTCGAACAGCTCGTGTATATAGCCATTTACGATCTAACATAAATAAAATCAATCGGAAATGTAAGGTTTACTAAATAAAGCAGACATCATTTCCAAGATAATGCCGCACTAGGTATTGTGATCATGTCATACACGCGTAAACCACAGCAGAATACCTCACTCTTAAGGTTCAGATAGACATGCCACTTAGTGGTATGCTAAGACCATACACCTACAGCACACCTATGTGTGCCTGAATTTCTTTGTTGTAGGTCTTAGGTATGCTAGCAGGTGGTGTGCCAAAGCCTAAAGGTCTAACCTAAAGGTATCTGTACCTTTAGGATAGGTAATTCTAGCCTAAGCTACATAAATAAATGGTCTATCATTGTTTTATGTACACTGTTCTGTAAATAGTAAATTGAAAACTTTGACACTAAAAATAACATACCTATATTATTTGTCTAAGGTTTCTATTGTAAGCAGATTGTAAGGCACATTCATCTTCTAAGTAAATGTGCCTAACACCATAATATAATTTACAATTTAGTGTTAAAAAGCAGTCAATGTAATTTTATACTGGATCTTAATCGCAGAATGAATTGCATATGAACCACTTCTGTTAGTTTAAAAATGTTTAATCTAAAACCTACAAATTATAATAAAACATAGCCCTAGGTTTTTACATTTATCCATCTTCTTCTACTCTCCTTAAATAATTCCCCATGTGTTTCTTTAGTCACCCTCATAATTTTCCCTTGATTCTCCCTGGCAATACCGTGTTCTGTCTGCAAATGTTTTCGAACACTTACAGTTTTGGTGTATGAATTGTTGCATATATGACAGAGATATAAACAGACACGTTCATGTTTGTTATTCATGTGGGCTTTCATCTCGAAGGGTAGATAAAACTTCATAGGGCATTTAGGACACTGTACTGTTTTTTCATCGTGACATTTTAAGTGTCTCCTGTAGATGTACTTGCGGCGGAATGTCAGACCACACTTTTCGCAGGTAAAAGGACGTTCTCCCGTATGTAAACGTATATGTTCAATCAGCTCACGTTGAGACGGAGCCCTGAAGGAGCAGTTGTCACATTCAAATGAGGAATGGCCCCCATGATGTGTTATTTGATGTTTCTTCATGTAAATTACTGTTGAGAAGCGTTTTCCACACAGATTGCAAGCATTTGGTTTCTTATGGCTTAGCATATGCAATTTAAAGTTTCTTAATATTTTCTTGTTACACACACTGCAAGTGCGGTTTTGATTCTGTGCTTTGCCAAGTTGTTGTCGTTTCTGTTTTGGAAGGGCTCCCAATTGGTTCAGCAATGAGCCAAGACCTTCAATGGTCTTTGTTCTTGACTGAGATTCGCCTTTCGTTGAAGTGTTTTGACTTTTGTTTTGGTCACTTACTGTATTTTTATGAATGCACTCAATCTCTATTTCAACTTTTGGCTCCACTGCTTGACTGTCGTCAATCTCTATTTTGACTTCTGGTACCACTGTTTGACTGTCATCGTCTATCTCTACTTTTACTTTTGGTTCCACTGTATGACTGTGATCAATCTCTACTTCTGGCACCACCATATTGTCTTTGAAACTTAGAGTAGCATTAGAATCAATTGTACTTGGTTCAGTATCATTTGTTAGATTTTCTTCTTTCACATGTATTTTAAGAATGTTTACTATTGCCATTTTTGAGTAAAATTCCTGATATCTATCCGGGAAATACTTAGTGAACATCGTAGCAGCCATGTCTACCTCGTCAGAAGACTTTTTCTTATAATCATTAATAAACGAATTTAGGCGTTCGCAGTTCGTTTTACACATTAATTTGAAGCACTCGAATTTATTTAACTCATTTTTGCAGTCAAAACATATATTTTTAGGTAACTTATCGTTGAAATCAATGTCTAAGCTTGTTACTTTTTTAAGAATTTCACCGTAAACACTAAGTCCACTTTTCCGGACAGAATCGACAAGAGAGGTGTTCTTAATAGAGTCATCGTATTTTAAACACAATCGGCAAACGATATTAAACGATTTTTCATAACTTTCCATCGTGAAACCCAATGTTTTGTTATTAGAAAATAAAGATATGCTCGTCGCGGACAGGAACGAAATCACAGGTAAAAGAATACAATACAAAACTGTCAGTGTCAACTGTCAAAGTTGTCTTTTTTTTTCTTTGTTTCATGGCTGACCACAAAAACGAACACCAATGTCACATTAGTAAAGACAATATTATGGCTTCAAACGGCTTGTTTATAGCCAAGTGACAAGTTATTTACGTTACGATCTCTTTCAGAGATAATAAGTCAGAGATTTATAGCAGTTTTCCTGTATTCTGTTCCGTATGCAAAGCCAAAGAGTATCCTGTATGTATACTTTTCTAAAAATAGTGAAATGAAAACTTTGACTTACTGAAAAAACATATATTCAACCCAATGCATCTTTCTACCTTCTAGGTAAATGTGCATTCAACCATAGTTTACAATCTGGTAAAATAGAGGTCAACAAAAAATTACATTTTATCTTGGGTATTAATCACATTATTACTTGTACATAATGCACTCCTATTATTTTCAAGTTTATTAATGGTCAAATTCTAAAACCTACAAACTTTAAAATAACAATAGGTAGGTACACCTAAGTATTCACATTTGTCCATCATGCTTTACTCTCCCTAAACAAGGATGCATGTGTATTTTTAGTCACCCTCATAATTTTCCCTTGATTTTCCCTGGCAATACCATGTTCTGACAACAAATGTTTTCGAACACTTACAGTTTTGGTATATGAAGTGTTGCATACATGACAGAGGTATAAACAGATACGTTCATGAATGTTATTCATGTGGGCTTTCATCTCGGACAATAGATAAAATTTCATAGGGCATTTAGGGCATTGTACTTTCTTTTCATCATGACATTTTAAGTGCCGTCTGTAAATGTACCTTCGACGGAAGGTTAAGCCACATTTTTCACAGGTAAATGGACGTTCCCCTGTATGTAAGCGAATATGCTCTATTAATTCAAGCTGAGACGTAGCCCTGAAAGAACAGGTGTCACATTCGAACGACGACGGAACTCCATGATGTGTTATTTGGTGTTTATGCATGTAGATCATTTTTGAAAAGCCTTTTCCGCACTGATCGCAAATGTTTGATTTTTTATGAGTTTGCATATGCATTTTGTAATTGGATTTATTGGATAGTTTCCTGTTGCAAATATTGCAAGTAAAGTTTTGCTTTAGTTTTGGAAGGGTATCCAATTGGTCTAGCAATAAGCGGAGACCTTCCATAGTCTTTGTTTGCGACTGAGACTCATCTTCTATTGATGTTTTAAGTTCACTTGAGTTGTTGGTATCAATTTCCTCAATCTCTATTTCTAGTTTCGGCACCACAACGTGACTGCATTCAATTTCTACTTCAACTTTTGGCACCACTGTTTCGCCTTTGCAACTTTGAGTAGACTTATAATTCATATTTCTTGGTTTAACATCATTTGTAGAGTTTTCTAATTTAACGTGCCTTAAAGGCATGCCTTCTAATGTCATTTTTGAGTAAAATTCCTGAAATCTGTCCGGAAAATACTTAGTGAACTGGATAGCAGTCGCCATATTATTTACTTCGTCGAAACGTTTTTTGGATTGGTCTTGCACAAACGACTTTAGGCGTTCATAGTTTGTTTTACACATTGATTTGAAGCACTCGATTCTCTTCAACTCGTTTTCGCAGTCAAAACAAATATTTTTAGGTAACTTATCGTTCAAATCAATGTCTAAACTTATTAGCTTTGTAACAAATTCACCACAAACACTGAGTCCATTTATCCGGTTAAAATCAACAAGAGACGTGTTCTTATTAGACTCTTCGTATCTTAAACACAACCGGCAAACCACATTGAATGATTTTTCAGGATTTTCCATTGTAAAATTCAATATTTTGTTAAATAATTACGAAATACTTTCGATCGCTTTCAGTCACAATTAAATACCTGTAACAAAATGAACAGTACATTTTATTTTACAGAAAATGAATACCTAATTGAACCGTCTCAGTGTCAACTGTCAAAGTTTTTAAAGGTAAGGCTTCTCACGACTGGCTGAAGTAGCCAATGTCAAGCATCGGACCCGATAGTGATTTGAAACAAAAATGCTTTATAAGCTTAGAGTATAATATTACTACAAGTAGTATAAGTGGATGATTTATTTATTTTTGTTACGATACGCATGCTATATTTTACACCGACAAAAATGGTCTCGTGGCTTTAACTCTAACTGTAACTGTAAGCCGTTTAAGTGGGCTTTTAAAAACGTGAAATAAAATATAAATTCAGACAAGTTTATTTCATAAACTCGTCACGATGGCGCATCGCCTGTCAGGTAAATATGGTCCAGCATCCACCACAATGCCACTTAGCAACAATTGTAATAGTGATAACAACAAAATTACATTCCTACATATTCAGTTTTTTTTTACACATTTAGGTCTAGGTCCTAGGTCGATAGGTATTCATAATTCATGGTTCTTTACTCTCCTTAAACAAGGCTGCATGTGTATTTTTAGTCACCCTCATAATTTTCCCTTGATTCTCCCTGGCGATACCGTGTCCTGACAGCAAATGTTTTCGAACACTCTGCGTTGTGGCATATAATATATTACTAAGTGACACAGGTAAAAACAGATGCGTTCATGAACATTGTTCGTAAGAGATTTCTTAACAGAGAGTTTAAAGAACTTCATTGGACACTTAGAACATAGTACTTTCTTTTCATCATGAAGTTTCAAGTGTCACTTGTAGATATAGTCTCGACGGAATGTCAGACTGCACTTTTCACAGGTAAAAGGGCGTTCCCCTGTGTGTAAACGAATGTGTTCAATTAATTTGAGTTTAGATGTAGCCCTGAAAGAGCATGTATCACATTCAAATGACGATGGAACCCCATGATGTGTTATTTGGTGTTTAACCATGTAACATTTTGTTGAAAAACTTTTCCCACACTGATCGCAAATATTTGTCTTTTTATGGGTTTGCATGTGCATTTTAAAACTACCCTTATTTGATAATTTCTTATTACACACATTGCAAGTAAGATTTAAATTCTTATTGTGGCTTTGCATGTGTACTCTTAAACTGCTCCTATTTGCCAGTTTTTTTTTACACACATTGCAAGTCCAGTTATGATTTTGTGACTTCCTAAAAAGTACATTTTTCTGTGTTGGAAGAATTTCCGCTTCAACTGTTTTCGTTTTTGAATCAGATTCATCTTCCATTAGAGCATTTTGATTTTCAAAGTCACTTAAACTGATGGTATCAAAGCAATCAATCTCTATTTCTATTTTTTCAACTTTTGGAACTACTGTAACATCTGTACAATTTTCAATAATTTCAGGAGAAATTTTCTGTGGTTTGATCAGAGATATGTAAAAACTTCTTAATAGACTCATTGGGTTTAATATTATTATTTTTCAGTTTTTCTTCCTTAATGTGCTTTAGAGGAATATCTTCTAATATCACTTTTGAGTAAAATTCCGGATATCTATCGGGGAAATACTGAGTGAACATCGAATATTCGATCGCAGCCTCCATATTTGCTTCATCGGACGACTTTTTGTGACGGTCATTAATAATAAGCGAATTTAGACGTTCAAAGTTCGTTCTACACATTGATTTAAAGCCCTCAATCCTTCTTAGCTCATTTTCGCAGTCAAAACAATCGGTGAAATGAAAGTTTAAACTTGTTAGTTTTGTAACTAGTTTATCACAAACACGTCTGTTTTCCCGACCAGAATCTACAAGAGACGACTTTTTATTAAACTTATCGTATCTTAAACACAACCGGCATACGTTATTTAAACGATTTTTCGTAACTTTCTATTCTGGAAATTACATTATTACATGAAAAGGCAGAATATAATTTTGGTCGCTTTGACCTTGACCAACACAAACTGTAATTATCTGATGGAACAATCAGTGTCAAAGTGTCAACTGTCAAATTTAATAGCTTTGCACGACTTGCTCATAAAGCCAATATTGATCCGGATTTTTCAAGAAACTAGCCCAATGTCATTCGAAATAGTAATGCATTGATTGAATTAAGTAATCGTGAAATGAAAAAGTTTCTGAAATAAAGTTTATTTAATAGGTATTCTGATGCCGACTTCCAATCATCTAGTGTGTTTCACCATAGTGTCGTTTACCATCAGACTTTGCCCAATAGTAGGGAAAGCGCCTCCTTGTTCGCCACGGGAGGCTACTCTGGATTGGCGAATGCCTACTGACTGTGGCGAGTGCTACAACATCATTATTTCGGCTTCCACACCATGTTTCCTTTACCTTTAGAAAATATAGTGGTCAAAACAAAATCGACCACCAAAGCAAATTCATCCTTTATTCTCCTTAAATAAGGCTCCATGAGTATTTTTAGTAACCCGCACAATTTTGCCCTGGACTTCCCTGGCGATACCATGTTTTGACGCTAAGTGTTTTCTCACACTCACAGTTCTGGCATATGAAGTGTTGCATAAGTGACAAAGGTATAAATAGATGCGTTCATGTACACTATTCATGTGAGCTTTCATTTGAGAGAGCTGATAGAACTTCTTAGGGCATTTTGGGCATATAATTTTCTTTTCGTCATGGCATTTTAAGTGCTTGGCATAGATTGCTCTACGTCGGAAAGTCAAACCACACTTTTCGCAGGTAAAAGGACGTTCTCCAGTGTGTAATCGAATGTGTTCGATTAGTTCAAACTTACACGAGGCTCTGTATGAGCAGGAATTACATTCATATGATGATGCGACTCCATGTCGTGCAACTCGATGTTTATTCATGTTTAATTTTGTTGAGAAGCCTCGCCCACATTGATCGCATATGAATTGATACTGCTCATGACTTTGCATGTGTACTTTATAACTGCATTTATATGCCAATGTCTTGTTACAGATATTGCAAGTATATTGCTGTTTCTGTTTAATATTAGCTTCTGTTTTTGATTGAGATTTGAGTTCTGTAGGTGTTTCACAACTTTCAATGTCATCATCATTGGGTTTATTGAGTTTTAATTGTTTTGGTTTGCTTTTTTCGAATATGTCTTCTATTTGGTCCAAGAATGAGTTTAATGTCTTAGTTTTGGACGGAGATTCGTCACCTAGTAAAGGATTTTGACTTTCATCATCACTGAAATTGTTAGTGTCACTGCAATCAAACTCTTTCTTTATTTTTGGCACCACTGTAGCATTGCATTTAATATCTACTTCGACTTTTGGTTGCATATCGTCTTTGTAACTTTGAATGCGTTCTGCCCGACTTTCTTCCTTCACACCTTTTAAAGGAAAGTCTTGTAACACCATTTTCAAGTAAAACTCCTGATATCTATCCGGAAAATACTGAGTGAACATCGAGTATTGTATTGCAGCTTCTATTTTTGCTTCGTCAGATGAACTTCTGAAATTTTCATTTACAAGCGAATTTAGCCGTTCACAGTTTGTTTTGCACATTGATTTAAAACACTCGATTCTTCTGAGCTCATTTTTGCAGCCTAAACAAATCTTTTTAGGTAGTATATCGTTTAAATCGATGTCTGAATTTGTAAGTTTTCTAACAGATTCACCGTAAACACTAAGTCCACTTTCTCGGTTAGAATCCAATAGAGAAGTGGTCTTATTAGACTCATCGTATCTTAAACACAACCGACACACGTTAATGAATGATTTTTCGTAACTGTCCATATTACCTAATTTAATATAGTTTGGGGCAGAAAAAGCAAAAAATATTTTCGATTTATTTCTTATTGGTTAAACACAGACTATGAAGATACTAAGTATGTTGTGAACCGACTATGGCCATTAGGAAATTAGCCAGTGTCAAGTATTATTAATATATTATCGCAAGTTATTTGCATCGAAACAGTCAAGTCTTCATATTCTAAGCATGGAGGTAGGATTAAATAACCCTAAGTCCATTATTCTAAGTCAAGTCTCAATATTTTCGATTCACAGACTAATAAATACTAATTTTTGACATCACAACATGGAAGTTGGAACAGTGTCAAAATGTCAAATATGAAGCGAAGTTTTCAGAGCTTCGCGCGAGTTTTGGCGGAAACGCGTTGAGGAGATGGGTTGCTAAATTTTCATTTTTGTGAAATCTAGTTCAAAAATGCGTGCAATGTGCAATGCGTGCAATGAGTTTAATTTCGGGAGCATATTAATATGCCCCCCAAATTAAACAATTTGCATTAATAAATTTGGTTTCCTGAAGGTGTATAAGTGTGGAGAAAGTGAAAAGCGGTGCAAAACATGATGAAAAACACGGTACTAGATATCTCAGTAGGTAATTATAATCGATTTTATTGGTAAAAATTAAAATAGAATCGATACTAGATTGATTTGTTAGATTATTTTTATGTACCTAGGAGAATCGATTAATAATCGATACACGATCGATTAATAATCGATACAAAACTATCGAGGGGAGACTGTCCATAATAATTCTGAATTAGTATGGTTATATTCATCTATGATTCTGAATCCGAAAAAAATAGGGCTATTCTAAAATTAGATAAATGAAAAATGGATTTCATAAATAACTTTATTTAGGAATGGCTTTTTAAAATATTTCCCAACAGAAGACAGCTAGACCCACAGCTGACCTCTTTCCATCTTCTGACTAGACAAAACATCAATTAACAGAAATGTAAATGACTTATTTATTTTCTTTAAATAAATCTTTATGAGTCTTTTTAGTGACCCGCAAAATTTTCCCTTGACTTTCCCTAGAGATACCATGTTTTGCCACCATATGTTTTCGAACAGTCGTACTTTTGGCATATGAAGTCTTGCAAATTGGACAAAGGTACAGATACATTCTTTCATGAGCATTATTAATGTGGGTCTTCATCTCATTGAGTCGATAGAACTTCTGAGGGCACCGTGGGCATTGTACTGTTTTTCCATCGTGACATTTTCTGTGATTTGTGTAGATTGCTTGACGACGGAACGTCAAACCACAGTGTTCACAAGTAAAGGGACGTTCACCCGTGTGTAATCGTATGTGTTCAACAAGTTCAAATCTTCGAGAACACTTGAACGAACAGGAATCGCATTGATACGATGATGGGGCTTTATGTTTTGCAACTAGATGTCTATCTAAGCTTTGTTTCGTTGGGTAGCCTTTCCCACATTGATCGCACATAAATAAGTACTGTCCATGACTTTGCATGTGCTCTTGATAAGTGTATTTATTTGCCATTGTTCGGTTACACACAGTGCAAGTGATAGGTTGATGACGGGCAAGTGGTTTATTTTTCGGTTTTAAATGTGTTTTCGTAAATATGTTCTCCATTTGGATAAGAAACAAGTCAATGTTTTGGGTTTTCGATTGAGATGCTGTTGGTTTTGGTGCAGTTTTTGCTTTTGGTTCAGTTTTTGTGAATATATTTTCCATCTGGTTCAGAAATTTGTCCACAGACTCCGTTTTAGACTTTGTTTTACTTAAACAATTCGTATCATTGCAATTAATTTCTATTTCTACTTTTTCTATTTTTGGTACCACTGTATCACTATAATCAATTTCTACTTTTACATTCTCTTCTTTGAGCAGCACTGTATCTTTTTTATAACTTTGAGTAGGCAAGGAATTAACTTTCTTTGGTCCAATACCATTTTCAGAATTTATTGATTTCGCATGTTTGGAAAGGATATCTTTTACCTTTTTCAAGTATGACTTCTGATATTTATCCGGGAAATATTGAGTGAACATAGAGTACTGGATTGCTGCTTCTATTTTTTCCTCGTTAGATGAATTTTTGTAATAGTGACTTACAAGCAAATTCAGGCGTTCACAGCTCGTTTTACACATCGTCTTGAAGCACTCGATTCTCTTCAGCTCATTTTTACAGTTATAACAAATATTTTTAGGTAAATCATCGGTGAAATCAATGTTTAAACTTGTTATTTTTCTTACGTATTCGCCGTACACACTAAGCCCATTTTCCCGGTTAGAATCAATAAGAGACGTGTTTCTATTAGACTCATCGTATTTTAAACACAACCGGCAAATATTATTGAACGTATTTTCGTAGTTTTCCATTACAAAATCCACTATTTTGAAGAAGAAAAATATCAGAGTTTCTTTCTTTCGCATAGATCCACTGTTTTTGTACATTTTTTGTATTAAGTTTGACATTGACAATTTTATACTTTTGATTGACATCGAAATCGTTTCGTTTCACGCAATCTAACTTAGATGAAAGTGAGCAAAAAGTAGGTGTAAGTAGTAGTAGTAGACAAGATGATAGCAAGACTAAAATACCACTCTAAGGGCAATCGTGTAATAATATTGAATTGTTAGAATAATAAATAAAAAAAAAATAAAAAAAATAGCCTTTATTTATCCCTTTTAAAAAGAATTTTACATTTCTATTATATTTTTAAGTAACTATTATAGATTATGTTAATTTTCATTATATTAATTATTATATATTAATTAGTATTATACATTTAAATTTGTTGTGTTAGAAGGGCCCCTTTTGACAGGGTATAGGCCTCCTCCAACTCCTTCCATTTGTCCCTATCCTGCGCCACGTCCATCCATCTGTGTCCCGCCACCGCAACTAGGTCGTCTGCCCACCTCTCATGTGGCCGACCCTGTCTTCTTGATCCGAGTGGTCCAGACCATTTTGTTGTTGCCCGGGTCCATCTTTCATCATCTGTTCGAGCCAGGTGTCCCGCCCACCTCCACTTCAGGCCAGTGGTGTGTGCAAGTACATCCCTTACTCCAGTCCTATCCCTGACCTCGGTACTTCTTACTTTGTCTTTCAGTTTCAGTTTTAGCATACTACGTTCCATGCTCCTTTGACATACCTACTTGTATTTTATTTCTAGAATCTCGGTTATAGATCCAAGTCTGGCACCCATAAGTAAGAGAGGGCAGTATACAAGTGTCTAAAACTTTGCTTTTAAGTTTTACAGGAAGGTTTGACTTGAATGTTTCTTTTTGACGCCAATATTTTTTCCAGGAAATATTTATACGTCTACTTATTTCTTCAGTGTTTCTACTAGTTCTGAATGTGATTTGTTTTCCCAGGTATATATTATATTCTTGCACATATTCTAGTATGCTGTTGTTTACTGATATAGGTTTGTTGTGGGTGTTCGTCATGACTTTCGTTTTAGATGAATTTAATTGTTAGAATACCTAGATTTAATTGTCGTGCGTGGGGAATTTAAAAGGGCCCCATAGTAACATCTTACTTACGTCCTCACTTCTTCAGATAAACAGCAAATGGCGGTTCCTGATCTTGCTAATGATTGTCGCTCACTTCGTATTCTGGCTGGTGTTCGCCGCGATTTGGATGGCAGTGGCGACCTCCTACGCCAACGATATTGGAGATGGGAAGGAGCATTGCATCACGGGAACATCCTCGTTTGCTGGCCTCTTGATGATGTCAGTTGAGACTCAGGTGAGATAATCCTATCCAATCCAGTAAAATAGAATAAAATAGGAGGATAGGATAAGAAATATCTTAAGTAGGTAGGATAAGATAAGAAATATCATATCCTACCTACGTAACTACTACAGTATAAACGTGAATGTTTGTAGTATGTATGACACTTTGTTACTCTTTCACGCAAAAACAGCTGAACCGATTACAATAAAACTCGGTGTGTAGAGAGCATAGAATAACACTTAGGCTACTTTTTATCCCGATATTCCTGAAGGATCGGAACTGACAGCTGGTAAATAATTTAGGTATAATTCTGGAAGACAGTCTGCTGACATAACCAATGTGCTTCTCATTTTGGTTTACTGAGCGAGCGAACCGTCCGCTTCAAGTCCAGCCAAATTTTCTTTCGTACGCTGTCCCTCCTCAACAGGGCGTATTTCTCAACCGGTTTTGATGAAGCTGGAAATACAAGGTCTGAGCGGAACTTTTTTGTCGTGGGGGATTTTTGATTGGTGGGGTATTTCTCCCACAAAAGGGGGAGGTATATAGGCATTAGACATCTCCGTAGGTACTAAGTAGGTAGGTACTCCGATTTCGATGATTTTTTATTTATTTGTAAGATAGTAACTTCTACTTAGTAGTCTCATTAAACTTGGATACGATCTGATGAAGACTCACGTATCCTGGGACCACCTTTTCATCACAATCTCCTCACTTAAAAATCTCCTGCTTTTTTGTAGTACCTAATACTGTGTAGGTTGTGTAAACTTGTTTACCTACTTCTAATAATGAATGCTCGCGAGGTCTACTATTCGCAGAACTAGCATAAATTATACCTATTCGTCTAAGCTTTTTATTTTCAGATGACAATAGGATACGGGGTGAGATATCCAAACGAAGAATGTCCTGAGGCTATTATAATAATGGTGTTTGAGGTAAGTCATCTAGGTGAGTAGTTAAGCAACTGCTTCCTTGAGTTTTTTCGTTTTTCCTTTATCAATCCTTTCCTAAAATTTGATTACAGATCGTAGCCGGCACGGCCCTGTCCGGCGGCCTCTCCAGTTTGCTGTTCACGAAGCTCATTAGACCGAACCGACATGTCACGTCAGTTGGTTTTAGTAGGAAGGCTGCGGTAATAATTATTAAAAAAAAATTAAACACGATAACTTATGAGCATCTTAACCGCCATCCCACCTGATGGAAAGTGGTCTTAATATGGTATCATCATCTAAAAGAGGTATGACGCCAGCGAAACAATATCCGATCCTACTACCATACCAGGTATTTAAATTACAGTGAGTAGGTAGGTACTGACGGCCGGTAAAAAGCGCAAAAGAAAGTTTGACTTGATAACCGGGAACATCGTGATGATGATAAATGTATATCTAACCTACTTTTTCAAGGTGTGCTTGCGAGACGGTCAGCTGTGCCTGCAGTTCCGCGTGTGGGATCTCCTCAACTTACACATCATCGGTTCCACCGTCACAGCCTACATCATGAAACCCATTAGGTAAAGTCCTACTTACACGCAAAAGTTTGAGTTAATCTTACGATGTTCTAACTTCCCTTAGCAAAAACTTTAAATGTATTGTCCGTATGTCCCCAGGACATTAGAAGGCGAACTAGTCAAGAACTACATCCACCAACTGAAGCTGAAGCAAGCGCGTGCCTTCCTCCTGTGGCCGATCACAGTCGTCCACGTGATCGATGCCGAGAGTCCGCTCTATGAGTTCACTGCGCAGGACATGATGGATTACAGGTAATGTTGCTTGCGCGATTCAGGATATGGGTGTGATACTAGTGACGCCATCTAGTAACCGACTACTACATCTAGCGATTTAGGATTTCGACGGCTAATGGCACATGCTGGACTTAAAGAGCTCATGTAGTAGTATTAGTAGTGGATAGAAACAAGCTGTAGGTGGATGATGATGAGGATGATTTTATCAAATACGACAATCCTCCATACCTGGCTTGAAGGTGTTGCCATATTGAGATTAGTATGTACTTACATTAATTTTTTCAGGTTTGAAATAGTGGTATGCCTCACTGGATCGTCAAAGAACATGGGCACGGTAACACAGAGTCGAACCTCTTATCTGTCGAAGGAGATCATTTGGGGATATCGATTCAAAAATGTATTACAGTAAGTACTACATATTCTACGTAGGTATAAAAAAATCCATTACATCGGGGATATCTTAAAAGATAGGGTAAAATAGATAAAACTGCATCAAAACTGCCAAAGTTAGACACCTTAACATAGTATAATTTAGTTAGAGTGTTAAGCAATGCTTGGCGCGGTCATTATTTGGATGGATGACCCATATTTTATCTGGCAAAAATCATTTTCTCGAGCTGCTACATGCTTTGGCGCGGCATGTTATGCACTTGGTTTCGGTTGTTATCGCCGACAGCCGTCGTTAGGTCAAGTTAGAGACCTTAGGACGACCTGACAACTTTAACACTAGGTAATACACACCACTACACGAAAAGAAGAAGAAGTGTTAGTTTCGCAATCTTAATTTAGAAATACACAAAATCCTATTTCCAAATCCTAGCAAAGACATTGGCAAACTGCAAAACCTAATACATTATCTCCACATCTCTTGCTGTGTTTTTGAAAATGTTGACAATAATCGAATTTTGGCGCCCAAACTTTCTAGTAAAGATCAGGATACTTAAAGAAATGCTATCCGAAAAAAATTCGCACCCGACAGGACTTGAACCTGCATCTCTGGGGATCCGTCCCAACGCCTTTTCCAATTTGGCCACGGATGCATGTTCAATCGAATCGAAATAAAGGATTGCATTTCTTATTGTTTACGTTTTTAAGGCACGCAGCGCCATCTACCGACAATTTTTGCAGACTGCCAGCTTGAACTATTCTATTTTCATAGAATTAAATTCAACGTTGAGATGTTGCTTCCGATTACCCGTTTTTGATACATTTTAAAGTGTGTCCTACACTTGGATGATTATACTTAGAGAAATGCTTTCCAAAAATTTCGCACCCGGCAGGACATGAACCTGCATCTCTGGGTTCAAGTTCTGCCGGAACTTGCCCCAACGCCTTCACCAATTTGGCCTCGGAATCTATGTAATGTCCCTTTTAAATTGCTCAGCCATTAAATGGACCTATCTCTATATTAAGTACACGTATTATATCTTTATTACGTGTTAACCAGCTACAACAAAGAGAAGGAAGGCTACGAGATTGACGCGGAAAACTTGAACAGCGTGGAGCAAGTGGAAACTCCGCTGTGTTCCGCGAGCCGTCTCAAGGAGTTCCAGGAGGACATCAAGATGTCTTCGCAGGTCCTCACCACGCCTTCGATATCGAGAGCACCGACCAACATGTCTATGAGTCAGGTTAGAGCTATAGGTACTACTTGTGCAGCAGTTCCAGCTGAATGTCTTTCCAGGTCCTCAAAACATCCACCATGTCTCTAGTTCAGACTAAGTACATTGTTTATGGGCTAGGTTAGAATGACACTACATGAAAGAAATAGCTTTAAGCGAAAAATATGTCTATTTGTCGACCTCTGTGGCGCGGCGGGCGAAGGCCCGATTACAATGCAAAAGGTTGCGGTTTCGATTCCCGCCAGACGCAATTATTTATGTTAACAGATAGATATTGGTCGGGGTGTTTTCTAATCCTAGTCCTACTAATATTACTAATATTATCATAAATGTGAAAGTGTGTGTGTTTGGATGTTTGTTACTCAATCACGCAAAAACTACTGAACCGATTGCGATGAAACTTAAAATATAAGTAGTTGGATACCGGGAATAACACATAGGCTACATTTAATCCTGATATTCCCGCGGGAACGGGACTTACGCGGGTAAAACCGCTGGGCGCAGCTAGTCTTTATAATAGAAAAGAATCTTATTTCGCGTGGTCGGTCACGGCATCACGGTTAAACGACTGGACCGATTTTACAAATTTTTTGTTGTTGTATTTGTTATGATCAGGATAAGGTTCTTATGAAAGAAAAAATGCTGAACCGATTTTAATAAATCTTACGCGGGTGAAACCGCGGGGCGCA
Source organism: Idaea dimidiata (assembly GCA_949358125.1). Lineage (NCBI taxonomy): Eukaryota > Metazoa > Arthropoda > Insecta > Lepidoptera > Geometridae > Idaea > Idaea dimidiata. The sequence continues at coordinate 24,193,854 of OX442334.1, read as the reverse complement.
GCTAGTATTTTTATAATCTTTATCTATCTTTTGGTGTGTTACAAAAAATATATCTTTTTATCTAGTTTAGACATCTGTTGCCACCGGGAATGTCCTATAGCTATAGTATTACATTGTATCACGCTTTCCTCCAGGACGACTCCTCATTGAAAGTGACGGAGTCTCTGCCCTCATCGCTTCCCTCTTCACCGAGTGTCTCGCGTGCGGGGGGCGGGGGCGGGGGCGGGGGCGGGGGCGGGGGCGGGGGGCCGGGGGGACCGGGGGGCACGCAGCGCAGTCTCGGGTGGCACTTCCGCAGGTTTTACCCTAAGGAGGTTCGGGAGTGAATACTGTGGGAAGGAAACAAAAGTGGACCTACACTGCCTTACTATACAAGCTGTAACGGGTATGCCCTTTTAAGCCGAAAGGGGGTTGCTCTAGACGTCTAGGCGAACAACTTTTGTTCTACGACTTTTGGGAATTCGTAGTACTTTTCGAAAAATGTAAGTGTAAAGTTTACTTGAAAATCAGCTGTTTCATTGCGACCCAGCTGAGGTCATTGACCTTATGTTGTCATTTTACTTAGATTGGTCTACTACAATCAAAACTTCAATTACCTCAAAATTAAAAAAAAAATTGAATTTTTCAAAGTCATAGAACAAAAGTTGTTCGCCTAGACGTCTAGAACAACCCCCTTTCGGCTTAAAAGGGCATTCCCGTTACACCTTGTATATGTAATTTAATAATAATTACTTAATAAGTAGGTATAATGTATAAATAATTTTAATTTGTATGTAAATATTACGTAATAAAGTTATTTTATAATGTGTTATTTTTTTTAATATTCATTTTGAGTTGTCTTGTTTTCTATATTATACCATAGATCTATATTTCCACAGAGGAAGGAAGGATTTTTTTCTTCGCGGAATCACGACTTACGCTGGTAAAACCGCGTGCCGCTGCTGGTTTCTAAATAAACGGTAAACCCTTATTGTAAACACGACGAGCACATTTCATTGTTTCAAATGAAATACCCAAATATAGGTTAAATAATTGCTACATGAACCACATGTAGCGAGCGTTCAATGAACCGACAGTTTGATGTTTTAATCGCTGCGTGTACGTGTGTACACTGGAGATGAGAGATAGACTTGCCTCATGAAAAGCTCCGTGAAAAATCTTTGTAAATAAATGGCCGCCGTGTTCACAAATGATTCCCTGACTTGACTTTAACTATGACGACTTGACTGTTTCGATGTAAATAACTTGCACAATAAATTAATAATACTTGACACTGGCTAATTTCCTAATGGCCATAATCGGTTCACAGCCGATAAGAAATAAATAAAGACCATGGCTAAGTGAAGCAGCTCAAGTCAACCTAAGTCTACTTGGGAGCTTTGGCGGAAACGCGTTAAAGAGATGTGTTGTTAAATATCTATTTTCATAAACTTAGTACAAATGCGTGTTTCAATTTAAGTGACAAATAGAATCTTTCCGAGGTTGTGAGGTGAAATCGTAATTTCTTTCTTTTTTCTTTCTTATAACCTACTCAGTCTAGATAAATGAATACAGCTCTTATTGTAAAAGATAACTTAATTGGAACACTTGGAGTTATTGCTTTGATAAAACACTTCAAAGATAATAATAACAATTTCATAAAGGAAATGAGTAACTTCCTGAAAGAGTAACTTAATGATTTGTTTTTAATATTGTTTTATGGTTCTGAATCTAGACAGCAATAAGAAGGAACCTTTTTATTTTAAATACAATTGGTAACGAAAAAAACGAAAAAATACAAAAAAAAATGTCAGTTTTCTGTTTTTTTTTTATCGCGCGAAGTTGCTATATTATACAAAGTGTACTATAGCAAGCAATATAGGGTAAGCCCTTATAAGCCGAAAGGGGGTAGTTCTAGACGCCTAGGCAAACAACTTTTGTTCTACGACTTTTGAAAATTCGAACTTTTTTGAAAATTTTGAGGTTTTGCTTCACTGAAAAAACAACTGCTTTTGAAGATAAAGGTATTTGAAGTATTGATTGTAGGAGACAAAACTAAATAAAAGGACAACATAAGGTCAGTGACCTCGAACTCTGAGAAACAGCTGATTTTCAAGTAAACTTTACACTCAATTAATTTTCAAAAGTCGTAGAACAAAAGTTGTTTGCCTGGACGTCTAGAACAACCCCCTTTCGGCTTAAAAGGCCATACCCGTTACACCTTGTATAAGTATACACCTTATTTTTAACAAAATATTTCGTCATTAAGTTTTTTGAACAACGACATATATTTTTATCCGACCAAAAAAAGAGTTAACGATTACTTACCATTGAAGGAAGGAAAGGTCGATTTCGGAAAATTTCAACCGGAACCTCAGCTTAAGCTCCTATTTATACCAAAAATTTATTTAAAAAAAAAAATCTTTTGTCGTTTTTAATAAGCAATTAATATACCTACCTATAATTACTCACACGGTAAATCGTAGAGTAATAAATCTCATAACAATTCGAATCAATTACAAAACGAATGAGAATGTAGTTCTTTACAATAATATCCTCAAACGTGACGACAGACAGACACTGTGACTGACAATGTGCTTCGTTTACAGTTTTTACTGAATCATTCATTTATAGTATGCTTACAACTTAGGTAGGTACCTAATTTACACATAAAGTACGTACTTAATTAATATTAAATGAAAATTAAATAAATTTTCTGACTTCAAAACACTTATTTGTTTTGATCAAAGCTTCAAAAGGAAGAAAATGACCTTAAAGTGCACCGACTAATCTATTATGTTGGTCTGATTTTGGTCGGTTTTAATGAATAGATCCAGAATATTTAGGCTAAAATCTATAATCTGTACTTTGTCTTTGCTAAGCAAAAACTTTGACTTAAGGGGCCGTAGTAGGCCAGATCTGATGTTTCTAGAGTAAATAACTACAAAAATTGTTTGGAATAAAAGTTTTTGATAGTCGCATCTTACGTCCTTCACTTACACATCTAAATTCGCTAGCTTTATCCCTGTCACGCTATTAAGGTTGTATAGGCCCTTAAAGAAAAAGACATTACACGCGGGGCCGGGATTCGAAACCACGACCTTCGGAATGAAAGTCGGGGTATCTGCCACTAGACCAACACCGCACAATTTGTATATTATCAAATGCACAATTTGTATATCTCAATGATATAAATAAAGAATCATCTCGATCGGCCCTCAGACGGCTGAGATATCCGGTATAAACGTTCCACACAAAACGAAACATCCATCGGAATTCATAACCTTCTCCTTTTTGGAAGTCGGTTAAAAATATTTTGACGAATGTCTGCCCTTTGTCTTGAAACGAAATCAGTAAATTCATAATTATAACAAAACGAATGTAATAAGGAAGTGAGTCTTTAGGTAGTAACAGCGTTAGTTCATACTTGTACCTACAGTCTGTCCCCTTTATTACAAACCGAGTCAACGAAAACAATAATTTATCTCAACACGTAGACCTACCTACGGATCGAGTCGGATCTTGTTCTACTGTCGATTTCCTTCTTCTAAATGAGCGTGCTACAGCGCTCATCTAACAGATCCCAAGTGTCAAGACGAGTCCCAAGGAGCATTGAGTTTAGAACAAAAACATTTTTCCTAAATTTAAACAAAGTGGTTCGCCTCGAGCCTAAATCAACTTTCTTCCGGTTTAATTACCGTCCCCGAATTCATATTCGGTGTGATTCCGGAGTACTAAGGGCGTTTAAGTGCCATGATGATTGGCTCACGCAGGATTGGCCATAGGTACAAATTGCTCACATACATAGTATTGGCAAAGGCAATACCGCGTTGCGTGAAAGAATCTGCATGAATAGTGTCATGTAATCGCCCTTAGACCTTAAAGACTACGACGAGAGACTTAGAGACTAGACTAAAGACTAAACTGTAACGGTTTCCCTAACCCGACTTTAAACCAGGTTTACAATTTTGACTTCATTTTGTAATAACACTAGTACTGTAGCACAACTCCAGTTACCTATATTAAGAAATCAAACAGGGGCGCATTTTATGAATCACTTTAATAAAGTGTTTATGAGTAATGTAAGCCGTTTATCACACTTTTGTAAGCAGTTGTTAACTAATTCAGAGTAACTAACTTAACCTGTGGTAATCATGGTAAACTGTCCAGTATAAGTACCATTATTATCACAGTGGAGTCCTTCAGTGGATGTCCTTTACAAAGTCTATTAGGGAAAATTCCTGTTAAAGATATTTTTTCGGTTCAGAATGAAGTTTTTTTTAAACGATTGATGAGCGTGGACCGTTTGCCTGACACCAACCCTACTCCCATAGGCAGGGTGACCCATCGTAAAAGCATTGCCAAATCTATTTGCAAGTATCGTCAATGAAGACCTACCTACCTATTCTGCAGACCTTGAATAATTTAGGATAAGGAGAGGGAGATAACTCGGAAATCTAATTTCCATATATTCCAAGTTTACGAAATTCGTAAGCAATAGAGAAAAAAAATAAAGTAACACACCTTCACCCCAAATCATTCCTATTATGGTCCTCCTCAACCTAATCCTAGGTTGCCTAACAGAGACCACTCTCGGCGGCAAGGCAGCCTATCGTGCCACTTTAGATTTAAGTTTTCTATTTTATTGTAAATGTTAGGTATATTCGGCGTACCCACACGCATGAGTTTATTTTTTTAAAAGCTTAAATTTAAGAATTAAAATATAAATGACATATGTATGACACTCGTATATTTATTTTTCCATAAAACTATTCCCAAATTAAATCACTTAAAACAAAACTATTGTATTTGTCATATTTTGACAGCGAACCAAGAACACTGGCCACATTGCCACGCTGAATGGCAACGCTATCGTTTGATTCAAATAGAGCCCAGCATTGTGGTCTCACGTTGTCTCAGCTAATCGCTGTTTTTCATTCATAGTTCATAATAATTCATAATTCATTTATTGCGAATAAGGGTACATTATATTATGTTAGTAGATGTTCCATAGCAATAGGATCACCTTACTCCGCCAAGCCTGGCATGCAACATTGTTGTTAGGTGCTTCTAATACAATAGTTCTGATCAAAATGAACATTCAACATTTATTATTATTTTATAGTTTCACTTCTTGGGGTATTTTTGTTAATTTACCAATGGCAATTATACAATTTATAACGGGTATGCCCTTTTAATCCAAAAGGGGGTTGTTCTAGACGTCTAGGCGAACACCTTTTGTTCTACGACTGTTGAAAATTTGAACTTTATTTTTGAAAATTTTGAGATTATGTTTCACTGAAAAAACTGCTGCTTTTGAAAATAAAGGTAATTAAATTTTTGATTGTAAACCATCAAACTAAATAAAAGGACAACATAAGGTCAATGACCTCGAACTCTCAGAAACAGCTGATTTTCAAGTAAACTTTACACCTAAAATTTTCGAAAAGTACTTCGAATTTCCAAAAGTCGTAGAACAAAAGTTGTTCGCCTAGACGACTAGAACAACCCCCTTTCGGATTAAAAGGGCTTACCCGTTATACCTTGTATAATGTCAAAATAAATAATAAAAAATATTAGTGTTCTATGATAAAAATGGATATTCCCCTTTTTTTTTTGTTTTCCCTTAATAATATATTTTATTTTACTAGTCAACAATGTAACCAAATCATACAACTAGTAGGTAGGTACAGTAGCAAACAAAAGTCACAGGCAAAAGCTTGCAAAACATATATTTACTAGGTAAGTAGGTACTGTCAGCAAATAAACAATGAATGAATCAATGTTGGTACTTACGTATGTACGTAGGTACTTACCTACCTACTTTAATGTTGTAATAAGTCATACCTAAGTAGATACATACATGGTAATACTCTAGGTAAGTATGGCCACTTGAAAACACTGAAAGATTATGGGTAGGTACACTCTGACAAGGATACATTTGAGTTGAAAAATATTTAAAAAAAATAAAAAACCCGACTGCCGTTAAAACTGAAAAGTAAAAAACAAGAAGATACCTAAAGGTAAAGAAACCTTAAAATTCGTTCGACGCATCTAGGAGCCTTAAAAATGATGGATGGATTCGGGTGGGACTTCAAACACTATTTGGTGTTATTATACTTTACCTTTTAAAAGGAGTCCCACCCGACTGCATCCATCATTTTTAAGGCTCCTAGATGCGTCGAACGAATTTTAAGGTTTCTTTACCTTTAGGTATCTTCTTGTTTTTTACTTTTCAGTTTTAACGGCAGTCGGGTTTTTTATTTTTTTTAAATATTTTTTTTATTTAACACTTTTTAGTTATTTGAGATTAGATACAATTGCACCAGAGAAACTCATTAACTCTGGATATGTATACTCCAGTAGCGCAAGGACTCAAAATCGGTTAAAGATAGGCTATCTAAAAGCCTTCAATATTATAATAGCTGTTCCTTTTGAGTTTTGCTGAAATTACTATGAAGTAGGCAGGTCCTGGTAGTATTCATTTTAAAATATAATTACCAAATCCGAAAACGTCGTCGCGTCTGGTGATACAAGGGCTGGCGGTTTCTTGTCCTAGCGGATTAGCCTTGCTATCCATTATCCAAAGCGGGGCTTTTCAAATTTTTAGTTAATTACCTACTTATTGTAAACCATATCTCTGTTGTAAACATAGTATTTGTTATTTATGTTATCTCTGACAAATCAAACATTCAAATTCCTTCAATAAGTAGTTCAAACTCGGCGTCAAAGTCAAATCGAGAAGTTTTTAATTAACGTTTCGTTGTCTTTGCGAAAATTACCTTCGTTACACAAAAATGCAGCGGCAATATAACTTTAGAATTATTACAAAATCCGCAAAAAAGTGGCCATTAGAAAACACTTTTCATACGCGGATTGTTTTCGCATACGAATATTGAATTCTTGTGCGAAAATTCATAAATACCAAACCAGTGTTCGTGCTAAGCCATAAATTGAAGTAAGTAAAAAAAAACATTATTAAGACAAGACAACCGAGCCGAAGCCGATGACATATCTCTGAAGACCTACTTTAACGACTTCCTGTAGTTTTAATAATTATTATATTTAAAATATCATCGCAAACTTTATCAGTTAAAATAAATAGTCGTCAATTTACGAAGGAATAAAACATATCGTTTGAATAAACAATGTTGCGCGTTTTCTCGGTTTTTATGGTCAAGACAAATCTTGCTTTAAAGCGTTTTAAATCTTTATTTTTATTTATTTATTATTTTAATGTACCCTATGTCACTCTCACGGTCATGACGAATTTAACGACGTATCGTTTATCTAAATCGGCCCAGCCGTTTAGGCCCTACGACGGCACAAAAATAGGTCACATACATAATACATACATACATACATACACTCACGGCAAAAACATAACACTTCCTTTGGCAGTCGTGTAAAAAGGATTTAAAATCTACGGATACCTTATGCGATCAAATCAAAATAGTTTATTTGCTTTAGATTCTTGTACAACATTAAATACACATGATCATTTAGGCTACGTCTTAGGTGTAATGATTTTAGTGTGGCTTCGGAACGTGCCCTCCGATGAGAAGAAGCCACAAGAAACTCATGGGTTTTTTTTCTTATTCTTATTATTTTATTCTATATTCGTTTATCGTCGTATATTCGTCTTTTATTCGATATTCTTTTAGATATAATATCTAAGTATATGATTTCTAGATAATGGTTCTTAACATGATCTCGTTATTGCACCAAAATCATTTAGCTAAAAAATAAAACAAAATACAAAACAAATAATTTAATAAAACAAACTTAAAATAAATATTTATTTTTAGTGGTTTTAAAGTAGTCAGTATAATTATTTTTTTATTGACAAAAGGACTATAAAATAATTAGAAACGTTTATGGTAGGGCAAATTATCTGCCGACCGTAGTTCGCACTATGGTCAACAGTGATGAGGCCTGGCAGGCCCTTAGGACCTACGCCGAAGACGTAATATCCTCAAAAGAGGAGGCGGAGCGAGCACGTGAGCTGCTCCGCGGCACGCAGCGCCCCAGGCGAAATCGGCGAGTGGTCAGAAATGACCACTTGCCACCCTAAACGGCTCATGGCGGCGGACTCGGGGGGGTCCGTCGCCGTACGAGAGCCCGAGATGGCGGCGGCGTGTCCACGGCGCCTCTCGCGAGGGTTTTACCCTGTATGGGGTTTTTCAGAGATGAGGTCCGGAGCGGACCACCCGCCGCTAGGGCTAGCCGATGTACTGCTTGCAGCTTCCGGCGATGCCCTGGCATAGCGGAGAGAAGGACACCCTGGGTTTTTAGTGGGTATACCCCTGGCACACACCATCAAGACCAGGAGGGACCCCCACTCACCGGGCCGCTCTCCCCCGAGAGTGGCCCGAAGGTCTTAATAAGATTTTCCCAGGTTAAAAAAAAAAAAAAAAAAAAAGGGCTATTTATCTATATCTCTTCCGATCCAACCAGGATCGGTTTGAATTCGATCCTACGATTCATTGAATTTGGTTCAGTACTTGTAAATCTTGTAAGTAGGTATTTTTAAAGTCCGACGTACCTATGTATTTTGCTTAAGGCTTTCTAGGTTACTAGAAATATTTAAGTTCATCTCATTTAAAAAAAAACTTTATAAAAGTTCACTTTACCTGACAAACAAAATAAACAGCGTTCACCAACATCCTGACCAACCTTTAGGTATTTATTTTAGTTATTTATATTTTACAATCGTAGTAATTTCAGTGTGTAACTGACTCTCGAACGAGACCCACGTGTCCAAAGATCTCGCTCCGGTTCGCGCCAAAACAAATGTCATATTTGACAGTTGCGTTTGTAAAAAGTTTAATGTATTATTTGACGTTGAAAAATGAGATGTTTGTTTTTCGTTGTTTTTGTGTACGCAGTTAGATGTGAGGATGGGAAGTAAGTTTAAAAAGTTGTACCTATTACTTATTTAACTTAAAAAATATTCTAATAAGTTAATAGTTATATCTTGAGGAAACTGACATGTCCTAAAACTTACCACGGTTCGAAGACTCGGCTCATTTTATTTTGCAAACGGTGAACTTATTTTTTTTGGAAATTCTGCAAAGTTTCGCTAAGGCTTAAGTGCTAGTGATTTCTTGTAAAATAATGAACTAGGTTAATACGACAAATTACCGGCGTAACATGATAATTAAGAGAAATTAAAAACACATCTAAGGATCACTAAACTTCTAAAGGCTGTTTTTTTTAATTACCAATTTAAAATTAATCGATAGGTAACTTATCGATAAAGTTAACCATTTATTTTTTTACTTTATTTATTTTAATTCTTATTAATTTTAACAAATTTTAATACTTATAACTTACAATAGTTGCTTGTAATGTTTATGCAGTTTCGTTACTAAGCAACGTATATACCTATTATACATATACACAAACCATTTGAAATCCTAAAACCAATCTTATCTCTCATATAAAATAATAGTAGCTTATGCACCGAGGTACTAAAGCCCTGTCTTATATAGCGGGCGTCATCTTGAATCCAAAGCATACGAAGGACTATAGAGAGTTAACTCCCGAGCGCAGCGAGGGTGTTAAAAACTTAACTTCTGAGCGAAGCGAAGGAGTTATGTTCCTAGAGTCCTGAGCGAAGCGTGGGATTCGAGCGCCCAAGATAAAGACAGGCTTTAGTACCGAGGTGAATACTCTACTTTACACATCTACTGCGAGACAATAAAAGGGTTACAAAATAAGCATTTATTACTAACAACAAAACAATACATTAATGCAACGTTCATGTAATATATTTACCGCTTATAAATATATTTCATACTACATAGTATACATTTATAGTTATATTAATTAAATTTAACAAAGTTACATCAAAATGACCAAACCACAAATCGGCCTTAGCTGATGAAAAAAAAAGTTGGAGCTTTATATTAACTAAAACTTTTTGCCTTACCCTTCCGTCGAAATAAAATAGAAGAAAAAAAGCTTAGTTTTTAATTTTTTATGCATTTTGTCTAGGTGGCCAGTTCGAAATGGCCGTATGCTACCATAACCTTAGTTCCAAATTTAAACTACTTTATGCCCTAGGTGTATAATGAGCACTTTATGCACCTAGGGAATAAAAAGTTGCTTTACGTTGACCTATTTGGTCAAATAAAGTAACTTTGTAGGGCAGTAGGTGTGTAAAGTATATTTTTGTCTAACACTACAACAAGCCTGTACTTATGTGTAAAAAAATGCCTAGAATCGAATTGCATTGGAAGTATTCGACATAGGCTACTTTTAATCCCGATATTTCATTTCCGAATCTGTGGGGTGCAGGCAGATAGTATTCCAGTAATAGGTACCTATATAATATAATAATATAGGCAAAGAGTTTTGAATACAATATTATCTTACTATACTAATACGAAAGTTTGTATGTGTGTCACTTTGTTACTCAATCACGTAATAACTACTGAACAGATTGAGATGAATCTTAAAATATACTTACGTAGAGGAAGATTTGGAATACTTAACACACTTTTTATCCTGATTTTCAAGGAACAGTAACGGAACCTACGCTGGTGAAACCGCGTTACGCAGCTAGTCCTATATATGTACCTAATACCCAATTTCATTTCGGGATTTAATTATCATTATATCGAGCGTGTCAGACCAACATCAAGGTATTAGTTCCCAATTTTATTTGGCTAAGTTTAATGTGAATAGTCTGTTTCGTGCGTGATTGTAGACAGTTTAGACAGTCTACTGCACTAAACGGCATTTTATCGCGAACTTTCGGGATTTGAATTGATAGTTATCATAGGTACCTAGTCTAGGTAGGTAGATATTTATGTACTTATGTAGTGTCTATGTGGTATAACAATTATTTGATTAACTTTTCGTGAACTCACTGCGGAATCCGCCGGGATGTGAAGGCCTTGTTGGTTCTCTACAGAATTGTCAGTATTGCTCCTATTTTGAAAAAAAAAAAAAAAAACTTACTATTTTTATTATACAAATAAAAGTACCTACTGAAAACGTCAGGTTTTATCTCGCAAGAGTCGACAATGAATGTCTCTGACGACAAAAAGTAAACGATCATACGCAACCAAAGAAAAAGAAAATTACAAACAACGTACGCGCCTGCGCACGTGTAGGAATTCAAAATAAGGGTCTCTGTGGTCGCAGCGTAGCGCTATGGTTGTCTTTCACGCTGGGTTTCTCTAGATAAAAGATATGAACAATTTGATTTTAGTCACGGACAGTTTGGTCACAAGTATTCAGATTCTTAGGCTGTGGTTAGTTTTGACTAAGGCTCGGTATATCTTTGTCTTGCGAATATTATAATCGCTAAAATTTGCCAGTAGATATGTATATCTCTGCATGTGACTTTGTCACTCTTTCAGACAAAAATCACTGAACAAAATTAGGATAAGTACATTTTGAACTTGGTTTTTCCTTTATTGTAGTAAACTGCACTTCATTTTGGTAAAATACAGTTTTACCTAATTAGCTATATTTATAATTAACTAGCTGCGGTTACACCCGCGTAAGTCCCGATCCCGCGGGAATAAGAAACACAAGAAAAATCCGTCAAGCATCGGTCCAGCCATTCAGCCGCCGTGATACCATGACCACGCGAAATAGGGATTCATTTTTATATTTAAAGCTAGCTAGGCCCCGCGGTTACCTGCGTAAGTCCCGTTCCCGTGGGAAAATCAGGATAAAAAGTAGCCTATGTGTTATTCTCGGTAGCTAACTTATATTCATCGCAATCCGTTCGTGAAAGAGTTACAAAGTTATACAAACTTTCGAGTTTATAAATATTAGGAATACTGTTTTAACGCTTACGAAGTTGCAACTCAAACTTGCTTTTTAGTTTAAAAAAAATGTTAAGTACTTACAGTTTTTATTAATATCCATTAATTATTCTACAATGTTAAACCGCCTCAAGCACTGAACTAGAATACTCATTCGTTGAATAGAGGGTGGGGTTGCGCGTACACAACCTTGACAATGATTTAATGAAATGCATAAAGACCGCGTCGTTCAACTAAAAAATGTTACTCTAATAGCAGCTGCACCCCGCGGTTCTGTCCACCATAGTCCTGATCCAAGAATATCGGGATTAAAAGTAATCGAGCTATGTCCTTTCCTAAGGTCACAAACAGGTAGGTACCTACCAAAATTCATCAAAATCGGTTCAGCGGTTTAGGCGTGAAAACGTAACAGATACACAGACAGACCGAGTTAGGTACTTTCGCATTCGCAGTAAGGAAAAGGATTCTACATAGTAAAACTGCTTTTAATATTATAATTTCAGACTATAATCTGACATTTCGTTTCCTTAGATTTTTCATTTTTTCTTCAGAGAAAAAGGTCGAATCGTAGCTTATGTTATAGGTCATTAAAAAACTAAGTGTAAATAAATAAATTTTTAAACATTCACGACATTACACGCAGCGTAATCTATGGCCAACCTAAGCACTAGGCTTGTATTATGGGACAACGGATAATACTACATATTATTATTATTTTTATGTTTGTAATTACGTTCCTACTTGATACATTGAAAATACATATAATAGAAATATTTTAAAGTAAAAATTCATCGTGTTAAATTCACTTGCGGCGAGATTTGAACACGCGTCCCTGTTTTGAAGATGAATTTTTCCTTTATAATATTTCTAATAAATATGCCTTGAGCAATAAAAACAAATTACGTAATACATACATATAATATGAATTTCAATCCTTTTCTAAGTAAAACTGCCTCAATTACCAAACAGTATTCACCTATATCTACTAATATTTTGGTGAATAGAAGGTGGGGTTGCGCGTACGCAACCTTGACAATGATTTACATGCACAGACCGACAAACGGAGATAAAACATTGTGATAGTTTGTGTAGACGACGTCGAAGGCTTTATTTTGTTTATATTAGATACGTGTCAGCATTCGAAGTATTGCTTTTACATTCCTTACACGTGATGAGATGACTGATGAGATATATATAACTATAATGAATTTGAGACGATAAATGATGTTATGTAGATAAACACCTTTTCTGAGAAGTTTTGGTAATGTTTTTGAATGTTAATTACTTTGAAGTCTTAGTGATGTAAAGGTGATGAATTGATGATGTATAAATGTATACGTGTAGCGCCACCCGGTTTCATTCGCGTAAGCCCCGATTTCTCAGGAATATCGGGATCAGAAGTGGCCTATGTGTTTCTCTAAATTTTAGTATCATGAGAATTCAAAATTCATTCAATATAACATAATATTGACCTAAACTTACGTTTCAAATACTAAATACTACAGGCTAGATATTGTATCTCTTTATAGTTTTTAAACAGAAATAATAAATTAAATTACATATATAAACATACATTTGAATTCAAAATTGATAAATAATGTATGAATAAATGATTTGATTTGATTTGATGTCCTTCTCTAAGATTCCATCTATTTCTACACCAACACTCATCAAAATCGGTCTAGCGGCGGCGGCGTCCAGGCGTGAAAACGTAACAGACAGAGTTACTTTGGCAAATATAATATAAGTATAGAGTATAGATACCTCCTTGTGAAATGAATACAGTTTATGTACTTATTTTATGTTTATGTTTATCCACAGTTTGTAAACATGTTTTAGTTATCGTTACTAGGTCAAGCAGTTCGGGTCAACAGTCTCTCAAACTTTGATTTATTTATTTGTTTGAAAACATAAATAAAACAACACATATTAAAATAACATTAGTGGAATTTTTGTTGTTCAAATTGATAAATATCTAAGTCGGTCAGTAGGTTTAAGGATCGCGACAAACAAATATTGATAAAGAATGTCTGTTCGCTTTACAGTTATTTGTTTAGAAATATAGTCATTCATTTGTGAATATCAAGAAAGAACTTGGCCCTAAGATACTCCCCTGAGGTCCGCCGCTTGTTAAAGAAAAGGGTTCCTTTTGAAAACAACCCCTTTTATTTTTATATAACTTTTGTCATCTTCACATAGGTACTTACATAATATTATGTAGTTTATAAATATTATGTATTAGTAGCATACATACTTACATACCTAGCAATACGAATATTTGCAGTTTCTCCCAAAGAGGAAAAACTGCAAGACATCATGATTAATCATCTTAGAAACTGTGTCGAAAGCCTCGGTCAAGCCTTGACATTGGTAGAAAGACTTTGCGCACTTGCAAAATTGTCTGACTTTGAAATGTCCTGATGTTTTTATGAACAGTTAATGAATCCGTTAGCTATATTGGTTCAATAATTTTAAGGGTCCAATCCAAGTTCAATACCACTTCTTACTTCTTATCTCATCTTACTATTTTATCTTACTCTTACTAATATTATAAACGCGAAAGTTTGTATGTATGTGAGGTTCTTACACTTTCACGCAAAAACGTCTGAACCGATTGCGATGAAACTTAAAACATAGGCTACTTTTTATCCCGATATTTTCGCGGGAACGATACTTACGCGAGTGAAACTGCGGGGCGCAGCTAGTCTATTATAAATGCGAAAGTTTAGATACTTGGTTGCTTGGATGTTTGGGTTTCAATCACGCAAAAACTACGAAACTGATTGCGCTTAAACTTGGTATGCAGATAGCTGGAGATATGTATGGATTAGCACATAGGTTAATTTTTATTTTGATAATCTTGCGGGATCGGAACTTACGTGGTTAAAACCCTGGGGGCGCTGCTAGTTTTCCATATAACGTTATTTTCAAAACCTTGCTAAATGTTGTTTTTGTTCATATTCAGAACATACGTTTCCTATCCTATCTCCATGACCTTGTGTCTACAACCCACATGCCCACATCGCAATTGTGTTAATTGCCGTAACGATATGAAATCACTTCTTATTCTACTTCGATATCATTGCAATTGTTCAGCTGATAGTAGGTAAGTTTCCCTAATTAGTTGTAATTAAAATTGTATATTAATGTAATATTACAGTAAATCTGAGTAAGTATAGATATCATCTTACTTATCATCTTGTATCTTCTTCTATCTATCTATTCTTATAATAAAGGAAGAGAGGACAAAAAGTCTGTACTTGGAAGTAAATTAAAAAAGTAAAATAATTATATAATTTTTAAAATTCATGTCTGTCTGTCTGTTTCTCTGTTGGTTCTTTATACCTACGCCTCCTGTTCCTGATTCTTTGTTCGCCTAGACGAACAACCCCCTTTCGGTTTAAATGATCGTCGTCGAACACACTGTACAGCGCGGCTTTAAGGCTGCTTTCACCAGAGATGTGCTATGCTACGATGCTATGGATGCGTTTGATATCCACCAATCATCATTGGTGCACATAGCTTAGCGTATTTTCGTAGCGTAGATTTCACATCTTCGCAGCATAAATGCATGGCAAATATCTGGTGGAAAAGCAGCCTAAACCCCAGGCAGCAACTAGTTACAAATAAGGAATTAAAATGTAGCTCTAACGAGACGGGTCGCGCGTAGATTACGTAACACTCCTAAATATACCTATTACTGTGGTATTACATCATTAGGTCACTGAACTAGTACCTACCGGTAAGTATAGGTAGATATATCAGTCACACCTACATATGCGAAACAATGTCAAAGTCATGTACCTAAGTTTAATAGACTAGGTTTTTTGTTTAACAAAAAAATCAACTGGAATCACGGTATCTTTATATTTTAACGGCCATAGAATTAGGGCTGAACGTCGATATGTTAGTTTAGCTAGCTCCGCATAATCTCGCTTAGTTTTCGCATAGGTATAGACTAAAAAAAATATGCCAGCTTGATCCATATCTCCAAACTTTCACCTTTATAGGGATGAGTTAGACCGTCACGAGCACGAGCTTCGTTGTCCATTGGTCGGTAAGCAGTTGATCGGTCTGTTGCAACCGAGTGGCGGCCGAACAATGGACAACGAAGCTCGGACCCGGCCGGCGCTCGTAATGGTGTCTAATAAGTATAAATCATCCCATATTCTTCTTCGTCGTTTCGTGTAGTGGTGTGTCTCATCTAATGTTACAGTTTTCAGGACGCCCTAAAATCTCAAACTTGACCTAACGACTGCTATCGGAGAACAACCGAGGTCCAACAGCTTTATAATATTAGTATAAGGAACTTCATAGTTATATAGGTATCTTCTTCAGTGATTTATTTATCCGAACATTTAAAATTCAATGTCCTGACTGATTGACTGAACCATATGTCAAAGCAGAGCCCAAACCGCTGGTTCTAGACATGAAATTAAATTTAGAGTTCTTTGTCTCGTGTAGGTATCCACTATAAGAGGAGTTGACTACGGTTGGAGACTTATGCGGGTGAAACAGATGTTGCTAGTGGATAAAACACCGAAGAGAAATTTTATAAAGATCAATCACTTATAATTTTATTTTATAATTTTCTATTTACTTATAAATATTTTTTTGCTATACAGGTATAAAATAGGTTTCTCTATATTAGCCATATGAAGTCATAACAGATTATCTTCTAAATCTTCTCCCACCAGCTACTACGTAATCCAAGTCCCCCGCAATGAGCCCCAAAGAACCCTCAAGGTGTACTGGAACGTGCCTACTATGCAGTGCAAGTCGAAGAAGGTGGTCTTCGAGGACCTGTACCAGAAGTACGGCATCCACCAGAACGAGGGCGACGAGTTCCGGGGGGAGAAGGTCACTATCATGTACGATCCGGGACTCTTTCCCGCCTTGCTGAAGAATGAAACCAGTGGGAAGTTTAAATTTAGGTAAGTTTGAAAACTTTAGGGCTATACGCACGTCGTCGTCGTGCCCGCCGCGCCGCCGCCCATAGCGTTGCGAATTTCTTTGACATAACCACAGAATAAGAACCATCGCCGAAACTACGGCGGGCGATGTGCCTTTGCCGCGCCTTATCAGTGAACGTACAGGTAGCTCATTGTCCAACTAACTTACACTCCAAACTTGTAGACTAGGAGAGGAGAGGACCTATATCATCGAGTACCAAGTTAAGACTAACATGGTAGACTATAAGAAAAAACAGCGGCTTTATTGCTCCGGTACCTGTCTGGACAAACTGTATAGTGTCACCTTGGGCACGATGTAGCTTTCTTTACGAGAATTGGGCTCTGCCTCTGGCGTGCATGATATCCGAAGGTGCCATGGTGGTAATTATCAATTGTTCTCTTGAAGTAGGTACCTAAATTATTTGTTGTCCGTAAAATTTCAGAAATGGTGGAGTCCCTCAGGAAGGCGACTTGGACAAGCATCTCGAGGCGTTCAGAAAGGATCTGGATCTGAGTATACCTGACGTGAGTTTTAATGGTAAGTAGGTACGAACATTTCCTTTAGTTAAACGTCTATGAGTACCTACAGTCCCTATGCTGCATTGTAAAAGCATCTCTATAAACCTTCCCTCCATTAATCGCGGTTGAAAGCTATATTATGGACCAGTTACGTACTCTAAGGATCAAAAAAGTCCCGCCATTATTATACTTTTTTATTTATTATACTTAAGTCTTAGTGTGCAGGGTAGTCGTATCCCAGATTTTTATTTCCTTTTTTTATTTTTTATTTCAATTTAAATTGAGTTGAATTCGACTAGTAGAATGGAATCATGTAAAATGTCTGTGTCTTTTGTTTCTCAATCGATCGTCTTTTGTTTCTGTATCGATTGTATTTCGTTTCCGTTTCGATCGACTTAAGTTTTTTTTTAATATAGCAGTTACAGTAATTGTATTTTTTCTTATAATATTGATTAAAATCTATATTATTTAATAATATGCTTAGCCCTTACTGACTGAGTCTTTGGTGAGTGTGTTGTTCTTTATATTATGTAGGTAAGGTAACCCATAAGAAAATACTTTTGAGAATAGGGATCGGGACTTACGCGAATAAAACCGCGGGACCAACCAGTCGGAAATAAATTACTACCTCGTTTATACAAGGCCTAAAGGAAACATAGAAACCAGATAGGTAATGATAACAAACAACTACTATAGTAAAGTTCACCTACATAAATATTTTGATACTTGATCCGAGACGGAAGCAGCCAATGTATGTCGCTCAATTGCATAATTTATGATCAAAGATATCCTGTTTCAAGTGCGTTAGAGAGAACATCTAAAGGTAATTAATACATTGTGTAAACTACATGCAACGCTACGATTATCTAGCCCCAAGGTAGGTAAGCCACTAAGCTTGTGTTACGGTGACTAGACAATAAAATATTTATTTTTTTATACTTATTTGCACCCGGCGGGAATGGAACCCCTCAACCTTCTGCATTGCAGTCGGGTATTTGCACGACGCGCCACAGAGTTAGGTACGGTAAAGCTTTTATTAATCCAGTTTATTTAAGTAAGGTGTCCAACAGCAAGCCTGTGATCAAACATTTCAAAATAAAGGAAAACTGCCAAACAAAAAAGTTAAACTTTCTACATTTTAAACTTAATGATTTCCGTCGATCATTATTATTAAACTATGGGTCTAGATAGCTTGTAAATAATCATGGCTTTCATTTAATTATGTCGACGTTTTGGAAAACGGGTTACACCGTACGCGCGTACATGGTCGCGAGATGAATAATGGTTTTGAAACGTTTTGACATTCGTTTTGTGCCTAGAGCACAAATATTATTAACTTACTATAAAATACCAGTCTCAGACCTCAAAATAACTTAACCTTCAGTAGGACGACAAAAATATTAAATAAATAAATAAATATTGTACGACATTACACAAGGCGCTATCTAGCCCCAAACTAAGCACTAGACTTAGACTATGGGCACAAGACAACGATTTATAAAAAATATTCATAAAAATCAAAATAATAAATAATGTTATCTCTATACTGCTAGGAAGAGATATCTCTTTACACTACCTACATAGTAGTTTTCAATGAACCATTGTATGAAGTTTGTGTAAATAAATACATTCAATTCGTAGTAATGTAAGTATTTGCGTACCTAAGTATGTAGATAGGTAACTTTTCCATTCATTTAAGTACCTATGTACAAATATTTGCAATGTTTTGTATAAAATATCTAAGAAATATATACATATTTTTCCATTTACAAACGATAATAATTTGATCTCATGTTGTAAACACCAGTTACACAAAGTATGCTACTTATAAATTCTGTTTGTTTTCTTTTAAAAAATATTTGTTTATTAAGCTACCACGTGTTGACCGCGTAAGTCCCGTTCCCGTCCCGTGGGAATATCGAGATAAAAAATCATACTAATATTATAATCGCAAAAGTTTGTATGTATAAGTATGTATGTATGTATGTGAGGTTGTTACTCTTTCACGCAACACTACTGAACCGATTGCGATAAAACTTGGACCGATTGAAAACTGCTGAACCGATTGCGATATAGGTAGCTGGGGACCTGGATTAACACATAGGCTACTTTTCATCCCAATATTCCCGCGGGAACGGGACTTACGCGGGTGAAACCGCTGGGCGCAGCTAGTATCTTATATTTTCGATGATGTAGCTTTCTATTGGTGAAAATATTGGTGTAGAAAAGAATTTTTGAAATCGGTTCAGTAGTTTCGGCGCCTTTCCGTTACAAGCAAACAAATGAATATTTCCTTTTTTTAATATTAATAAGTATGATAGTATAGATTAGTATAGATATTCATAAACAAACAAAAGAAATATCTAGGTAGCAAAAAAGGCAGCCACGCTTAGGTTAAAAGCGATCTCTTTCAGGCATTCGTACTTTTAAAAAACTAATTTAGATTTTGACCTATAAATTTCTACCATATAAAATCCCCAAGCTCTGCCCGTGAGCGAAGGCCGCCCGCATGCGTGACCTAGGTCATAGACAGACATTTAGACATGACTGCATGACCTACACTAACTGATTTATAGGTATTGTTTACTAGATTCAGCCCCTATCATTATCTATTTAATTAATGGATATATGTACTTGTTTATAAAGTAAATTACGGCGCTTTTATCTACGGCAATTACAGTAATAATGCAAATACACATCCAGATACGTGAATTCGTATATTGTGTTCAGACGTCGTACGTATCACATAAATTATTATGATATAACTGAATTGAGTACTATTTACGTTCTGAAATTAAATTGGCGCTATTTGTTTTGTAACTGTAAGAATATGTGTTAACAAAGTGTTAAGTAGAGATCGAATGCAGTAACATACAAAGCGATGTCAAACGTGCTGTTGTCTTATAGTATAATATATTTAGATTAGATGTTTTACCTAGTGTTATTCTTCACTACAGAGAGAGAGGAGCCTCCTTCCTCCTTCCTTTCAGGCTATTCTCCTCCTTCCTCTCCGTAGTGAAGAATAACACTAGGTTCTTCACCTAGTATTAGGTCTCCTTAATGCCTCTTACTTGACCTTACAACTGCTATCAGAGATAACAACCGGGACGTAACACGGGAGAGTTGGATATGTGCAACTCAGCTTTTGTCACATTTTCGATAACGTTGATCACAAGGGCAAGACAAAGCTTTGAACCACGCACAGGTTCGTTTGTGAAACATCAATCGATGAAGTTACCTACCCACATATAATCAGAAAACAATTTTAAACTCTGTTTTACGCATAAGATGCAAAGTTATTTATGTAAAATGAAGAGAAAGATAAAATTATCAGATTCGATAAGATGCGTTATGTTTATCTCAACTTTCTTTGTGTTCAGGCAGTGACCTCTTGTTTACCACGTGGTATACTTTCAGACATCTTTGTGGCATAATCTGTATATATTCAGATAGGTACTTAAGAAGGTATAATATAATGCTGTTTGTAATACTCCTTAAAGTCATAAGCATCTCTAATAGTATAGATCAAAGTATAGACACAAAAGACTATCAAAACAGCAACATAATCAACGATCTGGCTATGTGAACAGCACAGGTCATCATTATATTATACTCGTACCATTGAACACTCCCCCAGATCTGCAGAGATGAAGCCTGAAGGCTACTCTATTTCAAAGTAAACATTACATCATTCATGTATTTCCTTAAACGTACGTTACTTTAGTTCGATAATTGCCGCCTATGAATTCGGTTTTATTCGAAAAATAATAACATTATTCATAGGGTAAGGGTAGAGTCTTAGTCCAAAATTTCATTTGTTGTTTTCGATTCATTTCACTTCAAATATCCGTTTATGTTGGTTGGAAATATCAATCGTAAAGGTATACCTACGTAGGTACGTAAGAAAAGAACGTATTCTTCATGAACAAACTTTTATACTGTTCCTCCCTGAATTACAGGTATCGGTATAATAGACTTCGAGTCGTGGCGTCCGATCTACCGCCAGAACTTCGGCGTGCTGACCCCCTACAAGGACGTCTCTTACGAGATCGAGCGGAAGCTGCATTGGTGGTGGCCCAAGGCTTCAGTTGAATCTGAGGTAGATAAATAGATAGAAGACTTTTTTGTACTAATAATATAAAGAGAAAATATTAAAAAAACTAGTTTATCGAGGAGTATAATAGGCATATTTCCGATATTTCTACAGCGGCATTGGGCTTTACGCGGGAGAAACCGCGGGACGGGAAAAGAAAATAAATACATAGAGTAAAGACAAAACTTAAACGAGATGAATTAGATCCAAGTATTTCTTTATTGCAACACACCTAAATAAAATAACAATTAGAAGATGAATGGGCAGCTTTATCGCTTAAAGCGATCTCTTCCAGACTATCTTTGGATGAACAAGAATTGAAGAAAGATGAACTCATGCAAAATTACAGCTTTAGAGTACCGAGGTACTTTCTAATTATTTTTGAGCTAAGCCGCGGGCATACAATAACTATAATAGCTCTATTAATGAACACGGTGTAAGGTCGCAGTAATTTTACAACTTTTTATTTCTTCTATCAACCTCGAATTCTACTCCCACCTGACTCTACGTTATGATATGATAATGGTTAACCGTTCCTTGTTGACTACGAAACCCTTAAAATCAGTGAAAGGTACTCTAATAGTTAAAAAAACGTTCAGTTAAAGACATTAACCCGAATATCTCGCAACTGCGTTACGAAACTAGTTAAAATGATGTAACAGTTAAATTTGTACGTTATCTCGGTAGGTAATTAGGCCAGCGCAGCGGGTGTGAGTTATTAGGTTGCATGTTCATAGTTTTATTAAAGCTCACTTGTTGGTTTGAATGGTTGTTTGTTACTTAATTTCTTCTATGGTTTTCGCGATTTTGCATAATAAAACATAATAATTTATTTATCCTTTTGGATACCGGATAAATAAAGTGTTATCCGGTATTATCCGGTTCGTTTAAAACCATGAATAAAAACGCGATTCAACCAGATAAATAAAGTGTTTTGTTTGTTTCTTGTTTGGTGAACAAATAAGCGAGTAATGTAATGTTTATTAAGGGTTCCGTACTTAAGAGATAAAAACGGAACCGTTTTACTAAGACTCCACTGTCTGTATGTCTGACATGCTGTACACATATTTCATGAACCGGACAGTTGTCATTTTCATAAAAATGATGTAGGTATTTCTATGCCGCTATAACAAATAGGTACTAAAATCAAAATAAACACGATAGTGGAGCCCCAATCAGCCCTATAAAACGTGCTTGTAAATATTATAAAATATTTCTAACTCTTTTCCTCGTCGTTTAAGAAAAATAGACGGAACACTTTTTGTCGTTCAACGAAACGTTTTTCGTGCTACTCGTATGCTACCGCCGCATACAAGATGTAACGGGTATGCCCTTTTAAGCCGAAAGGCGGTTGTTCTAGACGTCTAGGCGAAGAACTTTTGAAAATTCGAACTGATTTTTTTTATTTTTAAGGTTCACTGAAAAAACAGCTGCTTTTGAAAATAAAGGTAATTGAAGTTTTGATTGTAGTCGACCAAACTAAATGAAAGGACAACATAAGGTCAATGACCTCGAACTCTAAGAAACAGCTGATCTTCAAGTAAACTTTACGCTTAAAATTTTCGAAAAGTACTTCAATTTTCCAAAAGTCGTAGAACAAAAGTTGTTCGCCTAGACGTCTAGAACAACCCCCTTTCGGCTTAAAAGGGCTTACCCGTTACATCTTGTATATACAATATACATGCAGTTGTTGTGGTAGTAGGTAGGATAGGTAAATATTGTACAAATTTCGAAGTTTGACATGCTTTGAATTTGCATCAATGAATTTTATTCTTCCATGATGCCTTTAACCACGCCACGTGCAAATTTATATTAGGTATTGTATTTGTATTTGTTTGTCGGGTTTCCGCAAGTCGACGTCTGCGGCTTTATATTAGGTAAATATTGTAATTTTAATGCTTTTACTTATTTTTGTTTTAACATGATAGCTCGTAGGTTTGCTCGATGCTCAGATGGAGTAAAAGTAACGCTCTTTAGAGCGTTTTGTACGTCACTCTACTCTTGCAGCTTATGGGCCAATTACACTAAAAAGAGCTACAGCGCTCTCCGTGTTCAGTTCAACAACGCGTTTAGAGCGGTGATGGGGCTGCCCCGATACTGCAGCGCCTCAGGTATGTTTGCGGAGGCGCGCATAGACTGCTTTCACGCGACCATGCGTAAACGCGCCGCGTCCATGGTGGGTAGAGTGAGGGCCAGCTCCAACACCGTTCTGGCGATGATTGCTGCGAGGCTGGATTGTTGTTATGTTCAGCACTGTTGTAATAGGCATGTAAGTGTACCAATGCAGGAAAGGAAATTTTAAAATAGACATTTATTTAACTTGATGACCAATTGATATTTATTATTTAATTTTATTTTTGATTTCTATTATTATTTTTGACATTGTATTTGTATTTTATGGAGTTTTAATGAATAATTTCCTAATTTTATTATGTTGCCTATTATTTATTTTTGTTTCTAATGTGAGTTTGTAATTGTAATGTCATGTATGTGGGCCACGTTGCCTGAATAAATAAACATTTATTATTATTATTATAAATAAATAAACATTTATTTTGTATTTTACTTTTGTACATTATTATTTTATTTCGTTTTAAGATATGGGTTTCTGGCCTGAAATAAAAATATTCATTAATTCATTTATTCATACAAACCCCACATTTCAGGCTAAACGCCGTTTCGAGTCTTCGGCCCGTATCTTCATGGAGCGGACAATCTCGTTAGTCCGCCAGCTCCGTCCGGGGGGTGTTTGGGGATTCTACGGGTTCCCATATTGCTTCAACATGGCATCCAACAACATGGTGGAAGGGTGTGCCAATAAGGTGCCCGAGGAGAATGACCGGTAAGTTGTCCGGGGGGTGTCTGTAGGTGTTAAGGGTTCCCATACTGCTTCAACATGACTTCCAACAACATGCTACCAATAAGGTGGCCCAAGAGAAAAATAAATAGATATTGCACGACATTACACACAGCGCAATCTAGCTCCAAACTAAGCACTAGGCTTGTACTATATGGGTACTAGACAACGGATATACTACATATTATACTTTTTTTTTAAATACATAAATATTATACATAGAAAGACACCCATACCAGATACAAATATTTAGAATGACCGGTAAGTAGTTCGGAGGGTGTCTGGAGGTTTTAAGGCTTCCCCTACTCCATCAACATTCCCTTTAACAAATTAACTTCTGAAATAGTATTTTATTCAACAAAATAGGGCTTATAGGGGAGACCTAAAGCCTCCCACAAATTAAAAAAAATACTTCTAGCTGCAAAATTTACGGAGGAGCCTGAGCTGGTTCTCTCACTGACAAAATGAACAATCACGCAACAAAAAACCCAATTTGAGGAAGTCTATTTGCGGAAAACGAGCCCATAAACAATCACAAATATCAGTAAAGCTTATGTGACGCAGTGGACGGCTAAGGACAGAGCTATGTCGATGATGATGACATGCTAGTTTAAAAGTTTACCCCCTTACTTATAAACGCTGGTTAACAGCTGCATAACTATGTATCGTTTGTTTTTTACTGTGACATGAAATTTCAAAGTTGACAGACTGAGACAAACGTCACATAACTAGGTCATCTGTTAATCATCATTTACAAATAAGGGGGTTATAATATTGTGGTGTTTTTATTCAAATTTCCAGCCTTTCCTGGCTCTGGCGATCCAGCACAGCTCTCTATCCATCCGTGTACTCCTCCGCTTCGCTCACGACCGGTCAACTAGCTTCCATGATCCGCGGGCGGGTGCGGGAAGCGCGCCGAGTGAAACGAGGGATCGTGCTGCCTTACTTCTGGTATAGATACCGAGATGGTGGCTTTCTTACTCAGGTGAGGTTTGATCACTGTTATGATAAAGCAGAAAATACCTGTCCATGCTTGGAATAATTTGCACAATATTTCTTATAAACTTTTGTTATGTAAAAATCTATACGATACATTTATAAAACACCTAGACGAACAAATTATTATCTCCAAATGATCTAAATAGGTAACTATTACTTTTTAATTAAAAAAAATATTGTTTTCAGACCGATCTGAACGCCGCCCTAAATGAACTGTACAAATCAAACGCATCTGGTTTCATAGTCTGGGGTAGTTCTAATGATGTCAACACATTAGACAAGTGTAAGAAGCTGTATAACTATATAGAGAAAGTATTTGGACCAGCCATAGCTAAATATACTAAGAAATCATTCAGAGATGAAGTTACAGATGGAAATAATAATACTTTAAGTATAGACGCCAATCATAATGAAATAATAGATAATATAGATGCTAATAATAGAACAGAAGTAATAGATCTGGACATAAATAAAGAAACACAAATTTTAAACAATCATAACGGAACAGATTATATAAATAGTGCAAATTACTTGAATAATAGAACTGATGACATTAAAAAACAAATAAACAAAGAACTAACTAAGAAGTTCACTAATTATGTTCCAATCAATGAAGACAATACGAGTGAAGAGGAAGAAGCAGTATTAAAAAATAATAATGTACTGATAGATCTAATTATTAATTCGATACTTAATAGAGAATTTAGTTCCCTAAATAATATCAATAGTACAAATGAATACAATTCAAATAATACCGCTACCGAACCTAGTCCTAGATTTAAGAATAAAGTAGAAAAACTTAACGATATTGATGAAAACAACAGTTTTAAAAATGAAAAACATGGTGCAACAGATCATAACACAGTTAATATAACAGAATCTATTAAAAATACTAGAAATCGTGATATTCAAACAACAGAAAGTCACAAAGAAACAACACAAATAGTTACAACTAATGATAATAATTATAGTAATGAAAAACAAAGTGCAACAAATGATAACATAATTAGTACAACAGAATCTATAAGAAATTATGATATTCAAACAACAGACAGTCACAAAGAAACAACTACTGAGTTTAATTTAGAAAAGGAAATGCTATTCGAAAGGAGCTTTATAGAAAAAGTTTTAGCATTAGAAGTAACTGAAGTCACAAACTATATTGATACAACCACAGAATTTAGTTTACCTATAATTGACAGCATAGATTTTAATTTTGCTGACTTCAGTGTAATAGATGTTACTACAGCTGAAACTCCTGAATCAACTACAAAGCTTAAAAATAGCGACCTGAATGAAACTAATGATTCATTGGATTCTGATACATTTACTAAAAATGAAATCAGTACAACTGAAAATATAATTGACAAAAATATTAAAAAAACACGAATGAATACTGATTTAGATAGAGAATCTATTTTTAATGAAACGAGAATAAAGGGTAATGAAAGTGCAAACATAGATTTAAATAATAAAGATAATGAATTAACCGAAATATTAAATAACATTGAAGTCACAACAGAATCAAATTATGATACAACAAAAGAATTTGACATATTTAATGAAACAAATGATACTGGTGCTACAACAGGCTTTGAAATATTTACAGAAGAACCTTTTAATATTGAAACAATAGCAATTTCAACAATTGGCACAATTAATAATGAATCTAAAAGTTCTATTGAAAATAACACAGCACTAATAAACGGTCAAGAAATAAACTACAACAGTTTTGATGAAAATACAGTGTTTACAATAACTCCAGATGATGGATCAGAGGAGCAAAACAACAAAATAAATGAAAATACCACAATATTAAATAGCCAAGTAACGATAGACTATGCAGATTTTGATAAAACAGTTACAACAGTTAGTCCAGAAGATGAAAGAAAAAGTTTAATAGAAGATAGTACAGCAGTTTCAGCTTCAGAAGACAAGGTGGTTATTTATATTTTGTAAAGGTAACCTAGCACTTGCACACAAACTAATACACGCACAACCTAAGGCGTTACAGCCGAATACAGAAACGAGACTAAGACTTTGAGGGCTACTGAAATAATTAGGCAGGTTGTAAATTTAAAATGAATGTAAGATTTTTCATGTTTTCAAGAGCTGCTGAAATATTTAAGTGGCCTACAAATTTTGAGTAACGTTTCAGTGTTAGTGTTCGGCTGTCAGTCGTTCAAAGTAAAGGAAAACCTCCACATGAACTTGTGTTGGAGATGGTGTTCCTACTGCAAAAGATCATTGAGAACTGAGAAATGAAAAGGGTCTTGACAGACAAATGGACGGACAAAGTAATGCTTTAGTTTGGGGTTCAATTTTTACTTTTTGAAGTTTGAAACCTTAAAAACATACAGCCAGCTTAGCGCGACAGATTCTCAGAGCTCTGAAAATGGTCTTTGTTTGTTATTTCGTTCTTCATTCCTCTTTTGTTGTGGGAACACGGCTTTATTGGCTTGTTGTTACCCGACTTTCGAAGGAGGGTATTGTTACTTTTTGTCTACAGCTAACTAACAGCTACAGAATCACTTGTTATTTCAACTGTTTTTGTGCACTTGAACTCACTAACTTACCTACCAACACAATTATTGTACCTTTTTGCACTTATTTTATTGTGCTGTTAATTCAATGTTTGTAAATTAATACAATTAATACTTCTTTTGATGGAAACTCATGTTTAAGTAAAAAGTAACTCAGGCTTGATTCGACCAAACTGGAATGAAAACGAATAGTAATTCATAGGGATATGTTCGAAAGACTCTCACTCGTGCTGTTTACAAAGAAAAACAATTTGTTTGTTTTTGTATTAGTTTCCATTTCTTACTTATTCTAGTTTTGTCGAAAGTACTATAAATTATCTATGTACCTATCTACTAAACCCAGATCACGTATTCTATAACTAAGATTCGACCAAACTAAAATATGCAATGAATAACCAATTCTCTTCATTAATCGTCATTTTAAACTACCGACAGAAAATGAGGGATGTTTTTCGTTTGAGGTATGTATCTGTTCGTGGCAGGCATCATTGCTCCCAAACGGATAAAGCGATTTTGATATAGTTTGTTTTGTTCGATAGGTTACTTATGCGCAAGTGTTATTTGTTTCATACGATGTACAGCTCTGGAGTCTATTGAATAAAATACCATTTATGCGTAGAATTTCTATTCGTGGTTTATTCCAGTTTGGTCGAATCGAGCATTGCACATTACAACAATGCTTAATTGGGAGATTTATCTTGAAAACGGTTCTACTATTGAACTAGAGAGTATAATGTGTCAAATGGTTTAGTTCACTTTCTTCACCCAGGTGAACAAAGTGGACTAAACCGTGTCAAATAGCCCCTTTTGCATTTTTCTAAAGCAATCCAGTGACATCGTTTTATGTCTTTGAATATAGTTTTCCACATTTCCTCTTCTTTTTCTAATAACAAAATGTATCTAAACTGTCTATCTGTTTGTCTAGGTGTCCGGGTCGTCTCGTATCAAAAGGTCTCAGTATTTATACTGTATTATATTCTACATATATTCTGTTCAAAAATGTATGTGTACGGTGTTTGGGAGATGTTCATAACATTTAAAGTGTTTGCTATCCTTCAAAAAATAGTTATAAAATGCTTTACAAAATTTTGCACCCGACAGAATTCTGATTTTGGGTCTTCCGCTTGCGCTCCACAGAAGAACGCAGATATTTAGAAAGTACCTACCTATTTAATAAATATAATGTCTTAATGTCTTTCTAATATTATCAATTTATCATATATCTATCTGTGATATAGTTAGTTTGAATTGTAAATATTTATGTTATATTTGTAAGATAATTTAAAAATAAAATTTATTTAATGTATTATGTTTTTATTATGACAGAGGACCGAATTTAAGATTAGGCTATGGTTCACAGACGCCATCATTCCAAATTACCAAATTATTATCAGGTCCCTTCTTAGTATTTAAATACTTATTTTATTTATCCTATACAAGATGTAACGGGCATGCCCTTTTAAGCCGAAAGGGGGTTGTTCTAGACATCTAGGCAAACAACTTTTGTTCTACGACTTTTAAAAATCGAACATTTTTAAAAATTTTAAGGTTACGGTTCACTTAAAAAACAGCTGCTTTTGAAAATAAACGCAATTGCAATTTCGATTGTTGTCGACTAAACTAAATGAAAGGACAAGATAAGGTCAATGACCTCGAACTCTGAGAAACAACTGATTTTCAAGTAAACTTTAAACTTAAAATTTTCAAAAACTACTTCGAGTTTCCAAAACTTTTAGAACAAAAGTTATTCGCTTAGACGTCTTAGTTTATACCTCTTTGTTCTCCCGGGTAAAGGAAATGGAAATTTTTGTATCTTCATATCAATTTGAAATCAATCCACCCAGGCGAACAAAGAGGAAAAAACCCTTTAAGTATGTTGGTTACCTCTTCACGCAATATGAGGTAGGTACAGAACCGATTGTAATGAAATTTGGTATGGAGATAGCTGGAAATCACGAGAAGGCGTAACCGCAGGGCCCAGCTAGTGAGTAATAAATAAAACTATCAATTTTCAAATCAAATAATAATTTATCAAACAAAAACACAAATCATTAAATTAACAACCACAAATAACAGAAACACAATAATTCTTAAACAGTAAAGGTAACTCGTCATCCGTTATAAAGTTTCTATCCGGTCTCACGCTCGCGAAATTGTTCAAAATCGGTTCAGCAACGATTGAGAAGTCGATATCGGATAGTTCTTTAATTTTGGCGATGTCTTTACGCAGTTCTGGTAAAGTATAGGCGGTTATTATAAAGGGTGTTCCCAGTTTTAGAACTGAGTTGATGGTAGATGACCAAATGTCTTTCATATTGTAGGCTGATGAGCGCTGGATGCTTGGGTTGAAGGCACATACTGAAAAAAAAAAAACATTATTCTGAAACAGGGTAGTTGAGCATCTGATCTGATGGTAAGTGAAGATACGGTCTAAGATGTAGCACGCTCAGATGGTCATGTTTCAATGTCGTCTTCCTGCTTTTAGATAAAAGACTTTTTGACTTTTTTTAACGCATTTAATTTAGTTTTCAGATGTTCCCTCAAAGGTGATTTATGTACCATTATCACAAAAATGAAGTTAGTTCTATGGAAGCCCTACTTAATCTGTTTTGTTCTAGCGGCAAAATAAATACATCATCTATGAAAATTACAACTGTCTAGCTATCACGGTTCATGAGATACAACCTGGTGACAGACGGACTGACAATACGGTAAAGTATTAGCTAAAGATTAAAAAAGCGTAACTCTAAAATGCTGAAAAAAATATAATTCTAAGGGCGACTTGCATAATTTAATTTAAAAACATAGTTATGATAGATAAGATAGATAGATACATAGATCTATCACTTTTGCTAAGAAACTAGTGGTCTAGTTTCAATACTTACAGAGATAAAGGGTATTTAAGTTTGACAGCTGTCATCCAAAATGAAGATCTCGAAGAGCTCTATCACTTTTGCTAAGAAACTAGTGGTCTAGGGTCTATAGTTTCCGAGATATTGACGTTTTAAGTTTGACAGCTGTCATCCAAAATGAAGATCTCGGAGAGATCTATCACTTTTGCTAAGAAACTAGTGGTCTAGGGTCTATAGTTTCCGAGATATTGACGTTTTAAGTATGACAGCTGTCATCCAAAACGAAGATCTCGAAGAGCTCTACCAGCAAAAAAAGTAGTGGTCTAGTATCAATAGTTTTCGAGAAATTGACACATTAAGTCTGACAGCAGCTGTCATCCAAAGTGAAGATCTCCAAGAGCTCTATTACTTATGCTAAGAAAGTAGTGCTTTAGTATCAATAGTTTCCGAGATATTATTTAGCGTGTAAACCAAAAATTGCGATCTGTTTTTCTGACTGTACTTCAAGAAAATTGCGGCATTCGATTGCTACGGAATGCGGCTTCGATATGTTCTGCTTGGAAGGAAGTCACTGTAAAAACGATGACGACGTTAAAAGAACGCGACGTTAAAGCTTCATCGATGAAACAATGCTCACCGTAGTAAAACTTCGACGTTCTAAGAATCACCGTAAAAGGAACCATTCAACTAAATCAATTTTAAAATAATTTATGGGATATCGAACATTGGACTCTATTACATTAAGTGGACGATTGATAATATGTTGCCACACATTGACAGTTCTTGAAATTCTGACCGATTTTAAACACGTTTAACAGCTTAAACATGTTTAGGAACCGTTGTGAAAGCCGGCCTAAGTATGGTATAATATATTCTAATTATTATGTTACTTACTTAAATCCGGATTCATAAAGACTTCACTGGTCCTATACTCGTAGTAAGACAAGTCCTGGAAACTGAAGTTGACTCGACGTTTGTTCTCTTTGCAATCTACACACACCCTGTACACAAACAAACGACAATACTTATTGTTTTAAAAACCAAAAATTAGAAGGATACTGAAGTTTTGGTGAGAACACGTTGACGAAATGTGGTGTTGAGTTTTCATTTTGTGAAACGCAAGTTTACATGCGTTAACAAGTCCCGATCTCGTGGGAATATTTATTGGGATAAAAAATGGGATAATTCTGATTTCCAGCTATCTGCATATCAATTTTCTTCGCAATCGATTCAGTAGTTTTTGCGTGAAGGAGAACCAAACAAACTAGTTTATTTACGAACATTCCTACTCAATCCGAGAGTACTGACTTGATAATCAATTTAGTCTACCGGCGACAGTAACTCATACCTTGAATTTTTGCATCTGTATTTACTAGCTATAAAGTAGGCATGTAAACTGACGACTTGCCTCTCGGTCAGATCCTAACCTGACTTTCCCGAGCAAGTCGAGCGGAAGGTTCCCAGGGTTGAGAGAGGGACTGATGAGGACCACGGTCATGTCGTGGACGTCAGGTCGCAGGTGAAGGAAGAAGACCTCCCACTTGTTCAGGGCATCCGCTTCAAACTGTAACTCCGCGCCAACCACGTGGATTACGAACGGCTTCTGAAAGTGTTGCAGGTTTTGGGTCAAATTCTAGATAGGTCAACCTTGGGGAAATTTGGCTTTCTGAGAAAGTGGGTTACCCGAAATAAACAATAGCAATGATAAAATCGCCATCATGATAGGAGAAATCTTACTGTATTGTCACTAACATTTTATCAATAGATATTTTTGAATTTCATGAGATCTTCCTATTAAGGAATTAAGAAATACCCTTTCTTGGTGTTGGTTAATATTAATGCACATGACAAAGAACCCCTCCTTTAAATGTCATGTCTCTAGGACCAGCGGTTTGAAATCTAGTTTAGTTAGTCGATCAGCCACAACTTTAAGTTTTAAATGTAAAAACCTGAATGAAAAAAGGTTCAACGTGAAGCACGACTATCAAATAATGAAGAAAAGAATTCGATCAAGAAGAGAGAAGTAGCAGAGCAAGAAGAAGAGAATTATTCATACCTTGTAGGATGTCCCATTAGAAAAGTGCATCTTATTATTCTTGTGTCGATACTGCTGGTGGTAGTACGCAGCTGTTAGTGGCGCTGTGGCCAGCTGCGTCAGCGATGCGTATTGGATATCGTTCATATCTGTTGGGAGATTGTTTTAATGTAGTGAAGTATTCACTAAGTACAAAAAATACTTATTTATTACGTACTAGCTGCGCCCCGCGGTTTCACCCGCGTAAGTCCCGTTCCCGCGGGAATATCAGGATAAAAAGTAGCCTATGAGTTAATCCAGGTCCCCTGGATCCAGGTCCAGGTCAGCTACCTATATTCCAAGTTTCATCGCAATCGGTTCAGTAGTTTTTGCGTGACAGCCTCACATACATACAAACTTTCGCGTTTATAATAATAGGGGTTAAAGTATGAAATTGCCGTTTTATTGCAATAGGTTCTTTGAATTGACATAGAATCTTCATGGTTTGAGGTTTTCGAATGAAACTTTTTTCAAATGGTTTCTGTGATGTTCTTTTTTTAAAAAATGTGAAACATTTGAATATCGACTTTCAATTGTTTTTGTTATTCAATTTAGACAAGAAAGATGGATACTGCGAAAATTCGAGTGATTTTTGAATACGAGTTCCGACGCGGAACTAACGCGGCAGAAACAGCCCGCAATATCAATGCTGCGTTTGGAGAGGGGTCTACTAATGAACGCACCGTGCGATTTTGGTTTAAACGCTTTCGTGATGGAAATTTCGACTTAAAGAACGAGCCACGAGGAAGACCGCCCACACAGGTGAATAACGATGAATTAAGAGAGATAGTGGAAGCCGATCCTAGTCAAACTACCCAGGAATTAGCGGCATGGTTTAACGTTACCTTACCCACTTTATTGACTCACTTGCGTCAAATCAATAAAATAAAAAAATACGAAAAATGGGTGCCTCATGATTTGACTGATCTGCAGAAAGAAACGCGTGTTCAAACTTGTGTTGCCTTGTTGAACCGGTACAGAAATGAAGGAATATTGGATCGAATTGTAACATGTGATGAAAAGTGGATTCTTTATGATAACCGGAAAAGAAAAATGCAATGGCTGACCCCAGGTCAAATGCCACAACAGTGTCCTAAAGCAAAACTTACCAATAAAAAGGTAATGGTAACTGTTTGGTGGTCTCAGCATGGTGTTATTCACTATACTTTTCTTCGATCTGGTCAAGCAATTACGGCAGATGTCTATTGTGCCGAACTCCGAACCATGTTGACAAAACTAGCAGTAAAACAGCCCCGACTCATGAATCGATCTTCACCATTATTGCTCCACGACAACGCGAGACCTCACACAGCACGAGAAACCATTTTGACCCTTCAGGAACTGCACTTAGAAACCATTCGTCATCCTCCGTATTCACCAGACCTTGCTCCAACGGACTACCATTTTTTTCGTGATTTGGACAATTATCTACGTGACAAGAAGTTTTCTTCCCAGGAGGCAGTACAAAATGCTTTCACACAGTTTGTGCAGTCTAGATCGTCGGAGTTCTATCGCAAAGGCATTAATAACCTTCCCATTAGATGGCAGCAATGTATAGATAATAATGGCAACTATTTTGATTAAATAAATTTGTTAAAAATTTAAAAAATAAACAATTAAGATTTTCAGTACAAATCGGCAATTTCATACTTTAACCCCTAATATTAAGTAAGAAGTAAGATAGTAAGAAGTAAGATAAGCCATCGACCACGACCACGTTTGGAAAGTGCTGATACAGTCTAAGATGAAACACGCTGACCTTGAAGGTTCACATTCGTATTGATAATATCGCTGTATTAGTCTATGATTTATAGGTAAATCTGTGATCAGTCTTGACACTATAAATAATTTGAAGGTAGTAAAAGGAAGTTAGCATATAGTGTATGATTATGTTATATTATGTCTTGGGAATCTTTAATTTGTGCAAATAAATAAAATTCATTTCTTCCTAAGTTCCATGACAACTACAATGTCATCGGTCCACCGAGTGTGTGATCTTCTAATTTAAATTTGAAACCTAGACAAATTCATACCCCGTTACTAACGTATAATTTGTCGTCAAATTATTTAACCCTTGTTGTACCTATACATCTATAATTGGCATACACGTCAGCTGGTAAATTGGTTTTAATTTGATTTATTGTAATCATTGATTGTGTGTCGTGCTGTTAGTGTTCGTAAATAAATAAATAATAAATACATAACATTCTAACGTATCAGTATCAATCTTGGAAGAAGAATTAATTCTTTATCCAAGATCGACACTGATATGTCAAAGCTGATGTAGTGTAAATAATTTCATTTTTGGCAACGTATTTATAAAAACTTGCCAAAAGAGGACATCGTCTAGAAATCATTTATTTGATTGATATGTTACTTTGAGATTTGTTAAACTCCACGATTGGTTTGGCAATGAGAGGTTCATTTTGGTATAGACTGATATAACCTGTGTTCAATAATCAAATATCCAACCTACTCACTGTGACCAAATTTTTTTTTCTGACGAGAGACTTACCTAACCTTATGATAAGCAACGACGAAGTTTATGATGATTTAAATAAAAATGCTTGCCTATTGGTATACCTATTGATTAACTCAAAACCTAAGCTAGAACACCCACCATCCATATCTATTCTATTCTATTTGATAACTCCACAATCCCACTAACCGATTTTCTCTTCATACATAGCCGCAAGCACTTCATTCATCTTCGCTGGAACTTCATAATGCTGTAACACCTTCGTTGGCAGCTTTGGCTCTAGTCGGCCCTTAGTCTGCTGGTAGGTTACCAACTTGGCGTATAGGCTGTACGATTTACACCAGCGTTGGTGTGATTTGGGCAGGTGTGAGGGGTCGTTGGTACAGTATGAGAGCTGCAAGTTTTGGAGGTATGTATGAGTTATCTAAAATCCTGAAAATTTAAGTGTACCTACCGAACTTTTTTGGAGCAGCTAACTAATAGCTGTGCAATGAATAGACTAGGTTTTTAATCATTCAATCTGACATTCCCCTCATTGTACATTAGTGAGGAAAATATTTTTATTAAAAGTAATCCTCGATTATTACATTTGATCCTGGGAGCCGGAATAAAGGACTGATAGCCAATAGTGTGTTCTGTATGGCACCAGATATTTATAAAAAACTTCCCTTTTCAATTAGTTAGATGTATTTATTCCATTATAGTATGCGTAATTTTCAGTCGTAGCTTTAGCTTAATTTAGCTTTAGTTCATAGGCTTTACTGATAATTTAAGTGCTTATTTAGCTGATAATTAGTTGGCTCGACAAAATTCCTGACTGTATTTTAACAAACCTGTCCACATCCCTCGCAATCCTTTAGCTTCGCCTGCCTCCACTCTCTGCAGGCCACATCTGCACAGATTCTCGGGTACAGCATAGCTTCTTGCTCCCATGGCACTAGACGTCGTTTGAGGACCTTCTCGCAGGACAATATCATTTGCATACGGAGAATCCTGTAGTCTTGACCGGTAATGCCTCTCGCGTCGGCGTAGACGTGTTTTTGGTCTAGAGACAGAAAATTAAAAAAAAACACTGACTGTTAGAAACTGCCAATACCAAAATCATCTGCTTCTTCGTTCTTTATTTTAGAGGTGAGAATTATTACCCTGCACAGGTAGCACGATATGTGTTTCAGAGTGGAAATTGTTAGGGAGCATGTCAATATTATAGGTTACGGTAGACCATTTTTAATTGTTTATTAGACTTTAATTTTACACGTATAAAATTAAGTTACCTTTCAAGTGGACGATTGTAGAGACGGCGAAACACAAAGCTTGGTGCTGTGAATAATCTTCGTCTTTATGTTTAGTTCCACAATAAAATACCAGATTACAAAAACCACAGGGTACTCTAACTTGTCCTAAATCTTTCTTACAAACATGGCAAGCATTCTGCAAAAATACTTTACGAAAACTGTACTTGTACACGTATTCATCATTGTCTTTTACGACATGAGAAAATGTATCTTTTATTGATTTCTCCAAATTTTTAATTCTGCTGTTAGTCTGACATTCTTGAGATTTCTTTTCTATGTCAGTCGCATCTTTTATTTTAACTTTAGCTTGTCTTTCATTCGGCGGTTTATTTCGTTCCTTTTTGTAGTCAGTTTTATTCGATGGTACAGGAATATCGTTGGGGCCTAACAAGTTTTTTGGCGGCGAAATAGGGTTTACTTTTTCATTTCTTTTTGGCTTTTCATCTTCTTCCATATCCGTCACATTTATTGCTGGTTTGTTAGCGTTTAACTCGTTTTGAATGTTTTGGTTTTCAGTTTCAGCGTCTTGAGCGATCATTTCAAACGTTTTATTTACATCATCGTTACTTGAAGTTAGAGCGTCTTCAAAGTTTTCGATCTTATCGTAATTTAGTTGTTCTAAAGAATCGGAAAAATTACTTTCAGATGCCAAGTTTGTTTCTTCAGCTTCTTCTTTGGACTCGGTTACGTGATCGGAACCGGCTGAATCACTTTGTTGTTTACCTTTAGATTGAGACTTTTTGTCGTCTTTTTCTTGTTTTTCCTTTTTCTCTTCCTTGGTTTTATCAGTAGTAGTACTTGAAATTTCAGTAGTAGTAGTTGAACTACTCTGAGTTGAAAAACTTGCAGCCACCGATGTGTCCGTTTTACCTTTGCCTTTTTTGCCTTTACCCTTTTTATCTTTTCTTGCTGGACATGGTGGAGTATCAGAACATTTTGTTTCTTGTGTTTCTGATGGAATAAATTCATGAATTTTAATATCTCTGCTAACAGCTTCATCTTTTACAATATCAGATGGTTTTTCAATGTTCATTTTTCCTTGTTTTGGTATGCCTGCACCTTCCGCTTCTATTTCTTCTTGTTTTGCAATCAGTTTTTCTGATTCTTCTTCAGTCTTTTCCATAGCCGAAAACTCTGCTAATGACCTTTCAATTGACAATCTCAGTTCTTCCATATCTTTGTTTACCTCCATCATTTTAGATTTTACTGTATCATCTTTTCCTTGATTTTTCACATCACATTTAGTGAATTGTGTACTTTCTCTAACTTCTGGTGACGTCATTGGTGTTTCTCCAGATCCTTCTACTATTGGAACTGGTAATTTGTCTGGAAGCTTTACATTCTCCTGAGAAATTACTTCTTGTATTGAAGTGGTATTATTATTAGTATCGAAAAGTTGGTGGCTTGAGGATCTTATGAAGTGAACATCTGGCATAACATCACAAGTAGAACCTTCTGATTCAGTTCTTGTACTTCTAATCTCAATATCTTCTAGAGAAACTGGCTTTGTCTCGATTTCTTTATCCTTTGCATTTTTCTTAGCCGAATCTTTTAATTCGTTTATTTTTGGAGGAGTAAATTGTGCTTGGTCTTTATTGAATTCAGTAACATCTACTGAACATTCAGCATTCTCTTTTTCTACCTCAGTTTGTGTAGGAACTTTTTGGGTTTTCTTTTTTTTCTTTCCAGATTTCCCTTCTGCACTTTTTTCGTCGGTTTTTTGTATTTCGGCTGGAACAATAATATCACTCTGCACATTGGTTTCCATTTTTGTGATCGTTTCTTCTGATTCTATTTTAGGTTCTTCTTTTTGTTCAGTAGCAATAATTTCAGACAGGTTTGTTAATTTTAAATCTTTCTCTTTTATAAAGTCATCTTCCGGTTTTGAATGTGTTGTTTCTGGTTTGCTTAATGAGATACTTTCTATTTCTTTTGGTGGTTCATGTTTTGGTAATTTAGGAGATTTCTTTCTTTTTTTACCCATTGAACTGGCTTCAGGAATACTTAGGTGAACGTCTTGGGAAGTTGGCTTGACCGATTCATCTGATGTCATAGTTTTTTTTACCTCGGGTTCAAAAATTGACTTTAATTCTTCTTTTGTGATATCTTCCTTAGTTAAAGGAGGTGGTGATTCAATACTTTCAGGAATAATGTTCATATTTTCAGTACTTATTGGTGTTTTTTCTGCAGGTTTCGTTACTTCTGCGATTCCTTTATTTTTTTTCTCAACCGGTTTTGCAATTTTTGCTTTTGGCTTGGGACTTGCTTCTTTTTCAATCTTAGATTCAGAGGAAACTAGTGTTTCCGGTGTATTTTCAGTTGGAATAATTTCAGCTGTTATAGTAACAAGTTCTGGTATATTTTCTTTTTGTTCCAGTGTTGGTTCATCTTGGGTTTGTTTCTTGTCTTTTTTATTTTTCTTCTTATTTTTACATTGTTCTTTAGAAGATTCGTGGCTATCTTCAACTGTTGTTTCTTCAATTATTTCTTGTTTAATCACCGGAGTTTCCTCAGCAGTTGATTCTTTGCCTTTGTCGTCTTTTACTTCTCTTTTTTTTATTTCTGCTTCTTGGATTTTTGATTCTTCAACTAATAACTTTTCAAATGCAGCTGTACACTTGCTTTCTGATTTGTCAGATTTCTCAGAATCATTTCGTTTCTTCTTTTTATTTTTCTTCTTTCCTTTGCCTTCGTGGGGCGGTTCTAAAGTGGCAGAAAATAACTCTGCAACTTGAGCATCAAGTAGTTCGATTGAATCTGGCAAACTAACATCTTGAGGTTTTATTTTTTCGGCGGGTTGTATTTCTTCGACGGCTTTTATTTCATCAACGGGATTTATATCTTCGATCGGTTTTATTTCTTCGACCGGCTTTATTTCTTCCGGGGTAATAATAACATCGGTAGATTTTTCCTGAGTTTTCTTTTTGTTTTTCTTCTTTCGAGCACTGGGAGTAACGGCAGTGTCTGCTACAGTATCTTTTATTTCTTCTTCTATAAAAGAAATAGGTTTTTCTATTTTTTTAGGGTCACTTGAAGTTTGCTCAGGAATAATCTCTTGATTTTCCGGCTCAATTACTTCTTGGAATTCTTTTTCGGGTTCCTGTTTTTTCTTCTTGTTTTTGTTTCGTTTAGGTTTTGGAGGTTCGGATTCATTTTTACTCTCGGTTGGTTCTGTAATTTCTTTGACTTCGACTGCTTTATCTTTTAAAGATGTTTCTGGTTTTATGATTTCTTCAACCTTCACTGCTTCCGAAAGCTTTTGTTCCTCAGGTTTCTCAATATCTAAAGATTTTTCAACATCACCAGTTTTCTGAATCAATTCACTTCTCTCCTCTTTCACATCCGCACTTCCGGTGCTTCCGGTGGCTGGTTTTGGCCGATTTTTATGTTTATGTTTTTTAGTATTCATTTTGAACGACTAGCCAAAACTAAATTCAGCCGGCGACTGACCGATTTGTGCTTCTCAAAA
This sequence comes from Idaea dimidiata, assembly GCA_949358125.1. Taxonomy (NCBI): domain Eukaryota; kingdom Metazoa; phylum Arthropoda; class Insecta; order Lepidoptera; family Geometridae; genus Idaea; species Idaea dimidiata. The sequence continues at coordinate 24,153,957 of OX442334.1, read as the reverse complement.
TCGTAAGCGGTGTAAATGTAAGGTGCAACGTACTAAATGTCACCGGCTCGTTAATTCCGGATTGTATCTTTAATTTAAATGTGTTAGGGTTTATTTTCGTACGGCAGATGTTCTAGTTCGTGTGACATGAGGAAGTGCTGGCTGCCAAGCTGCATAGTTACGTCTAAATATAAACCGATTGTATTAATTACTTGACTCGTTTGTATGATGTTCAACTGACAGGGTTTTTTACATTTGTCTATAAGTTTATACAATAGAGAAAACAATGACTTTGTTCCTGTACCATTTGAAACGTTTGAATAATACTTAATAATAAAACTAATTTTCGATAATATGATCGATGTCGATACGAAGCGCGAGGGTAAGCTTTTCATAAATCTTACTTCTTACTTAATATTATAAACGCGAAAGTTTGTATGCATGTAAGTTATGTATGTATATGTGTGAGGTTGTTACTCTTTAACGCAAAAACTACTGCACCGATTGCGATGAAACTTGGTATATAAGGTAGCTGGAGATCTTGAATACACATAGGCTACTTTTTATCCCGATTATTACTTACGCGGGTAAAACCGCAGGGTGCAGCTACATAAACATAAATAAATATTAAAATAAGTAATTGAACTACGGTCAAAAATGCTTCAGTATTTAAATATTATTAGAATATTTTGTTAAATACAAATATGAAAAGAAAAACATTAAAGCAAAGTTTTTTCTTAAAAAAAACCTGAAAAAGGATTCGGGTTGTTTTCAATCATGTTTTACAAAAGGCGGTTTGATGTCCAAAAGACCCTATTAAATTGTTTCTTTACAAATTAAACCCCTCAAGCGCTCGATGGCACAACAAACATTTATAAGTCTTTTTTATTGAAATTGGATCAAACAAAGTGTCAAAGGAAAACGACATAGAAATGAAATATTCAAAATTTGTGTTGTTTTTGTTTCTATTACAATATGCTTAAAGCATGCAACATTGTTGGATTGCAATCTAGATCTAAGCCTATATTTAACTAGAATATCGATATTAATTTACTAATATGAATCTTACTAAACATTTATCAAATTAATTAGGTACATTAGAAATCGGTTCTACACTAAGCACAGGCTTGTATTGCAGGAACCGAGATACTAATATGTATAAAACATTTAATAATAATTCAAATTGTAAATATTATATTACCTCAAAAACTAACATACATATAGAATATAATAATATAGATCTAAAATTAGGTTTTCTATCTTCGGTCACGCTTCCCTAGAGAGTAGAGCGTCGGTTGACTGTGCCAGCTGGCCAACTGAAGCGGCAAAGAAGACGTCCCCCTAAGCGGTGCTGGGAACCGAAGCACGAAAGATACCTACACCTATATGTTCTCATTGATTGTAGTCTGTTTTGTGTGCTATATTATATAAAATTTAGTTAAAACTACTTCATTGCGTAAAAAAGAATAAATAAAACTCCATTTAAATTGAAATCAACTAACTTTTTATTTGCGTCTGAAAATTTTGATTTAGTTCTACAAATTCAGCATATTAAAGTTCATTTTACGTTGTACTTTTTGCCTAACTAATATTTCCCTGAATCAGGTTCAAACGAGGGTTGGTCACCCTAAAAAGTCAAAGCGACAACTGCAAGAAGGTGTAACAACTGACAATATGACGTCCAAAAGTTATAAAGGACATTATTAAGCGAAATTAGGTCATTTATTATGATTCTTGACGCGTGGAATGGATTATTCATGGTAAAGTTTAAGTAGGTTGGATTAACGTTTGAGTATTTTTGGGATTAGAGAGGGTCTTTTGACAGTTAACATGGGTAACATGGGCTCTAGGTAGACTTTTTGAACATTGTTGTCAATTGTTTTAACTTTTTAAAATAGTAGTTAGAAAAAATGTATACCTTAGTAAGAAAGGTAGGTATACATTACCTACTCAAAGAACAGGGACTAGTAGAAGAGAATGGCCGAATAAGAGTGAAGTTCCACAGTTAAACTGTCCGCACACACCTCAATTACACTAGGAACTATTTAGCATAACATACCTATTACTCATTAATATTAAAAAGTTGTCATTTGCACATGTTAGGCGATCGGCGATTTGGAGAATCATCGGAGTGTTATTAAAGTTGACTAACGATGACGATGCTGAGTTGGTTGATGCTTGACTGGTTAAAACGCACCCTAGGTACCCTACTTTAAATTCGGTGCTACTTAGATCTTGCCCCATCAAGACGAATGGTGAATGACATAGCAGTCTATCCTGACTATGATCCGTCGCGTCCGTGTCCTGATATGTAGGCCGGTGCAGTGCAGCTACTCAGGAGGACGGATTGGTCCTCGGTACTTGTTCCACCGCACAGTCTGCTAGATGAGCGTGCTATATCTAAGATTACCTATATCATCAATCACTTACCATCCAGGTGAGATAGTGGTCTAACGCTCATCTGTCGTGTTTAAGAAAAAAGCTTGAGAAGTATTTTCTGCGATGTTGAATAATTTTTCGCGTTGTCTTTATTACCTACTAGCTGCGCCTTGCGGTTTCACCCGCGTAAGTCCCGTTCCCGTGGAAATATCGGGATAAAATGACATGCATCCTATGATAGCCTATGTTTTATTACCGGTATCCAACTACTTATATTCCAAGTTTCATCGCAATCCGTTCAGTTTTTGCGTGATTGAGTAACAAACATCCAAACACACACACTTTCACATTTATAATATTAGTAGGATTAGTAGAATTTAGCATTTAAACCGGAAAATAAGCTTAATTCCAAATTTTTAAACCTAGAAAGTCTTTGTAGATAGGCGGAGGGTGGAAATGGCTAGCACCCCTGAACACGGAAAGCCACAGAATATACAGCAGTCAGTACGTAAGTCAGCTGTGTCATTGACCCCGATATGTTGACGAGTCGATGCGAGGGGGTTTATACAGGGGGGAGGGGTTGGGGTTAGTTTCCATTGACATAGGTAGGTAACCTACCTTAGACTCGTCAATTTAGCTACGCTACGGCCTACTTGGGACGAGTTTTGTGAAGGGTCTAAGGGTTTTATATAGGTACTAATTCAGAAAACAGTAGACCTAGCTCACAAGCTTTAAGCTCACGCACCCCAACGGCAAAAAAATGGAGATGTTAGCGGTTAATTTCCTATAAGAAATGATGAAAGCGTCCCATTTTTTTTTTTCATTTTATAGGTAGGTACCTACTTACTTAGTTCAATGTGCGATACTAGGTCTAGTTATGGTTTTACTTAAAGGTAGGTATGTGTATTTTCATTGTATTATCGTTTCCAAATACTTGTTTCTCACAAGTTTCTCATAAAACTTACTGATACACTTTGAGCTAAGCATTATCTACTTGAGGGATTTCTTATCATGTACCTACCTGCATAGAATGTTGTGTTCCTACAACATTCCATGTACCTACATGGAATAAAAATAATCTATGTGTTATTCTAGGTCTCCATCTATCTATATTCCAACTTTCATCGGTTCAGCGGTTTTTGTTTTCATAGTTCATAGTTTTAGAATTGTAGTATTATTGGTAGGTAATTTCCTGCATTTAATATTTATTTATATATCTACTAGCTGCGCCCCGCGGTTTCACCCGCGTAAGTCCTCTTCCCGTTCCCGTTCCCGCGGGGATTAAAGTATCCTATGTCTTTCTCCTGGTTCTAAGCTACCTCCCCACCAATTTTCAGACAAATCGGTTCAGCCGTTCTTGAGTTATAAATGGTGTAACTAACACGACTTTCTTTTATATAGATAAGATGTACACTGTACAGTCAGAATACAACTGTACTGTACAGTTGTGTGTACGAATACACTGTACAGTCAGAATACAACTAAAGGTAACCACATAATATTTCAGTTCTAATTTTTTCAATAACGGTTCAGTAATTGTTGATTTCTGCTTGATATCACTAAAGCTTCCGAAGTGTTCGCTATTACTTATTTGAAGCAGATTAACCAAAAATTAATGAACCGTTATTGAAAAAAAAACACTTTTATATATGCACCTGGTACCTTAAGTTGTTTTCAGACTGTATACCTTATAACCATGTAAATAACTAAGTGAACTTAGTTACTTACTATCAGCGATAGGTATACTATACATAATTATAATTATGGATAGTAGCGAAAGTAGATAATTTCAATGCTCCCCTATTATTAAAAAAAATACTTCGTAAATTGTTTTTTTTATTGCTCAAGGTACTTTTCTAGAAATTATGTTGTTAGTAATGGTAGGGTAAGTTGGTAGGGGGCACCCGGAGCCCGGAGGCCCGAGTAAAAACTCGCCGCATGTTAATTTTTAAACATATATTTTTCCTTAAAAATATTTCTAGTAAAAAATACTGATAGGATACGAGTAATAATAAAAAATAATTATCAAAAAGGAAACGGAAACAAACACTCACCCTCAAACCCCGGCTGAAAAAGTACATTCACAACCCTCTAATACAGACATTACTATTGAAAAACGTACCTTATCTCTGTAGTAATAACGTTTGAAGTACTTCGTCTTTTACTGAAACTTTGTCCAATTAACCTAGCTAACAGGCTAACTGAAAATCAACCCTAGCATGAAGACAAAAGGACTGCATTTAGAATGAATCACAGCTTTTTTAACCGGCGTTTCCGTGTTGCATTTCCAACGTATTTTCAACTGTATTACAATTACGACAAAGATAAATTTAGAATGATAACGAGAAATAAGCTCTTTTCTTTGGTTCATTTTCGTGAAAAATATGGGGCTTAGCACTTGTTCCTGTAGATTTGATTTTAGATACCAAACTCTACTGTTACGGCCTCTTTCAATGGAAACTTTTGTTAGATATCTTTTTTTATTTTTTAACCAACCTCTTTAGAAGAGCTTTTCTTTTTTTATAACCCTTTTCTGGTAAAAAAACTGGCAAGTGTTGTTAAATTTAAACGTTTGTCTGAACACCATTTGTTTTTGCCATAGGTTTCCAGCTTCTGCTTTATGATATCATTTTTTGGTTTTGTATTGACTTTGTATTATGTGTGTATTTAAATTTCGTTCCCGCGGGAATATCGGGATAAAAAGTAGCCTATGTGTTATTCTAGGTCCCCAGCTACCTATATTCCAAGTTTCATCATGTATAGACTCTAAGTAGCTGTTTCCCGCGGTTTCACAATCATCTTTTACTGCGCGACGTTTAGTATCCTTCTCTAAGGTCACATCACATCAGTCTATGTATGTATGTATGTACGTTTGTTTCTATAAGTACCTATGTGGCGCTCCAGAGGCCAAATGGATGGACCAATTTTGATTATTCTTAGTTCGATCCGGGTCCTGACTGTTACAGTTTAATCTGGATATGCCTAGAACATTTTTCATTATAATATCACCTCATTATCACTTACTTTTATAGCTTGTTATAAATTTAAATTAAGTAATTAATGTCAGAAGAAAGCGGCATAGCCTTAATTAAGTATACATTCTAATACCTACTTAAAAACAAAAAAGTTTATCTTAAGTTTTTTTATACAATCGGTTTTTTTAATAAACTTAAGAAGCACTGTCTAAGTAGTATGGTTATGGTTAACCAAAGAAACTATTTACTAGAACTAAGTACATTGCTTTGGCCAATAAAAAAGAAAATTACAAAATATGAAGCATTTCTTTACAATCGAGCCCGAAATTCTAAACTAAGTATTAAAATTTGTCTGAAATTCTTACTAAAAAGTGTGAAAAATATTGTTAAATAACGGGGTATTTGTCATCAAAACATTTTTGTTTTCACGTAGCTCGATATTTCGCTAGCGTTAGCAACTAGCTTGACTAAATACATAGGTACAATACAGGTACCTATCTACCTACGCAGTGTGAAAGAAAATGGAGGCTTCACCGCCAATGGTGGAAAACGAACAATGCTTTGTAAAAGGCGTTAGAACGCAATTATAATGTCTTTTGCAATAATAAAAATCTCTTCAGCATTGTAAGATTTTTTTATAAATCTGTCCAGAATATTTTGGTTTTTTTGCAAGACACTTCAAATGTTTGACTCTTTGCAATATTTTTAAAAACTTTTATCAAATGTCTTCGAGAAAAATAAGCAATGCTGAGGCATTGTACAGACGTTTTAATCCAGACGTAACCTTAACGTACCTATATTCAATATAATTAAGTTAAAAGTATAAAGTTACCTAAAGAAAAAAATGATTCATATACAAAATTCCGTTAATATAGTTAGTATAGTTCGAGCGCTCACTGTAGTACTAAAATGTCATGTCAATTACCATAATATACGAGTTACCAAGTAATTAGGTATTATTAAAATCATAAATCATTTATTTGTCTGTAAGTCTAGGCTTATTATAGCATTAGATTTTGGGCTGTTTAGTCCCCTAGACCTCGCCTTAATTAGCACACAAACATTAGACAAGGTATAATATTATTTCGTTACTGTTTATAAAAATAATTGTTGACTTTAATTGGGACTCATTAAATATTATTATATTAGTTTTTACTATTATTACCTATATTATATTGCCTATTGCCTTCAACAAGTAGATTGAAAACACTAATTATCAAAATGTCAAAATAATTACAAAATGTCAATAATAAATTAAAACAATAAACTATAAAAATACAAACCCGAAAAAAAAAATATACCAAAGACTAATTAGTATACAATTTGTAACGGGTATGCCCTTTTAATCCGAAAGGGGGTTGTTCTAGACGTCTAGGCAAACACCTTTTGTTCTGCGACTGCGAACAAAAGTTGTTCGACTAGACGTCTAGAACAACCCCCTTTCAGATTAAAAGGGCTTACCCGTTATACCTTGTATATTATATAATTATCCGTGATTGTAGGATTTTAACTGAACAAGATGATTTAATTTCCCAAAGTATCTTTCGATCCATTCACAATTCTGTTTTTTTAGTTAGATTTTTAGCTTTAGTAAGTTAAGGTAAAGTGTTAGTAAAAGATTTAGGTGATGTAAAATCGCTATAGGCGCTACACATATAGCGCCTATGTATTACGCACAAAAAACTGTATCATAAAAATACAACAAATAAAAATAATTCAAGTAGTAAATCAGAGTTACAAATAGTATCTACATAATAATAAGTCATCTCAAATTTCGCACACAGCAACCATTTTAAAAATGACATTTCTAATCAATAAATTCTAAAATTGACAAAAGACACTTCAAACAGATAGCAGTGGACGGAAGGGTTGGTAAAAGGGGGTGGCACCCCACTGAGTTTAATTCAGCACCGGCCTTTGCTTTATAGGGATTAAAATATGCAAAAATATTGTCCAAAGTTTTAAACGTAAAGTTTTTTTTTATGTAAATTCACCTGTTGGTTGAGTTTTTACCGATTTCAGTTTTAAAACTGTTGATTTAGTTGAGAGCTTTTTCTTTGTTGGAAATGACAAAGCTCTCTGTTTCTATAAAAATAAAGCAATGTTATGAAAAGACCAAACCTACTTTTTACAAACATTAATGGAGAAACAAAAATCCTTGTCAATAGCATCTCATAAGTATAGATAGATACGCAAAAAAGTACCTAAGAGTTAAGTAAGTAGGTATAATACATTATTACTTTAACTAAATTTATTCTAGATATGTGTTACTATTGAAAGCATTTCCAATTAGTGTAAAAGCTATTTGCATGACAAAGTTACACTGCTTTGGACCGCTGAGTCGTAAAAATGGATCCAATACTCGTAAATTATTGATAGAACCTGTCTTCGGAGAACAAAAGCAACCCTCCGCTGTTACCCGATTGTCTTATAAATTATTTATCATCGCTCAAAACCCACATCTAGATCGATATGGTTGAGAAAAGTAGGTAAATTATATTCTTTGTGTCTTTTAGGAGAAAATAATTTGGGTCAAGAGATGGTTGCTAGAAGTCTGTTGGGGTGTGTTGAGTTGTGTAATGTGTGTGCGAGATGTATTCGCAAGAGGCGACCATTGGCCCGGTAACGCCGCGCGCTGTGGGGGCTGTGTCCGGGCCGCGATCGATGCCGCTATATCTGGTTTTTTCGGACAGTATACCACCGGGGGGTGAACGAACGACGTTATGTAAGGGTGGGTCGATAAGCGCGGGCATGCGCCACCGAGCTACCCGGCCGACCCTCAATCCGGGTTCCGCGCGCCTTACGGACGGACGTGCGTTTTCTTTTATCGTGTTTTTCGTTTCCCTTTCGTTCTTTCCGTTTATGATTTGAGCCACCATGTCGAAAGGCGACAGTGAACAACAGAATGGCTCCGGCGAGGAGTCAAAGACCAACCTCATCATTAACTACCTGCCGCAGAGCATGACTCAGGAAGAGATCCGAAGTCTGTTCTCGAGCATAGGGGAGGTGGAGTCGTGCAAGTTGATCCGGAACAAGGGCGCGGCGTTTCCGGACGCGCTCAACCACGCGCTGCATGGCGGAGGACAGTCGCTCGGCTACGCCTTTGTCAACTACCACCGGCCCGAAGATGCGGAGAAGGCGATCACCACCCTCAATGGATTGCGTCTTCAGAACAAAACGATCAAGGTCTCCTACGCACGTCCTAGCAGCGAAGCCATCAAAGGAGCGAACCTCTACGTCTCCGGCCTGCCTAAAACGATGACACAGGTAGAACTCGAGCGGCTCTTCAGTCCATTCGGTCGCATCATAACGTCGCGTATTTTGTGCGAGAACTCCGGCGGCCGTCCCTTCAATGGAGGAGAACAAGGTCTGTCAAAAGGTGTAGGTTTTATTAGATTCGATCAGCGCGTCGAAGCGGAACGCGCTATTCAAGAGTTAAACGGTACGGTGCCGAAAGGGGCGACCGAACCGATCACGGTAAAGTTTGCAAATAATCCGAGCAACAATGGAAAGGCACTGGCGCCGCTCGCGGCGTATCTGCCAGCCGCGCTGCGGTTCCCAGCGCCGTTAGGACGGTTCTCATCTGGCAAGTCTCTGCTGGCCATCAATAAGGGTTTGCAGCGCTACAGCCCGCTGGCGGGCGAGCTACTAGGTGGCGTGCTACCAGGTGCCGTCGGCTCCGAGTGGTGTATCTTTGTTTACAATTTAGCGCCTGAGACCGAGGAGAACGTGCTGTGGCAGCTATTCGGCCCGTTCGGCGCCGTACAGAGCGTAAAAGTGATCCGTGACCTGCAAACCAACAAGTGCAAGGGCTACGGATTCATCACGATGACAAACTATGACGAGGCGGTTGTCGCCATTCAATCGCTCAACGGATACACACTCGGCAACCGAGTGCTACAAGTCAGCTTCAAGACCAACAAGATCAAGACTATCTAAGGGGATCATCGAGGAATCGGCCTAGCCGGGGGCTAGGACGGCACAGCAGGCGCGCACCCATACATGCCAACACACTAGCGGACTACGAAGCCGCGATTTCGCAACCAAAATTGTAGTGACATTTTTGGCTGTGAAAATGTCTCGGACCTGACAGACAGTCTTCCCGGCGGCTCGTCCACCCGGACGGAATTTTGTATTTATTGTAATCTAGAATGTTCTCTGAGTGAGGAGATCGAAGCTCGTTGTGCGGCGGTTCTTTGTTCGCCCCGCCGCCGAAGCCTCCGCCCGGCATCATCTTGCCTCGCTAGCTACCTATCTTTCTTTCGCCCGATCTCGGAATTGGGTTAAGTGGCGCGGATATCAAAATGGCCGCTAACACGAGGCGACGCGCAGGCGCGGCGGTGGCGCGGCGGTGGCGCGGCGGAGGCGGACCGGGGACCGCCCGAGCATGCAATAATACTTACTTTAAGGGCATCTAATGCTCACTCTGGCCAGACTTAACCATACATATTGGTAAATAGTCAATAACAAAATAATGATATTAAACTTCGCTTATGAACGGTTGTGGTTATCGAGAAATAGTTTTCGAATATAATAAAAATAATATTAGCAATAATAGCCTAAATGCTATGCTCCAATTTTGTATGCGATCATATCGTATAAGGACTATTTCGTACCTATTTTAAGGGCCGATTTACGGATCAAACGATAAATGCCAAATATAATATGGAAATACGAAGATTCTCATTAGCTCAGCCCGGTGACTGCGCCGGCCAAGATCCAGTCGGCTTCACATCCGAAGTAAAATAGTGTTATATTGTTAAAAATTCGAAGATATATATTATCTATACGTATATTTTAATCATTATATTAAACTTAAGGATGAAAAACTAGTCTAAAACTGTGATAGGTTTTGATAAAATTTTAAATAATGGCGAGACAACGCGTGACGACATCGTCCGCGGCGACGGAATGGTAGTTAGGTTAGAAATTTTTGAGATAAATTTTGAAGATGTAATACGCTTAATGTACTCATCGTCTTCGATCAACGCGGACGACTGGTCCCGCAACGCGCGCGACGCGACGCGACGCGATACGCGAGACGCGGGGGACGGACAATCGATATAGTCCCGGAGCTCACGGCTACAGAGCGATATATACACTACGCAAATGGTGCATATTACTTAGATTACGATGTCGTGTCATAATGTAATCGATGTCTTAACATATTCGATCGGTACCTGCTAATTAATGTATGGATGCGAACCTGCGTCTATTCCACTAGGCTTTAATCGTATTAGTCTAATTGGAAATTGGAAATATGTAAATAAAGTTGTTTAATTTTAATGAAAGATTTGCCGCGTATATACATATATACACGCTCCAGTCACAATATAACATGATCTTCGTTCCGACATGACCTATAATGAACATCGAAATTGAATAGATATAATATTGTGCCGTCCTAACGACCCTAAAACGATTTTTGTAAAAAAATATATAATTATACTTAATATAAATATGTAAAAACAGTTTTGTAACATTTCAGATATTAATAGGTACCTACTCATAACCAAAGATGGGGGAAAATTAAATTTACAAGTATTTATATATTTATTATGAATGTAAAACGTGCAATAACTAATAGTGAATAATTAAATAAAAATATATTAAATGAAATAAATGAGTCGGAGAGGCGATTGACAAGAAATATATGTCATCGTGTAGGAGTGTTAGGTGAAAGTGTTCGTTTACTATTTATTGTAAACTATTTGTTTATCCGCGCGATCTAAACTACTTCTTTCTTCTTAATTTTACTAAAAAAAATACCAAAAAAATATGCTTTCTTTAAAAACAGCTTAAATATGCTTGACTTTTGAAATTTTAGTAGATATTATTAGGTGTATTTACTTTAGTCCAATTCGTGAGTTACCGAGTTACATGTCGTAACTTTAATATTTGGTTTATAATTAATTAATTATAAATAATAATTATAATATTATATCGAGGGTTAGTCTGAAGCGAGAGGTCGAGTGAAGCACAACACAACCTTTAAACTATTGTAGTTCTTAGGTTTAATAGGTGTTGTGTATTGTGTTGTTTAAATTCAGCATGAAAATATCAACTATCCACTACTAGTCATGATTAAAACATGATTAAATCAAATTATATTTCGTAATTCAATTTAATTAATGTTAAATAAAAATTTACAATTGATAATTTCATGCATTATTAATTATCTCTATGTTCTTAGATTAACTTATTAATTTAGTGTATGTGCAATTAACCGTATTTTATGTCTATTTATAACCTAGGTGTGAATTAATTAACTTATTTACTTAATTATTAATAATTATAATTTAGTTTGTATTTATAATTATCGTGAAATTCAGTATAATTAATTGAATTGATTTATTTATTAGGGAAATACAACGGGCGGTTACCATTTAGGCAATTCTGGCTGCATTGTTTGCGATTGGTATCGGTGTAAAACTTAAAGTCACGTTTTCAAAACTTTATATTACCTTGTAAACTTCAAAGTTAGTACTTTGAAATGTGCCATGAACGAAATGTACCTGCGATGATATACAAATTTTCAAAATTGTAATTGATTATAGCAGTTGGGGGCTAGGGCAATAGGTCGTAATGATAAAACTAAACCTGTTTCCGCCTCTCAAGCAATAATATCTTTAAAAATCTAGCTAGACTGAGAACATTGACTTTACATTTTACATAACAGGCACTTGTAAAACGATATACTAATTAGATATTTATCTATCTAGTAAGTTGTTTGCCTCAAAAGCCTTTGATTTAACTCCGGATAGACTTAACCCAGTTTGTTTCGATTTATTCGTTTAAAACTTTTTTAAGAGTTTGTGTGAAAGTAAATACGTCGTTTGAATCGAAACAAGAACACCAAATTAATATAACTCATCGACTTTTTAGATAATAATATTAAATGCAAAATATTTTGGATCGTGATGGTTAGTACAATGGATAAGTAAGGAGTCACTTACAGCAGGACTTTTTGCGTGATCCACTTATTTCGGTATTAAAAAAATAATAGTGCTCAATAGTATAGTGGGTGTCATCACCCGTTTAGTGATGTAAAGGAAGAAGCAATAAATAATTGTGAATTTTTAATATTAAAATCCATTGTCTGACGCGTAATATTTTTATATGTATTTTAAAATGTATACATTAATTCATATCTTCATAGTCTTAAGCGGAAAATGCGCAAAATGTCCTGCTAATTACATTTAAGAGATTAAATTTTAATAGCTTAAGCTTTATTTATATTTATTAACTTGTAAGCTATGAATGTATCTTAAAAGCATTCGCGAAAAATTTAATCATCTTTGTCTTGTCATAATTTTAAGGCAGTTTTATTTGAAACGGCTTCCTTTTTATAAACATACATTTAAGTTAAAAGCTATTAAAATTTTAATCATGACTTGCGTCTACAAAACTATTATAAATAGGTTTGTAGATCCACCGGTCAATAAATAAATCGAACCCCAGTAAGTGACAAGGGATAATCAGACCTATTATCATAACATAACGGCTACTTTTTGAACGGTGTTTTGACGCATTTTTTATGAAAAAATAATAATAATATAAAGTAAATATTTAAAAAAATATTTAAACTTAATTAATTGGCAACACAGAAACAATACTCTAATACGCATAGGCTAATTGACAATGTGGCTGTGAAATTATCAAAATAAAATTTTAAAACTACATGTGAACGAACTTAATGAATAATTTATGATTAAGTCGAGTCACAGAACAGAGAGGATGAAATTATAAACGCCAAAATGTATGTAAGAAAATCGTGTGTCGTGGAAACGTAATAATATTTCGCACGCTTCGCTATGGCTTTTCGCGACTTCAAACGAGTAGGTATACCTTACGTATTTTTGTTCTCTGTTCTGTGATTAAATCATGCACTCACGCGTACAAAGGATGGTTGGTAGCCCATTAATAAGTAAATCAATTGAAAAAAAAAACTCCATGATGCGTGAAAATGATTGTCCAAGATTCGGTGATAGGTAGTGGTGAATAGGTTTGCATGTAGTGTTCTAAGCAGAAGCCGCGAATGGCCTCTCCCGGTCGCCGCACAAAAACACCGCGATCGGGTCCGATGATATTCCGTATTAATAGTTAAGACACAATAATGAATTCTTCCATAGTAATAACTTAAGATAACCTTCAGCCACGTGAAAATATTTCAATTGAAATCATCCTTTGTCGCGACTCGCGCGCTCTATGCTCAATGAAATCCGTGTTGTGCGCTGACATGACACTTCAACATACAGACGGACTGTTGATTGAAATATTTTTATCGTAGGATATTCGAGACATCGACTCAATGTGTTATGTACCTATTCATAAAGTCGACATCCTATGAAACACCGCCTCTTTTTCGCTAAGGCTGTTCTTATAAAATTATTTAAAAATATAACTACATTTGCTCATAAAGTACTTCCTTCGTATTTTGGATCCGTTTCTGTAGTGGTAGCTTCGTTTTAGATTTCAGCAGTAATTTTATAAATGCAGCCACGACAGCGCGTTCACCAACTTCCTGATGATCATCATTTAATACTGGTTTATGTTTTGAAACGAGCTAACGTTAATCCAGCATAAGTTGACGATATCAAATATCAGTGACACTTTAAGCTATTGAACATTTGTTTATAAACATTAAAATGATAACTTAACATTATATGAAACACGACAACAAAATAAATAATTCGTAGTTATTTTTAACGTTTATAATTAATGAATTAACGTTATCATCGTGATAAAAGCATAAATTGCTAATCTAAAACCATATAGACAGTGAAACCACCGGAACGTATGGTTCGATTCTATTATACAGTTATATAGCGTATTTATAAAACACATTTAAATTATAAAAGCCTAGCGTACGTTCGACAGACAGTCGGATAAACAGATTGCAATAAATAAGTAAACAGAAGGCAAGGTAGCTTCGGATAAGCGAATAATAAAATAAATTTACCAATACATAGTTTCGAATTTAAAATAAAATATCATGTAATATCAATTCACTGTCTATTTAGCATTCGTTTCTCGGTGTTGATTCCTCTTACTGCAGAGGTTTGTTCCTGTTGCGTTCAAAATAGCTGGTATTAAAACAACGACTAAAATAATAATGGTATTCAGTGGTAAAATGTACATAGAAATAACGCATAAGCAATAAAGTTTCCGAAACTGTTTTTAGAAAAAAGAGATGCGCAATCGGAACGAACCGTGGCAGAGTAGCATGTGATACTCTTAGTACTTTTTAGTAAAAAAATAACATAAGAAACGTTTCCGAGCTGCGTACGTTTTCAACGTCGCGGTGTCCTTTCATACTATAATCATAACTTCCGATTCAAACGTAAAATCTAATTTAATAAATAATTTTAGACGAAAATGCATCGTAAGATAAGCGTCTCAAAGTATTAAGTATTTTACCAACTTCAATGTTAAGTACCTACTATACTTAGGCAATGAAAGCAATGATATTTATAATGAATATTAAAATGGGATTTGGTGAGCCAATTCGCGTTCGTACTAGCTGACGCCACTTTGATACAAATACGTATTTTATAAAAATTAAAAGAAAAAACATACGAAAAAAATCCTTAAAAACACTTAAGATCTTCCGGTTTAAAATAAATAAAAAAAAACAATGTTAAATTAAATGAATAAATTTCTTTTTCGTCTTTTTATGAATTATTGTAATAAAATTAAGATGTAGATTGTATGTGTTGGTCGTATTAACCTATTTAGTTGGTATTGTACCTAAATCTTAGGTATTTCTATATTATACTCATTGTGTCGATTTTAATAATTACCTCTATAGCTTTTGTGAGGAATTTTTGATTTGCACAACAAAATAGTAGTGACATAAGGGTGGGACTGGACATCTGACATTTGGACTTCGAAGTTTACATGAACACAATTATTTAACCAAAGATCTATAAATCACTCCATAAGCACAGGTTAGCACATAAGCACACATTTAAATTCCACAAAGTAAACTCAAACAATTTAACGTGTTACATCTATGTTCCCTACATATTGTTCACGCTGAAATAGTGGTACAAAACAACGATTTGTCTTTTAGAGCTCAAAGACTGCTTGTCTAGTTTGCAGCAAACTAAAATGTACCTATTGCTGTAAAAAAGAAATGTCTACCTTTTGGACGAGTTTCCAAATACTGTTCCTAAAGGCCTGTCCTTACAGAGTACTGTATTTTATAGATCTTTGACGTTTAAAGGTTGTTTCTTGTTTAATTCGTAATGCCAGATAGAGATGGATAATTTGGCGAGTATTATATCAAAACTTCTAAGTTACAAATATTGGTATAATACAGCCTGGGGTCCTCTTATTTACAGTTTTAGTGTCGTCTTTAGATTTAAATGTTGTTCCCGATAATTTGTAAGACATTACAGTGGTGGAGAAACTTTTCAATGCGGCTATAGCGCGCTAACTGATTTGAAAACTTTCGACAACGCCATCTTTCTTTCGAGATTAGAAATCAAAAGAATACTCATTCCTATAAATAAGCATTAATAACCTTATATTTACACGTTTAGTCGTTACTTGGCTGTTTTAAGTAATTTATTCATTAATATTTTTAACGTAATTTATGTGTCTGTAATTAATTATAATTAATTTATTGGAAAATTATTAAATTGAAATACTTAATTAAAAAAATATATGGAAAAAACGTCACATTCTCTTCACTTTATACAATAGTTTTTACAATATGATATTTAATATCCTTGATGGTTGTAACTATACATTTCTTGTTCTAAATATATAAAAAACCGATCATTATGTTTTTATTTACCTTCACCTTTCCTTATTCCTAGTGGGTACTCGACTCGAATATTAGTATTTTTGACAATTAATTTACAATGACAATGTCATGCTAGCTGGTACTATAGGTATGAGGTAGAGTTAATGACGGCCAACTCTCGGTCTATTAAAATTAAAATGTTGACGACTTGCGTAGTGCAGTGAGTATGCACTAAGGGAGTTGTCAACTCCCTAGATCTTCAGATCTATATCGCTTTTGTACACATTTGGGTCATCTCAGGACCAGTGTAACCTGTTTCCCGAAACGTCGAGGTAAATTTATATTTTAAAATGTATAACATGCGCGATTTAAACTGGAAGTTCTAATAATAATAATTGACATAAATCGAGTTTAAGTGAGTAAGTATTTTGGTAGGTAAGTATTAATATTTCGAAAACTACTTAGCAAAAATAGCAACCGTTTTTTTTAAACAGAAACTTACGCGGGTGAAACCGCGGGGAAATATTTAAGGGGAAAAGTTTCCCATGATACAAACAAAAGGTTGCTGGTTTGATTAATGCCGTGCGTGAATCAGATTTGTATGATTATCTCTTTTCCTCGCAAAACGGATTAACCGACTTGGATAAAATAAATAGCTCTGGTTTAGGTACTAATAGATAACAAGACAAGAGCGCTGTTGGGGTACCTATTAGGACATATCCCGAAAGCGTCCCGAAAGTATTAACATAGCTCTTACGGTGAAAGAAAATATCGTGAGGACCCCACGGCTTAGGGTGATTTATTTTAGACTGTCACGAACGCGGGCCGGGTCCAAGCTTGGTTGTCCATAGCTCGGCTAGCAGGCGATCGGTCTGTTGCATCTAGGTGGCGGCCAAGCAATGGACAACGAAGCTCGGACCCGGCAGGCGCTCGTCACGGCCAGGCCGACCGTCGTAATATACTTAAATCATCCCTTAATTAAAGTCACGCATAGGTAAAGGTTTAGTTTTAGGGCTAGTTGCGTAAACACACAGAAAAACTTTAACTATAATAGATGATTAATTCACAAAAATCCAGTAGTTTACGCGCTACGGTAAGACATATACCATACCCCCATAATAGGGAGCTAAAATCGTTCCGTTCCTTTTGACATCACCGTAGTCGGGTGTAAAAAACTTTACATTTTCATTTTTTACAAAAACGAAACAAAAGAACTAAAATCTTTACATTTGGCTACGTCAAAAAACCCTACGGAATCAAGTGCGTGACACGATATCTACCCTAAATATACAGAGATCCCTTGTCACCCTAGTTTTATTAAATTTAAGGGTGTTCGCCCTACTTATCAACTTTGCGGGGATAAGAAAAACAACCGGAAGAGTAAGCACGCGGCCTCTCTCTACTTTCTTTAGAACTTTGACGATGTCAATCAACATGAATTCAGCTTATTTACTAATTACGCCCTACGGTTTCACTCGTGAAACTTTACAACCAATTTCCAAGGTACATCTGTGAGTAATATAACTAAGCTCCTTTGATATCTTACGAAAATTATAAACGCGAAAGTTTGTGAGTACACATTTATGTGACTTTGTTACTCTGTCACGCAGAAACTCCTGAACCGATTGCGATGAAACTTGGAATATAGGTAGGTAGCTGGAGACCTGGAATAATACATGGGTATTTTTATCCCGATAATCCGGCGGGAACGGGACTTATGCTGGTGAAACCGCGAGGCGCAGCTAGTAACCTAATGTTTGTACGTACCAGAGTAGCAGGTGTATACCTCCTAGGAATATCGGGATAAAAAGTAGCCTATGTGTTATTTCCGGTGTCCAGCTACCTATTATTCCAAGTTTCATCGCAATCGATTCAGTAGTTTTTGCGTTGAAAGAGTAAACAAAGTCACATACATACATACAAACTTTCGCGTTTATAATATTAGTAAGACTACTTAGCGTGTGCAGTGTCTAGTGGTTTTAATTGTTTATTGTTTAAATATAACATTTATCTATATATTCGCGTTATTCTCGATCCCGTAGGGATTTTGAAAACCCCTTTCTTATCGGCTGTCTACATCATTCAATATGAAGATCACTCTCCAAATTTTAACCAGCGGTTTGTTTATAGAGGCTTGCTCGCTCAGACAGCTACTTTTTTTATAGATAATTATAGATTTAATTTGACGCTAGAGGACAAAGGAGGAGGTCTTCGGGGACAAGTTCCGCGGGGAGCATGTTTAGGAACAAAAAGCATTTTTTTTTACAAATATACCGCTATAGTATAATAACAATTTGCGTGCAAATAACAAAGTACCTACCTCCCATAGACGAAGACTGCTCCCTCGTCTTAACAATTTCATTCAAAACAAACACCCCAAAAACGTAGGAGTGAGGTCAACGAACCATCGGACCCCATCGGGTTAATGACCTCAAAGTCTTGGGGTCGATTTTTTTCGATTTATCCGCAAAATTGCGCGACTCCCCCGCGCCATATTGTCACATATGTGGTCCGTGGGGTACAGTAAAGTGATAAATGTTTATGGTGGACCTTATGGTGTTTTGGATTTGTGGAATAAAGCATACCCACCTGTATAACTAAACGAAATACTTTTCAGTATTCCTCTTTACTTCAGTTTACTATATGTAAGGTATTCTGTGCTTCTGCCGAATTAGATCTAATTATTATAAAATGAACGGTAAGTAGGCAATCTAGATATCGCAGTAACAGTAACTAGAGTTACCAAGTAGATCCCACTTCTGAAATCTTCCAGCTTGCTGAAGACTATTATTTTTATTACCTTCATTATTCCATTTCTTCAGGAAATCTCATCCTCTTCTTTATTGCGACTTTAAACCTTTTGCCACATTTCTATTTTAAGACTAGCTGCGCCCCGCGGTTTCACCCGCATCCCGTTTTCGCGGTAATACCTCGATAGAAAGTAGCCATGTCCTTCTCTAAGGCCCATTTATTTTTATACAAAAACTCATCAAAATCGGTTCAGCGATTTAGACGTGAAAACGTAACAAACAGACAGAGTTACTTTCGCATTTGTGACAAGTATTAGTAAATAAAGGATTTTATTAAATGTCTCACACTCACATCAGACAATTCATTGATTACCGTTTGATTCAGGATAGAGAGAAATGACAAAAAACTTAAAGGAAAGTGGCTTCAAGGAGCCGAAAGCGCCTCTCTTGTATCTGGCTTCAACAAACCTTACACTTCGGTACCTCTATCGTGTTAAAAATTAATGGAAAAACCTCAGAGGAACAACAAAGGCTGCGATAGTGTAAATAAAGTAGGTACCTTGTGGTAGGTATATGTAGGTATACATACGTAGGTAGACTATATGAGAGATGTGCATGCACTACAAAGGCTAACCAACAATTGCTGATCCGTTTGCAAGAAACATCTAACGATGTTGAGACGATTTTTTGTTACTTAATAGAAAACGTGTCTAGATGAAGCGATTTTGTAATACTTTTTTGGTTGGTAGGTGGCATAGCTACTATACTACTTATAAGTACTTAATTTAGATGAAACAGATTAATATTATAAATAAGTGTAACGCATAACTTCATAAATATGTAATATATCTAAGTATGGACAGTCGGTACAAATCAACCCCTACACTACACTAATTAGCATGGTAATATCGGAACCCCCAATTTGTGGTACCTACCTACCGTTTGTCTATGAATTATTGATCCCGTTGCTATGGTTACGTTTGAGCTTTGCCGACAAGGAGAGCTTGTTAGGGATTGTAGTGTATGTACGGTAGGAATATCGATAATTGTGATTCTTGTAAGTAAAGAATTAAAAAAAAACTAAGTCTAATCAAAACCCCGAGGCAACCTTGAAAAAGCTAACTGTAACGTTAGCTAAAACTCGGTACTTTGAAATAATATCGTTATTAAATAAACGGGAGTAAACCCCGATAAATATTATACAATTTAAATAGTTTTTGTCAAAGTTGAGTTATCAGTAGGTACTAACCTCCGCACTCAGATACGTTTAATGGTTGATTAAACTATTATAAATTGATGATTTTACATAGAAAATCTTAACTTAGTGATAGTTTAATCAACCATTTAAATGTCTCTGAGTACCTATACGGCAGTTAGACTAGGAAATCGCCCTAGACTTTTTACAGCTAAAGTGTCTCAATCTTACAATGTTGAGGTGATATAGAGACGAATCAAGAAATTACCAACATTCAAAGCTTTAGCGAAACTGAAATTTCAAAATAAAATTCAAAGTCTGTTGAGTTGATTAATATACGTGCCCTGAAAAATAATTAAAATGTTGAAGTCAAAACGCGAAATCAGTAAAATCGAGTTTTGACAGAATCGATAGGTAAATAAAATACTGCAACACAAAGCTTAAAGCTACACTTTCAAGTGACTCTTTGTTTTTAATTTTTTAAGCAAAGATTTTCCATCGATACCTAAAAGTAAGTAATATCCTATCGATAAAATAACACTCACTATCAAATTAAGTATCAATAGATACCAATACGCAACTACGTCTAATGGACAAAATACACCTGTACTATGTGTGTGCTATTTAAATTTTCAAACTTAAATCGAAAACACTAGAGTAAAAAATGGTTCAGCATAAAAGTGTGTAGGGCGCGATAGCTTTTTGTTTTGTTTGGAAAGCTTGATTGAAAAATAAGTTCATTAACCTGTGAATAGAGGTGTACATTACTTTATTTCGCCCCCTGGTTTTCACCTACAACGGTCTTTCAGTGAGAAAATATAAATTTAAGCTACCTACCTATTTAAGTACCTACATTTCACTGAAATCAGTTTAGTAATTTTTGTGTAAAGGACGTAGGTGTTTTTTTATCTGAAACATCTATATTCAAAGGTATACCTGATAATTATTTTTGAATTCTCTTACCTTGACGTTTCGATCATGTTACAATGATCTTGGTCGCGAGGGGACCAAGATCATTGTAACATGATCTAAACGTTGAGGTAAGATAATTTAAAAATAATAATACGCGAATAAGACCCGGTAAAAAATTATTATGAGTTCAAATCGTGCGAGTTTAAAATGTTTAAATGGTATACCTTGGCGTGGCGATACAGGGGCTCTATTTTTAAACCAAATGAGGCATTTCGAGCGATTTTAATACCTCGATTTCTACTGATTTTCGTTCAATTTCTGTAATTTTCCTACGTGAATCGCACGTCCACGAGTGGTGTAAACCACTCGCTGCAGGAGTTCGGCATCAAACGATAATCAGCAGATATAGAATTATTTAAATCGCCTGAAGTGCAAAGAGCGATTCAAAAATAAGACTCCAGGCCGAGGCGACCGCCGCACTATAACAATTTTTATGTTTCACATCTGCCAGGCGTCCCGTGAAGGATCACAAATTTGTTGATGTGAAACATCTATTTTAAGCGGGGGTTTTCTATATTATTTATTATAAATAAAAAAACCAAGTTTGTTAAAAAATATTTTTATTTAACTTCAGTCTTCTTTAAAATTTCAAAGGAACAAATCAACACAAAATTGCGATATTTTGAAGAAAACTTATTTTTTTTCAAAAAATGTATAACGGACACAATTTTCGGACGCTTTTAGTCATATGACGAAAGGAAAAGTTTTTGAAAAAATGCTTACAAACCAAAAATACCGGTCCGACAGAATTTTCGTTTTTAAATAAATGCTTTTATTTTTCAAAAACTATTTCCTAAGTGTGGGTAAATTTTTGAGGCATTAGACAAAGACGCCACTAAAGGTAATCTTACAAACTAAAATAAATAATACATACGTATAAAAATACGTATTGGGTAGACTTCATATCATTATTACTATGTTATAGGCAAAGTGAGGAGTTCGAACAAACCTAGCTTGCCCAATTTGGCATACTAACGGCCGAATTCAGAAACGCTACTTAAAATTTGAGTTTTACTTAAACAGTCAAGCAGTTTTCAAACTGATAAATAACTATACTATTTTATTTTTATAATCCAGAAACAGTTACTGTTTTTATAAGGACGCCGACTCTCCTCATATACCTGGATAAATCAAGGTATACGCAGGCTGCAGCACGTCTCGTTGAATCTGGGTTTAAATTTAGATGCTGCTCAATTATTTAAGTACGCCTTAAAGAGCAATGGCCATAAATTACTTGTACTAAAAATCTAGTTGCATACATAAAAAATAATGAAAAATGTTCATTACTAACTCCAACTTTTAAGAGTTTATGTTTTAATACTTTTGGTGTAATGTGTTTATAATGTTCGTGGAAAAAATAAACAATTTTACATTTTTATGTATATGTATTTAACAACTTTTTCAGTCAAATAAAATGAAGTATGGAGATTGGCCATTGCTCTTTAAGGTTCTGTATTCGGCTGCTAGACTGAATGACGAATTTCGAACTTTACCTGCAACACAAATATTAAAACACATCAATAAAAAAACTGCATTTATTTGAGAGATCTTTTATCACATGATACCTAAAGGTAAAACACATAACCCTCCTTTTGTCGTAGTCGGGTAAATAATAAACAATTTATTTTCAATCTAGTGCTATTTTATTTCTTAAACAACAAACATTAACTTTTGTTTTAAAAGTTCTACAGTTTTTTTGGACATTGTTTAGCGGGAGAACAGTTAAATCACTGGTTATGCAGAGTTAAATAAAGTACGAAGTTTAAATTACGAGTAGATTAAGCATATTATTTTCCACAAAACGAACTATTTCTATAACTGGTAAATATACGTGATTAAGACCCGGTAAAATGTAACTAACATTGTTCCGGGTCTTAATCACGTATTATTATTTATTCTCTTACCTCAACGTTTCAACCATGTTTCAACCATGGTCTTGTTCGCGAGGGTACTCATCACAATACACGATTAAGACCCAGTAAAATGTAACTACATCATTTCGTGTGAATTGAAAACCCCTTTGAATTTTTTTTAAAGGAAAAATTCATCTTTAAAAATTCACTTGCGGCGAGATTTGAACGTCCTTGGATCAGTACCTCAGTGCCTCAACCGCTCGGCCACGCAAGTTCCCATCTCGAGCAGCGAATTTAAAACCCCTTGTTAAGTTTTTACAATAAATTTGCACACTAGGTATTTGAATTTCAGTTTTGAAGAAAATACTATCCCCAAACTACGGACCGTAAATAAAACGCTTCGTATTCGCTTCGTATCAGCGACCAGGGAATTTAAAAAGGTCTTTTTAATAGAATCGTGATAGAAATTTCCTTTGACATTGTCACAATATCTGTGCAGCTGTTAATAGTTTCGCGCGCAACGACTGCATTTGAATCTAAATATGCCAGATGCACAGTTACTGCAAACGAAACGTGTCAAGAAGCGAAACGAATCTTCTAAAAAAACGTTTTGAAACTCCATGACACGTATTCTTAAAATAAATCGTCTGACAATCGCTTCAGTATTTGTAGATTTTTTCAAAAGCGATTCAACAATAATAAAGTTTTTTTTGCAATTTCTTGGACATCTGAAGCCTTAGCGAAACTGCAAAAAAATCCTAAATAAATTGACCGCTTTTAAGAAAAATCTAACGATGTTGAAGCGATTAACTTATAGAATACGTGCCCTTATCACATACTACATAAGAAATATATTCGAAAGAGCAGAAATAATGTGTTGCTCAGTAATTTGAAATAGCTTAAAACACAATAAAATTTTAGTTTAAACATTACACTAACTACAGAGCAGTAAAAAGCATAAGTTTTTCATACAATTATGTATTTTATTAATCTAACTTTAGTAATCTAAGTTAAAAAGTTAAATACTAACAGAAAATGGTCAAACTTTTAACTAAATTACAATAAAATAAATGCAAAAAATGTACTTAAAGAAAACTATTGTATTATTAAAAGTTGTATTCGCTTAAAAGAAAGCACCTTAAATTTAAAAAGTCAAGGTTTTTCCCAAAAGATTCAATAATGATTCGCACTTTGGGAGTTATTATTATAGCAGACACGCATCAAAATCGGTTTAGTAGTTTTAGAAAAGACTTTTCTTTTACAGCCAGTTTCTTCATATTTGGATTTTTAACCCTACAAACGTAAACCAAGAAATGTATACAAAAGTACTAACTAGTACAAAATAATGTAAGACATTTTTCTTGTTGTCCGATATATTTTTAACAAACAATTTAAATTCTTCAACTGTATATGAACATAACTTAAAAATAATAACCTTCTTTTTGTTTGAAGTCGGTTTAAAATATAACTACAATATTTGTTGTCCTAAATCTATTTACTGTAATATTTAATTAAGAACTACATTATAATATACATACATTTAATAAAAGACAAAAGAATCAGCGGCAGCGAAAAGAAAGCCAAACCGATTTACATTAAACACTGTTATAAGCACTACTAGTATTACAAACGCAACATTTTTTTTAATGTCACGTACGTATGTACATACGTACGTTTTTATTCTTTTAAACTGGACTGATCACGATAAAACTTTGTGCAAAAAAGCATTACAATGTAGTCAAACCGTTGTTTAAGCCATAGTATGTATAAGCCTAGTTGCTTACTTTGGGAGCAACATCCTGTAATATTATTTAAATAAATTTCGTATACACTAGACTATAAGAGGCAATTTCATATTTACGTTATTATATTTAAAACGCTACAAACAGAATAGCAAAAGTTTTTCACAAAAAATGTAAATAAATCAGCCAACTTACAGTTTAACACTCGTTATTTTACATGACTATAAATCTGCTGACGGCTAAATTTTATTACACTTATCTGACAGTAATTCTGCTGACCACTAACAACGTAATATTCAAAGTGACAATAAACCCCGTAATTTTCAAAGTGACAATAAGCCACTGACCATTACAATTTTATTGCATTAATGTGGCAGTGATTTTTCTGACGATTAGAAGCTCAATATTTTAATGTGACAACAAATCTGCTGATGTAAATCTGCTTACGGGTAAAATCTTATAAATAAATGTGACAATAAAACTGCTAATAGCTAACAGTTTATTACCTTAACTGCTGACAGTAAATCGGCTGACTGGTTAGTACATTATGAGACAGTAATTTTGCTAATGACTAATAGCTTAATATTATAAAGTGATTATAAACCTGCTGTTAGTAACCGACTTATTACTTTCAACTAACAATAATTCTGCTGACGAGTAACGGCTAAGTATTTTAAAGTAACAGTAATTCTGCTGACGACTACCAGCGCATTACATCAAATAAAAAAATCTGCTAACAACCCAATTTATTTTGTGACAAAAAATATGCTTACGACTAACATAATATTTTCACGTCACAATTTGAAGACGCTTACCAGCTTTAATATTACTTTAACGTGACAAAAAAAACTTCTAAAAACCTCTATTTTATTACATTAATGTAACAGTTATACTGCTGACTATCAAACTCTATTACTTTAAAGTGACAGTAAGCCTGCTGGCGGCCACCATTTTATTATTAAACTTCTTCTTGAAGGTCTCCGCTGCGCCTGTAGACTTGAAGGTTATTTTAGCGCTCCGATCTTCTTTATTCATGATTAAATTCTGCAAAAATTATATCCGGTGTTTTTTGAGATATGTTTCCTTTAGTCTTATGTTGCTAAGTCTTATGGCTACATAAATTATACATAAAGTTTTATTTATTAACTAAAATATTTTTTTAGCTGATAATTATTATTTAGCAATTGTTAGATGTACATTGTATAAATAATAAATATTACAAGTTTACATAAAACATGTTATAAAATGTGAAATTTCTAAAGCTAAGTAAATAAAATGAGATCGATTGTGACATAAATTGACATACGATGTACATAATATTATTATAATACAATACATTAAAACAGAATTAGACATTGATGCCATTATTGACATTCATTTCTTCTGTTCTTAATTCCACATTTATTTATAATAAAAAGATAGGTACATAAAGAAATATTGAGACGTCAAAAGCTTTGACAAAATCGTCATGGACTATAGTATAAAAAAAATCAAACAAAAAAAGTTCATAACATTTAGTCAAAATATTCTAACAGAACTAATAGTTAAAGAAGTATAGGTACTCAAGTGTGACTAACTTAAACATAGTGGACGAAATACACACAAAATAGTGACAAACTTTAAACGCAACGAGACATTCGATTCAGTATACGTCTTAAGAGGATATCGACCATAACTGGGAAATGAAAAAAAAACCAAAAGATTTTGCAAATAATATTCACCGTAAAATTGTAATATTCACCGAGAATTGTGTATTTCATACATTGAGTTATAATACCCATGGAGTCACAATCACACAAATAAAATGTCCCGCGTGCAACTCGGCGCACGCTGCGAAGTGTGCAGAGTTTTTGTTTAGTTGTAAGGCGACCGCGATCCTTGTATAACGTTTGCAATGCCAAAGTGTGCTGTGACTTCCTGCCCAAGTAACAGCAGATACGTACGAAAAAAGGATGGTGTTTCATATTTTAGGTAAGTATCATAACAAATTTACGTATTTATTTATCCACAGTGCGTGTTTTCAATAAAATTTCAATATTTTTTATTTTCTTAGCAAAATAAAACGCTCATCGCCTGACCGCGCGGCGCCTCGATAGCGTATCTCTTTCACACGTTAGACAAATATGCAAGCGTAAAAGAGAAACAAATAGTCACGCGTACGAGAGCTCTTCTAATACGGAAAGCTATGGAGTGGATTTATACTCTAAATATTTTTACAGATTTTTAACTTAATAATTGAACATAATATTATTACCATTTTGTTAAATGCTTTATTTTTTAAGTTTTCCATACAAAACTAGGTCGATAGCGTTTTTTTTATTTTAAAGTATAATTACAATAATTTTGTTCTTTGTTTTGTTTTTAGTTTTCCTCGAAATCCCATAAGGTGCTCCGAATGGGCAGGTATTATAGCAAAAGCCCGAAATGAATTAAACTACAAGCCATATAAAGGGTCGGTTATATGCTCAAACCACTTTCCTGCTTCAGACATTTATATAACAAAGAAAGGTTTCAATAGGCTTAATAAAAATGCAAAACCTATTTTACATGTAAGAACTTATTCCTTTTTAATGCTTACAATGTCATATTTTATTATAAGATACGATTTTTTTATACGCCTTGCTGATAAATATATAATCTATGTTTTCTACTACAGCTGAATGAAAAACAACTTAGAAGTGACGATAGTTCAAATCAAGACAACACTCACGTTAACTCTGATCTCGACAACAATCAGCAAACAATTCAACAAAATGAAAAACGCATGCAGGTAGTGAATTTGCGTCATAAAATTGCATAATTTTAAAAAATACATTTTATTATCATATTTTTATTTGCTCCAGGAGGACAATTCAAGAAAAATCGAACAGAGCGCCTCTACATCTATGAGTATTGGGTCTATTTTAGATACTCCCAGAAAAACTGTTATGAAGAAAAAGTTGAATTTATGCGAAAAAATTATTCAAAACAAAAACAGACAGATAAATAGACTACAAAAACAAAATAAAAGACTTGTTAAAAAGAACACAACTTTAAAAAATGCCTTGAAAGTATTAAAAAGTAGGAAAGGCATTGACCAGTCGTTGTTTTCTGCATTATCTGAAAATTTAGAAGTTACCGAAATGTTCAATGCCTTATACATAAAAAACGTAAAGAAAAGAAGAGGCAATTCAAAAAGTATCCGCCTGCTGTAAGGAAATAAGTAACGTAAGTGCGACGTTTCACTTTTACTCGCCGGCAGCTTATAAGTATGTAAGGCGTCTCTATAATACATGTTTGCCTCATCCAAACACGCTATGCAACTGGTATAAGAGTGTTAACGCGGAACCTGGTTTTACAGTGGAATCATTTGATAGACTTAAAGAAAAATCCAATAATTCAGACAAAGAGTATATTTGTGCTCTAGTAGCAGATGAGATGTCAATAAGGCAACAGAAAATATGGACGGGGAAACGATACGAAGGACTAGTGGATATGGGTATGGGATCTCAAGAATCTTAAGTTATTGCAAGTCAAGTATACGTCATAATGTTGGTAGCTATCAACGATTCGTTCAAAATTCCATTGGGCTATTTTTTTATAACAAGCCTAACAGCAGAAATGAAGGCCAACTTAATAAATATTGCATTGCGAAAATGTCATCAAATAAAAATGAAAGTAGTTTCATTGAATTTTGATGGTTGTAAGACAAATATTGCGACAATGAAAATGTTAGGCTGCAACTTAGATAATAAGGAATCCATGAAAACTTTTTTTAAACACCCTTCGCCGATCACAATGTAGCGGTGTTCCTAGATGCATGCCATATGGTCAAACTGATGAGGAACGTGTTTAAATCTAAAAAAATAATTCAAAATGGGGAAAACGCAGCCATCAAATGGAAATACATCACCGAGCTTCACAAATTGCAGAAGGAAAAACAGCTGCACTTATCAAATAAATTGACGCACAGACATATAGCCTTCAAGAACGAAATCATGAAGATTAAATTAGCTACACAACTTCTAAAGCCGCAGTGTAGCAAAATCTATACGGTTTTGTAAAAATGACTTAGCTATAGCAACATTCGATGAATCTCATCCGACGTCAGATTTCATTATGACCATCAACAACATTTTTGACATTCTGAATACACGAAACCTACAAAATTATGGTTTCAAAAAGCCTTTGAGCTTAACAAATGCTAATGAAATACTTCCATTTATAGATCATGCCAAAGAATATCTCTTATCTCTAAACATTGACATTTTGCGAAAACGAACAATTAAAAAAAACAACGAAACAAGAACTGTGCATACCACAGAAAACGTATCGTTGTGGAAATCCCAATCAGGGACTGGAGCTTTGGGCTTGGTTGTATGCCTTGAAAGCTTAAGGTACTTATTTACAACATTAGTCGAGACATCAGTTTTGTCGTTTCTTTTGACGTATAAAACTAGCCAAGACCATATTGAATTGTTTTTCGGTGATTTACGAAGCCAAGGAGGCTATAACAACAATCCCAATTCTCGCCATGTAAAATCCGCTTACAAAAAAATGTTAACACATCTGGAACTTAGTCCAAAATTTTCGGGAAATGCTATACCACTTGAAAATATTCCCATATTGAGTGGCGACAGCACTATTAATAATATAAATAATACAACAATTGGCTATCGTCATGCAATTGAAAACGAAAATGACGATACTCAAATTATTTCATTCCATGAGTCTGAAACGTTTAATAATTGTGACATTTTGTCACAACAGCTTGACGAATCTGAATCTGAGTCCGAATTCATAGATCAAATTGTGGGGTATATTTCTGGGAACGTTTTAAAAAAGGTTAAGTGCGAAGTTTGTTGTACCTCTTTGATGGCTTAAGAAAAAATGACATTCCACAACTTGATTGACATCAAAAACATGGGAGGATTATTTTATTCGTCCAAAGATGTGTTCAATTTATGCAAAAAAAACCGAGCACACTATAAGACATTTTCAACGTTGTGAACTTAAGTTGAAGCCACAAACAATTATTTCTGCAGTTCTCAAATCATTCTTAGGTACAATAGTTATGGAAGATCTAATTGAACATGCATTTGAATTTACAAACCATAGAACCATTTTAATGAGAGCAGTCATCGAACGGTACATAAACATAAGATTTCATTACATTGCAAAGAAATGTACTAAAAAAATTAAAAATCAAAGTAAAAGACAACGTTATAATAAATTAACATTGTTTCAAGGTAATTAAGTTATACGTTTATTCAGTTTTAGTTGTAAGTTATTAAGTTAAAAATAGTAATATCTTTTCAGCTGGCAGGTGTGGCTAGCGCTTTACCTGAAAACTGGCAAGCTACTGAAAAAGATGGCCGCCGTAAAATTTAGCATTCGCTTTTCCGCGGATTTTCTCGATTCTGGTATATCAAATACTATGACATACATACATTTCTGAATTCTCTATAAAATTTCCTATAAAATTGTATTTAAAATTTAAAATATAAATTTCGAGACAATTCCTGCACCGGAATGTTAGTACGAAAATGTCGATTGGCGTCATGCAAATTAAAACCACCAATTTTTCAGGTACTAAAGCGTTAATAACACGTAAAGAGATTGAATATTACTAGAGGTAGACGTAGATTACTTACTCAGACATTATTTTTCACAACCTAACTGACGATAAATACATCACAGTCTACCGAGCGCGCACTGCGTGAAGTGTTCTGAGGGCCGCACGTACCAAAACCCACTTGAGTTGGACATCTATCATAAAAACTTTTATAAACTGTGGCGTTTCAATGCTCGATTTTTTCACTCTCAACAACTTAGGATGACGCAGGCAAAAAACGATTCATTTAAACAGCCACAATTCTAAATAGAAAAAGCGGGAACGTTAGGAACAGAATATCTGTCGCTTGCCAGACGTGGGTTTTTGCTCGCGACAGAATATCTGTCTCTTGCCAGTTGAAAGGAACGCTAATCCCTAATATTAATTTTGTTTTATTTTAAGTTATTTGCGCGTTTCCCGGATAATTAGGTCCACCCTTAATTCTAAATGTCAATTCTAAAAAAGTTTTTAATACTATGCATTTTAGAACAATAGCGTCTCCTCTGCTTTCTTGTTCCCCGTTCGTACGCAACCCTTAAGTGAATAATGGTGACATTGCATACGAGCGACTTTGAACATTATACAAGCAAGATAAGGTCGAAATTCGAGCAAATGTCATTTTGAACTAATAATATCAAAATGTATAGCTATGTAGAACGATGCTCGGACATTTTTTGAATATTGTCACTTAGAGATTATGTCTCTATAGGATACTAACTCAATGATTTCATAGCAAATTATGTTTAAAGAGATCGCCTTACATATCCTACTTAGAAACCTTGTTGGAGAGAGATAGAAGTATGTAGAGACTTAAGAGAAGGCGAGTTAGATAATAATTATGTAGTGAGAATCAAGAAAAGGAATTCCTTGCTGGTTTTAGGCTCTTAGGTAGGGCGCAGGTTAGTGTGATAAGGACTTTCTCTTTTCACAACTTTATTTACAGTAATGTAACAGTAATTCTGCTCATTGCCGCCATTTTATTATGATAATAATAATATGACAGTTATTCTTCTGCGACTAGTCGGTATTTTAAGGACAATATGCCCGCCTATAAGTCTACTAGTTCTTTGTTACGAGACAATAAAATATGATTTTACAAGAAAACGGCACCTTAATTTTTAATTCTGTTCTTATTTTTACATCGCCAATTAACTGTCAATACCCTCTTAACAAACATGTTTTGAACACCAATGCAAATATTATACTCCATATTTCATCTACTTGATTTACTATGCAATTATATTCATAAACTTTCTATGTATTGAAACATCAGATGGGCTTCGTCATTCAATAATGTGTAAGCATGTGTCAAAGTAGGTACAAGCTGTTTTATAACAAAGAGAAATTAATTAAAATTTCATTTATAAACTTATTTTTAAACAAATCACATAAGTTCAGAACTCAGTTTTCCCAAAAACATAGTATAGACATGTCATACATGTCTATACTATGTTAATAGTAAGCCTAAGAATAAGTAATAAAAATATATCGCAATATGGTTACGGGAATGTAATCAATATCAGTTAATAAAAATATTTACAAGATTATCGCAATGCTAAAAAATACGTGTTTAAAAATTACAGTGGGAGATCTTGCGGTCTGAGGTTACTCAACTGTTTAGAAATTAGTACTAATGACCTATTTTATTTTTATTTTAAGCAATACTTTCATTTTAAGCATGTTGGCGGTTAAAGTCTTATTGATTAAATGTAACAGTAACTCTGCTGACGCCCATTATTTTAAGTTGACTGTTGATTTGCTGACGTTCAGCAAAGACGCTCTCATAAATTTGGACGCCTGGTATGTGCACACTAGATTTGAGTTTTCCTCATTAATATTTGTGTATCTTAAGTTTTTTGGTACAACAAAGCATTGGTCACAGACATTTATTACAATTTTCGAAATTAAAAGTAAATTGTTTTTAAAAAGCAGTGTGCTTCTAAAATAAGGTCAATATAATACAGTTGATAAACTTCAATCAACAAGAAATCGTCAACAGTGATAGCATCCGAGCACGAGAAACATTTTGTCCATTGACAAAAATATTCCGTCTTTTTTTCATAAACGAGTAGTAAAGGAGACGGAACATTTTTGACATAATACGGTATATTTTAAATTTATTTTCAGTAAATCTTTAATTTGAAGCCTGCTGACGGTTAAGTCTTATTATTTCAATGTGACAGTAAGCCTGCTGACGACCATTATTTCAAGGTGACAGTAAATTTGCTGACAGCATTTTTACAAGGTGAACATTTTTGACGATCAACAATACGTTTCTTATGCGTGTATGCTACTACCACTGCTTCTCCCTTTGGTGCTAAATTTACTAACGGGTAAATTTGTTTTGTGTGTGTGTGCTAAAGAATTACGAAACATATTTATATTCTTTAGACACTATGTAATGTTTAAATAAGTATATAACATATTTATGTACATAAATATAAATATTATCACAGCAAATTTAAAATATCACAGTTTGTAAAATACGTATGGAACTGTGGGGTGCTTTGAATGATTTATTTATATAACTAGTAAGACTGTATGGTATGGTTGGATTTGAGTTAAAACGTCAGGCGTAGGAAGGTTCTTAAATAATAAAATCAACGCGACTAATACCAAAAAAAAATCAGTTTTAGTCCAAGATTATAGCCCGAGGAAGCGAAGCGTCTCTGCCAAAATTTGCTATTGTTCGAGAGTATGTTTGTATGAACGAACGTGTGTTGGTACTTCTCCAAAGATAGTATTTCTCAACCGATCTTGATGAAACTTGGTAACAGGTTTTTGAGCATTTCGATTTTTTTATATTGTAGGCGGCAACGAACTCGAATATAATGGAAGTGGCAATCCTTTGAAAAAATGTTCCACGCAAACGGTGGTTGAGGGGCCTAAAACGATGATTTGACCGCCATTCTGTCACTAAAGATCGTCCGCCATCGGTCGAATCCAAGGTGGATCATACATAATACTGTACGGAACACGTCAGTGTGTGAATCTGCTGCTGTGTGACCGTGGAACATGGTTTTTATCGAGTCTAATAGGGAATTTAGAACTCCATTAAATTTTTTCCTCGTAGGTAGGGGGTATTTGTAACACAATAGGAGCTACTTGATCGCCGCTCTATGAGAGCCATGTCCAATATTTTTTTCATGTACAAGAAGGATCTTCGAAATAGTGAGCAGGATAGCTTTTCTAGTTACAGGAAATCGTTATATTTTTTACTTTTATCTACCGAATATGCCCATTATCTATCTACAAGGTGCTAGATAGATGATGCTTGTTTAAATTTAACAAAAACTCTTAAATCATTCAAAGCACACCAACTTAACACTAATAATTTAAAATTGTATTAATCATCAGGAGTAAACTTGGTTTTGTAATGGATGTTATACTTAAATATGTAAATGTGTCAATTTTTAGAATGTCAAACGATAAAACTATCTATTTTGTGAGCAAAATCGCAATAATTTTCATCCCTGGCCTGGCTAGGCCATTTATGGCCTGTCTTTTCGATGGATTCACTAAAAAGATCATTTTTTATAAAAAAACTACAAACGTCCGAATAGTTAACCTTTTCCTTTTTTGAAAAGTTGTTCAAAACTAGGCTAAAATATGGAAATGCTTTTTTCTGGTGAAGCTGTAAACGCACAAGTAGAGTAACGAATTTTTAGAACGAATGTTTTGATAGCCATTTTTTAAAGTGTAGAATAACACTTTTATAAAAATTGAATAAAGACAAGTTTTAACAGAATCATGTATTTTAGAAATCCTATATTTTAAGTAACATGTGGATAATCTTGTAAGTTTCACTGTTATTTAGGTCTTCCTATATTCAAATTTTACTTTTAAGTCTATAGTGTGACTGTTTTTTTGCCCCAATTTTTTTTTTAAATTCTATCCAATCAGTAGTTCTTTACCGAATAAGACATATTTCGTTTAATGTCAAATATCAAATTCAACATTCTTCAAATTGAATGACGTTCTTGATGCATTCCACGGAGATTGGCCAAATCTAGCCCAGGACCGGACAGCTTGGAAGGATGTTAGGGAGACCTTTGCCCATCAGTGGGACAATATAGGTTAAAAAAAAACATTTTCCAAACAATTTTGAGTCAACAAAGTTTCGCTTGCAATCCAGTTACAAGTAAACTTTTGAGTGTATTTTTTGTGTGCATCAGAATGGCGGGTGTACAAATGCAAATTATCATGAATCTAATATGTCTCAAATCTACCTTAATTCTACCTAATTCTACCAATAAAGAAATTAATAGTACCTCTCTGTACGCATAGAAAACTCAATAAATATGTGAGCCGCCAATCTGACGTCAGGATGGCGGGTGTATTCCTTTTCTGGGCGAAATATCATTCGTCAATATTTATATTCACTGCCATATAAATCTACCTAATTAGTACCATACAGTATGGTACGTAGTAATCAAATTCAGGCAAAGGCTAGTGAGTAATTTTGAAAATAAAATTTCGCAACTTTAAATTTCTGCAATGTTGGTATTTAGTAATGGCGGGCGTGTCGAGAATCTGGGCTAAAAAAAAAGATTGTACTTACTTTTTTTATAATTATGGCCGTTTAGAAAGTAGCCAGTGTAAAGAATTATGTTATAATTGAATCGAATTACTCCATGTTAGCCATTTGACAAGTACATTTTTAAAATAGTAGTAGTATTTATAAATTATAGTAATAGTAGTATAATTTTTAATTATACTACTATTACTATAATTTATAAATACTACTATATATACTACTATAATTATAAGTAATTATACTACTATAATTATAAGTAATAGTAGTATAATTAAAAATTATACTACTATTACTTATAATTTATCAATTTAATTCCTTGAAAGTGTACAAGTGTAACGAAAACTAAACGTGGACTTTCGCGATGTCTCAAACTTCATGTAAAATTCTTTGGTATTAACCGCCAATTACACTCACTCCACTTTCAACTACGATAACTTTGCTGTTTTTATAATGCAAATAATAATATTTGCATTATAGAAACAGCCAAGTTATCGTTATCATTTACGAAATAATAAACTATTGACTTTATAGTCAATAGTCTTTATTTCGTAAATAAAATTTTATTTTATTTTAGTACTTACATTTTTCATTTACGAAATAAAGACTATTGACTATAAAGTCAATAGTTTATTATTTCGTAAATGAAAAATGTACTTGTCAAATGGCTAACATAGAGTAATTCGATTCAATTATAGCATAATACTTGACACTGGCTACTTTCTAAACGGCCATGATTATAAAAAAAGTACAATCTTTTTTTAGCCCAGATTCTCGACACGCCCGCCATTACTAAATACCAACATTGCAGAAATTTAAAGTTGCGAAATTTTATTTTCAAAATTACTCTCTAGCCTTTGCCTAAATTTGATTACTACGTACGATACTGTAAGGTACTAATTAGGTAGATTTATATGGCAGTGAATATAAATATTGACTAATGATATTTCGCCCAGAAAAGGAATACACCCGCCATCCTGACGTCAGATTGGCGGCTCACATATTTATTGAGTTTTCTATGCGTACAGAGAGGTACTATTAATTTCTTTATTGGTAGAATTAGGTAGAATTAAGGTAGATTTGAGCCATATTAGATTTATGATAATTTGCATTTGTACACCCGCCATTCTGATGCACACTATTTTTTGCAATTGTACTGAAATTTTTGGACAGTTCTATTTCACTATAGTGTAATGGATAGCACTTCCATAGTTCTTAGCTATCTGTTAACACATTAAATTTTTTATATTATAAAATATGTATGTACAAGGTATATTTATGGGCATTTGTTGCCTGAAATATGGTTTATTTATTTATTACAGAAACAACCCCACATTAGAACTTAGAAATCAAATCCATTACAAAACCAAGTGTCTCCGGCCACCTTAACTCACTAAAATTACCTGCACATCGCTCCCTGCCAACGTCTTCAACCGAGTATCGGTCATGCCATGAGGCAAGTTGGTCACAACGGCCAGGCTTCCAGTCTCCAACTCCTGGGGATCCTCTTCATCATCCGAGGACCTGTCACTGTACTCTATCTCAACTTTAGTGTCCCTTTTCTCCGGTCTCTCCAGGTGTTTGTTATCGGAGATGGTTTTGACGGCTCGGCTGAAGATCCCCGGGTTGGGTTTGGTCGGATCGTTGGTGATCTCTATGCGAGAGAATACGGACTTGTTCGTCTGTTTGTTGCTCGGTCGTTGCAGTATGACGCGTCGGTTTGTGAACGGTTCTGCTTTTTGGGGTTGGGGTTTTTCTTTCTCGACCTGAAATTGTTTTTAGGTTTAATTCTGTGAACATTATTTGACTGATTGAATGATTAATTCTTACCAAACAAGTTATATTACAAGAACTAGAATGCTTACGTTGAACTAAATATGTTCC
This sequence comes from Idaea dimidiata, assembly GCA_949358125.1. NCBI lineage: Eukaryota > Metazoa > Arthropoda > Insecta > Lepidoptera > Geometridae > Idaea > Idaea dimidiata. The sequence goes on along the minus strand of OX442334.1, from coordinate 24,117,348 downwards.
GATACATCGACCATGATGTGTCTTTCTAAAAACACTATTAGAAAAGAAACCACTTTAGTTCTATGTGGTTTTTGCATGAAGAAATAACAAATACATTCGTTTACTTCTAACACACTAACTTTCACATAGGGTAACATTTAAGATGTACGATTTTACCAAAACAAAAAAATTAATTAAAAAAAAACAAAAAACCCGACTGCGTAAAAAACTCTATTTACAAATACTTAAAGAAATTCAAAAGAAACATTCATTTTACCGATCTAATTTTTCTAATGGGTCCCGCCTGTGAGTAATTTTTTACTCAATTATTATGTGTTCTGTGTGTATCGATTACAAAACTATTTGAATGATTATTCAGTACTACTTAGCATAATTTCAAATTACTGGGCTTGTTTTTTTTCTTTTTAGTTTTTTTGTTGTTTCTTAAAGTATTTGTAAATAGAGTTTTTTACGCAGTCGGGTTTTTTGTTTTTTTTTAATTATTTTTTTTATTTGCCGCTTTTTAGTTATTTTCATTTATTGACGGTAAGTCTCGTAATCTATACATTTAATTAAGGAAGTTAATATCATGTGGATTATTCAGTAGATAACTAATATTATAATTAAGTAGGAAGGTACTTATGTTCCTACTTTATTTATTTATATATTCTATTTCAGTTAGGTTTTAGGTATTTATTGTTTAAATTTAATATTATTCTCTTAACGTTTTTAGCACCTAGTAAGGTAAGTAAGGTAACGTTTTTAGCACCTAAGTACCTAAATGTTATATTAGGCTTTTATTCAGTTGGTAGGTACAATTTATGTAAATATTTTTTAGTTAATTTCAATAAATTGCTGTCACCTGTACCATCACGGCTTATAGTTTGGTAGTTCTAAGCGTAACTACGTAACAAAAATAAAAATTTGTTCGTTAGTAATAACAAGCAAGAATACCTAATTAACTTTAAGCCGTTCTATTTCCTAAACTGTTACTTAAAATAAAAAATGGTAAAAGAAACCTAACATTGATTTTTAAATACGTATTCAACGATACCCATCTTGACATACTTTGACGATTTTGGATTTTTTTAATTTGGCAATATGGCGTCTGGTTGTGACAAAAGTGAATTTGGATTACTGTCATGTCTTTAGTCACACTCGCCAGGCTAAGACGAATCGATTGACGTAAGAATGATCAAAATCGGTCCACGCGTTTGGCCTCTAGAACGCCACATAGAAACATCCATACATACATACATACATAGACCGATAAACACATTACCCTCCTTTGCGTCGCGCAGTCGGGTAAAAAAAAGGATTTTCTTGTAGTAGGTACAAGTGTTGTCTAGTAGGTACCTACACATAGTAACAAACTAGAATATATATGTATAGTACTCATAGTACATACAAGCCTAGTGCTTAGTTTGGGGCTAGATAGCGCTGTGTGTAATGTCGTGTAATATTTATTTATTTAGTACAAGCCTAGTTGCTTAGTTTAGGGCCAGATTGAACATACTGCAATATGTATTTATTGAAACGACATTGCTAACTGCAAACCATAGGAAAGCTTACCTCTTTCTTTTCAAATATGATCCTTTGTCGTGATTTATTTGTCGACGACAACTTGTCTTCCGTTTGCGGATTACTCTGTAATTTACGACCAAGTTAAAAGAACAATTTCTAGAACGAATTCTACTAAAAAAAATTGCAGGTATTCAATAAAACTATCACAAAGTATTAAATATCTCAAGAAATTCTTATTTCTTACTAATGGTATAAACGTGAAGGTTTGTATGTATGTGTGTATTGTCAATGTGACTTTGTTACTCTTTCAAGCAAAAACTACTACATATGCTACTTTTATCCCGTAATTCCCGCGGGAACGCGACTTACGCGGGTGAAACCGCGGGGCGACGCGAAAGTTTGTATGTATGTGACTTTGTTATTCAATCACGCATAAACTACTGCACAGATTGATATGAAAATTGGAATATAGGTAGCTGAGCACCTGGTATAACACAAGGGCTACTTTTTATCTCGATATTCCAGCGGGAAAGGGATTTACGCGGTTAAAACTGAAAACGAGGCAGTTTCTAGGCATGTATCTATATGTGTGTGTTATGTATGTGACTTTGATATTCAATCATGCAAAAACTAACGAACAGATTGCGATGAAACTTGGAATATAGGTAGCTGGAGATTAGGAAGCTTTTTATCCCGTTATTCCCGTGGGATCAGGTACTAGGTGAGTGAAACCGCGTGTCGCAGCTAGTAGTAATACAGCTATGTGTGTGTGCGTTACCTTTATCTTCTTGTGTTTAGGTTCGACGTCGTCAGGTTTGGTGGAGCTCGTCACCGACACCGCCGCACGCTTCGCTGGCGGGGACGACGCTGTAACACAACACAGATAAATAAATAATAAATAAATGTGTGTGACCAACACACAGCGCCATCTAGCCCAGTGGTAAGCTGCTAAGCTTGTGTTACGGTGACTAGACTACGGATATACTACATGTGATACTTTTTTTTGTAAATACATACATATTATACATAGAAACACACCCAGACCAGATACAAATATTTATTTAACAATATTCTGTCCCTCCAGCCGTGCTACAGTAACACTAACCTCTGTTCCCCCTCCCCCCTCGCCGGGCACTCGCCTCCCCCCGCTCGTGGAACACAATCTTATGTCCCTCCAGCCGTGCTACAGTAACACTAACCTCTTTTCCCCCTCCCCCCTCGCCGGGCACTCGCTTCCCCCCGCTCGTGGAACACAATCTTGTGTCCCTCCAGCCGTGCTACAGTAACACTAACCTCTGTTCCCCCTCCCCCCTCGCCGGGCACTCGCTTCCCCCCGCTCGTGGAACACAATCTTGTGTCCCTCCAGCCGTGCTACAGTAACACTAACCTCTGTTCCCCCTCCCCCCTCGCCGGGCACTCGCCTCCCCCCGCTCGTGGAACACAATCTTGTGTCCCTCCAGCCGTGCTACAGTAACACTAACCTCTGTTCCCCCTCCCCCCTCGCCGGGCACTCGCTTCCCCCCGCTCGTGGAACACAATCTTGTGTCCCTCCAGCCGTGCTACAGTAACACTAACCTCTGTTCCCCCTCCCCCCTCGCCGGGCACTCGCCTCCCCCCGCTCGTGGAACACAATCTTGTGTCCCTCCAGCCGTGCTACAGTAACACTAACCTCTGTTCCCCCTCCCCCCTCGCCGGGCACTCGCTTCCCCCCGCTCGTGGAACACAATCTTGTGTCCCTCCAGCCGTGCTACAGTAACACTAACCTCTGTTCCCCCTCCCCCCTCGCCGGGCACTCGCCTCCCCCCGCTCGTGGAACACAATCTTCTGCCTCTCCTGCCGCGCTCGCTCGCTTCGCTCCGCTTTGGGCGGTAGTTTAGCTCGCAAGTCGGGAACGGGCTTAGTCGACTTTGCTGGTTTGGAGGGTTCCGATCTGAAATTAAGTTAATAAATATTGCTGGATGAGAATAGCAGAATACAGAGCTGATTGGTTTCAGAACCGTGAATTTTGTTCAGAAAGATGAACAAACTTTTGATTCCGATATTGCCGTTGAATCGAGTAATAGTAAAAATAAGAAATAGTTTGCAACTTATGTGACCTTTCCTGCAATTCATGTGACACCAAAAATAATACAATAAGTTAAATGTGCTTACCAGTTAAAGGTATACACAACTTTTCTTAAAGATACTATTGGTAAAATAAAAACTTATACTAAGATTATAAAGGAAATACTATAAATAGGTATATTTTTTACTGACATGGTGTGTGACCTTTCTTATACACCTTATATGCCTATTTTACACCTTATGTCAAAATTTCTACAACTTTATATGACTTTTCCTACAACTCATGCGATCTTTCCTTTAACTGAACGGTTCAGGAAAACTAAAATAATTTGTTTGAAAACTATCAAGTGTAAGAAGCGGCGAGGCACCAACTACTATATAAGCTGTGTCGATACACAATACGTACTTGGGCTTGTTGGAGTCCTTGAACCTCCCGGAGTCGTCGTCGTCGGACAGGATGCCGTCGATGTCCCCCAGGATGAGCTCCAGCTCGTCGTCGCTCACTCCCCCCGCGGTCCCCCCGGTCGCCCCCGCCCCCGGCCGTGGTGGGGTCAGCTCCTCTGGAAATCAGAAGCAATCATTTTAACCCATTGATCTCACGATCCCGTGGGAATGTCGGGATAAACTGTAGCATATGTTTTAATCCAGATCTCTAGTTATCAACATTCCAAGTTTCATTGCAATCGGTTTCGTAGTTTTTGCGTAAAGGAATAACAAACATACTCGATTACTTATACAAAACTTTAAAAAATGTTATTATATCATTGAGATAATATTTATGAAACACAAAATTTTTAGTAAGTTTCACTAACGCTAACTTTTTATCTGGATTAACACATTACTTTTTATCCCGACATTCCAGCGGGATCGAGACTTAGGCAGGTGAAACCTCGAAACAAAATTGGTTTATAAAAAGACTTACCACAAGTAGAGTTAATTTCATCATCTATGACCTTCCCAGAGTCAGTTTCCTTGACTTTCTCCTCAATTTTGACCTCGAGCGGTCGCTCCGGGGTCAAGTCCTTCTCCGGCGAGTCCCGTGTCGTGTCCGGCTTCGTCTGTTCTATTTTTATCGGTTTAGCCTCTTTCGCGGGCTCCTTTGGTGGCGGTTGTGTTTGGACAACTTCTCTTTGTTTCTTGTCTTGTTCTTGTCGCGATTTCTCTTTTTCTAGTTCACGTTCTCTGTATAGAAAAGTAAAACGGGAATTACTATATTTGTACTAAAATCTAGACAAGAGTGAGTCCGACTAGTGCACCATCACAAAAAAAAACATGTTGCAATGGTATGTTGCTAAGTCCTACACCAATGGCCAACGGTGTCCTATGGTCTAGCAGCCGTCGGCTGGGACTAAACCTAATGTAGTTCCCCCCACTGACCGGTCGAGGCGGGCTCCCATAGTTCCCCCCCTCCCCCCTACTGCCGGTCGAGGCTACTCCCCGGCTGGCAGTAGCCGAGCCAGTCGGGTCGGGGGGGGAACTACGGGTCCCCCCCTGTGACTAGGCTACCACGGGGTTGGACTTGCCCGGCGTCCCAGAACGGCTGCATCTATCGGTGGCTTAGTAGGGGACGCCGTCCAACATTGAGGTCGGACTCGTGGGGGTTGTGGTTGCAGTCGCAGAGGGTGGCAATGTTAGCGTCTCCCCGGTATGCTTGTCACCGGGGGCTGCCCTCATACGCGACGAGCGCTTTGCACGTCGTGGACGAGTGCGCGAGGCCATGGGGTGGCCTTTAGCTGTGTCCTTCGGACCTTCGAAAGTCGGACCGTTGGGACCGCATCCCCGGCTGCGCTATGCCTTAATGCGTAGGACACTAGGCTAGATGTGTCCGGTCCTTACCAGGATGTAGGTCACTTTTGGTAGGCACACGGATGTGTGCTGGGAAGTGAGCGTGCCTCAACAGCTCCGGTACCACACTGGAGATGTGGGAGGTGGCTTCTCTGCCGGCCCCAGCGAGGTTGTCGTTAGCTCCTCTTTGAGGCGCGGGTGGTGAGCGGCCTTATTGCTCCGGTACCTGTCTGGACAACCAGGTAGTGTCCTAGGGCACGAGGCTACTCTCCTTTATGAGAACCAGTCTAGCATTGGGGACTAGATCCGTCTTAAACTCGATCCCTGACGTCGCCCTTAGGGGTGTGCGCTCGGGTATAGCGGCCCCTGCTGGTATACCGAAAGGTGGGAACGGTGGGGACGCTATAACATATATAAATAGTGTTCGAGAACGGGTTGTTGCCGGTCGAGGCGGGCTCCCATAGTTCCCCCCCTCCCTCCTACTGACTGGTCGAAGCGGCCTCCCATAGTTCCCCCCCTCCCCCCACTAACCGTTCGAGGTGGGCTCCCATAGTTCCCCCCCTTCCCCCCACTAACCGGTCAAGGCGGGCTCCCATAGTTCCCCCCCTCCCTCCACTAACCGGTCGAGACGAGCGCCCTGCGCGGCGGCCCTCCGTCGCCGCAGCTCCTTAGCGCGCGTTACACGCTCCCGCAGCTGCCTGTGCTCCCCCTCCCCTCCCCCCACTAACCGGTCGAGACGAGCGCCCTGCGCGGCGGCCCTCCGTCGCCGCAGCTCCTTAGCGCGCGTCACACGCTCCCGCAGCTGCCTGTGCTCCCCCTCCCCTCCCCCCACTAACCGGTCGAGACGAGCGCCCTGCGCGGCGGCCCTCCGTCGCCGCAGCTCCTTAGCGCGCGTCACTCGCTCCCGCAGCTGCTCCTGCTCCCCCTCCCCTCCCCCCACTAACCGGTCGAGACGAGCGCCCTGCGCGGCGGCCCTCCGTCGCCGCAGCTCCTTAGCGCGCGTCACTCGCTCCCGCAGCTGCTCCTGCTCCCCCTCCCCTCCCCCCACTAACCGGTCGAGACGAGCGCCCTGCGCGGCGGCCCTCCGTCGCCGCAGCTCCTTAGCGCGCGTCACTCGCTCCCGCAGCTGCTCCTGCTCCCCCTCCCCTCCCCCCACTAACCGGTCGAGACGAGCGCCCTGCGCGGCGGCCCTCCGTCGCCGCAGCTCCTTAGCGCGCGTCACTCGCTCCCGCAGCTGCTCCTGCTCCCCCTCCCCTCCCCCCACTAACCGGTCGAGACGAGCGCCCTGCGCGGCGGCCCTCCGTCGCCGCAGCTCCTTAGCGCGCGTCACTCGCTCCCGCAGCTGCTCCTGCTCCCCCTCCCCTCCCCCCACTAACCGGTCGAGACGAGCGCCCTGCGCGGCGGCCCTCCGTCGCCGCAGCTCCTTAGCGCGCGTCACTCGCTCCCGCAGCTGCTCCTGCTCCCCCTCCCCTCCCCCCACTAACCGGTCGAGACGAGCGCCCTGCGCGGCGGCCCTCCGTCGCCGCAGCTCCTTAGCGCGCGTCACTCGCTCCCGCAGCTGCTCCTGCTCCCCCTCCCCTCCCCCCACTAACCGGTCGAGACGAGCGCCCTGCGCGGCGGCCCTCCGTCGCCGCAGCTCCTTAGCGCGCGTCACTCGCTCCCGCAGCTGCTCCTGCTCCCCCTCCCCTCCCCCCACTAACCGGTCGAGACGAGCGCCCTGCGCGGCGGCCCTCCGTCGCCGCAGCTCCTTAGCGCGCGTCACTCGCTCCCGCAGCTGCTCCTGCTCCCGCACGCGCCGCGCGTACTCGCTCTCCTGGAACATACACTCGTCTTAACTTCTACATGTAATGATACAAACACCCCTTGATGTTGAAAAAAATAAACATCTCTGTCATCGATAACATAATTATTTCTGCCCCGAGTTAAGTTCCACTAGATAGATTTCAAATTAGTAACAAAAATGTATGTGGGTGAATGGTAAGGGAGTGACGTCAAACATCAAACAACTTTTAAGACGACTAGACCCTCACTAAATAATTTATCGATAGTTTTCCTCTATTTATGCGATGGTCGATCGAAATTAAAAACATTTACGGTTTTCAAAATTTTATATCAGTATTGCGAAAACCGGAGATAAAGTTTCAGCAAAAACACCCAACTTTCCATGGGCCATTTATAAATGACGTCACATGTTAAAGGGCAGGGGGAGGCGAAGTGGGAAATTATGTGACAAGGGGACTTCGTAACGTCACAAATATTATTATCATGTAAGCGAATTTACCCTCGGAACCGTAGTCGAAGTAGTATCGCGGTCCGGTTTTCGAAGCTATATCTCGCGAAATATCATTATTTTCTTATGGAAGTTGTGTGCAATTTATTATAAACAATGTAGTGAAGTTACATATTGTGAAAGCTGAGTGAAAAAATACTAATAGCAGTGAAAAACATCAAAGTTAACTCAAAGTGACTAAATTCCGTTAGACCTACCCTCATTAAAAAAAAAAAAACTCAAATAGCTGAAATTATTGTGTTATGTAGTCTGAAACTGTATCTTTACTCTAATAATCATGGAGAATAGGACAGACGAGGATAACATACCACTAGATCCCCCCAACATGGCTAGCCCCAGCCTTGTATCCAGCAGTAAAACCTATATACAGCAAGCCTTTCATCCAGCCCCATTCCAGGGAAGAATAAGAAGCGCCTCACTGGGGTCTAAACCTCAAGAGCAAACTCGACCAACCCTACCTAATGTAAATAAACAACCAGATCACAAAGACAGTGTAGTAGATCAATCTAAGACAAAGTCAGATGTCACAGAGGAGCCCGGAAACAAACAACCACCAACATGGCAAAAAGTACCCACCAATAAAAAGAGAAAACTGACTTACTCTCCCCAGTACCCTACCACTGAAACATCAAACAAGTATGCCGATCTGCCTTTGGACCAGGATGAGTCAACAGAAACCAGACCATACAAACCACCACCTATCATGCTCTATGGTGTGGAAGATGTAAATGAGCTCACCAAGCTTTTGGAATCTCAAATAAACCCCAATGAATTTAGATATAAAATTGTAAACAAAAACCTTCTCCGGCTAATGATCGATTCAACTGACACTTACAAAAAAGCTATTGAAATTATACGGGAAAAAGGTCTCATCGGACATACCTTCACCAGGAAGGAAGATAGAAGCTACAGGATAGTGATTAAGAACCTGCATCATTCTACTCCCCATGGTGCTATTGCTGATGCAATAGAGAAAACGGGAAACAAAGTCAGAGGTGAAATCATAAATGCTCGCTATGGGCCCAATAAAAATCCCACATTTACATTCTTCGTCAACCTTGAACCGCATGCGAACAACAAAGCTGTAAAAGAAATTGAATTCATCCACCATCAGAAAGTAACAATTGAAGACCCTCATAAAAGACATTCCATAGTACAATGTCACAGATGCCAGCAATATGGTCATAGCAAGAATAACTGTTTAAGACCCTACCGCTGTGTAAAATGTGGGGAAGGACACAAAACTTCTGAATGTGCTAAGAAGGATCGCAACGCCCCAGCTAAATGTGCACTGTGTTTGAATGATCACCCGGCCAACTACAAAGGCTGTCAGGTGTATAAGGAAATACAAGCTAGAAAATCAAATGGAAAACCCAAAACCAGACTAGAGGCCGAAAACAAAATTCAAAACAATACTTTATCCAACAAAGACTCTCAAAATACGGACTCGAGATTCCCGGACCTTTGCGAATGCAGTGTCTGAATGCCGCGTCAAACAGATACCTCCTGCCTCAAGCATAAGAAGTGAGGCCCTTACTGATAAAGTCCTGCCCCAGCAGAATTCCTCTACTCAACAATACACTAATATTGAACAAATCCTGATCAACCAATCAGCAAAGATAGACATATTACTACAACAAATAGGAACACTTATAAACCTATTAACAAATGTCATCAGCAAGCTACCATAAATGGCATCCCTACGCATAGCTACTTGGAACATAAATGGCCTCTCTAGCAACACAGAAGAACTGAAAACCATAATTATTAACAACAAACTGGATGTTGTACTGATTGCTGAAGCACATACAACATCAAGGAGCTCTTTGTCTATTCCTGGTCATCAAACTTACACAACACCGCACCCTGATGGTAAGGCTCATGCTGGGTCAGCACTTGTTATTAATAATAAAATAAAACACTCAATTTTGGAAAACTACACTACCAGCCACCTGCAAGCAACCACTGTCCAAGTAGAAGACCGAAATGGGCCTATTGTAGTATCTGCTGTCTACTGTCCACCAAGGCATACATTCACAGAGGATATGTATAATGACTATTTCAAAACCCTTGGTAACAAATTTATTGCCGGAGGGGACTGGAATGCAAAACATGTACTCTGGGGCTCTAGACACACTCTCACCAAGGGACGGACACTGCAGAGATGTATGAACACTCACCAACTAAAATCTATATCTATGGGCTCGCCAACTTACTGGCCTACAGATAAAAAGAAAAAACCTGATTTGTTGGAGTTCTTTATTACAAAAGGCATCAATCACTATTACACATGCATTGAGTCTAGTCTCGACGGCTCCTCAGACCACACCCCTATAATACTAACATTGAGTACAACAATTCTGATGAGTGAGCAGCCAGTCTCATTGCACAACTATCATACAGACTGGGAGGGATTCCGGACGCACCTAGAGGACAAAATAAACTTAAGACTCTCTTTGAAAACTTCTACAGAGGTGGACGAAGCCTGCAGGCACATTACTAACCTTATTCAATCAGCAGCCTGGCTTAATACTCCATGTATCGACAAAGCCTCAAGACCAAAACTACTTCCACTAGTAATCAGATCCCAAATAGCTGAAAAACGCAGACTGAGAGGTGTATGGCATCGCTCCCGCCTTCCTTCAGACAAAACAGTCTTCAATCGCGCAGCCAAACAACTTAAACAGTTGCTGAAACGAAGTCATGATGAACATCTGGCCAGAACACTCGAGGATATGTCCCGAACGGCCAATGGTGAACAATCCTTATGGAAGGCCACCAAGACCATAGATAATCCTCAACAGCATCACCACCATCCAATCAGGGCTACCTCATTGTCATCCTGGGCTAGAACAGATATGGAAAAAGCTGAAGTGTTTGCTGCTCATTTATCCAATATCTTCCAACCAAACAACAGTGCTAGTAGCAGCCATGATGAATGGGAAATTGAATCAGTGCTCAACCAGGACCTACAACTATGCCTACCAATCTCCCCTACGAGCCCTAAGGAGATATTCCAAGTAATCAAAGACCTTGATCCTAAAAAGGCACCTGGCTATGACTTAATAACCGCCAGAATTCTGAAGGAACTACCTAGAAAATGCATTGTTTTCTTGTCTAGCCTTTTCAATGCGATATTTAGAACCTCTTACTTCCCTACTTACTGGAAGGTATCTGAAATCATAATGATCCATAAACATAATAAACCTCCTCATGAACCTTCATCATATCGACCAATCAGCCTGACTCCAGTACTTTCCAAACTATGGGAAAGAATTTTCCTTGTTCGCTTGAAAGCAAGCCTAGAAGATCAAAGTGTTATACCAAACCACCAATTTGGCTTCAGAAAATCTCACTCTACCATAGAACAAATGCATAGAGTATATAATACCATCAGACAAAGCTTAGAGCGCGGTGAATACTGCTCAGCTGCATTTCTTGATGTCCAACAAGCATTTGATCGCGTCTGGCACAAGGGTTTACTTTTCAAGGTTAAGAATAAACTTCCCCATTCAATGTTCCTGATAGTAAAATCATACCTATCAGACAGGAGGTTTTACGTCAAACAAGGCGAAGCACGATCCAGACTCTATGATATTTATGCTGGAGTGCCGCAGGGGTCGGTTCTAGGCCCTGTCCTCTACAACATATTTACATCAGATCTCCCCACAGCAGACAACGTGACTGTTGCTACATATGCTGACGATGTAGCCTACTTGGCAACGGATAAAGACCCAAAACGAGCCTCCCAAAAGCTTCAAAGCGTATTGCATAAAACAAACTGCTGGCTAGACAAATGGAGAACTAGGGCTAGTGCTAGCAAGTCAAACCATATCACGTTCACCCTACGGAAAGAAAATTGTCCCCCTGTGGTCCTTGGCAATGAAGTCCTGCCCCATACTGACTGCGTCAAATACCTCGGGTTCCACATTGACAGAAGACTAACATGGAAGATCCACACTCAGCAAAAGCGTAATGCAGTACTAGCCAAATACAAAAACTTTATGTGGTTAATGGGCAGAAACTCAGTTCTCTCTGTGGATAACAAGCTCTTGATTTACAATTCCGTCCTAAAGCCAATATGGTGCTACGGCATTCAGCTATGGAGCACGGCCAGTAACAGTAACATACTTTGTCTACAAAGAGTGCAAAATACCATTCTACGCACTATAGTAAATGCACCATTGTACACTCGAAACAACGAGATCCACCATTACCTTAATATGCCGACAATCCAGGAGGAGATAAGCCGTTACAAAGCTCTGCACGCTAGGAAACTTGCAAATCACCCCAACCCACTCGCCTTGGAGCTCCTAAACTGTGAAGGGAAACAAAGACTGAAGCGCAAACGAGTTCTATAATCAAGAGGGCGAGGCAGTGGTCATGTCCTTCTCCATGTCATAAGACTCCATAACATATCGGCTCATGGTCTAAAGACCGATCGCAGATAGCATTTAAAAAAAAAAAAAAAAAAAAAAAAAAAAAAAAATGTAAGCGAATTTTGACCTATTAACGATAAACTCTAAAACATTTTAATTCATTAATTTGTAGATGTAAAATTGCAAAATGTGACGTCACACTAAGAAAGGGGGAGTTTCACAAATGTGGACCAGTTGTAACAAGGACAGGGAGGGGAGGGTCAAAATGAATGGAATACAAGTGACGTCATTAATGGATAGCGCCTTAGTAATTTGGTTACCAAATGAGATCCTTACCTCGTCGTCTCTATACGGCTTGCTGTCGCCGCCGCCGCCCCGCCTCCGCTCCGCCGGCGACCGCGAGCGGCGCGCCGGCGAGGGCGAGCGGCGACGCTCCGGGGTAGGGGAACGCATGCTGAAACAGAGCAATCAATAACGTTAGCCAACGGTCTTTCGGCCAGAATATCATAACAACATCGAACTCATGAAATGGACATGAAATTTGAAGAGTGGGATCTTTGTGGTATGTAGGTATCCACTAAGAAAAGGGTTTGTTGAAATACCACCCCTAAAGGAGGAATAGGAGTGTCCGACTTTATATAAAACTTTTTATCGATAAACATGAAAAATTGGGTGGGATAATCCTAATTCTATCCTAATCCCATTTCCTGTAGGACATGCGGGCGATGCCGCGGGCAAGTTAAATAACAAACAAACAAACTCACCGTCTCCTCAGCCCCGCCCTGTTAGCATTAATGAACTCCTCCTGTCGTCTCAACAGGTCATCTTCATTCTGCGGACGACGAGCTAACTCGTTCTCGATCTCTATGGTCGTGTTTTCTATGTACCTGTTACATTAAACTTAACTTAAGTATTGAGTCACAGAACTGGACGTAGCGTCAGTCAGTCATCACTCTTCAGTCTGTCAGTCATTCATCCATCAGCCAGCCAGTCATTACTCATCCATTACTTACACCAAACTCTTCCAAAGACCTTTCATGACCTTCTCCATCCAAAGGTAACCTAGATGAAATCGTTTTTAGCGATAAGGCTGTCCATTTGTGCAACATGTTAGTTTTAAGCTTTCTGTATATTTATCTTACATAGTATGTATGTTTATTATTTGCTGAACATAAAAAGTGTTTATCTATTTATCTATCACATCAGTCAGTCAGTAATCATGAATCAGTCACAAGAGTCACCGCTCCGTCAGTCAGTCCTCGTGAATCAGTCACCACTCAGTCAGTCAGTCATCCATCACTCATCAGTGAGTCATTCACCAGTCAGGCAGTCAGTCAGTCGGTGGCCACTCACCGTTGCGGTTCGCGCGGCGGCTGCAGCTTCCTAGTGGCAGCGCGGGCGAGCGCGGTGCGTTGTTCTGCTATGAACCGCTCCGCGGCCTCGTCTATGTCCTTTACTGGACCTGCCATCAAATACGAACACATACACTCAAATTATACTATTAAGGCATCTAGGCAGAGTAACCTTCAATTTAAGTTACACAGCACTACCATTGTCTAAGTAAAAACACAACATGCTAAATGCGAATTCTATAAAGGTGTAACGGGCAAGTCCTTTTAATCAGAAAGGGGGTTGTTCTAGACGTCTAGGCGAACAACTTTTGTTCTACGACTTTTGGAAATTCGAAGTACTTTTCGAAAAATTTAGGTGTAAAGTTTACTTGAAAATCAGCTGTTTCTGAGAGTTCGAGGTCATTGACCTTATGTTTTCCTTTTATTTAGTTTGATGGTTTACAATCAAAACTTCAATTATCTTTATTTTCAGAAGCAGCTGTTTTTTCAGGGAAACATTATCTCAAAATTTTCAAAAAATGTTTGAATTTTCAAAAGTCGTAGAACAAAAGTTGTTCGCCTAGACGTCTAGAACAACCCCCTTTCGGATTAAAAGGGCTTACCCGTTACAAATTGTATAAAAACGTGCTTCTTACGGCTAAATACTGAAATGTCACTTATTATTCCAAACTCGAAATCAGTAAAAGATTGTTTATTAAACATTTTAAACTTACATTATTTGTAATAAAAAGAAATACCCGAGTAAGATCCGGGAAAAGTATTTATTAGATTTTTTGAGTTTAGGAGTTGCTTTTAATTGTTTAAAAGCTTAAACAAATAAGAACAGCTCATATTTAGCTTAAATTTGACGTGGCGTTTCTGTATTTGACTGTAAGAGTTCTTGAAACTTTCTAGACTTTAAACCTGAATTTTCCATGCTAAATTATATCATAAAAAGTCGTATAGAATAATTTATTTTTTGTTTAACCCACTAAACTTCAGGAAAAAATATGTAAGGTCTCTTTAATATTAAGCTATACAAGATGTAACAGGTAAGCCCTTTTAATCCGAAAGGGGGTTGTTCTAGACGTCTAGGCGAACACCTTTTGTTCTACGACTTTTGAAAATTCGAACTTTTTTTTTGAAAATTTTGAGATTATGTTTCACTGGAAAAACAGCTGTTTTTGAAAATAAAGGTAATTGAAGGTTTGATTGTAGTAGACCAAACTAAATGAAAGAACAACATAAGGTCAATGACCTCAAACTCTCAGAAACAGCTGATTTTCAAGTAAACTTTACACCTAAATTTTTCGAAAAGTACTTCGAATTTTCAAAAGTCGTAGAACAAAAGTTGTTCGCCTAAACGTCTAGAACAACCCCCTTTCGGATTAAAAGGGCTTACCTGTTACATCTTGTATAAGGTAAAAACTCACAACACTCTGTTATTACTTTAATAATAAGCTTCTTTGTCTCAAAATCAAACAAATATAAAAACATAACACTTCCTTCGGCAGTCATGTAAAAAGTGAGAAAAGGTTAACTATTCTGACTTGTAATCTATAGCAGTTTTTTACTAGGTGCACACTAGTAAAACGTGGGGGTGGTGCAGATCTGTAGACCTAAAAAGGCCGCTTTAGCAATTCTGTTAGCAATATTGCATTTTGACCCATTCACAATGAATGTGCACCTGGTTCTCACCGCTTCGTTCTATGACAGGTGCACGGTTATTATGAATCCGTGAAAAAGCAATATTGCTAGCAGAATTGCTTTAAGAACCTTTTTAGGTCTATAGAGCTCAGCGCTGCCATCTAACTATTGATAAACGGTATCATTATTGCAACTTACGCTCTAACCTTGATTTATGACCTAGTGTGCAGCGTGTGAAAAATTATAAGTACTAAACTAGCCAGTGCCACATACAAACAGTAGGTACAAGTTAAATAAAAGCTTGTAAAAATAAAACTGTGGTTTATGACCCAGTGCATAGAGAGGGAAAGATTGTACTATTATTAGCCGGTACCACATACAGACAAACAGTGCAAGTTAAATAAAAGCTTGTAAAAATAAAAAAGTAGTAAATTTACCGAATTTAGTCTCTAGTGTGGGACTGACGGGCGGTGACTTTTGTATCCTTGTCGGTATGTATAGTGGAACTATAGACAATACATCATGTTACATTACTTAAGCAGCTAGCTTGTACCATGGGTACTAGACAACGGAGAGTAAATACAAATACCAATGATACACATAGAAACAGTACACCCAGCACCAGAAACAAACATTTATGTTCACTATAAATACTTGTCTCCAGCGAGAATCGAAGCTGCAACCTTTTCCGTTGCTTCCAAAAATACTAATAGATTTGTGTGGTTTGGTAGCAAATAAAGACATATCTCAATGCATTATTATTTTTAAAATGAACTTATGACCTGAAGTTGTCGTATTAGTCCCATTCCCATTTGTCCCATATCCTTTTTCTATAGATGGTTCTTTTACATTGCTACTTGTATGATATGGTCCCATGCTGTTTAATTTAATTCCCATACAATCACTTAAGATTCCTGTTTTGGTCTTAAATTCCATTCTCAGATAGATAGTTATTAAAAAAAGTGTAGAAAATTAAGGAGTATATAAAACCTGAACTGTATATCCCTGTTGGATTCATTGAACTTTTTTCTTCCTCCGTATTATTATTTGTCTAAAATGTGGCAAGGCTTCGCAAGACTTAGCGGTTTTTGTCTTGAAAGTACACCAATATGGAGAGAACAATGTCATCACTACAAACGCTTTGATTGAAAATATTTAAATACATCGCATTGGAAAATAATCAATAACTTTCGATGAATCCTCCAAGGACTCCAGGGCTTCTAAAAACCTTAAATTGTAATAAAATTATAAATTAGTAAAGACATACCTTCAACAGGTGGCTGGAAAGTGCCTTTAAAATGCGGATTAATAAGGACTTTTTTCCCTTGAAGTGGGGGTGGTGGCCGAGCTTGTATTCCAGGTGGTAACGGTACCGGAAGCATGCGCACTTCCGGTTCCATCCGGTGGGAAGGTCCTGGAGGTCCTCCAGGGCCCATTTCAGGACCTCTGGGAGGTCCAAAGGGTCGCGGGAAGGGATACCGCGGAGCAAACATCGGCGCCTCCACTCTGAATCTTGGAAAACTTTGAAAAGGTGGATGATCCCCCATTGGAAATTCCGGTCTCATATTTAGAGGCATCTCTGGACGGGGTATTTCCTGTCTTATTATCTGAGGAGGTATTTCCGGTCTTTCCAGTCTCATTTCCGGTCTTTCCAGTCTCATTTCTGGTCTTTCCGGTCTCAAATCTGGCCGGGATATTTCTCGCATTTCTTGTTGAGGTATTTCTGGCCTCATGTTTTGTCTTATCATTTCTGGGCGTGGCATTTCGAGTCTTATTTCTGGGCGAGGTATTTCCGGTCGGGGCATTTCTGGTCGGGGCATTTCTGGTCGAGGTATTTCGTGCCGAGGCATATGTGGCCGTATTTCCGGTCGCATTTGGGGTATGTTTAGGCGAGTTATTTGTGGGGGAGGGAAATGATTTCGTTGGTTGAAGTTACCCTGAAATAGAAAAACGATTACATATAAAATTGGTGTTTTCATCGGTAAAAAAATCGGCCTAGGCCACGATTGGCATAGAATCAGCAAAAATTTTCTCAAAAACATTTTCTCGAGCTCCACCGCGCTTCGGAAGGCACGTCAATCAGTCTGTCCCGATTGTTATTTCGGATAGCCATCGTTAGGTCAAGTTAGGGGGCCCTTAGGGCGACTTGAAAACTCTAACACTAGGAGAGCCACCCCACTATACAAAAGAAAAGGAAGAAGTATGGAATGGACTCCCTCCATATGGAGTACCATAATGATAGTTACCCGATGCATGTGGTTCCGGCGGTAGACGTGGTGCAGGTGCGGCGCGCGCCACGTGGTGCGGCCCCCGCCCCCCCGCCCCGCCCCGCCCGGGACCACCACCTTATCTGTGTACACAGAGGTTACATTATTTCTTACTTATATGTATTTTAATGCTATAACCCTACGTGGTATAAATAGAATGGAGATCAAACTTCTCTATTAAAAAAACCATGTTCCACAGTCACACAGCAGCAGATCCACACCCTGACATGTTCCGTACAGTATTACGTATGATCGACCTTGGATTCGACCGATGGCGGACGATCTTTAGTGACAGACTGGCGGTCGAATCATCGTTCTAGGCATGGCAACCACCGTTTGCGTGGAAGATTTCTTCAGAGGTTTACTACTTCCATATTTATTCGAGTTCTTTGGCTCTAAACATGTCATTGTCCTTTACAAATATTTTCAAGAAAAAAAATCACATTTGGTGAGTTTCATGAATGACAAATAAAACGTCAAAAGTATCATGATGTTTGAGGTAACTTTACTTCAGTGGCTTTTCTCAACTCAACTGTCTTTTTCTGATGTTAAGGTAGCTTAGGATTCAACCCATGAGGTAAGTACAAATGTGGTTTTTATTAAAAATTCACAATAAAATAAATAAATATGTTTTGCGGAATTAACCCCCAAACCAAGTTACTAGAAGCGGGTTATAGGTATACTAGAGAACGGTTATACTACAATAAACGAAATCTTTATTCATGTACTTACCTAACGTATCAGGGATATCTCTGACTTGCGGCGTGCGCTGTGCCCCCGCCGGACGCTCCGATATGAAACGGGAGCGGGACATGTCCCCGTCTGCAATAACGTTCAATGTTACAACTAGAGGTTAAACGTCCGCGGAAGTCCTGATCCCGCGGGATTTTCCAAACCCTATCTTGGGTGGATATCTACACACCACAAAGAACAAACACACTGTCCAAATTTCATGTCTCTAGGGCCAGCAGTTTGGGCTCTGCGTTGATAAGTAGGTCATTAAGTCAAGCAATTGAATTTTATATGTATAGATTAACCAACTATGCTCTAGAGTTTAGAGTCCAGAGCGATGTTGGTTTAGTGGTAGATATCCCGACTTTCATTCCGAGGGTCGTGATTTCAATTCGAATCCTGGCTAATAGTGCACCAATGTATTCCAATGTATTTTACTTTAAGAAAAATGTAAGGGACAAAAATAGAAAACAGTTTTTGATACTTACTTCTTATCGTAGGAGTGATTTCAGATGGAACTATTTGTGGTGACTCTATTGGAGCTGCAGGCTGAAAATATGTTCAATTACATTAGGTACTGAAACACCTTCATTTTTTACATAAGATAGGCTGGCATTTGACCTCATCTCACCTGATAGGCAAAGACAATTAAATCGACGGTATAACATGCTTGTCTAGAAAAATCTTATTCACTCTCGACTTAACGAAAATTCCATAGTTGGAATTAAGGGGGAATATTATTGCAGGCAGTGTACCTATTTTTTATTGAATGTAACAACTTAACATAGATCTTTAGTCTACACAGGTTTAGGTTACAGGTTATTTTTAGAAGTTGTAAAACAAAAGTTATTAGTTTTGATGTTGAAAATCACCCCCTGCACAGTTTTGGATTCGAAACCCATAACCCTGTTTAAGTGATTCTAAATATAGTGCACTGTAATTCCATATAATAAATAAATAATCAAAGGAAACATACAGCCTGCAATTAAGCCGCTTAGGAGGCTATTTGTTATACGTATAGAGCCCAGCAGCAGAAGTGTTAAAACTTTTTTATTCCCTGCTCATTAGCAATCAGTCACAGATTATAAGCAAACTGTTCTGTGTTAGTCACATGCAAGGAGCTCCTCAGTAGGAAACACCTCATCCTTCACCATCTGTTGTCAAGTTTTTGTATGTCGTTGCATTTCAGTTATTTAAAGTAGCTGATAGTTGCTAATGTGGTAGCTAGGTCATTTGAGTGATTTTCCAATTAGGTTTTATATTTGTTCTCTGTTACTTTTAACAAAACAAACACAAAATATTTCATGTTACAAGCCAAGCCTGCGCCAATGGTTTTTGTTTAAGAAAAAGTTAAGGGTGCTATTAACATAGCTCTTACGGTAAAGGAAAACATCGTGAGGAGAAACACAGCTTAAAGTCACGCAAAAAGGCCTAGTTATGGGACTAATTTTTTGTTTTTTTTAACATTAATATTACAACCGTGTAGAAACTTACAATAGGAGGTGGCACCGCATGCTCGTGTTCGTAATGCCGCGGTTCATAAGGAGCGTACGTTGAGTGCGGTGGAGGCAGGTTGGGCACCTCCACCGTTATGTTGGGCACCACACACTCTGGTTCCACTGCTGGGGTGTAGGCTAGCGGCTGGAGTAAAGGTTTTGTGTTAGAAGAAGCTTCATAAGATTTCTCATTAAGATTTCATACATTCTTATCCGCATTTTAACCCCTCTAAGGAATAAATTCTTAGTACTCACTGTCAAATTTTATGTTCCTATGTTGTTTATGGTAGATACATAGGTGAGAGATAGTAAACTGTACAAAGATGATACACTCCTACCGACCTAGAACTTAGTGTGGTGGCAATACTTTGGCTTTCCGAGGAGATAATCTCTATTGTCCATTGTTAAGCAATATGTAGACAAAAATGCGATTCTACTGAATAAAATACAAATGCAATTGGATAGATTAGGTACCTGTACACCGTAATCGACGTTATGAGCCCGATATTCCGTGGGCACCATGTCTGGTTGTTCGCGGTACCCTGGCACTGATATCGGCACATTTTGGCTTCCACCGCCTTCGTAATCATCAGCCAAAAGTTGTTCCTCTTCCTCATTGCCGAGATTGTAGTCCGCAAGGCTGTGGTCGCCGAGATCTTCACCTAGCAAATCTTCACTGAAAAACATTTTTTCTCATGAAACACATGGAAATTTTATACTGTTGTATCACTTATAATTTAACACTTAACACAAATCAAATAAATTATTCTTGAGGCTGTAATGTTTAGCCATACATTTCACGCAATAAAAATCAGAAATGGCAATGAATTAGTGAAAAATAACAAAATATTATTGAAAATACCAACTTGTCGGACATGTTGCTTTGATTTTGGTTGGTGTTACAACTAGTATTGCCAGGTTGTCACCATCTTTTCGTGAATTGATTCTATTAACTCTGCAAAGTTGTATATATAATATTATCTAATAGAAGGAGTAGAGAGAATTTGTACTAATTATTGTTTTGTGTTCAATGTTTTGTAACAATAAGAGTGCTATGTGCGCATGACTGGTGACATGACATTAAATTTTAGATACGGAAATTTCCATTTCAATTTGTACTGCAAAAATACGGATTTCGACTTTATACCTTTTTTGATAAAAATGTACAAAGTTTTTGAGCCTGGTAGCACTACCACAGACTAAAAAATATATTATTTTTGTCATATTGCATTATCTGTCACTGTCACTGTCAAATAGTGTTTTATTTCGCTACGTCCGCCGCTGCCGGATTGTGTACTGTATTTTATTTTTATAACGAAAGTAACTATTTCTGAGTTTTTGATCAACCTAACCTATCATACATTTTATTCAATGGAATCTGACGGGGAACTCGAATATTTAGAAGAAGATGCCGAAATCGTACAAAAGTGCGTTCAGCTCTCGCAAAACGCCAGACCGAAACCTGCTAAGCTTCCAACTATCGTGCGTGAACACTTGCGAAAGAAAGTCCGAGCACCCAAGCCGGTAATCCGAAAAAGAAAAGTTATAGCGGAGCAACACGATTCGGAAAGCGAGGAAAACGAGCCTACAGTGAAGAAACAAACAACTCTGCGTACATACCCTAAAGCTAAGCCTACGAAAGAACCTCTAAGTTTTAGTGCAAAACAATCGTACCAAGCTCGGAAGAAACTCAGTATCCGTATTCCGGACTACGGCGATCCCCTATGTTTACCCGTAAGAGCTTTGAAATTGAATAAAAGTGATGTTAAAAGACTTAATAATTGGAATAAAGTATGTTTAGAGCATTTTAAGAACTCTGATGTGAATTTGAAGCCTGAAACTGGGGAGACAAAGTCATCCATGAGGACGGCGATATTCAAGAATGTTCTCAATAAACAGAGTGGTAAGGTTTATTTAATTTCTGAGACCTTCTGTCAGGTCTCAAAGCAACAAAATCTGTTTGATGAAATACTAATAAAAAAATCCTGCACTGTATTACAGGCAACCAAGAAACAACAATATGGAGTAAAACCTCTGTAGAAAACAGTAACGGAGACAAAAAGTCTGAGATATTTCAGTGTGTATTGCCACGCTACAAGGAGAAAAATACACAGTTCAATCTGAACAACTATCTGTTGGGCAATAGGAGGCTGAAATACACGAGGACTGTGGATGAGGTTTTAATAAGCAAAGTAAGTGTACTCCATTACACTTGGAGTATTAGTTAAGGTCTAGAAAATTGGTGAAAATAAATTGATACAATGCAGTTGTAAGAACCCCTAAGCCAAACAAACCCTTAACTTTGCTTAGACATCCTGTATCCCAGGTAACTGATTACATAACTGCTGCTAATAAATCACAATTTAACCAATGAAATCGTTATATTCCCATCATTTAGGAGCAAACAAATTGCCATTGCAATTAAAACTAGAGATAGTAACTGTAAATGTGTAATGGGGCTGATTTATCAAATCCCTATATAAAGATATCTGACAAATAAAATATAACACCACCAAATGAAAAAGTCACTATGATATTTAAAAAGAAAATAAATCTAAATTTATTAAATTTATTTAAAATCCCAACCAAATTTAATTTATAATTTTAAATTTGGTTGGGTTTGAATTTATTTGACAGATATCTTTTATCCGTGGAATGAAAAATCAGGCCTAATTAGTTTAAGACTTGAATTTTTGTGAATGAATATTGATTGATTGATTGTAATCGCAAAAATCTACAGCCTTAATTGTTTCAATCGATATGGTAGCAACAGAGATACAGATCAGACAAAAGGTCTAAAAGAATATGGGTACCTGACACAAAAGGTAACCAATGAGGGTTTTGTAGCTGTGTTTTGATCATGGCTTGTTACCACCTACTAACCTCATTTGTAGCACCAAGTGGAATTGTAAATTTTCTGATACAGAGACAGGCGGGTCTTGATCATCATCCTCCCTTCTGTCAAAAACTCATCTTTTGTATGTAATAAAACTTGGCTTAGGAAAATCAGGTTACACACATTTTGAAGAAACGGAAAACGTTCAGCAAAACCTTTTTATTATTTTTAACCCTGTCTGTATATTTTGTAGGAAGACCACAAAGATGGGCAAGCACTAGTTGTATACAAACCTAAAGAATCCCTCGCTGCTGTCTATGGACTTATCAATAAAAGGTAAGTGATTGAAATTTGAATTAAGGTGTTACTTTTCGAGACATCATAACAACTATGTTAAAGAATAATATTTAGTCCAGCTCTGGCTCAATGTCAATAGACAGATTATCAGAGATAAAAAAATATGTCTTTAAATCGTAGGGTAAATAAGGGTATATATATCTATTCATAAAACTGTTGTTGGGGCAGTAATGTTTAACTTACATATTTCAACTTTATCTCCACTATTTACTTTCACACAATTATGCTCATTTCTTATGCTTTTGGTTCAGTGACTCAGTAGGGATCTTTGTATCTGACATCTGACTCAGTAGGGATTTTTGTATCTGACAAGTGACTGTATCTTCTGTATAATCATTTCAGAAGTGAAGGTGAAGAACTAATAACTCGTTCTAATGAAGAGTCCAACTTATACCTAAAAGAATTAACATGCTCCAAGGTGTGTGCTCCGTGCTATCAGATGTCTTGGAGGGGAGTCGAGAAGATGAGGAATAAACGTTAGTACTTACCTTAATGTTGCAACCAGCGCCATCTAGCCTTAAAATAAGGCATGACTTGTATTTTGAGTGTATTATGTAGTTAAGTAATTATGATGTTTATCTGTACCTCCCAAAAGAAGGTAGCATAAATTTGTAGGATAAAGAATTGGACATACATCATTCAAAATATAAAGAAAAAAAGAAAATATGTTTATTAGTTGTCCTAATTTTTAGTTGCACACGATTATACAAAATGGTAAATAAGATAAAAAAATAAAATAAAGAATATATAATAGGGGTTAAAGTATGAAATTGCCGTTTTATTGCAATAGGTTCTTTTTTTTTTTTTTTTTTTTTATTGGTTGATAGGTAAACGTTTGACCACTATCTCACCTGATGGAAAGCGACGATGTGATCTAAGATGTAGCACGCTTACCTAGAAGAAACCTATTCACTCGCGACTTGAAGACCCCCAAGTTGTATACTACCGGGAAGACATACTCAGGCAACCGATTCCATTCCCTTGCAGTCCGAACAAAGAAAGACAAGCGAATCGTTTCGTTCGGGTGACGGGTATTTCAACCATGAACCGGTGCCGCCTTTCAGTTTGCCTCGATGTAAAACGGTAGAATGGAGAAGGCAAAACCAGATGGTGCAGTTCCGTGGCACACTCCCCGAAATGTATCCGATAAAAGACCGACAAACTTGCAACCCTACGACGATGTTCAAGGCTTTGAAGCCTTTTTGTCACAAGTTCATCGTCGCCGATGAGCCTCTTGGCTCTCCTCTCAATTGACTCCAACGCCTCCAGCTGGTATTTTGCCGAACCGTCCCAAAGGTGGGAGCAGTACTCCATGCACGATCGGACCTGTGCTAGGTACAAGTCAAGCAATTGACCCGAACTAAAGTACCGTCTCACCTTGGCAAGAACACCCAGCTTTTTCGAGGCTAGTTGGGCTTTGGATTCAATGAATGAACCAAAGTTAAGAGATGGTGATAAAGAGACCCCAAGAAGCTCAAGGTGGTCAGTTATCGGCACGGACACATCCCGAAAAGTAGGAGTCAGAGGGAATTGTTTCCTTTTAGCGGAGAACAGACACGCCTGGGTCTTGGACGCGTTGAACCTGACCAGATTGGCTTCACCCCAATCGGAGACCGCCTTTAAGGTCAAGCTCATGCGCTCGACCATCGCCTCCCTAAGACACTGGATCTCACCTGCACTGGTTCGCGCACTGGCAGTGAAGCTCTCAACAACTGTGCTGTCATCCGCGTACCCATAGATACCTGGCTTTAGCAGATCATTGATATGCAGCAAGAACAGAGTTGCAGAGAGGACAGACCCCTGGGGGACGCCGGCATTAATAGCCATTTGGTCAGACGAGCAACCACCAATGACTACTCGTAAAGACCTGTCCCTCAGGAAATCAGAAATCCAGGCACAGAAACCATTAGGCATACGAAGGAACCGTACGAAGGAAGCTTACCGATAAGGCCGTCGTGCCAAACCCTGTCAAAGGCCTTGGAGATGTCTAGAGAGACAGCAAGCGCTTCGCCGTGTCTCTCCATGGCCTCACCTAAGATGTAAGTGACATACGCTAGAAGATCCCCAGTGGATCGATTACGGCGAAACCCGTATTGTCGATCACTGAGGAGGTCATTCGCTTCTAGGTATGCCAGAAGCCTATTGTTCAACACACGTTCCATTGTTTTACACAGTATGGAAGTGACTGAAATTGGACGGTAGTTAGTAGGGTCCGCGCGGCTACCTTTTTTGGGTACCGGTTGCACGTTGGCAAGCTTCCACGCTTTCGGTACCTGACCAGTTGACATTGAGAGGCGAAAGAGGCGAGTCAAAGCAGGAGCGAGCTCAGGCGCACAGGTCCTGAGCACAATCGATGGAATCCCATCAGGACCACTGGCTTTACTCACGTCCAGTTTCTGCAGCGTTTTAAGAACCTCAGTCTGACGGATGCGGATCTCCGGCATGTATGCCCCGCAACCCAGTAGACTAGGAGGAGTTTCACCAGCAACGACTAGACGCGAAGATTCCGCAAACAGAGAAGCAAATAAATTTGCCTTCTCCGCAGCAGAGTGGGCCAATGACCCATCCGGTTTGAGCAGTGGAGGAAGTGAGGGGCGGCAGAAGTTCGATTCGACCGCCTTAGCCAGGGACCAAAACGCCTTACTACCTGAAGGGTACAAAGAAAGTTTGATCCCTATCCGGCTTATGTGGTCAAACCGAGCTCTCTGAAGAGCCTTCTTGCAAGACTTGGCGGCAGCGTTGTATGCCTTCTTCTTTAAGGTGACATCAACAGATTTGCGATGTCGAGCATCAACCCAAGCCAGATAAGCATCGTGTTTTAGTGCTTCTGCACGTCTACACTCGGCTCCGAACCAGGGTTGAGCTTTGCTTGAAAGTGCTACCTCAGTGAAAGGAATAAAGTATTCCATTCCCTGACGCAACACATCTGTTACAGCTTCCGCACAGCTGGTGGGGTCTTCGGAAGAGAAGCATACTCGACTCCAAGGATAAGATGCAAAAAAAGAACGCATCTCGTCCCAATCAGCCGACTTGTACCGCCATACTCGCCGTGTGCCTCTGAGGCTTTGGTCTAACGGGGAGTAGACAGAAACTGACTTTACCAGACAGTGATCAGAGCTACCTAGAGGTGATGAAACTAAAACTGAATATCGGTCTGGATCAGTCGTCAGAAGAAGGTCCAAGCAATTGGCTGAATGGTCGACAACATCAGGAACCCGAGTCGCCACCTGGACCAGCTGGGTGAGATCTAACGTAAGAGCAAGTTTACGCGTCTCTCTCCCAGCGTGGTCAGTGCGTTCGTGAGGGAAGAGCCACAGAACAGAAAAACGGGGGTCTTCGAGGTTACGGAGACGCCGACAACAAGTATCGTCGCGGGCGTATATGCACACTCCTGCCTTGAATTTGAATTTGTGTTCCAGCGTGTAGCCAGGGTAATTCAAGTACGCCACGTCAGACGGACACCGAATCTGAGTCTCCGTAAGAAAAAAGAGAGCAGGTCGCTCAGTCTCAAGATGGTGGTGGACTGGGACGAGATTGGAGTGCAATCCTCTAATATTAGTGAGGTGCACTTTGAGTGAGAGGGAGTGCAGCCGCTGTGGAACGCTTCTCTTTTTTCTTCTTGTTGACATTGTTAAAAATGAGTGAAGGAAGACGAAAGTGGAACGAAGCGCACTGCAGCTAACCTCCAGACACACACAGAGAAAAAACACAACAATGGGGAGCTGACCTGGAGACTGCGGGGACGCCCGAGCCCCCCCGAGGATGTCCATGGGGCCCTCTCATCCGGTCGCCGACCGGCACCATGACGCATCCCGGGATTTTTCGCGAGTTGGCGGGGCAGCCTTTTGCGAATGGCTAGTTCGCTACTTGGGCCCCCTACTACCTGCGGTCGGCCAGCGGTGCACCGTGCCTCGGATCCCGCTAGCCTCCGCGACCAGCTACCCGATGCAGAAACTACGTTGTGCGTCAGATTGGTCTGTGTGCATTAGCGCAACCGTTCCGACTCGCCCTCCAGAGGATGGTTTCACCGGCCTACGTATCGGAACACGGACGAGTCCGCTTGGCGAGGCGACTCAGGCCGATGGGTGGTAACTAGCCACGGCCGAAGCCTCCCACCAGGTTGTTATCTTTGAATTGACATAGAATCTTCATGGTTTGAGGTTTTCGAATGAAACTTTTTTCAAATGGTTTCTGTGATGTTCTTTTTTTAAAAAATGAGAAACATTTGAATATCGACTTTCAATTGTTTTTGTTATTCAATTTAGACAAGAAAGATGGATACTGCGAAAATTCGAGTGATTTTTGAATACGAGTTCCGACGCGGAACTAACGCGGCAGAAACAGCCCGCAATATCAATGCTGCGTTTGGAGAGGGGTCTACTAATGAACGCACCGTGCGATTTTGGTTTAAACGCTTTCGTGATGGAAATTTCGACTTAAAGAACGAGCCACGAGGAAGACCGCCCACACAGGTGAATAACGATGAATTAAGAGAGATAGTGGAAGCCGATCCTAGTCAAACTACCCAGGAATTAGCGGCATGGTTTAACGTTACCTTACCCACTTTATTGACTCACTTGCGTCAAATCAATAAAATAAAAAAATACGAAAAATGGGTGCCTCATGATTTGACTGATCTGCAGAAAGAAACGCGTGTTGAAACTTGTGTTGCCTTGTTGAACCGGTACAGAAATGAAGGAATATTGGATCGAATTGTAACATGTGATGAAAAATGGATTCTTTATGATAACCGGAAAAGAAAAATGCAATGGCTGACCCCAGGTCAAATGCCACAACAGTGTCCTAAAGCAAAACTTACCAATAAAAAGGTAATGGTAACTGTTTGGTGGTCTCAGCATGGTGTTATTCACTATAGTTTTCTTCGATCTGGTCAAGCAATTACGGCAGATGTCTATTGTGCCGAACTCCGAACCATGTTGACAAAACTAGCAGTAAAACAGCCCCGACTCATGAATCGATCTTCACCATTATTGCTCCACGACAACGCGAGACCTCACACAGCACGAGAAACCATTTTGACCCTTCAGGAACTGCACTTAGAAACCATTCGTCATCCTCCGTATTCACCAGACCTTGCTCCAACGGACTACCATTTTTTTCGTGATTTGGACAATTATCTACGTGACAAGAAGTTTTCTTCCCAGGAGGCAGTACAAAATGCTTTCACACAGTTTGTGCAGTCTAGATCGTCGGAGTTCTATCGCAAAGGCATTAATAACCTTCCCATTAGATGGCATCAATGTATAGATAATAATGGCAACTATTTTGATTAAATAAATTTGTTAAAAATTTAAAAAATAAACAATTAAGATTTTCAGTACAAATCGGCAATTTCATACTTTAACCCCTAATATTATAGTATACCCAGATCGTCTTCTTTTCGTGTACTGGTGTGTCTCACCCGGTGCTAGAGTTTTCATGTTTATATATTTTATTTATATTTATTCATGTAATATTTATAGAATATCGGCAGATGCAGGTAACATGGACATGTCGTTGTTCCAATGTTATAAAAGTGCGCCGAGTAACCTAGTAAAGTAAAGTTATAATGAGGAAATTTGTTTGTAGCAAATAGGCTCCGAAGGCTCCGAGGAGTAACATAGGCTACTCTTTATCCCGAAATTCCCACGGGATCGAGACCTACGCGGTTGAATATAATATATTTGATGAAATGTGTTGTCGCCAGGTTCCATAGTGTGTCCCATCTGCGGTCGCACATCGGCCTCCATCCACACGTTGCTGGCACACTTCAAGACCCACTCCGCCATCGATGTCAGGAAGTACAGGGCTATTATATCAGCTATACTGGCGCAGGTATGTTCCAAGTGTACAGTCGCGTTGAATTTATTTTATACTACCTGCGTCCCGCTGTTTGGAAATATCAGGATGTGTTATACATATCAACCTTCCTATTGTATCACTCCGTCTCCTAAAAAAACCGCATCAAAATCCATTGCGTAGTTTAAAAAATCTAAGCGTACAAACAAAGAGACAGACAGCAGGAAGCGACTTTGTTTTATAATGTAATCTTCCTAAGTAATGTAATCAATTCTAATGTAATCTTGCTAAGTAATGTAATCAATTCTAATGTAATCTTGCTTAGTAATGTAATCAATTCTTATGTAATCTTGCTAAGTAATGTAATCAATTCTAATGTAATCTTGCTTAGTAATGTAATCAATTCTAATGTAATCTTGCTTAGTAATGTAATCAATTCTAATGTAATCTTGCTTGTAAGGCTTTCGCTTGTTCACTCCACATGAAATGAAATAAGCAATGTTGACTACAGGTGGTGGGTTACCTCTACCGCTGCAAAATCTGTCGCATGAAGTTCACCAGCATCAAGAACTTGAGGATACATGTCAAGTGTCATCAGAGTGAGTTCAAACCTTATTTTTATTTATTACCGCGGTTTTACACGCTTTAGTTTTGATACTGTGGGAATATCGGGACTAGCTAGCGGCTAGCCTTTTAAACAGCAGACTGGCCAAGTGGCACAGCACTAAGGCAATGGCGGCTCTTTATGTCGGATTCCCTTCGGGTTGCTTACAGAAGTATGTATAAATACGGGAATCAAGGCTCTGAATTTCTGAAATGAATAAATCGTTTATGAATTTGAATTTGACCTTTCAGCCATACAATAAAACTGATAGCATGCCTGCAGCCCGCGCCCAACAGGAAATAGAGACTAACGGCCGAATACAAAAACACCACTTAAAATTTGATAACTGTGCAGATTAATTTGATAATTAAGTAGCTAAGTTTGACTTGCGCTGCTTTTACTTAGCCCCGGGCTAGTACTTGCTAGTAGTGCTTTTACTTAGCCCAGTGCTAACTCTTGTGACTGGTCTTGCACTGACACAAATATCAGTGCACAACCAATCACAAGAGTTAGCACGTTAGATTTAATTAGCCCTGGCTAAGTAATAGCAGCGCCAGTCAACCTTAATTTGGTAAATGAGCAGATAAATTTGTCAATTAAGCAGCTAAATTCAAAAGTATTATTAGTTTTTTTGGGTTTAGAAACTGCTTAATGGTTAAGTAGCCCTCAAATGTTGAATAGCGTTTTAGTATTTGGCAGTTAGTAGAACGACTAATATCTAACATTAATATATTTTTTCCTATTGTTTCAGCTCCAGAATACTTTAAGTGCGAGATTGGTAACCACATGGTTAATCTTAATTAGACATATCATCGTAAATATTCTATTTTCAAAAAGCCTTAAATAAATAGATACTTATGATATTTTTTAGTCAATCTATTCTTTTTTTTACTTGTAACTTTTATTTACAAATCCTTACTAAAGATGTCTAGTGCTAGGTTTAGCTAATGTTGACGATGTTGTTCGCCGAGACGTCTAGGCCAAACCTCTTACAATTTATTTACGTTACCCCGAACCGATTGCAAAAAATCAATCGAATGTCAATTTTTTTAGTTCAACTGATACGGATTTTCCACTTAGTACCCCAGTTTGAATCCCCTGGGTGGTACGTGGGTAAAAATAACTGTTTGTTCGATGTTCATTATTTATAAGATAGGGAATGTACCTTTATCACAATATGATCTTATATTGAAAACCAGTACACCTAAAAAGGCCGCTTTAGCATTTCCGCTACCAATATCATATATTAGGTATGTTATCATACCTACATACATAATAATATACATATACTGGGGTACATTTTTTGTTTATGATGAAGTTATTTATCAATCAATCCAGCTTGTGGGTTTGGGTTTGAATTTGTTTTACTTTCTGTAAAATAGATTTGAAAAGAAACTTACTTTTGTATGTACCTATTCCTACTTTGTTCTTTTATAACCATAAGTTGTTTTCATGGCATCTCTGTGTCTCATATTTTGACGGCCTCTGTGGCGCGTCGGGCGAACGCCTGACTGCAATGCAGAAGGCTGCGGGTTCGATTCCCGCCGGGTGCAAATATTTATGCTTAAAAATAAATATTTGTATCTGGTCTGGGTGTCTTTCTATGTATAATATGTATGCATTTACAAAAAAAAAAAGTATAATATGTAGTATATCCGTTGTCTAGTACCCATAGTACAAGCCTGAAATGAAATTTAAATGAAATTTAAAAATGATATAATTTTAAAACACTATTTATCCGGTTTTATCGCGTTTTTATTCATTATTTGACCCGAGCTTTCGCCAATGCAACCTTGAAAAAGCCAACTGTAAAGTTGGCGAAAGCTCGGGTCAAATAACGAATAAAAACGCGATAAAACCGGATAAATAAAGTGTTTTATTATGCAAAATCGCGAAAACCATAGAAGAAATTATGATATAATTTTGTTGTACTACTTATTTCAAGTCCCCTAGACCACTTTTTTTAATGTACTTTTATCCAAGTATACAGACTTTTTGTCCTCTCTTCCTTTATTATAAGTATAGAGTATAGATAGAAGATATAGATGGTTTAGATTTTAGTATGTTTCGTGCCGTTCTGTGAAATAAACTACTACTTCTACTATAGATTCGCTGCTCGAGATGGAAACTTGAGTGGCCGAGCGGTTGAGGCACTGGGGTACTGATCCAGGGACGCGAGTTCAAATCTAGCCGCAAGTAAATTTTTTAAAATGATTTTTTTCTTTAAAATATTTCTAGTAAAATATGCCTTGAGCAATAAAAACAAATTACGTTATATTTAATAGGAAAAAAAGCGACATCTCTTGGCCAACATGTTAACTATAAAGTTATTCATTGGCGCAGGTAAATCATTGGAAAGTGATCCTGTATTTGGCGACTCAATCGAGCCTTAGTCGAAAAATAGTAGACAGGGAAACATTCATTCGAATTTCAGTTTCCTATCAGCACTAGGGTACTGATAGGAACTGGTAGGACGCGAGTTCAAATCTCGCCACAAGTGAATTTTTGAATATAAATTTTTCCTTTAATATATTTCTAGTAAATTCTACTAGTAAACCTATCATACCGATCCTGTTTGTACAGAAATACTTACATTTAAAAATTTAAATAAAACCACAATGAAAAATCTATTTTTTATTTCACTTTCCTTAAAAACTACAAACAATAACACACTATAAATACATTCAGATTTAAAACAACAATTTCATTGTATAATTTCACTTGATCTTACCACAAAACAAACTTACAAGCAGATTTTATATCTAATACCCCTTGTACCTATATCACTCCAGTTTATCCATCGAAATCCAGTGTTCGTACATTTCAACTAGAATATTGTACTACATTGGATCAATCGCTGGATCTAGTGCATTCCAGTGCCGATAAATCATTTCAGTTTCAATCCATTGCTGGATTTCAACCAGAACTGAACTCTCATTTCTGTTGCCTACTTCAGCTTATTTGGTCTTTCAAAATGTAACAAAATAATATCAACTTTGTATTTATTCATATAATTAACAAAATAGGCTGGTTTTGAGCATTTCACTTTAAGCAAATATGTTTGATCAAACACTCCCATGTAAGCCGCCTTAAAACAGTATAAAGGTACTCTCAAAAT
Source organism: Idaea dimidiata (assembly GCA_949358125.1). Taxonomy (NCBI): domain Eukaryota; kingdom Metazoa; phylum Arthropoda; class Insecta; order Lepidoptera; family Geometridae; genus Idaea; species Idaea dimidiata. The sequence continues at coordinate 24,085,140 of OX442334.1, read as the reverse complement.
TATATTCTGTACTTAAAATCTACTTGCATCAAATCTCATATAATTTTCAACAGTTTATATCTTATTTTCTAGGTTATTTAAACTGAAAAAAATACATTTGGCAGGTGTGACTTGTAGGTGTTTACATTCTAATTTTATTTTTCAATATTCAATATTATTTTTATTTGGCACGGTAATATATTAATTTATAACTCATTCATACCTATTTACTTAAAAACGAACATTTTTCTAAAGAAATTTTCTGACGTAATCTCCACGTGATTATTAAATAAGTTACGACTTAAACTTTACGTTAAACTTAAATCGTAACGGCGTAAATTTAACGACTCTAAATTTCAATCATGCAACATGATCCCATACAACATAAATCATATTGGCGTAAAAAATTACGTCAATTTTATAAACAGTTTGACTTATTTCAATAAATTATGTACTTAGCTTAAATTCATAACTTGAGCATCTTCCATGGACCGAAAATCATATCGGCGTAAATATATCGTCAAATTAGTTTTTTAATCTTTTGATACTTAAATATCCATGCAATCACATTGGCGTAAATACTTTAAGTACGCGAATTTTAAAAACGTTTGACCTAAATTTAAATTCATAACTTGCATCTTGCACGGAGCAAAAATCAGAAAGGTGTAAAAAATTACGCCAATCTTAAATTGCGGCGTAATTAAAACTCATAATTATACCTAAAGCTTAGGAAACTAGCTATGTTATAGTATAAGGGCGCGGATTCTACCAACTCCCTGTAAGATGGAGTGAAATCTTCGGGATGATGGATCTTGTGTGCGTGGTGAGATACGTCTAGGAAATGGCTCGCGGATATCATCGATTGTGGCACCTGGAATTAATAAATTGATGTTACACGACGTTACACACAACACTAAACAAATTGACCAACTCTATAGTTGCACCACACAAGCATATCAATTAATATTATAAATGCGAAAGTTAGATATTTGTTTGGTTACTTTTACCCCGTTATCCCGTGGGGTCGAATTCCGCGGATGAGACCGCAGGCGATCCCGTGGGATTTTATAAAATCCTTTCTTATAGGATGCCTACATGATATATAGTACAACTAGCTGGACCCGCGGTTTCATCCGCATAAGTCCCGATCCCGCAGGAATATCAGGATGTGTTATACGCATAAATCTTCCTATTGAATTTCTCTATCTACTAAAAACTTTGAAGATCTAAGCATGCATACAAACAGCGGAAAGTGAGTTTGTTTTATTTATACCATGTTGTACCAAAAATTAGTTACAATTTAATCCTTATCGCTAAAGGCGATCTCTTCTAGGCAACCTTTTTTTTAGTATAAGTTAATAAACAACTCACATCAATATCAACAGTGAAGTGTAACTCGACTCTCGGGCTGTAGGTGGCCTGCGAGTGTATGATCATGTAGAGCGGTCGCTGCAGCTGCGTGAGGGACGGCGCGGGCGGCGCCGACAGTGACCACGACGTCAGGTTCACTCCCGACACCGGCCACAGCGTCAGCGTGTTGTGGGCGGGGCCTGCGTACAACATCACCTTCACACTACTATTTTCAAGTTAAACGAAAATCGTTACGAAAAATTACACAAACCACAAATATTTTAAAGGAAATTTAAATCACAACGGCGTAAATTTTACATACAACTTAAATCACGACGGCGTAAATTGACTAAGTAAATATATCGCGGCGTAAACTTACCGATCATATGGAAGTCATACGTGCAGCTCGTGCCGCTACAACGGCGCTCCGCCGTCAGCGACGGCGCCGGAGAGAACGGCGCGGGGCCCGGCGCCGACACGAACTTGGCTTCCGGTCTGTCGGCACACAGTAATACACCACAACTATCCGACTACGGCCGCACAGGCAGGAGGCTAGCGAGTCGCCTAACTAAAACGAACGGTCTGGAAAGTTCGCACTGAGCGCTTGCTGTATCTTGTCAAGACACTAGGTGCTAGGCGCTAAGCGAGCCGCCTGTCTATGCGGACGTATATAGCCTCGGGGTATCTCGTTGACTGCCATAAAAAACGAGGATCGTTCTAGACGTAGACGTCTAGAACGTTAAATTTTCAAAAGTTGTTTGGCTCTAGCCAAAATTCGAACTATTTTTACCCGACTGCAAGGAAAGGGTTATGTTTTTCGTGCCTATCCTGTATGTAAGTATGTATGTTTGTAATATTTTTTCTTAGCTCCTATCCTCCAAATGGATTTCTTTAATTAAGGTATCGCTATTAGAATGATGTTATTATTTGAGGGATACTGTGTCCTTAAGAAAATGTTCTACTTCTGGGATACCCGGACGTATAGTTAGATAGATAGTTCGTGTCGTCTGCAGGTGCTATACTCACAAGTATCTGGCGAAGCTGGGCCGGTAGAGCGGCATGCCACAGAAGGTGTGGTCCACACAGCTGCCGGCGTCGAGCTGCGCTCCGCGTGTGAACTGCCCCCAGTTAGCGTCCAGCTTGCTGAACATGACGCCGGAGACACGCGCGCTGTGGTTGTGGCTCACCGTCACCAGCTCCGTGTTCTGGGGGCAGAGACCTAGCTCAGCATCCCCCTCCGGCAATGGGGTAACGGTACTAATTCTTGGCACTCCACTCCGATTTATTCCACAATCCACTTCAACTTATTGGCACAAGACAATTCCCCGCAAAAAATCAACTTTTGTAGGAAAATGTACTGTACCAATAAGTGGATTGTAAAAGAATTTAACTTCGCCGTAAACTGTGTAGCCCAATTTGAGAAAGAAGGGGGGTTGACTATTAACGACGTCTTCCTATACCACCAAGGTACAGTGGTAGTCGTAAAAGACGCCAACATTGAGTAGTAGACAAAATTCAACTACTCTACTCCAAAATCTAGGTCACGGTGGGCTTTGAAGAATAAATATCTCCTAAAATAACTGACGTAGAAGCTAATGGGAACCCCCTACGCGTATACTCCCAATAGAACTCTATGAAAGCTATGTCACATAATAGAAGCCCCGACGACCGGATCGTTGAGCGGTAGCTGAAGAACTTGTGGATAGGTCGGAGGCTATAAGCCTTAACATGGGGCTAGTAATCGATAAAAGCAAGACCAAGCTCATAATCGTAGACCGCTTTGCAACCATCCGGCGAACGGACGACCTCGCGGAATTCGAAACCGTAGACCAATTCATCTCTTTTGGTTCTGTCATTACAGGAAAAGGCAGTTGCGAACCCGAAATATGGAGACGAATTGGAATGCCAAAAACAGTAATGACACAGTTGAGCAGAGTCTGGAAAGACCATAATACATCTGTTGCAATCACTGGTCCCTAAAATCGCTCTCTACGGTGCAGAAACACGTACGCTAAAAACAGATGACCGAAACGGTGTTGATGCTTTTGAAATGTGGTGTCGACGCCGACCTTTGAGGATTCCGTTGACAGCACGTACGAACATAATAATATTATCACTCCTATAAAAGCTAGAAGTAGAGAACGCTCTACACCACCTGCCCATAACGCGGCGGTACTTTGGTCGCATCGCCCGTAGAGGTGCGGACAGCTTGGAACTCTTGAGGGTCACCGGAAAAGTGACCCTCAGGATTTGGAAAAGGAAATCCTCAGGAAAAGGGACCCTCAGTTTCCCCTTAACTCCGGCCTTCGGATCTGAGAGCAGACTACCGGACCAATTAACGCCGCACTACGCCAGGCAGCTGACCGTTACCGATGGAGGCAGGCAAGCGGCGGTTGTCACGATCCTCGGCAATTAGGGAACGATGGAGAAGAGCCAATTAATTAGTATCGTTACAGGAGCATTATTTTGTAGCCACTGGAGTTAAATTCGTGTATGAAAGTTCAGTTCCGCATACTTGCTCTAGCTCGTCGTATATGTGTGTGAGCGAGACTGGGTACCCATTCGTTACCTTTCGTAAACGAATGGTTTTTTTTGACGGTTCAAACATACTACGCCCGCTCCATGGCCGTAGTATGAGTAGTTGAAAATTGGGGTTAAACTTGTTGGTTTTTGATACAAATTGGTGGGATGTGGCAGGCAATGATAGGTTTTGTAGAAAATATAGGATGAGATAGAGAATGGAAGGATGTAGTAGAAAATGGTAAGTTTGGAATAAAGTGGTATGGTTAAAGTATTACTTGGTGGATTTTGATAGAAAATAGTAGGTTTTGTAGAAAACGTAGGATGTGGTAAAAATGATAGGTTTGTTTGAAAATGGTAGTTTAAGTAACAACTAAGTGGGGTATTTTTTTTATTTGTTTTTATGTAACTCGATATATAGCCAGTACCTAAATTGCAATCGGCTCGATAACGAGACTGGAGATTACGGATCGGTAACGAATGTCAGTTAGGGGTGTCCGTATTGAACTACCATCTTCCGCGTGCGTCGTTAAGGTAAAGACGTCTGTATTATAATACCTGGATACTCACAAACCAGTAGTGTCGCATGGTGGCGGGCCCGCTGTCGCTGTAGGGCGCGAAGGTATTATAATACCTGGATACTCACAAACCAGTAGTGTCGCATGGTGGCGGGCCCGCTGTCGCTGTAGGGCGCGAAGGTATTATAATACCTGGATACTCACAAACCAGTAGTGTCGCATGGTGGCGGGCCCGCTGTCGCTGTAGGGCGCGAAGGTATTATAATACCTGGATACTCACAAACCAGTAGTGTCGCATGGTGGCGGGCCCGCTGTCGCTGTAGGGCGCGAAGGTATTATAATACCTGGATACTCACAAACCAGTAGTGTCGCATGGTGGCGGGCCCGCTGTCGCTGTAGGGCGCGAAGGTATTATAATACCTGGATACTCACAAACCAGTAGTGTCGCATGGTGGCGGGCCCGCTGTCGCTGTAGGGCGCGAAGGTATTATAATACCTGGATACTCACAAACCAGTAGTGTCGCATGGTGGCGGGCCCGCTGTCGCTGTAGGGCGCGAAGGTATTATAATACCTGGATACTCACAAACCAGTAGTGTCGCATGGTGGCGGGCCCGCTGTCGCTGTAGGGCGCGAAGGTATTATAATACCTGGATACTCACAAACCAGTAGTGTCGCATGGTGGCGGGCCCGCTGTCGCTGTAGGGCGCGAAGGTATTATAATACCTGGATACTCACAAACCAGTAGTGTCGCATGGTGGCGGGCCCGCTGTCGCTGTAGGGCGCGAAGGTATTATAATACCTGGATACTCACAAACCAGTAGTGTCGCATGGTGGCGGGCCCGCTGTCGCTGTAGGGCGCGAAGGGCACGAACATGATCGCCACGCTCGCCACACCCACCGCCGACAGCCACACCCACAGCCGCCGGGACGAGAGTAGCAGCTCGATGCCGCTCTGGAACCGACCTCATCTACTTATATCGGGCCATTTTTTTCAAATTTTTACATGTTGTTAGGATAGGAGATATGAGTCTTACAATGTAACACCACCGAATAAAAACGTAACTTTGTTTTAAAATGAAATCAAACTTAAGAAGGCTTTTAAATTTGGTCGATTACGATTTTGTTCGATGAAATAATAGCCTCTATTGCGGCGGTATGGCGTTTGACAACCATAAGCCCTGCCACAGCCCTAGTAGCTCAGACTGATGATAGAGTGGATCTGTATGATTCGATCCGGTGTCTGATCCTCGAGGTCGTATTCGCAACTCCTTTCAGTCCACTTCTGCCAAAAACTGTTGTTACACCACAGTGCCCGGTTCAGCTGACAGACAGCATGAGCGAAGCGGAAGCTTAAACCCCTCCAGTTTTAGCTCAATGTGCCCAGAGGTACCTCTCCACCTAGCATTGACATTAAAGGATGCCAGTTCTTATCGAGTCTATGCGGAGCGAGAGAGAGAGAGAGAAAGCGAGAGAGAGAGAGAGAGAAAGCGAGAGAGAGAGAGAGAGAAAACTTACCACGATACAAGATATGAGCAGCGCTAGTCCCAGGTTGAGGCCCGCCACGAGATAGTCCGGCGTGTTGTTGGCCGACCGTCCCATGATGGGCAACATTATCGCGTCCATACGCAGGGCCAGGGAGCTCGCGAACAGTATCGACGGCACCGACAGTAATGCGGCCAGCACCAGGTGTTGCCAGGCTGGAAGGGGACACTATACTGAACTCAAGGTATTTGTGGCTCGCTTGTCCTACGATGTCCCAACTTTGAGGCTAAATGCAGAAAAGCGCTGTGATACTAAACTGAGGTACTACTTCACTAGTTGTCCGTTTAAAGGTGAGATTTTTGCACAGCGATGGATAATCTATACTTCTATGCTAATATATATAAAGCTGAAAAGGGTGTCCGTCGGGTTGAACGCGCTAATCTCAGAGACTACTGAAAAATTGAAAACTATTGAAAAATCCTTTATCGTGTTCGATAGTTTATTTATCGAGGATAGTTATCGACCCCGTAAGTCCCGCGGGGCGCAGCTAGTTAAGGATATAAATAAAACACGAAAGGCTCACCTTTAAATTTCCTCGCCAAGCTGACGGTGAGCAAGGATGCGACGGACATGATGAACAAGGGTACAGTGACGATGTAGGTGGGTAGCGGGGTCAACATCAGCACCACCGCCGTCACCGACATGAGGCAGCGCGTGGCGGCGCGCGCCTGCAGCGACCGCGTCGCTCGCGACACCGTCACCTGCACCCCTCCCGAACCTCAATGGTAGCTCAACGTGCAATACTTATTGTAACATTTGGTACAAAATGGTAGGATTTGGTAGGATTGTGAGATTTGTTAGGTAATGGTAGGTTTTGGTAGGATCGTAAGATTTGTTAGGTAATGGTAGGTTTTGGTAGGATCGTAAGATTTGTTAGGTAATGGTAGGTTTTGATAGGATCGTAAGATTTGTTAGGTAATGGCAGGTTTTGATAGGATCGTAAGATTTGTTAGGTAATGGTAGGTTTTGGTAGGATCGTAAGATTTGTTAGGTAATGGTAGGTTTTGATAGGATCGTAAGATTTGTTAGGTAATGGCAGGTTTTGATATCGTAAGATTTGTTAGGTAATGGTAGGTTTTGATAGGATCGTAAGATTTGTTAGGTAATGGCAGGTTTTGGTAGGATCGTAAGATTTGTTAGGTAATGGTAGGATCGTAAGATTTGTTAGGTAATGGCAGGTTTTGGTAGGATCGTAAGATTTGTTAGGTAATGGTAGGTTTTGGTAGGATCGTAAGATTTGTTAGGTAATGGTAGGTTTTGATAGGATCGTAAGATTTGTTAGGTAATGGCAGGTTTTGGTAGGATCGTAAGATTTGTTAGGTAATGGTAGGATCGTAAGATTTGTTAGGTAATGGCAGGTTTTGGTAGGATCGTAAGATTTGTTAGGTAATGGTAGGTTTTGGTAGGATCGTAAGATTTGTTAGGTAATGGTAGGTTTTGATAGGATCGTAAGATTTGTTAGGTAATGGCAGGTTTTGGTAGGATCGTAAGATTTGTTAGGTAATGGTAGGTTTTGGTAGGATCGTAAGATTTGTTAGGTAATGGCAGGTTTTGGTAGGATCGTAAGATTTGTTAGGTAATGGTAGGTTTTGGTAGGATTGTAAAATTTGTTAGGTAATGGTAGGTTTTAATTATAATAATAATAACTTTATTTCAGACTAAGTGTCCATCAAGTCGTTAGTAAATTGAGCTTATGAGACTATATTAGTACTTAAAATTTGTTTAATAATTTGCTTAAAATTATTTTAATTTGTTTAATAATAAATATAAATGTAATTAATGAACGATAATCTAATTAACTAACATAGCTTAAGATATAATTGACATAAATGGATTGTATTTATATCTGAATAATAATAAATTGAATGAATTGAATTAAAATCTAATAAAATAATTATTTAACTATATGGATTTACATCCATTTCCCCCATATAGGGCTATCAATTTTTTCAGCAATTACTTTTAGATATCTGGTTTCGGTAGTATTGTAAAATTTGTTAGGTAATGGTAGGTTTTGGTAATAGTAAGCAATATTTGGTAGAAAATTTTTTTAGAAAAGTTTTGGTAGATCGAGGCCATAATTGTCTACTTGTCTTTGATTATTAATTTGGATTGTAAGGATTTAACGAAACCGATTAATAAGTAGATAGATTAGATGTCTCGGGTTAAAGGTTGATAGTGAAGTTATGACAAGCGATACAAATACACTTTTTTTAAATTTCAACACCAGGATATGATGCAAACATGAAACTGAGTCATACAAAAATTTTTTGACTGACTCACTTCCCTATTGATATAATTACTGCTATTAGTAGGGCATATTTTCTAGAAAAAATCATTTGCAATAGGTACCTAAGGTCAATGAAGAATTATCTACTGCGACAAAACTAAATATTAGTAATAGTAATAGATAAAGGCTGTGTTTTTTTTTAAAGATTACAATCAATAATGAATACTTAAGGATTTCCTATCCTTAAGTTTAATTTTTAAACTTAAACTAGGGGTAGGTGATCGATTGATTGAATGATTGATTAACACTTTATTGTACCAAAAACACAAATAACAACGAATTAGATATAGAAAACTTAAAAACTGAAGTGGCACAATGGGCGGCCTCGATTCTAAGGTAGGATAGCAGAAGAAGAGTAGAGTTGAACGTAGTAGTTAGTTTACCTTCTTATTCCTCCAGGAATCATACGCATGCGAGGTGGCCACGGCGCCGATGGCGTACGGGATCCAGTACAGGGGCACCACGATCCATGGGTGCGATAGGTATCTGGAAATATTTTAAAGGAAAAATTTATCTTTAAAAATTCACTCACGACAAGATTTGAACTCACGTCTCTGCGTCAGTACCGCTGCACCTTAAGCAACTAGGCCACACGAGTACCAATCTCGAGCGGCGAATTTAAGAATATGAATGATTCCCCTCTCAACTATTTTTCGACTAAGGCTCGATTGAGACGCCATCTACAGGATTACTTTCCAGTGATTTACCTGCGCTTATGATTAACTTTACAGTTAACACATTCGCCGAAAGATGTCGCTCTTTTTCCTATTAAATATTTCGTGAATCTCAATCGAGCCTTAGTCGAATAATAGTCTGTGCTTTCGAACTCAAAATGGGAAATATGCATATATCCTTGAGATTATCATTATTGTGCGACTTTAGAGACTATTGATCTGATATGATCGTAGGTTAAGGCGTAAACGACAAAAATCATTCATGTTTAAACCATGAAGTTTCCATTTTAAATCGTGATGAGCATAAAAGACAGTCATTGGCAACAAAACATGACACATGTAGCACGGGCTCCGAACGCAGTCGTTGTCCCCCCTCCCGACCCTCCAGCTCTAGCGCCGCGGTCGCCTTCGTCGGCGCCGCGCTCGCGCGCGACATCGCCTCGTTCCCCGCGCCCTCAGCGCACACGCCGCCTCCCGGCTCGCTTACTTTAGTAGCGGGTAGTCGCTAGCCCGCGGTCGCCGTATACAGTCGTGTTACGGACTGACGTGCTCCTCGCTACGCATCCGCCGCGATCCATGTTTTCCGTGTTTTATACCTAAACCTAGTTTAACTCTGTGTTTAGTAAGTAAATGTCTCAATCTCAGATACGAGTGGTCTCATTTGTACTTTAGTACCCGACACTCCCGATTGCAGACACCATATCCGCGGGTCAGTGCGGCTATACACACAACAAAACAACTTTTTAAAAAAGAAGCAAAAATAACATTAAGACTAAGTCTACCAGAAATAAATAGAATGGAGATCTGTTTACCCTATTAAACTCGCTTAAACAATGTTCCACAGTCACACATCAGCAGATGCACACACTGACATGTTCCGTACAGTATTACGTATGATCGACCTTTGGATCGACCGATGGCGGACAATCTTTAGTGACAAACAGGCGGTTGATTCATCGTTCTAGGCCCCGCATCCACCGTTCGTTTGCATGGAACATTTTTTCAAAGGGTTGTCAATACTTCCATATAGTATATTCGAGTTCGTTGGACTAGGTATTTAAAAGAGATAAGGAGCCGTGTGTTCGCTGCAAATGAAGATGTGCCTCGGCATTGTGTGCACAAGACATAGGCATCAAACAAAGGCAGCGTGTTATCTGGTACTATACACACCGGAGTTGTGTGGTGGCGGCTACCATGATCGCAGTGAATACGACGACGACGACCGCCCCCGCCGCCATTGACAAGATACGACCGAGGATTGCGAATAGAAACTCGCGGTACGTTGACCACCCTGGAAATTACAACCTGGTGTAATTGATGTCATTGTAGGTTTATTTTGTGACATTTGTGTTATGATGTATTGTTTTGTGACACTTGTGTAATTATAAAGTACTAGCTGCGCTCCGCGGTTTCACCCGCGTAAGACCCGTTCCCGCGAGAATATCGGGATAAAAAGTAGTCTATGTGTTATTCCCGGTATCCAGCTAGCTATATTCTAAATTTCATCGCAATCCGTTCAGCAGTTTATGGGTGAAAGAGTAACAAACTCACATACATACATACAAACTTTCGCGTTTATAATATTAGTAAGATCGTTTTGTGACATTTTTGTTATGATGTATTGTTATGTGACATTTGTGTAATTATGAACTACTTATTAGTGATATTTGTGTAATTATGAACATTTGGGCGCATCATGCTTAGGTGTTTTTTTAATAATTTAAAGTAAAACCTGACTATGTGTTAGGTATTTTATTTATATATACTCACTAGGTCCAACCGTCCATAGGAAATAAGCCGTGGTGAGCAGTGAACCCAATACAATGAGGGCGTCAACGATGTACGCCACAGTTTCCGTATAAGATATCATGAACATATTCAAGTAGTCGTAATACACTTCTGTTGACGGCTCTATCTAAATTACAGAAGGAAAATAAATACAAAATATTATATAATACTAATCTTATACCCATTTAAATTCATCATTTTTATGTATTTATTTCTAAACTCTCCATACAAATATTATAATTGTTAAATCTTTTTCCATACATATTATACTAAGTTACTTAATATCTTGCCTATTTTTATTAATGAAATATGAATGACTTTTACATTATATCTATTATAACAATTAATTAAATAGTGTAGCAATTGTATAATTTATGACATGTAACCGTGGGGTTATTAATAAAGTTTTGTATTTGTATTTATAAAGTTTCGATTGCAGATCAGCATAGTTTCATTTTTAGTGTATTGTTTACAATCGCATGGTAGACGTCGACTTGAAATTTTGGACAAGAACAACCTTCTGGTATAATCAATACCAAATTTTAATATCAATTAAACCTACAACTATCAGCGCACTACGGGTACCTAATTCGATAGTAGAGCACATGCTCGTATCATGTAAAATGAAACATGGCAATGTTACCTTCTCGTCCATATCTGGCAGGTCTGCCATGGTCGTGAGCAGAGCCATCAGCATGTTCCCTGCATTCTGCACGACTCCCGGCAGGAGGAGGTCGGCGGTGTCGTACCGCGTGTGGTAGACGGCCGCCCACTTCGTGAACGCTATGTCTATACCTACGTGCGAACATGTTTAGGTCAGCTGGGGGAACGTGCGCTTAGCATCAATTTACCCGAAATCAACTATTTAAGTGATAAATTCGTCAATCACGATAAGCTTGCCGAAACTATGCGTGATGTGTTTGTGACATTAGTGTGACTTTCAATTTAAGTTAGTAACATTTGTGTGACTTTCAATTTAAGTTAGTGACATTTGTGTGATTTTCAGTATAAGTTTGTGCCATTTCTGTAATTTTCATTACAACTTTGTATAATTTGTGTTAATTATCGGAAACCGTCACCATGGCACCTGAAAGCTTTACATCTCTGTATTCTCACCCTGTATATTGCCAAAGTCCCTAAATATCCTGAAGTCGGTGTCGGAGGGTATGATCCCGGTAGCAAACAGCGCCTCGCCGAAGCTCTGCGCGGTGGGACGGTTCACGGACCGTTGGTACGCCGATAGCACGCGTCGGTCCGTCACCTGGGCATTATATGACATTCGGTTTAAAAAACCTACAGCGTTGCTTTAAAAACTTACTTCACCTAATAATGTCCTGGGCACTACAGCGCCGTAAAAAGCATAGATTAAAAGTTGCTTGCGCTGTATAAATCATCTAAAATTAGATGAAAAGGCCACTCATTATTATTACTTTAAAAACCACACCATAAAACTTAAAGAAGTTCAAATTTACTTTTAATGTCAGTTTCCTTCTTATAAGGTCAGTCGAATGGAGCGCTAGATAGTGTGGTCTCGGTTATTATCTCTGATAGCAGTCGTTAGGTCAAGTTAGAGGCGTAATTTTGGAAAACCATTTGTAGTGAGATAATTGAATGAAGATCTGGGCTAAAGTAATTCATAAAGAGATTTAAAAAAAATCACTACACCGCACACAGCGCAATCTAGCCCCAAACTAAGTACTAGGCTTGTACTACGGATACTAAACAACGGATATACTACATATTGTACTTTTTTTGTAAATACATACATACATATTATACGTAGAAAAACACCCAGACCAGATACAAATATTTATTTTTAAGCATAAATATTTGCACCCGAAGGGAATCAAACCCGCAGCCTTCTGCATTGCAATCGAGCAGCCGGCCGACGCGCCACAGAGGCCGTCAAATACCTAATTTAAGGTTCATTTGCAGAAAACGAAAAAGAATTACACTTAGTTTTATAATCAGTTAATTTGCTATTCCATTTCATTGTCAATTAATACAAATGTTTTAATTAATAAATATTAACTAAAGACATTTAATAAATTTATCCCTTATAGTATTTTTTTTTTGTTATGTATTTGAAACATTATATTTATTAGTACAATTTAATATAAATGTTTGTTTTCGGTATTTTATAATTTTATGTACTTAGTGCCTTGTCTAGTAATGGATACCTACCGAGTTGTAAATCATATTTAGTAACATTTGATAAAACAATCAAAACGTCAAGATAGACATAATCCTATTTTTTATGAGATTTATTTATCTGTAAACAAGAAATAGGTATCTTTACTCTTTATGTCAGAAACGCGCAAAGGTATCGAGTTTTAAACCAAAACTTACAAGCGTAGGTCAACTGGATTTTTTTGGGTCGAAAACCTAACTAAATAGGTTTTTCCGTTGACCTGGAACTACGAACATTGCAAAAAAAAAGCAAGGTCTTGTACCACAAATAAAAATTAAATTCTAAAATTTAAATGGTCTTTCCATACAAAACTTAAAACTAGTTTAAGCCACTAGTTCGCATGAGCAGCCACATACAATTCGATACAATAGAAGGGTCTTTAATTCCTGGTAATCAATTACAGACCAACACACGTTTTTTTTAAATGTAGATCTTATATTTATAATTTAATTTTCATTTACTTGGGTAACATATAGAACTACAAGTAACTTAATTAAAAAAAAAGGAATATACAAGATGTAACGGATAAGCCCTTTTAAGCCGAAAAGGTGAACAACTTTTGTTCTACGACTTTTGAAAATTCGAAGTACTTTTCGAAAATTTTAAGTGTAAAGTTTACTTGAAAATCAGCTGTTTTAGGTCGAGTTCGAGGTCATTGACCTTATTTTGTCCTTTCATTTAGTTTGGTCTACTACAATGAAAACTTCAATTACCTTTATTTTCAAAAGCAGCTGTTTTTAAGTGAAACATAACTTCAAAATTTTCAAAAAAGAACAAAAGTTGTTCCCCTAGATGTCTTGAACAACCCCCTTTCGGCTTAAAAGGGCATAAGTACCCTTTGTATACACTTTGTATTTACCTAAGAAATATTTATTATAGGTACCTAAGAAATATTTCCAAAAAACTACATTATGTGTAAAACAACAATAGAAATCGCTTTAGCGATAAGGTTAAATTTTATTTTTAAATGTGTTGTTTTTGTAATGTTTTGTTGTTGATCAAATAATTATCTATCTATCTAAAACCAACCTGAAATATAGCCGGCTTCCCGTTCATCCCGGCCGAGTCCAGATTGACGACCGCGTTGACTCCCTTAGCCCACCGATGTTTCAGGAACCCATGCGACGCCTGCGCAGTGTACCGGTTATATTAGTCCCGACCGACCCACGAGAATATCGGAATATAAATACTATCTATAATGTACTAAAAATACACATTTATCAATGATTTTGATTATCTAGTTAATTAATAAATTTAAATATAAACTTTTACTATCAAATTGACAATTGCAAATATCTGGATTTAAATAAATTTATAAAAAAGTAACACTCATGGATTTCAGTCGTGTATTTCTACATACACAATTAGAAATAGTAGCCTTGGTACAACTTATTTAACTCTAACTATCTACTTAATGAGTTTCATCGTAATAGACAATCAGTCTGCAAAAAAAAACAGAAAAAAATCAAGGAAAGTGCATTATCAAAAATCCCGACACGGGGTTCGAACTTTCTTACGTGGCGATGGCGTTAACCACAAAAGCATAAGGAAAATCAAGTGACACCGTGAATTAATGATCATACATCTTTCCCTGTTCGTTTTTCGAAAAAGCACCATTTCAACGCCATCTTTCAGAATAGTTTCATAACTATTGTGTGTTGTCTGACTCAGGTTTAAACTATACACTGGTAGATGGCATTCAAATAAAAAAAAAATTTTCTTTTGGTTTTACACACCTGTAAAGGATTTTCCTCGGCTCCGTTAAATAGAAACACAATATTATGTTTGAATTTAGTCGGTCTTTTGGACATTTTGTTTAAAACCTCGGCCATTACAGCACAAAAGACTGCATTGTCGGACGCACCTGGAATGTTTTAGAGAAGTATTGAAAAATATAACTTTTTTTTGTTTAACACTTTTAAATCAACAGCTTACCAGTTTTGTTAGTGCTGGCCTAGCGTGTGTGCATAAACTAATTCAATACGATACCCCTCTAATAACTACATAGATGTGTGTGCCGGTTTTGTTATCATTATAGGAAAACACACACGTTTGTATTATCAGCAGTCAAAGAGATGGATTCCATGCATTTGATTTTTAACGAAAACGGGGTATTTAACATGTTCGATTGTTTGTAGTAGAGGGGAACAATAACAAGAAGCAGTCAGCATGTTCGAAAGCAGGTAGTTCGATATGGACGCCTCTAACTGTCATCACCTACCCGTATTCTTCAGTTTCGTGAACAATTGAAATTACTGGCGAACTATAATGTAAGTAATTTAAAGTGTAAAAACAAAATTTAAACATGGTAAATATCCCGTTATATATAAATAATATTTGTAGTGAAAACCAACAACCATGTAAATTTAAAATCGTATAATTATAGGTAATATTCCTTTGCATTTTTTTTTTCAAATTCAGCAAGCAGTGAGATAAATAACTCTCAACAAGGAAGGAGTTATCTTATCACTTCCGTAGGTATCTTGAAGGTGTAAAAATACCAATAAATCTTTATTGGTTTTGCGTTTACTTATCTAAGAATCAATATCGGGTCAGTAAAAAGCAACAGTCAAAATTTAAATACTGACTGTGCAAAGGGGAGTGTGACAATTATTATAGACCGTAGTCTTTTTAGGGTTCCGTACAAATAAAAGGGTAAAAACAAACACCCTGTTACTAAGATTCCGCTGTCCGTCTGTCTGTCACCAGGCTGCATCTTATAAATCATGATAGCTAGACAGTAAAAATTTTCACAGATGATGTAGGTATTTTTGGTGTAAATTGAATAAAATATTGAAGTGGGGATCTAATACAACAAACGTTGATATAACACTAGATGGCGTCAGTGGCAAAATTGAATGGGGCTAAGGTTGCGTATACTGATTTTTTTATTGCTTACTTTTACAACTATTATTAATCACTAAATAAAGAATCAAGAATATTTATTGTTTAGGTGATGAACATAGTGTTATTGCTTCACATATCCTCTCCCATACGACGCTACAAATAGCGATCGCGAGCTACCTCCATCCAACGCAATTAAAATAATATGTTGGATACAAAATTACAAATACTTACCGAATGCTATATTTTAAGTTACGTATCGAATCTTATCGAATCTTAAGTAATTTAAGTTCCCATACAAATCAATATACCTATAGTTAGTGACTGATCGTGCTAGTTTTTTTCGTAATGTTGTAATGAAAGTTATTAGCTATCTATAAGCCATAGTAATCATATATCACTAAACCAATACTCATATCAAGTGTCGCCCTAAATATTTTTTGGGCTCACAATCGCTGATGTGCAAACAAGTTAACAAATCAGTGTTTTTAAACTTCTTTATCTTAGCCCCGATAATGATTTATAGACAGTTGCTGCCGAATTATTATTCATTAATATAGTTTTGCTGTAGGTATTTATTTTAATCGAGAGGCAGTGAAATCAGGTTAAACAGATGTCAAATTTGTATTTTGAACCATTTGTACGAGTTTTAATGTAAGCTCGTACAAATTTAGTTTAATAACTGTATTGGAATTTAAGAAAATTGTTTGAATAGTTTTAATTAAGAGCACATCATATCAGCACTGTTTTATCCGTAAAATAAAGCACATTGTGGTAAGTTCCCTTTTTATTTTAGTACAGTTTGCGGATCAAACCGCGATATACTCCAAGTTTTATTATAACCGCGAAAGTTTATCACCTTTTCATGATCAATCATGATTAGGCTTGACTTATTTCAAAGAAAATGTACCACGAAATAATCAGTAAAGTAGAGAAACATATAAGCTTGTTTATCGTTCTCAGGTGAACCCGTGAGGCAAAGCACTTACCCAAGGCGTAAGGCACGGAGTCATAGTGGCAATTAGCCACGATGGAACTCCGAGTATTCCCATCATCATCAAATCCACTCTCTCCCTCTAACACAGCGATAATATTCGACGCGTTATCGTAAATATTCGCGTAAGGCAGCTCCTTCCCTAAGTAGTAATCACCTAGAAATACCATAATAAACCTTACTCACCCATAGCAAAAGGTACAGAATCGTAATGACAGTTCACTAGTACCGAACTCCCAATGCTTCCGTTAGTATGAAATCCGCTCTCCCCCTCCAAAACGGCTATTATGTTTGACGCGTTTTGGTATATGTTTGCGAAAGGTGGCGTCAGTCCTAGGGAGTAATCACCTAAAATAGTTGTATAGCTGTTTGGTTTAAAAGGTGGGTGTTGAACCACTTTGGGCTATGGTCTACTTGTCTACGTCTATTGTACCGTTTTTGTGAAATAGTATTATGCGTAATTTAAAACCAAACATATGTTTCTTCCCGATTGTGATTTGATAAGAAAATGGTAATTTAAATTTATCAAAACAGGAGCAGTAGGCTCCAATTTTGCCGGCCGTTAAATTCCCGTTCGAAATAAGAATAAAGAAATGATAAATGAATCATATACATTTTTAATGGAAAATATAGGGTCAATCAGATAAGTCTTTTTGGAGGCGGAAAGATAGAAGGGCGATTAACTTAATCATACCTTATAGCAGGCAAAAAACAGGCTATTCAAAAAAGATCTTTAGCAGGATGGAGAGATAGAAGGCCAAGTCCATTAATAAGCAGGAAAAAAAGATGGCCAATAAAATAAGGACATTAACTGGCAGGAAAGATCAGAAAATCAGATTATTCAAAAAGCAGGTAGAAAGATAAAAAGTCAATCGGATTAATATTTAAGCAAGCAGAAAGATAGAAGGACAATTAGTTAAGTTTAATAGACCGCAGGAAAGATAGAAGGCCAATCAAATTAGTTCTTTAAAAGGCAGAAAGATAAAGGGCCATTCAGGTTGAATCTCAGGCAAGTAGAAAGACAGTCAGATTAATCTTTTAGCAGGCAGAAAGTTAAAGGGTTAATCAGTGGAGTTCATAAGACCGCATAAGGAAGAAAAAGGTCTATCAAATAAGTAGTAGCATGCAGGTAAAAGGCCAAATATAAAACGAAAGATTGTTTTAGTAACAATAGTGTTAGTAACAACGGTGCATTGGACGTAGACATTATAGGTAAGTGTAGGCCAAAGTAGTAGTAGTAATAAACAGTATACAAAGCTTACATACAAGCTTCAATGACCCACCACCACGACTAACCAAATAGTTTTACATAATGGTAAGACATACATAATCCCCCCTTACTTATAATAAATCATAAATAAATAACATATAATAAACTTTGTAAATTTACTTTAATTTATACATATATTATGTATGTTTTTGTACATGTATACATACAAGACTATTGGAACATAGTTGAAAAGACCAAGAAATAAATGATAATACGTGATTAAGAGGATAGGGTACCTACTGGTTCTCCAAACAAAACGCAGTCGCTCCTTGTTGGTTAAAACATTAGATTTTCTTATGCCATAAATTTTCTTTACTTGCCATAACCATATCCCTGTGTTGTTTCTTTTATTTTCTAATTAGAATAAATATAAATTTTGGAAAAATTTGAATACAAACCACTAAGGATACCCGCAATACAGGCATTAGTCCTAGTTTGTTGCTTTTGGTACTTAAATAAATAAATAATAATTATTATTTATTTTTATGAAGAAAAAAAACAAAGACGCATGGTCAAGCCAGATAAAGATTGTATCGCAAAGCATATTCAATCTAATGTATTAATCCAAGGAGGAAACAGTTGACTACGTTTGTATGGAGAACGACTAGGTAACCTATCCCCTTAAGATCCAGTACAATGTCACTATGTTAACAAATAAAGAAGTTATGTAACTTTTGTTTCAGTTTATCAACTTTGAAACTACATTGTCGCGGTAAGAGATAAGAGATAAATAGTTTATTCATCTGTTACTCATGCTTTATTATAAGTAAGAGAGTAAATTATAGTACTGTTTTTAAGTAGTATAACATTTTTAAATAAAAGAAACTAAATTGGGACAATCACAAAGAGATTAAAATAGGTATATCTATCATACAATAAGGTATGATTAATAAGGTAAGTATGTTTAAAGTAAGTAAACAGTAAGTACTGAACAAATATTTGTAACAATCACAGATCGATTTAAGGTATTATATTACTGTTTAAACTTTAAACAGATACAATCATTACTGAAAATTGTAATGTTTTATGAAACAATAACAAACACAATTAAGTGAGTACAATACAATACATTCTAGTATTGTATTAAATTACTGAAAAGAAAAATAGGTGAAGTATAAAAACACAGTTTTAAAAACTGAGAAATAAATAAATATCGAATTATAAAATGCAATCGACTTGTTTTTTAAAGTGAGATTCGAACCCACTATATATTTTTCATCATAGTAAGGAAATAGCAAGACGTTTGGTTGTCATACAGCCATACTTCTGCTACATCAAAACACAAAAAAATAGCAATACGATTGAGACGAAACTTGGTATGTAAGTTCATTATAGTCTGATCAAAGTTTTTACGCATTTTTAGAAGATACCGGTTCATTTTTGGGTTGAAAACCCCGTTAAACGCAAATATGTGATTGCAATCCGCAATACTAATCAAGTTTTAACTCTTATTGCCAAATACTGAAATGCTACTTAAAGATTGAGAGCTACTTAAAGAATTAGGCAGCTCTGAAGCTCTAAAATGTCGATACTAATTCAGAAGCTGCTTAATTATTTAAGCAACACTCAAATCCCTAAAGGCGTTCCAGTATTCGACCGTTAGACTGTCCAAGGGGTTACAAAGTAACAACTGAAAATAAATAATTAGAAATAAAGTTTTTATACAACACAATACCTGAAACTATCTGCCAGTCAGTGTGCACAGTCCGCCTGCTGCGACCAGATATCATATCTACCATGTATTTCATGTCATAAGTCTTGTTGAGGTGGTACTCAGTGCCAGCCACTCTGGGCTTGTCTCCCACTATGAGGTCTAGGTAACGGTTGGCTGATTCCTCGCTAAATGTGTCGTAGTTCTAAAAAATATGATCAATTCGATGATTTTCCTTCTTGGTGCAGAAATTAGGCAGTATTATTTGGCAAGCGTAAAATACAAACCGGCAAATATACAACTTTTTCTAAAGAAAAGTCAAAATTTTCAAGTTATCAAACAAAGTTTCGAACATCTTATGGCCGAAAACAGAAACGTACTCAAAATTTGAATTCTACTTAAACAATTGAGCAATTTTCAAACTCAAAAGTTCCTAAGTTTTGAACTTTGGAATTAAGAAGCTGCTCAATTATTTGAGCACCCCTCAAACTTTAAGTTTAGTTTTTGTATCGGCGGTACAGCTATTTCCTGTACACAGTTTTAAGATTTTTTTGTAATATCAGTTGGATGTCTAAACAAATATTTTTTTATACTTACATCAGTAGCCAAGTCGGCTTCTTTGATGACGGACGGCATTTCATCTTCGATGAGCTGTGCAAAGTACCCCAATAAAAGATAGAACCCTAATAGGGGTATAATGTAGTAACTTGGTACCTAGAATAATTAAAATGTCATAGATATTTGTTGGTAACATAATAAATAATAGCGCCCATTTACATAATGTTCGTATAAAATAACTTTTGATTGTTTATGAACATTTTGTAAATGGTCTCTTAATTTAAATCACCTATGATGTAGGTATATCATGAAGTTGTCTATGTACAGAATGCGTGTTAATTCATATTTTAAGGGGAAAGGAGACCTATTCTGTTCTCCACACAAACGTATTTTGACTGTTTCCTCCCTGGATAAAGACATCAGGGCAAATATTTTTATGCCATAACACATATTATTTTTCACTAATTATTCAAAATTTTATTTCAATTATAAATCAAAACGTAGAAGAGCATGGTCACGGCAGACATAGGTTTTATGGCATAAACACACATGTTTTATTTTAAGTCTTAATGCAGGGAGAAAACAGTCGACTAAGTTCGTATGGAGATCGAGTAAATATCCTTTCTTCTTAAGCCGAAAGTATACCGCCAACTAAACTATGTTAGTTTAGCTTAGCTCGCCAGTTCGCATCCCTCGTAGAGTTTGAGGTGGACGCACATGCATGTAAAAGTTAGTTATTAGTTAGTTTAGTTGGCTTTGGACGTTCGGCTTTAAGAGGAATGGATTCCGCCTGGATAAAGACATTAAAGCAAATTATGTTTATGACATAAAGCCTATATCTGCCGTGAGCATGACTCTATGTATGTATGGAAAACGAGTAGGTAACCTTTCCCCTTAAGGTTTCACCCAACAGAAAGCCTTGGCTGGCAGCACACGTATGGTTTCCGAATTCGTTTTTCGTATTCGGATTGATTGATTGACACTTTATTGTACCAAAAAACACAAAAATAAGAAACTTACATATAAGATCAAAACTAAAGTGGTACAATGGGCGGCCTTATCGCCTATGGGCGATCTCTACCAGGCAACTAATATCCGGCATCCGGCTTCCGGATTCCTGAATGCTTCAAATCCATATAAAATGTACGGAATATTTTCCGTTTGAAAATAAAACGAACGTATTTAATTAATACATTTTATATAGATTTGAAGCATTCAGGAATCCGAATACGGAAAACGTACGTGTACTGCCGGCCTTATTGTTATCCGTATTCCACGAATGCAGTATAACTACTGTTAAAACAGGTCGTTAGGTGTTACCGCTTCTTTGATACATAATTATGTACATGTGCTGAAATAATTTAAATGGTAAACTAACAAGTTTATATATAGGTCGATAGATGTGGGTGTCGCAGAATGTTACAGAACGGAATAATTGAAATAGCACTACGAGTATTTAGAGTTTTCTTTATTTTTCAATTTCAATTGTTCAAGTGCTGTATCTATTTTAATTTGATTTGATGTTTTTGATGTTGTTTTCTGAAATTTAATATTTTTTCCTACAATTTATGTGACTGGTCCCGGGAAATATTTTGTATGAAAGAACGTTGCAAGGCGCCAACTAGGTGCCAGGTAAACTGTACGTTTATTTGCAGTTTTGGTAACAGTTTGGCTAGTGCCAAGGTGCGCTAACTACCCCGAGTTTTTTCACCGATAGCAAAAGGCAAAGTTACGTCACAGAGTAAAGTTTAAAAATAATTTTCTTTCAAGTGTTTCTTCAACTTTTACTATCGATCGGTGAAAAACTAAATATGTACGTACATACTACCGACTTGTTTTCGTCTATACAAGATGTAACAGGTAAGCCCTTTTAATCCGAAAGGGGGTTGTTCTAGACGTCTAGGCGAACACCTTTTGTTCTACGACTTTTGTAGTCGTAGAACAAAAGGTCTTATTATAAACGCGAAGGTTTGCCACTTGCAATCTTTGTTAACTAACTAAGCATTAACTACTCAACCGATTACGATGAAACTTGAGATATAGATAGCTAGAGACCTGGAATAACAGATATCCTTTTTATTCCGCTTTTACAGCGCTTACTGGACTTACGCGGATGAAACCGGGGCGCTGCTAGTATGTAGTATAAATTTAATAATAGTAGAAAAATATCTATTGGATAAATAATATCAATAATAGACCAACATGTTTTGAACGTGACGCTTATATTTTACTCCAAATAGACAGATAATTAGTTGTATCTAATTAATCTAATAAATAAACCGATATTAATAACTCTATTTTACATAATAATAGCGATTGTTTCATTCACGGTTTATTAAACAATGAATTGCAAGTCGATAAGCAGATTATGGATAAGGTATCATACGATCGAGGGCCGGTAAGCTGGATCATTCGCGGTTCTAGATAAGGGGAAGCCCGGACACGAGATTCAGTTGTCGGCCGATAACACGCCGTTATATTTGGAGGCAACTAATAAATCGTGGATACCTTCTACCACGACGATAGTAAGAACTTTGTAAGTAACTGCATGTATATATTTCAGTATTTCGATTATAGAATATCCATTAAAAAAATGGAACTAGGAATGAAAAAAATCCTGAGTCGTTTTAGAATAAAACTGTTTATGGTAGGTACTAGTGACAGACAACGAACCTACTTTTCGCGGTGATGAATACATTTTTCTGAAAAGCGCTTGAACACCAACGCGCTCGATTAAAACCGATGATAACTTTGCTAGAACGAGACGAGTTGCGAACATTAATAGTCAGTGGGATGAGATTTTAATAAATTCATCGGGCGATTTCTAATCTATCGTCTGCATTCACCCTTAACGATAATGTTATACGTGGGTGTAGGTTAGTAAGTAGGTGAGTAAAGATATCCAAAATATAATTTATACGTTTATTGTCCCAATAAATCGGACATGACGTCAAGACGTGACGCTTAGCAACGGATATAAATTTTCTAGAGTTAATCTTTTTTGGTGGTTCGTGTTGCTAAATGGGCCCTAAGTTGTCTCAAACGTTATCCCTGGATCGCCAGTTTCACTACTCACATGATGGCTGACGATGTTTAACATCTTAGATACCTTTTATTTCGCTAGTAAAGATTGTAGGAAGTAGTTTATTTTTCCAGTTCCGTTATAGTTCTAATTATGCCACAATATGAATCACATGATCATTGCTGCAGGTCGCGTCCCGTAGACACGGTAGTTTGCTAACGTTTCTTGCAAAACGATGTGATATCTTTTTGAATTAAAATAATTATTTTTTTGTCAAATCTAGGTGATAAACTAATGAATTAGCTGGATAGTTTTTAGTTAAATTAGTTATATTATTACAACATAACATAAATCAGTCCGGTAATTTGATCCTACTGCAGGGCAAGGGCCTTCTCTTAGAGGGGTTAGGCAGTAAGACGCCACCGGAGCTTCCGAATAGGCGAATGTCTCATGTCCTCGGACCGTGGTGAGTCTAGGACGTGTCGGTTTCCTCACGATGTTTTCCTTCACCGTAAGAGCGATGTTATATTATTATATCTTTAATATTAGATTTAGATTGTTAATTATATAATTACTAACTGTGTATACCTAAGTAATTATTCTTATGAATACTAAATAGGTATCTCTACATTTGAATGTAAATTTAGTTGGTATTATCTCAAGCTTTCATGCGTTAGAATCTTGTTAGATAAGTCAGTAGGTATAACCAAAGCCATTGTGTTGTGATTGTGAGGCCAGGCCAGTGATAGTAATGCCTTGGTTCAGTATGAAACTCGGCCCACGTATGTCGTATGTAAGTGGGACGAATCCAAGGTTGAACTGAAGCTGTAACAAAACTGTAATTTTTACTTAGAGAAAACGAAGAGAATGTTTTTAAAAACCTGGTTGGATTATCATCAGTGTTTTATTTTATTTTGTTATTAAGGAAATCGTATTTTTATATGACTGAACACTTTTTAAGTAGGTAAGTATTCAGCGTATCAGATTTCTAGGTAGGTTTCCCTAAAACACCATAGCTTTATTAAAATAAAAAATGCTTTAGCGCGAGTAAATGTTGCATTATAATGATGTAAAATGAAACTAATTTTGCGGTTTTAATCGCGTTGCTTATGTTCATTTCAAGATTGTTGCATTGTCGTTCCTACGTTTTGGAGCCTTTGAAGACTCCTTCCTCAGGGTAAGGCGAAACGAAGAACTGAATTGCAACAATGCTGAAAATAATAAGATCAACGCGATTAAAACCGAAAAAATATTTTCATTTGAATTCAACATCGCGAACACAAAAGAAAAATTACAGAGATGTATTAAGAAATTTATGTAGAGTGAAATTTTGAAAATGCCTTTAAACTCAAGGTGACAGTGATAGTGATAAAAGCCGTGAGTGTCTACAAACTGGCCTGGTGACACATAAAATAGGTAATATTAACCCGTAGCCAGGGCTTTTCTTTCCCCGCGTGGTGACAACATCCCTCGTCGATCAATAAGCTTCGGTTCTGAAAATAGCAATTTTGTTGTATTCCCTTTTTTGCCCTGAATTTATACAACTTTCCACACTAAAACTATCAACTGTAACAATAAATAATCACTGTAATTGTTTTTCATCATTCCTAACTTATCTGCTTGCAGATATTTTATTTAAATAAATAAAAATAAATTCTGTGACCAACACACAGCGCCATCTAGCCCCTTGGTAAGCTGCTAAACCTGTTTTACAGTGACTAGACAATGGATATACTACTTAAATTTATTTTTCATTTGTAAATACATATATTATGCATAGAAATACACCCTACATACATTTATCCCATTAGTTTAGAGGCTTTCAAATCAAATCTCAAGAGAAGATCTTAATATAACTTACTTTCCAAAATACTGCGCTATGTGTCGTTAAAGATTGAAAAAAATTAATGTATCAGCAAAACAAAAAAAATGAATAATTCTCCCACATTTTTATATCACTTAGGTATGTTTATATTATAGCAGTGACACAATACCATGTTATCATATTATTAGGTAGGTAAAAATTTATTGTTATAATCAAAATATCTTCCTTTTCAAGAATTTGATAATGCATATTATAAAGAGGTATGCTGGGGGTAATTTCCAAACCCACTTGACAGATTTTGATAAAATTTTATATAACAATACATTGCGTTTATGCACAAAACCTTTTTGAACTGACGTAAATTGCATAGAGTTGTTTGTTTACTTTTGCTGACAAGGGGGACTTAGTCCCCTGTCTATTGCTTAAGCAAACAATGATACATGCATTGAAGTATAGTTGAAAATTAATCAAAAAATAAAGGTAAATCTAAATACCTATAAGTAAACTTGCAAATATTATTGGAATACTAGATGTGTATGTTCATTTACCCACATATATTTTATCTTATTTATTAAGTTTTATCTCTGTCTCCTTATTATGGATATTATGTAGTAATTTTAGGTAGAGTATACATTTTTTTATCTCTGTTTGAAGTTATCTGTTTGGTAAGCTTTTCTTTTTAATAAGTATATTTAAGTATTGTTTAATCCAATTGGATTTAAGTTGGTATCGTAAAATTAGGTAAGGTAAAATTCTAATTTAGATGGTTAGTGGTGGTATGCTATCCTACTAATATTATAAAAGTATGACACAAACTTTTATACTCCCCGCAAAAACTGTTGAACCAAATGTGAGCTGGACACCTGGAATAGCTCTCTTAACATCCCACAGTACAAACATTTTATTGAACGTGATTTTAATATATCTTTGATGGGCTCTCCAAGCCATTCCTACACGATATTAACTCAAGAGCATTAGAGACAGAGATAGAGGTTGATGTATGAAACATTTTGTGCATCATGGTTACCTTAACAGTTTAATCATTTCAAAGTGCTGCAATACCTTAAAATAATGAGGCAAACCGACAGTTTTTTATATCATTGCATTTGATTTTGTATTCTGCGTAAATTGAAGTTGATTTAAAGTTTAGCTCTTCAAAAAATGAAGAGTATGTTGACAATCGATGACAAAATAAAACTTTAAATTTAATTTCCCAAAAGAACTATTTTGGTGGTTTAGCAAATATAGCCTTTCATTGACAACATAATTTTAATTCAATTCAATTATTAGTCATTAATTGTTATTATTCTAAATGCAAATTGGAAAATTCACCTTGAAATTAAGGTACATGACAATAAATTCATAAAAAAATTGATATCAGACGTCAGTAACTTTTATGACTGATAAATTTTAGTTCAATTATAACTATTTATAACATACAGTAAAAGTAATCAGGCTGTAAATATATAAAAATTCCAAACTGAGGAGATAAGTAAAGAAAACAGGAACTTTTTGGACTTTATTCCAATAAACAAGTTAGAAATCAAAGACTTTTATTTGTAAAATAACACAATCATACAAAGACATAGTAATTTAACAACAGCCGAAGTTAAATATAGTTGATGTTTAGAATAATAAATGTATGAAAGGCACATTACTGATCTATTCCATTAAGTTACATTCATGTAGCTAACTGAACATTTTTCTTCAAAGTTGACATTATCTAAGCACCTAGGTCTCATAAAAACCTATATTTATTATTTCAAAATATTCTTGTTGTTATGAAATAATTTATGGTTTATCCTCAAAATTAATAACATAAAATCAAATCTTTACATTAGGTATAACTAATATGTAAAAATTAATCTAGGCTAATCTTGTAGTTTATACCTAGGTAGGTACTTTTTACAAAAAAGTTAACAGTTTATGGCTAATATTTTACGGAGATTTTTTATGAGTAATTAATTGATGTCTTTGAAATTGCCGCAATTGGCAAATTGGCACAATTATTGGGAATTAGATTATGGTACAATTATTGTGAATTTTTTGAGGTAACACTCCAGGTTTAAGTTTTTGGCTTGAAATACCTACAGCTACAGGATTGATAATTATTAGCAAGTGAAACCGAAGGGCGCTGCAAATTTGTATGCAACAAGTTTCTAATTTTAGGTACACCTACCCCTACTTCTACTTCTTTAAATAAATTATCTTTGATTTAGTCATTTTACCGGCTTAAATCTGATTTATATTTTTGTAAATGACCGTTTTATTGATTTTACGATAACCAAAGTCCACAAAGTAATTCTAACAAAATTCTTGACTTACCCCTGGTTCGTTTCTCTTTTTGCCTTTAGTGTCGCGTATAGGCTCGTCGTCTTCAGCGAAAACAATCGGCATTTTTGCAAAAATACACTTAAGGTTTTACAAAAAACACAACCGGCTCGCTTTTCAACATTTATTTGAGAAAGAAGCGGCAAGCGGTTATCTATTTTATCAGCGCGAGCAGTTATCAGTAAAAAAACATCGAATGAAAATGAAAGAAGTGACGGAAAAAATGCAGTGCTGCCAGATTATTACAGATTGTTATTATTTCTTATCGGTTGTGAACCGATTATGGCCATTAGGAAATTAGCCAGTGTCAAGTATTATTAATATATTATGCAAGTTATTTGCATCGAAACAGTCAAGTCGTCATAGTTAAAGTCAAGTCTAGGGAATCATTTGTAAACGCGGCGGCCATTTACAAACAATCTTCACGGAGCCTTGGAGACAACACTAAGTCAATGTTTTGCACCGATTTTCACTTTCATTCCACTTGTACACCTTCACGAAACTAAATTGATTAATATGCCCCCGAAATTAAACAATTTGCACGCATATGAACTAGGTTTCACAAAAATGAAAATTTAGCACCACATCTCCTCAAGGAGTTCCCGCCAAGACTCTATTACAGATTAAAGTTACAAATCTTGTCCCACATATTTTTCTTATTTCACTTATTTTATATGGCTATATTCCATTTGAACATTAAACAGTGTCAAGTATTATAAATATTGTATCGAAACGGTCAAGGCGTCGTAGTGAAAGTCAAGTCGAGGGATTCATTGTAAAACGCCGGCCATTTACAATGATCGTTCACGGAACTAAATTGATTAATATGCCTCCGAAATTAAACAATTTACACGCATACTAGGTTTCACAAAAATTAAAATTTAGGAACACATGTTCCTAACGCGTTCCTAACAAAACTATCTCTTTTTTTAATTAAATCTAGGTAGGTACGACTTGACACCTCTTTCATTAGAAAAAATGTGGAATACAAGACAAGTGTCAAAATCCGACTAAAATCTGACGTTTTGGTTCTTTGTATTTGACATTTTTTTCATAGAAAATAGTGTCACATATTCAATTAAAAAATGAAGAGTAGGTAATTGATAAGAGCTGCCACACACTGCAGTTATTATTATTTCTTATCGGTTGTGAACCGATTATGGCCATTAGGAAATTAGCCAGTGTCAAGTATTATTAATATATTATGCAAGTTATTTGCATCGAAACAGTCAAGTCGTCATAGTTAAAGTCAAGTCTAGGGAATCATTTGTAAACGCGGCGGCCATTTACAAACAATCTTCACGGAGCCTTGGAGACAACACTAAGTCAATGTTTTGCACCGATTTTCACTTTCATTCCACTTGTACACCTTCACGAAACTAAATTGATTAATATGCCCCCGAAATTAAACAATTTGCACGCATATGAACTAGGTTTCACAAAAATGAAAATTTAGCACCACATCTCCTCAAGGAGTTCCCGCCAAGACTCCACACTGCAGTTAATTTACGATTCGGAACAACAGTGACAGCACAGTTGGAAAAAATCGACGTGTTTTTTTTTCTAACTCCTCTGTACACGAAAATGGTTCTTAGTTCAATAAATGTAAAATGGGCACATTTATGGCAGCCCTTGGAGAATATAAGCGTCAACGTCAAACTGACTTTGACGGAAAGTGAATGATGACATTAACGATTTTTTTAATCTGCGATAATGGCCATTTGTAAAGTAGCTAGTGGAGTTTTGGCGGGAACACGTTGAGGAGATGTGGTGTTAAATTTTCATTTTTGTGAAACCTAGTTCAAATGCGTGAAAATTGTTTAATTTCGGGGGCATATTAATAAATTTGGTTTCGTGAAGGTGTACAAGTGGAATGAAACTGAAAATCGGTGTAAAACATGGACTTAGTGCTGTCTCCAAAGCTCCATGAACAATCTTTGTAAATGGCCGCCGTGTTTACAAATGATTTCCTAGACTTGACTTTAACTATGACTACTTGACTGTTTCGATGCAAATAACTTTCTTAATAAATTAATAATACTTGACATTGGCCAATTACCTAATAGCCATAATCGGTTCACAACCGATAAGAAATAAAGTAGCTAGTGTACATTTTTGCAAGTTATTTGCAATTTCACGCGGTTCACGCGAGCTTTGGAGACAACGCTTATGTCTGATGTTTTGCACCGATTTTCACTTCGATTGCACTTGTACTTCACGAGACTAAATTAATTATTGCCCCTGAAATTAAACAATTTATACGCATTTGAACTAGGTTTTACAAGAATGAAAATTCAGCAACACATACCTACCTACTCTTAACGCGTTCTCGCTAAAACTCCATTTAACGGAATAAGTATATATATTATTACTAGCTGCGCCTCGCGGTTTCACCCGCGTAAGTCCCGTTGCCGCGGGAATATCGGGATAAAAAGTAGCCTATATGTTATTCCCGGTATCCAGCTACCTATATTCCAAGTTTTATCGCAATCGGTTTAGTAGTTTTTGCGTGAAAGAGTAACAACCTCACATACATAACATACATACAAACTTTCGCGTTTATAATAGACTAGCTGCGCCCCGCGGTTTCAACCGCGTAAGTCCCGTTCCCGCGGGAATTTCGGGATAAAAAGTAGCCTATGTGTTAATCCAGGTCCCCAGCTACCTATATTTCAAGTTTCATCGCAATCGGTTCAGTAGTTTTTGCGTGAAAGAGTAACAACCTCACATACATACAAACTTTCGCGTTTATAATATTAGTAAGATATTAGTAAGATTATGGTGATAATGACGTTGAAGATTAGCATTTCAAGATGTAACGGGTAAGCCCTTTTAAGCCGAAAGGGGGTTGTTCTAGACATGTAGGCGAACAACTTTTGTTCTACGACTTTTGAAAATTCGAACTGTTTCTTTGAAAATTTTCTGAAAAAACAGCTGCTTTTGAAAATAAACGTAATTGTAGTTTCGATTGTTGTCGACTAAACTAAATGAAAGGACAAGATAAGGTCAATGACCTCGAACTCTAAGAAACAGCTGATTTTCAAGTAAACTTTAAACTTAAAATTTTCGAAAATTACTTCGAATTTCCAAAAGTTGTAGAACAAAAGTGATTTGCCTAGACGTCTAGAACAACCCCCTTTCGGCTTAAAAGGGCTTACCCGTTACACCTTGTATACCTTCGTTCTTAATTTTTTTTTAAAGAAGACCGTTCAAAATGGACCAGCTTAGTTCCACAGATACCAAATTTGGCACTTCAAACAACTTTTAAAATACGAAATTGTTTCATTCCTAAAAAAAGAAATAAAATATAGATTTTTCAATATAAAATATTTACGTGATCTAAAGCCATTGTGTTAGTATTTTCGTTTTATTTCCGCGAAATGAAAAGATATTGTATGTTAAAGTTTCACAGTTATGAGCACTACAGTACTCTCCTTTTAGGTTTAGTGCTGTGCTCCTGACCGTGATACTTTAATATACCTACAATATATTTTAATTTAGCAGAAAATAAACTAAATTACTAGCTAACACCGTGGCTTTAGATCACGTAAATCAGTTGAATAATCCATATCTTGTGTTTTAGGAATGCCTTTAAAATTTCTTTAATGTACCTCACCCCCTAGGTCTGAGCTCTGAGGAAAAACGCCGATCTTTATTGACTCTTACTAAAGTACCTCCTACTACGTACTTAGTATTTTTGTAACTATCATGGTAGGTACTATTTAATACAGGTGCAGTGGTAGTAGTACTCAGTAATTCGAACAGTTGGCCTCGCGGGAACTTTACCTACTGTGTTAGAAGATTGTAATATTCTGCTTATCATATACATACATACATACTGACAGACGAAAGCAACTTCGCCAGACTTGAAGCAGAGACGCTACGCTCGCTAGATCAATTAAACTAGGAGTTCGCCCCGAACTGAGACCTCACGACCTCTTATCTCCCCAAATCCCCTATATACCGACCCGGCTCATCTTCGAACTCATAAATTCTATTGACCTAAACTATGCGCTACCAAAATTCATAAAGATCCGAGCTACGATACTCAAGTTATCGTCGAACAAACATACAAACATACAAGCGCCAGGCCCGTCTACACTGGACCTCACTCGCTTCGCTCGTTCGGTCAATTATCTAAAAGGAGATTTAGGAAATGGAAATAATAAATAAAATAAAATGGGACAACAAATAAAATACAGTAACTTTCATGTATTGATTTCGTATTAATATTATGCCGACAATCTAAGACCAGTGTGTTAAATTTAACTACAGAATAAATTAACATTTTCTTTTCTAGATATCAAAATGTTAGCTTTCTATTAACTACATCACCCTTTTTACATTAATTAGGTAAGAATATGATATAATTTTAATGTAGTTAATGTAAAATTATACTAAATAACTTCGTAGCTTCTTTAAAACTATAGATAGGTAGGTATACTGACCATCAAACTTGTAGAGGAAGAAAAAGGCCGGTGAAATGCAAATGATAGAGCATTGTTGGTAGAGGAAAAGTGTAGGAGAATAGAATAATAACACGATATAAGTAGGTAGGTTATGCCCATTCGTTTGCCACTTGTCATTATAGAGCGAACTAAGTTAGTTAGAAGAGGTGTGCCATTATTTGGACTTTAGCGGAGGGACGAGTTAGTATTTACCCCTCAGGGGAAGATCTACCACTAGGAAGATGGTTTTTCCCGGTAAGCCCCGACTATAGTGCCTCGTCGGGAGTTGAATTTGAGCTTCAATTAGAAAGAATGTTGTAAGTGCGATTCAGGACTGCATACTAGTAACGCCATCCAGTAGGTGCTGTAGGGGTTCGCCACAGATAATATTGAACAGGGTTAAGGACTTTGGATACATATGTGCGAAAGCAACCTTTTGATGCTAATTAGTTTTCCCAAGGTAATCCTGTAGCTCTAATAGGAAAGGAGAAGGAAGATGAAGTTACGGGGGCAGGCCATTACAATGCTAAACTATACCATATTTACATTAAAGTATTAGGTATGAACTGTTTTAATTACCACAAAAAACTTTTTACATAGGCATTATCTTGTTGTCGCATACAATATTTATACAATTTCATTTATTTACAACGATATTACATAATAATATATTTACACTAACAGATCTAAATCAAGGTAAATAATCTAATAGAGATAGAAATAAATAAAATATGAAATTAAAGACTAACGGCTAACTAACGGACCTTAAACCTAATGGTAAACCTCGAGTACTTACCTAATTTATTTTATTTTATGTACAAAATAGTCTATATTTAAATTATTGATATTATAGGTTAGGGTATTGTAAGTTACTATTACAAACATTAAAAAAATCAAAGACCCTTATTTTTTCTAATAGCAAATACTAAAGGCGCTTCGCACATTCAAGGGAAAAAAATGCTAGGTATTCTATATTTGCAATTTATTTAGGACGTCAATAAAATTATGTGAAGTTGTCTATCTATCTATCTAAATTACAAAAAAAATGTAATTCCACGTCGTGAAAGTGGCGGACTGTGGACAACCCCCTATACTTACTAGGCTTCTTCTAACTACCGTCGGATTTTGAAGTTGCAGCGAATAATAACGCTAAAGCAGGCCACAGACCATTAAATTTAACTGCGCAGTTTTAACTGTTCAGTTAAATCGTACGTGTGTAGGCTAAATAACGAACGCACTGTACAGCTCGAAATATAATTAGATATTACTGTACACAGTGAAACTGTAGTGTTCAAACTGTAGTAAAATCCAATGGTATGTAGCCTGCTTGAAAGGGTGTAATATTCAACGATTAATGACCTATTTTCATCACCTGCTTCGTTTTTCAAATTCTAGATAACGTTATGACGTTTTGATTCTTTGTACTAAAGACATTTTTTCTTTTGGAAGATGTGTCAAACTTTGCCTACAATTTAAAAAAAACGAAGTTTAAATTATATATTTATATATTATAGGTAACATTGTACATAAGTACCTATTATTTGAAGTTTCGATTACATTATGGTTTTCTTAGATTACATTATACAATTTGCAGATCTTGTAGCTAATATATTTAATACATAGTTTATATACTGTTTTATTATCTATCTTAGATCGTCTTTTGTTTCCACATCGACCGAAAGTCATTTGACTTTTTACATAGTTATTTGACATATTGTTTCACTTTATGGGAAAACTTGCATTTCCTGAACATTTTTAGTGCTTGACCTTGCTTATTTGGTCCCTGCAAATTGCATAGTGTGATTGTATACGTTTACAAAACCGATATTCTTAAGGCGTGGCATTAATATAATATTGTGACACATAATCCTTAGGTATTATTAGATCGACACCAATTTGGACATCGTAATACATGGCTGGATATTACAAAACTCTTTTATCCTTCTCCAACGGTTGTAACTTCGCACCGGCTAACGTCACTCGCCTGTCACTGTCTATAGGAGGTCGCCATTACACCAGACAGCACTAGGGCGAGGGGGGAAGACTGTCGTCGCTCTCGAGGTAGGTGACGTAGTTATCCTCCCCGCCTACACCCGCGCCTCCCCCCGCGCCCCCCATGTGCGCGGGCCGGGGGGGAGGGAGCGACGGGACGTCGTAGCCGTGCATCTGGAACAATGGGTTAAATATTGTGAAGCAGGTATAACTATAAATCCTATGGTCTGTGAACCCAGAGAGGTTCAATATAACCTCTAGGAGGGAGATATAATGCGGAGATATAATGCCGCATTATATGATCGGCCACAATATTTCGGGACGTACTTGTACTATATTCAGTGTCACTGACCAGGTTAACGCTTATTAACAAATCCCTGTTGCCCCCTAGAGACATACGCAAATCTGCTATAAAACCCCTTTCAGCCTTTACTTATTTTCAGATATGACTTTTGGGTTACGTAATGGACAAACCTTTTAAACGGATTATTGACGAAGGCGCTCGTGGCCTTGAGTTTTGTTATGCCTATATAGATGACACTCTGGTCGTCGGCTTTTCTCGGTGGCCTGAGGCTTGGCCTATGAGTG
Organism: Idaea dimidiata; assembly: GCA_949358125.1. Taxonomy (NCBI): domain Eukaryota; kingdom Metazoa; phylum Arthropoda; class Insecta; order Lepidoptera; family Geometridae; genus Idaea; species Idaea dimidiata. Next base: position 24,050,764 of record OX442334.1, on the reverse strand, counting down.
GTATTACTGCAGAAGAAGTGGCATGCATCTTCGTAACCGGCTGGATTTTTAGATTGATGACTGAGCACCACCCAGTCGTCATAACAACTGACAAAGGACGTCAATTTGAATCTGAACTCTTCAGACGTCTTGGCGAGTTATGTGCAATCAAACGCATTCGCAAAACCAGCTACCATCCGTGTGCTAATAGCCTTGTAGAGCGCTTGCTTAAGGCTTCTCTTATGTGCCACAATGATTCGTGGGTTAACGCTCAGCCTCTGCGCAGCGAGGTCTATTCGTAAGCAAGAAAAATATCTCTTTCTCACGGGCTTTACTCTCTTGTCTTATTCAATAAAGGAACGTGATTAAGCCGATCGAAGTCTTAGAAAATTCTGTTTTCCGAAAACGAGTTTAAATCTAATTAAAAGGCTGGTACGTAACACATACCTGGTTGACAAGCTGCTGGAAGGCGTGCGTGTGGTGCGGCGCGCGGTCGAGGTCTGCGTGCAGCGCGAAGTCCGACAACGCCTTCCACGGCGGCTGGTACGCCGTCACCTCCAGCGCCAGCGAGCCCGCCTCGTGCCGCACCGGCGAGCCCGCCACTAGCGGCACGCCCAGAGACATGTACCCGAGACGACGGCCTTCCTGGGAGATACCAATGAGAACTATGTTACACCCGCCCGGTCTATTATTTATTTAGATTGGCAAATGATCTACACCTTCAGACTATGGTGAGTCCATTGTCATAGATAGGTTGTTTTCCTCACGATGATATCCTTTACCGCAAGAGTGATGTTAATATCGACACGTCTCGATCCCTTTGGACTTGCCACAAAGAGCACACAGTATGAATTTCATGTCTCTAGGATAAGCGGTTTAGGCTGCACGTGGATGAATCAATCAGTCAGGACTTTAAATTTCATATACTATATATATAGTTAAAACCTGCGTGTAATTACCACCTTCTCCTGCTGCATCTGCATCTTCAACTGGATGGTTTTCTTCTTATCCTTGCACCGTTTGTTCTGGAACCACACCCGGATGACTCGCGGACTAAGTCCCGTCATCTCGACTAGTTGTTCCTTCATCAGCGCGTCGGGACGGGGGTTGGCGGCGTAACATGTTCTGAAATGATGAGAGGAATGGTTGTAATCTTCTTCTTTTTTTAAGAGTAGTAGTGTGGCTCACCTATTGTTAGAGCTTTTATGGTCTAACGGCTAATAACCATAATTTATTGTTTATTTGTTGACTCTAATTATAACGATTAGAAACCCCAATTACAATAATTAAAAACTCATTAAAACTAACCATGTTTTGTTTAATAAATTTATGAACACACTACTCACATTCACAGCTTTATCTACAAAAATGATAATAACAACATAATAATGTTTGAGAAGACCAAAAAACTTAAATATAAACAATAGGTACTCGCGATATTTGAGCGGTACAAAATTTCGCGTTTGTATTTAGTTGGAGGGATTGAGGGTTGGTTAGCTCCTAGGTGGGTACTACCATGTTAGCCTCGTAGACCATGGTTCGAAAAATAAACAGCTGTCTATGCTTTAGTAGATAATCCACAGCCATCTAGCGGCTTTAACTTTTGGGACTCTTACAACTAAACAACTTATTCCCTACTATCAATAGAAGAGAGCCTACCTTAGTGTATGTAACTGTTTCTCATTGAGCACGGTCCGGACTCTGGTAGGCTTCCCGTCTGCAGCCGCCGTTGTACGCGCGCGACCACTCTTGTGCGACCCTGACTCGCTGCCTGAATCTGTAAACAACGGAACCTACATTAAATATAACCTAACATTGCATGGCGTTGTACGCCTAATGCTCTAATCTAAAAGTCAAGAAGTTAGCAATAAATTGATGATTAACAATTTTACCATCGCGAGCAAATGCCTTACCTAGCTCGACTTAAAATGTATGCTCAATTTGGTTGTGAGTATTTTTAAACTTTGTCTAGTACACAATTAATATGAACGTTACCTACTGTCCCTCGTAATATAAAATTCAAAGAGATTTCTGTGAGTCGGTAGCTACCTCTACATGATTATCACTTCCCGCTGGTCAACTAATCCCACTTCACACTTTGGTTAATCCTGAACATCTAAAATTTAAAACTAATCATTGTAAAACCATTATTTCTCGTAGTATTAACAATTTGACATCATAATCCAACAATGAGTGACCGTTGCGTTCAGTCAATCAGTCCTTCACACCTTTATAATCCAGGGGATTTTTAACTGAAAGGGGTGACATTTTTGAAGGCGAGAACACACTACACATAATTATTGTAATTTACTTTGTTTTATAATGAAAATAATAACATTACCACCGGTAAAAAATAATGAAGCATACCTACTCTAAAAAACAGTAAATTTCAATGTAGGTCGTAATTTGCGATTATGAAACTTATTTTTTCAGAGAGATTTAAATGGTTTTACCATTAGTGTTTTTTTTTAATAGTAAACAAACATAATTCATATTTCTATGTGCCTGCTTCCGACCCCTTGAAATAACCAAAAACCCTGTCTTATTGTTCACTCACAGTACTTGCAAAAATGGCACGAGGATAAGTTCCCTTAAAAATGCAAAAATTGCATGCACTTCCGAACTGGGCAAATAAAAGGAAAGTATAATAGCTATGATATTTTGGTTACGTAATTTTTGTAATGTTATTTATTTTACGTCATTTTGATTTTTTGCATTATGTATCTGATTTCACCAGTAATACTATACTAAAAAAACATTTGTATACTAGCTGCGTCCCGCGGTTGCACCCACGATAAGTTCCGATTCCGTGGTAATATAGAGATTAAAAGTAGCCTATGTTACTTTTCGATAATATAGCTTTATATTGGTAAAAGGATTTTTGAAATGGTGCAGTAGTTTCGAAAACTATTCATAATATTATAAACTTCCATCGAATGTTCGGCACTCTGTTCGGCGTAATGGTCACAGCGATTACCCGTAACATTTCGTGGTAAGGCTCGGCGAAATGTTACAATGTTGTTAAATTAGGTTGTAACAAAACATCTTCTAGAATTCATGTTCGAGGTTCACTTCGAGTGGAGAGTTAAAATCAGCGAATGCTCGATGTTCGGCTCTGTGTTTAGCTCAAGTCTATACCCACCTTTAAGCGGGATTTACATTACGAAACTATAGCCATTTTTACAAAAAAAATGCGTAGACACAGCAGCGGTGCTATTCATCTATTTGATAAAAAGACTGCTGTGAGACTGCTTTTGTGAAATTGATTCTATAATGCATGACACTAGTTTCGTAATGTAAATTAGGCTTTAATGTTTATAAACTCTCGAATTCCCTCTACAAAAACTGCACCTGTCGCTACTGGTAGGTAGGTATGTACAGACATATACCCTATACCTACCTACATGAATATTTTCAAATTCAAACGATAATTATCGTCAAATCACACACAAAATCAATACTATTATCACTAGATAAACGTATTTCCGCAATCTATTTTTACGAATTCCATATTAATGTGTTATCCTAAAGTAGAAATCTCATCAATATTAGTCCATCTTATCGGAACACGTACGATTATGTTATCAGCAACACTTGTCCGTGTAATCGTTTCGCGTTGCACAGATTAACTGATAACGCGCTTTGATGTGAGCCGCCAAAGGCTTCCGCTCTCTTTAATAACGCCGAAACGCGTAAGATATCATTTAATTAAAGGTTTTTTGGTAGTTACGCTTCTTAGTATTTTTTTTCGTGTAGTAATTTGATTTGTAGTGTTGTTTTTGTTTTTCGTTATCTATTTGGCAGTAGATAGGTAAGTAAGGACGTCGATTAAATTAGGTAATAGGTGCCCTAAGTAGGAGCAGTGGTAATTCAATTTGCGCACGACACCATGACCAACGCTTTGCAAAGGAACAAGATTGTTACGTTATGCAATCTCGAACTATACCAAAATTTTACATTTGTAACGTAAATTATTATTACATTTTAGTTTTCGTTAAAATACATTTTTTCGGTCCTCACCTCTTTTTTTTAAGTACTTATAGATGAATGTTTGATCATTATCAGAGGTGTAAGATTTAGAATGGTTGCACAGAAAATGCTTGTTCACTCGTGGCTCCTGTCGAAGTTTTAAAAGCTAATGGTATTGTTATTTTGTTATTGTACGTAGTCTCATAATCATAATAGACCATTGTACCTACGTAATTTTATATTTTGTCTTGTGACGGTTTCCTTCCCTTCAGATCTATATAAAAAGTGTATTTTATTTTTTGTTATAGTAAAATAAATTGTTACGCAGTTGGCCGGGATTCAAAACCACAATCATATCGGAATGAAAGTCGAGGTATCTATCACTAGAGCAACACCGCTCTATTTTAATTAGGTACCTAGCTACTACATGAACATCGTGAGGAAACCGACATGTCCTCAGACACACCTGAAAGCATGGCAATCACCAATCCGTAGTAGATTCCCATGGGGTCTCACTGCCTAACTAAACGTCTCTAAGAGGAAGCCCTGGCTATACAATGCGACTATTAATTAGCGGGATATCTATGAAATAAGTTACCCTACATAGAACCTAGTTCATGCAAATGATGCGAGCTGTTGTTGTTGTGCTCTGTAGGTACACATGTATCCTTAGTTATAGTTACCTGATATAGAACCTAGTTGTTGTTGCTGAGTATCGTGTTGTTGATCTCCGTGTTGCTGCCGGTTGTTGTGCTCTGTAGGTACATATTTAGATGTAATCTTAGTTAGTTACCTGACATAGAACCTAGTTCGTGCGGATGATGCGAGCTGTTGTTGTTGCTGAGTGTCGTGTTGTTGTTGCTCTCCGTGTTGCTGCCGCTCGTGCTGCCGGTTGTTGCGCTCTGGAATTCAGGGGTAAGAACGGTTGCGTTGTTATCTCTGATAGCAGTTGTCAGGTTCAAGTTAAGGCAACTTGACAACTTTAACACTGGTATAGGTACGAAAAGAAGAAGAAAAAGGATGGTTGCATTATTCTTCTTTCGTCTTTAAGGATGCTCTCCTGGAGTTTTTTCGTCTTCCTTTAGGGTCGGTTTAGTCATTGGTGGGTACTACAAAGTTTTTGGGATCGGTCGGACCAATGTTTAAAACAGACTTTATAAAACACAATTCAAGTTTTAAAAGTTTTATACATTGGAACTGTACCTAGAGCGTACATTTAGGTAAATAAAATTATCTTTGATTAAGGGATGCTTCTGATTAGAACAGGCCGTATCCAGGTGTATACTTTTGTATGAAGACAGTGTGGACGCTGCGCGCAAGACATGTAAAACAAAAACTGTCTACATTCAAAAGCAGCCCGTTCCCGGCCTGGCCCGTTCACGTTCCGGTCTAATGAGAATCATTTCAAAGAGTGCATTGTATTAGTACCTTTTCTAAAACATCGTGGTCTTCTCTACAATATAAAGCACCGCCTTCTCTTAACGCGAATTCATCACCTGTAACAATTGAAATTTTTTTTTATTTGCGTAAGTTTGCGTACAGGAAGGAATTTTCGAACATCCCTTTTTTATTATCAATGAAAAAGTTAAGGGTCTTGTCACTAATATACTCGTCCACTGCATCCTGGCTTAGGCCTTGCGTCAATATATTAATTCAGTCATAAAATACTTTGTATATGTATATAGGAGATATCAGTCGTTAAATCAAGCTAAAGTCCTTAAGGCGATCGGAAAACTAAAAACGATAGTAGCCTTATAAACGTACGTAGCAATAATTTTATCATTAGTATATTGTTTTTGTATCTCAACTTTGAAAGTTCTTGTCACAGAAAGAGATAATGCATGTTCTCACTACTCCTTATTTCCCTTTTATTAAATAAGGCTATAGAAGTGCAACACTTCTTACTCGAATACGACCTAGTGAAATGTTGTTAACAAATCGTGTGAATTTCAAAATTTAATAGAAGAAAAATGTAATATCCTATACCTAACTAACCTGGTATAAGTTGTCGTGCGCACGCGCAGCACCTGAAACAGTCTATGTGGTATATCTTCGTTTTCGCGCGCATCACGAAGTCGTTTTTGCTGAACGACGCTCCGCACTTGTCGCATTTTGTACCGAATAACCTGTAGACAAAATAAATTATACATAAATAATACATCGTTTATTTGTATGTAAGTTTAGGCATGGTAAATAATAAAAAAAACACAGGTAAAGTGACTGGTTTTCGCAGGTTAAACGGAGGTTCTGTAAGTTAATGTTAGGTAGATGAATAGAGTTACCCAAGACATTAAAACTCTTGGCTTCAAAGACTGGAAGAGATATAGAGAAGAATAGATAAAGTCGATTGAAGGAGGCTCGGAGCAGACAGCCAGTTGATAAGATTTTTCACTTGAAATCAAATTATTTTATAAGTTCTTTTTTGTTCCGTAAAACTTAGCAGAAATATATAGGTTCATACATTTCGTAAACACCATATTTTCAGGCTGTCATGCCCAAGGTAGAGCATAATTCATTTCAACACTCAAATTCGTGTATAAAAGCCACCCCCTTGGGGGTCATCGACCGGTGAGGGAGGCGCCAGCCCCCGCAATATCGCTAAAAGCATCGCCTATACATACGTAGCAAGGTTGTAGGTATGGATAGGGTTAGGTATTACCTACTGAAGTAAGGATAAATAATTTTTCACCTCGAATAAGTATGAAAAGATTTTATTTTTCAGTGGGTAGGTTTTTGGTGTTATTTAGTCTGAGTTAGAAATGACTTTCATTAGAGCGGGAAGTGGACGGGCTGTATGAAGATGTTGTCCGTGCCCCGTCCGGACTGTTTGCATACAAAAATAACCCGTCTCTGCCCAGGCCCGTCTACGTCCTATTCTAATGGGAATCATTCCTAAATCTGATTAGTTGTCTAGCAGTGTCTCGCGGTTTTCACCTGCATAGTTCCCAAATACTCATACTCATTTATTTAGACCGTACGAACATCACAATGATATTACATTATATAAGAACACTTGGTCACGTCAACAATGAAAAAACAATAAACGTAACACATAACAGTTGCCACAAATAAATTAAAGGAGTCAATCAATATTCAAATTCATACCATTGCAGTAGCTGCTGTAAAGGGTAAATCCGACGGGAATATCAGGTTTGAAAGTAGACTTTTCAAGTTAATTCAGATCTCTAGCTATCTGCATACAAAGTTTCATAACAATCGGTTCAATAATTTATGCGTAACAAACATAGACGGTTACTTACCCACCTAAGTATCTACTTACATACAAACAAACAGCTTTAAAGTTTTAGTAAAATTATGATAATAGATTACTATTTTTAAGAAAGAGAACATCTCAGAACCATTTTATGACCACCACTGTGAAAGAAAAAATATTATGCTAATTAACCCCTAATACCAATTTTAATATAATAATTTTTAGCATTTATTTGATCTATAGAAATCTGAGTTTCTTTCAGAAAAACTACCAATCTCTACTCTACGTATTATTATGGTACAGACGCAGAATGTCACTTTTGCAAAACGTCACGTCACGTATATATCTCTACAGTATATTCTATGTAAATTATTTAAGTTTAAAATTAATGAGTTTTTTTTTAAATAATTAAAATAAAGTTAATGAGTTAATTATTAGAACCTACACAGAAAATAAATATGTTTTATCAATATTTAGAAAGTTGTACACTTAAATCACAGTCATACAGACCACAACAACTCGTCAAGACTTTGCTCAAACAGTCTGTTTTGTCTATAGATACAACTAGGTGTCCATAAATAGCTTGTATTTAGTAATATAACTCCCCACACCGGTGTCGAGTTGCGCTAATTGCCTGCAGCACCGAGATGCCTGGGTAAACACACTGTCAAGTTTCTACACCTTTACCGGTGTGTTAGTTAGAAAATAAAGCTACAGACAAACGAAAAACTATTATACTAAGATTTAAGGAGCCTATATAGGTTTAAAGTCACAATGTCAAAGTGGTAAAATTTACTTAGGAGATAAAGCAACGGACAGACAAAAAACTATACACCTTAGTATTAAGTATTTTTGGCTGAAAGGTCCAAATGTCCAAGTGGTGAAATGTCTAGAATTTCGATTTCCATGTTGGAATTGTCTAAACTAAAATGTTTTACATTATAAATTCAGCCTCTGAAGACTATGGATCGGATCTTGTTCCACTGCTGAATTGTACATTTTATCATTACAATTGGAAACAATACACTCAAAAGAATTTATAACTTGTAGGCAATTCAGGTAATCAAAAATTTAAGTACTTAAAAATGTATTTGTACCCTTTTAATTATCTTACTATTTACGAAATTAAAGATTGACTACAATTTAAGAAAATAATGTTGTATTGATATTTTGGATAAAATTATTCCGCATGTAATGCTTTCAGTACTTAGTATTTTCTCTCTTCTCATTATGAGACGTCCCATATCCACGCATGAATTTGACAGATCCGCGACAGAAATAGCTCCAATCCATCCGAAGGAAACTGAAGCTCAGGCAAAATGTTTACGTTCCAATTGACGCAATTATAATTAGAATATTCTGTTTATTTTTTCTAATTTGTACATCGGATATTGTGTTGTGTTTCTTCCTTAAAATGGTTTATGCATTTATAATGATAATAATATGGGAGGAAATGTGTAGTTTATTGGTTTTAAAGTGTTAATTTAGTGGATCGATTTGATTTGTTTGAGGAGGATGTCCGGAGAGTTCAAATAGTTTGATTTTATTGTTAAACCAACGTCCAGAACATATTGTATTCTGAAACTAAATCGTCTTATCATAGCTTCAGCGTCATAAGTTTTTTACAAAACGGTATGTTTTTTGGAAATATAGCAATTTTATTTTAGTAATTTCTTGCAAAATTGCCAACAATTCCTTAATCGTTTTCACCGTCGTGTAAATAACGTAACGTTTGTTTTCTGGTAGGTACCCGTATTACAGACCTAGTTTGTTTAATTTAGGGCTACACAGAGCTGAGCGCGCAATTCAAAAAAACAGCTAAGATTCCAAAAATGCCCCGTGACATGACTGTCAAAGGCAATACAAACAAATTCAAAACCCCTCAATGTTATTTCAAATAATAATATAAAGAGTAATCGAAGACCGCAGAAGACTGGCTTATCCGGCCGGTGTAAATGGGAGCAAACATCGGATCGTATCATATAACCAAGCCGCCCGCCGCGCTGTCAAACTGACGTTTGTTTTGGCGCCAAAATACATAATGCTCAGTCAAACCGAGTTTGTTTTCTCTTCGGTACATCACAGTGTAGAGTGACAAAACATCGCGCATTTTCTAACCTAAGTAGGGTTGTCGACACTTTATGCCTATAATATAGTACATACATATTTGTTGAAATTACTTAAACTCATTTTTTGGTTCGCGTTGTGTTTATTATATTTAGCAATTTTCCAATCTCGACATTTTAAGACCTTTACAGATCGCTTCTTCATGGTACGGGTACAGAGATGATACGCGATACGATAATGAAAAAGGAGTGTAATTTCAATTCAACGTCGCGAAAACAGAAGTAAAATCTGTAGTATTTGATGCTGTAAAATAAAGAAGTTGTATGCATCTAAATATTTTTGTAATTAAACTAAGAATTGAAACAATTACCTATTTTCAAAATGAAGTTATTTTTTTTCAAATAATCTTATAGTTTGTCAATTCAGATCAGATTATTTAAAATCAGTATGCCAAATTTTGTTATTTTTGCAGAAAAAAAAACTGATTTTAAGAAGGTATATTCTACGATGAGCAACATACACACTACATATAGAAAATACTATATTTGGTACGGATGGCAACCCTAATCCTAAGAATCATGCTATTATAACCTCTGTATCAGAGGCAATAGAGTTTAAAAAATCGATAGTTGTATACCAGTTTGCTTTCCTGTAATTCTATATTTTGGTGGATAGAAATGAAAGGGTGGAAAGATAAACAATTGTCGTTATTTTAGTGAATTCGTTTGTTGTGTACGTACGTACTAGTGGCGCCGCCGCCGCCCGCCGGAGCCGCCGGAAAACTTTGATTGACGGTTGATTATGAATTATTCTTTTTGTTTAAACGTTGTTTAAAGATGGATTTAGGATCGAGGATGTAAGCAAAGAGGTCAAATAGCTTGTGAGTTTAGATTTAGTGTTGGTGAAAGTAGACAGTTTTTCTGAATTGTTTGGAAATTTCGCAGATTTTTGATAAATGGGCCTTTTGATACTTGGACATTTTGACCTTTCTATTCAACCCGACACCCGTATTTTACGACAAACGGATCTGCAGGATTATTAAAATTTGTTTTAATTTTCGGACGGATGCTGATGTCTATTATAATGATTAATGTAATGACAGTTTATTTTCTGGGTGAATAATTTTTCTTCGTTCGTTGTATCGTAGAATTATTAAAGTAAACCTGTTTAGAGCGTTTTTTTAATCTAGTTTCGATTTACTATCCTGCTTATGTAACCGTGTATGTAGTCATATAATGAGGGTAGTCTCATTCTTCCCCCGTTATATCTTCATCTCTTACCGTGGGTGTCATCAAAGGCAGGGGGGAGATTAGCGTACCTGGAGTTCTCTCCGCGCGGTGGCGGGAAAACTGTTTGCTTCCAAGGAGAGTAAGGTAGTAGGCAGGCGGACGGCCATATAAACATTGCCTTATTTGCAGTAGGTATGTATGATGCATCCCTCTCATAGAGGGATGCATCATACTCATAGCGGAAACATACTCGGATGAGGAGGTTCCTGAACGTAGAGACGTACCTAGTATAATCCCTTTTACAATAAGTCTTCCCGTCTCTAACGAAGCAGGTGCAGGACTCGTCGAGGTACTGCCTGCACTCCTGACACTTGAGACAGGCCGCGTGCCACTCCAGGTCGGGCGCTACCCTGAGGATGTACTGGTCGTGGATCTGACCGCCGCAGCCCACGCAGAGGGATAGCCGGAGCTTTTCTGTGGGGGAAGAAAATGTTGCGTTAGTTTTCAACCTATTTTAATATAACACTTCTTTAGCAACTCGTTTTAAAAGAGGAGATTCTTGATTTATTACTTTCTACTATGTGACGCTTTTTCAGTTACTTTGAGAAGGTTTAAAGTCTATTTTTTTGTTTTGAGCGTGTTATTATCATCCTACTATCATTAAAAAGGTGTGTGTGCACTTGTGTCTCAGTCTAACCGGAAACAGGAGGTCTGAAAACCTCGATTAATACTAAAATAATAAAAAATAGGTACTTTAAAAAAAAACAAAAAAAATGAATTTTTCGAATCAGTTTTTAGCTTTATATAATTTTGCATTGTTATGAGCTAAATTTTAGACCGCTAAAGGGCGCTACGCAAACATGATTTTATTAAACTACAATGTTGATTTTGAAACTGTTTGTAAGTTACTTATCATCTGCGTTTCTGACTTCAGTTACCTATCCTAGTCATAGCAATTCATTCCATACACACAAACAAACAAAAAACGCATCAAAAACTTTCGCATTTGTATATTAGTAGATAATTCTGTGGTTATTGTCGGTGGGATCAATAATCGGGCGTGGCCGGCCGAGGCCACACCTATCTGCGGCGGTCTCTCTCTAGCCGAACTGTCTCCTTTCCCCGTGTGGAAATGTCAAATGTTGTAGTGGAATATTTTGTGTTTTGCTGAATGGAACACTTTGTTTTGTTAGCAGTGAATAGTGGGTGACATTAGTAATTGTTACCAAATGTTGAAATTAAAGTACCTACCTAACTATTGATTTCAACCTAACGAATAGACGTAACATTATCGTCAGCGCTGCAGCAGATTTTTATATTTTTTTTCCCTTATAAGGAACATGTAAAATGTTTGAGACATAACCTCTATAAACGCGAAAGTTTGTATGTAAGTGACTTTGTTACTCTTTCACGCAAAAACTACTAAACCGATTGCGATGAAACTTGAAATATAGGTAGCTGGATACCGAGAATAACACATAGGCTACTTTTTATCCCGATATTCCTGCGGGAATTGGACTTACGCGAGTGAAACCGTTCGGCGAAGTATCTTATTATCTAACTCGCTTACTTGTTTACAAACGATTATTAACTGGTGAATAAACGATGTATCGTTTATCTTTTACTGCGACATGAACAAATATTATATAACATACTAATCATGATATTCATCGTTTATAAAAGGTATATGTGTTTAATTCACTGCCTCTGCCTATAGACCGACTTTAAAGTAATAGGTTAAAACTATAAATGGTATTTGGGTTTAAAACATTTTTAAGGTCATGAAATCCTTTTTATTTCAAAAAATCACTACCAAAAACAATTCCAGATTTCTACTTTTGAATGCGTAATAATAACACGTTCTTTATTTATTTGTGATTGAGTTTAAAAATAACAAAGACGATAAAAGTTCTGTTTCCGTGTCGTTTCAAAGTTACCTTCAATTTAAAATTACCTAATTTAATTATACAAAGGTATAATTAATTTAATATCTACTGCACAATGCACATTTCACAAAGGTAGGTAACTGAACCTGAATGCATTTTGAAAAACTTTAAACATATAAAATTAATGACTACCCATTTAATTATAAAATCAGTATCTCCGTAACCATCCATTATAATAAAACTCACTGCAGATTACTGAAAGTAATAAAACATACTAACGAATAATTAATTAATTTGTATTAAAGAAAGTAGGTAGGTATGTTTACCTGTGATTATTTATTAATTAATCTTCTTTATTGTTTTATGAAAGCTGTATAATTTTGCTCGTAGACGTCCACGTGACTGGCTTCAATCGTAACCAACCAAACATCCAAGTGTCAGACTAAAAAAATTCTTAAAGGCACCGCGCGCCGAACAACATAGTGAAGACAATTTAAGTAATACTAAATGCATGTTGAGTACGTAATAGGTACGCTTAGTAAACAACCAGCTTACCTACGACACAAGTAGGTACGTCTCTATGCTATTATTAAATTTGTATTTATACAATTTGGTAATATTATAGAGCTACGTTGTAGTTGTATAAAAACAAATACTCTTAAACATTTTAAACTCACACGATTTGAACTCATAATTATTTATTATTTATTTTATTTGTCCCCTCGCGACCAAGATCATTGTAACATGATCGAAACGTCGAGGTAAGATAATTTAAAATAATTATATGCGAATAAGACCCGGGAAAAATAATTATGAAATACTCTTAATACCATACAGAGAGAGTCATATGAGACGTATGCCACGAGTAACGGCCTACTGAGCGCTGAAACGTGTTACTCATGCATTTAGTATCACTGAACTGTGCTTCACTTTGTGCTTTGGCGCACTCTGTCCGGAAATTATTACTATTGTTTAATTTGCTACTAATTTAATAAGACGCAGTAGGTATAAATCCTCGTCTCTATCCGCTGAATTGCATTCAAATTGACACAAAATTAAATATCCGTATCATTATCCAAAACAAAACACGTTTGTTGAATGCGATCCCAACTTTAATGTTAATTTTATTCTGTTTTAAACAGACTTCAAAAAAAGGAGGAGGTTCTTTATTCGTCGCGTACGTACCTACATTTTTTAAAGGGAGGTTCACCGATTACGTACTCGAAGATGGCTTGACTGATTGAGATGGTTGTTATTTAATATAGAAAGGTGGGATGGTTCCGAAATGGTCCCATAAAAATTTGGTGAGGATTTGATAAGTACATATCTTCGGAATGATGAACAGGATAGCATCCCAGAATACAGTAAAATACTCATTTTTAGACTTCTATCAAAAATAATCGGCCTTAAAAGAAACCTACCCGTTTGTTGTACCTACTCTTTTATGCACTATCATTTATTGTAGTATAATCAAATTCAAATTTTGTTTGTAAGTGATTTAATTTTAAAATTTAATTTATAAAAACAATGACCTGCTTCATCTGAAACACAGGTTTCACCTAGTTCAGGTATATGTATTATTTATAGTCTTCCCAGTAATGTTTCCTATAGTCTATTATGTAACAAAAGTTTATTGAATAAACATTTATTATTATTTATTTATTTAACTAGGTACAGAATAATAGAGCACTAGAAACCACCTGCTTAGCAAACTCCTCAATAAATAAAATAACAGTTTTGTTCATTTTTGATGGTAGTCGAAAGTAGGTAATAGTACGTAGGTACACTAAAAGATTGAAATAAAAAACTACAAAATTTAAAAACCAACTTAAAAAAAAAGAACAAAAATAACCTCAACTTACTGGCCACACACTGATTTGTTTCGTCATCTGAAGTCGAGCAGTTTTGGCTGGGTCCAAACAGATAAGTCGGCGGCATTGTAAGTAGAAATTATATCTGTTCTTTATTTATAAGTCGATAATTAAATTTGTAAAATACTTTTATTTATAATTGATAGCTGCGCCCCGCGGTTTCACCCGCGTAAGTCCCGTTCTCGCGGGAATATCGGGATAAAACGTAGCCTATGTGTTAATCCAGGTCCCCAGCTACCTATATTCCAAGTTTCATCGCAATCGGTTCAGTAGTTTTTGTGTGAAAGAGTAACAACCTCACATACATACATACAAACTTTCGCGTTTATAATATTAGTAAGATATTACTTACACCGACAAAAGAAATACGTAATTTATGAAAATTTCAACTGTTTAACTTCCATGGTTCATATTATGTGTGTATGTGAGTCTGGTATCCGACTGACGGACAATGGAGTCTTAGTCCCGTTTCCACTGTTTGGGTACGGAACCCTATTACCTCAAATTCACTGTACCTAATCGTGTTAATAAAAACAACTAATTGAAGTTTATTAGCGCATTGTTCATAGTTATTACTTAGTACATAATTACTTACTAATTAACACTTTATTATGAAGTTTTACATTTACATTTGAAGTAGGTAAACGGTCGTACTCAATAACGTTCAAGTTTAGTAGAACTGCTTTGTCTTATACGCTTTTTCTTTTCGTATCAGTCTCCCATAGTGTTAGATTTAGCAGCTGTGGTATCATCTAATTAGCATCCACCGCTACTAGTTGCTACTGTCAAAAAACATATTTCGTATTCTACATTGCTGCTATGAAGTAATCACCGGTAACAACCACGTTACCTCACAGCAGCAATGTACTACAAGTTAGCAACTACTAGCGGTGGATGCTAATTAGATGATACCACAGCTGGACGCCCTAAGGCTTCTAAATGTTATAACTCCAAAGTCATAAATATATGTTTATGTCATATCACCTTGAACTGACATTACCAATTGACCATGCTTCTATAGAATGGTCTCATTACACACTTTCTCGGTAACCCATCCAAGGTATGACCGCGCGAGACGTTGCTTAACTTTAACCAACTCTATTGACTGTGGACTGGTCCGTTTTCCCATACAACTTTGTATACAAATTGTAAACTGCAGTAAAGATTTTATTGATTAATAATTTAATTAACGACTCCATTAATTGATCATTAAATTTATTTGTGGGCTTAGAGGTAATAAACTTCTTACCATGTACTACCTATAGATTATAGATAGGCATAATCAGTGATGTATCGTATAAAACAAGTAGTTTTAGATATGCCTTCTTTGATTTTTCATAGCTACAAATAGTGAGAGTAAATTATCTTGTGTTAAAGGAAAAGCAAGACGACATCATCATCATTTAAGCCCTTATCCGTCCACTGAACGTAACCTTCCTTTTTCCATACGACGCCACAAATATTGATTGCGTGTTACCTCCATCCGACTCCCTGCGACCGCTACAATGTCATCGGTCCACCGAGTGGGTGGTCGCCACAACACTCCGTTTCGCATTAGGTACATCGTGGTCGAAGGACTTTTACTCCTCAGCGGTTAACAGTCCTTCGAGCTATATGGCCTGACCATTGCCACTTAAGTCAAGCGAGATGAACTTATATCATTTTGAGTTTTGAGTAAAAGCGAAAAAGATTTTGATCTTGGGACGATGACTCCTTTAGGGTAAGTCGATAGATCTTTTCTTACACTAGCTAGACAGAAATTTGTTGACATATAATTATTTGCATTGTAAATTTACTTTTTAATGAATCGAAATTAATTTTAAGTATTAACATATTTTTAAATATTGTTGTTGGGTTATAATTGCTTGAATACAGAATTATTTTATTTATTATTCGTACTAACTCTGGAGGTGACTGGCACGTTAAGCAGCCAGTACTTGTTGTTATCCTTAATAAATCGTTAGGTCAATTTAGAGGTCTTAGTGCCACCAGACGCAGCATACGAAATAAGAAGATAGTTAATAACCATGACGGCGCCATAATCCTGACAAAACGTCGGTCGTCCGCTAACTGCTCACAAACAAACCAATCCGAGCAACATACAGCATACGTATCGACTGTTTACTTATCATATTAGTTCAAAGGCTCTTTATCTCGCCGCGGTAGAACCTGCTAAATTCACCCGATCCTTTTCAAATAAAGGGCTAAGCAAACACTAACTCATTAAGGTCCGTTCTCCTCTGTAGCATTTCAACTTTTTCAGTCTAAATCGTTGGTGGTTTCTCAGTAAAGTGCATCCGATTCTGACCTGTAACGTAAGGTAATATTTGTTCGGTGGTTAGCCCGTATTTCTTTGAGTTGCAGCGATAATTTTACAGTTTTGTTGCTTGTAAAAATTTTCTTTGAATTTTTTTGTTGGAAAACCTTTTAGGTGATAATTGGGGGGTTTTAAAGGATTTGTCGTTTTAGGCTCCTGTTTTGCGGCGACTAAGATAAAATGATATTGTTTGTTAATAAAAAAAGTACTTAGTATTTTCTTTTATAAACAAGCAATAAACAATGGCACAATGTCCTGCGATCTTGTGTCGTCGAGTGGATCAAGTAACGCTTAGCAGGGTTATACCTTGGATAGGTGTAATTTTACTTCTAAATAAATGCGACAATATGAATCACACGACAACTGCAAAAAAAACTGAGTTTTTTTGTCGCGTTCTTAAAACCAAGTAGAGTATGTGAGACGCTACCTACACCTAAACACCTGTAGTAATATCATGCTTTTTGCAAATAAATCTTCGATAATGTGTGGTAAATACAATAAGTATCTCCAGCTCAGATTGGTTCTGAAGCACAAAGAAATCCGAATGAAGCTCAGAAGGCAGGTTAGCAGTTGGTCCCGGTTGTTTTCTCTGATAGCGCTCGATTAGGTCAAGTTAGAGGGTCTAGGGCGACCAATGTGAGCCATGGTTTACGAAAAGAAGATGAATTGTTTCGAGTTAACGATTTAGGTAAGCTATCTATACGATATAGAATCCAGAGAGGTCAAAAGCTCACCTAAATTGTACCAAAAAACAACCTCAAAAACCCAGAAATCGATTTTAATTCGTTTAAAAAATCATAAACAACACCTCTTAGCATAAAGACTGGGACTGATTATTCCAATGACCCGGAAGTGGTCACTTATTATAGACATTTAACGACACACAACACTCACATACGTCGGATAGTGTGTGTGTGTGTGTGTGTGTGTGTATGGGTGGGGTAGATACGGTAACGCGCGCGTGTGATAGAATTTATTGTGTCAATAATGAACGGACTCTGCTGCAGGATGCGCCTGCGCTGACCGTACGTAGGGTTGACACCTAATGTAGGTACTGGGATCGTTGGGTTAGGTAATAAAAA
The DNA here is from genome assembly GCA_949358125.1 of Idaea dimidiata. Classification (NCBI taxonomy): domain Eukaryota; kingdom Metazoa; phylum Arthropoda; class Insecta; order Lepidoptera; family Geometridae; genus Idaea; species Idaea dimidiata. The sequence continues at coordinate 24,033,150 of OX442334.1, read as the reverse complement.
TAATTTAGATATAATAAAATGAGGAACATCTACTTAGATTTTTTTACTTAAATTGGAATCGACAGTAAAATTAAACTTCTTTGTTCCGGTTTTAATCAAATTGCTTTTAATATTATTAGAACGTAGAACATTTATTAATGTTCTACGTTTCGAGATAATTACAGATCTCTTTTTCAGGAAAACGGAAATATAAGTTTTATTACAAGAAAGTACCTACTTAAATAATTATCTGCCGTGTGCAATATAATTATAATGTTAAGCTATAAAAAACCGTCTTAAAAAAAGAAACAAAAAATAAGAGTCGGGCAGCCAAACTAAGTACAATATGGAACCAACCAGTAAAACTGCCCGACTTCAGATGATAAAACAGATTAATTAGTCGGTGTCACTGTACCTATGTAGAGGTTATTTTGGTCTTTTTTATCATTTTTTTTATTTTGATTTATTGTTTATTTTTTGTAGTCGGTTTTTTAATTTTTAAATTAGTTTTTTATTTTACCTTTTTTAGTATACCTACCTACCTAAAAATCAACAATATTGTTACCGTAATTTTAATTATTGAGGAGTTTGCTAATGAAAAGGTGGTTTCAGGTGCCTAATCAATCTGTACTTAGTTCTTTAGGGGTCTATTATTTTTGGTAGAAGTCCAAAAATGAGTAATTTATTGAATTCTGGGATGCTATCCTGTCCATCATTCCGAAGATACTCATCAGATCCTTACCAAACTTTTATGGGACCATCTCGGAGCTTCCACCTTTCCATTAAAAAAAGAACTATATCAATCGGTCAAGCCATCTTCGTATAATCGATGAACAATTGAATTGAATACAGCGTTTTAAGGAGCATTCCCGGTCCTCACTTCGAAGATCCTCATCAAATTTTTATGGAACCATCTCAAAGCTCCCACCTTTCTATTAAAAAAATAATTATTTCAATCGGTCAAGACATCTTCGAGTAATCGATAAACAATTGGATTGATTAATGCGTTTTGATTAGCATTTCCGTTCATCACTCCGAAGACCCTCATCAGATCTACTTCAAATTTTTATGGGACCATCTTGGAGCTCCCATCTTTCTATTAGAAAAAGAATCATCTTAATCGGTCATGCCGTCTTCGAGTAATCGGTGAACATACAAAAAAAAATTATACATACAGACGAATTGATAACCTCCTCCTTTTTTTGAAGTCGGTTAAAAATATACAACATGGTTTAAAATTACTTTATTAACCTATTTTATTTTTATTTAGCTGTAAGTAATTAAAATTATTAATATGAAAATGAGTTCCTAGTACCTAAAAAAAAACTGGTTGCATTGCCCTTTACCAGTATGAATTAAAGTTCATGTTTCGGTTGGATACGTGTTGCTTTTTTACATTAGACATTTTTCAACGTCCGATATTTCGAGTTCTTTCCTGACTGCCCCGTCACGACAAATGAGTTTAATTTATCGAGATTTTATCAAAAAAATTCCATAAGCTTGATTTTGAAATTAAACTACTCGGTTATTTTAAAGAAAATAAATCGTACTTTTAATGAAAAAATAAATATTTGAAAAAGTGGTTCAAATTTCAATTAGGTATCAAGAATCCACGACGAAGCACCAGAAATGAAGTTCTTAAATCAAGCCTTTAAAAAAAGAATGTAGGGAACTGTAGCAGCCCTAGACGCAGCCTCTCACACGCGAGGCGCGCGGCGCGCGGTGCGGCCGCACAAAGACCGCCTCAAAGACGCCGCGGACACGGCGCGCCTTATCGGGGAGGTAGCACTAAATATACCGGCGATCGGCGCGCGGCACGGCGCGGGCGATCTAACGTGGGTATGTGGGCTCGGGGTCCTTAATTACTGTAGGTATGTCGCGCGCTCTAGGCTTCACTTTGTTACATACTATTTAGATATTTAAAATGGGTTAATTATCATATTTTATAATAGCTTTTCGAGGAGGTACACCTCGGAGTTTACACTTCGAGGTTTTTTGAGCTGTTTAGTGAACTTTGCTTTTTTAGGGAGCAGTCAAAGGATTGTTCAATTGCTTATATTATGATTCATGAGCTTAAATTAAAAAAAGAATCATCTGAATGCGCCAAAGTCATCTTCGAGTAATCGGTAAACATAAAAAGCGACGAATTGAGAACCTCCTCCTTCGGTTTTTGAGAAGTCGACTAAAAAGAAAACAAATTATAACTTAAATTTACTAAAAGCAATCGTGTAAAGGCGAAAAACTTAACTTAAAAGAACGTCTCCGTCGAAACACAAAACAAGTGAAAGTGTTAAGAAATTCATCGAAAGTTGGTATAATTATCATCATTTTTAGTAACAATCAACATCAATAAAATTACGTGAATACCAACCTTGTAGGTGCATACTATAACTACCTATTGTATATATTTATCAATAACAGTCAGTTAAGGCCCTTATATACTCGCTGAACTGAAAATCTAGTCGGATTTCATCGAAAATTGTTGATTATTTTCTAACGCAATTTTTCGAATATTTTCGTTTTAGTGTTTGTAAATGACATTGTTTTTTTACATTTTGATGTAGTTTCAAGACAAGGAACTTCTTATTGTTTCGTATTTACTTTGTAAGAATTATTTTTCACTAGCCCCGAAATTATATATGAAAAATAAAGTTTATATCGTTTCACAATCTTATTCCTTGAAACTTTTTTAAACTCATATAAATCTAAAAGATATCATGAAATGCTACATTAAATAACAATAAGGCCTTCCAAAAAACACTTTTATTTAAATTTAGAATCCTATGTCAGAGTAACTGGTACCACCACTTGATCCTCCTTATCACTAATGAGTCACCAATACAGATCCATCGGAAGATCTCAGTAGGTAGGTACCGTGAGAACCAATGATGAGAACTATAAAATATGAACTACAATGGTGATGTGATGTATGACATGTCTCAGGTAACTAGTTTAATTCGCCATTTAGCTTACTGGCTAGGCCGAATCACTACCATCAATCATCATCAACAGCTTGTTTCTACACACTGCTGGGCGTAAGACTTTTCCCGTCTTTGTTATATTTTACGGTCCTGTGACCTTGACGTAGGTTTTACTTATAAATTTAAGACTGTTTTTTTTTTTACAAAAAAAGTCACCAAAGTCACCAGTTCTCAAAATTAGTAGACTTAAGTGGTAGGCCATATAGCTCGTTAGAAAGATAATGTCCATCGAGCTATATGGCCTGAACATTGGGTAGTAAAAGTCCTTGAGTGACGACCATGATGTAATGCAATACGGAGTATTGGAATACCTCCTACTTAGTGGAGCGACGACATTGTAGCGGTCGCGGGGAGTCGTTAGATGGAGGTATCTCGCGATCGCTGTTTGTGGCGTCGTATGGCCTATGTTCAGCAGTGGACGGATAAGGGCTGAGATGATGATGATCATGATTAGTATCCTCAATGATATCCAGCCTCATGGAACCAGTCAGTCAGATCACGAATATCACTTTGGAAGTTTATTCGGTCTTAAATTGAAAATAAGACCGGGTCGAGTGTGGCACTAGGCCGTTAAGTAAACGGCTGATTCGACCAGTTGCCTGCGACATCCATACGTACATACTTCACAAAGTGAGCCGACGGTAATCTATACCTAGTTATCTGTGAACCGCAGCCGTAGAGTATTGATCTGTGGTGCTACTGTTTTGAGGCAATAGAAGTAGCGAGTAAAACACATCGCTATTGTATGTTAGCCAGATAATATGACGTGGTGGTTGAATACTTTTGCAGAACCAGTCATCTATAGAATTGTACATTCTAAGAATTGGTTAATTATAGACTGTAGTCATTTCGAGAATTAGTCATTCTTAGACTAAACGGTCTGATGCACAAAATATAAATACAATATTTACCGGGTTTTGCTCGCGTTTCACTTTTAAGCCCGGTAAATATTGTGATTTATTATGCAAAACTCGCGAAAATCTAAGACAAAATTAAACATAAAAACAAAAGACGATCGAAACGGAAACCAAAGAAGCTCGAAATGGAAACAAAAAAAAGATTTTAAGACCCCATGGCAGAAGTGAAAACTTCATTGGCAAAGCTGACTGTATCTTTCTGACTCGGGTAAACTCGGCACTCGGTCCCAAGTTCACTCGATCGAGCCTTTTACCTCAAAGCGTGATCGTTGATCAGCCCAACTTACTACCTACGAAAAAAACCGTGTGTTGTGCGCCAAAGGAAGTATTTACTTTAAAGACATCGAAACGAATACAAAAGAAAATAAAAGAAACAAAAGACGTCCAAAGTATCCATACCTAAATGTTAATAAATCTAAAAGTTGGAAATTCAAAAAAAAACTTTAACCCCGTTGATGTCTTTTGTATGAAAAAAAAAAAACATGTAGCTTTATTATACCTAACATTCTCTAAATTACTAATATTTATGGTTTTCTACCACAAGCCCAGTGACACCAGTAGGTACGATACCACAGATTCCTTTTTGAAACCGCACAAAAAAGTCCACAGCTAATTTAAAAAAAAAACAGAGCAGATTCTAAATTAAAAATTTGTTTAACAATTTTTGGTTCTAGGAGCTGTTCAATTGTTTAAGTAGCCCTCAGATTTTATTTAGAGTTTCAGTAAGTATGTTAAAGTGCCTCACAGAAATATGTGATCTTCAAAAATCTTGCCTCGACTCTCATGGCCGAACACTAATAAAAATGGAGATAATAATCCGAATCACTCGATGTGACGTCTATATTCACATATCGGACACCATCTCCGCACGGGAATCGATTATAGATTACAGAGTCTATGGGATTTATAATATTAAACGATTGAGACGATTAGTTCTAATGAGCATCTTTTGGAAGATTATAAGTAGACGAAAATGTTTACTTTCACTTACTTCATTTATTAAAAACACAAATATTTGTCTTGTTCGGCTTGTACAAAACTAAGCATATAGAATAGGGAAACACCATCTATGATACTGAAATTTAAATTAATTTATTTGAAAATACATGTCTTTACGTCTTTCCTTTTGATACAAAGTGCGCCAAGCCAGTTACTTATATCTCAACTGAGCGATGTTTTAGGTTGCATCCCTCTCGGGAACCTAGGGCCCACATAAACCTCAAATTATTTGGGTATCGCAGTAGGTAAGTCTTCATTGTTAACCTCACCTACTGCAAATAGATTTGGCAATGCTTTAACAACCGGCCACCTGCTTGATACCAACACTCCTTGAGACCAAAGTACCAGGCTACCATAATACAGTAGAAGGTAAGTACCTAACTAAGTCGCATCACAACAAAACATCTCCAGTAGCTAATCCTCGATACTCCTTTTTTACAGTACGAGTACAAAAACCGATTCCCACATCAAAAATATCAAGTGACATTCTGTGACAGTAATTAGGACGGTGGCACACTGGGACTGGATTTTTTAAATTGTTAATCATTAGAATTACATATAGTATCAAGCCTACTCCACCTAACAACGTCCCGGGCAATAAAATAGCTTGAATTAAAAAGTGGCTTGCGTCGTATAAACCATCTAAAATTTAGATGAAAAGGCCAATTATTTTTAAAACAAAGTCGCTTGCCACTGTCTGTCAGTTTGAATGTATGTATAGATCTTTAAAACTACGCAACGGATTTTGATGCGGTTTTTTTAGTAGATAGTGATTTAATAGGAAAGTATGTTACATGAAAGTATGTATAACACATCCTGATATTTCCGGGGGATGGGGACTTATCGGCGGGGCACAGCTAATAGTGTCATAAAATCAAGTTACAATAATTTACGGTCAGTGATAACAATGGTTTACTTTTGTATATTACGTCATCATCAATTCATCTCAGCTCAGACGACTCCACCAACAGCTGGCCCAACCACCTCCATCCAAACAATGTCGTCGCTCCACCAGTATGTGGTCGCCACAACATTACGTACTTTTACACCCCAATGGCTATCAGTCCATCGAGCTATATGGATTGTATGAATTCTCATTTACTAAACTATAGGGGAAATGACTTAGTTATGTTCCGTGAATGGAACCTGTTTATTAAAATACCTAATAAACATTTAATTATAATGATGTATGAAATGGTAAAACAAATATTATGTATTTTTTGTTTTAATATTTAATTTTGGTGTTTATGACATGAAATAAAATTCATATCATGTCAATATATTATAACAGGTGATTTGAGTGAATTGTGCTTAATAAAAAATAATTATTTGTATTTGCAATTAAAAGTTTGCGTACACAGAAACGATGAATATTAGTTGAAACGAAATTCCCACGGATCAGAACGCGGGATTACGCGGGAGAAACCGTGAGCAGCTATATCTGGACAAATATACTCACGGTGTAGAAGCAGAGCAAACACACGTTGCTAATTACAAACTAGAACTCTGAAGAATTTGGATCTAGACGCTTATGCAAGCTATCAAGGAAAACATGGCTATTTGTATAAATATACATAGATCAGCGGTTAAATATCTGGGCACAGATTTGTAAAAACCTAATTTATTTTTTTGCCAAACTTTACTAATTTATATACAAAAGCAGCCAAACAAATTGTCGCAAGACGCAGGTTTTTTTTAAAACTAGCAGTGTCCTGCGATTTACTCGCGTAAGTCCCGATCCCGCGAGATTTCAAAAAGCCCTTTCTTAGCAGTTGCCTATACACATGAAAAATAAAACTCTTAAAATTTTATTCAATTAATCAATCAGTAAATCAATCGGAACTTTGAGTTTTATATTATACAGTAAGATTGATTTAAAATTTTCATGTTTTATATATAGACAGTAGCTAAGTATATATACCCTAGCATAGTATTTTCAAAATACGTATCTCAAAACTTTTCGGAACGTTACGAAACATTTTGAAACTTCTGTAAAGTTTTCTAACAGGTTGGGTTGGTTGTCTTCGTTTTTTAAATAAATAAACCCAACATAAGCGAACGCGCGCGCTCTATGTCATCGTATACCAGAGTTCTCTCTATCACTTATCCAAAGTCTATGCATCTAGATTAATATTTGATATTTAACTCGCCGGGTGTTCGTATTTGAATAAAATAATTGATAGGAAATATTTGCTTAGCATTCGAATCACCGTAATATTTGTTTTATTCATGTGCTCTCTACGTTTTAGGTCAGTTTTTGTCTCGACGAATAATTTTAACTTCTACTATGTTTAATTAATTAAATGTTGATTTAATAAATGTGAATAATTGACTCAAATATTGGAATTAGTAGGTGTAGAATATATTAGATTCTTAAACATACAATTTGTTTTTTCGATTTAAAAAAATTACCCATCAGAGACTCTGGCTGGCGTTTAGGTGTTTCCATCCACCTTAGCGCTGCCATACATTTACATACATCATACAGTAACGCCATCGTATAGAGCGACAGCAACAATAAATGGATCAGACGCAAAAGGTCAAACACGCAAAATGTCAAGAAATGTTAGTTTTCGTAGTCACAAAGGCGGTTTGAGGGCAGATTTGTATATAAGCTCTTAATTCAAAAGAAATTTTGACTATTGATTATTATTTATTACTGAAAGTACCCGTCCCGTTTTGAACCCGCTTGTAAACCGCAATTGTCAGTGCATAACCTACAATGTACCTATAGCAAGTACCCAGTGTGCCTCTCCCCTTAATACCAGCTGATCTGTCGAGCCTAACTAAGCTGACGCATGAGGCGCGGCGAGGTTATTGAATACCTGTTGTATGTGAGAACAGGCTTGTTCTTTTGTCAAGTAGGTCTTAAAAGTATACGTAGTTTAGTAGGTAGCCAGTAGCCACTGGATGTTAGGAAGGACGAGTTGAATCTTGCGGTTTCACACGCGTTAGTCTATGTGTCAAAAAATATCTCTGCATACCGAATTTCATCGCAGTAGGTTCTGTAGTTTTAGCATGAGGGAGTAACAAACATAATTGTTTACTAACTTACTTATTTCAATACCTACACACACACTTACACATTTACAATATTAGTAGGTTTGATATAATTAATAAGAATTATTTTAAAGATGTTACTGATTGGCTTTGACCACCAGTTTTGTTCCTCGGTAGATCCAAGGTATCATTCCTTCTATATGATTCCTTGAATACATAATCAGTATCACATAACCGATAAAAATATTATGTGTGGCAAATTAGCTCGAGCTCCTCCGTGCTTCGGAAGACACGAAATCGACATTGTGAATTCTTGTTGGGTGCAGAATTTTGTAAATTAATTAAAAAAATGAATACCTATGTAGGTCGTATTTGCAAGAAACTCGAAGGGCTTAAAGTATACAAGCAGCCACTTATAACCACTCAAATTAATAACTCTCAGACTCGTAATATACACTTTCTTAATTCATGTGTCTGTAAATACACAAAAACAACAAAACAAAAATTCGCAAACCAAAATCAAAACAAACAAAAAATTGAAACTTAACACTTACTACTGTCAAACCTATCCTAATAATATAAAACAAAAAGAAGAAAAAAAGAGGCGCCGGATTTTTGTCGCCGAGTAATGTCGCGCCGATGACATCCGGTTTTCGAAAAAAAAAAAAGGTTTTTTTTTATTTTGGGTCATCGACCACGGCTAATATAGGACCAAGGGTCTACATCAGGGAGATTTACAAGAACAGGCTTCTGTCTTGACGTGGGATTTACAACTGACAGGTCTGACCAAACTCGAGGAGTAGGAATCTTTCTTTTCGTAAAGTGATGTGTGTGAGACACAGTTCTCAGTTCTCATCTAGTGTTCAAGTTCTCATAGGTCGCCTTAAGGGCTCTAACCTATCCGAACGACCATCACAGATAAATAAATATATAGTAATTCAAAGAGGCAATGCAGCCAGCCTTTTGGGTACCTTATGTAGGGACGCCATTTTGGATTTTTAATTTTAATTAATTTTATTTAAATATAAGAAGGAGTTTTGGCGGAAATGCGCTGAGGAGATGTGTTGCTAAATTTTCATTTTTGTGAAACTTAGTTCAAATGCGTGTAAATTGTTTAATTTCGGGGGCATATTAATCAATTTAGTTTCGTGAAGGTGTACAAGTGAAAATTAAAGTGAAAATCGGTGCAAATCATGGACTTTAGCTTAGTGTTCTCTCCAAAGCTCCGTGAACAAACATTGTAAAAAATGGCCTCCTTTTTACAATGATTCCCTTGACTTGACTTTAACTATGACGACTTGACTGTTTCGTTCGATGCAAATAACCTGCAATTATTGATAATACTTGACACTGGCAAATGTCCGAAAGGAAAAGCCATTTTAAACAAGAAGAAGAAATATAAGAATGTTGGTGTTTAGAGGTTAAATAACTGTTGTTAGGTTTTAAACATAGAGTACCTACCTTTAGTTTAGGATTAATATCATATTTACAATTTTACCATCAGAGATAACAACCGTATAGTGGTATCTGTCTCACCTAGTGTTCGAGTCGTCAAGTCGCCCTAACACCTCTAACTTGACTTAACTACTGCTATCAGAGAAACAAAAGAGACCAACTGTTTAACGTGCCTAAGACCTATAAGGACGAAGGAGTTTTTGAAAACGACTTCGCCACACACATTATCAGTTAGATACTCATCTGAATGATGTGTTGAATCAACGCGCAGCCTAAACCGCTGATAGCAGAGAGCTGTATAGATCTACTTATTTAATGTTTCGAAACTGAAAGTCAGGCGGGGGTTGAGGCACTGGGGTACAGATCCAGGGACGCGGTTCAAATTTCGCCGCAAGTGAATTTTTGAAGACGAATTTTTACGGAAAGAGGACTTATGCGGGTGAAACCGCAGGGCGCAGCTTGTTTGCAATAAATACCTACCTAATAAAACAAATGACTAATCGCAAATATACAACCACATTAATCCGAACCCACCTGTCGTCCCTTCAGACAGACAGACACAGGCGCCCACAGATATCTTATCAATCCTTTTAGATAAGTCATTCTTGAAAACTTGGTGAATTCGTCACCAAGTTCTATAAGAAAGGTAGAAAGTACCTGCCTGTTTGTCACTAAAGAGATGTAAACTGTACACTAGATTAGAGAAAACATTAAAGATTTTAAATATTTTAAAATAATTTTGTAAAATACTTTAGAGGACCAGTGCAGTGATGTGTCATACAAGTATTCATAGATGTATCTTCTTCGATTTTGTTAAGACTACAAAAAGTGATGGAAAATTTATTAAAGCAAGAGCGAGACATACTACCTACTTATGTGACTTTAAGTGAAAGTGAAAAAAAAAAAAAACAGGTATCGAATTCCAATATCAAATTTGTTAGTTTTTTCTTATTTTTCGCGACTTTGCGTTGTTGTAAAACATTTGACAAATTGACTAACAAATTTGTTCACAGTTTTGTTCGACCAAGACTTTTTTATGGTTACATTTCTCTGTTGAGGCCAAACAATTGACGTTAACAAATTAAAACAATCAGGTAAAACAACAACTAACATTATTTCGAACGATTATCGAATACATAAACCTTCTAAAACAATAATTATGAGTGTTATATCATAAATTAATATTTAATAAATTGCAACTGGCCTCCTGTCTCTACATCAAATCTAAAAAAACCAAGCATGTTACCTCTACACTACTCCATTATAAATATCTTTGTTGGTGACAATGCAGTATTTTTTGCAAAGCGACTGACCGAATAGTTTTACAACGAAAAAAAAAAATAGACACAGATGTCGTAGTACTGTGACAGCTGTCAAAAAAGGGCAAAACGACTTGGCAAATTATGACGGACAGATTGGGGCGAGATGTTTATATTTTTGAAAAATGTTTTGGTCCGGCCCTTCTGTATTGATAGGAGGAGAGACATAATATTATTATGTTTATTGATTTATGGTATAGACTACTTTATGCTACGATTTTAAACGAAGCGTTGATCATTCTCGTGCTGATGGCCTAATTCTCGAATTAAAATTATCCAAAATATCACTTGTAATATCATTGTAGCTTATGTGTAATTTCAAATATGACGTTTGTCAAATAACATGTAATATTATTTTTCGATACAATTTTCTTTGTAAAGTAAATTGTATCGATTTTTTTTCCATAGATTTTAGAGTCTATAAAGTTTCCATTGCAGTTATACCTTCATTTTGAGTATGTCGTTTGCAATTACAAGGACATTAAATTACAATTTAATGGAATTCCAATACAGGAAAAACCACTGTTTACTTCAAAAAAACTGCAAGCAAGAATTATTTCATCGCTCTTAATCTTCCTGTCCAATAACTGTATATTTACACTACAAAGTAGTAACTTTTTAGCGTTTTTAAATATGAATTGATGTTTCTTCTGTTTTCGCGACTTCGTATTGATAAGCTCATTTTCGGTTTTAATCGCGTCATTTTTAGTATCAGCATTCTTCCAATATAAATGACAAATCACAAATCAGTCTACCTTGAGGAAGGAATATATAAAGGCTCCGAAACGGAACGGCATTGCAACAATACTCATAATAATAACAACGCGATTAAAACCAGAAAATAAATATAATTTTGATGTAGTGTTTTTTAAATAAAGTTAAATCTTTAATCCCTTAACTACCTACTAACTAAGCACAAAAGAAATCGAAAGCAATTCAACCTCACATCTCGATCTAAGGCCACTATTCTTATCTCGCACGTAAATTCCCTCGATTACTCGACTCGACCCCAAAGGTTTTTGCTTCAGAGACAAAAAAAGCCGTCCACTCGCCACTGGACTCGACTGGCGCATGGCGATGGCGCCGGACTCAGATAAAGCCTTGCTTTATTTTTCTATCTTGTAGTTTTATGGACCTTTTGGAGACATTCGATGTTTTTGTTATATCTCGTTTCGGGTGGAGTCAAATCTGAACTCACTATAATGGCTGGTGTTTGCCTTCGTCTTGTCTTGTGTATCAAAACCAAAAATAAAAAACCTATATTTCGTAACTAAATAGGTCAAAATATTACCTACCCTAATGTTGTTACTTGTACTTAAATGTGTATGGCGTTCTATTCTATTTCTTATCGGTTGTGAACCGATTATGGCCATTAGGAAATTAGCCAGTGTCATGTATTCTATTATATTATGCAAGTTATTTGCATCGAAACAGTCAAGTCGTCATAGTTAAAGTCAAGTCTAGGGAATCATTTGTAAACACGGCGGCCATTTACAAACAATCTTCACGGAGCCTTGGAGACAACACTAAGTCAATGTTTTGCACCGATTTTCACTTTCATTCCACTTGTACACCTTCACGAAACTAAATTGATTAATATGCCCCCGAAATTAAGCAATTTGCACGCATATGAACTAGGTTTCACAAAAATGAAAATTTAGCACCACATCTCCTCAACGAGTTCCCGCCAAGACTCTGTATGGCGTTCTACATTTTAAACAACATTGTCACTTATTAACTAGTGAGGTAGCAATCAGTCAGTTTTTTTTCTTTCTTTTTAGATTGATTTCCTTTCTATCTATATATCCTATTAAACTTATCTTGAACAACGAATTTGGATTTTAATATTCTTCTGACTGTGAAAAATATATTATACCCGTAGCCTACCCGTGCGAAGCCGGGACAAGTCATTAGTTTCATTAAGCAGGTCGATAATAAAACGTTAGATATTTTTTTAGTCAGTCGACGAAACAATGTTGTATTTTTTTTTTAAATAAAAGCTAGTCAACGTCAGTTAATTTTCAGTAAAGTATTCAACATTTCGTGCCAGAGAATGTGAAACTACAGTTTGACAATTCTTTATCAATAAATACTACAGTTATTTAGACAAATGATAGATTTACTGTTTACGGTGCTATGAAATTTTAATTCTTTTTCGTAAGAAGAAAATTAAAGATTAGAACATTTGAAACGCGAACGTCGCAGTGGATTCTTACAGTATTTTCTAAATAATATCAATCTTTAATCGTTTATGATAAATATATTTAGTTAATCTTCCAAAATCATAGGTAATTCTATAAGTAAAGAAAAAAAAACTTAACCTAAATTAAAACTAGTAAATTACTTATTCGTTGCACTATTAAGTATATTAAAGTGTCGTTAACCGATAGATATCATTAAATAGGAAATTTTCAAATCAAATATTTGTTTCTGAAAATTAAATACCCCCGATGAGATTCGAAACCCCGACCTCTGAAACAGTCGGCTCCGAAGTAACACATCATCAAAGAAAGTCAAAATCTTTATAAAACCACAACAACGGCGAAACCAGGAAGGGTAATGATTTTGGCAGTCTACTTACCATATATAAAACACAATATTTATCGGGTTTTACTCGCGTTTTATTTAATAACGGCATTATTTCTTAAGACCGAGCTAACTCAGTAACTTTTTAGTATGTTAAAATAGACCAATTACATCTCAGTCAACCTTGAAAAAGCTAACTGTAAAGTTAGCGAAAGTTCGATCTTTAGAAATCATGCCGTTAATAAATAAAACGCGAGAGAAACCCGGTAAATATAGTGTTTTATTATGCAAAATCGCGAAAACCATAGACAAAATTAGTCTACCTATATGTATTTTTAATTGACATTTTCATGGATCACTCATCAATAAGTTACGTTTATCTAGAAGTTCGTACGTATGTCCTTTAAAATAAAAAATAAAAAACAAATTCAATACAACGACACTTTTGTTTTTCTTTTAAAAAAATAACACGTTCCATAAAAAAAGTGTCCTGAGCCGGGCTGCATACGTTAAAACTCCTTTGATGATCCGATTCTTATCTGATCCCGACTTCCGAAAGAAGGCGCTAACTCCATACTTTTATCTCTTTTTGTTTTTTTTTTTAAATCCCTGATTGGGAAAAAACGCGGTAAATTATCGATTAGTTAATTACACCGCATTTGAATCTCGAACAATTTTATAATTGGAATTTTTTGGAGGTTTGTAATGTTCTTTCCGGTAGGTTTTACTTTTAAATTGGGGTCTAAAAAGTTTAAGTCAAAATCTTTGTCAGTATTTAAAAGTTTTTTTAAATTTTTGGTTACGTTAGCTATATGTAGGTAGGTGTGGTATACTATTAATATTTTTTCTTTAACAAAAAACGGAGTGCGATGTTACTACGTTTTTACAGTGAAGAAGTCAAAACGGGCCTGCCTGGGTGCTTTTTCCCTACCTATATGCAAAACTTACAAAACACCCAAAACAAAATCAATTACCTAACTATATTTTACCGACTTCTAAGAAACAATAATCTTAATTTAAACTAGGAGTTCGCCCCGAACTGAGACCTCACGACCCCCTATCTCCCCAACCCCCCTACCGATCCGGCTCAACTTCGAACTCATAAATTCTATTGACCTAAACTACGCGCATACCAAAATTCATGAAGATCGGAGCTACGATACTCAAGTTATCGTCGAACAAACATACAAAGATACAAGCGCCAGGCCCGTCTACACTGGACCTCACTCGCTTCGCTCGTTCGGTCAATTAGTAGTTTTTATAATTTTCAGCATTTTATCAATTCCCTACGTTTGGAGATCGTCATTAATTTCCATGCAACATCGCGAAAACACATATAAAAATCTAAGGAAGATAAAATTGTATAATTGAAGAAATTTCTTCTATGATTTTCGCGATTTTGCATAAAATTGTATATTAGCTTAAGAAATATTTTCGCAAAGAGATAGGTACATTTTCAAAAAAAATCCCATGAATTAGCTTATTAGTACGGTAGCTTCTGTTAATGTATTCAATAAATCATAGCAAGACAACCGCGCAAGTCTTTTGATATGCAAATATAATTCCTAGGTCTAAAGCCAAAGCCGCTATATACCTGTAGCGGCCAATAAACACCTAATTACAATAAAATATAAGACATCCGACTTATTACGGGCATTTTATGGTAATACTAAAGTAAACAGAAAATGCCTCGGGCACTTTATTAACATAGAAACGGTTAGGTATGAAGTTTAAAGCATTTCATTATACTATTTTATTTGCCGCTTGCGGCGGCCTGCAGTTTTTCTTGCGTAAATCCCGAAAAGCGAGATAAAAAATAGGTAATGTATGAATCTAGATCTTAACCTATATGTGTATCAAGTTTCATTACAATCGGTTTAGTAGTTCTTGTTGTGTAAAGACCTGCTGTGCTCCACAGTGTCACTCACCCGTAAGAATTACGTTATGGAATCAAGAAAGCTTATGTTAGGTACTGCTCGTTAATGAAGCTCTTTATTAGTGGAAGAATTTTGGAAATCGGTCCAGTACTGTCGGAGCCTTTTCGTTAACAAACAAATAAACCTTTCCTCTTTATCATACTAATTACACATTGGTTTTGATGATTTGGATACATAGTTGGCCGATTTCACCTGTACCTACATATCTCCACTATCTTACTAATATATAAACGCGAAAGTTTGTATGTAGGTATATAGGTTTGTATGTTTTATATGTGGCTTTGTTACTCTTTCACGCAAATCTACTGAACCGATTGCGATAAACCTTGGAATATAGATAGTTGGAGACCTGGAATAACACATAGGCTATTCTTATCTTAAATTCCCACGGGAACGGGACTTACGCGGGTTAAACCGCGGGGTACTGCTAGTACTTACCTACACACATAAGTTTGCCTAGACTTTAATCATTTAGGTACTTATTATCTACATATTACTAAGTAGTATAATATATTTGATAAGTAAATAGCTAAGACATGAACTTTACAATCAAATGGTTAATATAACAGTAAGTACCTACATCGTAAAACAAAGTGTAGGCAAGTAATTTGCAAGTAAATTCAATAGATAATGCAGTTCTTATCAATAGGTAGGTTAGGTTGTAGGTAGTTATGCTTTGGAGTTACTTTGTTTATGTTTGTCTTGCCTGCAAATGCTCTACGAAGCAGAAACGGCAGACAAATATAAATAAACTAGCTGGGTCCAGCGGTTTCACCCTTTCCTAGTAGAATAACTTTACAATTTTATTACGATTATATTTTATTACGGCACATTTTAATTTTGGAGTGGGTATGTTTGTTGCTCTTTATGAGAAATCCGTTGCACCGATAGCGATGAAACTTGCTTTGTAGATAGGTAGAGATCAGTAGGGTATTCAGAGAGCTTCGCTCCGAATCCAACGTCGGAAATGATATCTCCATCTCGCTCAGCGCGACTCAATAAGACAGTGACAGGCATGTCAGGTCCATCTTCGGTTTCGGACAGAGGCTCTCTAAATAACTATATTCTCAGAAAGGTTCGGTCCGAATCCGAAGAAAAGTTACTCAGAGAGGTAGCCTACGGGCTACCCCAAGTAAAATCTCAGGGCACTGGTATTATTGTAATAAAAATATTTATAAATAATTCACTTAACCGTCTCCATCAGTATTGTGTATGAGTAGATAGAGTGCGAACATAAGTGTGCACACGACTAGGGGCGCCACTGTCTAACACTAGGCACAGTATACCTAATAGTTGGTGCGCCTCATTAGGGGACAGCGATTAGTCCCGATTTTGACCACCTGCAGACTTATCTGGCACTCACTCGACCGGTTTCAATATACCTAATGATTAATGAATGACACACCAACTCGCCTTTACCGCCTACAATTTTTACAAGCAAACTTTTTAAATCAATATTTTTTTTCTGTTTGCGCACTGTTTGGAGTTTCTTCGTTTCGTGACAATTCAAAGGTCACGTCGCGCGTCGATCGTCGGTCGTCCAGCGGTCACTTACAGATCAATCATCTCGGGCATGTTTGAGTTTTACCGCAATTTACAAATTAAAACCGACTGGTTATAAATTGTTCTTCCGACCGAATACAGCTACTCAACAGCTGATGACAAAATTAGAATGAATCAATAACAATTCCCCGCAAAAATCTTTATTTATAAACAGTCGGAGACTGCTTCGACTCTTTCGTCAAATAAGTAAGTACTACTCATACTTTAACTAGAAATAATAATTCTTCTTCAAACCCTTTTTGTCCGTATCATCTCGGTTTTAAGGGTAGGTAATATACACGGTGACCACACGGACCTCCAGCGGTTTATGGACACGCGAAGACGGTAGCCAAGTCGCACCTTCCGAGACGGAACAAAAAATATGGACACCGACAACAGAAGAAAAAAAACTATTCGGTACTTTGGACGTTCTATGTATATGGTATTTTGACATAACTAGCTTACAATTTTTTTACTGGGGTTTCCACAAAGCACATTAATTACCCGGGTTCTCTTAATTAATTAATTACCTACACATTCAATTTCATAGTTACACGTTTGTTGTTTGTTTTTTTTTGGCATGTATTTGTATGCAAGTTCTAATTGAAATAAAGTATTTATTAACGAAATGTTTTCTAACAATTCGCACGCAGCAGGACTTGAACCAGCATCTCTGGGTATCCGGCCCAGCGCCTTTTTCAATTCGGCCATAATATGTCGAGTCGAAATTATACCTAGATTGCATTTTTCTTTTTCTTACGAAATAAAATAGAGTTTGAGTATGGACCACAACCATAGAATAAATTTTGATTTTTATTGAAAAAAAAAAACAGGCTTTATCTAAATTCTAAACTAAGCATACAATAACCTCCTCATTTTTTGAAAGTCGGTTAAAATAATAAATAAGTAATATAAAAATTCCATTCTAACCGTAGCGTATCTTACTAGTTGCCGCACGTGTCTTCGCTTATGATTATGGAATTAATACAGTCATTTTATGACCGAACCCGACTCTAATAGACGGTAGCCGAGAGGTGTGAAAATTGGAACCGACCGAATGCGGGATTTGAAAAAAATGCTATGAACAAGCATTTAAAAAATGAATTGTAGCCTAGGCTAAAACCTTGCAATGATGAAAAATGTATAAAAACAAAGAAATCTTTTTTGCAGAAATATTTTCGAAAAATCTTAGTTGTTATTTCTTTTTGTTTTTATTGCTCAAGGCATTTTAAACTTAGAAATATTTTTAGCAAGGAAATATATTTCCAAAAAATCCCCATGACAGGATTCGAACCTGCATCCTTTCGAGCGAAAGGACGCAGGTTAAATCTTAGTTGTTACTAGCTGCGCCCTGCAGTTTCATTCGCGTTAGTTTTGATCGAGTAAAAGCTCGGACTTTCCACAGGCGGGCTCAGTCTTTCGTACATTACTTGGTGTCTACTTGTTTGATTTCGATATTAAGCATACCACGACCTTCCTTTAATAATAGACAGACATTCGATTTCAAAACGAATATTTTTTATTTTATTTCATCATTATCATTACTTATTACAAAATATTAGGGGTTAAAGTATGAAATTGCCGATTTGTACTGAAAATCTTAATTGTTTATTTTTAAAATTTTTAACAAATTTATTTAATCAAAATAGTTGCCATTATTATCTATACATTGCTGCCATCTAATGAGAAGGTTATTAATAATAATAATAAGCCCGCAGGGCACCATGAGGCGAGGTGTCGGGGAGTAGCGACCCCGCGGGTTCCCGAGTGCTCCAGGGGGAAGTCACCATTCCTCACCTCCGGCTTGCCTTAGTTGGCTGGTCGGAGTGAACACTGACGAGGAAGCGGTCCCCCGCCTCTGGCTTGCCTTCACCGGCCGGTCAGAGTGGAGTCGCGAGAGCAGAAATGCTCGAAGGATGGACACCTCACGTCAGTGATGAGTTGGCCCGCTCCACAGGATTACCTAGGATGGTTTAAAATCCAGTGAGGCCCCTCCATCCTTCAGCCTCTCACGCCCCTGTTGCCCCCTGGCTGTAATTTGCTCGGCTTATTTAGGGTGGCCCAGTTTGTGAGTTGGCGAATCTCCGTCTGCGATTTTTACGTGTTTTTAACATTGTTACGGCAGGCGCCATAATCCCCATAGTTTCCCCCAGTATCCAGTCCACTACCATCCCATTTCCATAGCCTAAGTAGTTTTCACCCGTAGTTTATACATAGTTCTATCCGACCCGGGGGTTGTCCTTGGCTGCATTTTATGGTGCAGACAGGGATAATCACCGGTTTGGTGTCCATCACATTGGGCCTCTACGTGTTGGCTTCGGCCCCACGCACGCCTTCCAAAGGTCCGGGTGCTCCATAGCCCCGAGAATCCAAAATGGTAACAATAATAATAATAATAATCATTTAATTCAGATAATAAAATCCATATTTACACAAAATAAAATAATAATAACATTAAATCGTCAATTCATAAAATAAATATAAAGATGTTATAGGTAAGTTATGGTAAAAATAATAATTAATAGTTAAGATAATAGTCAGTCATCGAAATGTCATTGGGATAAAATTAAACAAAAATATAAAAATAATAAACAAAACAAAAACGAAAATGAAAATTAGATGTCGTTCGGGCTGCCACGCAAACGCCTTAACAACGAGGCGCACCTTTTTCTTATTATTGCGTGGAAATCATCGGTCTGCGCCTCGGTGAACATGGCGGACGCGCTACAAAAACCTTTAATGCCTTTGCGATAGAACTCCGACGATCTAGACTGCACAAACTGTGTGAAAGCATTTTGTACTGCCTCCTGGGAAGAAAACTTCTTGTCACGTAGATAATTGTCCAAATCACGAAAAAAATGGTAGTCCGTTGGAGCAAGGTCTGGTGAATACGGAGAATGACGAATGGTTTCTAAGTGCAGTTCCTGAAGGGTCAAAATGGTTTCTCGTGCTGTGTGAGGTCTCGCGTTGTCGTGGAGCAATAATGGTGAAGATCGATTCATGAGTCGGGGCTGTTTTACTGCTAGTTTTGTCAACATGGTTCGGAGTTCGGCACAATAGACATCTGCCGTAATTGCTTGACCAGATCGAAGAAAACTATAGTGAATAACACCATGCTGAGACCACCAAACAGTTACCATTACCTTTTTATTGGTAAGTTTTGCTTTAGGACACTGTTGTGGCATTTGACCTGGGGTCAGCCATTGCATTTTTCTTTTCCGGTTATCATAAAGAATCCACTTTTCATCACATGTTACAATTCGATCCAATATTCCTTCATTTCTGTACCGGTTCAACAAGGCAAAACAAGTTTTAACACGCGTTTCTTTCTGCAGATCAGTCAAATCATGAGGCAGCCATTTTTCGTATTTTTTTATTTTATTGATTTGACGCAAGTGAGTCAATAAAGTGGGTAAGGTAACGTTAAACCATGCCGCTAATTCCTGGGTAGTTTGACTAGGATCGGCTTCCACTATCTCTCTTAATTCATCGTTATTCACCTGTGTGGGCGGTCTTCCTCGTGGCTCGTTCTTTAAATTAAGTCGAAATTTCCATCACGAAAGCGTTTAAACCAAAATCGCACGGTGCGTTCATTAGTAGACCCCTCTCCAAACGCAGCATTGATATTGCGGGCTGTTTCTGCCGCGTTAGTTCCGCGTCGGAACTCGTATTCAAAAATCACTCGAATTTTCGCAGTATCCATCTTTCTTGTCTAAATTGAATAACAAAAACAATTGAAAGTCGATATTCAAATGTTTCACATTTTTTAAAAAAAGAACATCACAGAAACCATTTGAAAAAAGTTTCATTCGAAAACCTCAAACCATGAAGATTCTATGTCAATTCAAAGAACCTATTGCAATAAAACGGCAATTTCATACTTTAACCCCTATTATAAAACAAAGTCGCTTTCCACTGTCTGTCTTGTATGTATGCTCAGAGCTTTTTTAGTCGATAAAGTGATTCAATAGGAAGGTTTATATGTAAAGCTATGTGTAAGGGTTATGTGCATCCTGATATTCCCGCGGAATCGGTACTTACGCGGGTAAAACCTATAAATGTTCTTGACATTTATTTAAATCGAGTCCAACCATCAAGTACAGACTCTGTCCTTTCTTTCTTTTTAGAATTATAGAGGTAGGTATACATTATTACATTATTTTACAACAATATTTTTTTTATCGAAGGAAATGTGACATCGTGCGTCGCCGTCGCTTACGTAATGCCAATAAAATTGACACAATAAATTCACAAGTGACCGTTACCAAACTGTTTGTTTGTTTGTCTGTTGTCATGTACATTGTGACGTAAGGAATATACCTTTTCTATGGCGTTGGATTCTATTTTTAGTTTTTAGCGTAAAACTGGTTTCTTGCTTAGAGATGTTGGTGCTTACCACAATCGTTTTCCGTTTTTTTTATCGTCCTGCGCAGGAACATGTTAATTAATAAAATAAATATAATAAAATTAAAACTCCGATGTGTCGTGAAGCCCTGGCATATCCTTGACTATTCAAGGGTATGCCAAAGCTAAACCCGGACTATGCCCGGGCTGAATTGAGATGGCTGGCGGCTGGCTTGAGATGGCGGGTAAACTGCTTGCTCGTAAAGAGGGGGACGGCCATAAAACTATTGCCAAATATATTTGCAGGTAGGTACGGTCAATAAAGACTTCTTTACTTTGTTGACCATAAGTGACTCTCAGTGGTAAGGCGGCCTATTGTGCCATTCTAGATAAATTTACAATACACATTTGTAAATTTCAGTTTTGGTGATTACAATACAGCGTTATATCTAACTTGAAATAGGACAGGAAGAAGAAAAATACTAATAGCAGATGTTCGATATGGACATGGGTAGGTACTTACACTAACTACATAATCAATCAATTAGTCAAAAACAAACTTTACAAACATTCGGCTTGAACAAAATGTGTAGATGGTATCAAATTCCAGTAACTGCCACATTATGTGGGAGATTATATCAGGGTAGGTATGTATAGGTAGGTATGTATACCTACTCAACTAATTGAATTATAAAATCAAACACAATCTCCATGTTTTCGATCTATATCGGTATTTGGTTGCTTTTAGATCTTTATTTCGGTTCCTATTCATTTTTGAGTTCCGTAGATTGGTAAGAAAAAGACCCCACAACGGACTCGTGGCTTCCGTGTGACTTGTTGTATAGAAATTTGAATGGTACAATAAGTTCCGTTTTTGGAACCCTTAATTTCCAGTAAGTAGACCGCCCATCGCAGTTATTTCAGATTAGATTTAAATAAGCGCTTTAGATTTCAGTTTTATAGTTGTTAAAAGTCTTTTCGACGTACCGGTCTAAAGTAGAGCACACCTTATACCTAGAAAATACCTACAAATACTGAATCGATTGCAATTAAACTCGGGAGGTACCTATGTAGATAGCTGGAGACTTAGAATGATGATTGAAACGTCAAAAGCATCTTTGAATTTGAGGTAGCGTTACTTCAGTCACTTATACCGACATGTCCTAGGACTCACCACGGTCTGGAGACTTGAGTCATTCGCCAATCCGAGGTAGGCTCCCATGGCGTCTTACTGCCTAACCCCTCTAAGAGGAGGCCCTTGCCCAGCAGTGGGACAATTAATAGGCGGATTATGTTATGTTACTTTAGTGGCTTGTTTCAACTGTCTTTCCTTCTCATGGCATAATTATGTTAAGATCAATGTTCTTATTTCTTATATTTATTGCTCAAAGCAAAGATCCAGTCAATTGTTGCATAACTATTCCGGTAGATGACTTTCAAACCGACCCTTAGTCGGTAAACAAAACAAGAAGAAGAACATAATCGTTTATTCATTGTCACGTGTGTTCCGTGTAGCGAAGTGGTCAAACTCACTTGCCAGCTGTGGTATCATCTAATTAGCATCAACCGCGACTAGTGGCTAACTTGCACTACATTGCTGCTTTAACGTAACGTGGTTGTTACCGGTGATTACTTCTTTTTAGGTCTCAAAGAACGAAACCTGCTACGAGTTGCTGCGGATAACTACGGATTTCTACTTTGAGCTACAATTTGCTAAGGGAAATTTACTAGGTGCTATGCTGTGGTATCATCTGAATTAGCATCCACCGCTAGTACTTGCTAAGTTGCACTACATTGCTGCTTTGACGTAACGTGGTTGTTACCGGTGATTACTTCAAACAGCAATGTAGAATGCGAAATATGCTTTTTGACAGTAAATAGCAACTAGTAGCGGTGGATGCTAATTAGATGATACCACAGCTGGTTAGAATCCTGACACGGAAGATTTTTTTAAGATTCATTTCTAAATATTTCTGTCAATGTTCCTGTTATCCTGGAGGGCGCGTTCCGAAGCTACACTAAAATCATAACACCTAAGACGTAGCCTAATGATCAATATGTGCATTTATTGTTGTACAAGAATCTAAAGGAAATAAACTAGTTTGATTTCGATACACACTTACTAGTACTTTTTTTAACTAAAATCGAATACTAATCAAATAAAAATGTATCAAAGTAATGGAAAGGGGAGTCTTGATTTACTTCGAGGGTGTGTGTCGCCATTATTTCAGCTAATGCAAGCGCAGCCATTAGGGGTTGCAGATTTATGGTCGATTTGAAAGACAAGAGTTATGGCGACGGTCAGGGTGAATTAAGAAGTTTTAGAGCCACACTTTTAAGTAAGTATTCGTAGGTATAGATTAAAAAAAAACCCTTGCTTAGTCTATGTCTACACATTACAAAGAACACCTTGCAAATTTAATGTCTCTAGGATAGTACTGGTGGTTTAATCTGTACTTACCTACGTTGATGTTATATAGTTCAGTCAGTCAGATATAGCTTTGAATTTTAAATGTATAGATTGTTTTATTTATATAACAAACACTTTCAGACTTACAGCATTTAAACTCCAAAACGTCTGAAAGCCATTTTACCATAATTACAAATAATTATTGAAAAGATTTTTTTAATCACATACATTAGATTTAACTAAAACTAGGTAGGCATCAAAATGAATCAGCTAATACCAGAATAGAGAAAGATCTTAAACAATATTTGTGCCTTATATTGTGCCTCATTATTAATTTATTCTTTTATATTTGTATCTCTGACAGGTTAAGTTTGGTGACCTGAAGACTCTTAACATTTACATTTACATAACATTTAGGTATATTATACCTACCTATAGCAAATTGAAAATAAATGTGCTTCGTACATTTCTGAATCAACAAACATAACAAAAAAATGTGTAGGATCACCATAATTTTTAAAATTTTGACATTGTTTTTCTATTTACATTAGCATTATTAATTTATTTTATTTTCATAAGTTAATGAAATGCGTTTTGTAACTAAAATTAGTAATACCTTCCTAAAAGAAAAATGTAGTAGGTAAGTACTACTACGATTAGGGGGTCCCGGCCCGATTTAATGTTTTTATTTACTTACCTGAGTTTTATTTTTAAAGTGACCTACTTTACCTATTATAAATTATTTCATTTTTACCTACCTACAAAAACCATTAGAAACAGGACTGGCATTCTTATTATTACAGCAATTTTGAAAATCTAAATGTGGTCATCGATTTTGATGCTGACTGTACCTTTCGTAGGTAGGTAGGTACTGACAAAAAAAAAATTTGTGTTCCTATTAAACTTAATAACTAAATTCGATTAAGTTAAGATATTTTGCTCACTTAGTGTCTAATTATTTTTCTGGGCAGGTAAACAAAAAAAATAATTCTTGATACTCTAACCCTATAGAAAGTGTAGGTACGTAGATACAGTCCGGGTTTAAAAATTGATCTCTAGTTCTTAAAATTTCAATTTAACATTTTGTTTTCACTTGACATAATGTTATAAATAGTAGACGACTTGACTGTTATCAGCAAAAATATTGCAAATATAAATACTTAAAATAAAATTAAATACTTGACAATGGATACTTTTCAAACGGCCATTATCGATAAGAAATAAAAAAAAAAAAAACCATTCAAGTTTTTTAATTCTATAAAAAAAAGTTTGTATACTAACTTGGCATCATCTCGACATGAGAAGAAGTATCCATGATGTTGTGATGATGCATCATCTCTGGTGGGGACTGAACCAGTCCTCCACCACCGCCGCTTGCCATCACCATGCCTGGCTCAAACCTAGACGCGTTCAAACTACCCTCAAAAAACAACCACCCAAATAATTATACGTGACAAAAAATCCGCGAAAATACACGTCTTACTTTTTAAATTTAGTTAACACAATTTTTTGGACACTGTTCACTTTAATAAAAATCACTAAGTTTTATTCTAATAGGCACATTTGGTTTTGTTTTTTTTTTAAATTTAAATTAAAGTGACACGCAGCCCGTGCTCTCACGTCAAAGGCCAAGCCCACACTGGCGAGGTATATCTATAATTCTATGGATCGACGCAAATGCGCAAGATCCGATCGACCTGCCTTCCTATTGGTTGGTTTTTAGAACGCCTTGTTGACGCGAGGCTTCTGATTGGTAGGCAAGGGAAAGATACCCCGCCTAAATCGACGGTACCCTTACAAAATGGCCCCTCTATAGCCTTTTGATGCTTTTTTGAACGTTTTATTCGGTAAAAAATAATCCGGTTCGGATATAATGAGCATGATTTATGGTTTTGATCCGTGAGTTTGTTATTTTTTGTTTCTTAATCTGTGTATGTTAATCTTTCGTGTTTTAGGTTTTGTTTTTGATTAATCGCGGTTTCTGTGTACAGCGCCTTATGTTTGGAGCCGGTGACTGTTTGTGAATAATTTTAGTTGGTGACTGTTAATAAAACCAGAACTATAATATTATCTGTGGTATTATGTATATAGGTATGTACCGACTTTACATACCTATAACCGTTAGTTAGTGATAATCAACATAAATAGGTAGGTATTATTAAATATGATTTGTTTGACAGTTATCTCATTAAAACCACAATTTGGCTTTAAATAGGCAGATCGATAAAATATTGTCAGCGTTGCGGATTTGAATCTAGCCAAGTACAATTTTTTAGGAGGCATTTTTTCAAAACTCATTATTTCCTGAATGTTACTAAACAAACACTAAAAAACTTTTTAAACTAACACGATTTGTACTCATTTTACTTTTAAATTCTCTTAGCTCGACGTTTCGATCATGTTACAGTCCCCTCGCGACCAAGATCATTGTAACGTGATCGAAACGTCGAGGTAAGAGAATACGCGAATAAGACCTGGGTAAAATATTACTACGTACTTATAAACAAACACTTTTAGAAATAATGTTAAGATGAATTTCTATTTGAAAATTACAACTTTCTACTTAAATTTGTGAGTGAACAGGTAAGTACATTCTATGTCAGCGTGCTTTATCTTAGACCTTACTAACGCTTTCCATCATGTGTGATAAGTAGGTACCTATAGAAGTCAAACGCCTTAAAATACAGTGTGTTTGAGGAAAGTAATTGAAACCAAAAGGGGGTAGTTCTAGACATCTGTAATATACTAACTTTTGGAAATTCGAATGATGTTCTAAATTTTTGAATTTAGAGTATACCTACTTGAAAATCAGCTGTTTCTTACAGTTGAATACAGAGGTCTTTGACCTTAAGTGACCCTTTTACTTAGTTAATTATCACTAGGTGCGTGCTACAATCTAAACATTTTGAGCGACTTGCATAAAACCATTTAAAAACATATTTAACTAAATAAATTTTAAAATAATTTATGGGAAACCGAACATTGGACTCTATTTCATTAAGATGGACGATAAAAATAAAAAAAAAATGTAAGCCGGCCTATGTCTTTACTTTCAACTTTTCTATACATAGCCTATACAAATGTATACCTAACCTAAGGAATCTACACTAGGTAGGTACATCAAAATGTAAACAAAAACTCATAGGACAATGATCTAAGATACTGACTGAGGATATAAACAGCCAGAAGGTATTTTGAAAAAAAACACAAACAATGGTAACCCTACATTATATATTTGAAAAAAAAAAAAACAGCAAATTTCTTACAATTTCATTAATTTCACATAAAAATTTTCTCTCCCAATTACCAAACAACGTGTGAGGTGACAGATAAAAAACTATGGCGCCTTAATTTCGCGCCGAAATGTCGTTAACTTCGCGAACCATAGATAAAATAGAGGACAGATAACTTTATCTATTTAGCAGATGTGCTTTAGGGGTTGAGAGCACGTTTTTAAGTGGGTGCGACGATTTTTAAGTGATAGGTTAACAGGAAGGAAGTTGAAAATGTGCAAAAAAAGTATTTTACGAGTCTGAAAAGACATGGACTTTAGCGTTGACTCCAAAGCTCCGTGAAGAATCTTTGTAAATGGCCGCCGAGTTTACAAATGATTGCCTAGACTTGATTTTAACTATGACGACTTAACTGTGTTTCGATGCAAATAACTTGCATATATTAATAATACTTGACACTGGCTAATTTCCTAATGGCCATAATCGGTTCACAACACAACCGATAAGAAATAGAGTCTCAAATGGAGTAGGTAAGTACTTACCTATATAACTAAACTCAGCAGGCTTAGGTACTTTTGTTTCCGAATTGATTTTTTTTATCGAATGCCTACATCATCCGATGTTTTAGGATGTAGGTACTTACGTTGATCCATCAGTCATGTAAGACAAAACCGTTTATAGATTACTATTAGTACTTTATCTAGCTTCTCCGTGCTTCGGAAGGCACGTTAAGCAGTTGATCCTATTTGTTATCCCTGATAGCAGTCGTTAAGTCAAGTTAGAGGCGACTTGAAAACTTTAAGGCGGCGATAGATGATAAGCAACGGTCCTTCTCCTATTGCATATAAATGAGCGAGATGGAATTGCGTGAAAAATCTACAATTTCTCGTAAAATCAATAATTAACGAAGATTAAAATAATATTTTGATAAAATGCGATGAAGGGGTTCTAGGTATTGTATTTTCTAATATTATGATGCCTATAAGAAAATATAGCGGTTAAGGATTTAGAAGAAAAATTGATTTATTTTGTAAAACAGGGGTAACTTTGCCTGTATAATAGTGGTATTTAAAGTTATTTTTTAATGTTTTTGAAATGAAGGGGACACTTCTTGTATCATGTACAATAACATAATACATTGTTTAAAGATCTATTTGATACCGGTTATGAATAAAACCATTCCATCGAAAGGGATTTCACATGAGTCGCGTCCTTAATACTAGGTGAGACACACCACCACACGAACTGAAGAAGATACGACTGTGCGTTGATAGATCAGTCAGTAAACACAAAGCATTTCGTAGATATAAATTAAGATTACTCAACAATTAGCAAAGCCATTACCCAAACGTTATCAGAATTCAAACAATATTTATTTCCTCGATACCCTTCGAACCGGAAGTGAGACGCAAGCGGAAACGGAACCCGGAAGCCGCTGACCGGATGTTGCGTCTCGGTATTGATTGGCGCGAATTCATTACGACTGGGGGTTACGACTCGGACGAGATTTCAAGGGTGAAAGCTATTAGATTGATGAAGTGGAGTCTCTGGGACTGATATTGAATAGCAATCCTAAGCAATTGTTTTAGGTTATCCTGTACGTAATAAAAGGTTAAAACAGCGTCTCTGCTTGAAATCTAGCAAAATATTTGTATAGGTAGGTATACCTCCATACATGAATGAGAGAATGCAATCAATTAGCTGTATTAATTTTTAGATTTCTAACGATACAATCGGCCCCTAAAGAACTATAGGTTGTAACAAATGGTTAAAGCATGTGAAAATGTGGAAACACCTTTTTATCAAAAAACTCTCGGATGATTAAAGTTTGATGATTTTATTTGAGTTAGGTGGCACATTTGAAAGTACCTACCTACACTTAAAATGATGAAATAAAAAAATATTTAAAAAAAAGGCTTAAGAGAAAAATTAACCTCCCCTACATATGCCACATAGTATTTGCAAAGCAAAACCTATGCAACTAGTTACCTACCTGTAAAACAACAAAACACAAAAAAAACCTAAAAAAAAATGTCATAAAACGTAAACCACCCTAATTAGCAGCGTCAATGCTGAAGAATTCGTACAAAAAACGAGGGTGACCACACGCGCGACACGCGGCGCCTGTCCCGTCCGCGTCTCACGTGCAGACACCCTACTCGAGATAACGGACTCCTTAAGGAATGCGGCATTTCTTACCTATGAGTAATATTTGCGCCCCGCGGTTTCACCCGCTGTATTAGTATCTACTTTATTACAATCTAGATAAATAGTGGTGTGTCTCGAATCGTTCTCACCTATTGTTATAGTTGTCAGGTCGCCCTATGACCTCTAACTTGACCTACCGACTGCTATCAGAGATAACAAACGGACCCAACTGCTTAACGAGCCTTCTGAAGCACGGTGAAGCTCGAGAAAGTGATGCGTAGTTGTAGCCTCTATCTCTACCTCTGTATAATCTTGCTAATATTATAAACGCGAAAGTTTGTAAGAATGTATATATGTATGTGACTTTGTTACACTTTCACGCAAAAACTACTAAACCGATTGCAAAGAAACTTGGAATATAAGTAGCTGGATACCTGGAATAACACATATGCTACTTTTTATCCCGATATTCCGCCGGAACAGGACATACGCAGGTGAAACCGCGGGCACAACTAGTATAAACTCTCATATCATAGTTTACAATAGTGGTGCTAGTCTATAAATACCTACCTATAAAAAATAGGAACCTTCTGTCTGTCTGTATGTCGAGCGCTAATTGTCTGAAGTAGGCACTAATTTAATTAGAGACATCCACGGTGAGAAAGTTGTTCAAATTTTAGGGTTTCTTGGACGAGGTAGGTAAAACGATTGACATTGTTGTCATTGATTTTGCTGTCACCTTTTACTCGTCTACCGCATAGCCAAAAGGAAGGGTTAAATGGTTGTGGAATGTATGTTTGTTTTATCCAAGAGATTTTCTGCTTTTACTGAAGAAGGGATGAAAAAAGTCGTAGATAGTTGGAAGCAAATTAAAAAAAAACTAAGTCACTTAGGAAACCTCCTAAGTGACTTAGGAAACCTCCTAAGTGACTTGGGTTTTTTTTTCCAGTAGAATATGAAACTATAGTTTTTGAAATTCATGTCTGTCTGTTACTTATGCTTTGTACAGTCACGAGCAATAATTATGTACCTACTTATTCTTAAAAAGTCAAATTTTCTAAAATACCTTAGCATCTGCCAATACAAAAATAAGTAATATAATAAGTATACTTACTACAAAATGTTCTAAATTATTTAACAATAAAATTGTGTCAAAACTTGGTATACGTACATAAAACCAGTAATGAAAAATTGTATTTGTATTTATTTTGGTTATTGATTATATTTATGTGACTTGAATAAACTGTAATGAAAATTTGACAATGTATACAGGGTGTTTCGAGGATGGCTATTTAAGCCGAAAGCGGGTTGCTCTAAACATCTAGGCGAACTACTTTTGGCGTGTTTAAAATAAAACAAAATAGGTAAAAGAAATATTCTACGGAACCACTACATCAAGCTTATAAACGTGGAAACAACAGTAGGTAATAACCCGAGCAATTTGTAAAAACGGTCTATTTTAAATGAGTTTGGTTTTCAAAACGTGACGTTTAGATGACTTCGTAATTAGGATGGTTAACATTATTAGTGTGGGTATTTTGCCGCCATTTATGAAAATTGTTTAGGAACCTGCGACCTGTAGATCAATGTGTCACTGCTGCGCCGTAGAATCCTGCCGTACAGCAGTGTTGGTGTAGTGGTAGATACCCTGACTTTCATTTTGATGGTACCAATGTATTTTTCTTAAAAAAAAATGTGCGTCAATAACATTGCTCTTACAGTGAAAGAAAACATCGTGAGGATACCCACGACTTAAAGTCACGCACAAAGACCCAGTTCTAGGGCTAATTGCGGAAACACACATGTAATACCTTAACTTTAAATTAGGATCCTGCTGCGTGCCGTATCTATAGAAGAGTCTAGTAATTTCTTGTATTAGAAAATAATACATCTTTTCACTTGTCACATATTTTTCTCTGACGTTGAAAATTCTTTATAAGAACGAGTCAGGGCATTTCTTAGATAAAGTAATTAGGCTAGTCTATAAATACGACTGTAGGACTACCTGGTTAAAATTAAGAATTGCTTTCTCTATCTAGTCGTACCTTTATTTCTTTAAAAGAAAAATGTGCACTCTTTTAGATTACTTAAATGATAGGTAGGTATTGTAACACGCGACCACGACGTTCGAATTTTAATTTATCTTTTTTAATGTAAGTAGGTATATATAAGTATTTCCTGAACAGTTTGACTTTGGAACGTATGAAACTCGGCTGTTATTGCCACAAAAAGCTTCACTATCAGACGGGCTTTCTCGTTCTAACCTGTAATAGGAGACAAGTCCAGTCTGTGAGTCCAGTTATGTGTGCACAATACCGGAACGTGCCGGAACTATGGTCAAAGCTTCTTCTTGTCTGTGACTTTCAAAGTAAGTTGTGTAAGTCTTGCATGGAACTCTGGAATCACAAAACACGGTTTTTCTAGTAAGACCTTAGTTTGTGTTTATTAATAGCTCTGTGTAACTTCAAGTCCAAAAATATATTGTTAAAAAAAACAGAGATGTGATAATCACGCGCATGTTTGTTTCATCTTCACCGATATCTTAAAATAGGTCCAGGCAAAAAAGTAAGATACAGAGCCCGAAAAGAGCAACGATTTGGCGTAAAGACAGCCGGCAGAATGACACCGTGCCTTTGTCAGAGAAAGAAAAAAAAATAAGAAGATTATGAAGTAAAACCTCTTTTGTCAAAATATAGGGCGCGTTTAACACTTCGATTGGCGCCATTAGTGATTTTTTTTCAAGATTTTATCGATAGTTTAGAAATAGAATATTTTTGGAATACAGCTTACAGTTTGATTGGATTGATGGGGTGTCTTGATGAGGGTAGAGATGTTTTTGTCAGTTGTTGCTATAATTTATATCTTACTTTACTACTGAAATATGCTATATTGCAAATTATTCAGGTACATTACTTTGCTGGTACAGCGACACGCTATTGCTGATTATGTAGTATTGCTAACAAATCTCGATTGAAATCATTGAAATGTTTAGGTTTTGCGATTACGGATCTATTCCATTAAAAGGTTGTCTGGAAAAATCGCTAGAAATCGTAAGTAATCAGCGATAAGGCCTCCCATTTGTGCAACTTACGTTTGAAGCTTAGTCTTTACTCTAACTATGTGTAGGTACTTATTTGTGTTTTCTTCTCTTGTTTGAATGTTGTAAGTAGGTAGGTACAAATAAAGTTACACTGCCGTACCGTGATCGTTTATCAACGTTTTGACGTAATTTTGTCGCTTAAAGATTTAAAGTATATTATTAATATAAAAATACCCCGAGTACTTGAAAAAAAACAGGTTTTTTTAAATATATTACTTAGATGTTTCAAATTTTTCTTTTAGCTGAACGACAACGCGACGACTTCGCGACGACTTGTAAGATATCATGGTAGGGCCCATTATCGTTAAACGTATACGTTACGTATATTCAATTTGACAGTTACACTAGCAACTGTTTTGAGTGCAAAAAGTGTAAAATTAAATGAATACTTACAACAAGTTCAATTGCGTTTTAAATTTTTAGCAACAGAGCTACGTAATCAAAAGATAATATGGCCACCATAATACTTAGTGCCACTAGTGGCCTTTCGGTTTTTCGATAATTTTGAATTGATTTTTATAAATTAGTATTTACATAACTACGAACTGAAGAAAAGTGCTAGTGCTGCTTACTGTTATATTACGATTTGTGCCAATTCAATCTACCTTTAAATCACTACATTGAACTTTGTTCTAATAAGTAATACAAGCTTGACGGTGCTGTGTCATATTCACAGAATTTATTATTACAGTTTTTTATTGATTTTTAGTCTTCTAAATCTTCTAAAAAGTTAAATAGAAATCTGTGATGCGCGTATTATGGTCCCTCCACACGAGCGGATTATACGCCCGCTGGATGATGCGATTACCGCCAAGCCGATCTCTGCCGCGGTGTCGAGTTGCCACTACAAAAAACAGTACAAATATTTGTTTATTGAAATGTTGTGCTTTTCGACGCATTGTGATGTTCCTCGGTTGGACATTGGATTACTTATCTGAAAGAAATACTTACTAATGGTTTTGAATTCGTGAATTTTTTGCAAGAGCATGTTTTGGTGGTAACTTTAAAATTTAGTATGGCTGTGTTTTTGTTATGTCGCTGAAACGAAATGGATACGAAGTAAAAAGAAAATTTCAAACACTGATACTAACTAGTACCTATTTATAACAAAAATTTTGTTTAAAAAACGAATTTTATAATAATAATGTATAGTATCTACGAAAATTTAATCAACTGGAATTAAATAACAACCGTATTGTCAAACGACTTCACGTGTGGACTCAGCTTTTGTCCCAATTTTGGTGACTTGGATTTACACTCACAAGAGAAAACTTTAATTGTTTCTCATTATTATCTGCATATAAAATTCAAAGTCCTGACTAATTGATTGTCTAGTTGAATTATATATCAACGTACAGCCTAAACCGCTGGTCCTAGACACATAAGCAATTAAAATTAGCGGGTGTGTTCCTTGTTATAATATGTGAAAGACTCTTTTGGAAAATCCAGTGAGATCCGGCCTTTCCCTGGTAGAACTTCGGGGCACTGCTAGTTTGAATATAAAAGCTTTACTTGCTTATTAGCTATTTGTCATTAAATCAAATTAGCCCTGCAATGGGCCACAACACACACGTAAACAAAAAACCGCATCCTTTGTGCACTACGTTTTGTTGCCTACACAACGCGGAATGTGAACTCAAGAGTGTCTAAAAGCAGATCGTGCGAAGTGCGTAGATATACGTTTTGTCTGTGAACAGTAGCGACACAGAGAGTGTCACCTCAATCCGTCAACTCAGCGGCCCGCGTAATCCTGTTAGTCCGTTACTGTGGACGAGGCATTAGTTCGCACTGGGAAGATGTTTTAAGACGTTTCAAATCTTTTTCGTTAATTATTTAATATTTTTTTCTGTTCTTTTTATCAAATCTGGTTCACTAATAGAAGTATTTAAAAAGAGAAATTCATCTGCAAAAATTCACTTGCGGCGAGATTTGAACTCGTGTCTCTGCGTCAAATATCGTCACCAGTGATTTTTTGCAGATGAATGTTTTCTTTAAAATATTTCTAGTAGATATGCCTTGAATGATAAAAAGAAATTACGAAATCTGGTCTTGTTAGTTAGTATACCTACCACCTTTGTTAAAATCTTATCCATTCAATGGGTGCCTTGAAGAGATTGCTCTTAAGCAATCCTTTTAACCTATCTATCTACTTTCTATATGTATTGTTGTTGGTTGTGCAAATAAAGTATTAATCTATCTATCTATATAGCATTCACCGAACTGCATTAAAAATCTTTGATTAATAAATTCAACTTGCTAGATTAATACCTACTTAGATACATACAAATTTTCAAACAGTTCAAAGTTAGGTTAAGGGGTTTTATCTAAGGGATGAAACTTAAAATCCCTGTCGGATTCCTGATCCTGATGCAATATTTTTGTTCAAAGCGTTTGTAGGTGACATTATTTAGGTTTTGGTGTATACTAAAAAAAAAAAAAAAAAAACATCCACATAGCCATATTTCAGACCTTTATTTTGTAAGAAATGCCTTTGTAATAACGCAGCGTGTTCACAGTCCCAGTGCGAACTGTCCACTGCTCCATTGTAGTAGAGTGATAATCACCGACGCGCCTACAGCTCCGTGATAGGAATATCCTTCAGAAAGGTCGCCCGACCGTGATTTCAGAGTTACGTAATGGTGTGCCTTTGTAATCTTCACGTAATGGTGGCTTTTATATAAAAATGGTGATAAAAAAAACTGGAACGTTTTATACAAAGAAATCCGGCCAAGTAGGTACCTTGTAAGTACTCGTCGTTCACGTACGTGAACTGTAGGGTTTCACAGTTTCTCGTCTTAGTCGTTATAAATAACCGGCCAAGTGCGAGTTGGATTCTCGTACGAAGGGCTACCTACGTACCTCTATCATTCTCCCAAAAAATCAAGGCACCGCATTTAAAAAAAAAGTTTTGTTTTTAGTAACGTGACAATTTTAACTGCTTAACCTGGTTTATGAAATACAGCCTGGTGACAGATAGATCGACGGACAGTGGAGTCTTAGTAAAAAGGATAAATTTACTGAAAAAAAAAAGTAAAATAAGTAGGTAAAAAGTAGAGAAAACTTCTATAGCTATGTTAAAAACGTGCCTATCATTACATTATGGCTTCTCAAATTTAGATAATCTCTCTAAAACTAATTCTCCGCCAAAACACCATAAACACCGTATCCGCACTACAATTCCCAAGTCCCCCCCCTCCCAGCGTCCACCATTAATCTCCCCCCCGCTAATGCACGTCAAGTCGCAGCGTCCGCCCGCCGCGCGCGCGACACGTGCCCACAAATTAGTGCTATTGTTTACATGGCTCCGACGATGAGCGAGACGCGACGGTAGGCAGTGCAAATGGTTTATTTTCTATTTCCTTAAATTTATTGATTGGGTGCCTGGAGGACCCAATCAATAAATTATCACCTACAAGCGATCTCGCTTGTAGGTGATAAGGCCGTTTATTGTACCACTTTAGATTCACATTATTATTATTATTATAGGGAAATACGATTCCATTGGTCAAATCTTGCATAAACTCGTGCGAAATGAAATCCCAAGTGACGTCACATTTCGAATTGCATGCAACTGGCATACAATTAAACTTTTTAATTCCCATACTAATTTTGTACATTGAAACTGATCAATTATTTAACTAGCTCTCAAATTTTAAGTGACGTTTCAGTATGCGGCCTAGATTCGGCCTTATATTTTAGGGATGATTCATGCATGATGACGGCATTAGAACGGGCCCCGTCCGGGCCAAAGCGATGACAGAATTTCATTCATTCATTCATTCATAATTCATTTATTGCGAATAAGGGTACATTATTAATAGATGTTACATAGAAATAGGATCACCTTACTCCGCCAAGCCTGGCATGCAACATTGTTGTTAGGTGCTTCTAATACAATAGTTCTGATCAAAATGAACAGTCAACATTTATTATTATTATATAGTTTCACTTTCAGAGGGTATATTTTACAAATGTCAAAAAAATAAATATTAAAAAATAATTAGAGTTCGATGTTAAAATGGATATTATGTCAACTAATACAACTTTATATTTTTAATTTATAAAAATTCGTCAAACATAATAAAATTATTATTATACAACATTATTACTGTAGTGTGATGTCATTTAGAAATTGTTTTATGTTATAATACGCCTTGTCAATTAAGAGTGCACTGAGTTGATTTTTAAAAATAATTGTATTACTCACATTTTTTATTTTGTCTGGGATTTTATTGTAGATGGTTGGAGCCATACATAACACACTTACTTCCATGAAGTGGGTTCTACGAGCGCGTTCCCGTAGAACTCCCTCACGTCTTGCACCATCTGGAAATTTGTTTTGCATGTTGTCCGTGCTGCATATTAATATGTGCTGTCTTCATACAAAAGTAAGTCGGCCCAGACCCTGCCCGGTTTAGTCATCTCATCCCTTTGTTAAATTAAAAAAACCACACACCACTTTTTCAATTTCCAAACAGCTAATAAAAATATTTATATTTGAGACGGCACGCGCCGATCCGGCCATATTGCATTAAAATTGGCGGGTTTTTATCAAGATGGCGACCGCGGTTTTTCCTCGATGATAAATCGTTCCGCTAATACTTCCGTTTCCGGCGGTAATAGGGGGAAATATTGATGCTTTTTGCTCTTTTAGCTGTGGTTTGCGAAAATATTATTTTATGGATGAAAAAGAAAACTTGAGAGATCTTTTACGTCGCATGAATTTGGGTGCTTGTCTACTTGTTGCCTTAGAATATAGTACCTAATATAGATTTTTTTTTCGTAGCTAGCTGAATGATTGATTTCTAAACGCTTTACTGTACCACCAAAAACACAGACAACAATAAATTGTCCTTTGTTGTTGTCCTGTCGGGTGCGAAATTTTTAGAAAGCATATTTTAAGTATAACAATAAATTAAACAAGGAAAAGCCTAAAACTAAAGTGGCACAATGGGCGGCCTCATCGTCTATGGGTGATTTCTTCCAGGCAACCAATGAATGGACAAGACTTTAGGAGGAGATAATTAATGTTTTTTTTTAAATAGGGAAGATTAGTGAAATAAAAACCCCATGAGTTTCTTGTGGCTTTTTCTTATCGGATGGCGCGTTCCAAAGCGACACTAAAAACTTTAGATTTAAGACGTAACCAAGTAATCATGTACAAGCATATGGAAATATATATATTTTATATAATAATTATATAATAATTTTGAATTAAAAAAAGAAAAATATAAGTGTTAGT
Organism: Idaea dimidiata; assembly: GCA_949358125.1. Classification (NCBI taxonomy): domain Eukaryota; kingdom Metazoa; phylum Arthropoda; class Insecta; order Lepidoptera; family Geometridae; genus Idaea; species Idaea dimidiata. The sequence continues at coordinate 23,996,018 of OX442334.1, read as the reverse complement.
CGAATAAATAGTAGACTACATAAAGGCATAACAGACGAACCAAAAATTGTTATAAGTAGTAATGTAAAAGCATAAAATACACCATAGTTACCTACTTCGCTTGAGTTCTAAAGTTTAATTAGCATAAATCCCAAACACATGAAATTATCGAAATAAAATTACTAAGCCTAATATTGTTCTAGGTCCTAATCTATTTTTAACACTTTTATTTAGCTAATATTTTCACACTTACACTCTTACAAGTTGGAGTTTAGCCGGGAACGCGGTGAGGAGCAGATGTGTTGCTAGATTTAAATTTTTGTGAAACCTTGTTCGAATGCATCTTATTTGCATCAAATCGTCATAGTTAAAAGTCAAATCGAGGGAATCATTGTAAAGCGGCGACCATTTACAATGACTGTTCACGGAGCTTTGGAGACAACGCTATAGAGTCCATGTTTTGCATAGATTTTCACTGTCACTACACTTGTACACCTTCACTAAACTACATTAATTAATATTCCCCTGAAATTAAATAATTTACAGGCATTTGAACTAGGTTTCACAAAAATGAAAATTTAGCAACACACCTCCATAACGCGTTTGTAATTATGGGAAAGGTCTTTTTCTTCTTATTTGGGGGTTTAAGGACGCGACTGATGTGAAATCCCTTCCGATTGAATATTTTTCTTCAAAACCGGTATCAAATAGATCTTTAAACAATGTATCATGTTATTGTACGTACATGATACAAGAAGTGTCCCCTTCATATCAAAAACAATAAAAAATAACTTTAAATACCACTATTATACTGGCAAAGTTACCTCTGTTTCACAAAATAAATCAATTTTTCTTCTAAATCCTTAGGACGCGACTCATGTGAAATCCCTTCCGCTTGAATAGTTTACTTCATAGCTGGTATCAAATAGATCTTTAAACAATGTTTAATGTTATTGTACATGATACAAGAAGTGTCCCCTTCATTTCAAAAACAATAAAAAATAACTTTAAATACCACTATTATACAGGCAAAGTTACCCCTGTTTTACAAAATAAATCAGTTTTTCTTCTAAATACTTAACCGCTATATTTTCTTATAGGCATCATAATATTAGAAAATACATTAGGTACCTAGAACCCCTTCATCGTATTTTATCAAAATATTATTTTAATCTTCGTTAATTATTGATTTTACGAGAAATTGTAGATTTTTTCACGCAATTCCATCTCGCTCATTTATATGCAATCGGACAAGGACCGATAATTATCATCTATCGCCGCCTTAACCGCTATATTTCCTTATAGGCATCATAACCTTAGAGAATACAACCTAGAACCTCTTCATCGCATTTTATAAAAATATTATTTTAATTTTCGTTGATGATTGATTTTACGAGAAATTGTAGATTTTTTCATGCAATTCCATCTCGCTCATTTATATGCAATCGGACAAGGACCGATAATTAGCATCTATCGCCGTCTTAATCGAACTTTTTCAAGGCTTTGTATGATCACAAATTTTGCCAATGTCACGTACTTAGTGAACAAACTACTAGTATTTTTCTAGATAAGTTTTTTTTACACTATTTGACTTGTCACAGAAAACAGGGATGTTTGCATACTATTATATTACTTCTTTCTCCTTGGTTAGCCGTTCCCGGCAAGCCAAACAGTCACTTGTTTGGTCAATGTACAACCACTATAATGCCACTATAGGAGTCAAGAGCCCTATAGTGACAATAACCAGGACACAGAGATTAGCTACATAATACGTCATCGGAGGATGGATGTCGTGTGTTAATGCGATTGTGGAAATTATACTTATAGTGAGGGTGACCTTTATTGAATTAGAAATTAAGGCTAAACACACGCATAGCTGGGCACGCGGTTTCTACCGCGGAATTTCCAATCCTGAGGGAATTATGCAAAACCTTCATGGGATGCCTAAGTATATCATGTTACGGACACACTCTCTCACCAAATTCCAGCTCGCTGTACTATCAGCGGTTTAGGATGTGTCATTCAGTCGGATTACGAGTTTAATAAATACAAAATATAAAAGTAGGTATTTGCTTTTAAATGCAAAAACTGAATGTGCCGATGATTTTTCAGTTTTATAGTTACAGGCAAACTGAGGTGAATTAAATCATAAATCATTTATTTGTCTGTAAGTCTAGGCTTAAATAACATTAGTATTGTGTTGTGTACGTCAGTAGTGATGTAAATAATGATTCTTAAAGATATAAAAGAGTAAGCTTATTCATAAAACACATTTACATAATAGTCATCATATAATTTATTTAAATTAAAATAAAATAACATGCAAAAGTAGCAAATACCAAGTGAAAATTCTAATTAAATTCTGAATTTCACAATTACAAAACTAATCCATCGGTCGATCGAGAACTCAACAAACCTAATTATAAAACTCCATCACCTCATCGGTTGTAATCCGACCGTACCCCCGCTATTTGCTTACATCCAATTACCCTAATGCACGCCACAACTACAAGCGTTATAGGACTACTATAAAAGTATACAATTTTCCACAACCGCACATCTATGAAATATTCATGCTTATTTTAATCCATATTGATTTATTAGTTATATTCACCCCAGTATCTGACTGAATTTTATTTATTAGATGCTAGAGTGGTTATATTTTCGGAAGTGATTCTAATGAGTTATCTTTTTAATCTTTGTTTATAGTTTACATGTTTCTTGTGCAGAAGCTTATTGGTCTAGATGTGCACGCGGATCTTGTACAGTTGTGCTGGTTACGCTTAGCGCAGTCTTTCTTGAATGGGTGACCGATTATGGTGGGGCTAACATAATTTTCTTGAGCTCCTCCGTTACTATGGAAGGCACGTTAAGCAAATGTTCCAGTTGTTTTTTCTGATAGCAGTCGTTAGGCCAAGTTAGAGGTCTCGATTTATTTGGTGAGGTACTGTGAGGCACATCACTACACAAAAACGGAAGAAGGTTCCATATTTGTAATCATGTTGGTTTGTAATTAATGAATATACTTTCAATATATTTATTTTATTTATATACAAAATTCTAATCTAGATTCAGATTCATTTATTCGTCCATCTACATAGGTAAAACAATGGTCATATGGTATAGCTTCGGTGATGCCACTAATCTACTAACATTCACATGCGTGAATGTTAGTAGATTAGATACATTAAATTAAATAAAAAAGAACAGTCATTATATCAATACTTATAAAAAAAACTTATATTATTACAATTAAAACGTTCCTGTGTACCTACCTACGCACACCGCACTACACTAATACTAATTTGAAAATTGATTATAAATCATCAGCTTTTGGCGAGTCTAAAGTAGCCATCTCTAATCTCCAAGTTAATTCACCAATAACAAGATTAGAGGACCTTCAAAACCACCCCCTTTCGAAGGCGGTCGTTGCATCAACCCTGGTATTACAGATGCACCGTCAGATTAAACGTGGAGTTGCCACCCTAGCTATTACAGCATAGTGTTTTCTTTGCGTTTTTACATAATTTATGATAAGGCGATTGATAATTTTAGGGACATTTCTTGACCAGATGGTGTTAGTGACTTTGAAGACTTTCATTTACCAGAATTATGTAGATACCAACCATATAAAAAAGGCGTGTCAGTAAGTTCATTTGGTCGGGTAAGTTTATTTAATCGATTCTCTAATATTTGTAAACTTATTTGAAATTAAACTTTTACGGTTTTAATTGCGTTGCTTTTTTTATGTTTGTTTAGCATTATATTAATAAAATGTCTAAGGTACACTTCGAGATCTTCACAAATCTCGCAATATCGCAAAAAAAAACATATTTTTGAAAATTAAAGTATCTAGAAGATCTAGCTAGAATGTCTTAGTGAAAAAAAGATAATTTTACGAATAAAAATTAGAAGTTACATGAACTACAAATCAATATCCATAATGCATCTACATCAATATTCATTACAATCAAGGAAAAATATATCCTTTCCAACAACAATGAAAAGGAAGCGACCAAAGATTCACCCTTGCGGCACACCCTAATGCATTAACGCCGTTTTTAATCAAAAAACGTGGGTGTGAATTCTAAACAAATAGGGGAGCAAAATTTCCCATAACGATAATGAAAAAAAAACACAAAAATAACATAAAAATACCATAGTTTTGTATGAATACTGCGCGTGCGACTTAATCAAACGGCAATCTTGAATCAGGAAATTGTTTATGTCAATAATTACACTGATTTTTGTTTGATTTCGTCAACGTCACTGATTTTTATGATTAGTTTTCATTAGGGTGTCGGTGTATATCATCATTTCCTGGTTTACACGCTATTATTAATATATCAACTTCGCATGCGTCTAGAATCTAGAACAAACATTATTTAAAAAAAACCGTCATGCATTGTTGACAAAATAAGATAGGTAAATTATGTTTAGCCACAGCTTCTCTATAGTTCGTACTTTTTCATATAAGTGGCCAACAACAAATCCAAGGCTAAAGTGTGACTAACAAATTTCCTCAACTGGTAAAAGCCATCTAACATTTTCCAGCAATATTGTGATATCACTTTTAGCTGTTCTTTGACTTTTACTATGAAGAAACTCGGCGTCAAACGTAAACCGTATTTGTATCTTTCTGCGTCACATGTTTTCGCTTACTGAGCCACTAGGGTAGCAAATGATCAGTTGATGTATATTTTGTGTTGTGTAGAATCTTTGTATTCTATTAATTTGTAATAATTTAACACTATTCATATATTTTTCTGTCGCTCTTTTCTTCTTTTCAATTCTGTTAACAACAGCCATTTCTTTATTATTTTATTAAATAATTGCAAAATAAGTACAACAATACGTGTGTGATGTCTGACGTATTTCGTTTATTATAATATTCTAATGAATTCCATTTTGTAATTAATGTATTCATGGTACATTGAAAATATTTTCTTTTAGTTGTCAGTCAAAAGTTACCCTCGATTTGTGATACCGAGATGGGCTTGGGGGAGAGTGTACTGCAAATGTTTTGGCTTGATACTTACACAACCATCATTCTAAGGTAGTTATGAATATGAACGTCATTTTATTCTATGGCTAGCATTTGTATCAATAAAATCAGTTTAGTAGGTACTTTAGGCTTGATGATTGTTGTCGGTATTTTGTTATTATCACGTTTTTGATTATGTAAAACAAATAACATACTTAACAAAAAATAAATTATATATAAGTTATCGGCAAAGCCCACCCGAAGCATAATGCGGCCGAATAAAGATGCCGGCGAAATTATTATTCGCAATAAAATTGAGTAGGTATAAATTTTAGACGACTTTCAAAAATAGAAATAGTGGAACAGGAGAAAAATCGTATTAAGTACAACATTTTAAATATAAGAAAAGGATGAATCATTTTCTATGAATTTTTATCTTTAAAGTAAAATGACACTATGCCATCCTGCAAGTATCAAGACAAATCGTTTGTCATCACCAGTACAGTCGGCATATGGGCCACTAGTGGTGGAGTTATACCGCGTCATTGCGTTCATTGTACTAGCACTTAATTCGATTACGGTTCATTATCAAAGCTGTACTGTTTTTGATGTGATTACGTTACGTAGGATAGTGTGAAAACATTCATTGTGTGTTGCCTTGGAATGTGTCGTCTTATAGGATCAGTTTTGCCTTCACAGTTACGCCTGACCGCGCATAAATAGCGGGAAAAATGTTCTGTGCCTTGTGAAAAAGGTTTTCGCGAGGTTACTTTTTTTTTTCATATCCCTAAGTAATAAAGGTTTGTCCACCCCTAACATTTATTTTTTTATGTTTTGGACCGATTTGGATGATTTGCATTTTGATACTTTTGATATTGAAAATCCTGCGGTATCCGGACTTTCGCAGGTGAAACCGCGGGGCGCAGCTAGTTTATTATAAGGAAAAGACGGTGATCTCTTAATCTCATCGGCAGGTCAAAACCACGAACTTCGGACTGAAAGTCAGGGATCTACTTATGTGCCATACTAGACCAACACCGCTCAATCTATAGGGTACTAGTATATTATACAAGATGTAACGGGTAAGCCCTTTTAATCCGAAAGGGTGTTGTTCTAGACGTTTAGGCGAACAACTTTTGTTTTACGACTTTTGAAAATTCGAAGTACTTTTCGAAAAATTTAGGTGTAAAGTTTACTTGAAAATCAGCTGTTTCTTAAAGTTCGAGGTCATTGACCTTATGTTGTTCTTTCATTTAGTTTGGTCTACTACAATCAAACCTTCAATTACCTTTATTTTCAAAAACAGCTGTTTACCAGTGAAACATAATCTCAAAATTTTCAAAAAAAAAGTTCGAATTTTCAAAAGTCGTAGAACAAAAGGTGTTCGCCTAGACGTCTAGAACAACCCCCTTTCGGATTAAAAGGGCTTACCTGTTACATCTTGTATAGGTAGGTAAATAGATTTTATATTATTTAGTATACCATAAACACAAATAACATCAAATTATATAAAGAAACATTTTATACTAAAGTAGCTCAATGCAATGGCCGACCTTATCGCCCATGGGCGATCTCTTCAATATATGTAATGTATATGTAATATACTCGAATTGTATCTATATCTTAACGCCAAATAGACAACATTCTGATATTCATTCTCATTATCAATCTACTAACGTACGTCATAATGGGGGTGCCTATTCAAGTAAAAAATATGCGAACTCATCTACATGTGAAATAAATTAATAATTGATAAAAAACTGCAATAAATTGATATAAATGATACCAGTTGTATAATATGAAATTCATTGTTGAGATATTAATTTTGTTTTAACCGAGTTCTTATTGACCTAGTTTGAGTTGAATTTTCGCGTATGGTTTTGTAAGCTAGTGACACGCGGTTCCAACAATTGAAATTCTGATTTCGCGATAAAAAAAATACCCTGTGTATTTATGCAGATCTCCAGCTATCTACATACCAAGTTTCATCGCAATCGGTCCAGTAGTTTTTGCATGATTGAAACACAAACATCCAAATAAACAAATATCTAAATTCTTCTATTGACTTTTTTTTACTTCAAAATTAACTAAGTGTTTTTTTACTTGAGTATCTCCTTATTGAATCAATCCACACCTAGAGTATATTAAATGTAGTTTAATTGTCCCAACGTCTAAACTACCGTTAGGCCCAGTTGCCTATTATCAAATTCGAAAGGATAAGTGGTCCCTGGTTCCAGCTTCGGGGTGGATGACTCCCCCCCTAACCAAAAAATTTCACCCGTAGTTCCCAATAGTCCTGATCAGGTGGGAATTCATGTCTTAGTGGATTATACCTAACATGACAAAGAACACATCCTCCATATTTCATGTCCCTTGGACCAGCGGTTTGGGCTCTGCATAGTCTAGTCATTTAGCCAATCAATCAAACAGTCAGGACTTTGAATTTTATATGTATAGATAGTGCCCTTATTATTAAATACAGTCTATATCGATACAGGTAGCTTGGTTTACCGTCATTATAAACATAGTTATAAATATCCGTTGGACTAGGCAGACGGACTAGTATGGTACTATAGATCGTCTTGCAAACAATTAATCATTATTTACTTGTTTTTTCAATATAAAAAGATGGGGCCGAGTCCTTAGGACAGTAAACTTTCGTCACAATTTATATCCGTGATAAGGGTGACGCCAGACGGCGCGGAATGTACGCCCGTCTGACCGGACCTTCACTTTTTATTAGTTAGTAGCCGATTATAAAAACCTAAGCTTTAACCTAAGGTTGTTGGGTAGAAAATGTCTCTTGATTTTATAGTAGACAAGCAGTGTCCCGCTCGCGGTAAGTCCCGCGGGACTTACGTAACGGACTTATCCTGCGGAACTTACCCGCGAGATTTTGGAAAAGCTTCGGGTTTCAAAAATGCCACAAACAACAGACTCCTAATTTCATGTTCTTAGAATCCGCGGTGTGGGCTCTGCGTTGATATATATGGTAGTTTAGACAGTCATTAGGTCATTCATTCAGCCAATTTGTCAGGATAAGTATATCTATACATTTACAATTCAAAGTATAAAAATAATTGCTGAAGACCTAACGAGGATCCTTAAAGTGATAAGCAGAAAAGCTTTTCTAAATACTAGATACTTAATTCGCTCCCTTTTCGACCGACAGGGATAGGCCTAGAAGGTCTTCAAGATACTTCATTAATGACGCTCTCCTGGAGCAACCATTTCATCACAAAGCTTGCGTTTCTGAAGGTGGTTAATATGGAACCTTCCAATAAAGTGCTTGTGAGATCTAAACTACTAGTTAAAGAATTATAAACGCTAAATAATGCGCTGCATAACCATGAATCGTTTGTCTTTTACTGTCACATGAAGTTTCAAAGTTGACAGACAGAGACAAACGTCACATTTCTTAGTAATGTGTAAATAATCTTTTATGAGTAAGGGAGTAAGTGTCTAACGTTAGAAATGGACTGGTCTCTATTAGTGACTACAAGAAGGACGGTCATGAGTGATGCATTTTAAACGCGTCTCTGACGGCCGAGCTTCACCTGTTCCGAAGTTAAACTGTTAGGGAAATCAGTCACACACTTTTAAAAAGATAAATCAAAATTCGACCGTGCGTCGCGTCGTTGTTAGACCCACCATCTAACTTGTAGATAGTTACTGATAGAGGGTATTCTTACAATTTTTGTTCCGACTTTTTTGAATGTGTGTGTGTAATTTTCCGAACAATTTGATTTTGGAACTGATGAAACTTGTCAATTAAGGGTGAGTTTGAAATGCTTCCTTTTCAAGCGACCATTACCCTAAATTAACTAATAACAAAGAACTAAATTCTTTGGTGCCCAGCTTGTATGAACAAAGGGTCGATGTTTTTCCAAATTGTAGGTGTACCTAACTACCTGTCTAGTTATCAAAAACTAGGTACCAACCTGTTATCAGGCTGTAGGTAAGTGTTAGCAAACAAATACTAAATGGACGACATTATCTTTATCCGGCTACCTAAGCCCGCCATATGTGATGTTTTGAACAACTCCATATGATAATGTTGTACTAAATAATCTTGTTTGTTGGTTAGTTGTTGGAAGCCAGGATGTTATGGTTTTGGCGAGTAAATAAAGCTAAGGTTATTCGCGCACTTAGTAACCGAGATTTTTTTGTCATTGCGCGTGTAACCTTGGTATTCTGCCGCAAACAAGCCTAAATTGTAGAAGACAGAAGCAAAGATTCCACGTATGAGTCACCGACACCGGTAGACTAATTGGTCAAGTCGCTACTCCTGGATTGAGAGATGAGATGCGTTGTTGGTTGGAATCCCGCTAAGCGTCAACAGAGAGAGAGATACATAATTACTACTAAATGGTACTTAAATTTCAAACACCTACTTTTGTTACTTTGCGAGATACGGTTGGCTCCTCAATTCAGATGTTTGGATTGAGGAGCCACTTTTTCACCGATGGCGATGTAACTTTTGACCTATTTTATTATAATCCAGCATTTATCCAGCAAAATCACTTATTTTACTACAAATAAGGGTGTGCTTATACTTTAAAACTATGACTTGGCTCCTCAATCCTAACGTACATTGAGTTTTTGTAGATGGATTTTTCCTATAAATATATTTTTAAAATCTTTATTCTTCTTCTTTTCGTGTAGTGGTGTGGGTCTACATGTGTTAGAATTTTCAGGTTTTGCTAATAAGACCTCTAACTTGACCTAACGACTGCTATTAGAGATAACAACCGGGACGCACTGCTTAACTTGCCGGCCGAAGCACGGAGCTCGAGGAAATATTTTTTGTCACACAAATTTTCGATCACCCATCCAAGTAAAGACCGAACCAAGCGTTGCATACCTCGTACGACCATTCAAGTTCTGCATAGGAAAATGAGCTCCTCAATACTTAGGTAGGTCAGTCACTAAGTACTCTGCGGTTTCACCGAAATTTTTAGGAGTTTAATATAAAGCTTTAGAGCAACTTTCGCGCAACTTCGTCCTGTATGGCAATCGCGGAAACTGACCAGAAGAGTTAAGCTCAAGATATTCCGGTCCAACGTTAAAACCGTGTTGCTGTACGGATGTGAGACGTGGAAAGTGACAAAGGACATCTCGCACCGGCTCCAAGTCTTTGTCAACCGCTGTCTTCGTCGTATTCTTGGCATTTACTGGCCCGAGAAAATCTCCAACATAGACCTATGGGAACGCTGCGGTGAGACTCCAATCGACCAACAAATTAAACGCCGCAAGTGGAACTGGATCGGCCACACGCTCCGAAGGGACTCCGGTCATATTCCGAGGCAAGCCCTAGACTGGAATCCCCAAGGAAAGCGGAAACGTGGCCGCCCGAAGCAATCCTGGCGGCGGACAATCATCGCAGAGGCAGCGGCTATTGGCAAGACGTGGAGTGAAATAAAACGCGAAGCTCAAGACCGGACGGGCTGGCGACGCACTGTGGAGGCCCTCTGCCCCATCTAGGGGACTTAGGACTTTAAGTCAAGTAAGTCAATATAAAGCTTAGGAGTTTTAATATACCTACCTTTGATTATAAAACTCCTAAACTCAATTTGACTCGCGCACGAAGAGTAACATTTTCATAGGAAATTACGTTTGTTGTATGGAAAATTCATATAATTTATTCTGTTTTTAGTATTTGTTGTTATAGCGACAAAAAAAAAGAAAATTTGGGTGAAACCGCAAAGTACTTAGTGACTGACATATTCATATATGAACGCAAAGCCCAAACCGCTGCGCGCTGGTCCTAGAGATATGAAATTTAGAAAGGATGTTCTTTGTGATTTGTATCCACTAGAAAACCCTGCGGGATCGAGCCTGACGCGGGTAAACCCACAAGACTCTACTAGCATTGTATCAGGGAATTCCTTTAAAATACCTCCAGATAAACACACATAACAACATATTTCAAGCCATAATCAAACCCAATAAACGTCGAGGCTTATGTCGTACGGAGTGCATAAATTAAGCCGTGCGCACACGGCCGGCCTCGGCCACTCGAACCGTAAAGATAAGGCTGTGTTTACAAAACGTATTATCTTCGGTGTTGCCAGTTATCATCCATCGTTCGGTGTGTACCTCGATCACTTATCGGGAGACTATTGATGTTAGAATAATCCTGGTTGTTATGAACTTTGTATTTTACTACATTTTAGGACTCATTTTTTATCTAAGTCCATAAACATACTCAGTACTATGACGAAAATACTGAAACGTAAAGCCATAATATATTTTGTTTTTGTTTCGGTAATCTATTGCTTCTAATTTGATAGTCTATTGCTTTAATTAAGTACGATCATGTTTCAGAATCGTTCATCTTTTGTTTATGTATCCATCGTCTTTTGTCTTTGTTTCGGTCAGCCCTTGTCTTTGCTTCAACAGCCTTTAGTTTATGTTTCGATCGTATTTTGTTTCAGTTCCGATGTTCTACTGTTGTGCTTAAACGCAACTTGTGTAGTGTTTACAGTAAAACTTCTTATACCTACTAGATATACAATTTTAGCTTACCCATTGCTATTATTGATATAGGTATAGATATACAAAACAATCATAAGTTTGATTTTATTTAACCCCGCCCACACCCTGGGAAATTCATGTACTTACCTACGATCACAAAAAAACACGCGTTGATTACAAGTCGATGAGTGAACTGGTCACGGTAACAACTCGCCACGTGACGATTGGTCACGGGGGTACCGCACGCCCCCCGGTTTACGATTGTTCACGGGAACCGTTTGGGTACTTCAAGGGTTTAGAGTATGCTCTACTTGATCGTGAAAGTTTAAATGAGTATCGGCCGAATATAGAAATGCTACAGACCTACTCAAAATTTGAGTTTTCCAACGCGAAATTTTTATTTTTTATTTTATCTAAACTTTAATTTAAAAGCTGCACAGATATTTAAGTGTTCAGTGTCCCTCAAATTTTAAGTGGCGTCACTGTGGGTCAGTATCTGTTGGTCTAATTGTTAAATTTACCTATATAGGTACCCGATTCGACTAAATCGTAGTTTGACTAAATTTTCCTTAGCTGAATGTTTGGTACTTAAATAGGTACAAAATGCAAAAACTACTTGAACCGATTGCGATGAAATTTAGTAAACCGATATCATACATATTAAGACATTCATTTATTATTTAAAAAAAAACGAACGACCGAACAACGACGACGAATTTTTATTGGACCACTGTCACTGTATTTAAAGACAGTTCAAAACCCAAGTAGAGCAACATTCTAGGCGCACCACTCGCATCATTTCGCAAGGGTCCTCTCTCAACTCGACACAATATGCTTTATAATGAAGTTCTCATGAACTCGACGATGCACCACCACTACTCCGGTCGTAGGTTTAGTCACATAATCGACCTGTAATATGTCACAGCATAGGCAGCGTGGGAGAGAAAATTGGAGAAAAATGATCGTAAATATTCTTCATTTTAAGAACGTAGTTTAAAAAAACTTTAAAAATAAAACAATATTTAGCGGGTTCGACTCGCGTTTTATTTATTAACGGCATTGTTTAAATGCCATACTATCGTTTCGCTAACTTTACAAGGTCTTCCACATTGTAAAGTTAGCGAAACGTTAAATAGGTATGTATTGTGTTTGTTACAATGCAAAATCGCGAAAACATATTAAGAAAAAACTAAACTTGAACTTACATGATTTGTAATCCTATATTATTTACATTTTTCCTTATTCTCATATTGTGATTTTTAAATTCTCTTACGTCGATGTTTCGACTACATGGCAATAGTCTTGGTCGGTATTGAATAATAATAATAATAGTCATTTATTTCAGGCAGTTCACCCATATCAAGATACATATAAACTTCATACATACAACAAATAGTAGTAAATAAAAATAATAAGTACCTATGCAAATTATTACATAATACTAATAAAAAAAAATATGATTCAATATAGATGTTATATAACATACATCATATTATATGTTTGTCTACTTGCGATTGGCGTTGGATTGCGATTTCGCTTGTTTGGTAATAAAGTCTATACGTCGAAAGATAATTTAATAATAGCTAATGCTATTAAGGCTAAAAATCTAAAGCTAAGTAATTTCTCTGCTTGATAGATCTCAATTTGGTACCTATAAGTTTGTCATAATTCTTTGTAGTAGGGTTAATTAAATAAAAATTCTAAAAATAACCTGCCTTCTTGCAATCGGGTATAACACTTTGGATATTTAGACGGTTGGACTAACATACTGGAACTATTTTAAGGACGCGACTCATGTGAAATCCCTTCCGATTGAATAGTTTTATTCATAACCGGTATCAAATAGATCTTTGAACAATGTTTAATGTTATTGTACATGATACAAGAAGTGTCCCTTTCATTTCAAAAACAATAAAAAATAACTTTAAATACCACTATTATACAGGCAAAGTTACCCCTGTTTTACAAAATAAATCAATTTTATTCTAAATCCTTAACCGCTATATTTTCTTATAGGCATCATAATATTAGAAAATACAATACCTAGAACCCCTTCATCGCATTTTACAAAAATATTATTTTAATCTTCGTTAATTTTTGATTTTACGAGAAATTGTAGATTTTTTCACGCAATTCCATCTCGCTCATTTATATGCAATCGGACAAGGACCGATGATTATCATCTATCGCCGCCTTAAGGACGCGACTCATGTGAAATCCCTTCCGATTGAATAGTTTTATTCATAACCGGTATCAAATAGATCTTTGAACAATGTTTTATGTTATTGTACATGATACAAGAAGTGTCCCCTTCATTTCAAAAACAATAAAAAATAACTTTAAATACCACTATTATACAGGCAAAGTTACCCCTGTTTTACAAAATAAATCAATTTTTCTTCTAAATCCTTAACCGCTATATTTTCTTATAGGCATCATAATATTAGAAAATACAATACATGGAACCCCTTCATCGCATTTTACAAAAATATTATTTTAATCTTCGTTAATTTTTGATTTTACGAGAAAATGTAGATTTTTTCACGCAATTCCATCTCGCTCATTTATATGCAATCGGACAAGGACCGATGATTATCATCTATCGCCGCCTTAAAGGGTTTTGTAGTCAACAAAAAACCCCTTATTATAATGTTATGTCGTGTCCGTCAGTCTGTCCGCGGTCTAGTTTATTTTAGGTTTTACAAAATGTAACAGACATCTTGGTTTTTTGATTTTGCCAGTCATATTTTCCCGTATTTTCGTATTTTTTATTATAAAAGCTTTTAAATTGTGCTGGGGCCCTAAAAATGGCCTGTCAAAATATTGCCGGTGACTTCAAATGGTTTATCGAAGTACAGTCGGGCACATAACTTTATTAACGATTTTTATTCTACATCTCTAGAAAATCTATGGACCGAGAAAATTTAAAAATATATTTTATAATTACGAATACGAATCGAGTTAGTTTAAAAAGTTGATCTTGAGTTTGAAGTAAAAACGAGATCTGTAGTCTGTACTTATTTCAATTTAAGTAATAGTATAAAGATGTAAAATGTCAAATTTGGTAAACATTTTATTAAAACAAAGCGTTTCTATCGTTATATTTTTATAATTGAACCAGAGAATATGTAAATATCGCGTTTTAATTAACTATGGCTTCTTAAACTACGTTTTAGAGTCTTTATAATTCATTCCTGAGACAAGTTTTATTTGATCACTTTCTTGTCCGTCTATTTATTTTGGTAAACTTTTGTTATTGACTGTACATTTTAAAATTACCATCATTTCCTTAGGGTGAGATGGCAGAAAATGCTTTTAGTTGTACAATATACACATCGGCTCTAAATTAGACCAATTTCCAACGTGATGCCTGATTTATAATAGTGAGGAAATTATGTAGGTAGCTTATTATAAGGTAGTATTTATTTATTAGGCTATTTTTGGTCTTTTTTATTTGAAGAATCATTGAGCCAATGAATTTAAAAGTGGCCCCTTTTTAACCGACTTCAAAAAAAGGAGGAGGTTCTCAATTCGTCGCGTATCTATGTATTTTTTTAAAGTGGACATTTTTTTTTAAGAAAAGTTGTTCCGATTTGAGAAGTTAAAATTAATTTTTAAATTATTGTTGTGTTGAATGTTTACGTTAGGAATAAAAATGACAAATATCAAAGTTCGTTAAAGTAATTAAAATTAAACCAGTGGTTTGTAATATAAAAATAAAACGAGTAGTTTTAGATGCGACTTCTTTGTAGCGGGTGAAGGTAAGGGTAAATTACTTTAAGTTTGAAACAAGAGCAAAGTAGACTTATTTATGTCTAATATTAATGTCAAACTTATTCACCATTTTGTAAGGACAAGGCACTCCTATGGTTAAATACCTCTAAATTTTCACAAGTTTTCACGGGTTATATCCCACCAAAATCATAATAGTTACTTAAAGAAAATCATTCTTAGAAGCCAAACAATATTGTTTCTTAAAATGTCTGTTATTAAAAATAAGATACGCAAAATAGATAAAAATAAAGTTACTGGTCGAAAACAATAGCCATCGATGTTGAAAAAATAAAACATTCTAATTTCAAAGTTCGTGCCGCCATTGGTCGGCACGCCAACAATGGCTGCCTTCGAAATGTCAGATTTGACAGTTGATAAAGATACCTTTTACGAATGAAACAATAGAATGTTTTTAAAAACGTTTTATAGTAATTAATGTAATTTAAAGAAAAGAAAATAATCGATATTATGGTGGGAAAAGGTTCCAATTTACTCCTACGATAAAGTACCAAGCTTCAGTTATGATCATTAGGTAGCCGGTTTTATTCCCACCATGGAAATAATATTGATTAAGGAATCATTTGACGTGTTTGACGTTATAAGGTACGTGAAAACTTCGCTAAAAAGGGATACATAAAAGGTAACAATTTAGATCTTACTTAAATATTAACCCTGTTACAAAAGCTCTTACACAAACTTTAATCTACCTAAATAAATATATTATTTAAGTAGGTAAGAAGATGCTAAAAATCTATCTGCCAGTAGCAAAACTAAAAAAATACAACAACAAAAAATGCAGGCTAATAATAATTTAGTCATTTCGTCTATAAAACTAAATGTAACAAAATTACAGACCCTCAACATTTCATTATGTAATTTCAACTAAAAGATATAGCTGATAATAAAATACATTTTTCATTGAATAAGAAACCTTATCGTTCAAGATATAAGTCTTTAAATAACTTTTAGGTTAGATATGTTTTGAGAAATAAAAAGTCGAAATATTTTGACAGAATTCTTTTTGTTTGTCATTGGAAATGAGTTAGCTGTTTTGATAGTCAGCTTTTACCCAACTTGTATAAAAACAGTAGGCGTTCTAAGTACCTAATAGCACAAATCTTCAGCTGTTACAATATCGTAAATGTAGTTATAGAAGTAATACTTATTACCTTTTTTCTATATTTAGAAGTTTATAAATAAGTAGGTTTTTTCCAAATTTCGCATTAATTTTGTTGATTTTTTTAGTGACAAAAGAAAGGTAAAAAAAAAAAAAAAAAAATCCGACCCAATAAAGAAAAAAATTACGCCGTATACCTGTCTAATTGGATGTCCGTTCATAAAGAAGACAGTTGCAATTAGTAGATACTAATATGAATAAAAATATAATGAAATTCAGACTAATACATTTTGAATTTTCCTTATCATTTTGTTAACCATAAAACTTAAAAAAAAACTTTATAAAGGTTGAGTTCATTGACTTCCTTACCATAATTTTTAAATGAAGATAACCGGAGTTCCCTTTTCAAATATAGTTGCGCCTGCGCTTGTTCCTTCGTCAGCCAATGAGCGTTCGGGACGCCCACTGCAGAAGGCGTGGTCTAATTACACTGAGATTTGGTCTAATTAACTTAGAAATTATTATAAAAAACTTACAGCCAAATCCTGAAACAGTATACTTCTTAAACTTAGAAGATTTGTATTTACTCATATTAAACATTTTCCTGAATTTATTCGCGTATTGTCATTTTTAAATTATCTTACCTCGACGTTTTAAATATAATTATTTTACAATATTTTTGATAGCTAGGAGTTAGGCGACACTATAATATTAGATTATTAACCAAGGGGATAAAGCAGGGTCTTCTGTCGGGTGACGACTTAAATCGCGAGCGCAACGAAGGACCGAGGTTTACTCCCGAGCGTAGCGAGGGTGTTTAATATTTAAATCACGAGCGAATCGAGGGTAGGTACTAATTTTGAGTACTGAGCGAGTTTACCGCTTTACGTAAAAACTACCCAACCTATTCTGATGAGACTTACTAAGTATATAAACTGCCGGAAGCTTAAATTGTTACGTAAGCTAGATACTTATTAAACTTTTTAAACTCACACGATTTGTATATCTATATCATAGTAATATTTTACCCGGTATTATTAATTCGCGTATTGGTACTTTTAAAATCTCTTACCTCGACGTTTCGATCATGTTACAATGATCTTGGTTGCGAGGGGACTGAAACTGCGGCGGGCGTCGCCGCGGCGTCCTCTATTTATACCCGGTGTCACTGGTACGCGAATTATCCGGATATTCACACGGAATTGGATCTCTTCATATAAGTAAATATTTCCACAAGAACAAGACTTACTCCAGGTGTAACAACAGAATAATTATGGTAAAATGACATAATTGATCCTTCAGCTGTCCATTACCGAGATTAAACAATAGAACTTAAACAATAATATGAATTTATCTTCTTCTTTAAAAATGGCTTTTCCTTTCGGACATTTACCAGTGTCAAGTATTATCAATATTTGCAAGTTATTTGCAATGAACAAAACAGTCAAGTCGTCATAGTTAAAGTCAAGTTGAGGGAATCATTGTAAAAAGGGGGCCATTTTTTACAATGTTTGTTCACGGAGCTTTGGAGACAACACTAAGCTAAAGTACATGTTTTTCACCGGTTTTCACTTTTATTTACACTTGTACACCTTCACGAAACTAAATTGATTAATATGCCCCGAAATTAAACATTTTACACGCATTTGAACTACGTTTCACAAAAATGAAAATTTAGCAACACATCTCCTTAACGCATTCCCGCCAAAACTCATGAATTTATCGAATACAATAAATCAAAAAAATTCGTTAAATTTTAGTTGACCCATAACTACCTACTTCTGGTACGTACATAATTGCTTAAGATTATGGGACATGGTAAATAAAATGTTAGAAGAAATATCCTTTTTTATTTCTGTTTCGTTCGTCTATAAAATAGGATCGTTAGGTATAGGAAATTGTAAACGACACTACAGTGATGTGATGACTGAGGTTCATTGACACATGAAATTCGACTTTCAACGCCGCCATATTTTATTTATAACGTAACAAATTAGAATTTAAGTGAATCATTCGTCGAGCTACATTATATCTAGAATGTTTACACGCGAGTTATTGTCTGTATTTATAGTGAGTTTAAAATAAATACGCTTAATGGAGCACTTAAAGTTGACTGAAATAGATCTGAGAAGCAATAAGGCACGTGCCATGAAGATGCATCTAGATATAAACTGCGTACCTATATTTCACAGATCACAAACTTAATAAAATCCTAATTTACATTACGAAACTAGTATCGCTTTATAGAGTCAATTTCACAAAATTAGTCTCACACGGGTTACTGGAAGCAATTTTATTTATTGGGTAACTTAGTATCGCTGGGTCTACGCATTTTATTGTGTAAAATAAATAAATAATAATAAATAAATAAATCCTGTGACGAACACACGGCGCCATCTAGCCCCGTGGTAAGCTGCTAAGCTTGTGTTACGGTGGCTAGATAACGGATATACTACTTATATTTATTTTTCTTTTGTAAATACATACATATTATACATAGAAATACGCCCAGACCAGATACAAATATTTATTTTTTAAGCTTAAATATTTGCACCCAGCGGGAATCGAACCCGCAACCTTCTGTATTGCAGCCAAGCGTTCGCCCGACGCGCCACAGAGGACGTCAATGTGAAATGACTACAGATTGAGTGCCAGTAGTTTTGTTATTGTAAGTATGACATCAGAACGTTTCGAAACGCGCCCTCCAATATGAGGAAACCGCAAAAACTCATGGGGTTTACTTTTTGAGATCATTTGTGTTACAATAGCTGCTTATGTCAATAAGAAAGACAGGTCTAGTTAATTAATCTTAAGCTCACCTATCCATTAATAGAAGGTTGTTAATAATATTGATTACCCATACTTCCTACCTTTGATTATCTCTATAATACTTGAATAAATACTTTTTGAAAAAATGTTTTCTAAATTTTTTTTATCCTGCAGAATTTGAACCTGCAAAACCTTTTCGTTTTACAATTGCGCCACAGGTGAAGAGATGATTTTATTATCTTTCAAAAAACTAAGTGATCTAAACGATCGATTGACCGACACCATCAATAGCACATGACAGTCGACCGCAGTCAGTAGAGGGCGCTAGAGTCAAGTCAAGGCAACGTTCGACACTCGACGACCAACTCCCGCGCATTCCCACGTCTGCTCGTGATCAAAGCGGCGCCGGCGCTTGCTTTAAGCCCGACAGATAACTGAGTGCTAGGCGCGGGCCGATACAGTCTTGGTTTGGAGTCTTGCATTAACTTGCTATATCCAATTATGTAATACTGGACTAGCAGCTTCCTGCGCTTTCACCCGCGTAAGTCCTGATCCTGCGGAACTATCCGAATAAAAAGTAATAAGTTACTTCTAGATAATAATAACCTTTCAATTGGTATTTGATAAGAATTTTGAAATCGGTCCAGTAGTTTCAGAGTCTATTCGTTACAAACAAACAAATAAATCTATCCTCTTTATAATATTAGTGTAGATTATTGGTTAAACTCTGTATGTCTCATCTGAATGGTGCATGTTCCCAGTGCATCCCTCTCGAAAACCCGGGAACCCGGGGACCTAGTAAAATCTTCAGTTATACATTTTTTTCTTTCTCCTTTTTTCAGCGCGACACGATAACCAATTGGTCTCGGTTGTTGTCTCTGATAGTAGTTGTTAGGTCAAGTTTGAAGCCTTAGAGCGACGTGAAAAGTCTAACTCTAGATTAAACAAACAACTAAACAAAAGGAGGAAAAGTTCTATAACTTTAGTGATGTCTTTAATAAAAGGACTCCAAGTCCGTTTGTCTGTCACTACCCCATCCCTAACATTATGTAGATGCGCGGGCGCTCTCAAGAGCACCTCAAATAACTCGAGTATTTATAACTTCTGGTTTAGACGCAGTAAGTGGCGGTGTCTAGCAGCTGGTGAAACGTTCCGGGTTCGATTCCCGGCGTCGGCGGTGCTTTGGAAGGCGGATTTTTTCAGACAAGTGCTAGATAAGCAAGTATTAGGTTTGTTGATTTTGTTTTTGTAGAAATAAGTGGATTTATAGACGTACCGACGATGTCAGAGAACTCGATTATGGGTATACTTATACGATTTTACGTAAATTGCAACTGGCTTGTGCACGAGACTTGGCTTGGCATGTTTCGTGAACAATTTACTGGCGAAATATCGAGCTTCAAATAAAATAAAATATGGTAAATATGCCGTTATTTTGAAATATTTGTAATGTTCTACTACCGTATCTCTTTTAAGTAAGTGCTATATCTTAGACCGTATTGACAGTTACTAATTAGTTACCATCCGAAAAGATAGTGGTTATCAAATTCTGACTAGTAAACTATTAAAAACTGATGTTTACGAGCTTAATAAGTTTCTCTAAAAAAAATAAGTTTAAAATCACCTAATTATTTTTACATACGTAATATCGATATACTCGCATTTCCGGGCGTTCATAGTCACCTACATTAATAATCGCGAGAGACTACAGTTGATTTTATTTAAACGAATTGTTTGTTTGATCTTTATAGGTTTTTATAATCGATTCGTTTTTGTGACGGATAGGGCTTTATTTAGAACCACAGACCACAGATCCCACAGCAGTCTGCGTAAACGGTCTTGTGGTCAAGCGGTCAGACCTGACCCAAGAATTGCTGGCTTGATGTCGTAAGGATCTATACGAGTATTCATGCAAATGTCAGGCGACATTGTTCACCTGACTGTCACGCTAGATTTTAGTTTAAAGTTTTACAGATAATATATATATTAATTCTGTTGCCGCTATACTAAACAACAAATAAGTGCAAAACGGAATAGTACAGAGTGTACGCCTTCGTGCGCGAGTCGGCTTCGCACTTGGCCGGTTTCTTGTTACTAAACTCAGATAATTAAGTAATTTAAAATCTGAATTATCAGTGTAAACCTACCCTGAATTGTTTACACCAGCTCCAATATCGCGAGTAGAGAGCGCCACTGAACCGAGCGCTCACAAGTGTTGGCTCAGAAGGCAATAACATTCAAATCGGTTCATATCCTGTCACCGTCGTCGTTTGCTGGCCTGATGGCTCTCCGCTGTGCCAATATTTGGACGTATTTCGGGTAGGTAGGTCTTACTGTTGAATTAATAAGTGTTTTAGTTTAAAGTTTTAACGGTTTCGGATTGCAGACTATTATTGTGGAGCGAAAGAAACTTTTTAACAAAGTTTCAGATAACTTTGTCGACTGTTTTCGGTTGAAAAGGGTGTTTTTACGTAGAGGTTGTAGTTTGGACTACTTTCTACATTGGTTCCAGGTATTTCATCAATCTGTAGGTATATACCTAGTTGTTTGTTGTGTGTTGTAGGTATATACCATTGAAACATGCAGCAGATTTGCTTATAGCCATGAGGCTGATCGCAAATGATACACAGAAGAAAAAAAATAAAAAAATATACCTAGTTGTTTAGAAGCCGATTCTATTAGTAGAAGTCCAAGCAAGTAAATTACGAATAATTTACTTCGTTCTGGGATAATATTATGCTATTCTGCTCATCATTTCAAAGACAGTTAACATTTTCAAAAATTCGATTGATTTCCAAGAGTTACTCGTCAACAAAAGTTACTCGTCTTACTGCTACTTACCTACTTACAAATCAGATACTTTTTTTTCAATGAGATCGTTTTGAATTTCACAAGATCGTTTTGAATCGTCAATAAAAATTTAGTTTGTCTTCGGAACGCGACGTCCAATGAGAAGAAGACACTAAGTAACTTATGTTTTTTTTTGCAATAATCGTGTGATTCACATTGTCGCATTTTTACTCGTAGGACTTTAGTGGAACTGGGGCAATAATCTACACTAGGTATGACTGGTAATACATGGTACTATAATTATAAGGGCGAAAGTAACTCGTGTCTGTTAACATAAATTGTTGAGTCAAATACATTATTTTTAATAACTTTATACTTATATATAATTTAGGTAAATAGGTACCTAACCTATAGTATATAACCTACCGGACACACACGGACTGTAACAATCAACAATAGTGCAATAGTCTAATGGAAGTATCTAATAATACATCTGAATGTTTGTCCGTCTGTCACAGACATTACAAACAACTTGACCTAGTTTCGTCTTAAACGACAAACATTGAAAAGTGCTTGGAAAAACATGGCGGCGACAAATTGCTTTGTCTTTTAGTCGAAAAGAATATTACGTGGAAAAGTTTTGGTATTTCAAACTTTGTTCAGGTGAAAATGTTCGATTTCAAGACTCAAATATTATTTTATTAGAAAGGTATCAAAGAAGTTATATTACTAGAATTAGAATGTTTAGTAGAACTAACAAGTGTTTCGCTACCTACATTGAGTATGCTGTCCCTTTCTAATAGTGTTCACTCATCATCATCCGAGCGATGTTCCCGGTTGCATCCCTCTCGGGAGCCCGCGGGGTCCGCTTTCCTGCTTTTGCGTCTTCACTTCGCACGAACTTCGGCATCCCGTGTAGTGAGACCATTGGAACACATATCACCCTTTACGACGTCAAGCCAGGACTTCTTGGATCTACCTAATCTGCCGCGGCCAGGCGGAGTCGCCAGGGCAAGACATTTGTTCCCCACGTAACTAGCCGGTTTTCGCAAGACTTGACCGTACCAGCGAAGGCAACATTCTTGCAGTTTATCCGGAATGTCTCGGACATGAAGCAGCCAAGGATGCGCGAGTTCCTAACGCGATCTTTTAGCGTCACTTCACACATCCAGCGCAGCATCTTCATCTCCGTCTCCGTTGTAATAGTGTTCACTATTACTATTATTAGTATTCATGTGGTCTTTCTAGTTCAAGTAATATAGGCAATGAGTCTATTAAAATATAGGTAACTTCTTCGGTAGGTACACACCAAATTTAATTAAAGAAGTTCAAATATCAATAGAAATCCACGACGGAGCCCTAAAACTGAACTAAGTAAAGGCTTGTAAAAAACCTAAGTGCGAGTCGAACTCACGCACGAAGGGTTCCGTATCATTATCAAATGAAAACTTGTTGTATGAGAAAACGCGATTTCAATTTTATTTAATTCAGTATAATATATTATATAAATTTATTGTTATAGCTGCCTGCGTCCACATAAATTCATCATCTGTGATCTGTGGAATCTTAGTAAGTATAAATAAATAAATAAATATTGCAATACATTGCACACAGCGCAATCTAGCCCCAATCTAAGCACTGGGCTTGTACTATGAGTACAAGACAACGGATACACTACGTTCGTACGGTATATTTACCCTTTGGATACAAAACCCTAAAACAATAACTACCTACCCATCAACTATCTTTCTCTTGGGAACCCGAATTATAAAGTCCCCCCGCACCCACTATTGACAGTGTCATAATAATCTGTCAATACGTGTCACTGTCACGTCTCCAAGTGACGCTCTAACTGTCACAGACAATGACAGTGGTGAAATGAGGCGAGAGACGCACTGACGCACTATTCTGGTGATCCTCCTTGGAATTGTTGGTAGAGTATTTTGTCGAAGGGGCTTGAAACTGTTATACCACTAGCAGCAGCTTGTAGTTTCACTCGCGTTATTTCCAGAAGTCATCATCATCATCCAAGCGATGTTCCCGGTTGCATCCCCGCCGGGAACCCGGTGTCCGCTTTCTTACTTTTACGTCTACACGACCACGCGTTAGTCTTTAAAGTAATCGAGACAAAAAATAGTCTATATATGGCACTCACTGGAATTGTTTTCCGTTATTTTAGTTAATTTATCAGTTGTCTGGAAGAGATCGCCCATAGGCGGTAAGGCCGCCCATTGTGCCACTTTAGTTGTAACATACTCTTTAAAAAAACGTTAATCTATCGATGAATCTATCTAAGTTTTATTAAAATCGATTCATTCGTTTTTGTACTTTTGCTCTTTTGTTGATTCTATCGATTTGTTTACGCGTATGGACCCGCGTGTCACAATTAGTGTTACAATAACCGTAAATCCTTACAAAACAGCTAAAGATAGTTCCCAAAGCAATCAAAATGTCTCTGAACGGGAGCAATCTTTAAAATTGCTCTGTCAACTGAGGACGGGTTCGAACAATGCCCGAACCAATCACCAGATATTGGGATGTTCAACAATACACGCCTAATAATGGGACAATTTCAATATTATGAAGTTTACATTTCATACGCATAGATAGGTAAATTTATACTTTATTTTAACTACCAAAAATACAACGATCACGTATTGACTAATAACAAGTAGTTTTTAAGAGTAACATTACAAAAAAAACACACTTTTGTTTTATGGGAGCCCCATTATATATTTATTTTCTTGTTTTTAGTATTAGTTGTTATAGCAGTTACAGGATGGTATTTCAACTGCCTAGATATCACCATCTTTCACGTTTCACGAGATACAGCCTGGTAGCAGAAATACAGAGTAGTCTTAGTAAAATATCTCGTTTTGGGTACGGAACTCTATAAAATCAAAGTCAAAGTCAAAATATTTTTATTCCTGATAATAGGTAGTACTTTCAACCTTCAATAAAAAGACACAATTAACTCATGGGGTTTTTTGCAATGATCATATTTATAATGATTCACGCTGCCGCATATTTAGAGCTATAGTGAAACTGGAGCAAATGTATCCCTATTTCCCTTGGTCACGGCATCACGCACGCGTAAACGGCTGAACTGATTTTGCTAATTATTTTTTTGTTGCGTTTTTTATCATCAGGAGAGGTTCCTATGAAAAAAAAAATCGATATTCCTTCGGTATCGGGACTTCCGCGGGTGAAACCGCGGGGCGCAGCTGGTATACCATAATCTTTATACCCACTATCAAACTATACTTAACTCAACTATATGTGTTATGGTAGATTACTCATCTAATCATCTAAGTGCGTACCTACTACTAGTACAACACAAACAAACAGACATTCGTGCCGAACTAATGAGGTATAAACTAACTATATCATCTAATGAAGTTCGCGTGCGCACACCAGATGTCACTCGGCGTGCGCACACGCCGCCGCGCCCCTTGTGATCGCGCGACGATAATTGCGTACTGCCCGATATTGGGCTGATTAATCAGGCTTTTAGGGTAATATTTACACTGACTGCGCCCCGTAGTTTCACCCGATCCTGTAGATATATCGGATCAAAAGTAGACTAAATTACTCCTCGATAATCTAAGTAGCTTTCTTTCTTTTGGTGCAATTTTGAAATCGGTCTAGTTGTTTTGGAACCTATTCATTACAAACAAATAAATATTTCCTCTTTATAACATTAGTATCTAGATTAGCTGTGTACTCGTACGAATACTGATCCAAAATACTAAATACCAATATTATACTGTGAAGGTAAAGAATATCATAATTATGTTTGTACCTAGAGTTGATCGCCATAAAAATACCTAGGCTACTTTTATTTGGATAAACCTGCGGGATCGGGACTTACGCGGGTGAAATCACGGGGCGCAGCCAGTTTAGTACCTAGCGGATGGTCAATGGGCTCACCTAGAGTTAGAGTTGTCAGATTGATCTAATGCCTATAACTTGACATAACGACTGGTATCGTTGTACCGAGAAATGTAAAGAGCCGAATCGTAATAGCCGAACATCTTTGTAACTTATATAAACAAAAATCGCATAAAATCACGCAATCAACGAACATGCTACCCCCGAATCAATCTGCTAAGCACCGAAGCGTCTCGGACGCATCGGTTGACTAACGCGCGCACGCGTCGGTGACCACCCCACACAAACATTTGATGACAGTTGGCACTTGCCATTTATCGAGGGATTTTTTTATTAATTTTCCACACGTCTGGTAGTAATTACTTGTTATTTTTATTGATGAGGATGGTAATAATGATTCTGGTGTCTAATTAATTGTGTTTAAGTATCTAGGTATTTTTAATTATCAGGTAGGAATTCTTAGATAGGCATCATTATATCTAGTACTTACTGGGTACATCCTTCTCGGGAACTTGAGGCGTTCTAAGCAGACAGGTGTGGGGTCAGTAGTACGTACCTAATATTAAAGTAAAGTAGGTAGATATTTGGTATTATTCAAGTTCACCTAAATTAAATACATACCTGGAAAAGTCCATAGCTACGTTTTTCACTTACACAAATTATACCTCTATATTGTTCGACCAAAAGTTACAGCACCCGTATTATATGTTTAGTGAAAAACTGAGTTTAATAGGATTTAACTAAAGCTTTTACTAAACGTGATGATAATCAGCAGTGATCCCATAAGTACAGCACAGTGAACAGCAACTCAGTTTTCATGTAGATACATACTTCGGGTGCAGAAAGTTATTAGTATGGAGCGAGTTGGTTCAACGTTGCAGGATTGCAATAGAATTTGAAGTTAAAAGGAAGGGTAATGAAGGGTAATACTCTATATAAGAACGTAAAGTTAAAAGTTAAATTTTTAACTGAATGTTTCCGCAATTAGCCCTACAACTGGGCCTTTGTGCGTGACTCTAAGTCGTGGGTCGTAAGAGCGATGTTAATAGCGCACATATTTTTTTCCTAAAGAAAAAGACTTTGGTGCGCGGTCAGCCGGGATGTATGTTCCAACACAGTGTCTACACTACTCAACTGATTTTAATGAATAAGGTGTCAATAGATTCGTAATAATAGCCCGAGTAAAATATTCTAAATTTTGTCCAAAAAATATTGTATAATTTAATAAAACGCTCACTCTACCTATACTTAATTCGAAATAACATAATAACTTATCTCTCAAACAACGAACTCGGAATATATTATCACCAACACAGTCGCAGGTAAAAAAGGATAGGTATGCAAAAACAAAGTCCACGATGCGTAACCCATATCCTTAGCGATTCTAGCCTAAGGGTCAGCCAGCACTTTGCTAATTGCCTCATAATCCGGCGCACTGGGTAGATTAGGTGTAGAGGATGGACCCTCAGGCCTTAACCCTTTGCTTTTAATGTAATGAGCTAGATGGTATGGTATCGTACGCTGGGGGCCTGTTCTTTGGAAGCTTTCGTATATCTAGTAGCTTTTTATCTAAGCTTTGTTATGGTAGGTATCAAAATTTCATTAGTTGCGTCTATTCAGTTAAAATAAATACTTATTTCCTTTCATCACCGACTCACGGCATCACGCGTGAACGGCTGGACCGATTTTACTAATTATTTTTTTGTTGTGTTTGCTTATATCATGAGAAGGTTCTTATGAAAGAAAAATGCTGAACCGATTTTGATAAATCTTACGCGGGTGAAATCGCCGGGCGCAGCTAGTAGATTATAAAAGCGTTATCTACATACGATTCGTTTTAATTATTGTAGTACTTAGTAGGTAGGAATACTAAGTACAGTTCGAAACTAAAATGAAACTGATGAAATGTTGCAAAACTTAATCTGAACCCTTTATAATAATCAGAGAGGACAGAAATCGTGTTCGTTTACAAATGTTGCAAAACGTTGTGAAAATATTTGTAAGTAAAACCTAAAAAACGGCCAAGTGTGTGTCGGGCCCTTCGTGCACAAGTCCGACTGGCACTTGGTTTTTGTTGTCCTAAAGCATATACAATTATACTTATCTACATACAGGTCAAACACAATAACCTAACACCTTTGCTCGATGTTATTAAGGAATCGAGGTTAAAACCTATCAACTCCAAACATTATGAATCTAGTAGCTAGTAATAAAATATGAATCAATCATCATCATGTATGTCTGTCGGTCACCTCGTTATTAATGGTACATCACCATTATTGTATTAGTTCTATAATTATTGGTGCCGAGTGTTATTTGAATATTGACTATGGATGGAACTATCGATTCGATTTGAGGAATTATGCTTCATTATTTTAATTGGACTTGGTTTTATGTAGGCATTGTGTTATCTATGTATGGCACTATCCTAATAATAATATTTGAAAATACGTTCTTCTTTACGGGGGGAGAGAGGAGAGATTTGTAAAGATATCGAAACGTAAAGCATTGATAAATTGCAATACAATAAAAACCGGGAAAAATATGATTTTAAATCAACATCGCGAAAACAGGAGAAAAATAATAATTTTAGGGTTTGTTATTATTTAAGAAACATAAAATATTTTAGTATTTGTTTAAAAGCAGTAAAAAATAACGACGCCCCATGCGAAACCGTGTTATTTGCAATGGCAACACTTGGAACAAAAAATAAATACTTTTTTAAGTACGCATAATTTAAGTACCTAACTAAAATTGTTTCTACGCATATATGCTATACTTACCTATATTGCTTACTTGAGTATGTTTTTTTTTAAAAGTTAAAATATTTATAAAAAAACGTCACAACTAGGGGTTGCCCAAACGATGCCATCATCGTCAATCTGGTACTAACACAAATATGCTTTTACAGCCCCTAGAGAGGGGAGGGGGTGGGCAACTGAGGTACCTACCGACTTACAACCCCTCCGGAGGGGTAGGTATATTTAGAGGTAACTATATGACTTCACTAGATAGCTTGCGGCAATCATCAATGAAAATAAACAAAAAAAATTTTTTGCATCCTAAGTCCAGGGCAACTATTCTATTAAGTAAAATGTATTAACTAGGCCTCAGTTGTGTTCTTTTTTTTCTCAAGACGGTTAAATACATAATTTTGCAAGATCTAGAGATTTCTTGAAAAGTTACCAATAAATATTAAAAAATCGAAATAAATTAAACATAGCTTCCGAGTCGAAACGTTTAAGTTAAGTATCCTTACCTGACCTGACCTGACCGAATTCAGAAAATTATCACTAACTAATCTGAGATTAGAATGTAGTCTGGATTTATATGAAATTAAAAACAATAAAATTTCGTACTATAATGGAAAAATATACCTAATATTCATGTCACAAAAATAAAATACGAAATAACCAACGTTTTCATTGTTAGTCTATATCGAGCGCACGATAGCTCGTAAACTCGCACACTGTACCCCACAATCGTGGGGCCGCATAAAGTATCTGGACTGGAGTTACTTAAAGGATTTACATTTTTGTTTCAATTCCTTCTAATCTGTAGGTGTTGGCTGTGTTATGCGTATGTGTTGACGAATAAATTATTTAACTAGCTGCGGCACGCGTGTCCACCCACATTGCTCAATTCTGTGGAAATATTGGGATAAAAAGTAGCATATTATGTGCTAATCCAGATCTCCAGCTATCTGGATCACAATTAATTCGTATAGTGTTTAGTTCATTTCATTTAATATTCATTTTATTTGTTCCCGGCTGGCGGGGATCGGACCCACAACCGATTTGCAATCAGGTATTTACTAGACGTGCCACGGAAGTCATTAAATAGGAGAAAAAATTATATGTAGGTAAGTCCTTATACCCATGCAAAATTTCAGCTTCTTAGTTCTAATCGTCTCTGAGGAAAGACGCTTACGGACGGACGGACGGTCATGACGAAACTATAAGGCTTTCTTGTTGACTACGAATCCCTAAAAACTCATAATAAATGTACGTCAAAAAGGCTGGGTATTTAACATAGAGTCCTCCATCCATAAGCAATTCAGAGCAATATTGACTTATAATATTACATCGATAATATTTTCACCGGCGTTACCAGTCAAACACAGCAGCCCCGTCGGTCTGTGAGTCCGCAAACAGTGCATCAACTGTGCAAATAGTAAGACAATCCGCGCGGTGTCATGTGTCAAGCGCATACATCGCGTAATGGGTGGCCGGGGCAGATCCGGTGCTTCATCACACTTGCTAAATTCCATGATGATAGCTTCTATAAAATGTTAAAAGGAGACAAAATAATATCGTTCGACGTTTGACCTAATTTCGCCGAGCCCGATCTACTTAGGTCACTGAGGAAGGAGTCTGTAAAGGTTTCGAAAGGACCGTAAGAACAGCATTGCAACAATGCTGAAGGATATAAAAATGGCGCGATTAAAAAACCGGTAAATTTATTTTAAAATATATAATCGCGAAAACAGCAGAAAATATACTCTAAAAAAGCAATGGTGTTCGGAAAACAAATCAATAGATCCATAGAAGAATATCCGGTCGTACGAGCGTATGTTGTGTAAGCGACTAAAACTTTACCCAGATGATACGTCTCCTTCTGTTTATAAGTCCAAATTGTTAGCTATATCTTTCTTATCTAAACTAGTTTAATCCACTGTTACCTACATTTTAATCGCAATACAAACTATTTTATAGTTGTGATATTTGACCTTAATGCTAGTGGATAATATTTTTATAAACAACTAACCATAGACATAAAGTCAAAACGTTAACTACCCCTAATCACGCCTGCGCCCGAGTAATTACCCTGTAGTTAATCTTCATATAATTGTCTATGGTCTATGGGGTGGAATGACGTCACAAGCCAGGTGCGCTTTTATGATGTCCTGTGTGTTTCTGACCAATGCTGTTTTTATAATTTCCCGAGGGCGCTAGTGTCTTCGCTGAACTAAATAATCCAGTCAATTTTGAACCTTCTATAAAGAAAGAAGGATAGTCTATGGTTTTGCCGCACGCAAAATAGATCGCGGTGTTGGTAGAGGGTGCGTGATGGACAAATGAAGATGAAACAAGGGCCGATATGAGGAATTGTAATTTGATGTTGGTTATTTTGAAGTTAAATCTCATATTATTACAATATAGGTAAAGCTAAAACGTTAAGGCTTGTTGTCTTAGCGTGAAAACTTCTAAACCAATTGCAATACAACTTGACGTTAAAACAGTTGAAATACAAAAATAACAGCTGGTTAGGGCAATTTTTAATCGCGCGTAGAAAAAACGACAAATGAAAGAAGACGTCAACACTTTGTTTTAAGTCTTCAACTATGTTGAGTTAAGAATGAGATGATATATCAAACTTTTTTGGATGTTAATCATACAGCGATCTAAGCTAATAACATCTAAGCTAATTATGTTCAAAATCTTATTCACTTAAAGATCTTTGAAAAGGGGAAAGAGCATGTTCCCTCTATTCAATGGAACATTAGCTATCGTGTACTATCTACCCTTTCAATCGGCCGGCCATATGTAGGGCCGATTAGAATCGTAGTAATTAGATGATACAGTAATAAAATCATTGTACGCGTCATGGTCTTTTATCTTTTCTTTCATCTTTTCGTGTTACCACTAATCATTTTACGGTTGTACTTAGATATGTTAGGTATAAAGGGAAACCTTTGAGAATCAGGAAAGATAACTAATTTTGTTACTAAAATTACTTCGATACGTTAATTCTTTCCGATTTATAGAAGTAAACGTGCGATGCGGAATCGTACTCGGTGTAACGTCATCAAACAGCACTCGCGTAGTCCGCTCGCGCTGCCAGCAGCAAGGTGTCGTCTTCGTTTTATTAGTGGATCGTTCATGGACGTTGTTTTTTAACCGACTTCAAAAAAAGGAGGAGGTTATCAATTCGTCTGTATGTAAAATATTTTTTTTTTGTATGTTTACCGATTACTCGAAGACGGATTGACGTCTTAAGATGATTCTTTTTTTAATGGATAGGTAGGAGCTCCAAGATGGCCCCATAAAATTTTTATGTGGATCTGATGAGGGTCTTCGGAGTGATGAACGGAAATGCTCCTCAAAACGCATTAATCAATCCAGTTGTTTATCGATTACTCGAAGATGGCTTGACCGATTGAGATGATTCTTTTTTTAATGGAAAGGTGGGAGCTCCGAGATGGTCCCATAAAAATTTGATGAGGATCTGATGAGGATCTTTGAAGTGAGGACCGGGAATGCTCCTCAAAACGCTGTATTCAATTCAATTGTTCATCGATTATACGAAGATGGCTTAACCGATTGATATAGTTCTTTTTTTAATGGAAAGGTGGAAGCTACGAGGTAGTCCCATGAAAGTTTGGTAAGGATCTGATGAGTATCTTCGGAATGATGGACAGGTAGCATCCCAGAATTCAATAAATTATTCATTTTTGGACTTCTACCAAAAAGAATAGACCCCTAAAGAACTAAGTACAGATTGATGGGGCACCTGAAACCACCTTCTCATCAGCAAACTCCTCAATAATTAAAATTACGGTAACAATATTGTTGATTTTTAGGTAGGTAAGTATACTAAAAAGGGTAAAATAAAAAAATAATTTATCAATTAAAAAACCGACTTCAAAAAGAAACAAAAAATAATTTAAAAAACAACCAAAAAAAAAAGAATTGATAAAAATGTCCAAAATAACCTCTACATAGGTACAGAGCCACCGACTAATTAATCTGTTTTATCATCTGAAGTCGGGCAGTTTTACTGGTCCATATTGTACTTAGTTTGGCTGCCCGACTTTAGATGATAAAACAGATTAATTAGTCGGTGGCTCTGTACCTATGTAGAGGTTAATTTGGACATTTTATCAATTCTTTTTTTTTTGGTTGTTTTTTAAATAATTTTTTGTTTCTTTTTGAAGTCGGTTTTTTAATTTTTATTAATACTTCAACTTTTTTGTATGGCTATTGCTGACGTTAAGACGCAATTCTGCCAATGTCTAGTTAGTCGAGGAAAAAAAACTTTAGTGATGAGGGTGAACGGTATTTATGTTCTGTTCGGTTCCTGGTGGCCCTGGTGCTGAGTCATTTTGATTTTATTAATACATTTATACCGAGTAAAGTGCTTAACTGACACACTTAATAATGGACAAAAACTTACTTAAAACTACGTTAACTAGAGTAAATAAGTACGCGGTGCGCGTGCGCCGATAACACGGTATCAGTGTGTTTTGTACCGCGTATCTTTTGACAAGATTGTGGAATTACCGACGCGTGCGCCGCTGTTTGCGCTGAACTGATACTATCGGTATACATTTGTCTATTTACAAACCCAAAGAGGGTTGTCCTAGACCTTTAGTTTAGGCGAACAATTACGTTCTGGGATTTTTGATAGTTCTTACCAAGTTCTTGCTGTTTTTGAAAAGCCTTGGATTGAAAAAAAAACAGTTGTTTTTGACAAATTTTATATGGATAAAAGTCAAACTAGACCTTTAAATCTAACAAACGGCTAAATTACAAACTCAAATGTAAACTACAAATTACAATTACAAATTGGTGCCTATTTTACTTAAAAATTACCGGGCAGTGAGTCTGTAAGAAAAACGCATGTACAGAAGCCGCCAGTCATTTTTCGCCTATTTTATTTTATACTAGCTGCGCCCCGCGGTTTCACCCGCGCAAGTCGCGATCCCGCGTTGTTCGAACACCTACCTACCGCATTGCAAAAATCCATACTTAAACGGTCGCCCATTGAAGTATCAGTACTTCCCTGGTCGTCCGTTTAAGTGTGGATTTTTGAACTGCGGTAGTTAGGTGAAGTAAGGTAAAGTTTGTATTTCATCAGTAAGTTATCACCCGCGTAAGTCCCGATCAAAAGTATCCTATGTTACTCTCCATCATTTAAACTATCCCTATGCAAATTTTCATCTAATAAATAGTTATCACCCGCGTAAGTCCCGATCCCTCGGGATTTTCGGGATCAAAAGTATCCTATGTTACTCTCCATCATTTAAACTATCTCTATGCAAATTTTCATCTAAATCGGTCGAGCCTTTTGACCGTGAAGAGGCAACTAACAAACAAACAAACAAACAGACTTTCGGATTTATAATATTAATAAAATAATAAAATAATTAGTAGGATGGACGCGATAAAATACGTGATATACCTATTGATTATAATACGAATAAATAATGTTATAAATCCAAACTGTTAATATTGTATTAGGGTTTTATATTATTTATTATTCTATTTTTATCGCGTCTAGAATACCAAAAAAAGAGTAAAACGACTGGCGAACCGTGTAACGGTACCTACACGGTTTTTCTTACAGTATCTGGCAACTGGTCGGCCTTTTTCTGTCGTGTCGGGTAAAAACTAAATTGAAAAAAAAATCTAGAAGTGGTATTTTTACACTGTGGTCATAAAACGCCGAAACGCACCCACTAAGGTATTAGAACATTTCGTTGTACGAAACTCGTTCGTCATTCACAGTTCAAAATGAAAGAAAAACAATAATAATAAACATCATCGGTGTGTACCGTCTGTCTGCCTGAAAGCTTTTAACGATTTACCTATGGACAGAAAAGAAGTGGAGCGGGATTATATATTTTTTGTTATTTAAGTAACGTAAGTATTTAAGTAACAACTACTTAAAGTGCACAAGTGAAGTGAAATTAATATAACTATTTGTTAGATCCATAGAACTAGAAAGACAGACAGAGTTATGTTAGCAAGAATTATAGTACGTATAGATTATTGTTTCAGTTCCACTATAGTTCTAAATATGAGACAATGTGAATCGCATGATAATTGCAAACACCATGAGTTGCTAGTGTTATCATCGCGTTCCGAAGATGTCGATACGATGTCAAAACGAGAACTTTTAATTTGTTATTGAATAAATGAATTTTGATTATTTGATTGACAAGTCGCTTTTAAATTTTCAGAGGCTTTTCTGTATTCGGCCGGTAGTCTAGAATAAAAATAATTTACTGTGTATAGCTAATCCCCTGCTTTCCTGTTCTCCATTAAAGTAGTAGTGACGTAGCTCCTGCATTACCATTACCAGCGCCGCGAGGTGCACCAACTATTACATAAACTGTGCCATCATTACAGACACGAATTATATTTACTCCACTATCCACAAACAGTAGAATAGGTACCTACTACTCAAACTCATGTTTGAAATTATTAAGGTTTGAGTTAGTATAAACCGATTGCGATAAAACCCAGCGTTTAGATACAATCTTGGAATAACAGATAGGATATTTTTTATCATTAGTAAGATCGGAACGGTGTCTCTGATAGCAGTCGTTAGGTCAAGTTAGAGGCTTTAGAACGCCTTGACAACTCTAACTAGGTAGACTAGACACACCACTAAATGTGTAAGGAAGATCTCGACATAAGTAATATTTTTTGTAAGTCATCTGTTTAAGCCTGACGATAAACCATGTTTAAACTTCGTTCTGTAATAAGTTTCAGTAGATTCATACTTCAACAAACTCAGTGTGAAAACTTAAGTAGTGTATACGAGCTAAAGCTAAAAATCCCTGTCGGATTCATCAAATATTGTTGATTATTTTTTGACGCAATATTTTACATTATTTTCGTTTAAAGCGTTTGTAAATGACATTGTTTCCGACGTTCTGATGTGGATTTTAAATAAAAATGTCGCAAGGCCTTAGCACACTTTAGGCAAAAAAAATACGAATCGAAATCTAATCGAATAGGCTTCGAAACAATAATAAGTTGTGTCTATAAACTACACTAAAATGTAGGAAACAATGTCATATCATTTACAAACGCTTTAAACGAAAATATTCTACAACATTGCGTCAGAAAATAATCTACAATTTTCGATGAATTCGACGGGGATTTTCAGTTTAGCTCGTATTTATTCCTTAAAGAAAAAAACCCGACGCATTTAAAATGGTGCGACCAAAAATATTGTTCCTGCAATTTGTGAATATTAAAGAATTATGCACACACGACTAGGGTTCGTTGATAATAGCGATAGATATTGGGTTTCCGTCAAAGAGAATCAAAATTATAGTGAACTACAAAACATCTAAAATTAAACTCAATATTTTTCAGCTTTTTATTAATGCGTTACATGTGAGAGCAGTGATAACAGCAGCAAGAACAACTGAGATCTAATTTCAATCCAATATCGCACTACAAACTCCATGATGCTTTGGACTGTTTTAATTGTCATCCATTGACCACATCTTCGTCCGCAACGCTATTCAATTCATTTTTACAATAGACTTTTCTAATAATATTATTGTCAACAATGCAGCGGCTTTTATATTTATTTAAAGGAACATGGCATTGTTTGACATATTACCTCTATTACAAATACATTTACTAATTTAGTATATTTCACTGACAAGTATATTTCACTGATTTAAGTATCTTTGTTTCCCATTGAAAACGTCACATAATAGCCGGGAGCGACGGGACGTAAAATTCCTTCCGATTGTAGTATTACAGGCTCTTAAAGTTAAGTGGGGGGACGTCTGTGCATGACAATCGAAAATTATTGGCGATTTTTCACCGTTCAAATATTTTCTTACAAAAATAATAGTTATGCAATTCAAAAGTTTGTTTTAGACGTCTAAGCTATCTTGTTTTTTAAAAATCAGCTGTTTTTTTAGAGTTAGAGGTCATAGGCCTTAAGTTAACCTTTTATTAGTTTGGACTACTAGTATTTAAACAATAATTGCCTTTACTGTAACTAGACTACAGCTTGTTTTCCAGTCAAACATAATCTAATTTCCGTTTTCGTTTCTGCATTTTCATTTCCGCAAAAAGATCGATTTCCATTAATGGAATAAATGTTAGACGTCTAGACTCGACTCGAAAGCCTAACATTTCTGTTAATATTACCGTTCCTGAAACTCACTGTATTCAAAAGTATTGCTTCGCGACTTCATGTCAATTAGGATATTTTTCCTTTTTGATTATATTTGGATGTACTTATTCACACAATTTAGTGTAGTAACTTAAATTCTAGTATCTACCTAATTCATCAAAAAATAAAGTCGTATTCATAGACATGTCTTAGTAATGTCTTGTCTCGCTCTTATAAACAATTTTCAATGTCAGAAAATAAGTTATACAACAGACATATCTTCTAAGACAAATAATTACTAGACTCGTCTATAGATACGGCAGTAAGAGTCTAACATTTAGTAACAAAAAAGGTAAGAATGAAACAAACAAAATATTGTTACACAAATATTTATTCGCCACTTACATAAAATACACAATCAAAGTTACACGCCAAGTTATAAACGCTAAGTAAATGAAAATCACAGATAAGAATATATTTAGACGACTAAATACTGCGTACATTTAACGAATTAATTTAAATTATATATTAATCATTAAATTCAAATATAAAATCACAGTTTTAGTAAGAGACGAAAATTATCACAAAAAAAGAAGAAAAAAAATAATAATATTGGAAATTTTAGTCAATCTCGGATTGACCTAAGCTTTTGATTAAGTAAGTCACAGATGTAACCTGTTCATTAATTTTGTTTTATACAATTTGATGAATATTAGTCCCTCCCCTACTACCCTCCACTTTATCACAGCTTTCCCTAACGTTTTTAAACCTTAAAATACGTTTTTGTATTGACTTCCGACGTTACAAGATAAGTGTCCCGCAAGGCACCATCTTAGCACTCCTTTTATTTATAATTTTTATTAAAATGATAGCAGTGTTTCCTTAGGTTTTTGCGATTTTGTAAACTAAGAATAAAACTATTTTAACGGATGTAATCGCACACAACCAACAAACGCCTTATCCTCGCGACCAATATAAGAAATATCGACATTTCGACTATGCAGGTCTAATAGCGTATAAGACTATACGCTATTAGACCCGCAAAAGTAATACTTTTGAAACATTATTAGATCAGTTAAAATAATTTTACTACGTAAAAGAAAAGTATTGACAGTTTATTGTGATTATTAAACATTATATAATATTCAGTAACTAAGGGAATATGAAACTATATTTTAGTAACATTCTGATTAGTTGAGCGATAATTGACATGTCGTTTTATCTATCGAACGAAAACGACAAATAAATAATTTTCATCACAATCTGTAAACACTTCAGAATTTTGTTTAAGTTCTTGGAACAGATCTGGGATCGTATTTAATATGTATGGACGATTGAGTTTCAATAAACTATGACATATATTTGTTACAATTGATCATTTCAAACACCAAACAACTAAGACATTGAAATCAACTATTTAAGCTTGATGACATTTGAGAATCTAGAAATGATAATTTTAAAAGTAATAAATAACCATGAAACTACTTTATAAAAAGCTAGGAGTAAAGTAACTACTCTAAATATAAAGAATAATGCCTGAAAATTTGATCAAAATAATTACATTACTATTAAAATTAAAGAGAACAAAAAATAAATGTTTTTAATTTCATACCCTGTAGATTTATTTACCACTAATTTTAATCTAAAACATAATGGAAAATGAGAGGAACTAAAACTAGATTTTCAAATATCATCCGTAATGAAGAAGCAGTAACAGTTACTATTCTAGGACCATAGAAAAATATACGATAGAATTTTACGTGAAAAAAGTGTACAATTTCACAAGAACTACCTAGAACATGGACAATATACGGATATTAATCTATGATTGATAATTTTTGATATTTAGTAAACATTTTTTGTTTTCATTTTGGTGAATTAACTGTGGAAACAAAAATTTTCACGGCGCTGATATGAAATTAAACACATTTTCGGTTTTACTCGTATTCGCGTTCTTTTATTATTTTTAACATGTTTTAACCCCCGACGACGTTTCTATGACTTTACAGTGTCTTCTGATCATGGTTATATGAGAACATAGTTTGGGAATAATATTTTACTTTTAATAATCGATAATTGAGATTTAATACTACCCATTTAATGATATCCCATTTTACTTGGGAATAAGGTTTAGAATTTGGGTCGAAAATTATAAGGCAATTTATAAATAAGAGTTACTTTATTTAAATTTTATGAAAATACAGAAAGTTTTCCAATTAATTCACCATAAACGTCAAATATTAAAGTTGTACATTGGTTTTGAGCCAAGAATCTACTGTTTATATAGAAAATCTGCAGTTTATTAAGACATTGAACATCAATATATGGACATAAAACATTTCTTTATATTGTACATACTGAAATAGCTACCTACACATTTATAAATTCTGAATTACTATAAATCCTTTAGTTAGACATTATTAGCGTTCATTATAATAATTATTTGAATTTGGTTTATCATCATTAAATATGTTATTGAATTCTGTAATATGTACTTGACAAATCCTTGCTTTAAGTAGACTCTTTTGCTTTTAAGTATTCTCTTTTCGCAATATTAATAGGTAAGTCCTAGGCCGTTTAAATCTAGATTTAAATTCTAGAGTTGGTCAATTGGTAGTATATTATGTATTCACAATTCAATTAAAATTATTTAATCATTTTAGTTTGGCTAAGTAATTCTGCCATATTTTATTCGTCTTTTTTAAAAGTTAGGTCACCGAATAGTTTTACAGTTACTACAGTATCTTCCATGTTATAATTGGAATAACAATGACAGTCAATGTCAATATTAGCTGTCAAATTAGTAAACTGTCGCGATTAGTCGACAGTGTCCTGCGGCTTGCACTTACCTTTCTTCGACTTCTCTCTTCCCTGTTTCAGTACTTGTATCAGTTTCACTTTCTGTGCTTCCGAACTGTTCATATATTCCTCCAGCATCTAAGGAGAAAACCAAATAATATTCTATTATTGTCTTTATAAACTTTTGATGAAGTTCAACAATACTTTTCTCGAGCTTCTCCCTGCTTTGGAAGGTGCGTTAAGCAGTTGGTCTCGGTTGTTATAATCGATAGCAGTTGTTAGGGCAAGTTAGAGACGTTAAGGCGCTCTGAAAACTGAAATAACAGCAATTATATGAATTTACACGTGTTTTTTTTTTTGGTTGAATGACTAATTTCTTAGTTACCTTCATGCTAAGCTCGCCAGCAATGATGTCAGCAGTAGCAGGCCGTTCCGCCAGCACGACCAACGTCGGCAGCAAGGCGTGGCAGTGCGAGCCTGACACC
This sequence comes from Idaea dimidiata, assembly GCA_949358125.1. NCBI lineage: Eukaryota > Metazoa > Arthropoda > Insecta > Lepidoptera > Geometridae > Idaea > Idaea dimidiata. The sequence goes on along the minus strand of OX442334.1, from coordinate 23,956,081 downwards.
AGCCAGTTGGCAGGTAGAGTGCATAGCGTCTTGATCACGCTCCAGTTTTCGCAGATTGTGTCCTGAATCACAATACGACATATTAGTCTTAAATAATGAACTAACATTTTTCCACAGCTGTATTTAAGGAGGAAGACCTCAAGTTTTCAACTTTTCCCATTGGGATTAGTTAAACTATTAGTGAACTTCGCTAATTAATTTTTGGGAAGATCAAAGGTTACATCGAGACACTTTGCCTTGAACGGTAGCGTGACCTAGACTAGGGTCTTAGGGTGAAGCATCTTGATGTATCTTTTGACCGTTCCCCAAAATCAAATCCTCTAATAACTTACCCAATCTCAACGAAAAAACGAAACAAACTTAAGAACAGCTCTCGTAAGGTATTTTCGATATAATAGAGTCAAAACTTGATTATATTAGCGGAAAGTCTTTAAAGTAAAAGTATTATCAAGTGGGGACAAAAACTTCAACCGTAACCATTATTATTCTAGTAAATTATCAAAATAAACTTTACCACCAAAGCATGAAAGCTAATTTCACTAAAAGCATACGAAACTTAAACCTTAAAAACGTTAGAATCAATTATTAAAACGCAAGGGCATGCACAAGTGTCTTTATCGTTCACTAGGCAGGTCGTTAATGTATGTTTAGAACAATAAGGGGCCAAGCATAGTGCCCTGTGCAACTGTGACCGGATGCCGCACCTGTGGCCGTGGGAGAACACTTGCTGAATGCGTGAATAATTTACTTGAGTTTAAGGAAGATAAGTGTGTTAAGAGAAGTGTTTTTACACGGGTAGTTTTTACGAAAAGATGATAAGAAAATAGGAAACCTTAAGGTTTGGCCACAGTGCGATTGGGTCCCTGCCCGGTCTGCTGGAACTGTGTCCGAACCCTTACGAGTTTTTTCTCTTCAATTGAAGCGTTTTGAAACGATACGTAAACTAAACTAGCAGCGTGCCGCGGTATCACCCGCGTAAAATCCCGCGGGGATTTCGAAAAACCCCTTCTTAGTCACAAAGATATTTTATTGCATAAAGTATGGTACAGCAGATCTTAAATCTAAAAATATAGTTCTACATACCTTGCCAACGTGTGGCATGCAAACGTCAAAATTGACACAAGAGAGAGAGAGAGAGAGAGAGAGAGAAAAAGCAATCACAAAAAATAAAATGAAATGAAATATTTTATTTGCATAAACTGTAGGTACATAATAGTTTGGTGTTACAAGTTCAGTTCTGGACAAGTCATTCCATTTCAATTAATAATATGTCAAAAAAAAGAAAAAGAAAAAACATCACAATCTCGCATATTAAAGTCTATTCATCCTGTAGAATCAATGGTTTATGATGTGCATTGATATATAGTTCGGTCAGTCAGGAGTCTAGAAAAAAAAAACTAAAATATGCATAGATGAGAAAAAATTGCGGTAATAATTGGTGACACCCAGTTTTCATCAGAGCAGAAATGTACTGTAAGAAACTAAGTTAACCACTAGCTAGATAGATACGGGTGCAGCTTATTAAATCCGACTACGGCGAGTCAAAAGAAAATGTAATCTTTTTGGCAGAGTCCTTATGTATGTTTGTTTCACAGCAAGGTCTAAACTACTGAACCAAATTTAATGAAATAATATTGACATCCTGTCAATAGTTCGTAAATAAGGCTGGCTAAAATAGGGTATACACAATTTATTCTTCTATGCATAGTATAGTGGTTTTTTTCTGTCTAGAATTTGGCGAGCATCCGGGTATCAGTAATTATAATATAACTTATAAGAACGGTTTAGTTAGACCAACACGTGTGTGCCGCAGGTGAGACCCGCATGGGAACCCAACGGTCAAAGTCAATTGGACAAGAATACTACACCTACTACATGGCGTATTAAATAGATAGGTATTATTTATGGATGAGTCGTTTATTGGTTCGTTAGGTATGTGTTGGTTGTTAATTAGTTCAGTTTGAAATTTAAAACAGTGGGACGTTACACACAGCGCAATCTAGCCCAAGTTAAGCAACTAGGCTTAATAAGGGTTCGACTAGACAAAGAATACACTACATATTATACCTACCTTTTTGTTGTAAATACACATCTAAATTCGATAGGTACATATAGAAAACACTCAGAATTAGAAACAAACATTTGAGGTCAACGTAATAAATTCTTGTCCCTGGCAGGAATCAAACCGCCAAAAAATAAAGAGAGAATAACGAAAACTAAAGAAAAATCGATAGTTTTCTCATTTCTAAAGAAATATTAAACTAAAGATACTTATTTATACTTACATGTAAAATCGGATTGTTGACCACCATGAAACCGACGAGGACGATTAAATCCAGCACCATCGTCTCTGACAACGTCTGATCCAACCGCTGGTTGCTCAAACCTGAGTCGAACAATATTTATGTTAAGATGTTTCATACTCCTTCACGTAAATACTACTTAACCTATTGAGATGTTATATGCCAACTTGTCAGGTAGGCTGTTGAGAGTTATGGGTAGGTATAACCAACTTATTTTAAACGCGAAAGTTTGCAGATATATCTGTGACTTTGTTACTCAATCACGCAAAAACTACTGAACTGATTGCGATGAAACTTAGATTAAAGGTTGCTGGAGACCGTGAAAAACACATAGGCTACTTTCTATCCCTTTTTTCCGCGGGATCGGGACTTACGCGGGTGAAACAGCGGGGCGCAGCTAGTAACACATAAATATTAGGAAAGATCTGATGACATAATTTTAATTACTATTTATTACTCTGTCTGTGCCAGTGAAACATGGTGCTCAAATTAAATCGAATTAAGCATTTATTTTCTGAGATGTCTGAGAAACTGTAGATAAAATAAAATAAATAAAACATAAATAAAATAAATAAATCCTGTGACGAACACACAGCGCCATCTAGCCCCGTGGTAAGCTGCCAAGCTTGTGTTACGGTGGCTAGACAACGGATATATTAGGGGTTAAAGTATGAAATTGCCGATTTGTACTGAAAATCTTAATTGTTTATTTTTTAAATTTTTAGCAAATTTATTTAATCAAAATAGTTGCCATTATTATCTATACATTGCTGCCATCTAATGGGAAGGTTATTAATGCCTTTGCGATAGAACTCCGACGATCTAGACTGCACAAACTGTGTGAAAGCATTTTGTACTGCCTCCTGGGAAGAAAACTTCTTGTCACGTAGATAATTGTCCAAATCACGAAAAAAATGGTAGTCCGTTGGAGCAAGGTCTGGTGAATACGGAGGATGACGAATGGTTTCTAAGTGCAGTTCCTGAAGGGTCAAAATGGTTTCTCGTGCTGTGTGAGGTCTCGCGTTGTCGTGGAGCAATAATGGTGAAGATCGATTCATGAGCCGGGGCTGTTTTACTGCTAGTTTTGTCAACATGGTTCGGAGTTCGGCACAATAGACATCTGCCGTAATTGCTTGACCAGATCGAAGAAAACTATAGTGAATAACACCATGCTGAGACCACCAAACAGTTACCATTACCTTTTTATTGGTAAGTTTTGCTTTAGGACACTGTTGTGGCATTTGACCTGGGGTCAGCCTTTGCATTTTTCTTTTCCGGTTATCATAAAGAATCCACATTTCATCACATGTTACAATTCGATCCAATATTCCTTCATTTCTGTACCGGTTCAACAAGGCAACACAAGTTTCAACACGCGTTTCTTTCTGCAGATCAGTCAAATCATGAGGCACCCATTTTTCGTATTTTTTTATTTTATTGATTTGATGCAAGTGAGTCAACAAAGTGGGTAAGGTAACGTTAAACCATGCCGCTAATTCCTGGGTAGTTTGACTAGGATCGGCTTCCACTATCTCTCTTAATTCATCGTTATTCACCTGTGTGGGCGGTCTTCCTCGTGGCTCGTTCTTTAAGTCGAAATTTCCATCACGAAAGCGTTTAAACCAAAATCGCACGGTGCGTTCATTAGTAGACCCCTCTCCAAACGCAGCATTGATATTGCGGGCTGTTTCTGCCGCGTTAGTTCCGCGTCGGAACTCGTATTCAAAAATCAATCGAATTTTCGCAGTATCCATCTTTCTTGTCTAAATTGAATAACAAAAACAATTGAAAGTCGATATTCAAATGTTTCACATTTTTTAAAAAAAGAACATCACAGAAACCATTTGAAAAAAGTTTCATTCAATAACCTCAAACCATGAAGATTCTATGTCAATTCAAAGAACCTATTGCAGTAAAACGGCAATTTCATACTTTAACCCCTATTACTACTTATATTTATTTTTCTTTTGTAAATACATACATATTAAAAATAATAAAGGACCTGTAACTTGAGTATATGAGCACGAGAAACATTTTCTCGATTATGACAATTTGACAAACCGATTGCGACAAAACGACGACTATATGTAAATAGCACAAGGTCACTATTTATCCCGACCCGGCAGGATCGGGACCTACGCGGGTGTATTCGTAGCGCTGCTAGCAAGAAACTAAATGTACGTACGTAATACAGTAGTCCTCGGTGCTTCCTTATCGTTAGGTGCGTGTTGAGATAGAAGTCTCGCAACTGCCGCCCTGAACTCCAGCGGCCAACCGCCTTCACCGAACGCCTCCTACAATACAAAAGTGCATTTGAACAATAGACACATAATCATATTTTTATAACATTAAGATGTTATGATAATTTATTAAAACCTGATTTTTCATTCTACGGATAAAATATATGTGTCGAATAAGTTCGAACCCAACCGAATTTAAAAGCCTTCAAATTTTGATTCTTAATAATAATTCCAAATATCATAGTGACGTTTTCTATTCGGTGGTGTTACATTTTATTTGCCAGATTTCTCTATCTAGGGATTTGAAAAATCAGCCCTAAATTTAAAAACTGACATCATAAAGTATTACATAATAAATTCCCCTACATACAATGCTACCCACTTATCTGCTATGTTATTTGAAGTCGGGCAGTTGTACCGAGTGGTCGATGGGTCAAGATTTGAGTTTGGCTGCCCGACTTCATAGAGGTCAAATATTTATGTTTCAACCTAAACCTAAACGTCTGACTTCTATCTAACTAGACAAATAGTTGTTAATGCGGTCTCACACATAGCACGCTAACATAAAATATACCTCTTCATTCGTGAATAAATAAAACAAAACAGCCAAGTGAGTTGCAAGGAAAGGGAAAAAAGCAACCGAAATTGAATCCTGGGAATCAGTGATCCGAAATGTAGGCAGTTAGAAAACAGCGCACCGCAAAGACCGGGAGTTAATAGGGGATGACCGGAAGGACAAATCTCGAGCGAATCCGTGCTCTGAATAACTACGTGGAAGCACGGAAGTTGATGAGATTGCGATCAGGGGGCTACTGTGAAAGAGATGGGTTTGTATCGCTATTTTCAACTGACTGTGCGGTCACTAACATTTTATGTCTAAAATTATGTAGGTTTCAGGCTATGGCCTGATGAACAAGTAAACTTTAGAAACAGTTTTCTATTGAAGTAAGTACCTATACTTTCTATTATTTTTAGATATTTTTATTAATTTAACATCATTTTTGCGGTTTTAATCGCTTTGCTATTATCATTTTAAGCATTTTATTAACGTCCTACGTTTCGAAGTCTTGACAGACCTATTCCTCAGGGGTAGACAGGAAGGTAAAGATTCAAGATAAGATAAAATATGATATAATGCTAAAAGTAATTAATAACAACGCGATTAAAACCGGAAAAATGACTTAATTTCAATTCAACATAGCGAAAACAGAAGAAAAGTCGATGCATTACAAGTCGTTTCACAATAGGACCTCACGGTAAAAATCTCTCGGTGATGTGTGGTGGACACGCAAGGGAAGTCGGGAGACAACTACATTTATTATCCAAGAGATCCGGTTTGCTGAGGTTTGTTGCTAGTTTCTTAGCGGATAATGTTGTTTGGTTGAGGGAAATCTGATAGGTCTGATGTCAAGTATGTGTGTTGTAGTGGTCAAACGATAACTAAAAACAATAGCTACAAATATTATCAAATAACAGGGTACTTAGCATGTTTAATGTCTAAAATTTCACGAGACGAACAAGCCGTTTGAAATTACTGGTGAAATATCGAGTTCCGGAAAAAATATGGTAAATACCCCGTTATTTAGTAACATTTGTGGTGAAATCAACCAATCAACAAATCGTATAATGACTACGAATGGTAATTAATGTAAAGGGAGTACTCCTCGAGTTTTATCGATTTCTGTTGTGATTGGTTTAGATAATAATGAACATCACTTTAGGTTTGGGAACGGTCAAAGGATACATCGAGACGCTACGTCTTGAACGGCAACGTGTGTTCGGCTACGACTTTACAGTTGCAATGTTATGAATCAGACTTCACCCAATTCACCAATTCACTCAAAAAAGACTAAAACATTATTCAATATTATTACAATTGCAAACAATACACTTAAATTGAAACTGACTTGACTGCAATCAAAACTTTATTGACTAAAAAATGTATGGCAAACGGTAACCTCCAAAGAAGAATTTCATATGTCAGATAGACAGATAAGCAAGCATTCTTAAAACTAGCATGCTCTTTACCTATATCCATTTGCTTAAAAAGCTTGCTAGTTTTCCTTCATAGAATAGAATAGAAAAGACGCGGTTACCACGAATAAAAACGAACGATGCTACTAGTTATTTAAATATAATAATGATAGTTAAACAATCAATCATAGTCACTATAAACAAACAGACAAACATAGCATCTGCAACCGCGCTGCTAATAAACCCATAATTGTGTTTATTATCTATTACAGTTCTTACGCACACAAGGGTACTTTTGTGCCAGGGTTGCCATTTGCCCCGTTTCTGGAGCGTGGATTTTGTAATGTTAAGCGGGGTTTACAGTACAAAATTACTGGTATGTATTTTAGAGTCATTTTGAAGACGTCAAATGTATTTTTTTTGGAATAATGTCAAATGTTAGTAGTGGCATACATTATATTATTTGCCACTACTTTCGATAAATCTCGCTTAAATTTCTATGCTCAACTCTCGTCGTCGTCATGTAAGACGAATGACTAGTTACTGACTAGCTAACTGTTTCAACCGAGATTTGTTAGCAATTAACTTACATTATCATCTAGCTAGCGGACTTTCTTTCTTTTATTTTAATTTTCATATGTATAATTTTAGGGTCGCCCTTAGGCCTCTAACTTGACCTAACGACTGCTATCCGATGTAACAAACAATATACAAACAATGAATGGGCCTTTAGTGCGCAACTTCGATAAAAACAGTTGTTTTACTTTGCAACGAATTAACTTCGTAAACCAGCCCTATTAGAAAGTCCCCAGGGTTCGCAATTATTCATGGCATGAAAACGAGAGAGTGCCCTCTATACAGACATCAAAGTTTTCGCTCTATGGTCTGTGGGGAATACAATCTGTGGTGCTACGGTAGTTTCTATGATAGTGATTTCACTTTTATCTTGTCGGTTATGGATTTAATTTTATATGTTAAGGAGTATCTAATGTCAGTGGCCAGATGGGATGAGTAGAATTATTGTATGGGTAATTTTAGGAATATCCTGGTTCCGAGATATAACTAGCAGCCCCCTTCGATTTTACCTGGGTAAGACGAGTAAATGTAATAAAAACAACGCAATTAAAATCCAAGAAATTGGTTTAAAAGACAATACAACTTTTTCCCTTTTGAGCTGGGCTCACACCAATTTTTTTGTCACTGCCCACAAGTAAAACCCATAGCAAATAATAGTGATCATTGCGGTCGGTAGCTTTTTATATGGCGGCACCTAAATCGCGTCTAGAGATTTCGGTTCTATTTCCTTAATCGTTGTTTAAAGTAGCTCATTAAGGAGAGCAAAGGAGCAAAGGTAGATAAGTGCTTTATTGGACCAAAACTTAATTGAAACAAATATTACAGAGAAAACCTAAAATCTAATAGCACAATGAATGAATTCTTTATTATACACACTAAATATAGATAAATACGTAGGTACAAAGAAACAAGCACTTAACAACCTAAAAATAGGTGGCACAATGGGCGGCCTTATCGCTTAAAGTGACACAATAGGCAGCCTTATCTCCCAAGGGCGCTTCTCTTCTCTTCCAGGCAGGCCATATTACAACATATTTTTAATTTAAAGCGTTCAGTGTTAGATATCCCGATAAGAAAACATCGTGAGGAAACCCACGGCTTAACCACGTAAAAAGGCACAGTTTATAGGGATAGTTGCGGTAAAACACAGTAAAACTTTAACTTTATTTTTAATGTAACACAAGAAACTTTGTGTTTGTGTCCCTAGGTGGAGCTCTCGTCGCGTAACGAGTCGGTGCGCCCGCCGGTGTGGTACTCCCAATTTCTAAGTAATCTATACACGGTTGCAGCCCTAATGGATTGGTATCGACCGAGGCCGGGGGGAGGCACTAGTGCTTGATGGACGGCCCTACTGGGCTCAGGTTACGTCATTGTATACGCAAATATACTACCTACCACAATATCTGTCTAAACAAAGTTTACTAAAAACATACAAGGAAAAATACACATTTTCTTAAATTCACTCGCGGTGAGCTATCGAACCACAAGGATCATAAAATTATTAAAGAAAAACAAAAAGAATGGAACAAAATTCCTTATTTGGACAGCATGGGTTGTTTATGGGTTAAATTATTAGTTAGGTATACCTAGGACTTGATGGTATATAATTTTATATTTATTTCGTGTAAAAGGTACATGGAATATGTATGAGACATCACCTCTACGGTGATGTACATATACATATATGTAGGTACCTACCCACCTACTAGTTAGTTCATAAAATAGATAGAGCACTATGTTTGCTGTAAATAGATAAAATCTTTGAAACTTTGTAGCATTCAAATTAAGTTTAAATAACTCCCCATTGAACATTTCAACATAGAAATATCAATAATACTTTATGATGTTCGATAAAACTGTAATAAACAGCAAAAAGCGCACAATTTTCTATCAATTTGCAATTGCAACTCGACGCAGAGAAGCCAATTTATATCCAGTATCTACCATATTACTTGAAAGGCACTGTTTACTGCCAGGGAAGAGACAGGTTTTCGACAAATTATCGATATCGATAATGTACCTTACCTATATTCGCTACGTGACGCTTTCTAGCAAATCACTTCACCTACAAGCCGCGTTATAGAACTTCGCACCACTAATAAAATTAAATATATAGAAATATTTTTTTCGCGTTGCTTTTCCAATTTTAACATTTTTCAACGCCCAACGTTTTGAGGTCTTTACAGATCTTCCTCACAGTAGAACGAGATGACCCAACTGTCTGTCAACTCAGTTATAATACCTACATATATGCAACATTTTAACCGAAAAGATGAGCTTAATTTCATATCAACATCTAGATAAACCTAATACCAGATAGTAGTAGTAGATAGTCAAATTACTACTAAATTAAGTATAGGGCTATAGAGCCCCAATACATTAACCTAAGCCAATACGTAGAGATCCTTTACTATCTAATAGCGTATCGATTCCGTCAAAATGGCTGGCGAATTATATATATTACATAATATATATAATATAAATAATAAAACGCGAATAAAAACAAAGTAAGTACCTCGTTTTTAAATAATACTTAAAAGTTATTTTCTCTCGCCTTTACATATATCGATATAACAATCTTTCGATACACTCTCATCCCTACAGTGTGTGCAGAGCGAATAGCAAATATATTACGGAGTGTATTTGCGGAGCCGAAGCCGGGGCCACGGTAGGGACACTGTTCACGAGTTCTGCTACTCTGTCTGTAAACACTGCCTACTGTTCTCTACTTATACTGTGGGTTGACTGGGGAAATGAGGTAGGTTCATCTATACATATGAAATACAAAATTCTGTGAACAACACGTCATCTAGCCCCGTGGTAACTTTGTGACTACGGTGACTAGAAGACGGATATAAATAAGTATTTATTTTTCTTTTGTAAGTACATACAGTGGTGGTCAACTAATTAGAAACACTGTTGTTATTGCAAATTCCCTTTTTAACTAATTTGTAACGTCTCATTGAGTGTTCTCACGTATTAATATCGATGTTTCGGTTATTGTATTGGTTTGTTTTACCATTAAAATTATAGAAAACAACGTTTCTTTTTCTAAAACTGAAAGTTAAGGTTATATCAAAATAAAATACGAGAAACAAACCGGACGACAACTAATTAGAAACACTATAAAATAATTATAAAATTGAACAAAATCTTCATCATTTTGAGAAATACTACATCCGTAGACAATTAGTATTTGGTAGGTAGCCTCTGTTATCGATTACAGCTTTGCAGCGACGTGGCATTGATTCAACTAATTTAATACAGGTTTTTACAAGAATACTTCTCCAAGCGTTTTCAAATGCACTGTAAAGTTCATGAATATTAGCACATATTAAGTAATAGTAACCTGATTATGCCAAAGTTTGGTTTTCATTGTGTGCCCCAAATTTTCCATGGGATTTCAATCCGGACTATTGGCAGGCTACTCTAACACTGTCACCGATTGTTCTGAGAGAAACGCTTTTTAACGCAGCATGCTGTGTACTTTGGGTCGTTGTCATGCTGAAATATCCGAGTTACTGGCAAATTTTCCTCGGTTTGCGAAATTGCAAAGCGATTATGTGAGACAATAAGCAAAATAAGAGAACACGACCTCAGTAGCACCCAAAGTGCAACGACACGGTCGTCGCGGTCGGCCTTCGAATAACTTCGAAGGTTCGCCCACGAGTGGAACAAGAAGCGGCGAGGGTTAGAGGCGGGTATTAGATAGTGGACAGCAAGTCGCTCTGGCAGACGTGGAGATGAGCTTGATACGCGCGAGCCGTTCACGTTCAAGAATTTGGGGGGCCTCTGTCCGCACGTGAAGCTAAAACCTAGCGTTAACGTGCTAGGTGAGTAGCGAACCGTGTGCTTCGTGTTTCGGCCTTAAATGACATTTCTGTCGATAAGAGCCATGAGTTGGAGTTGGAAAAGCACCCAAAGTGCATCACACATAATTCTAAGACAGCATTAATACAAGATACGCGTGGCATCATAATTTACGCAGTTTCTTGTCCAAACAAGGGGCTGTCTGTCTGTTTGTGTTGGTATTACATGAGTAGATGTTTGTGTAACTCTCCCCCCCCCCTCCACTTGAGACGAGGGTGTGTGCGAGATGTTGGTAGTGGTATTTAAATAAATAGGTATATTTTAAAATATGTCAAGATTGCAAAAAAGTTCCGAATAATTCCTTAGTTTATTTCGTAATTTTAACGAATCGAATAGCATCTATTTATTACTAGCTAACTAGATATACTGTGGTAATAATACCTACCTAATTAGTCGAACAGTAGTGAAGGCCCACACTGCAATACCCCACACTAAAGCTAGACACAACTAAGCCCACACAGCAGTGTTTGTCTGTCCATCCATCCGTGCCCAATGCGGTTGTTGTGTTAGGTAAATACGCTGCTCAGCTTCTGTGCTGTGTTTGCTCATTACAATCAGGTGGTTAGTACTTAGTGCTAACCTAACCAGTTATATGACTTCGTGAACGGTCGTATTCACAAATTACCCTATGCGTGGCGTTCTTTGTCTTGTTCTTGTGAGTAACAATCAACGTCTCAGTGAAAATGTGACAAAAGCTGAATCCACGCATAGGATCTGTTGTGAATACGGCTGTAAGCCTCTTCACTACTTCTGAGGAGCTCATTGGTCTAGCTGTACTTGCCGATCTTGAACGGTCGTGCGCGTTAAACAACGCCTGGCGCGGTCATTACTTGGATGGGTGACCGAAAATTTTTGTGTAGAGCTCCTCCGTGCTTCGCAAGGTACGTTAAGCCGTTGGTCCCGGTTGTTATCTCTGATTGCAGTCTTTAGGTCAAGTTAGGGGCATAAAGGCGATCTGATAACTCTAACACCAGGTGAGCCACGTCACTACACGAAAAGAAGACTACCCCAGACTAATATATCTATAAAATTTATTAGAAATAACAGTTTAGGTAACAATACTAACTAGAGATCGAGGATATTATTAATGCATCATCAAAAAATATCTCCCTCGCTTGTCGGACGAGTGAGCTTATCATTACACATTGCCCAGCAAGCACTGGGCAAGCGAGGGGCACAGCTTCATACCTCGCACGAAATTATTTTAGATTATGCATTTATCCTTGTAAAATATGTCTTGTATAATAGGTAATGAACAAGACAATAGAACTAGGTTAAGGGATACGAAAATTTACGTTCTCGCGTTCTCGCCAAAATTCCTTTACCTATGTAAATAGGAGATGTGTTGCTAATTTTCGTATCCCTTAACCTAGGTCTATTGTGTGTTAATTGTTTAATTTGTAGGGCATAATATTAAACAATTTAGTTTCTTGAAAGTGTACTTTTTCTGTATCAAGTGTAATGAAAGTGAAAATCGGTGCAAAACATGGACTTCAAGAGTTGTCCTTTGAAAAGCCTATGTAAATAACCACCATTACAGTAACTCACTCGACTTGACTTGTAACTACGACGACTTGACTGTTTTTATGATGCAAATAACTTGCAAACATTATATTATAATACTTGACACTGGCTACTTTCCCAACGGCCATAATCGGTTCATAACCGATGAGGAACTGGAATACCCTTGTAGTATTCTTTTATTTTTTGTTTTCGTTCCAACACTGACTGATGTTCATCTCATTTACCGCGTAAACCACAACTAAATCATCACCCACCGCTCCTCCGCACAACGGTCCGATGTAGGTATTTGTTTTGGTTCTTAATTACCCGAGTATCATTACCACATTGTTTGTCTAAAGCACACAGCAGCCGTAACCAGTAGCCGGTAGATATAGGGTTGTTCATTTACCAGATACTAGTGTAAAGATGGTGTAATGAGTTTCAATGCATGCACACGAAGACGTGCTTCTGTATGTTTTACTAGTTGACTCGGCACACTTTGTTTCGCTACAATCGAAAGAAAAAACTTGACACTGGCAGTACTTCAATGCTTCTGTTACATTTTGAAGAGAGCGAAAAACAATTTCTATGTTCCCGGTTTTCGCAAAAACTACCGAACCCATTGCGATGAAACTTAGTACGCAGATAGTTAAAAATCTGGATTAACGCAGAGCTAAATTTTTATCCCGATATTCCCACGGGATCGGTGCTTACGCGCGTGAAACCGCAAGATGCAGCTCATACATCGAATGTTTAAATTATTTTGTAAACCTCAGTTCTTTTAACTTAAATTAGATCATAATAAAACGACCGCAGATAAGAGCGTTCATTAAAACTGTAATGAACAGCAATATCTCTTGAGAAAATTGAACGTCGACTCATCGACTTCTATATTAAAAATTAATGGAGAATCAATTGTTTGAGTCCAATTATCGTTGTGGTAACCATTGAAATAATTTCATGTTAATTATTCTAGTCTCTACACATTTATTACTGGTTTTATAGACAGCTTCAAGCGGTTATTAATGATTGACTTGAGAGTGAGAAGTCAGCACTGAACTGTGTTCAAACTAGTATCTAAACCATTGATCATTGACTTACTTAACAGTAAATAACATCAGAAGGAAGACAGCTGTAAACAGCCACTGCGGTAACATTACCGCAAACTCAAGGATGCAATTAAATCTTCGTTCATCAAAATTACAGATAAGCTCAATAAATGCAGGTCATAATTTGATGCATGCTTTTTGACTAATTCGTTTCAAAGAATTGTACAAATTTTACTATGGACAAATGCTTGTTCTTCGTCCAGCTGAGGTATGTTATATCCTCTTTCTTCAAACCTCCCAAGTCTTCCAATTCTAGAAGTCAATGAGGTCGATGATTTAACATGCAGGATTTAAAGAATGCCATTTATTGCTTCAAGGCTTGCATCTTATACCTTCGCTTCCCATCATGTGGCTCATTCTTTTGAGTGGCATAAAAAAGTGGCAATCCAGCACCGAAAAGTTCCTTGGAGTTCAATAACTAGCCTGGAATCTTACCTGTACAATTTGATGGTCCATTTCCGCCAAAGCTCGCAGCAGGTGAGCAGTTCTGGCAGCTCGTACGAACGAGCCACTCCGGCCGAGTTCTGCTCCCTCAGCGAAGAGCATGCAGAACTCGCTCCGAGACCCGCAGAGGCTGGTGCCGAGTGCGCAGCGGAGAGATTGGGTTGCTGATGCCAGTTCCGGGCCCTGGGACCAGAACGAGTACTTAAAAAACAATTTACGATCGGCAGAGGCTAACGCCGTATTCTTTCGGACTACACCGTTTATAATGCTATTGCCTTCACCTTATTTTTGCACGGCACTTACGACTACCGTAAGATGAATATAAAGTCTGACTCACCACATCAGCGTCGCAAGGGTGGCAAAGGTCAGCGCAGACGGTCAGCAAGGTCTGGATGCTCTCCCTGACTTCTCCTGCCTTCTCCGCCCGGGATATGCAGCCCGATAGGCAGAGGTAACTGGAACAAAGGCAATTTTTAAATGGGAGTTAATACAAGATGGATAATCCTAACATGGTTGATTTCAATACAATTTTTATAATTTGCATTAATTTCAAATTTCAAGAACAGGCGTGTTAGCGTGTTTTAAATTTGTTTTTACGGAGCTTCTTATTTCAACTGGCTTAATTGTTCACAAAACAACAACAATAGTCTCGTTTCGTGGACTCTCGTGAAAAAGGCGTTGCAATTGTGCAGAAATTTTATCTGCCTGACACCAACCTATCTTAGGACCTTTTTGCTTGCGCAAGCCGAACATAGATAGAACTGAATAGGTTTCTGGCTCTCCATTACAATGATTCAAAGAAAATTCAATTGAAAATTGAATCTTATAATGCAACACCGAGAACCCAGAACACAAATTAAAAATACAATCATTAAAATAAACAAACATAAAGAAACGAAAGCAATAATTTTAATTAGTCCACAAAGGGGCAGTATATCAAATATTCACAAAGCTCCGAGATAATACTCTGCACCTCCGATTATAGAGTGAAACAGGGCGTGGTAAGTGCCCGCGAACCAATCCAGATGAAAACCAAACATTCTGTGTTTGCTTTGACCAAGAGTGGTTAGAATGGACTTTTTGTACTGAATATCATGGAGATTATATTATTTTACTAGATTTTTTTAGATTTACACAAAGAGACGGCCTCTGTGTCGCGGTGGACGATCATCCGGCTGCGACGCAATAAGTTGCATGTACGATTGCCGCCGTTGACAAGGACCATAAATGTTTGTTTCTGGTAAGGTATTTTATATAACGAACTAGCAGCGCCCCGCAGTTTCATCCTCGTTAGTCCCAAACCCGTGGGATTATCGGGATATAAAGTAGCCTGTGTGTTTTTCCTGATCTTATTATTCTGCTGATATTATAAAAGTGAAAGTTGGTGTGTTAGTAAGTGGACAAGTATTTATTACTTACTCCTTCACGCAAAACCTACTGAACTGATTGCGATGATACTTGGCATGCAGATAGCTGGTAATTTGGATTAACACATAGGCTTTTTATGTTTACTTTTTATCCCAAAGTTCCAGCTGGATCGGGATTTACGCAGGAAACGCAGCTACTAATATTGCAAAGTCCAATAATTGCAATCGAACGAAAGAACCTGCCTTCTTATTTACTTTTACCAAATACAAATGGTAAACGAAATGAAAAAAAAAACATAATTTTTCCCCTCGAAGAGTAAGCTGGAAATTGTTAAAAAAAATAGCAAATTAAAAACGTTCGCAACGCAAGCATCTTCACGGCGCGGCGGCGCGGGCGAAGCGAGTATCCAATTATATTCCTTGTCAATATTTGAGGAACTGTACAGAACAAGGTACGGAGTACGGAGGGACATTGACGCTCAAACTTTTGTACCAAAGTACCACAATTACAAAGCCACATGGTTGTTTTCTCTAAAAATATTATGACATAATGGGATGGCGAATAACCATGTTTTCATTGGTTTTTTACGCAGCTCGATATTTTGCCAGGTCAATTGCAACTATCTTCTGCCATGACTAGATATTGCGGGTAGGTGACGACAATTAGGGGCGTCCAACCCAACCCATCGATTATCCATGGTAAATATCCCGTTAATTAATAAAATATTTTCATAGTTCAACCTATAATACGTATCAAAATATCTTATAACGTGACATTTTTCAACACACGCCCACGACGAGAAAAGATAAATTTTAGGAGTTTGAGTTGTATGTTAATCTGTCTGTGGCATCGTAGCTTACTTTCTAACGGATGAAGCTATTTTGATGTATATTTTTTGAAATGCTGTGCTTGGCCTTTGAATCCCTTCCACTCTCTAATAAACAATTTAGGGGGACAATACAAGATTGAGAATCAGTATCCAGATCGATTCTCGAGAGGGTTGCCTCAGTTTGAATTAGCGGATTTAACCTGTCTTTGATTTAATCTTTTCTGTAAGCAATGTTATACCAGATAATTGTACCTAGTGAAAGAAACCTATAACTAAGTTACTTGAGAAGGAAATACGATTTTAGGCAGATTTTCTTATTTATACGAAACGCGCCAGCTCAAATGTTTTTTGTTAATTTATTTCGTAGAAAAGTACAATTCATAATGTAGGTATACAAAAAGAATAAGTACCATCTCGCTCATAATAAAAGTAATATCTTTGTATGATCGATCATTGATCATAGTACCTTTATAAATTTAATTAATGAAATGATAACATTATTGTTTATTTCTTTTATACAATTACCTATTCTAGTATAATTTACAATATATATATAATATAAATTATCTAATGAGAATGACCATTGAGTCCAAAAGTGCCCATCACACTGGCGGCATTACCCCGTTGAATCGCCAACGATATATTCTGGGCGAAAAAGAGCCCCGACCGGGGGTCCAGACCCTTTTCCCTGAGGCGACGCCCCAACTCAGCCACAAACTGCCTCGCGTCCGAACCCCAAGAACCCGCGGTCTCAACGGCAAACGGAACGAAGTCGTACGCTGATTCCAAACACGCGTATTTGATCCGCTTGGCTCTGGCCGCCGTTTCCGCTCCAGCACCAGCCAATTGCTGAGTCGCCATGAGGTGGCAAGATGCGAAGGTACTTACGCACGTCGCGTCCCAAACCAAGCAGCGTCCCCTCTGCCAGGGAATCAAAGTTAGGCCGTCCGGGCGTTTACCGTCGGAACGAGAGAGACCTGGGGGCTCCAAAGCTGAAGGTACCCCAGCCTGAACCAAGGCACGCCGAATGATTTCATTAAGCGCGTGATGCCGGGGTCTGCGGCCCGCGCACTAGTACGTAGTAAGTACTCAAGTACCTTTAGGATTCCGTACATCACTAAAAATAGTAAAAACATCACTTGCTTGTCCGTTTGTATATTATGATGTTTTAAAATGTCAATGTAGAGTTACGAATTGACTAATTAAATGCGCGCTAATTACCTAAAAATTACAGTTATAAAAATTTAAACATTTCCGACAGAATAAAACCCACATCTTAAATACTTTAAAACACACATAACAATTTAACAAAACTATTAATTACAACTATAAATTGGCGGCACAGAAAATAGAAAAGAAAAAATAAAATAAAAATATGGCACCAATGGAATTCAAACAATTCGAAATTGGAATTCACAATACGGTTTTCCGATTGGTCACTCGAGCGTAACGTATTTTTTCAACCATTCATTATTGATCTTTAAAGACTACAAATTCTGCTTTGAGGCTTTTGTTTTAGAGAGACCAAGTTGTGCTGGTTATGTAAATGTATAGGATAATGTAAAAGGTTCTAGATAACATAATCTTAAATATTCGTGGCGTCAAAGCCTCAAAGGTCAGCGTTGCGTCGTCCGCGTCGGTTGTCCTTAGGTAAGTTGTGATGGAAACGAGTCATATTATCATAGTAAATTAACTGTATAACCTTTCTTCGTACAAAATACTGAGGCAATTGACAATACTTTTAATGATACTAAATGCAAACAGACAAAGATAAGCGTAGATACAGGTGCTTTAATACCACAGAATGCATAATAATAAGTGATAAAATAAATCAATAATAAATAATAATACTAGCTGCACGGTCAAGTCTACTATGTAGTAAAATGTACAAAAGTAGGTATTTATACTTGCGACAATGTGAATCACATGATCATTGCAACAAAAAAGGAACAAAAAAATAAATGGGGTTACTTTTTGAGTGTCTTCATTATGTATTCTTCTCATTGAAGGAGACACTGTAGTTTACTTGACATTGCTAAATAATATATTAAAATACTTATATTTGAAAAATGAAACTATTTTGACGACCTCTGTGGCGCGTCGGGCGAACGCTTGGCTGCAATGCAGAAGGTTGCGGGTTCGATTCCCGCTGGGTGCAAATATTTATGCTTAAAAATAAATATTTGTATCTGGTCTGGGCGTATTTCTATGTATAATTTGTATGTATTTACAAAAGAAAAATAAATATAAGTAGTATATCCGTTGTCTAGCCACCGTAACACAAGCTTAGCAGCTTACCACGGGGCTAGATGGCGTTGTGTGTTCGTCACATGATTTATTATTATTATTATTTTGAATTGTATTTGAATTGAATATAATAGATAATTAGAAGCGCCAGCGTAAACTTATCCCGCGGAAATATTGGGACCAAATGTAGCTTATTTACTTCTCCAAGGTCCCATTTATCTCTAGGTATACCTACCAAAACTCATCAAAATCGGTTTACTGCGGTTCAGTCGTGAAAACATAACAGACAGACACAATTACTTTTACTTTCGCATTTATAAAAAAACTGCGCCCCGCGGTTCCACCCGCGTAAGTCCCGTTCCAGCGGGAATAACGGGATAAAAAGTATGTGTAAATCCAGGTCCCCAGCTACCTATATTCCAAGTTTCATCGCAATTGGTTTAGTAGTTTTTGCGTGAAAAAGTAACAACCTTACATACATACATGCAAACTTTCGCGTTTATAATATTAGTAAGATTAGTATAGAAGGTAGAATTGTAGACTAGGTTGTTTTTTTTTCACTACGCTAACGATGGCGAGTCATTTGACAGCCTATATTTCAGCTACGTACAAGTTTGTGGGTTTGAAACCCGCAGGGGTTAAGTATTTGTGCATCTTTTTAATATAACAGTTATACTATTTAAAGCTATAACCAGTTAAATTGTTACACCAATTCAATAAAGACACATAATCATAAAATAGCAGTAATTTAGTTTAACAAACTGACTCTAATTAACAGAGTTCTTAGCCTACTAATTAACTTTAATACGAAGTAGGTAGCTCTTTACTTGAAGCCGACTCGACGCCAACGGTCTAATTTTCACACAGAATAAATTATTGAATAATTGGAAATATTACTTTCTTGAATTCATTTTCCAGATTTAATCGCTTTGCTTTTATAATTTCAACATATTCTGCCTTACGAATCAAGGTTTTAGAATTAACATGATAAGCTAAAACATGTTTTATTTTTGACGTGAATGTATGTATTCGTTTTATTTTGGACTTACTGACTTTTTGGCTACTTTCTATTGGCTAAGGCTGCTTTTCCACCAAAGATGTGCTATGCTAGGGATGGGTTTGATATCCACCAATCACATTCATTGGTGCACATAGCTTTATTTTCGTAGCGTAGATTAGAGCACATCTCTGGTGGAAAAGCAGCCTAAGAGTGGACCTTAGATACGGCCGGTCGTTAATTGTCACTGTTCATCTAAATGTGTGCACCGCATACACGCATATGATTTGTACCAGGCTGTAAGGACTTAGGAGAGACTGTTCTGCTTCGTACTTAATCAAGAAGGTATTACACTAGTGTACAATATTGTGAGTGATTTATGCATGAGTGGCTATTATAAGTCTCTAAGAGGTCAACTATCACATTTTCCATAATTTAATAACGTCAGCAAGTCGAAATTTTTATATTATAATTTTTATAATATAAAAAAATTATAATATATAAAAATTATCGTGCATAGATAAATTAACAAGCAAACAAAATAGCTCTATTTTTAAAAGAAACAAACATTCACACCTTTCTTAATTTTTCAAAACCTAAACACAGTTATAAATCAAAAATCTCAACACCCCGTCTAAGTAGAAGTTGGCGCCAATGATTCATTGTCGGCATCGACCAATAGAGATGAGTTCTATATTCAAACGCGCTAATGGAACGCGAGCTTGTGGCGCCCGCGCAGCTGTGGTGGTTTGAGGTTGCCAGGTTATGGAGAAGTTACCGAATTAGGGGAAAATAAGGTAAATAATATTGTTAGGAGCAGACAGATATAATAGCTGCGCCTCGCGGTTTCAAACGCGTAAGTCCCAATCCCGCGGGTATTTCAGAATATGTTATACCTACACATCATTATAAAACTTCCTATTGAATCACTCTATTTATTAAAAACCCCGCATCAAAATCCGTTGCGTAGTTTTAGAGATCTAAACATACATACAAACAGATAGCGCCAGCGAGAAGTTTATACTCTATAAAATAAAAATACGATTAGTAGACGCGTTGTTTTGAGCGTTGAAAAATGCTTAACATGATAAAAGCAATGCCATTAAAACCGAAAAATGAGTATCACAAAAACCGAGGAAAAATCAAATCCTACTTATTAATAGTCACACAGTATTTTGTGAGCTATAAACTCTACCGCCATCAAACAATTCGGGATCAAAATCCCAATCAGTAGCAAAAATTTACTGCACAAACTAAGTACATTAATAATTACGACCACAAAACAAAAATAAAAATATTATAAAAAAAACACTAACACTGGCAACCCGAAATCAAAGCACTCCAGCGGCCCGAGTAAAATTTATAGTTCGTTTAAAATGTTTTCGTTCTTAATTTGAGTTAGATAAAGTGCGCGGGCGCATTCGGCGTCCTTTACAGTGTAATATACGCGTTCCCATTAGACATAGCTTGTTTACGGATGCCTTTCAAATAACCATTGAAGGAAGATCCTTCAGTATGGTTGAGATTGAGATAGTTTGCAACTTTGACGAACTCTGTATTTCGGAAAAGCTCTTTTTTTTTCGGTAAACTTTCAACTTTAAAATATTTGTAGGATATTAGGGGAAAGGAGTTTTTTTTTAACTTAATTTTGTGCAAAAAAATAAAAAAATTAAAACCGACTTAAAAAAACAAGGAGAAAATAACGACAAATATGTTTAATATGGACCCAGTCAGTAAATCTGCCCGACTACCTACAGAATACCAAAACAGATAAGACGGTGGCACTGACTGTATGCAGAGGTTATATTGCCCTTTATGAAGTCGGGTTTTTAATTTTTAAATTTCTTTTCATTTCACTCTTTTTAGTGAAAAAGGGAACCTACATTTGACTCCTCCTTTTTTGAAGTCGGTATTTTTTTTATTAGCAAAAGTGTATATAGCATTTTTTATAGATGTTGAAATCGAAAAAGTAAATACATGTAAACTCCTGAATTTACCTAATATATAAATAGCCATCGACTAGTTTTCTCAATTTAGTGGCCATACTTAGAGAACAACTTAATTCAAAGCATTTAGCTTAGTGTATAAGTTGTCTATTTTATAGTTTCAAATTAAATTATACTAATATTATAAAGAGGGAAAATTTATTTGTTTAATGAAGAAGCTCCGAAACTACTGGACCGATTTCAATTTCATCACCAATACAAGATGTAACGGGCAAGCCCTTTTAAGCCGAAAGGTGGTTGTTCTAGACGTCTAGGCGAACAACTTTTGTTCTACGACTTTTGAAAATTCTAACTTTTTTTTTGAAAATTTTGAGGTTATGTTTCACTGAAAAAACAGCTGCTTTTGAAAATAAAGGTAATTGAAGGTTTGATTGTAGTAGACCACACTAAATTAAAGGACAACATAAGGTCAATGACCTAGAACTCTAAGAAACAGCTGATCTTCAAGTAAACTTTACACTTAAAATTTTCGAAAAGTACTTCGAATTTTCAGAAGTCGTAGAACAAAAGTTGTTCGCCTAGACGTATAGAACAACCCCTTTTCGGCTTAAAAGGGCTTGCCCGTTACATCTTGTATATACATTATCAAGGAGTAACATAGACAAATGATTGTTTACTGAGTAACATTGCCTTTAATTCTGTAAATCCCACGAAATCGGGCCTTACGCGGGTGAAACCGCGGGACGGTGTCAGTTTCATGTAAAGTAACCAATCTTGCAAAAACTAATCATGCTCATAAATAATAATAAATAAATATTGCACGACATTACACAAAGCGCAATCTAGCCCCAAACTAAGCACTAGGCTTGTACTATGGGTACTAGACAACGGACATACTACATAATATACTTTTTTTGTAAATACATACATATACATTATCATACATAGAACATAATCCTAACACTTACTCTCTTCTAGAATCGCTCAAGCAACAATATCTTTCTTCAAGAAATGACAGCTCTAAATAAACTGGCCCCATCTTAAAACGTCCAATTTTCATAGAACTACGAAAGGATAGTGAAAGTTTCAAGACGAAGAACATTGGACAAGAAAGGGGAGATCAAGGTAAAATGGACACGGTTAAAAATTGTATATTATTACACCAGTGTGTGAGGTATGTTAATTTCTTATGTGGATTTATTTTAATTGGCTGGAAGCGGGAAATGAAAGGACGTTTTTGAACTGTGAACTTCAATTTAGATGTTTTTTTTTTTCAATTCAGTTAAGTGGTTGCTATATTAGGAGCTTTGTGGTTAGGGGGTGTATGAAGATGTTTTATGGATTTTGAAATGGAAGTATTGGTTTTTCTGACGTAAAAAATGTGTTAGAGCGGATGTAATAATTTTGTTCTATTAAAAATTGGCTTATTTATGTCGGGTATTCAGGAGTAGGTACATATTATGTATTTTTTTATAACTTTGATACAAATTAACAAGCTGACAGACAGCGAACAGAATGCTTATTTACTTGTGCTAAAGTTAAAAAAGAACATATTATTATGTTTCTGTAATATTTCACAAAAGAAGAAATGCATCATCAAAAAATCTCCCGTGATAGGATTTGGAACTGTGCTCCTCGTTTGTAGGGCTTTCCTCATATATCATTGTAAAATATTTCCAGTACACTTTTCACTAATAAAAGTTCAGTATAAATTCATGCATTTGCCGTTTTCATTGAAGATTATTTAATAATATGCATATAAATGTACTATATAAATCACTTTTAAATATGTAGTTCAAACAGGTGTTTAAATAATAAAATAAACCCGACTATAACCATTAAAATCGGGCGCGAGCAGACAACATTATTTCAATTTAATATACGCAAATAAAAATTCAAATGTTATACAAATTCAGTGAGCCCTTTCTACGGACTTAGTTGGGCGTGAATAGATTATTTTAAAGGGGTTCTGTTGAGTCTCTTTGTATTAAAATATTGGTCGCTAATACCAGTACCTATAGAACATTGATGGGAGATGATAAACTTTTATAAGATATTTTTTCATTAAATTTAGTTTTTAATTTATTTTCAAGTATTTAATAATAATTTAATAAAATTTTGTATTGTTATTTAATTTTGTTTTTGTTAATATTTTGAATATTTGTATTTTGTGACATAAACAGTTTACGTACCTACTTAATTATTTAGGTTCTAGGCAATATTTGTATCCTAACCTAAAATCTGAATTTACAAAATCTTATTTTTGTAAGCGTTAATCGCGAAATTTTTTTTATTAATAAAAAGTTGACATACACTGATGACACTAAACTATTTGTAAAAAATGTTCTAAATGCTCTGATTACGAAATAAAAAACTTAATAAAATCAGCTAAAAACATCTCATAAAAGACAAAACAAATAAACATCAACATTATTTAACCAACGAAAACAGTTTCGACGTAACATCAAGACAGAAATTAGTTTAAATTAAAAAAAATCAAATTACTTGGCACAACTTCAAAGCATGCTAAGAATAATTCACGGTTTTTGGCTGCGGATCTCTGAAATATTTATGCGGAACATGCGGAGTATAGAGGCTGGGGAGAGCGGGGTAATCCGGATAAGTAATTCTCTCTGTAAGTAATGCGTTGATAAATGAAATTAAATCGCACAAACAAGTGGTGCTCAGTACGCCCCGGGCTCCCCATTTATGCGTTCCGCTGAAAGTGGCATAGTGTTGTTACACTAGTATCGACGTTAAGATGTCGATATGTAAGAAAGAAAACCTTCACCTTTTATTTATCTCTAAGTATTTAGTTTAAATATTTCAGGGTGATATTAAAATGTTGGTAGCTAATAAATACAATAATTATTTCACAGTAATTTCTTGTGTTTTAATATAATACTACATACTATGTAAAAAAACACATTAAAAAGCTTCCAATTAGTAATGTTATTTCGATTTTTAATTTTCGAAATTCGATTATTCCCATCCCTAACAAAACTTAGCAAAAAGAACATCGCAACGCGACATGTGCACGCCAATCTGTCGCTAAAACGCCACTACATTTCAAGCACATCTTCTCTCTCCCTTCCGCACCACGTTCGACCAACACAATCGTCTCACTCAAACACCCTCGTATTAGAGACCCCATAGTTGTCGCGACTACTTAGCGATGGCAAGCGATAATAACATGATTCGATGTATTCCGATGTATTAGATTGTTTTACGAATGTCCGATTCGATTATTCGGTTAAAAAACTTAGTATCGTGTTACGGGTGATGCGATGAGTATCCTGTTTCTTTTAAAACAAATAATTATTACAATGAAGAATTTAATCCGTACATATAATGGGTGGATGGACCGCGTTGCCCTATTCTCCTGCTGATTTTTTTTATTTTGTTTTCACAATTTCGTTGACACCTTGCCTTCAGAAAGATCAATATACAAGTTTAGAGCACATTGGAAAAAATAATCTAGATTGTGCTTGGGCCACTTACATACTCCTCGACTGAAGTACTATACTTAGCAAACAAAATGTCATCTATCAGTGTGTATTGCGCAGGCTTATGGTCTCCCGTGCAATGGCCTTACACTTCGGACTATGACTTGAATAAAGATCCTTTGATTTCTGAAGTTGGAAAATATCAGTCGAAATAGTTATTACGTGGACTCACCGGTTTCAATTGTTGCTTTTAATACAGTTCCATAATTTAGTAGGTAATCATCTCAAAATCAAAGGTATTCCAATAAGACTTACCAATAATTTTCCTGTATTTTTAATGAAAATTCAATAATATTCTGTAACCTTTAGCCAATAAATTATTAGCTTATACGATCTACGGAAGTTGTAAATTAACAAAATCAAACAAATAAACCATAATCATTAAACAAGACATACAAACGTCCTCCTCAATCGGTCATCCATCGAGACCAAATCAAATATTGAATCAGAAAACCTAATTAAAAATCCTAAAGCAACAAACAAAGCATCTGCAAAACAAACTAGCAATTTAAATCAAAACTCTTCGAGCTCAGCTGATTAAATAAGTCTTGTTTAGGTATGAATCAGTTGGTATTTCACCCCAATTGGAGACAAGTGTGACTTCTCATGGGTGTGATGAGCACCTGGATGGTCGCACGGCACTTAGGATCGCAGGGGGTCATGGGGTAGCAGAGAACAGTGAATTTGATGGTAGAAGGCTCGGTAAGGACACTTTATCAGAATGTTCATTTTATTAGACCTTTTAGTAGGTACCTACTTATCAAGTTCTACTCAATATGGTTGTAGACAAATACTACACATTAAAAGTAGATATATATTGATTATATTATGTAGCTAATACAAACATTGTTTGATTAATGTTTATTTTTATAGCAAAAAAAAACAAGTTTTCAAAATGCTGATGCAGATTAAATTGACCATGTTGTTAGGTTTTAAACGCGTCGCTTTTATAATGTTGAGCATTTTTCACCGCTTGACATTTCGAAGACATAATGAAAGCAACGCGATTAAAACAAACAATTACTTTAATTTTTATATTAGCATCGTTAAAACAGAATAAAATTCTAAATGTATTTATCATCCGATCTAAATCGAACGATTCCATCAACTAATCATACTAAAATCCTAAACGCAAATATCCAAAAACACTCGACCCTTTCACGTCGAAAACAATAAAACTAAAACCATGTAAATTATCCCAGCTTGACCTAAGATAAGCACCCATGATTAGCGCCCACAGCTACCACTCAGGGTAGCTCGGTGGCATAACAGAACAGCGGGCGACGCCGCGGGACGCCGATAGAGATGTAGGCGTAGATCGAGTTAACAAAGCCGTATTGTGTTAGTATATTTTATTTATGTTCCTTTCGGACCGCAATCTGGGAGTGTAGACTCGATTTATTTAAATTGAAATTGGTAGCGATTATAATGTTAATTTCATGTGTAAACAAAAATATTCTTAAGAATCATTAAAATTGATCACATTTATCCTAATCTCTGTTAACAATAAAGCGTGCATGTAAGTTATTTTCTTCTGTTTTGGCGACGTTAAATTGAGATGTCTTCTCAGTCTACCGCTGAAGAAGGAAACTTTAAAGATCTCGAAACGTAGGGCATTGATAAAATACTAAAATGTGAAAAAAAACAACGCGATTCAAAGCGGAAATCAAAATAGAAACAAAAAATAATTTAAAAAACAACCAAAAAAAGGAATTGATAAAAAAGACCAAAATAACCTCTACATAGGTACAGTGCCACCGACTAATTAATCTGTTTTGTCATCTGAAGTCGGGCAGCCAAACTAAGTACCTACATGGAACCAACCAGTAAAACTGCCCGACTGGTATTTTGGTCTTTTTTATCAATTCTTTTTTTTGGTTGTTTTTTAAATTATTTTTTGTTTCTATTTTGAAGTCGGTTTTCCAATTTTTAAATTATTTTTTTATTTATTCTTTTTAGTATACCTACCTACCTAAAAATCAACAATATTGTTACCGTAATTTTAATTATTGAGGAGTTTGCTGATGAGAAGGTGGTTTCAGGTGCCCCATCAATCTGTACTTAGTTCTTTAGGGGTCTATTCTTTTTGGTAGAAGTCCAAAAATGAGTAATTTATTGAATTCTGGGATGCTATCCTGTCCATTATTCCGAAGATACTCATCAGATCCTTACCAAACTTTTATGGTACCACCTCGGGCTTCCACCTTTCCATTAAAAAAAGAACTATATCAATCGGTCAAGCCATCTTCGTGTAATCGATGAACAATAGAATTGAATACAGCGTTTTGAGGAGCATTCCCTGTCCTCACTTCGAAGATCCTAATCAGATCCTCATCAAATTTTTATGGGACCATCTTGGAGCTTCCACCTATCCATTAAAAAATAATCATCTTAATCGGTCAAGCCGTCTTCGAGTAATCGGTGAATATACAAAAAAAAAAAATTATACATACAGACGAATTGAGAACCTCCTCCATTTTTTGAAGTCGGTTAAAAATAAGTTAAATTTAAATTTATTTTAAAGTTGTTATTCTTATTGTTTTACTATGAAAAACTAATCTAATCGCTAGCTACGAAACTACGTATATAGATTACTAGTTGCGCCCCGCAGATTCACGCGTATTAGTAAGTATTAGTAAGGATATATGCAGGGTGTATCTTGTATTATATTCACTAAATAAATCGACTTTCGTATACCACATACGTCACTCTTCCCCTATCGTGCCGTTAGTGAACACTCAGTTAGGTGCTACATTGTGTTGTAATTTTAATAAAAGATAAATTAAAAAAAAAGTAAACGAACAATAGCTACTTTTCAATCGAACATACAGATTTACTTTCACCGTGTTCCCAATACACTGCAGAACAATGACTTACATAATTTTAACTCTTTACCATTTTATAGAGAATCTGTAGATTTCGTAATTCGATATGCTCTCTAGAAATATTTTAAGAGATTACATCTTTGAAAATTCACTCGCGGCAAGGCTCGAACGCGTCTGTACCGCAGCGTGTTAAACCGTGCACCATACGAGTAACCCACCTCGAGCGATGAATTAAAGAAAATGTAGGTACGTTTTTGAAGATGCGTCTTCAAGGCAAGAGTAAATAAATTTCTT
This sequence comes from Idaea dimidiata, assembly GCA_949358125.1. Lineage (NCBI taxonomy): Eukaryota > Metazoa > Arthropoda > Insecta > Lepidoptera > Geometridae > Idaea > Idaea dimidiata. The sequence continues at coordinate 23,928,050 of OX442334.1, read as the reverse complement.
CTAAGCAAGCAAGTGTAACAACACCATCGACCTCATCGTCGCTTTCCATCAGGTGAAGTTTTTCATAGGAGGAGCCTATTTCACATTTCGGTCTACCTTAAAGGAGTCTGAAACACGCTCCGAAACGTTGACCGGCATTGCAACAATGCTGATAATAAAATCAACGTGGTTAAAACCGTAAATTGAGTTTTATTTCAAATACAAAGTCGCGAAAACAAAAAAAAACAGTATTTTTCTTTGAAAATATTTTTAGAAACCAGAATTGCAATTACAATAATTTTTAATAGACATAGCGAAATACATTTGGGAATGGCCGGCCCACAAAATAGATACTATACTACCCATAAACTATGGCATAGTTTAAATAAAAACTGCAACATGTGACCTTACCAACCCTCTAGCAAACATATCATAGTGAATGACAGACAGACGTCGCCCGGGACATATAACTGCGCGGTAATCGAACCCGCGACCGTCGAGTCCCGAGTGGATACAACGAAACCACATTTGCGGCACGCGACCAACGGTAATTTTGTTTTTATGTTCGTATATTATTTAATTATAGATATGGGTTGGGTGATTGGTTACGGTTAGAGGGATGGAGTTATCATTTGTCACTCATTTTGATGTATAAAGTAAGTAAAGAGGAGGTAGCTAAGGATGTTATAAAATTTTGAAATTATGTAGGTAATTATCCTTTATTTTTGTAATAAGTTATTGTTACAAAGATCGAAGGTCGACGTTAAATAGACACAAAATACCAATGCAGTAAACAAATACAACACTAAGAACTAAAGAAAAAAATCTACCAATATTATAAAGGTAATATTTGGTTCTAAGTAAGTATGTATATAAGGTATAGATGTAAACGATTATAATTTGTTAATCCTTGCACGCAAAAACACCACTGTACCTACATAGATAGCTGGAAATCTGAACTAACACTTAGATTTTTATCCCGATATTCCCAAGATCGGGCGGAATTCGCGGGGCGCAGGTAGTGCATAATATTTAAGAGGCTTTTTAAGAGTGCTTTCTAAAATGGTTCGCCAGCAAATAACTATAGCTGGCTGGTAAAAAAAGATCTCGTCACTAGAATCAACATATTGAATGTATATACAAAAGCAAAATAAATATAAGTATAATATCCGTTGTCACCGTCACCGTCACCGTAACACAAGCTTAGTAGCTTACCACGGGGCTAGATGGCGCTGTGTGTTCCTCACAAAACTAATTCATTATCGCAACAAATAGATTCTTAGATAAATAAAATTATTCACAAGCCAAACGGCACATATTGTGCTAATAGTTCAATATTAACCAATAAACGACACTTCCGCCTGATTTACCCGACTGCACAGTGATAAAAACGTACAAAGTTATTGGCGACGCCATATGCGAAATGATCGCGGTGCATAGCGCTGTGAAATCTAATCAAAATATTGTATGGAAAAAACGACATCGATTATTGGTGGTCCATTTGAGACGCACTTCCCCCTATCTGACAAGAGGTATTCAAATGAAAAAAGAAATAGTTTTTTTTAAATAAATAAATGCTTCGTAAATTTGTTTTTATTGCTCAAGGCATATTTACTAGAAATATTTTTAAAGGAAAAATTCATCTTCAAAAATTCACTTGCGGCGAGATTTGAACTCGCGTCCCTGGATCAATACTCCAGTGCCTTAACCACTCGGCCACGCAAGTGGCGCTCGGCCGAGTGGTTAAGGCACTGGAGTATTGATCCAGGGACGCGAGTTCAAATCTCGCCGCAAGTGAATTTTTGAAAATGAATTTTTCCTTTAAAAATATTTCTAGTAAATAAATGCTTTTCGAAATTCTGTATCTATTGAACCGGCTTCAACCGGCAACCCTTAAAAATTCACTGTAATGTGAGAATCTAGATGCGAGAATATCAGGATTAAAAATAGTAATTCTCTAAGGTTCCACCTATTTCTATGAAAACCATCAAAAACGGTTCAACGGTTTAGGAGTGAACACGAAATAGACATTATCTTCGCATTTATAATAATTGTATTTTTGACGTTAGCATATTCCTAAATGACCAAAAGCTATTTAAAACCGAGAAAAAAATACATAAATAAAAAGAAAAGTTTTTCAAAAATGAGGGACATGACATTTCCCACAATTTACTAGTACTCATACCCAACTAATTATTTCGAATCCACATTTCAATTTGACAATATAAACAGAATTGCAAGCAATTTTCTATATAGGCACGTGCCTTAAATTAGAACCCATCTATACTAAAATCAGCTCTAATTTTTATTAAATACAGTCCAATTTCCTCAATACATTTAATTGTAAAATTTCATATTTATCAATCAGTTATCAAAGACATAAATATACAATACAAATAAAGCCCTAACTCTTACTTTTAAGGTTCTAATTAAAGTTTTTGGTATTTGTGACAAAATCTGCCTCTTCTGTTTTTACGCCTAAGCCGCTGAATCGGTTTTGATTAATTTTGGTGTAGGTAAAGAAGAGAGAGGTAAATATTGTAGCCTATAAAGATATTATAGGCTAAATGTAAATGTAGGATAGGATAAATGTAGTGTATAGGATAAATGTAGCCTATAATATTAAGATATTATAGGCTACATTTGTGCCCGATTTTCCCGTGAAGCCGCGGGACTCACTATTACTAAAAACACATGTGATTAAAGAATATTGTACTTTATTGAGTTTTTAATAAAGTTGATAATCGTTAGGTGGGTTGAAATGAAACCAAATGTGAGGGCTAATTTGCGGAAATGTCCCTTGAGATGTAACTGTATAGGCACGTGACATAGTGACTGTTGAATAAACTTGTAAATGATAGATATCAGTACCTTGGTTATAGTTTTTACGCCCCGCGGTTTCACCCTCGTAAGTTCCGATTCCGCGGGAATATCGGGTAAAAAATGGAATAAATAGTTAAGCTAGATTTTCAGCTATCTACTTACCAAACTTAATCACAATCGGTCCAGTAGTTTCTGCTTGAAAGAGTAACAAACATACTCGTTTACTTACTCACTGTACAAATTGTCAGTATCAAGTTAATCTACCTATACGAATATAATTTAAAGTACGTATTGAGTGATATTTTCACTAACTGACTGAATTATATATCAACGCACTGTGTTGAAACAGTTGAACAGTGGTTTAGTCTGTGTGTTGAACACACAAACTAAACCACTGTTCCCAAAGACAGACAATTTGAAAGGTGTGTTCTTTGTGAAGAGTTAATAAGGGTATTTGATAACTTCACACAGGATCGGGACTTCCGCGGGTAAAAGTGCAGCTCACTGCTACTTAAAGCTACTACCGCTACTATACTACTTAAAGTCATCTACAAAGTTACTCATGCGACCTAATTTTTTAAATAAAAAAATCTACCCTAAATATTCGACTTTGGCCCCAATCTAAACATGTGCAAAAGAACAATGTAATGACAATAGAATCCATGTCATTTATGACATAACATGACATAGTCATCCGTCTGACATGACCATCGTATGTCACAGTCAAAGATAGGGGAGGGCCGGGATAAAGACACAAGATCATAATAACAGTTGAGCAAGTGTATTTTTGTTTGAAATATGTTATTTATTTATTTAGGTGTCGTCTATTAAAAAAAAGGAATGGTGTAAAATGAAAAGGAATACGTCGCACTTTATTTTTGTGTTTTTTTTTTTAGGTAAATACATCTATAGGCGGGGGTAAGCTTGATTTTTGGCGTGGCGAGGCCGTGGCGAGTCCAATATGAAACATATCTGTCAATGTTAAACAATCTTCACATCTGTCAGGCGTCACGTGACGACTTATTTTTTTTAGATTTATTACCTGGTTCTATTAATGTTAATCGCGATTTATTATTTATTTATAAAATACAGATAACATCGTTACAGGTTTAACCTATTGCGCTATTAGAGATTTAGGTACTAATCTTATAAAACAAAATACTTACCTAAAACATTTGTAAGTTATAAGTTTAAGCTTTTATTATAAATTTCCCGATGCAGGGCATTGATAAAATGCTTTAATAAAAGCAACGCGATCAATCCCGGATTAAATGAATTTCATTTTAATTTTTAATATTCGACATATTTTTAGTCCCGTTCGCCTCATTGCGGTTATTCAAAAAGGCCTAACGTTTCGTTTGGAAGTATGGAACCCTAAAAAAAAACAGCCAGATGCGGAGAAAACGGTGTACTAATAAAAAATAAATATTTATTTAGAGTATCAAATCATCAAGGCGGGAGGGACGCGCACTTCTTTAAATATGTACTTTTTTATTTGTTTAAAAATATATGTTTTAAATATAATTGGCATAAGGTGTGGTACGGTGATATTGCTTGCCGGAATATAGTAGACAAACATTTTCTTAATATTTTACATGTGTGTCTGTGTCTGTGTGTGTGTTTGGTGCTTAACGCAAGAGAAAATCGTGATCCGATTACGATGAAATTTCATGGAGGACTAGAGACAAACTTTTCAATGTAAAAATTATCTGGTTTGTACTGTTTGGGACATAAAGGTATGTCAAAAAAGTTAGTTACGATTTTTGCTTAATTTAAGTCGCCAATTATCAATTTAATATTAAAAAAACCTTTTTTTTTAATATTTACTCTACCAGTTGGCCCCCACCCCGTTTAATTTTATAATTTGAAAGTGGTTCATGTTTAATAAGTCCAGGGCGTGGTCGGACATCAGGCGACATTGCATAATTACAGGACTACACCCGGAGTCAATTGATTTTATCGAGGGGCACGGTGACATTGTGATTTACTTACATTAATTAGATGTCGACAGAAATGGCTTCATTTTTGACAAACGCTTTTTAATTTTATATTTTTCTAGCAGCGCTCCGCGGTTTCACCTACAGAAGTCCCGTTCCTGCAGGAATATCAGGATAAAAAAGTAGCCTATGTGTTATTCCAGGTGTCCAGTATCCTATATTCGATTTTAATTGGCAATTTTTTTTTTATCAACAGGGATAGTTTTTTAATCTTTACATAAAGATAACTGTTCAATAAAATTTAAACCCACCAAATAAAAACTAGGTTTCAAAAGGAAATCAAACTGTACAAGGCTTTTTAATTTGGTAGTGTTCGATTTTATACGATAAATATTTTTATCTTTAAAATAAAATGATTTATTATCTGTGGATCTAGGTTTATGTAGGCGATATACAACTATACTTTACATAATGAACGCACATACCTCTAGTGCTACCACCACAGAATATAAAATGAAAAATCAATTCTAAGTAGAACTGCTCAATCACCAACTTCTAATACCTACTCGAGGCAAAAATCACAGCTCTCTAGCAATCCAATCAACTCCTCAATATCGAGTACATAATTCGGGTCGAGATCGAGTTACAATCGAGTGGTTAATTCGGTTCCATTGTCTCGATTCGAGATGCCTTCCGTATCGAGTGTCTATAGGTATTGCTCTTTTAGGGGGTTCTGGTATGTAGGTACTCTACGTTCTTGATACAACAGAACGGAATATTGAAGGGGTAAGATCTCTTAAAAATATAAAACCAATTTTTATCATCATGTTATAATCGTGCGACGCGGACGATTACTTGGGTGACGGATAATAAGTGCGGCAAAAATCACCTTCTCGAACTCCTCTCGAAACACACGCACGTCAAGCAGTTACTGTTGGTCTCGGTTGTTATCTCTGATAGCAGTCGTTACGTCAAGTTAGAGGCCTTTAGAACGACCTGAAAACTCTTAACACTAGGTGTCACACAATACTACCTACACAAAACGACGACTGGAATAAAAATCTCGAGGATTGCTCCCTTAAACCATTTCTATCAACGAATTATTTTGTATCGATAAAAAAAGCTATCGTTTTACGTCAATTATTAGTGAACTGTACTCTCTAATCTACGTGAACTAACAGAATTGTTCTTCTAACTACTAACCCTTTCAATCTGTCACTAGCTAGAACATTGGGGAGGGTGTCTCGATACGATACTCTCTCGATTACATGAGATTATCGATTCAATCACAATTCGATTATTCACTCGGTTCCAGTAAAGGGTCATGATTATATTGATACAGTGAATTGGCAAGATTAATATTGTTAGGTCTTCAGTTTATTTAATTAGGTAAGTTTAGCGTACTTGGTTTCTTTATTGATTGAAAAAAAAACAGCTAAAAGTAAAGTCGGGAAGGTAGGAAGGGAAGACAGACGGACTGACAATAAAGTGAGGGTTTCTATTTTTTTCCTTTTTGAGGTATGCAACCCTAAAAATGACCGTATATTTTTTTTTAATTAAAATTATTATAAACCGTATATATTATAGTAAGTAACGATGCGATGTAAAATATAGTACTCAACGGAAATTTAGATGATACCTTAAGGTGCAAGTAGCGAAGGTTGATTAATGTCTAAGAAAATGACAGTGGAATGAGATCCAACTTATCTGTCTCAGTGACTGGACCGGCCTACGTTTCGGAACACGGATTAATCCGCTTGCAATACGACTTAGTCCGCTTTGATCCGATTGGTTCTGCCCAATATTACCAGAATCAATAATTAAACCGAATAGAAAGCTAAAACGTTTGATCTACACAGTCCTACTTTCAGTGCGTAATTGTCATTTGTAAGGGAGAGCGGGGCTAGAGCGACACATATGGCCTGAATGGAGCCGATGTCAAAGCTCATTGTTGTTTATTGAATTGTTGTATTGAGGTATGTCGACGTGTGTTATAGGGAATTAAAGTGAAATTCAATGTTTATTGTGTAAATATAAATGTCTTAGTAGGTTACGCTAAAGGTGTTACAATTTGTATTTTTGCCAAAAGTTATACGAAGACATTTTGTTTTTCCGTTGTGACTGGTTTCTAACAACCATCTTGATTTATTACAATTTCAATAACTATGTTTAATACAAATCATACTCGACAATATGGTTTTGTTGTTAGTGACTTAGCAAATTTGTTGTAAGGAAGGACAGCCGAAGGATACATCGAGACGCTTCGCCTCGATTGGCAACGTGTCCTCGGTTATTATACACTAGGTAAAATGTTCAAAACCAAAGAAAATTTAAAGTAGGTTGCATTTAAATTGTATCTGGCGTTCCATAGCCAGGACAAGTTGCCGTTCAAGGCCAAACGGTTCAAATCGTTACTGTTCTCATCAAATTTGCGAAATCCATTAATAAAAAAACCAATCACAACAAAAAACGAAAAAAACTCGAGAACTACTCCCTTAATTAGCTCATCACCGCAGAATTCACGACGATCTACACTTTTTAAACTTACACCAAAAGTACCTTTTTGTTTTTTATTAGATTTTCATCATCATCATCATTATTATTAGAACTACGGGCCTAGGTTGCGTTTTAGATAAACGTAGGTTGCCAGAAAACCACGGCCGGTGTAACCAGATTTGTCAGGAACGTCGAGGTATTCATTAATTAAAAACCAATGCTTCTCTACAACGCGATCTAGTTACCCGTACCATTATGACCCGTAGTTCTAATAATAATGATGATGATGATGATGATGAAAATCTAATAAAAATCGAATAACAAGTACTTTTGGTGTTAGTACACTTTTTTCATTTACTAAAAAAACAATAAGAGAATAGTCAATACGAATCAACACCCCAACCATTCCGTCAATGCACGTTCAAGTTGTATTGCGCCGACACTATGGCTTAATTAAAAACGAAGTAAACAAACGATTGTCAACATACGGACTGTCAGAGACGAGGTATTGTTTTAAAAGTGACATGTAGACTCACACCTAATTATGTTGAGTGGGAAATTAAAGCCCGATTAGTATTGAATTATTACATAAGATTATATTGGCCAAGCTCAGTACTTTAGTTTTTTTGTTCAATGGACAAAAATTCCGTACTTCACAAACTAAACATATTTGTTATATTGGTTTCTTAAATTTTTAATATATTGTGTATTCCTTATTATTTTTATTATAGTTGCAACAGAAATTAAACATTTGTGAAAATTTCAACTGTCTAACTATCATGAGGTTCATGAGATAAAACCTGGGGACAGACCGACAGACTAAGTAAAAGGATATTGTTTTCAACCTTTTGGGTACGGAGCTCCAAAACGAGGAAAAATAAAACTAATAAATCATCCTACTAAGATTATAAATGCGATAGTGTGTGTCCAAACATTCAAACGGACGTTTGGATGTTTGTTACTCAATCACGCAAAAACTACAGAACCGATTGCGATGAAACATGGAATATAAGTAGTTAAATACCGGAAATAACACATAGGCTACATTTTATCCCGATATTCCCGCGGGAACGGGACTTACGCGCGTTAAACCGCGTGGCATAGGTAGTTTAGAAATATTTCCTTGCCAAAAATATTTCTCAGTTTAATATACCTTAAGCAATAAAAACAAGGAAATATTAATAAATTATTGGTAAAATAATTCAAGCCCATCATATTGAGAAAAAAAAACAGTACGTGCGATTTCTAATCAAAAAATCATCTAGCTCACATTGACAATCAAAACACCGTACGAAAATAACAACAATACAAATTGTCAAAACATTGTTAAGTGTTTATTCATAATCACACACGACGCGATCCCGAACAAAAAAACGAAAAACACAGGTCCCTCTCATAAAGAGCATTTTTAAAAGCAGGTTTTTCTTTATAAAAACGCAGTGGTCCAAAAGCGCCCTCTCTCCCCTATTTTCACTCAAGGGGCGCCCCGGCACAAATGCATTACACAAATTAAATTACGCCGGTGCCTAACTAAATAAAGCACTCAGACTCGGATGTGTTACATACATTTTAATATAAAATATAGTTATTTTAGTTTTTGGAAGTAAAATCTCGGGAAATTTTTGGGTACAATGTTTGTAAATAGAATACACAGCTGTGTTAATTTGAGTCGAATTTTCACTTTATTTTCTAGTAGCGAAATGTAAAATTGTCAGTCCAATATCACAGACAGTCAGTTACGCGACGGGCTAATTCCATCTCTTACCTGATGGGGGTGTAAACTCTAGCCCGCTTCTCTGCCAGCTGTTTAAACTCATCTTTCAGTCTAGCACACTGTCCAAAACGACAGACAGACAGTCAGTCAGTCATGTGACGGGATATTTCCATCTCTTACCTGATGGTGGTATGAACCCTCGCCCGCTTCTCTGCCAGCTGGCTAGAGTCCTCTTTCAGTCTAGACGAGCACAGCACACTGTCCAAAACGACAGACAGACAGTCAGCCATATGACGGGCTAACTCCATCTCTCTCGGCTCCGATTGGAGGTCTTTTTCCTGAGGACAAAGTAATATAGCGTTACTAGCTGAGATCGGAATGTATGTAGAGGTGGAAAGAGAAGTGTAGGCGGATGGTCCGATTACATAAAATGACTTTCTGGGACCTTGGCTTCGGAAATACATTGACAGAACTAAGTGAAAGGAGATTGGAAAGGCATATGCCTTGCAATGGGTAAATACATGCTTGTGAAGATGAAGAAGCTAAGATCCACTGTAGATTAGACCCTAAACAAATTCGGAAATGATATTTTTCGTTGGAATGAAACAGCTTACAAACTGTAAAAACGCCATAAATCTCATCCTGAATCAAGAAGCTGTTCAATCATATAAGTAGACCTCAAATTTTAAGTAGCGTGTCAGTATTTGGCTGAAAGATCATCGATTGGATGACGATTGGAGGATATTTCGATATTCACACCAAATTTTATGTTTCTAAAACATAAAATTTGGTGTGATTGTTGTGTTCTACGTGAAGTGTTTCTATTTTTGAAAACAACTAAGTTCGATTTTAAATCGGATAAAATAAAAATTGCGATGTGACGAGACCACAAGTAATAATTAATATTTTAGCCGACTATGGTGAAGCCAAAAGGAAGGGTAACATTTTTGGTAGTCTATGGAGGTAGTTTCTTTATACTGTAAGTATATTATAATTTTTAGGTTCTACATGTTACAGTCTTATCATTTTAGCTACCGCGCCTTCGTCCCCCGCTGCACTACAGTAAACCGAGACGTGTAAAAACGTAATAAAGCGTTGTACCTTGCTGTCACATTACCTCGTCGCACTATATCAACAAGACGCGACCATTAGAGCACCGTGCTCTGTTTACTTCGACAAGTTACTTGTACAAGTACCCAACTTGGTCAAAGGTCAATAGTCAAATAGTTCATTTTAATTAGAACAGATCATGTGTTAAATTAAAGAGGTATTTTGTTCTACAGTTCATTTCGATTTTTCTTTTGGTTTTGCGACGTTGCATAGAATTTAAGTAATATTTCCGCTTTTTCAATGCACTACGTCAACAATTATCTCATATATAAAAATGAATCCCTATTTCTCTTGGTCACGGCATCACGCGTAAATGGCTGGACCGATTTTGCTAATTCTTTTTTTGCTGTGTTTCTAATACTTAGTCAAGAAAAGGTTCTTATGAAGGAAAAATATCAATATTCACGCGGGATCGGGACAAACATGGGTAAAAACACGGGGCGCAGCTAGTTATTAATAGTAATAAAATTAACACTATTAAACCGGAAAAAAAAATGTTCAATTTGAAGCATCTATCTATCTATCTATCTATCTTTATAGTTTTAAGTAAGGGGAGTAGGTAAATTAATTTACAAAATAATCCGCGTTTCTTTTTATTTTTACACGACTGCCAAAGGAAGTGTTATGTTTTTGCCGTGAGTGTATGTATGTATGTATGTGACCTATTTTTGTGCCGTCGTAGGGCCTAAACGGCTGGGCCGATTTAGATAAACGGTACGTCGTTAGATTCGTCATGGCCGTGAGAGTGACATAGGGTACATTAAAATAATAAATAAATAAAAATAATGATGTAAAACGCTATTAACCAAGATTTGTAAAGACCATAAAAAACAGAGAAAACGCGTAACATTGTTCACTCAAACGATATGTTTTATTTTTTCGTGAATTTACATTTGAAAAGTATTGCTTGTAAAGTTTTACAATTAAATTTTAAAATAATTAATTATAAAATTATCGGAAGTCGTTTAAGTAGATTGTCTTCATTAATATGTCACTTGCCTTCGGCTCGGTTGTCTTGTCTTTAATGATAATGACGTTTATATATTCTTTTTACTTACTTCAATTTATGGCTTAGCACTACCTCTGGATTTTAATATTCGCATGCGAAAACAATCCACGTGTGAATAATGTATTCTAATAGTAATTCTAATGGTTAACTTCGAAAGTTATGTTGCTACTACATGACATTATGATTACGCAGGTAATTTTCGCAAGAACAACGGAACGTTACTTAAAAACTTTTCGATTTGACTCGTATTAATATTAGGGGTTAAAGTATGAAATTGCCGATTTGTACTGAACCTCTTAATTGTTTATTTTTTAAATTTTTAACAAATTTATTTAATCAAAATAGTTGCCATTATTATCTATACATTGCTGCCATCTAATGGGAAGGTTATTAATGCCTTTGCGATAGAACTCCGACGATCTAGACTGCACAAACTGTGTGAAAGCATTTTGTACTGCCCCCTGGGAAGAAAACTTCTTGTCATGTAGATAATTGTCCAAATCACGAAAAAAATGGTAGTCCGTTGGAGCAAGGTCTGGTGAATACGGAGGATGACGAATGGTTTCTAAGTGCAGTTCCTGAAGGGTCAAAATGGTTTCTCGTGCTGTGTGAGGTCTCGCGTTGTCGTGGAGCAATAATGGTGAAGATCGATTCATGAGTCGGGGCTGTTTTACTGCTAGTTTTGTCAACATGGTTCGGAGTTCGGCACAATAGACATCTGCCGTAATTGCTTGACCAGATCGAAGAAAACTATAGTGAATAACACCATGCATTTGACCTGGGGTCAGCCATTGCATTTTTCTTTTCCGGTTATCATAAAGAATCCACTTTTCATCACATGTTACAATTCGATCCAATATTCTTTCATTTCTGTACCGGTTCAACAAGGCAACACAAGTTTCAACACGCGTTTCTTTCTGCAGATCAGTCAAATCATGAGGCACCCATTTTTCGTATTTTTTTATTTTATTGATTTGACGCAAGTGAGTCAATAAAGTGGGTAAGGTAACGTTAAACCATGCCGCTAATTCCTGGGTAGTTTGACTAGGATCGGCTTCCACTATCTCTCTTAATTCATCGTTATTCACCTGTGTGGGCGGTCTTCCTCGTGGCTCGTTCTTTAAGTCGAAATTTCCATCACGAAAGCGTTTAAACCAAAATCGCACGGTGCGTTCATTAGTAGACCCCTCTCCAAACGCAGCATTGATATTGCGGGCTGTTTCTGCCGCGTTAGTTTCGCGTCGGAACTCGTATTCAAAAATCACTCGAATTTTTGCAGTATCCATCTTTCTTGTCTAAATTGAATAACAAAAACAATTGAAAGTCGATATTCAAATGTTTCACATTTTTTAAAAAAAGAACATCACAGAAACCATTTGAAAAAAGTTTCATTCGAAAACCTCAAACCATGAAGATTCTATGTCAATTCAAAGAACCTATTGCAATAAAACGGCAATTTCATACTTTAACCCCTATTATTTATCTCATCTATGGATTTGACTTTGACGCCGAGTTTGAAGGAATTGGCAGAGATGACATGACATAAAATATTTAAGCAAAGAGAATATAATCACTACGTTTTATACTTAAGTATTTTCTTACTAGTTTGTGGACTTAAATAACCACCTTATTTTTCAAAGAAAATAATATCTACGTAATAATCTAAAAGAAGTTGTCAGCAACAACAACCCGAGGCATTGCGCCCAAGATAGGAAACCGCCAGCTCTTGTACTTATCACCCTGAGTAAGCAAAAACAAGCAATGCACGTCCTCGCTACTGGAGTATATACATCTAGAATTAATAAATTTCTTCTGGTGTAATTAAATCTGATCTCTAAAAACTAAAAAGCGATAAATAAAAAAATATTTAAAAAAATAAAAAAACCCGACTGCTGTTTTAACAGAAAAGTGAAAAACAAGATGCTTCTAGTAGCTTTAGGAATGGTGGATGCAGTCGGGTGGGACTCCAAATAAAAGGTGAATAAGTTTAATAACAACAAATACTTAGTGTTATATAATTAGGTATTACTATCTTTATGTTATTTGGAGTCCCACCCGACTGCATCCACCATTCCTAAAGCTACTAGAAGCATCTTGTTTTTCACTTTTCTGTTAAAACAGCAGTCGGGTTTTTTTAATTTTTTAAATATATTTTTTTTAATATTATCTTTAATGGTGGGGCGGGTTAAGGTTAATTATTTGTATGGCAAAAAAAACCACTTTCTCGAGCTCCTCTGTGCTTTGGAAGGTACGTTAAAATTGGTCCCCGTTGTTACCTCTGACAGCAGTCGTTAGGTCAAGTTAGAGGCCCTTAGCGCGACATGATATCTCTCACACTAAGTGACAAACCACTAGGTATACGAAAATAGTAAGATTATAAAGAGGTAGGTAACTTTGTCTACATGTATGTTGGGGTAATCTACGAACGCACGCAATAGACCGATATAATGAAATTTAATATGAAGAAGATAAATTGCATGTTTGTGACTTACGGGAATAAATTGGGCCACGTTTTATCCCGATAATTTTACGGGATCAGGACAATTGGTATCTTATTATGTACCTATAGTTTTGCAATGCTATAAAAACATTACCACCAACTATTTTAATACAATGCTAAAACCCATACCAAACTATAGGTGCTATAAATTCATTATGCAAAACAGAAACACGGTCGTGTACGTGTGTCGGACAATGTTGCCGCTCGCTCGTAAACAACGAGAGTTAAAACCCTTTAGCCGACTTTAAAAAAAGGACCAAAGATGGCGTCAGAGATAGGGGCTCTTAACAACACCGCCTGGGACGAAACGAGTCAATAACTGCCATTAAATGGCGAATTATTTTGTGGATTTAAAGTTGTTTTACTCAACGGTAAAAACGTGACTCTATTACTTATTGTTAAGTACCCATAGTACAAGCCTAGTTGCGTAGTTTGGGGCTAGATGGCAATGCGTGCAACGTCCTCAATTTTAATACAGTGGATACCTACGCTAATGTGGTCCAGAGATAGTGGATTCATAACCCTGCCTGCAGCATTGAATTTTGAAACAGCATATATTTTCAGTTTAGCTTATTTTAGACCTTTTCGAAATCACCTGTATTACCTATCTAGTGGAAACTCAGTTTCATAGGTACTTTGCATAGATAGCAACTTTGACGTAACGCGGTAAGAAATCATCCGTTTTCTTTCAGTGATTACCGCAAAGCAGCAATGTATTAAATAGTGGCTATGAGTTATCCACAGGATTGGATGGACCGGTTAAATGTAGATAATACGACTGCAGGTCAGTTGTTTTTGAGTAAAATGGGAAGGTCTATGAAATACTGGCTAGGCGTCTAGAGGGCTGATAAGCGTGCAAATGGCCTAACTACACGGGATGCCGAAGGTCGTGCGAAGTAGAGACGCAAAAGTTAGTAAAGCGGACCCCGGGCTCCCGAGAGGGTTACAACCGGAAACATTGCTCGGATAATAAGATAATGAGGCCAGTTGTTTTTGAGTACATTGACAGGATTTATAAAATCATTGATTAAGCATCAACAATGACACGATTTATAAACCGGAACGTTTTTCTTGGAGCGCAAATTTTATATCGTTTGAAATCGCTCGAAATTGCTACCGCATCATAAAATTAAACAAAAAGAAAACAAGCTTTTATTGGCAGCTGTTAAAAAGCTCCTAATTAGATATTAACCTTCTCTTTATTTGTGTTAAAAAGATGAGACATATACTAGTATTTACACACGGGTTTACTTTTGTAAAATTCAAATACGTAGAGTTGGTACCTAATAAGATTTTTAAATTTTTATACAGATGCGTCTGAACAGATATATGTAGGTAAAGTTTAAATAAAATTTAAATAAGAATAATGCAGTCCTTATATTCAACCCTGTCGCTTGAGCTCGCTTGGCGCAGTCGGTTAGCGTGAACCACTACAAAACGGGAGGAAGTGGGTTCAACTTCCGCAGGGAGCATTGAATTTTGGGAAAATATTTTTTTATAAATACAATTTTTCTCTGAAGTATAGGTAACACTAAATAATAAAGTCTTGGAAATTAAAAGACAGTAACGAAATCGGCTTAGCCGTCGATTCAATTAAGTTAACTATTGAATTTAATTGTGACGAAACAAACAAACATCCTTTCTTTTTTAATAATATTAGGTAAGTTTTTTGTTAGGTAATATAGCGAAAAATGGAGTTTTATCTCGCGGATGTGGCATCGAGATATCTACACGGTCATTCGGATACTAAATTATGTTTTTTATTCGACCGGTCTCGTCTTTACCAGACTTTTTTGTTTTTGTTTTTTTTTTAAGGTGACGGAATCGGTCGAAGGTTGATGTGATGAGTAAGAGTAATAAGTAAGAAGTAATTGAAAATCTTTTCCACTATCTATGTAGGTATACTTATAATAAAGGAAGAGAGGACAAAAAGTCTATACTTGGAAATTTAAAAAAAAATGTCTAGGGAAAAGTAGTAGAACAAAATTATATAATTTTTAAAATCCACGTCTGTCTGTTTATTTCTCTGTTTGTTCATTTTACAATTAAAACTACTAATCTGATTGAAATCTGGTTTTCAATATAGGATAGTTAACTAAATAATATAACTAGAGAATAGATGTTATCAATGCCCTTCGTTTGGAGATCTTCACATTCCTCTTCCTCAGGACTAGGTAGACACCCCAATCTACCAATATTTATTCTATCTTTATATACTATAAGCTGCGCCCCGCGGTTTTACCCGCGTAAGCCCGTTTCCGTGGGAATATCGGGATAAAATGTAGCGGTATCCAACTACTTATATTCCAAGTTTCATCGCAATCGGTTCAGTAGTTTTTGCGTGATTGAGTAACAAACATCTAAACATCCAAACTCACATACTTTCGCATTTATAACATTAGTAGGATAGTAGGATTGACGATGTTCCTCAAGGTGGCCACAACCGGGGCTCTTGCCCTACCTACCTATTTAGGTATTTACGTATTATATTACGTATACGTATTTAGGTTACGAAAAACGATAAAAATTTGATTTTAACAGTAGATAACTTGAGAGAAGCACCAGCAGGTTAACTCCATCACATAATTGTCCATAAAAGCAATGAACTCAATAAAAAAGTAATAAAAAATACAAGAATTGCATTGTGAAGCCGCAGTGAATGTGCGAATAAAGCTGGGAATTTTAATAAGAATCGAGTTCCGGAAAGTGCAACGGCACTTGTTCTGTAATCTATATACTAATATTATAAATGTGAAAGTAACTCAGTGTGTTACGCTTTCACGCCTAAATTGATTTTGATAAATGTTAACATGGATTTAAATGGGATATTTTGATCCCGATATTCCCGAAAGATCGGGACTGCGGGGCGCAACTAAATAGTGTAAAGTAAAGTAGGTGTGTTCGTGTGTCTGGTTTTTCTTTTACTACTTTTAAACCACGCAATATTTTTGTAATAGGTGATAGGTAAGTGGTGAAACATTTCGATGGGCTTTCAGGGGGATATCCTAAACCACAAAAAATGGCGAAAAATGCTGAAAAGAGTTGCGTCCCCGATTTTAATTAAAACTAATATGGATTATTATATTTTTGAAAAATTGATTACCCTGAATTTATTAGCCAGAAACAGAACCTTGTCAATTTGCAAAAAAAATAAATAAACACGCTATATTATTGAACTGACCGATAGTGTTGCTGATAAAGATTAAATCCTGGGGGTTATCCTTCGGGTTAAGTCGAGTGAACTTGCCCGCTAGAACGCGGCTCCGGGATGCATTAGCGCCGCTCTTAGGGCGGCCACCCATTCCCGCTACTGTAGGTAGATAGGTCGATCCTACTTAGCAGGGTTGCCGCACGTAATACCTACTTATATATAAGTGAGAAAATGTGTGTCTAAGTCAGAGATATGTTAAGAAGTTCTAGATAGGTAATCGGGCGAATTTCTTGGCGACACAATTCCAAGCTAACTAACCAAAGGAGTCTTAGTTCCATCCCAGCTTACGTCGCGATCACCCGTTTGTTCACAGACCATAAATAATTTTCTTTCACAACATTTTCACAGTCAACAATGCCTTCGTGCGTATTTAGGCGATGTACGAATTATTTTCTAAAAAGCGTAGGCGAAAATATTTCATTCCATACGTACACTGTATTTTGATAAAAATATTTTTATTTGATTTTACCGAAAGAACGAAGTTTTTGACTTTGACGTTTTATCATTCTTCCCTAATCGCTTTAATAACAATATTATGACATCTCTTTCTGACGTCATGCAAGTAACATTGAGTCTTATATTTTAGAGAGAGATAAGAATAGTTTCGTCGATTTCTTTTTTAAACTATGTGAATGAATATAAATAATGAGGTTGTCTAGCATAGTTTGTGCCGCTTTTCAATGATGATTTGTTCTGCAATGGCGTCTCTATAATTTAATAGACTCATTGGTCTCTAAGTACCGGGTAAATGCAATGGTTCTGCAATGCAGGAGGCTGCGGGTTCGATTCCCGTCGGGTGAAAATATTTCTGCTTAAAAATGAATATTTGTATCTGGTCTGGGTGTCTTTCTATGTATAATATGTATGCATTTACAAAAAGGTATAACATGTAGTATAACCGGTGTCTAGTACCCATAGTACAAGCCTAGTGCTTAGTTTGGGGCTAGATTGTGCTGTGTGCAACGTATGCAATATTTATATTTTAAATGTCGAGTGACTTTGGGTAAGTCAAGTGAACTAGAATGCAGAACGTTAAATATAGCTCAATCTAGCTCTAAATAAACGACTAGACTTATGTTACTTTGACAGGGACCGTTTAATTGTGGAATTTTGCACAGCGGTAGGATGGTGTTCGAACCGCGGACGAAGTCGCCGGTTTTTAATAAACGTAAACATTAAAATAATCTTATTTTCGTTCAACTTATTCATTTTCGTTAATTCATACAAGACTTACATTAGTAGAACAGTATAGCCAGAGGCAGCCCTACAAAAGGGCGTGGGGTACGTAGTTTGTCGAGACTCTCTATAGCGCCGCCGCTCATACATCGCATTATGTACTCTAAACCGCGATCTAAGGGAACCAAATGTCGACGATTTTTAAAGGAATACTGTTGCTAAGGCTAAGGTATAGGAATTTGAAGTCTACCTATAGTTAGTTACTGTAGTAAGTGAAATCTTGGTAAATTGTAACAATGCCGTTAATAAATAAAACGCGAGTTAAACCCGGTAAATATTGTGTTCCATTAAAATCTTGATCTCAACCTTAACAGTAGATATGATATCGGAAAGTATTTGTCTGTTACAATTTTTACAAGTTGTTCGTCTAGACTTGTAGAACAACAATTAGCCGTTAGCAATTTTTTTTAAACTTATTTTGTCATCAAAAGACATTTTATTGCTAATAAAACTGTCAGTTTAGTAATTATAACATTGATCTCAAGCCTTATCCAAGGTGCCATCTACCTCTCTAATAAAATTCATTAAAATCGGTTTAGATGTGGAAGCGTAACAGACAGACAAACAGAGTAATTACTTACGCATTTATAATATTGGTAAGAATTAACAGATGAAAACAGCGACTTTGTTTCTGATGAAGAAACTGGCCGTTAGAGACAAGTACCTAGTACTTATTATTATTTGTTCAACTGACTACCAAACGGACCATAAAAACTACCTTTTGTTACGAAAACTTTTAGCAAATTCACTTTACTATCGTGAAAAGAAACCGGCCAAGTGCGAGCAGAACTCGCGCACGAACGGTTTCGTATCATTATCACAAAAAATCAAATTTGTTATTATAAGGGAACCCCACTTTAATATTTATTTTATTTTGGTTTTAGTTTTTGTTAACAGAAATACATAATCAGTGAAAATGTTGACCGTCTAGCTATAACGGTTCATGAGATACAGACCATTGTATGTAACATAGTTGAAATGTCGAGCTAAGAGAATCTAACTAATACTTGTAGTTCGCTCCGAACTAAGACCTCACGACCCCCTATCTCCCCAACCCCTCTACCGATCCGGCATATCTTCGAACTTATAAAATTTTATTGACCTAAACTACGCGCATACCAAAATTCATGAAGATCGGAGCTACGATACTCAAGTTATCGTCGAACAAACATACAAAGTGACAAAGATACAAGCGCCAGGTATGTCTACACTGGACCTCACTTACTCTTTCACTCAAAAACTACTAAATCGATTGCGAAGAAACTTGAAATATAGGTAGCTGGAGACCTGGAATAACACATAGGCTACTTTTTATCCCGATATTCCAGCAGGAACGGGACTTACGCGGGTAAAACCGCAGGGCGTAGCTAGTAAGTAATAATAAGCAAATCAAAATAGTAAAATGCTCTGGGCAATAAACATAAAAAATATGAATATAAATATAAACCGTGTCAATTTAAAAAGTGGACAGTAAAATCTTAGAATTAGAAAAGGGTTCTCTCTTTTTTACCCTTTGGGTCCGGAACCCTAAAAAACGACCAAAATTGTATACATTAGGAGATTGGTACAAATTCAATCAAATGTTGACGACATCTGATTCGACCATCAAAGTAAACTAGCCGTGAAAAATGTTGTTTACCCCTTTCTTACAAACTTAGGGTTACAAAGATTTAACATTCAATTCTAGAGAGAACATTAATGGTTCGCATAAAGACATTTTACTACAGTTTTGCGGACCGTCTCTGCTTCAAGTCTGGCAAAATTTGCTTTCGTCCGTATGTATAATATGATATATGATTGAAATGAAACTCATTTTCCGGTTTGATTTGCGTTGCCATTATTTTTAGCATTTTATCAATAATTATCAACGTTTTGAGATCTTTACAGACCTTTTCCTCAGGGTAGACTGCGATGAATCTTATTAATTAAAACTGAGTTTGAAAGGAAAATTAGTTTGAATTCAATCCCACATCGTGAACTCAGAAGATAAATGTATGTTTGTTTGTTCCTTCTCGCATAGAGGTCGTACTTTCTAACTGATTTTATTTGATAATTAATTGTATTAGGCGTTACTTTTCGGAACTCCATATCAACTATATTAAAAATTAATATTTATTACTTAATATTAATATTTATTTATATTTAATAATTAATATTAATATTTATTAATATTTTTTTTCATATTTATTTCTTTGCACGCGGCAGACCGCATGATACGTAGTGATACTAGCCAGGTATCGGGACTAAAAACTAAATATTAATTTTTAATATAGCTGATTTTATTTGGCCCGAAGCAGTTAGTTAATAATAAAACGCGAATTGCTATCAAAAAACTGTGCAGGAGTGGTTTGTATTGTATATCAAAAGGAACCATTTTTTGTCCCACGATTTTTCAAAATCCGTTTTCGATAATTTCTAGTCTTTTGCTTAGTGGTAAAAACATAGGGTTTGTTTATTTTGTTGTCCGATCTATTCATAATCAACAATTAAAAGTCTTAAGATACAACTATTTGTTTACAGATGCTTTTTAGAAAGATTGAAAGTGAGTTTTTTTTTAAATGTTTCCAGGTAAAATCTTACGGAGTATTATGGAGAAGCGACTAGCCTCGGCTGCGTTTGCGTACAAAGCAATGAAAGCCCCCAATTTCACCCGGGAAAGTCCCGATTTCGGGAAAAATATCGGGATTAAAAAGAACCTATGTGTTATTCAGGGTCCCCAGCTATATGCATACCAAGTTTCATCGCAATCGGTTCAACAGTTTATGCACGATGGAGCAACAAATACACAAGCACATAGATATTTTTTTATTGTAACACATCAAAATTTAAATATCAATAAATAAGAAAAACCCATGATCAATTTTAATGTAAGCGGAACAATGGGCTGTTTTTAAAGCGATCTCTTCCAGGCAACCAAGTGTAAATGCGAGGCTCGTCCAACTTAATTTTGTACCGAATTAAAAATAAATAAACAAATGAATTCACAATAGAAACGAAACTGGTAATGCCATCTCTGTCAAATACACAAAGTAAAAATAAAAATACGAAAACCATTAGAACTCAGATCCAAATTTGGCTTTTTAGTTCCACCTGTAGACACTAGATGGCGTTATTTTTAATAAGTAACAGATAAAAGCTTAGCCCGAGATTGTAAATGGACAAGAGGGAGCGACGATATGTTAAATCGAAATTTAAGCGAGTATAGACTTAATTAATATTGCCGTGGTCATATCGTGTCTATTCAACGGTGGATTTTTCTAAATGAATAAAGACTGTTAACTTAACCAGAGCACCGTTTAAGTTATGTCCAGGAAAGTACAAACACATACACACACTAACGCACACACAGTGTGTGAATGTTTGTGCAAGCTATGCACGTTACACGTTACACACTCACCAGTAGGGCGGCCAGTAGCAGCGCGGTATGGACGCACGCAGCGGAGTACAGGAAGGTACACACTCACACTCACTATGCACGTTACACACTCACCAGTAGGGCGGCCAGTAGCAGCGCGGTATGGACGCACGCAGCGGAGTACAGGAAGGTACACACTCACACTCACTATGCACGTTACACACTCACCAGTAGGGCGGCCAGTAGCAGCGCGGTATGGACGCACGCAGCGGAGTACAGGAAGGTACACACTCACACTCACTATGCACGTTACACACTCACCAGTAGGGCGGCCAGTAGCAGCGCGGTATGGACGCACGCAGCGGAGTACAGGAAGGTACACACTCACACTCACTATGCACGTTACACACTCACCAGTAGGGCGGCCAGTAGCAGCGCGGTATGGACGCACGCAGCGGAGTACAGGAAGGTACACACTCACACTCACTATGCACGTTACACACTCACCAGTAGGGCGGCCAGTAGCAGCGCGGTATGGACGCACGCAGCGGAGTACAGGAAGGTACACACTCACACTCACTATGCACGTTACACACTCACCAGTAGGGCGGCCAGTAGCAGCGCGGTATGGACGCACGCAGCGGAGTACAGGAAGGTACACACTCACACTCACTATGCACGTTACACACTCACCAGTAGGGCGGCCAGTAGCAGCGCGGTATGGACGCACGCAGCGGAGTACAGGAAGGTACACACTCACACTCACTATGCACGTTACACACTCACCAGTAGGGCGGCCAGTAGCAGCGCGGTATGGACGCACGCAGCGGAGTACAGGAAGGTACACACTCACACTCACTATGCACGTTACACACTCACCAGTAGGGCGGCCAGTAGCAGCGCGGTATGGACGCACGCAGCGGAGTACAGGAAGGTACACACTCACACTCACTATGCACGTTACACACTCACCAGTAGGGCGGCCAGTAGCAGCGCGGTATGGACGCACGCAGCGGAGTACAGGAAGGTACACACTCACACTCACTATGCACGTTACACACTCACCAGTAGGGCGGCCAGTAGCAGCGCGGTATGGACGCACGCAGCGGAGTACAGGAAGGTACACACTCACACTCACTATGCACGTTACACACTCACCAGTAGGGCGGCCAGTAGCAGCGCGGTATGGACGCACGCAGCGGAGTACAGGAAGGTACACACTCACACTCACTATGCACGTTACACACTCACCAGTAGGGCGGCCAGTAGCAGCGCGGTATGGACGCACGCAGCGGAGTACAGGAAGGTACACACTCACACTCACTATGCACGTTACACACTCACCAGTAGGGCGGCCAGTAGCAGCGCGGTATGGACGCACGCAGCGGAGTACAGGAAGGTACACACTCACACTCACTATGCACGTTACACACTCACCAGTAGGGCGGCCAGTAGCAGCGCGGTATGGACGCACGCAGCGGAGTACAGGAAGGTACACACTCACACTCACTATGCACGTTACACACTCACCAGTAGGGCGGCCAGTAGCAGCGCGGTATGGACGCACGCAGCGGAGTACAGGAAGGTACACACTCACACTCACTATGCACGTTACACACTCACCAGTAGGGCGGCCAGTAGCAGCGCGGTATGGACGCACGCAGCGGAGTACAGGAAGGTACACACTCACACTCACTATGCACGTTACACACTCACCAGTAGGGCGGCCAGTAGCAGCGCGGTATGGACGCACGCAGCGGAGTACAGGAAGGTACACACTCACACTCACTATGCACGTTACACACTCACCAGTAGGGCGGCCAGTAGCAGCGCGGTATGGACGCACGCAGCGGAGTACAGGAAGGTACACACTCACACTCACTATGCACGTTACACACTCACCAGTAGGGCGGCCAGTAGCAGCGCGGTATGGACGCACGCAGCGGAGTACAGGAAGGTACACACTCACACTCACTATGCACGTTACACACTCACCAGTAGGGCGGCCAGTAGCAGCGCGGTATGGACGCACGCAGCGGAGTACAGGAAGGTACACACTCACACTCACTATGCACGTTACACACTCACCAGTAGGGCGGCCAGTAGCAGCGCGGTATGGACGCACGCAGCGGAGTACAGGAAGGTACACACTCACACTCACTATGCACGTTACACACTCACCAGTAGGGCGGCCAGTAGCAGCGCGGTATGGACGCACGCAGCGGAGTACAGGAAGGTACACACTCACACTCACTATGCACGTTACACACTCACCAGTAGGGCGGCCAGTAGCAGCGCGGTATGGACGCACGCAGCGGAGTACAGGAAGGTACACACTCACACTCACTATGCACGTTACACACTCACCAGTAGGGCGGCCAGTAGCAGCGCGGTATGGACGCACGCAGCGGAGTACAGGAAGGTACACACTCACACTCACTATGCACGTTACACACTCACCAGTAGGGCGGCCAGTAGCAGCGCGGTATGGACGCACGCAGCGGAGTACAGGAAGGTACACACTCACACTCACTATGCACGTTACACACTCACCAGTAGGGCGGCCAGTAGCAGCGCGGTATGGACGCACGCAGCGGAGTACAGGAAGGTACACACTCACACTCACTATGCACGTTACACACTCACCAGTAGGGCGGCCAGTAGCAGCGCGGTATGGACGCACGCAGCGGAGTACAGGAAGGTACACACTCACACTCACTATGCACGTTACACACTCACCAGTAGGGCGGCCAGTAGCAGCGCGGTATGGACGCACGCAGCGGAGTACAGGAAGGTACACACTCACACTCACTATGCACGTTACACACTCACCAGTAGGGCGGCCAGTAGCAGCGCGGTATGGACGCACGCAGCGGAGTACAGGAAGGTACACACTCACACTCACTATGCACGTTACACACTCACCAGTAGGGCGGCCAGTAGCAGCGCGGTATGGACGCACGCAGCGGAGTACAGGAAGGCGGTACCGGTGGCACACACCGCGCGCGACACGCACACTATACACGTCGTTATACATCTGTGGATATAGATCACACCGTGAGATATCATTCTCATTACACCGGGTGGGGCGGGAACGGGCCACTTTTGTATGAAGACAGCTGTCGAAACAAAAGCTGTACTGCAGTACTACGTCTGCACATAAAACCATTGCGTGAGAAATTATCTCTGCCTCGCACCGATGTCTTCAGAGCCGTGGTGTGCAGCGAGTGTCAAGCAAGTAGGTACTTACTTGGTAGTGAACTGTGCGGCGAGGTCCTCCCTGTCGGCCGCGAGAGATATGACCTGTCCCAGAGTGCGGACCGCGTGCAGCTTCGTTGGCACCAGGTATTCGGGGAACCTCTGCAATCGACACATACATACATTCATTGTTAAGAAGAAATCTAAATGTAAATATTTTTATTCTTTTAACCTTGTAGTCGCCGCTCAAAAGGTTAAGGGCTGATTTTTCATTCTACGGATAAAAGATATCTGTCGAATAAGTTCGAACCCAACCAAATTTAAAAGCCTTCAAATTTGATCTTCTTTAGATTTATTTTCTTTTTTTAAATATCATAGTGACGTTTTTCATTCGGTGGTGTTACATTTTATTTGTCAGATATCTCTATCTAAAGATTTGAAAAATCACCCTTAATATATTATATTTCACTTATTTTTTAGGAAAGTTAAGTAAACTACCGTACCTGCGGAACGCGACCTCCAATGACAAGAAGACACAAGAAACTCATCTTGTTATTTTTTTAAAACGGTAAAAACGGGACCCTATTACTAAAACTTCGCTGTTGGTCTGTCGCTGTTCGCTGTCTGTCACCATGTTGTATCTCATGAACCGTGATAGGATAGTTGAAATTTTCACAGATGATGGAAATACATCATCTGTGAAAATTTCAACTATCCTTGCCGCTATAACAACAAATACTAAAAACAAAATAAAACGAATATTTAAGGGCTTCTATACGACAAACGTGATTTTAAAAATATTTACGTCACGATACCGCGGTTAATTTTTACCACTGACGGTATCTAATCCCTTATTTATAAAATATTACAAAATTTACACATGACTATGTTATGTAACGTTTGTCTCTGTCTGTCAACTTTGAAACTTCATGTGACAGTAAAAGACAAACGATGCATAGTTATGCAGCGCATTAATTAGCTTTTATAAATAATACGTTAGCGATAAACCGACGTCAATCGCATTCAGGGATTTCGCTTGGTCCAGGGTTTATTGTAGGGTTCGGTACCCAATTCTAGTAATGGTACCGAACCAATCCGAGCGATCCAACTCGCACTTGACCGGTTTTATTTATTTATTCAAACGTACTTACAGAATCCTGTGACAATAATCTATGGAGTTCGTTCAAGAGTTTCTCTAAACTTTGCATATCGATAACTGCGGAATTTCGTTCAATTTTGACACTGCTTCTACTCATATCACTGATAGAACTGCAAATAGAATTAGATTTGCTAAGTTTTTGACCATCACTCTTTTTCTTCTTCTTCTTTTTGCCACCTTCTATTTCCTCTACATTATTATTCTCCGTATCTTTTCTGTTTTTCTGTTTAATATTTTCATCGATTTTCTTAATATCCTTTTTGTTATTAGTATCTTTATCTTTCACTGTCTCCGTGTTGTTGTTTTCAGTGATATCTTTGTCCTTTTTCTTTCCTTTCTTTTTCTTTTCTTCGTCAAAGTCTAAACCGTTTTGGGTGACGTTTTCGGTTGACAGTAGCGGTGTGATTATGTTCGAGATTTGGTTTATTACTTTGTGCATTTTCAAAGCGGACGGATGGACATGTTTTGTTGTAACATCTATTGGTATATCTTTGCTTCTGGAAAAATAGAAAAACAAAACACATTTATAATGGGTTTCCAGGTTTTCAATGCCGCTTTTTATGAATTAATTTCAGGATTTCGATATATTGTGTACAGTGAAACCTCAAAATAATAAATATTTTAAAATAGAAAAATATTATAAAGATGAAAGAATTGTTTGTTTGTAATAAATAAGCTCTGAAACTACTGGACCGATTTCAGAATTCTTTCATTAGTAGAAAGCTACATTATCGAGGAGTAACATAGGCTTTCGATCCCAATATTCCCACGGGATTCCGAACTACGCCTGTGAAACCAGGGGACGCAGTTAGTGTGTACATAAAATCACTCGCTAATATTATATTATAAATGTAAGTATAGTAAGACTCACGTATCCAACAGTTTCTGTTTGATCTTCCTCGCCTTCTTCCTGATAGCCTTCTGTCTCTCTCGCTCTCGTCTCTCCTGCTCTAACCTGTTCGCTTCCTCTTCTTCCTCGTTGAACGGTTCTTGACTTTCTGATGTCGTCTGGAGTACGAAAATAATTGATTCGATAAATGTAGACAAAGCTGCGCAAAAGCGCAAAAGTTAACAGTGGATGACTGAAGGTATTCTTGCTCTGATTGAAGAGAGACGTCAGAAGAAAATAGACGAGCAAGAAATGTAATAAACTGTCTAAAATTCAAGTCAGCTGTAGACGTGACCATAATTCTCTCTTTGGTGGTATCTATAAGTCGAAAACATTCTATGGAAGTACGAATTTAGAGATCTTAGCCAAAATTGACCCAAAGTACTTAAATACTTGATCCAAGTATGACTGTGGTGCTTACAGTTAAAACATATCGCACTTACACTCCTGCTCTCTATGCCCGAACAGCTACACATGGATATACCTAATAGAGGTCACATGGGTCGCTGTGGATACAGGTTCATAAAAAATTGATTTACTGCCCTCTAATTTTTTATGCCAATATGAGCTGTTGAAAACGATAACAATGAAGTGTTAACCGAATTCGGTCAAATATTTGAAGTGTGAAAGAACTACTGTCAGTCGCCGTTCCAAGTTTCACAATGACGGCGGCGGTTTGCAAGTCAGACTCAGGAAGTGAGGGTTCAGAGTCGAATTGACTTCTGTTTGAAGTCATAGCTGCTATAGAGGTAACATGTCGCATGCAACTCGTCGCACGTGTACGTACCTTGTGGCGGTGCGGGCGCGCGGTGCGGTGGTGTATGTGCGAGAGACGGCGATGCGTGGTGGCCTGCTGCCGCTCGTGTATCCTGGCCCGCAGCACGTGTACGTACCTTGTGGCGGTGCGGGCGCGCGGTGCGGTGGTGTATGTGCGAGAGGCGGCGATGCGTGGTGGCCTGCTGCCGCTCGTGTATCCTGGCCCGCAGCACGTGTACGTACCTTGTGGCGGTGCGGTGGTGTATGTGCGAGAGGCGGCGATGCGTGGTGGCCTGCTGCCGCTCGTGTATCCTGGCCCGCAGCACGTGTACGTACCTTGTGGCGGTGCGGTGGTGTATGTGCGAGAGGCGGCGATGCGTGGTGGCCTGCTGCCGCTCGTGTATCCTGGCCCGCAGCACGTGTACGTACCTTGTGGCGGTGCGGGCGCGCGGTGCGGTGGTGTATGTGCGAGAGACGGCGATGCGTGGTGGCCTGCTGCCGCTCGTGTATCCTGGCCCGCAGCACGTGTACGTACCTTGTGGCGGTGCGGGCGCGCGGTGCGGTGGTGTATGTGCGAGAGACGGCGATGCGTGGTGGCCTGCTGCCGCTCGTGTATCCTGGCCCGCAGCACGTGTACGTACCTTGTGGCGGTGCGGGCGCGCGGTGCGGTGGTGTATGTGCGAGAGACGGCGATGCGTGGTGGCCTGCTGCCGCTCGTGTATCCTGGCCCGCAGCACGTGTACGTACCTTGTGGCGGTGCGGGCGCGCGGTGCGGTGGTGTATGTGCGAGAGACGGCGATGCGTGGTGGCCTGCTGCCGCTCGTGTATCCTGGCCCGCAGCACGTGTACGTACCTTGTGGCGGTGCGGGCGCGCGGTGCGGTGGTGTATGTGCGAGAGACGGCGATGCGTGGTGGCCTGCTGCCGCTCGTGTATCCTGGCCCGCAGCACGTGTACGTACCTTGTGGCGGTGCGGGCGCGCGGTGCGGTGGTGTATGTGCGAGAGACGGCGATGCGTGGTGGCCTGCTGCCGCTCGTGTATCCTGGCCCGCAGCACGTGTACGTACCTTGTGGCGGTGCGGGCGCGCGGTGCGGTGGTGTATGTGCGAGAGACGGCGATGCGTGGTGGCCTGCTGCCGCTCGTGTATCCTGGCCCGCAGCACGTGTACGTACCTTGTGGCGGTGCGGGCGCGCGGTGCGGTGGTGTATGTGCGAGAGACGGCGATGCGTGGTGGCCTGCTGCCGCTCGTGTATCCTGGCCCGCAGCACGTGTACGTACCTTGTGGCGGTGCGGGCGCGCGGTGCGGTGGTGTATGTGCGAGAGACGGCGATGCGTGGTGGCCTGCTGCCGCTCGTGTATCCTGGCCCGCAGCACGTGTACGTACCTTGTGGCGGTGCGGGCGCGCGGTGCGGTGGTGTATGTGCGAGAGACGGCGATGCGTGGTGGCCTGCTGCCGCTCGTGTATCCTGGCCCGCAGCACGTGTACGTACCTTGTGGCGGTGCGGGCGCGCGGTGCGGTGGTGTATGTGCGAGAGACGGCGATGCGTGGTGGCCTGCTGCCGCTCGTGTATCCTGGCGCGCAGCACCTCCTGCCCGCGCGCCGCGGCCGCCGACAGCGCCGACAGCCGCGCCCGCACCCTGCACCACACATGCAACAGCTCTATTACTGACTGGTACTCCTAAGAAATGCTTTACAATAATTCGCACCCGACAGGATCCGTAACCGAATTGAGCACCTGTGGCCGAATTGAGTACCTGTGACTAAATTGAGCACCTGTGGCCAAATTGAGTACCTGCGACTAAATTGAGTACCTGTGACTAAATTGAGCACCTGTGACCGAATCGGAATCCCCAGACATGAAATGTCAGAGATTTAAGTCTATATCCAGCCGGATGCGAATTTTTAGAAAGAAATAAATAAAAAAACCAAACGTAGGAATCTCTTCAAAAATAAATGAGGATACTTGAATAGTAAAAAAATTGGCGCAAGGGGCTTGCGCCAATTTATATATTTGACATATCTAACAGTTGTATAATAGATCTCAAGTAAAATCGCAACACTTAAAACCCATATCATCCGTGAAGATTTAAATGTAATTAGGGTAAGTCTTCCTACAGAAAATGGCAGAAAAAGTTTATAGGGAAAGTCTTTCGTCGTAAAGATACTTCCGTAAGTTACTATCGGTCTAAATAGCCCATAAATGAACGAGGTCCACCAAGGAAAATGGTCTTACGGAAAAATGCTGAAGAACGCCTTGGGGAGCTCTTGCTCAATACAAATATTTTCTGCAACAACAAGGTTTAAAGCAGCAATCGCCCGGGTAAGTTAAGAGAAATTTTCGTATGGACAAACATTTTAGAATTTATAGTTCTTGTTCAATAAAATAACTACCCCGATAATTGTAAGCTTCAAGAATATTGAAATATTAAAAGAACTTCTTTTTTTTTTACTTTACTTTTTAAAAGAAAAGGAAATCTGAGGAAATCTTCCCATGGACAAAGGCTTAAGAATTTGTAGAGGAGCTATTGATCAAGGTTACTTAGTGGCCCACTCCCTGGCCACGTGTTACCGAGTGGCCCGCCTTCTGGAAACTTGTTACCCAGTAGCCCGACCTTGGCCAGGTGTTACCTAATGGCCCGCTCCGTCCCGATCCGTCTTAAACTCGTTCCCTGACGTCGCCCTAAGGGGTGTCCGCTCGGGTACAGCGGCCCCTGCTGATATACCGAAAGGTGGGACGGTGGGGACGCTATAACATATATAAATAGAATTCGAGAAGGACGGGTGGCCCGCTCCCGTAGGTAGCATGTTACCTAGTGGCCCGCTCCCTGGCCGCATGTTTCCGGGCCACAACCTTCAGCCGCAGCTCGCTCTGCTGTCGGTCGTGCTGCTGCTGTCGCCGCGCCAGCAGCGTGGCCACCCTTAGACTCCGAGCTGCCTCGAGCGCAGCGCGCCGAGCCCCTACTGCCGCTTCTCGCGCTGCTGCTGCTGCCTGGGTATACCGTGAGACGGGAATTATGGACTATTAAAAGAAATCAACTTTTCAAGCTCCTCCGTGCTTCGGTAGTCAACTTGCTTATTGTCACCGATAGCAATCGATAGACCAAAAGATGAAGATCGATAGAAACTGGAGCGAGTGATCTTCTCAGCCTATATAGCCCGTGGCCTCACGTAGGCCTCCACCATACGACGCGTATGTCGTCGTATTTGTATGTATGTGGAGCACTCCGTGCAGCATTACATCGTGCGAGCCACTCGACGACTTTTACTCCCCAAGAGCTATATTTTATTTATTTATTTTTATTTATTGATTTTCTTTAATAATATGGCCTGCCCTTTGCCACTTCAGTCTGCTATATTTGAGAACTATGTTGGTGACTTTGGATTTATATCTGTAAATTTTCACCCATTAGTATCGGCTATGTCATCATACATACCAGCTTATCGAACCGTTCCTGCCGCATCTCCCTCAGCCTGGTGGTGTGGGAGCGGCACTGATCCAAGAACTCGTGGCGTCTGTTCTCAGCTTCCAACTGCTTTATGAACGCTATCTCGCGGAGTTTCTCCTCTTCGTCGTGTGCTTTGCGGACTATGTCCTGGTGAAAATATTTTTAAGGAGATCAAAAATCTTCCTGTCACAGGATTCGAGCCTGCGCCCTTCGTTTGCCAGGTGAGTGTGCTAACCATTCAATATTACCTTCAAGTGTTGATCCCTGTTTTCGGCTGCTTTTTGCAATCGTCTTTCCATTCTGATGCGTTTTTCTTCTATCAGTTGGTTTTTGGCCACCTAAACGGAAATATTGTAAAATGTTATTTAGATATCATTTTGTGAAACAACTTACAGATTAAACAGTTAGTTCTCTACCCAGAAGAAAAAAAACAAGAAAAGGAGAAGTAAGACTTCAAATACTCTCTCTTAACAACATCAAGCATTATCTTCTTTATCAGGCATCTCTGCTACATTTAGATGAGTATTGGATATTCCTATTGGTGTAAAATAAATTGTAAAATTGGTGCAACAAGAACATACAATGTTTTTACAGCCTTGCAGCCGGGTAAAAAGACGGTAGATGAGCGTTTAGCCATTAGATCACCTAGTAAGTGATCATATGGGCTACAATGTAGCTATCAGGCCACCCTGGCCAGCAAGGCGTGTATCCGCCGGCGACGCTGTGTGGCCAGCGTCTCCCGCTGTGTGTGAGACATATGCAGGGTGTGTACCTTAACTTCCTCCACCCTGGCCAGCATGGCGTGTATCCGCTGGCGACGCTGTGTGGCCAGCGTCTCCCGCTGTGTGTGAGACATATGCGGGGTGGTGTACCTTAACTTCCTCCACCCTGGCCAGCAAGGCGTGTATCCGCTGGCGACGCTGTGTGGCCAGCGTCTCCCGCTGTGTGTGAGACATATGCGGGGTGGTGTACCTTAACTTCCTCCACCCTGGCCAGCAAGGCGTGTATCCGCTGGCGACGCTGTGTGGCCAGCGTCTCCCGCTGTGTGTGAGACATATGCGGGGTGGTGTACCTTAACTTCCTCCACCCTGGCCAGCAAGGCGTGTATCCGCTGGCGACGCTGTGTGGCCAGCGTCTCCCGCTGTGTATCTGCTCGCGCCTGCTTGGCCTGCAGGCGACGTAGCGCGTCCTGCAATGAGCCGCGTCGCCGAAGACCTAAGGAAAGCTTTGCGTGGAGTTCCTGGGCTCGACCTGTATTGTTAAATAATCACGTGAATTACAAGAATCATGTTTAAGAGGACTTAAGAACGGCTCCAACTGATGACCAGCGCTAGTCGAAAAACGAGACTAATTTGCGCCAAGGTAGGGTCAAAGATGTAGAATGCTTGCTAGAAACTTTAATCTAAACTTGAAGACTTCAAGGATTAGTTATAGAAAAATATTATGTTCCAACACTAGAGCTGATGTCCCAAACATAATCCATGTTCAAAGTCGATGAATGACGATTTAAACGGCAAAAGCAGTATTGAGTTTGTGGTAGCATTACCACAGTGGCTGTTCACAACTGTTTTCATTCTGATTCATCTATATAGGTTCAAATCAATGACTTCACAACAACATTTGGAAACTTGACTTCCTAAAGCACAACTCACCAGGATCTCTAGCAACCAAAGCCTCCAAGGCTCCCAGCGTGTCAACCCTTTCTGCCCAGGACATGCCAGCCAATGCCGTCTCGTATTGATCCTCTAAACTGGCCATGGATAAGCTTTCAGTCGACTGACATGTGGGTGTTATTGATGTGTCTTCTAGGAGGATTTCTGCGTCTGTCTGAGGGATTTACATGGAAAACTGAGCATTAGTCTAAAGGATAATTAATAAACGCAGCTTATATGTATGAGCAAAACAGTTGAATTTTCGAACGAAATGCAGAAAGTTGGTGGTAAACAAAATCCACAAAGATTGTAGCAGCATAGGAAGTAAATTACATGGAAAACAAGAGTGTTTTGACAAAGTTAGCTGTGTCCCGCGGTTATACCTATATATAAATTCCGTTCGCGTCCCAAGCCCGTGGGTATTTCAAAAACCCTCTTATCGGATTCCTACATCTTATAAAGAATAAACTCTTCAAATTTTAGCTGTCTACTATCAGCGGTTTAGGATGTGCTTTAATAGATCAGTCAGTCAATCAATCAGTCAGGACAAAGCATTGTATAGATTTAGATTACCGTAAAAATATTTTACATATTCTGCCAAAAATATTTTATAAGGTGAATAATCCTTACCTCAGTGTCATCAGTTTCCGTGTCAATTTCAATATCAGACACTTGCTGAAGCTCCATAATCTGTCTGTTTAACAAATCTTCTTCTTCCGAAAGTTTCCTTTGGTCCGCTTCTGACTGAAAATCTAACGCTAAACTAATCTTTCTTTCATTTTCCTCAATCTGCGATGTCATTTCTGCAATTTCTACCATTTCAAAAGGATCCGCAGTCTTTAGAATTTCGTTATGATTGGAAATTTGATCGTCGTCTTCGAAATATTTAAAAGTAGTTTTGAATTCGGCTTTCCATTTGTCGAAATCAAAGGTGTCTTCTGTACTTTCCTGTGATCTAGCAAGGCCTGTAGTAAGACTTTCTAAAGATGAATGTAAACGGTTTTTGGTTAATTCACAATCTCGTTTGTCTTTACTCTTGTCTTTTTTTATAGCTTTGCTTCGGGAAGAACGAGTTTTTAGTCCAGTGACGTCGGATTTTTGTCGGATCATTGACGTGTCTCGTAGTTTTTCTGTTTTAGTTTTAAGCGGTATGGCAACTACTTTTTGTGGTATGTCTTTTAATGAATTTTCTTGAGTTGCTTGAGATATTTTTTCTTGGGGTTTCTCTTTGGTATCTTGGACATTTGATTGCTTTGTGTTTTTGCCTGGTAGTTTATTTTGGGTTTCTTGGACTTCCAATTTCTTTATGGTTTTGTCTGTTGGTTTGTTTTGTGGTTGTTCCGATTGGGCGCGATCCACTATGTTAACAATAACATTAGTCTCAGATTTTGGTGATTCCATCATGCTTAAAGTTGGTAAGCTGGTTGTAGCTGAAGGTTGATGAAATCTATTAGCCCAATGCGACTTGGATTTCTTAGATTCTCGACTGAGCCTCTTAGATTTGACTGTCAACCATCCTTCATTATCATTCTTGCTACCATCGATGTTCAATACTTCTATAGAATTTGCTACATCACCATTATCTGGTACTAAAGTTTTCAAACTCTCACTGGACTCAATTCTTGACATATTTAATTGAGTGACCACTGAATCAGAACTGTTGTATTCATCAATATCTTTTATTTTTTCGAAAGATGTATTTATTTTTTCAAGTTCATCCCCTTTCTCGTTTATTTTCAGAGATGCAGGTCTTTGAGGACGTGTTCTTATATCTTTTGCTTGTATTTTAGAATCTCCTGACGCCATGTGTGGTTTGTGCATTAGCTTTTTATTAATGTTGTTAGATTTGTTACCAGGAGCATCAAAAAGACTTGTCCTTCCAGTGGTCAAATTAAATGGGTAGCTACATTTTTGACCCCTGTTTAAAAATTGCCGTGCTTTAGGAGCACTATTTGGCCTAATTTCAACGACAGTTTTACTTCTTACTAATGTTGTCTTTGTCGGTACTTTTATTTCCGTTTTAGGTGTGGGAGGTTTTGGCTTAGCTGCTGCTTGCGAATAAGCCGCTTTTGATACTGATTTTGTCTCAGTATTTATTTTTGTTTCCATCTTTTTAGGGTCGTCTTTCTTGTTTTCTTTATCGGTGTCCGCATCAATTTGAGATTTTGAATCAGATTTTTTAATGTTATTTTCATTTATTTTATCAGTGGCGGGAATTGATTTAGTTTCATCATTAACATGACCATTTTCATTAGAACTGGGTTCTTTAGAGGTTGGACCATTATTTATTAAATCTTTAATTGGCTCGGAGTGCTTTACTTCCTTTACATCGGTATTTTTAATCACTGCTGATTTGTTTTCTTTAAGTTGTTGATCTTTCTCTTTATCCTTTTTTAAATCTTTACTTGAATCTGATTTTTTAACATCTTTTTGAGTAACATTATTTTTTGCTTCAGGTTTAACATCCTTTTTATTTTGCTTGGAATATTTTGTTTGAGTGTTATTTTTAGTATCTGCCATTGACGTAGATTTTTTATTCTTCTCGACGTTGTTTTCAGTACCTTTTGAACTTCGTTTGACTTCATCAATTTTGTTGTTAACACCATTCATTTGTGTTGACAAAGTCACAGTCTCTGGTTTATTGATTAAATCAATGTCAACCACTTCATCACTTTTATCTACTTCTATAGATTTGTCGTCGCTAGACTTCGAACTTGCATTAGATATGTCACCAAAATTATCCTCAGATTTGGCTGGTGACTTGTTAGGACTTTCTTGATCAACAGATTCAACTGTAGGTGGTAATTCCTCTTGGTTCTTAGAGGAGTCGTATTTAGGTTTATCTATTTCTATGTCTTTATTCAGTAAATTATCATTAGCAGCTGCAACCTCAGTCAAATGAGTAGCGAGGAATTGATTTTCCATTGCATCCAATTTCGCAATAGTTGTTTTAGCTTGACTGGACAATTCTGTGTTTTTTTTCTTGTCTTCATCGTTTACTGTGGCAAGTTTCGAAGATTTAATTACAACAGGTTTCGGAACTGCATTAGGAGGGATTTCTTTAGCTTTTCCTACTTCAATAATTGGTTTAATAGTAGTGATTTCATCTTTAACCGATTTTTCCTTGGCTGTAACTTGATTGGCATCTTCTTTTAGTTCTTTTTCCTTAATATCAGACAGTCTCAGATCTTTGCCAACTTTAGGTTCCGGTTTAGATGCATTTTTGGGAGCAATCTTGCTGCTAAAAAACTCAATGCTGCCTTTTGGACTAGTGTTAGAGTGTGAGATCCTAGGGCTTATCTTCCCACTGCCTGGGCTAGCTTTGCCTGTTAGATTCGGGCTGTTTTTTCCACTAGGTGTATTATGTCCTGAGAGACATGGGCTGTTCTTTCCAGAGACAGAAGGCGAACTCTTCACGGAATGAGTACGCCGCGACTCTGGCCGTACAAAATCAGTCTTTCTGATCTCCCATGCTAAGCTCTGTGGCCTCTGAGGCGGCGGAGTATTGTCATACTCCCATTTCAGTCTAAACCACTCTCCTAAAGCTTTGAAATCTCGCGTGTAGTTCTCTAAAACTAGTATAACTTCTTGGCACTCGTTTAGGTTCTCGTGACTTTCGACTGTATTGTAGATCTCGCCGATCTGTAACCGATTAACCGATCGAATGTAGTCACCTTATTGATTCCTTTTAGTTCCGTTTAAAAATGGCATCCAAGGTGGAGCCTTGAACTGGATATTTATAGAATCGTTCTATAAGAAATGAACTAGACTAGACTCTAGTCATTAAAAAATTTAAATTATGTATGGGACGGTGTATGCGCTTCCATGTTGAGTTTAGTTAAGAAGAGTAACTTAGTATGTAGTCATATGATGATGTACGCCAAAGACGATGATCATCAACCTATTTTAGTTCATAGCTAGACAAACTGGCCATAGGTCTACCCTTAATAAATTGTGAATTAATGACGGCCCCCGCCGTTATACCGAAAGGTAGGTAATCAGGGACGCTATATCTACACACAATCATGACAAATTAGTTTTCACTGTGTGTAAGAGAAAATAGGCAACCTACAGTAACTATAAAAATTTTATGTCATATATACCGCTCTCTGTAGATCTCCGAAAAGCAGAGCCCAATATCTAGCTCGTAGCTCCGACCGCTTATCGCGGCCGGCGGAGGCGGAGCGGAGGCGGGCGGCGGCGCGCGGCGCGGCACGGCGCGGGGGCAACGGCGCGGCGCCGGCGCGCGGCGGCTTGCGAGCCACTCGGCCTGGAAGAATTAAAACATAGGCACAATCTTAATATAAAGCAACGCATTTAATTTGCATTGATGACTTAGAAATGTCTTATTACTAAAATAAGGATGTGTAATAATCCCACGGGAATATCAGGATGTTTTTTATCTACTAAAAGAACTGCATCCAAATCCGTTACGTAGTTTTAAAGATCGAAGCATACATACAAACAGTCAGACAGCGGGAAGCGACTTTGTTTTAAAATATGTAAAGATAAAGCAGATAGGTACAAATAAAGATACAATAACTGCTTCAATGACTCATTCTACCACCCAGACTAATTAATTCTTAGCAGTAAGTAACGGTTTTGCCATGTGGCTGTGCAGCATGCAGATGGATAATAAAACTGTTTATTTTTAAACAATTACTCATGCAATGGTATTGAGTCAAGTTTTAAATAAATTGGCTTCTGTAAGATACAATATTTATTTCTCCCTGTCCTTATTTGAAATATTTGAGGTTGTACCATTGATTTTAGCTGTAACAGTATACAGAAGGAAGGCAGTTGAATCAAACCACAGCGGCAGCTTTAATATACATTTAATGATACTTATGACTTTTTCATTGACTTCATTTTAGCACCCATAGCGATTTTACGATAATGTAACAATATTGTCATCACTGCTGCAGTTTTATATTTATTTCACATAAGATAAACATGGAATATGTTTGAAATATCACCTCTACTATTAATCTATTATATCTCAATGGGATCGGCACACTAGGTATGACATTACCTACTGCAAGTAGATTTGTACGCTTCAATGTAAGTAATTAAAATAACTGTATAAAAAAGATCTTTTCGCCTTTTTCCTCTGGTCCAAACTATGAAGATTTAATGCAGTTTAAACTATCATTTAGAGGTTTTTTTTCTGGAAGTATATTATATTATGTTAAATAAGTGAAAGTAGGGTGCTGGTATAGTATACGTAAATATATAGTTAGACTGTTTGTTACAATAGTAGCAGTTGTAAGTTCCCACAAGATACATAATTTGATGAACTTTGTCAAATGTCCTTGAGTTGTTAAAGTTTAATACTTATTGACTGATCAGTTACATTCGCAGTCTATTGTAAGCAGATAGGTTGAGGTTATAGATGATGGCTTGTAAGGTATTTACATTTTTAGTTTTGTTAATTATTGATTATTTTATTATAATCTAATGAACAACCATTTTACCAAACTTCAGTGGCAAGTATTGCTGTGTGTGGGGATAGGATTGTCGGCAGTCTACTGTACTTTTTTTATTATATAAATTAATTGTTATTTTTATTGTGATATTGAAATTAAAATTATATTGGTAACTTATATATATCTTGAAAAATTGACTTTAATACCAGTGACTGTACTGTAGTGTAGGTATTCATTAAAACATCTCTAATAAATCAATGAATTACTTACAGATTTAATAAAACTCAATTTAGCAGCAAGTAAATGTGGTGTTAAAACCTGAAATGAGGTCATTGTCCTACTGTGGACTATTTACTAAAGATATGATGAAACAATAGGTACTAAAATAATACAGTATCAGTTCTCTATTCACCGTAACACAAGCTTAGCTTACCATGGGGCTAGATGGTGCTGTGTGATGTTCATAGAATTTATTTATTTACTTACTAGCTGCGCCCCGCGCTTTAACCCATGGAAGTGAAAAACGCATTATCACAGGCATAGGCGGTGGAGCGTTTCTCGAGAGATTGCACTTTTTCATTAATTACTTGGGTTCTACTAATTGGATTTCGATACAAAGTATACCACGACATTCCTCGAAAATAGAACTATCTAATATTGAAAACCCGATTTCAATTGTATGAGTAGTTTTTAATTGTATAAGGAAAAGACAGAGAAACAGACAGACATGAATTTTAAAAATTAAATATATTTGTTCTACTGCTTATCCTAAGTCCCCTAGACCACTTTTTTTTTTTTACTTCCAAGTACAGACTTTTTGTCCTCTCTGAGACAAGTATAGATTACTGTAAAGCAGCAGTTCAATAGTGCAAATCTTACTTGCAACTTGCATGATGCAAATGGTATATATTATATGGTAAAAATGAAGGTAGTTTGCTTACAGATTAGTAGGAAAGAACAGAAGTTTGTCTGTCTGTATTTTTTTGATAACTTCTCTAGTACCCATAGTACAAGCCTAGTGCTTAGTTTGGGGCTAGATTGCGCTGTGTGTAATGTAGTGAAATATTTATTTATTTATTATTTATTTATTCTAGATTTTAGAGTATTTTTTGTGAAAAAAGGTTAGTGTTTTATCATCTTTTGTAATGAAATAAAAAATATTTTAGAATTAGTTTGGTGTATTTATATTCATCAAAGACCAGAGAAAACTCTAAGCTTGACATTCAATACACGTTCATCTTGAAATTAAAGGTATTTTCGAGTTGTTTGGCTAAATATTTAGTCAATAATACTAATGTAGCCAATGAGATGTGACTACCGCCCACGGTTGAAAAACAAAGGAATTCTTACTCGGAGTCGGGTTGTCAACGGCGACATGGAAGGCGACCAGGTTCCTCGCTTCTCTGCCTTCCTCCTGCACCAACTGCCTCACCTCCTCCATCACAAATCAACCAGAAACATAATAAAATCTGGCCATGACAAAAACACGAGACTTGATCTCCACGAACCGTAAAATCAATCAATTGAAACCAAACTAAGCGAATATTCTTTAACGCTAACTTGTAAAATAAAATATTAAACAACAATGACTAAAAAATTATCAATGAAAATTAAAATAACTGGCTAAAACGTGAAAAATTAAAATGACGACTATTTTTCATAACAACTCGTCTTTTTGACATTTCACTGACTGATGTTGCTAGATGGTAAAATGTAGTAGATTTTTGGCAACGAAATCTACCAAAAATATTGCCGTCACAAAAAAAACTTCAAGTCATTATTGTTTTCAATAGTAATTGTTTTATATATAAACTAGCTGCGCCCCGCGGTTTCACCCACGTAGGTCCCGACCCCGCGGGAATATCGGGATAAAAAGCCGATATTTCCGTGGGATCGGATCGGATAGCATATGTGTTATTCCAGGTTCCAGCTGGGAAGCTATATTCCTATATTCCAAGTTTCATCGCAATCGGTTCAGAAGTTTTAGCGTGAAAAAGTAACAAAGTCATATTCATACATACATACTTTCGTGTTTAAAATAACTTAGTAAGAAATATAATTTAATTTATGTATGTCGGAGCGAGCGGGTAAAGGACTCTACGACATCATCTGCATGGTTATTTAGATTCATAACTTGTGGGCGAGAGTGGATACAATCACACACACTAATATCGGTTTAACGAACGGATACAGTTCAACATCATAACTATGCACGGGTGTGTGCGGGTAATGTCGAACGTCATCGGTTAACTCCGCCTGTATACTACTGTCTCATTGATGGACAGGTCACCCTACACTCAAGACGACAAGGTTCCATATAGACACACACTAAAATTTAGGCGATAACACATAACACTAAATTAATTAACGAAACCGAAACGAATCCGTGGGCCATGAGTCACAGCGCCCAATGGGGCATCACATCTTTATCCCAGTTCTATAGAGAATCGATTGCTCGACGACCAAACTTGAGCTCGCACCATGAACAACCG
The DNA here is from genome assembly GCA_949358125.1 of Idaea dimidiata. Classification (NCBI taxonomy): domain Eukaryota; kingdom Metazoa; phylum Arthropoda; class Insecta; order Lepidoptera; family Geometridae; genus Idaea; species Idaea dimidiata. The sequence goes on along the minus strand of OX442334.1, from coordinate 23,887,662 downwards.
ACTTGTTATCCAGTACCCTGGCCTACGGCTACGTTCGATGGTATTAAACACACCCCGTTTCTAAGGAATACAATAAGGACTCTCTTTGTTCCAAAGTTAAACGTGTAATTTAAACAATCGCCGATTCTTACATAGGTACTTAATATACCCCTATAATATGTATTATTTATATACAGTCGACCAAAGCTAGGATAAACTATGTATGATAGGTACTCTTTTGTTTTGATACTCTTGATAAAAAATATTAATAATAATTGGCCTTTTCATCTAATTTTTAGATGATTTATACAGCGGAAGTAACTTTAATCCATGCTATTTTATGGCGCCTTTTGCCCAGGACGTTGTTAGGTGGAGTAGGCTTGCCGAGCACCTATACCACCCTCCCAGCCTAGTCAGCCATGCCCAGAAAAGAACTGCTCAATACGTCTGGAGCTAACTAAGCCGTGGGTTTCCTCACGATGTTTCCCTTCACCGTATGAGCGATGTTATTAACGCACATAACTTTTCCGCAAGGAAAAAGGATTCGAAATTATGACCTTCGGAATGAAAGTCGGGGTACCACTAGACCAAGACGATAAATAATTACGTACCTAATCAATCACCTATCCTTGACCTTGGTGGTCACGATACAGGCTCTTGCTTAGTGTGGACACCACTAGTTAAGTTTTACTATCAAAATACTTTCAGCACTATATTAAACTTTGTTTCTTTGTTATGACTTTATGACTATGAAGTACTTTTTATTTTATTCGTTCTTATAATAATATAACGTCAAAATGAATTTCGACTATAAATTCCAATTCAAAGTTTTAAATGCTTAGCTTTCGCTAAGCTCATTCTGAGCAAAGTCAAAGTATGTACGCACAATACATTTCAGCCTTAGTCTAGGAGTTTGTTTCCATTAAATCTCACTCGAGCAAGGGTGGGTTGCGAGGGCAAGGGCGTGCCTTGCCCGACCACGCACAGTGTAGATTTTAGTAGTTTCCAAAACAACATACCATATACAATACAATCTGGAAAAGTCGTTACAACTAATACTTACCTTACTTAGTACCTAAGTAATATTTATCAACGGAATTTGTTCGCAATTATGCTTTTTATTTCTTTCAATTATAAGTACCTACCAACCTACTCGTCAATTTTAAAAGACATTTCGTCTGCGATTATTTTCCGTTAAACTTCATTTTATTTACATTTGTGAATACATAAATATCACGTATCCAAGTGTTTATAAACGTTTGACTGTTAGAAGGAGGGTAGGCACACATAACTCTTAAAACTAGTACTTTAAAGCTCAATATTTTGAAAACGGAACTCTAAAATGAAAAGCTGTTATTGAACAGTGGAAATGTGTTGCTAAATTTTCATTTTTGTGAAACTTAGTTCAAATGCGTGTAAATTATTCAATTTCGGGGGCATATAATCAATTTAGTTTCGTGAAGGTGTACAAGTGTAAATAAAAGTGAAAATCGGTGCAAAACATGAACTTTAGCTTAGTGTTGTCTCCAAAGCTCCGTGAACAAACATTGTAAAAAATGGCCCCCTTTTTACAATGATTCCCTCGACTTGACTTTAACTATGACGACTTGACTGTTTCGTTCAATGCAAATAACTTGCAAATATTGATAATACTTGACACTGGCAAAAATCCGAATGGAAAAGCCATTTTAAAGAAGAAGAAGAACACCCACAACAATAAAAAAAACTACTAACGATATCCACACGATGGGGTAAGCATGACAAAAAAAACATCCCCCCTGTTACATGTGGGGGAAGCCTTAAAATGTTTAATTTTTATTTATTATTATACTATTTTCCTGCCGTGATCAATATATACTCATGCAAAATAGTACGTCTTTATTAAGCTTTACGGACGGATGAACGGTCAGACGGACATAGCTCTTCCAAATTTCTGGACCAACCGTGCCGTTAGTGTGCACGTTTCGGCTCTGTATGTCATGACGTGTATAAATAATAAATATATATATAAATTTAAATAAAAACGCGACGAATAGAGATTCTCCTCATTTTTTTGTAGTCGGTTAAAAATGATAGAAGTTTGGTCAATTTTTGTAACTTGTAACACAAAAAATATTATTTGGTAGATTTTATTATTGAAGAGTCAGAGTGACAGCACTGGTAGCTAGCTTCTTTTCGTTATCAACCAAAATGGCGGATCAGGTACGTACGGTTTTTTAGCTTAAAAATATAGAAAAATCAAGGAATTCGTAATAAATTTGCATTTACAGTGCAGTTAAACATGTGATAAACTAGTTATAATAATATTCTTGTGAACAAATACAGTGGAAACAGTGAAAATGTGTTCTAAACGGTAGTGCACGTGGATGTGCAGAAACGTGTGTTTTCGTGTAAAATTTACCTCAAAATTCTGTGATTCTGTGTTGTTCCGATATCCCTAAATGCTCTAACAATCACCACTCCTCTATTTCTTCATCATTTTTGTTTACGCTGATGCACAGTGCATCAGCGTGGTAATAATATCTGAGCAGACTCCTTTACCCCTAAATAGGTTATAATATTCTGACACTGAAAACCCGGCCACTGAACCTGACCAGTCCAGTGATCGAAATTCCTCTAAAACTACATTTTGTAGACATTTTCATTTATTTTATCAGTAAAATATCGTAAACCTATGCCATGAAATTGGAGGGTTTCATTTAGTGATGGGACTCTATAGTGACTTTTTTTGACTAGAGTCACTCGCTTGTGACATAAGTATGAGTAACTCGAGTTCTACTTGAGTGAAAGATACACTCGAGTCAAACAAAAATTACTCTCGACTCGGACAAGTTTATTTAAACTCAAATCACTCATTTTGGAAATGCAAAGAACTAAAACTTGCAAATAAGTCACTAGCGCGGCGCTTTCTTCAAAAAGTCCTGAATGCTGAAGTTTTTTTCTATCTAATTTAATCACTTATTGAACATTCTTCTGAGGTTCTTCTACTCACGAATAAAAACAAAACAATTACATTGACCATTAGTTTTAAAAATAGTTATGAATTAAACATTTTTCAACATATTGTCTAAACTATTATTTATAACTCAAGTGAACATAGGTCAATCGAGTGTGTCGAGTTGACTCAAAGAACGAGTTTTAATGAGTCGAGTCACTCGCAAATCGAGTTGGGATTTTTTTATTCAAGTACGAGTTGAATTAAAACCACTCGAATAAATTACCACTCAAGTCCCATCACTAGTTTCATTACAAACTCTTATAATAAAAAGCCCTGTTACTATGGGTCAGTCACTGAAGTCAGTGTCATATAAATTTGACTAAGTTAATAACTGACTACACAAAAAGTCTAAGGCTTCTATGACCTATTTATCATTATCAAAATCCACCTTTATAACAACAAAAATTTCACAGTTCTGATAATTTGTGAACCCCTTCACCTACCTACTAGTACTTACATTCTGGAATATTTCACCAGCATATTCGTAGTAGGTAGATTTCCTAGTAATATTTTACCAAAATTGCAGACGGAACGTTCATTCCAAAAGCAACCGACAGTTTTCCTGAATCGTAAGAAGGGTATCGGCATCAAAAGAAGCCGGAAGCCTTTGAGGTACCACAAAGATGTGGGCCTGGGTTTCAAGACGCCACGTGAGGTAAAACTGAGTGAACTAACCAATCTAACATGTTTTTTTAATGTTTCCTAGACAGAAAAGGCGTATCAAAAGCAAGCTACCGTCTTTTTGAACAAAAAAGGTGGTCTTAAAAGAAAAGATCAGCGTCACAGCAAAAATGTGGGTCTTGGGTTCAAGACTCCGAGAGAGGTCGGTTTTATGTCTTTTTAAGGTGTCGGTGCTCGCTGGTGGCTGGTCGCATGGTTGTTGTGGACTTTGATACCAATATGTGGAATTTATAGTGTTAATAATGTTGAAATGAACTTAATTCCTGGCTTTCATCATGGTTACATTATTGGAACCTTTACTACTGCTGCTTCCTCAGAGTAATCTACTCTGAGGCAGGAGTTAAAAAGGACTCCAAAATGTAGAAATGGCATTGCAGCAATGCTGAAAATGATAAAAGCAATACTGAAAAATTAGATCGTTTTAATTAAACATCACAAAAACAGAAGAAAAATCAACGCATAAAACACACTTATGCAATTACTCTCTATTTAAAATGAAAAGTTTTATTTAGAATATTGGTTGATGAGTCCACAATATATAATTTCATTCATCTGGTAAGGGGTTCCATCGGAAGCTTTATAGGTGGCATGAGGTTTGCGGTTCCAGACCTTTAGATATAAGGCTTTTGCTAATGATATGTGCTTTTGTATAGGTTTTAATTAAATTTTTAAGGAAAATGAAACATAACTTGTACATACTAATACTAAAGATCTGCATGAATTACTAACATGAATGACTAATAAGGTTAAAAATCAGCTAAATACAAGTCAGACTTGCACACAATGGGTTCCTTACCATCCTATCACAAAATAATCATGTTTGTTGTATGTGAGCCCCCTTAAATATTTTTTTAATAGCATAAATGGCATCAGAAATACATTATCTATGAAAATTTCCTGGTGAAATATAGACAGACTTACAGTAAAGTCTCAGTTATAGCGTCTCGTATTTACGCGTATGGAAGTATAAAAGTTTAAACATAAGGTGAAGCTACAAAAACTTTAAATATCAAAGTCTGAGTTCTATTGTTGTATGGTACAGCCAATTCTAGGTTCTAGATACTATACCCAATTGCCACCACCTCTAAAGTCTGCTGGTGGTCAACTGTCATTTAATTTTTGAACACTTCCTATTTACCCCACTCTTAGCATACCTACTGGTGACAGATGAGAATGCTTCGTTGCCATATCCAGTATTAACCACACAACAAAGAGCAAGTTAGACACCTGAATGCTTTGAATTTGCAATCACTGTAACATGAACCCTGGTTGTCTTTTGTTTGTTTGTCTTCTAAGTGAAGATTGTGAAGCTGTTTCACATTTGTGTACCTACTTTTACTTGCTTGCTTCCTTGGCTTAGTTTTTTTTTATAATTGATCGGTAAGCGTATGACCACTGTCTCACTGATGGAAAGCGACGATGTGGTGTAAGATGTTACACGCTTACCTAGGAGATACCTGTTCACTCGTGAATTGAAGACCCCAAGTTGTAGACATTCGGGTCGACATAGGCAACTGATTCTATTCCCTCGCAGTACGAATAAAGAATGACGATGCGAAACACTTGGTTCGGAGTACTGGTGTTTCTACCATTAAGGGCTATTCAGATCTCGGATAAGGGTTCTCGATATTTAGTGAACGATTTGCTGATTTTTTCCTTTATTAAATGTAATAATTCATCAAAGTTCTCAGTAGTCATTCCCGAATGCATTAAAAAACCGATCTTCATCCAATCTTGGATATAAAGTGTGGAATTCCCCATGAATTCGGTGTTGTCTGTTGATGTCGTGGATCCAAAGTGTTTTCCTAACTGGTGAGTCAATTAAGGCTAATAAAAGTAAAACTTCCTCTTTATCGCTATCTTACCTTCCTGAGCGAAACTTGGTACCGCGCGGTATATACCTACCACGCTGTATTCTACCCACAAGGTTAGTGAAACCCGCTTTGGTGTGAACAGTAATATTACCGCATACCCAATAGGTTTTCTCTGCCGCAAACGGCAGCCAATACCGCTTAAGTCTGAATAGGCCTTTAAACGGTGCCGATTATCAGTTTGCCTGGATGTCCGATGGTAGAAGGGATGGTAAAACTTAATGGCGCAGTTCCATGGCACACTTCCCAAAATGTATCCGATAAAAGACCGACAAGCTCGCAACCCCACGACGATGTTCAAGGTTTGAAGCCTTTTTCACAAGTTCGTCACCGATGAGCCTCTTGTGTAGGAGTTTGAAGCTATGTTCCATTTAAAGTATATCTTTACAAGTTCGTATTTCGCAAATAAACCTCAAATTATGTCCTTTTTCCTCCCTTTAAAGTAAACACCACTGAAGAATATTGGATATGGCAACAGAGCATTCCCATTTGTCACCAGTGGGTACGCCAAGAGTGGGACGAATATAAAGCATTCTATAACAAATTCAACTGCAGAGATTAGAAGTGGTTCATACCCAGTGTAATACACCATTCTATTGTAAATAATAACTCTGTAAAGTTAATTGTAAATGTATGTATAAGTTTTGTAAGCTACCTGCGTCCCGTTGTTTCACCCGCGTTATTCCTGATCGCCTGGGAAAGGGAGCAAAAGTGGCTTAAGTTGCTCCTTAGAGTGTAGCTTACCATTTGTAAAACATTTTTTAAAGTTTTTCAGAACCTATTAACTACAAACGAATAAATCATAGCTGTTTATAATATTAGTAAAGATATAAATTTTAAGATATACTAAATATTTATGTATATTGTTGGATAATTATATTTGAATCTACTTGGCTGTTACATGATGAAAACACACGACGGTCTTCTGACTTACTAAATGAGGAAGAACTGTGCTTTAACCCATTTCTGATTGCAGCCAGATAGGCAAATCCACTTTAAGAGTAGTTTGAATTGCTATTGTATTCCAAAAAAAAATTAGCCTGAAGTCTAGTGGAAGTGGTTTAAATTTCAATTACAAGAATCCACAATGAGCAAACTAAATAAAACCTTTTAATAAATTAAAACATTCCTAATTTTCCAGGCGATCGAAGGCACCTACATCGACAAGAAGTGCCCATTCACTGGTAACGTGTCGATCCGAGGCCGGATCCTTACCGGAGTGGTGCAGAAGATGAAGATGCAGCGTACTATCGTCATCAGGCGTGACTACCTGCATTACTTACCTAAATACAACAGATTCGAGAAGAGACATCGGAATATGTCCGTTCATCTGTCACCTTGCTTCAGGTTTGTTTTGATTATTTTTGCTAACAAAGTTTCGAAAAAAGAAGGAAGCTTTATTCATTATCTGTTTATTGGACTGTTTAGGTCCATCTACCTTGGGCTAAGATTTATAAAAATAGAAATAGATAATAGATTGAGAAAGAACAAACAATTTTAGAATTAAAATAAATATTGCAAGACTTACACACAGTGCAATCTAGCCCAAAACTAAGCACAAAGCTTGAACTGTGGATACCACGGACATACTGCATAGGTATACTTTTTTTGTAAACACATACAAACGATAAATTGATTTATTTTAATTTAGATTCATTTTAAATAAGATTTTATATAGGGTTATTAAAGAATTGGGCTACTCCATTTCTTCCCGTGGATGTCGTAAATGGTAACTAAGGAATCTGGGGAAAATAGAATTTGTTAAGACTAAGATATTACTAAATGATGATACTCACACGACGGTCTTCTGAAGACCAATTGACGAAAAACGTGCTTTCCTAACCCGAAAAATCTGATATACCCACAGAAAAAAAACTCCACAGATACCGAAAACAAGTTTTTTTTTAATATAATTTTCTTCTGTATATTTCAGGGACGTGGAGCTCGGAGATATTGTAACCATCGGAGAATGCAGGCCACTCTCCAAAACTGTCAGATTTAACGTGTTGAAGGTTTCTAAAGGCAAGGGCTCGAAGAAATCATTCAAGAAGTTCTAAATAAACTTGTTATAAGTACTGTTTATTGTTTTATTAAGCTGTAAGCGGCTCCCTAAATAACTTACGGTGTGCTTACGGCCAAAACAGAAACGCTGCTATAAAATGAGTTATCCTTAAACAATTAAGCAGCTCTCAAATTCAAAAATGTACCTAATATTTTAATAACACCTCAAATTTGAGGTGGCGTTTCTGTTCAGTCTAAAATATTATATTCAATGGAATACTTGTACACAATCTGTGTAGGTAGGTACACCTACAAGACCACTAAAGTGTGGCTTCGGAACGCGCCCTCCGATGAGAAGAAACCAGAAGAAACTCATGCGGTTTTTTGTGTCTGGGAATAACCCCCAATCAAATATATTGAAATGTTGCAGATTACCAAAATGCCCTCCTATTTTAATTATCTATCTATTTTATAGGTATCTGCATACTTACTAGCTACGTAAAAAACCTAATAAGTCCTAGTGTTAGTATAGATAGGCAGTAGGTATAGGTAATTATTACCACCTTAAAGCCACATGAGTGAGTTACATACACAGCAAAAGTGCCTAAGAAACTGTTATCAACTAGATTTACCTACGGGTGGGTGCTGGTCGCTTTGGGCCAGTAAAAAGTTACCCAGTGTGTCACCACAATGTTTCCTCGTAGTACCTAGTCGCAGTTCTTCTGTGTACCTATTTAGGTTATTTATCACAGATGAAGCTCCGGACCTTAGCAATGCGTGCGTGAAGCCATAGGCAACCCGAAGCTCTTTTCAATAATAATTTTACTCGCAAACTATGTTTATAGGTGGACACATCGGCGATTACCCGTCTGCACCATAAAATACAGCCAAGGCACAAATATACCTACTAGCAAGAATACAACAGCTGCAGACTTTTTTTTTTTTGAGGTGGAGGAATGCGGTTGTACACCTAACCTTAACGTTACCCCTGGGAAACGCATTCCTTTTCTAACTCAACCCCTTATACAGGTAGGTGGGTTAGAAAAGGTATTTGTAGGTTTAAATGAGAAAACAAGCGTACAACTGGAAAACGTATTTCATTTTCGACCCACCCCCTTATACAAGTGGGTTAAAATGAGAAAAAACCCGTACAACTGGGAAATGAATTTCATTCTTATCCCAACTCCTTTTACAAGTAGGTTAAAAAGAGAAAAAACTCCTACAACTGGTAAAAAAATCAAACAAATCATTTCTGATTAAAAGAACAATTTAATCCCATATTTTTAACTACAAACGAGTAATATAGGTACATAAAATTCTGTATTAAACTATCTCATAACATCTAAATTACGATAAAATCCAGTCCGTTCCTTTCGAAATAAGTAAAAGGAACAGAATTGTACATTGAAATAGGAATAAAGATAAAAAATACATATTGAACCATGCGTGGATGCACTTGGGGTAGGTACAGTATTTTTTTCTTGCAAGCGCGGGTTTAGTTAAATTGTATGCGTAGCTTTATTGTCTATGTATGTTGTTAGTGTTTCTACAGCAAACACATATACAAATTTGCGTGTCTATACGCATATACCTACAAGAATGACAAACCCGCGCTCGTGATATAAAACAACTGTATCAATATTAATAATTAGGTTATTCCTCAATCATACCCACTGGGTACAAAAAGGAAAAAAGAGTTCAGTCTTTCCCCAATTACAAAAAGGAACGAATTCATTTTATAGTATTTCACACAGCGACATCTAGCGTCCAAACTAAGCAACTTCCGTTGGTAAAAATAGGTACCTACTAGAAATACATAAAAAAATCTTATCCAAGTACGGACACCACCAATAAAACAAATATTTACTTATAGTAACATTTTATAAATAAAAAATACCCCGACTACTTTTGAAAACCAGTTTTTAATTTAATTTTAATTTTATTTGTTTTAGCTGTATTGATTTACGCAAATTAGATATAAAAAGCCGCTGCAGTGCTGACAATATTGTTACATTTATCGTAATGAATGATAATCGCTACGGTTGCTTAGTTGTAGTAGATCGATGACGATGAAAATGTCAAAGGAATCATTGAATTTGAGGTAGCATTACTTCAGTGGCTTGATTGAACTGTCTTCCTTCTGATGCCTTATCTATTGTTAAGGTTGAGACCAATGGCATAACACAAAATTTTTGGTGTGTCACCACGCATGGTGTAACATACAAATGGCATAAAATATACTAAAACTAAAAGTGTACCGTTTACAATATATATAAGTAAAGCCAGTACAAAATAAGGAAGCAATGTATTTATTTACATTGTGATTCTAACTAGTAAAGTTAGTTGCAATTTGCTACATTCGACACAGGTGGAGAATTTTTTTTAAAGTGACTGTTTTTAGGTCAATGTTACAAATAAATTATAAACGCGAAAGTTTGTATGTGACGTAGCACATAGGCTATTTTGTATCCCGATTTTCCCGCGGAAACGGGACTTCCACGGGTGAAATCGCAAAGCGCAGCTTGTCATAAATACCATACCTCTTCCAAATACCTCATACAAACATCAGTCTTTACCACCATTTTGATAGAGCAAAAAATTTCATTTCCAAGTACGGGCCACCCTTAAAAAATATTTGAGAAGATTTTTTTCTAAAATTCAATGGTTTCAGTGGGAATTGTACCCATGCTTCCGTATTTCCTTAATTTCAACTTCAACTTCTTTTGTAAGGCTTATTGCTGACGTTAAGACGCAATTCTGCCAATGTCTAGTAAGTCGAGGAAAAATCTTTAGTGATGAAGGTGAACGGTATTTATGTTTTGGTCGGTTCCTGATGGTCCTTGTGCAGAATCATTTTGATCAAAAAGAGACAACACAATTAATCTCATAGTTCGTGCGTCTCTTAACGCTCTTTTTCTATCATGATATTACTTTCATTCCGTTCTAAGTGACCTCACGATCTGGTTGAAATTAAGACAGATTCTCTATACGGACTGAGGCTCGTGGCGTCATTTAATTTTAGAAATGTATATCATTTTAAATAATAAGAATAATAGGTAACTTTAGAAAAAATTTGCAATTTCAAAATGTTTCATTTAGTCCGTCCGTACCCTAATTACCACTCCATTCCGCCGAACGACACATTTCCGCTAGGAATTCATCAAATTCCGAAACCGAATTCTCATAGATTTCCAAATCTTTAGACAAGTCATCATTCACCAAATCAAGCTCTTGCTTTAAAGAATCAACACTTCGGTTCTGAATGATATCCTCCGCTAGCTTTAAGTTAGGAGCATTGAAAAACTCCTTATAAAACTCAGCCAATTCCCTAATCGGATGATTATCAGCAAATGGAAAATGCAATAGTTTAATCGGTTCTTCGTTACGAAGTCCTGGAAACCTTTTCGGTGGCATTTCATTAATTATCGGACTTTTTGGTGTTTCAATATCGAGATCTTGGGTCGATTTGGTCTCTATAGGTTTTTCTTTGATAGATGACGGTGGGCGGTTTCGAGTGCATTTCGGTATCGGAAGTTTATTTAAGAAGTCTTGTATAGTTTGTTGGATTATCAGTTCGTCGACAAAGGCAGCCAAGCGTAAAGGTTTATTCAAATCAACTGCTTTGATAGGTTTAATCTCTCTATCTTTCGGCTCTTTCTTCTTCTTCGACTCAAATATAACATGCTTCGGGCTGAGTTCAAAATGGTCGCTCTTCAGCAACAAGGTTTTATTTTTCTCAGACTTATTCGGTGAGATAGAGAAGTTTGTTCGGTAAGCCACTGAGAAACAGATGCCTCCGAGAGGAGTTTTCAGCATTCCAGCTTGGATTTTCTTCACCGATTCTCCTAGGGATTTCAACTTCGGTTCACCATTATACACCCTGTAAAAAATCGTAAAGGATTCCGTCCGTTGCTTCCTAGACAGGTGATAAGCAGGAGTTATTCTCGTAATTGTGATAAGTGACTTTAAAAGTATGCCCATTCGAAAGTAAACAGTATTCATCGCTTTAAGACTTGTGTCGTACTGTGTTTCATCAAGTTCCAACGTCCATAGTTCTAAGACCATCTCATCGCCGTCTTCAGTTTGGACTGAGATTTCAACGTGGAGTTGAGATCGTATGGTCTCGAGGACTTTATCGGAAGGTAAGGCATTCTTAGTAGCTTGATTAACTTCAGTAGAGTCCGGTATTTGTAAGTTGAACCAATCCGTATCTGTTGTTAAAGGCTTGCTGTACGGTTCGATCTTTATTCCTTTCCTAGATTCAACGATGACTTGTATACCTTTGTAGGCGAGGAATTTCGTGAACTTAGTAAATTCGTTTTTGTCACTGATGTTTGAGAAGGCTATGTCGGGCGCCATTGTTTTTTTTTTAAGTCTATTCCTCGTCAGCGATACAGTTTTCAACTAAATTTCTTAGATTTGGGTTCTCCATGGCTGCCGCAATACGTTCCTTGTCGTTAATCTGTTTGTTAACTGGAAAAGAGAAAGTAAAATATATTAGAAGATTCTTCTGTTTTCGCGATGTTGAATTGAAATAAACTCATTTTCAGACCGACCGACAGGGCTACTAATTGTCCATTGTCTAGTCTAGTTTGATCAACAAGTAACGAGTAAATAGGCATCGTTCAGGTTAGCGTGCTGCAATTTAGACCAAAAACATTGTCACTTGACAACTATTTATTCCCTATTATATTACCCTCCAAGCAATGTTTCCACTGGGAACAAATAAGAAACCAGTTAAATACTGGACAGTGGATTTTTCCCATTCGTACCTACTGGGTTAGAATAGGAATAAAACACCTAGTTTAACTTAGATCTCCTTAAATAAAGTAAAAACAGTGTTGATCCAGTAGTAGATAACTTTCTTTCACTAACAAAAAATAGTGTCTATATTTTTTATCACAGATAAATAAATAAATAATGCACGACATTACACACAGCGCCATCTAGCCCCAAACAAAGCACTAGGCTTCTACTATGAGTACAAGCCTCATCTAGAAAGATATATAAGTGAATACATACATATTATACATAAAAAAAATATTCCAGTAGAGATACAATTTTCATAGCTATTTTAGCAATGTTGAAATCAACTTTTCAAATTCACATATTTGTTAATAGAGTGACATTTTACCGGGGCTTAACCGCGTATTATTATTTCTTTCACATCGACGTTTCAACCGTGTCACACTGGTCTTGTCCCCTCGCAACCAAGCTATTGTAACATGGTTAAAATGTCGAGGTAAGAGAATAATAATAATACGTGATTAAGACCCGGTAATACGTAACTAAAGTTTAGAAAAGGTAATGTTATTATAACACATTTGCAAATCTAGACTGGGCACTCTATTTTGGTCTGAAGTAGATAATACTTAAACTAAATATTGTATTATTATTGACTTTACTAGCCTGTTATCAGCTGTACTGTGTCTGTTATATTTATTTAACTAAAATAAACTTCATTTGTATTGTACGCACTTAAATAATGCAATTTTCAACGAATATTACAAACAAGTATGAAAGTGTGTTTCTGAGTACCTGAAAACTTTTCCCATCTCATCCTATACTTAAATTCAATCGATCTTATTGAAAGTTTACGTACGCTACCAAAATGTACACGATAACTATATTGTTATTTATTATATTAGTGTATGTACTGAATACAAAGTTATTTAGCTACACTAATTTTATTAACTCAGTATAATGTGTTGAAAAACAGCAATTTGCTGAACTGTTTACTTGGGTCATTTCTTAATATGTGGTAAGGTCAGTATTTTTTTCCTTAAGGGCTATACATATACGAGCTAAACTGAAAATGCTTGTCGGTAACATAAAAAAATCTTATTTTATAGATGCAATATTTTTGTTTAGAGTGTTTGTAAATGACATTGTTTCCTATATTTGACCGAACGAGCATATACCTCACAATTATTGGCACAATTGCAGCCTTTGGGAAGCAGAAGCCAATAAATAAGAAGAAGAAGAAGCGAGTGAGGTCCAGTGGAGACGGGCCTGGGCGCTTGTATCTTTGTATGTTTGTTCGACGATAACTTGAGTATCGTAGCTCCGATCTTCATGAATTTTGGTATGCGCGTAGTTTAGGTCAATAGAATTTATGAGTTCGAAGATGAGCTGGATCGGTAGGGGGGTTGGGGAGATAGATCATATCATTAGTGTCTTCTTTTTAATTTTTTCTAAATTCCCACGGGGTTTAAGGATTCGCGGGCAAAACCGCGGGATAGTTTAGTTTCGATATAATATTAGTGAAACATACTTAGCTAATTATGTCATTATGTTATTTATGATATAATAACCACAATGTCATAATGATAAATGTTTGAATAGGCTAGACTAGAGCGAGCATTGAAAAACAATAACAACTAGTTAATACAATAATGGAACGTTGACATCTTACATTATCATAGATAGTGGGTATTCTAACAACAATGTTCGAATTTTATGCTTAACACTGACAACATGCTCAAGGGTTCCCTTAAATATTTATTTTATTATGTTTTTAATAATTTTTGTTGTAATGGCAACCGAAACAAAGGTTCATGTCTGGTAACAAACAAAAGGAGAGAAAGAGTAAAAGGGTCCCGTTTTTACCCTTACAGTACAGACCCCTAAAACGTTATCAAAAAAATCAATACAAAAATAAAACATGATATGAATATGAAGGACAGTTATGTCAACATTACTGATAACTTTGTTATTAAGGAATTTTACCAAAAATATTTGATAAGGCTATAAATACTATACTTAATAGTTTCATGGTTGACCTCGACCGCTTCTGGTAATTTAGGATAATAACAAATGGATGATCCTATGTTAGAAGTGGGATAGTATTATTTTACTAGCAGCGGCTCGTGGTAAATCGTAAATCCCGATCCCATGGGAAAATCAGAATCAAATGCCGCCTATGTCCTTCTGCAAGTTTCATTCTATCTCTATACCATAATTCATCAAAATCAGTTTAAAAAGAACATCATAATATAACAGCCCCTTTTTTCTCTTTTGTCCTATAAACAGTGACAAGAATGTCCAATTAGTCCTAAGTTGAGGACCGAGTCAATTCTAAACTAAAACAATTGTATTGTGTCATTCAGAAGCAAACAAATTGTCATTGCAATTAAAACTAGTGACTGTAACTGTAAAATTGTAATATCTATAATTGCAAAAATCAACAATTTCAAGTGGTTTAATTATAATAAAGAATAATAATATTAGCTATTTTGTGTTGTCTGTGGTTTAGCAAAACACCACAACTCTACGACCATAATGATGAAGATCTTGATGATCTTTTTGCTCTTCAACCAACCACATGACCAGTTTTTTTAAGTGAAAACCCTATATTATCTCTACTCCACAAAGAGAAATTAGAGACCTCTCTACCAAGCATCAAACCACAGATTTTGACATGTGTGTGTCTTGTTGAAAAAGAGGAGACTTGTCAGCAAAAAAGTAGCATAAACAGGATGTAGTACATATGCCTATTCGATTCAGAGCATGGTATTTTCTATACCTATTTTCACAGTTATGGAAATAGTATTCATACCCACATCCTTGTATGTAAAAAATACCTACATAGTCTAACAGACAACATTGAACAAGGTCATAATGTTTCTCATGTTTAGAACTGGAATACTACTAATATTTATTCTATGACTGGATGTTAAATGATATCAGTACATTGACAAATAAAAAAATGAAAAACAACTGGGGACAAAGTACAGAATGCTAGTTTTTTTTTGTTTTAGTTCTACAAATATGTTTTAATGTGGATTTCTAGGGTTTTTGTTATTGTTATAGGTATTTTCTACTGCATCTAAGTATGATGTGGAGTTTACTTACTTTCATCCTCAGTAGTATGTGCCCCTTTCTTGATAAAAATATCGAGTTTCACTGGATGATGTATTGACCTCTGAATTTTGATCCTAATGCAAAGCCCAATAAGGGTCGCTAGCGAACAATGGGGCACTGTAGGATTGTACTCCACTCTGATAACAGGGACTTTGTCAGCCGTCGGCTCCTTCACGAAAATACCTTCCTCGTAAACGACCTTCAAATCTTCCAGGGTATTGGGCTTTTCAGGGTCTCGTATCGTCCGCAAAAAGTCTAAAACACACCACAACACAGTTACAATGCGTCCAGTTAACGAAAATTCTTCAAATAACACAGGAAAGTAAAAAGCGCAAGACAACAAAATGTAAATGACAACAAACCATAAATCGTTTCTCTCAGGTCATTCTCATCATTGTACCCGAGTTCTTGCAACGTTGCACTTTTGTCCATAAAAGCTGGTTTAGCGATCTCGATAGAAGGTTTTTGTGAGTTATTCAACGAGAGTTTGGAGAAAAATGATATCATATCGTTGGGAAAACTGATTTGTAAAATCACGGCCACGGATCACAAGTCGGACATGTTTGTTGTTTGTTCCTTAAAATTGCCAGGGCTCAAAAACAAAAAGTGTATTTTTTTCATTTAACTTGACATGGGTGGAACAGAAATAGACTAACTGTCAGAGTATGAATAAGATATTGAAATAGAGATAGCAGACTATAAGAATATGTGATCTCCAGTTGTGTGGTCACTTTTATGCTCAAATAAAATTTCACTTGGCATATGGTAGATGGCAAAAGATCCGAAAAAAATTTAAATAAATTAATCTTGTGGCAACATATTTCACCTTGATGGTTTTATAATGTTGGCATTTTGGAAATTATGGTGCGTACAAACGATCACCGTCAATGCAAAATAAAATTAATAAGTACTCTGTGGTTTCGAATTTGGACATTTGCGAGTCTGTGGAAATGAGAGAATGAAACAAAATTATTTTTAATCTGCGCTCGTTGGTGAATAGTGAATGTTTGTGCTTAGATTTGCAAATATTATATTATATTATCTCGCGAAATTAGCAATGAAACTGAGAAATGTCGTAATTTACGCGAGACTGAACACTAATACTGTAGTTATAAGTTAATATAGACGAATAACAATACGTGGTATAAATCTAAACATAACCTCAAAATAACAACAAACATTTTGAGTTGTGAAAATGTTTTCGATCTGCCGACAAACGCACCCTGCTACAGGCATAGAGCATGCCGTGAGCTGCTGTTTTTACAACAACGATGACGTGTGCCTGGTCACCGCGGGGGCTAATATTATCAAAGTATTTCGTATGGTGCCCGAGGGGCACACGAAAGAAGTCAATGCCGGTATGTAAAATACTGTAAACTGTCTCATTGCTGGGTAAAAGACATGTATTATTGTTTTCTGCGACTTATACTTTGGCTCGAAGTACTCGCCAAGAAGTGCTCGCTTTTGTTTCAAAATAAAATGTTCCCCGTGAGACTTTAACCCTTGAAGTGAGAGCTCAAGCCTCTAAATATAAAGAATGCATTTTGTATTTACATGTAGTAAAACCGTTTACCCATAGTACAAACCTAGTTCTTAGTTTTGGGGCTAGATTGTTTGTATGTCATGCAATATTTTTTTATTAACTAGCTGCGCCCTGCGTAAGTCACGTTCCCGCGGGAATATCGGGTTAAAATGTAGCCTATGTGTTATTCCCCGTGAACACCCGACTGCAATGCAGAAGGCTTCGGGTTCGATTCCCTAGTGCTTAGTTTAGGGTTAGATTGCGCTGTGTGTAATGTTGTGCAATATTAAGTAGTTATTTTTCCTTCAGCTGGCCAACCAATCCCTCCAAAGATGAAACTAGAATGTCTAGCAACCTACACTCTATGGGGCAACGTGATGTCAATGGCATCAGTAAAGAGCCCATCGGCCGGCCGCGATCTCTTGCTTGTCTCATTCAGGGAAGCCAAGCTGTCTGTACTACAGTATGACATACATACTAACAATCTTATTACGCTTAGTATGCATTATTTTGAAGAAGATGATATGAAGGTAATTTATTATGACTTTTTATGTAGAACTGTAAGGATGTACCCTATTATTATATAGCCTTTATTCAGACAAAAATTTACATTTACAAAATAAATATTATTATTAAAGTTTTTTTTTGTAATGCATCAACTCCGTCTGTATGTCACTGATTGACAAAGGACTCCTCCAACTGTCGCCATTTCTCTTTATCATTGGCTACTCTTGTCCATGTGCTACCAGCTGCAGCTTTGACGTCATCAACCCAACGTCTAAATGGTCTACCTCTTTTTCCCGGAGGATGTACCCTACCTAGGGTTTAAACAAACGTGACTCTGTTTGTCATAAAAGGCAATAGGAGGTGGTACAAGACTTTGGCCTTGATATGTTACCGCTCACCAGACTAAGTTGTAGCACCGAGCGGACATGTCCAGGTTTCAATATGTAGATTAGTGCAGCCACTCAGGAAAAACAGTAACTGCTTATATTTAAAGTTTTGTTGCAATTAGTTCACTAGTTTTTGCATGACAGAATATGATAAGTAGATCTATAAGCGTTGGACCACCATCTCACCTGATGGTAGGTCTTACTAAGATGTAATACACTTACCTTGAGGAAGAGAAACAACAGTTATTATTAGTTTCTATTTTAAAATCCTCAGCAACTACCAAAAACCATAAAAATCCGACTATATTTCACCAGGGCGGCTGGACAGTACACCCTCACATACCCTGGATCCGTGTAGACCCTGAAGGCCGGTGCGCTGTCATGTTACTGTACGGCAAGAAGCTGGCTGTTCTACCGTTCCGGAAGGACATCACTTCCGAGGAGGGTGACCCGCTGGAGGCCAAGCCTTTTGAAAATAAGAAGACTGTAAGTTGTTCGGATATTTTTGTATGGAAATCTGTGGTAGACCTCTGTGGTGCATTAAGGTAATTGGTGCATTAATTTTATGTTTGATTTTAGTCTAAAATGTTGTACTATAGTTTAGTTTCTGGACCAGAAATAACTAAAACCTCATGTCTGGCGAAAACGCACGCGTGATGCGTGTTTGCATACAGTTTTTTAACACAACGCGTGTTTTAGCGAGATAGACAGATTACAGTGCAGAGACAATACTCCTCTTTCATCACAAGAGGTGTGTTCTCTTTGTGACCGGAAGATATCACGCTAAGCATGTGCAGTGCATGCTGGTTTAAATGCGCACTGGTAAAAATGATAGGGAAACACATTTTTGTGTTTTCAGCAGTCAAAGAGCTTTAACTCTTTGACTGTTTGTGTTTGAGACTGTAGCCACTTATACAATTTGTAACAGGTATGCCATTTTAATCCGAAAGCGGGTTGTTCTTCCAAAAGTCGTAGAACAAAAGTTGTTCGCTTAGACGTCTAGAACAGCCCCCTTTCGGATTAAAAGGGCTTACCTGTTACACCTTGTATAAATCAAAAAATCTTGGGTCAACCATAGTAAAGTGACACATTTAAAGTCATAAAATCCTCATGATAGGATTCGAACGTGCGTCCTTTAGCTAACCAGGCGACTGCTCTAACCACTGAGCTACACAGGAATCACGTGTCATGTTATAATTCTTCGGCCATATCTCTTTTTGCTAATTGCTTTTCTCCCCTTTTCCACATTCCAGGCCCCAACACAATCAATAACCCGAGCCCCCACACTCGCTTCCTACGTCATAGTACTAAAAGACTTAGAAGAGAAGATAGACAATATTCTAGACATACAGTTCTTGCATGGATATTACGAACCTACCTTGCTGCTACTGTACGAACCTGTCAGGACTTTTGCTGGGTAAGTCTCGGTTTATAGCTTTCTGTTTCTGGTTAAAATAGGACACTTACTGAGACTCAGATGTCCGTCTGGCTGTCTGTCTGTCACTAGGCTATTTTTTAATTTGAAACTTATTTCATGCTTTACAACTGGAATCCAGCTAATGGAAACGAAATAAGCAAGAAACACTCCCACTAGTCCCGATCTCTTGAGAATATCTGGATAAAAAGTAGCCTAGGTTTCCAGCTTTATTCCAAGATTTATCGCTATCAGTTCAGTAGTATAGGTGTGGAAGAGTAACAGGTGACATACATACATAATTGCAAACTTTCGCGTTTTAAATTTTAGTAGATTGGGTAAGGCTCATATTTCTTGCGCTATCGTACAAAGGAAATCACAACGAAATGTATCACAACTGAACTAATGTGTTACAACGGAAATTATAAACCTCTGTACACAATGACTTCAAATTGTTTTTTTTTATTCAAATATTTATGTAAGTTTAATACACACCTATTTCAAATAAAAAAAAAATGTATTTAACTTTTTTATTTAAAAAAAATCAACGAACTTCCAAATTAGACAATACGAAATATTCATTGTTAGTTAGGTAAATTACCTTAAAAACTTATCAAAACTTATAAAAATAAATACAGGGTTATTTTTTAAAATACGCAAACTGTCTTGTCAATTTTTGGAAATTTAAGGGTATGTTCATGCGCAAATCAGCTTATTTTTTTATTGTGGACAAACTTTTGGACACTGAATTTTTAGAAAGTGCGCCAAAAATATGAGCTTTACCCTAGTAAGAGATTGTTTTTCCTGCATAAAAATATATAAATTTCAGTCGCACAGCGGTAAGAAATGATACATGTGCCATGGCAGGCGTATCACTAAACATGAGTGCCAGAGTCCATCCCGTCATTTGGCAAATTGCCGGTTTACCATTCGACTGTCTGAAGGCTGTGCCGGTTCACAAACCACTGGGTAAGTTATTTATGAATATGACCGTGTCGTGCGCTAACCGATGAAGGAAAAAAGAAGCCGGTAGATGTCGCTACGTACCTCAGTCGCAAAAAACGAAGACGTGGTACATAATTTCATCACGGCAGAACGGACACCTGTGGCGCAATCGGTGAGCGCACGACACGGAAAGTCAAAGTAACAGATTTAAGTTCTGTCTGGAGCAAATTTTTGGAAAGCATTTCTTCAAAAATTAAGTCATAATATAGTCTAAGATGTAGAAGAAGGAAAATGAACAGAAGTGGAACAAGATCTGACCCGTCTTCCTCAGTGGCTGCACAGGTCTCCGCATCGGAACACGGACAAGTTCGCTTGGCGCTACGACTTAGACCGGGGGGTCGCTAGGCAGGGAATATTTGTTTATGATGAATGATTAATATGTTTATATTCTAGGTGGGTGTCTCATAATGGCTGTGAACTCGCTGATATACCTGAACCAGTCGGTGCCGCCGTATGGAGTATCACTGAACAGTATAGCAACACATACCACTAATTTTCCACTCAGTAAGTAAATTTCTTTATTTTAGGTTACTTTTGAAAAACCTATGAAATTATTTTTTTGGTGATGATTTATTAGTATACTAGCTGTACCCCGTAGTTACACTCGCAGTAGTTTTGAGCCCTTGGAAGTAAAAAAAATCCTATCCCATCTTATATGATGTAGCCATCCACATCATATGAAGAAGAATATACTCTCTAAATTCTTAAAAAAAATCCTAAAAATAAAGTGGCCTACGGGCGATCTCTTCCAGGCGAGGGAGGCAACATTTGTTCGAATATTAATGTTTTGTTCCCTTTCAGGAATCCAAGAAGGCGTGTGTATAACTCTGGACGGCGCGTGCGTGGCGACGCTGGGCGAGACGCGGCTGGCGCTGGCGCTGAAGGGCGGGCAGCTGTACGTGCTCACTCTGCTGGCGGACTCCGTGCGCTCCGTGCGGGCCTTCCACCTGGACCGGGCCGCCGCCTCCGTGCTCACCTGCTGCGTAAGTTGACGCACTTCGTTAGCGCGATCCAGAACTGAGGACCGCACCGGTAGCGCCATCTCTCGGTGATTAATATTGATCTCAACCTCAGCTATGGATCCCCATCTTAAGAGAAAAGTATACCTACTTCGTTCTCCATACAAACGTAGTCGACATTTTTATACTGAAAAATTTATCCATTTTTTTGTTCCGCTCTAGATGTGCGTGATAGAAGAGGACTTCCTATTCTTAGGTTCTCGCCTGGGGAACTCTCTGCTGCTGCGGGTGACGGAGAGAGAGAACCGGATGTTGTTCTCTGTGGACAAGCCTTTGGAGGCCACTGTGGATCTCACTGAGTCTGAAGCTAATGGTAAATATTGCTTGTTGTAAAGGACTAGCTATAGAAAGGCACACGGGTGCCCGACCGTTGTAAAAATAAAATATTTATACATATTATAGAGTTATAGATTGTATAAACTCTTTATGGTAGCAAAACCAAAACACATTACTACAAAAACAATAGCTAATAAAGGCTCAATTAGGCGACCTTATTGGCAAATACGATCTTTTCTAGGCATCTTTATACTATAGGATTTACTAGGGTCGCCGACCGACGGATATTTAGCTTCACAGCGTCACGGGTCCAGACTTGTCCAAAATTTCATTTCTACATCATTGCAATTGCAAACAATACATTCAAAATGAATCTATATCATGAAACTGATTCGAAACTTTATTGACTCAAAAAAGTATGGAAAAAATGTATTCTCCAAATTTTTATATATCATGCAATTGAACTGCAATCGAAACTTTATTAACTCAAAAATGTATGAAAAAATGGTATCCTGAATGGTAAATGGCAAAATGTTATTTGATAAATCAACATAGAAATGAAATTTCGGACAAATCTAATACTGGCGCACGTCTGGGTAGCTTTCTATATCAAATCCCTTATGTAAACTTCTTTCGCTGAGTACAGTATAGTAATAATTTTCGAAACTAACAGATCACGATAAAGCCCAACAACGCGAGCGAGAAACGGCGGCGAAAACGCGCGAAGATCCCGCGGGTAAACGTCAAAAGGTCATCGACATCACGGACTGCGTGGCGACCGACGTCATCGACCTGTCGGACCAGGACGAGTTGGAGGTGTACGGGAGCGATATCAGGACTTCTACGCAGCTGACTAGTTATGTGTTTGAGGTGAGATTTGATGGTCTTACTTTTCTGGACTTACCGCCTAATTTATTGACTAATCATCAAATTTTCTTGACTTACAAACTAATTATCTTGACATACTGCTTAATTTTCTTGGTATACGGCCTCTGTGGCGCGTCGGGCGTACGCCTGACTGCAATGCAGAAGGCTGCGGGTTCGATTCCTGTCGGGTGCAAATATTTCTGCTTAAAAATAAATATTTGTATCTGGTCTGGGTGTCTTTCTATGTATAATATGTATGTATTTACAAAAAAAAAGTATAATATGTAGTATATCCGTTGTCTAGTACCCATAGTACAAGCCTAGTGCTTTGTTTGGGGCTAGATTGCGCTGTGTGTAATGTAGTGAAATATTTATTTATTTATACAATCTAAATTTCCCGACATACCATCTAATTTTCTTGACATACCGACTCATTTTAATGAAATACCGGCTAATTTTATTGTCAATTCGTTATTATTACTTTAACCATCAAATTTCACTAAATTTCGATATCACTTTAAAACAAAACCATGGTCTAAACTCTGAACCAGTCATCTATTCTTTATACTAGGTATGTGACTTGTTTCTTTCTCAACGTGGCCCCTATGGGTTCGATCTCAATGAGGGAATTAAAATGGAGTGCTTTATTTCATGCTCCTAAATATAATTGCCAGAATGTGTAATTTTATTGACTTACTGCCGAATTGACCAACCATCTACATTTCTTGACATACCATTTAATTTTATTGACATACTGTTTAATTTTATGACTTACCAACAAAATTTATTGACAAATCACATCCAACATCCATCTTGTGGAGTTGGTCGCGTGTTTAGGTAGAGATAAGAATGGAGCTTTGTTTTATGTTTTTTAATTTGATTGAAAAAATATGTAAATTAAAAAAAAAACCTGCCTAATTTATTGACCTACCATCTGATTTTCTTCCCAAATCATCTTAATTTGTAGACATACCATCGAATTTTCTTGACGTGCTGCTTTATTTTCTTGACATACCTACTATTTTTCGACTCTTATATTTTTTTTACGTATGACCACGCATAAATTTTGACAGAGTTGTTTTTATTGACATACTTCTAAACTTTTCTCGACATACCGCCTCATTTTCTTAACATTCTCCTATTATTACTTCAACTTATGAACGAAACGGGTTCCCTACGCTACTTCGAAACACTATCTATCGAAACACCTTTCGCCGAAGACGATTGACCGAAAGATTACCTTACCGAATAGTTGTTTCACCGATTGTTCGTTTCCCCTATGGTTCGTTTCACCGAAAATTGTTTGACCGAAGCACGCTGTACCGAAGGCTCGTTTGACGTAACAAATGTCATTTCCAAACACGCAACCTTCTTTCATTTACTTGACACATGTGACCATAGAAATAAGAAGTAGTAGTATAACTAGAAAGTTCACTGAGGCAGTAAAAACGAGCCGAGGGGGAGGACTGAAACTTTACACGTCCTTGTCTGAATATAGCGCGAGAGCTAGCGCCAATATTTGGGTAGGTGTTTGAGGCAAGCTGAAAACTTGTAATATACCTCTCCTAATAAACGGATATGAAAACCTGCTCAAATTTTAAGAAAGTTTAGAGGTTTAGTGGTAAGGAAGTTTAGTAAAATTAGAGGGCTACGTTAAATCTCAAATACCTACCCAAATATTGGAGCTAGTTCTCGAGCTATATTCAGACAAGGACGAGTAAAGTTTAAGTCCTCTCCCTCAGCTCGTTTTTACTGCCTCAGTGAACTTTCTAGTTATACTACTACTTCTTATTTCTATGGTCACATGTGTCTAGTAAATGAAAGGAGGTTGCGTGTTTGGAAATGACATTTGTTACGTCAAACGAGCCTTCGGTACAGCGTGCTTCGGTCAAACAATTTTCGGTGAAACGAACCATAGGGGAAACGAACAATCGGTGAAACAACTATTCGGTAAAGTAATCTTTCGGTCAATCGTCTTCGGCGAAAGGTGTTTCGATAGATAGTGTTTCGAAGTAGCGTAGGGAACCCAACGAAACCGAGGTCTAAACTCGGAGTCATTTTTTTGTAAAATTCATAATAGGCTAGCATTTGACCTCATCACACCTGATGGGAAGCGACGATGAGGTCGACGATGAAGCATGTTCACCTAGAAGGTTAGCATGCTATCGAATTATCCTGTATTCTCTATACTAGGTGTGCGACTCTCTCCTGAACGTGGCCCCTATAGGCTCAATATCCATGGGCGAGCCGCAGCTGGGGGGTGGTGGGGGAGCGGGTGGGGGAGCGGCGGGGGGAGCGGGGGAGCGCGTGGAGCTGGTGGCGTGCTCGGGGAGGGACAAGAACGGGGCGCTCTGTGTGCTGCAGCGCTCCGTCACTCCGCATCTCGTTACTGCTTTCGATTTGCCCGGTGAGTCACTCGTGTGTAGTGTGTACTATACTATACTAGCTGCGCCCTGCGGTTTTACCAGCGTAAGTCCCGTTCCCGCGGGAATATCAGGATAAAAAGTAGCCTATGTGTTATTCCAGGTCTCCAGCTACCTATATTCTAAGTTTCATCGCAATCGATTCAGTAGTTTTTGCGTGAAAGAGTAACAAACTCACATACATACGTACTTACATATACATAAAAACTTTCGCGTTTATAATAATTAGTAAGATGTGTGGGACTTCAGTTATGTTATTTTGAAATGCCATTATTTAGTCTGAGACTTGGGTTGTGTTATTTTGAAATGCCGTCACTCGATGAGATGAGATACGTAATTAATTCTAAGTTTAATTTAAAATAAAATTTGTTTTTTTTTTAATGTAACGGGGGCATTGTAGTACTGCCAATTCCGATTTGACCGAAGGCGATACTAAGTGCGCCGGGTACTCAATAAAGAATTTAAATAACTCTTGGTTAAAAACTTGTAACTCGTTATCTTAGTGTCTAAAAGTTATTTGACTTAATTTACGTTTTTGCAACTTAATGTTTTAATAGTCCGCCATCTTGAGTTGTCCGCCATATTAGATTTAGAATGACTTCCATTCGTATAACTATGCTTAGTCAAAATTAAATGTGTTCGCAAAATTTCAGCTTTCAATTCCATTGAAATCCACAGAATATAGGAGGTTGGAATCGTCCCACAAGCAAAATATTACAAAAAATGTTTTTTTTTAAAACTTATACCATTACGTTACAGGTTGTATGGATATGTGGTCTGTATTTGGAGACGGTGAAGGCGAAGGCACGGTTCGGGAGGCTGACGCCAGCCATGCTTACCTACTTCTATCGCAGGATGAATCCACTATGGTAAGAAGCAGACTCCGACTTCAAATCTCAGAAAAAACAAAAATTTTGCTTATAATTTTCTTACCTAGCACGATTATAGTGAAACAGCAGAGTCTGAACTCAGATGAATGAATGAATTTATTTATTAATATGAATCTTATCAAACATTTATCACATTACATTAGAAATCGGCTCCACACTAAGCACGAGCTTGTATTGCAGGAACTGAGATACTAATACAATAATGTATAAAACATTTGATAATAATTCAAATTGTAAATATATACCTTACAGACTAACTTACATATAAAATATGTATGTGAAATACATTGGTTCTAAGGAAATTTCTTTCTCTCAGCACGGTCTAAGGTTCCCGGTCTTCCTGAACTGGGCAAATTGAATATAAAGCGCTACGCACCTGAGTTGCCTCCTTGTAATGTCCTGGATTTCACTCCTCGAGTAGGTAGGTACACGTCGTTGGTTCGTGATACACTAAAGTTTTGGATGCACTCACGAGCGGCGCCGCATACGATGTTAAACGTAGAGGATGACGTTTTCACTTTGGTTTTATGATCACACTATCGCAGACAAACTTATTACGAGGAAAATTTTGATTTGTTCGGACGCAACGTCCATCATTAGAAAAACGTAGAAAATTATATTTTTTTTGTTGTAGGTAGGTGTCACTCACAGTGACGGCAGGCTCTCGGTTTTAACCAATGCGAGCGCTTTACGTCAAAAAAGACGAATTCTGATTGGCCCAGCCTCGAGTTGACCAGGCGCCTTAGTGTCTGAGAGATTTGATTGGTGACGCCGGATATGGCGCGATATTTAAAGTTACCGCGAAGACGGTACATACCGCCCACCAAAATACAATGAAATTGAATTTTCAATGTATATTCAAACAGAGGTTGCGGATAAATGATATGCTATTTGATGCTGATTTGATAGTTGATATCGTTTTAAGAAGTTAAATATATAAGATTCAAAGTATGATAACGTTGATCAAGATTGATCATAATAACTAACTAAATCTAGCCTACATCTAGTTCAAAGTCAGGTATAATCTAATCAGATTGAATAGGTAAAGGACACAATTTAACCAATGGTCTCGTGTACGTGTTACCATTGGCAGTGCGAACAGTAGCTATACGAACGACACCATCGGGGCTAACATGCAATTCAGAGACGCGAGCTAAAGGCCAGTGTAACGGTATAGTATTTTCGTTCTTTATCAGTACAAGATCACCTTCAGACAAAATCGCATCATGCTTATTCCATTTTGCCCTTAATGTCAAAGAATTAAGATACTCGTTCTTCCAGCGATTCCAGAAATCTTGTTGAAAACGTTGAATCATTTGCCAACGATTTAATCGAGTGATATTAATATCTAAATAATTAGAGTCTGGAACGGCTGTAAGCGGTTCCAACACCAGAAAATGTCCGGGTGTTAAAACATTCATATCATTCGGATCAGAACTGAGAGAATAAAGCGGTCGTGAGTTTAGCATGGCTTCAATCTGAATAAATAAAGTTGTCAGCTCTTCGAACGTAAGAGTCTGACTACCTACGATACGATGTAAATGAGTTTTTGCGGCACGAATTTGGATTTCCCATACACCTCCGAAATGACTAGCTGCCGGAGGATTAAATTTAAATTCAATATTTTGAGATTGGGAAGCAGCACAAGCATATGAGTCTAGGATCTTCCTAGCACCGATAAAATTTGTACCGCAATCTGAATGTATGATATTTACTCTCCCACGTCTACCAACGAAACGGCGGAGAGCTGCGATAAAACCATCAGATGATAAGTCACTGACGACTTCAAGATGAACTGCTTTTGTGCTGAAGCAAATAAACAGGCAAAGATATGCTTTGCCAAGCTTAGCACCGCGATGTTTACCTAATTTGATTTGGAATGGACCTCCGTAGTCCACGCCAACCACTGAAAACGGTTTTACCTGATTCACACGAGAAGCAGGCAAATCGCTCATGAAAGGTGCCAAATTACTGGGCTTAGTTTTGTAACAATGTATACATTTTGATAGACAATGGCGAATAGCACGTTTGAATGAGAAGACCCAGAATTGTTGTGACAAGAGATATTGTGTTGTATTCAACCCGGGGTGGCAATAATCTCTATGAACTGCTTCGATAACCATGTACGTGAACTTAGAGTCTCTCGGTATGAGAGCCGGGTGCTTGTGATTATACTCTAGACCGGATCGAGACAATCTTCCGCCCACCCTAAGGACTCCAGATTGATCGATAAACGGATTGAGTTTTCTCCACGTTTTGGGTAACAGCTTGCCATCTCTAAGTTTCTGGATCTCGTCAAAGAAATGGATAGATTGGGTTCTTTTGACGATTGCCATCAACGATGAATGAAGTTCACTAATACTGAGAAAAGGATTATAATTACAAGTCGGTTTGCGTTTCGCATTATGAATAAAACGTTGACAAAAGCCTACGATACGTTGAATTTTACGAATTGAAGAAAACCTTTCTAATAAATTATCAATTAGATTAGTGTTTTCATCTACGATTAAAGATACGATACGTTCCTCGGCACGTACTTCGATTTCGCTGGTAACGATAGACGAGGAGAGATCCCACGAAGACGAGGGTTGCCGAAGCCAAATTGGTCCCGCCCACCATAACTCGGACTGGATGAGATCGCGCGGGGACATACCTCGGGACGCGATGTCCGAAGGGTTATCACCCGAGCGCACGTGGTTCCAGCGAGCTTCGGGGACAGTGTCATGAATGTGGCTAACACGGTTTGCCACGAACGTTTTCCACCGTGAAGAGTGGCTGCGAATCCATGCCAGAGTGATCATTGAATCTGACCACGCGTATATGTCAGAAAACGATAAAAATGGTTCGTAAGTTTGCTTAACGAATTTCAGCAAATCTGCTAAGAGTACAGCACTACAAAGTTCGAGACGTGGTAATGATGTTTTCTTTGTAGGTGCTACACGAGACTTTGCACAAAGAAAGGATACGTGGATATGCCCTTGAGCATCCAGTTTTCGTAGATAGACTACGGCTCCGAACCCAGCCTCTGAACTGTCCGCAAAGCCGTGAATCTCACAGGATTCCATAGAATCGATTGTAATACAACGAGGAATACGAATTTGCTTAATTGAAGGAATTTCAGCTATATATTGATTCCACTGATCAACAACTTCGATTGGCGGGACGTCGTCCCATCCTATATTTAATAGCCACAACCGTTGTACCAAAGATTTGGGGATGAACGTTATAGGACACAAAAAACCCAGCGGGTCATAAATGCGTGCTACTTCGCTAAGAATTGTTCGTTTAGTACACTTCCTATCGATCGGAGAGGTTTCGAAAGAAAAAATGTCGTTATCCGGTTCCCACTTCAGACCTAAAATCTTCAAAGTTGGTGCATCTTCTATATCCATCGATACAGGTCCGGTTATACAATGTTCGGTGGGTAGATCCGCAAGCAACTGCTTCCTGTTGCTAGCCCATTTTCTCAATTCAAAAGAACCTCGGCTGAGAAGATTAATGACGTCAGATTTGATTGATTGAGCTGATTCTAACGTAAAACTTCCATACGCTATGTCGTCGACGTAGATCGAAGAAGTGAGTGCATCAACTGCATGAGGGAATTGAGAGCCCTCGTCTTCTACAAGCTGTTTGATGGTGCGACACGCTAAATAAGGGGAGGATGCGATGCCATAGGTGACGGTATTTAATTCGTATTCTTGAATAGGCTCAGATTTGTTAAAACGCCAGAAAATTCTTTGGAACACACGATCATCTTTGTTTTGAGTGATGTTACGAAACATTTGCCTGATGTCAGCGGTAAAAACGATTGGATAAATACGAAATTTTAAAAGTAACTTGGCAATGTTAGTTTGTAATTTGGGACCAATATGAACAGTGTCGTTCAGCGAACGACCACGAGTATCCTTAGCACTAGCGTCAAAAACTACTCGTAAACGCGTACTTAAACTGGTAGGACGCACTACGCAATGATGCGGGATATAGAACTTCCCATTGTGAAGATCTTTTGCTGAAACAAGAGTCATGTGACCGCTTTGAAAATAATCAAGCATAAATTCAGAGTATTGTTTATAAAGTTCTGGATTTAAAAGAAGTCTACGTTCCATAGAATAAAATCTACGTAAAGCGTTTTCACGCGAACCGGGAAAATAGAGATTATTTTTATCTTCTTTGAAAGGTAATGATACGACATACTTTCCTGATGCTTCTCTAGTATGAGTCTTGCTGAAAAGGTCCTCGCACTGTTGATCAGATGGAGCTAGTGACGACGATTGGGGAAATGAATCTAGCTCCCACATTTTCTTGACTTCTTCTATAAGAGGATCGGTCTTGCTAACGAGAAATGAATTTGAATTGAACGATGATTCTTCACATTGAACGTTACCTAATATTACGTACCCGAAAACCGTGTTCAACGCAGTAGGATGACCTGGACCGCCAGGGATGCTTCCCGGAACTAGAATTGCTGAAAAGAGCTCTGCTCCTATTAACATGTCAATTGAGCCCGGTTTGTCACAATCGGGGTCAGAAAGAACTAAATTGCGCAAATGTTCGCATGAAGAAAGGTTGACACGAGTTGTAGGCATCTTACCGCAGATAGCTGGTAAAGTCAGTGCGTTGATCTGGAATAAAACCTTACCTTTTACTCCGAGCTCGAGGTTGACAACACCTGACACGGCGGTCGCGGATTGACCTAAGCCATGTATGTCTCGTGAGATGGGTTGAGCCTTTATACGCAACAGTTGTAACGCACGCTCGGTAATGAAGTGAGATTGGCTACCTGTATCGATAAGCGCACGCAAAGAGAGAAATCGACCATACGAATTACGTACCTCCACGTTTGCAGTGGCCAATAGTACGACCGAGCCAGTGGAACTAGACATATTTGTCAAAGCTTGAGTAAGCTGTGCTGTTGGACTCGGCTCCGAACGATCTGTTGCTACACCGGAGTCGTGTTCTTTTCTACATAAAAGTGTGTGATGATTTAAGCGACACCTCTGACATCTGAAGGGAGATGAGCAATCCTTCAGTTGGTGAGAGACTTTCAGGCAGTTCAGGCACCAGCGGTTCAGCTTTGCTATTTTATATCGCTCATCGATCGATTTTTTAATAAAAGATTCACACGATTTTATTGCATGATTTTGTTGACAAAATGAACATTTGATGATTACTGATTAGATTAGAAGCAGCAAGAGTATTTAAAACCTCATCATTATTGTTAATAGTTTGAGATTGATAAGATGGAACGGATTCTTCAGGGCCGGACAGAAGCGTAGAAGCAAACCTTCTTGATGAGTTGTAAGTACTCGACTGACCATTGCTAGCGCGACCTCGATCGGCCACTGTACGATCATGTTGTGTGAAGTGGCTGTCACGCACTATCGACTCACACTTCGAATACAAAAAACCTAAAAGTTCGTCATAAACAGGTATTTCAGAATGAGGGTACTCCTGCTCGAATGATCGGCGAGTATGCGAGTCGAGTTTCGAAAGTATTAAATAACATAGTACAAAACTCCAGTTTCCCGTCGGTAGGTCTAAACGATTCAAAATATCTAAATTTTCTTTAAATAAGTCGAGTGAACGGCGAAATTCCATAGGAGAAGTCGTTTTTAAATTAATATTCAATATCTCCTTCCAACAAGTAAAGGCTAAATCGCGCTTGTTTTTGTACCTATTGATTAATGATTGATAAGCCGTACTATAATAAACACCCTCACACGGATATGCACGAACGAGTGTTAATGCATCCCCCGATAGACAAGACATCAAATAATGAATGCGTTCTGAGTCGCAAAGTGAATCATTCTTATGAATAAGCGAGTTAAAAACACTATAAAAATGTGGCCATGCCTTAATATCACCGTTAAAAGTACGTATATTTATTTTGGGTAGTTTAATATTTTTTGAGTTCACATTATTATTATTAGCTAACTCATACGACGTATTCAACTGGCCACTAGATGTAACAGTTAATTGTCTATGTAAAGATAAAATCTCAAGGTGAATTTGGTCGAATTCTACCCTGAGTACATCTTCCGCGTCGTTATCCAACAAAGAAATGATATCGCCATGAGCCGCCTCAAAATTAGAAACAAGTTTTTTCACTTCTGGAAAATAGGCAAGAAAAGTGTTGGCCTGGTCTTGGTCGATTTTAGACAAACGACCTATATCCAATGCCTTTTTGAGTCGGTTTAACGCAAGTGTGCGTTTACGACGTAAAACAGGTAGGTCTTCGATAGTAGGTAGTTCGACGACCGAATTACCACTACTAATTTTCTTTATAGAATGTTTTCGTTTACTTACAGAATAAGCCATAGTGCTTACTTACGTAATTTGAATAAAGAATGAACGATTTGTAACGATAACGTTAGAATAAGTTGTTGTTATTGTTAGGAAATGAAGTTAAAAATGTATAGGTATACGAGTATTAAAAGGTGATTATACCTACACGAGTTGTTAGATCGATTGTACCAGCTAAGTACACAATTGAACAAACAAGACCCGATTTAATATTCCCGAAATTGCACCGATAAAGAATTAGATTTGCTACGTAAGTACATACACGTAAAAGATAGATGATTTTGAATAGATTGTAGGTACTTACCTGCAACGAAAATGATTGCAACTTCCAGAAATATTAACCAAGCGAATTAAGAATGTCTCACGATAGTGCGTTTCGCTAAGTGCGTAGTATACCTAGTCAAATTGGTTAGGTTATCCGAAATGAACTTTGAACCAGACTTTAGATAGGTTTTTGTATAAGTTTCGATGAGACTAATTGCAGAATAAGAAAATATGATAACGTAATGAATGATCAATCAGTCTCAGGGAATATTTTCCCGGGTTTCGGCACCATTTTAATGTATGTGAAATACATTGGTTCTAAGGAAATTTCTTTCTCTCAGCACGGTCTAAGGTTCCCGGTCTTCCTGAACTGGGCAAATTGAATATAAAGCGCTACGCACCTGAGTTGCCTCCTTGTAATGTCCTGGATTTCACTCCTCGAGTAGGTAGGTACACGTCGTTGGTTCGTGATACACTAAAGTTTTGGATGCACTCACGAGCGGCGCCGCATACGATGTTAAACGTAGAGGATGACGTTTTCACTTTGGTTTTATGATCACACTATCGCAGACAAACTTATTACGAGGAAAATTTTGATTTGTTCGGACGCAACGTCCATCATTAGAAAAACGTAGAAAATTATATTTTTTTTGTTGTAGGTAGGTGTCACTCACAGTGACGGCAGGCTCTCGGTTTTAACCAATGCGAGCGCTTTACGTCAAAAAAGACGAATTCTGATTGGCCCAGCCTCGAGTTGACCAGGCGCCTTAGTGTCTGAGAGATTTGATTGGTGACGCCGGATATGGCGCGATATTTAAAGTTACCGCGAAGACGGTACAAATATATAGATCTAAAATTAGGTTTAGGTTGGGATATCAGACCAATCTATTATTTTTGCTAAATTATTTGTTACCCGCCATGATTATAGTGAAACAGAAAACCCTAGGTTGACATCTCAGAGCAAACAATTGTTTTTGCATACAAATTTCTTTATTTTTCCTTGCCAGGTACTTCAAACGGGTCAAGAGATCAACGAAGTAGACAATTCAGGTTTCATGTGCGGAGCGGCCACAGTTTTTGCGGGAAACCTCGGAAATAACAGATTTATGGTTCAAGTCACTTCCATTGCGATACGGTTGCTAACAAGTAATTATAACTTTTTTTTAACTGCCTTTGATTACTTAGATTGATGAAATGTACGGACGGAATTTTTCTTCTGTTTCCAACCTTAAATAGCTAAAATTGTTTCTAAAATTGAGAAACTAAAAAATAATACATATTATTTTTAATTTCTTCTATGGTTTTCGCGATTTTTCGCGATATTATTTTTGTTTAGTTTCTCAATTTAGCCTTTCTGCAAGCAATAAAGGGCAATTCAGCCAGTTTTACATGTTTAATAGTGTACAATCAAATCCTTAGAAACAATTTTAGCTATACAATTTGTAACGGGTAAGTCCTTTTAATCCGAAAGGGGGTTGTTCTAGACGTCTAGGCGAACAACTTTGTTCTACGACTTTTGAAAATTCAAACTTTTTTTTTGAGAATTTTGGAATTTTATTTCACTGAAAAAACAGCTGCTTTTGAAAATAAAGTTAATTGAAGTTTTGATTGTAAACCATCAAACTAAAGAAAAGGACAACATAAGGTCAATGACCTCGAACTCTCAGAAACAGCTGATTTTCAAGTAAACTTTACACCTAAATTTTTCGAAAAGTACTTCGAATTTCCAAAAGAACAACCCCCTTTCGGATTAAAAGGACTTACTCGTTACACCTTGTATAAGGTTGAAAACGGAAAAAAAAGCTCAGGACTTAAAACTGAATAATGAGTTTTTTTAAATAGTATTTCTTGCAATTGTTTCTCGTTTCCCAGACGGCACCCTCGTGCAGAGCATCCAGCTGGAGTGGACGGCGGTGTCGGCGCACACCGCCGACCCCTACCTGTGTGTACTGTCCAGCTGCGGGAAGCTGCTGGTGTTGGCGCTCCGCGAGTTCCGGGGGAGGGACGCGGTGGTGAGGGGATATTTACTTTATTTATTAAATATCAAAACTGTCAAAGTATGACGACATAATAGCAAGCTTCTACTTATGAAAATACGTGACTTTTGTTTTTGACGCGTTAGTGGAACGTCGTCCTGAATTTTTATTTTTACCAAACCTAGTTTTATTGCTTTTAAATTGTTTAATTTCGGCGGCATATTATCAATTTAATTACGCGAAGTTCAACGAGTGAAGTGAAAATAAAAATACCAGTGCCAAACACGAAATTAGCACGTTACAAACAAATGTTCCATGGGGTTGGAGAAAAATCGTCGCCATTTTTTCTGCTGCCTTCACGCATTGAACATTATTTCGAACGATTACAGTATAATAATGGTAGTTCACTATTAGTACGAGAAACTGGCTAAATTATTCTATATTGCTGACAGAAAGCCATAACTAAGAAAATGAAAATACAGTCCAATGTTCTAGTTTCCGTAAATTATTTTTAAACTGATTCCTATTATAAATGGGAAATACGCATTCACACCTAAACGGCATAACCGATTTTGTTGGTATAGAGATAGACGGGTCCTTGGAGAAGGACATAGGCCACATTTTATCCCGATGCCGCAATTACCCGGGACGCTAAATATATTTGTGAATAGTTTTATGCAAGCCGGCTTAAGTTTCACTGATATAAAACTAGCACCAAAACTCTTTCATTTATAAATAATTTTCATAATGTTGTTGTGTTTCAGACGGGACGTTTAGCTCCGACTAGACAGAGCATATCGTCTCGTCCCGCCATCCTCCGCGCCACCGTCTACAGAGATCTGAGCGGACTGTTCGCGGCACAGGACGCGCCGGACAATGTGCAGGTAACAGTGAATCACATTGTTCAATTTCAATGAAAAAAATAATAATGAATGTCAATTATTTGCTCGAAATATGTGTTCAGAGATGTCGCTTAAATTATTATTCCAACATATTTCATCAGCATTTAACTTAGCTGCTTAATTTTGTTGCATTTAATTACTAAATTGTATTGTCCCGTGGTGTTATCAAACAGTAAAAATTAATTAAATTAGTATACATTTAAAATATATTATTATGTCAAGCTTTAAATTGTGGTGAAAAGTATTTTTATATCGCCATTGACGTTAATCATTTGATTTTGACGACTTAGGCAAAACTGTTCATTGACATTGTTACAATGTCAATTTTTGACATTGATTTATTAGAAATGAGAAGACTTGTAGTTGTTTGCGAACCAACGCCCATGACAATGTCAAAACCAACGTCA
The DNA here is from genome assembly GCA_949358125.1 of Idaea dimidiata. NCBI lineage: Eukaryota > Metazoa > Arthropoda > Insecta > Lepidoptera > Geometridae > Idaea > Idaea dimidiata. The sequence goes on along the minus strand of OX442334.1, from coordinate 23,852,108 downwards.
ATTATTTTGATTCTTTTAAAATGCTTAACATTAAAATTACTATAGAATATAATTTATTATTCTAGGTTTTCATTTCTCCATAAATATTTGTTTCTGGTTTTTTGTGTATTCTATTAAAAAAAAAAACTTCTTTTAACCTGTTTACTTATTTAGAGTTTCCCTATTAATTCTAGGTGAAAGGTGAAATGACGGGTAAACTGAAAAAGAACGTTAAAGCGGAGGGATTCAAACCTGGTACCGTCTACGAACTGAACGACGAGGATGAGCTCCTGTATGGAGGGGATCAAACGCCCGCCTCTATGGCCAGTGTGAGTTGGTTTTTCTGTTTTTTAACCCATTTAAAACCTATAATTTATCCCATTTCATACCTATAATTTAACCCATTTAATACCTATAATTTAACCCATTTAATACCTATAATTTAACTCATTTAATACATATAATTTAACCCATTTAATACCTATAATTTAACCCATTTGTTATACATTAGTTAACCCATTTCTCACGTAACTGAAAATTAAAGTTGAGAAGAACGAAGGGGATAAATCAAAGATGATTGTCCCCGTTTGTCACCTGGAGGTTAATTGTTTAGTATCTTGATATCTTAGATAAATATTACCTTAAATGTAAGCCATTTGTTACCTACAATTTAACCTATTTGTTTACTTATAATTCCACGACGGAAGATGCGGTCCAACCGCGCATCTTCCGTCGTGATCGGCATCGAAATTCCACTACGCAAATGCCCGGTTCAAACCGTACCGTTAATTTGCATGCATTTGAAGGCGACGCGCCGTCGATTCCAACTGTTATTGAAACCGGCAGCTCAAGAGACCTCGCTTTTAATGACAGTTTAAACTCGACGGTGGCGGCTGCAAATGCATGCAATCAACGCTGACGTTTTCACGTTATGATTTTGCGCAGTGACATTTCGATGCCGATTTTGCGCAGTAAGGTCCCTGTTTGCCACCTACAATTGAACCAATATTACCTACATTATATTGTGTGTAGAGTTTTATTTGTAATTTTTTATTCTTCTCTTCTTCAGCAGCATGTATTTAACCACTGCAGGGCATATGCGTCTTCAATCTCCTTCCACGTAGCTTTGTCATTAGTTTTCCAATTCCAAGTTGCCCAACTTTTTTTTTTGGTACAATTATTGTTTATTTATTAACTTTCCTCGTATTTGTCTTCCATGATTCTAGATAATGTTAGCGGAGCGTTGGTCTAATGCTGGCAACACGTTGCCGCGCCGCATCGCCGGCTGGTGGAAGAAGTTGCTGCAGGAGGCCAAGCCCACCTACTGGGTGTGTCTTGTCAGGTACATTGCGCTGTTTTTTGAGTTTTTAACGGTCATTAATTTTAACGGGGTTTTTTGTGATCGTTAATTTTTGACGGCGGTAAATTTTCAACGATCCTTAATTTTTAACGGCCGTTAATTTTTAGCAATCGTTAGTTTTTAACGGACGTTAATTTTTAACAATCGTTAATTTTAACGGTGGTTAAACCATAGGTATAATTACACTTGATTATGATATAAAGTTTAAAGACATATTAATAATTAATCCCTATTTTCATAATTTTAAAGATTTAACGGTTATGAATTTTAAGGATAAGTAAGAATTTAATTTTAAACGTAAAAGTCTTTAAACGCTCTAGAATTTTATTGTGCCATCTCCACTCGTCGACCGGAGCATGGATCCTGTTTTTATTTTTTGATTTTTGTTTATTTGATTTTATTTATTATTTATGGGGTATTTTGGTGTGAATATGGTTTCATTGTCGGCAGGTTGAACCACTTTACGAAAATAAATCAACTTCCCGATAAAAAAAGTTGTCCGTATCATCAATATTGCCCGTCAAAAATTCATGATTTGAAAAATCATTTTCCCGCCATTTTATTTTTTATTATTTTTGTTGACTGAAATTTGATCCTATTTTGATGTAAATATGGTTTTTTTCCGGTTGAAAAAACTATTTACGAAATACAAAATAACGTGCGGGTGGAGTTGTGATAAATAATGGTCAATAAAATAAAAACCATACCGTATTTATTCTACAAATTACTGTAAATTAGGTTCGTTAGTTATCAATCTTTCCGAAAATTCTTAGTTCCTTGTGTGATGGATAGACAAACGCAGTATTTCAACCGAAACGCGGGGAAGGCGCTCGTGACCTTGAATGTCCTTGAAACTGCCGGTCGACGAGAGGTTAAAAAGTCATTTTTTTTTATTCAATTCAATTCAATTCAATTTATTATTATTCAGATAAAAATACAATCCATTTATGTTAATTATATCTTAAGCTATGTTAGTTAATTAGATTATCGTCCATTAATTACATTCATATTTATTATTAAACCAATTATTTTTACTTGCATTAGGTTTAATGTGCGCCTGATTCCAATGCATAATCAAAAGATTATCCAGCCTTTTCAGCAAAGTATTCAGCAGACTGCTAATGATTTTTAAAATTAGTTTAAATATCTTAATATCAAAATCACGAGAACAGAATAAAACTATATGTTTGTATTATAATTGCAGATGTAACGGTAACCTGGAGCTGTACTCGCTCCCCGACATGCGGCTGTACGGATTGTTCCGCGGAGCTAACTCCGGCGAGCGGGTTGGTTGGACTCTTTACTTTTTAAATTCACTACATTTGTGTACATTTTACCGAGTTTTAATCGCGTTTTATTATTTACTAGCTGTGCCCCGCGGTTTTACCCGCGTAAGTCCCGTTTATCCCCTTAGGGATAGAATTGATCAAAATCCTTTCTTACCGGATGCCTACGTCATATCATCTACCTGCATGCCAAATTTCAGCCCGATCCGTCCAATGGTTTGGGCTGTGTGTTGATAAATCACTAAGTCAGTCAGTCAGTCACCTTTGAGTTATATATATTTAGATTTGCTTACCTCGACGTTGCGACCATGTTACAATGGTCTTGATCGCGAGGAGACACGACGACTGTAACATAGTTGAAACGTTAACACATCGATATCAACATCTTTGTTACGTTGAAGAACAACATCGTGAGAAAACCCATGGCTGGTCACGCAAAAAGGCCCAGTTGTAGGGCTAGTTGCGATTTAACCCATATGTAACTTAAAAATTAACCAACTTGTAATCTACAATATAACCTATATGTAACCTACAATTTAACCAACTTGTAATCTACAATATAACCCATATGTAACCTACAATTTAACCAACTTGTAATCTACAATATAACCCATATGTAACCTACAATTTAACCCGTATGCAACTTAGTATTTAACCCACTTGTCACCTACAATTCAACCTATAAGTATTCATCAGGTATTAGCCGACAGCCTGGAATCAGTATCGACATTCCCCGACCCAGAAGAGCTGGAGGAAGAGTCCAGCTCCATGCAGAGCTGCAACACGCGGGAGGTGCTACTGGTAGGGTTGGGGCACAAGTCCAGCAGAGTACACCTGTTTGTGCTAACCAGCACCGACCTTATTGTCTATCAGGTACGGCTTTGTAAACTTTTGCGTTTTTAATAATAATTGGCCTTTTTCATCTAATTTTATACATCAGAAGCAACGTTCTATGCTTTTTATGATGCTGTACTGCCCGGGACATTGTTAGGTGGAGTAGTAGTATATCGAGTAGTAGTAGTATTCATTTTGAAATCTGTATGTTTTCTCCGAGTCCAGGCTTTCAAATACCCCCGCGGCAACCTCCGTGTCCGGTTCTCGCGTGTGAACCTGACATTCCCCGCGGGCTGGTGTCCCTCCGAGCCCACTGACGTTCGACAGTTGAGATATTTCGGTAAGTATTTACATTGAAATTCAACTGATTTCATTTTCATTTCATTTTACTTTCATATTTATCAATAAAATTTGAGGTATTTCCAAATCTATTTTCTTGGTTGAGTATTTATATCTTCGTTTCATTATACGTAGGCAAGCTTTATGAATAATGCTACGTATTTATTGAACTTTTATTTTATTTGCTTACTACGTATCGACTTTTAACCCATTTGTATACTACAGTTTAACCTGCTTAAACCTGCATTCTAATAAACTTATAACCTTTAATTTAACTGTTTATAACCTAAAATGTAATCTAGTAACCTACAATTTAACTCATTTGTAACCCACAATTTAACTTATTTTGTAACCGACTATTTAACCTAATCTACAATTTACAGATTTAAAGCCATTAATTTAATCCATTTAAAACCTTTAATTTGCCCGTTTATTACCTAATCTATTTGTAACCTACAATTGAAACCATTTGTAACCTACAATTTAACCCATTAGTAAACTATAATTTGATCTATTTGAAATCTACAATTTAACTCATTTGTAATCTAATAATCTACATATATTAATTTTGTCAATAAAATTTAGTAGCAATGTTTTTGTTCCGACATAAATTGGCATAATCTCTTGCTTCAAACGCCAGACACCAAGTACCCTAATTAATTGTTGCCTTGAAAAATCTTACAAGACGGCTCTAAAACTACTTGTTCTGTAACGAGACATACAATAATGACAGTCGTTCCTATGTAACATTGGGGCTACAGCGGGGTGTTGCCATTATATTAGTACCTCGGTTACTGCAATAAAAGCTCGTGCTTCCTTGGACTAGAATCGATCGCGATGACTGAAATATGTAATTGGAGAAATCTCTCTTAAACAGTAGTAATCATTTTTTTTCAATTAATTTCATTTTCTAGTTTTTCCCGCGTTGCTTTTATTGTTTTTGGTTTATATCAAGACCCAACGTTTCGAGATCTTTACAGATATCTTCCTTAAACCACTAATGTCTCATCTAATAGACGGTAGAATGCTAATGCAGTGAGTTGATCGTGTGAAGGTAACGTGGGGGGCTACAGCGGGGTGTTCGTGTGCGGGCAGTGCCCGCTGCTGCTGGTGATGTCGACGCGCGGCGAGCTGCGCGCACACCACCTGCGGGACCCCGCGCCGCCGCTCACCGCCATCGTGTCCTTCCACAACACTAACTGTAGGCACGGCCTGCTGTACTTCAATAAGGTACGTGGGGGTACAGCGCTCACCGCCATCGTCCCCTTCCACAACACTAACTGTAGGCACGGCCTGCTGTACTTCAATAAGGTACGTGGGGGTACAGCGCTCACCGCCATCGTCCCCTTCCACAACACTAACTGTAGGCACGACCTGCTGTACTTCAATAAGGTACGTGGGGCTACAGCGGGGTACGTGGGGGGCTACATCGGGTACGTGGGGGCTACAGCGGGGTATGTGGGGTTACAGCGGGGTTCGTAGGGCTACAGTGGGGAGCTTCGAGCACACGTTCAATAAGGTTCGTGGGAGTGGAGTTCTGTCCCCTACCTCAACATTCCCCCTGCCAGTGGATATCCCAATTGATTCCGAAGGTAGCCTAACAATCCATTCCCATGCATAATACGAGTAAAACACAATACTTGCCGGGTTTTACTCGCGTTTTGTTTAATAACGGAATTATGCCAAAAGTACTGAGCTTTCGCTAACTTTGCAGTTAGCCTAGTAATTTAGGGTTAGATCAACCTTGAAAAAGGAAACTATAAAGTTAGAGAAAGCTCGGTACTTTTGGAATAATTCCGTTATTAAATAAAACGCGAGTTAAACCCGGTAAATATTGTGTTTTAATATTCTTATATCTGGTAAACAGTTGTACATACTTATACTTAATGACTTTGTAGACAATTCGCTCCTCCTGTATAACCTTAAATAATGAGAGATTTGGATGTAATTCCAGACGGAGCTTCGTATCTGCGTGTTAGGCGGGCACCTGTCGTACGACACGGCGTGGCCCGCGCGGAAGGTCCCGCTCCGCATGACGCCGCACTTCGTCACCTACCACATCGAGTCCAAGACGTATTGCTTAGTGGCCAGCACTAAGAAACCCACCACTACCTACTACAAGTTCAACGGGGAGGATAAGGAGAAGTCGACGGAGAATAAAGGGGATAGGTGAGTTTGTTGGTTTGGTTTGAGAGTGGGTGAGTTTGTTGGCTTAGTTTTAGAATAGGTTAGTTTCATGGCTTAGTTTTTAGGATAGGTGAATTTGTTGGCTTAGTTTCAAAGATAGGTGAGTTTGTTGGCTTGGTTTCAAAGATAGGTGAGTTTGTTTTCTTAGTTTCAAAGATAGGTGAGTTTGTTTTCTTAGTTTCAAACATAGGTGAGTTTGTTGGCTTAATTTTTAGGAAATGTGAATTTATTGGCTTAGTTTTTAGGAAATGTGAATTTGTTGGCTTAGTTTCAAAGATAGATGATTTTGTTGGCTTAGATTTTGTTAGGTATATAAATCTAACAACTAAAAACTCAGTATAGTAACATTTTTGGTTACCCCCAGATTCCCGTACCCCCTACTGGAGCAGTTCTCGGTGCTGCTGTTCTCGCCGGTCTCGTGGGAGATCATCCCCAACACGAAGATAGAGCTGGAGGAGTGGGAACATGTCACCTGTCTCAAGAACGTCTCGCTCTCCTACGAGGGTACCACGTCAGTATTATACTTCTTTAAGTTTACCGGCTCTTAATACCTGCGCCCCGCGGTTTCACCCGCGTAAGTCCCGTTCCCGCGGGAATATCGGGATAAAATGTAGCCCCTGTTATATCCCCGGTATCCAACTATTTATATTCCAAGTTTCATCGCAATCGAAACACACACACTTTCACATTTATAATATTAGTAGGATTTTCTTACCTCGACGTTTCGATCTTGTTACAATGATCTTGGTCGCGAGGGCACTGAGTATTACGTGAGTTTTATCCAAGTCTAAGTGAACAATATGTATTTCGATGTGATATATGCTTGTATACACAATAAAGGTACATTGATGCCTTACATCCTACTAACACAGACGACCTCTGTGCCGCGTCGGGCGAACGCTCGGCTGCAATGCAGAAGGTTGCGGGTTCGATTCCCGCTGGGTGCAAATATTTATGCTAAAAAATAAATATTTGCATCTGGTCTGGGTGTATTTCTATGTATAATAAGTATGTATTTACAAAAGAAAAATAAATATAAGTAGTATATCCGTTGTCTAGTCACCGTAACACAAGCTTAGCAGCTTACCATGGGGCTAGATGGCGCTGTGTGTTGGTCACAGAATTTATTATTATTTATTTATTATAAAGCTTAAAGTTTGTGAGTATGTTTGTTTGTTACTCAATCACGAAACACCACCGAACCGATAGCGATGAAACTTGGAATATACGTAGCTGGAGACCTAGAAGAACACATAGGCTGCTTAATATCCCGATATTCCCGCGGGAACGGGACTTACGCGGGTGAAACCGCCGGCGCAATTTGAAAAGGAGCAGTCAATAATCATGATCATGGGGCCTTTAAAATCTTTCTAATATTATAAACGCGAAAGTTTGTATGTATGTATGTATGTATGTGAGGTTGTTACTCTTTCACGCAAAAACTACTGAACCGATTACGATGAAACTTGGAATATAGGTAGCTGGGGCCCTGGAATAACACATATGCTGCTTTTTATCCCGATATTCCCGCGGGATCGAGACCTACGCGGGTGATACCGCAAAGCGCAGCGGGTAATATGAACAGGAGCAATCAATAATCATGATTATGGGGCCATAAAATTTACATATAAATTTAAAAAAAAACTTCGCTTTAGCATCGTTATTTTATCTCGAAAACTGTTCTTAGGCGCTTCTATTGACAGAATATTTGTCTGTTTACATTCAGGTCTGGAAGACGCGGCTACATTGCAATAGGAACTAATTATAGCTACAGTGAGGATATCACTTCTAGAGGGAGGGTAAGTTACTATTGACTAGTTATAATTATAAAACACTTTATTTATCGGGTTAAATCGCTTTTTATTCGTGGTTTTAAACGAACCGAGCTTTCGCCAACTTTAGTATATCCGTTGCCTACTACCCATTGTACAAGCTTAGTGCTTAGTTTGGGGCTAGATGGCGCTGTGTGCAATGTCGTGTAATATTTGTAATTTGTTATTGTTGTTGTTATAACAATGAATTATGAAAATTTGTTCCTGGAGCTTTATTATTAAATCCCTCGTTACACATCAGGCGTTTTAAATAATTCGATATTTTATGATTTTCGTTCGATATCGGTTTCCTGCGGCAAGTTGTTGATAATGCTCGTTTCGGTCATACGATTCACATAGAAAAATTACAGAAATCGAACGAAAATCAGTCGAAATCGAGGTATTTTAATCGCTCGAAGTCACGTTAGTGATTCAAAAATAGAGCTTCTGGTCTGGGTGTCTTTATAATTTTTATGTAGGTACTTATAGAAGAAAAATATACTTAAGTATGATATCAGTTGTCAAGTCAACGTAACACAAGCTAAGTAGCTTACAATGGCGCTGTATGTTGTTCGCAGAATTTATTTTTTTATTTGTTTTTATTTAATTTGTTTTTACCGAGTGTTTTTTCCAAATAAATGTTTTCTTTCTTTCTTTATATTATTTATTAATTCTAATGTTTTCCTGTGTTCTAGATAATAATCTACGATATAATAGACGTTGTACCGGAACCGGGACAACCTCTCACCAAGAACCGGTTCAAAGAGTTGTACTGTCGGGAACAAAAGGGTCCCGTCACGGCTCTCACGCAGGTTCTGGGCTTCCTAGTGTCCGCGGTTGGGCAGAAGGTAAGGAAATTACACTCTATGTCTATTCGAATAAGGTATAAACTTAAAAAATGGATCTAGTGACGGTTCTTACGTAGGTTTTGGGCTTTCTAATGGCCGCCGTTAGGTAAAAGGTAAGAAAATCATTCACTATGTCTATTGTAATAAGGTTTATATATTTATTTCACGTTTCGGCAAGGCCGCCTAGATGCACCTCATGACCAACTCGATTACAATGTAACCAATAGGAATGTTTCTCAAAACTTTTCTATTGTTAGCGTATAAGTGATTATGATAAATTTGGGATAATATGTTTGGGGTTTTTAGTATCAACTATTGAATACCCAGAATAAGTTGTGAATGTAATAAACTCATTGTATTCATGGTTTCCACGATACAGGCTTAGCCTAGTGTGGAACTATTTGCTTTGTAATTAGTGTATTTCTATTGGTAAAATTTTATTTATTATTAAGTGTACTTTACCTGGAATATTAACCGATTCTAAATATATTTTCCGAAACGTGCATGTAGTGTTACAATTTCTTCACAGTCGAAATGATAAGAATAGTTTTTAGGCTGGGGTGAATATCATCCATTTCGCTCTCCAACTATTAACACGGTACTCTCAGTTGTTCAAGTGCCATAAATATCTCAGGTGAAATGGGTAGCATTCAGCCCTTGGCAAACGATCTACTATTATCGACGTTAACTCCGAGGAAACTGTCTGTAAAGACGATATATTATACATAGTCAGAGCAATCCACGATGACTCGTTCGTGGAACCTTTTCAAAGGATATAAAAAATGACAAATGTTTAGAAACAAAGAAAATGCGTAAGCATTTTTCATTTTTAATGTACTTTAAAGGTCCTATCAACGAGTCATAGTGGATCGCTACTACTATACACTTAGTATAAGCTTACTGCTTAGTTTAGGGCTAGATTACGCTGTGTGCAATATTTATTTATTACTAGCTGCGCTCCGCGGTTTCACCCGCGTACGTCCCGTTCGGATATCGGGATAAAATGTAGCCTATACGTTATTCCCGGTATCTAACTACTTATATGCCAAGTTTCATCGCAATCGGTTCAGTAGTTTTTGCGTGATTGAGTAACAAACATCAAAACACACACACTTTCACATTTATAATATTAGTAAGAATTAGTACGATTTCCGAGTCAAGGATAGATGACGCCGTGTGCAATATTGATTTACGATCTCCCATTCCAGATCTACATCTGGCAACTGAAAGACAACGACCTGATCGGCATCGCGTTCATAGACACGGGTATCTACGTGCACCGACTGTTGGCCGTCAAGAACCTCATCGTGGTGTGCGACGTGTACAAGTCGTTGTCGCTGCTGCGGTACCAGGAGCAGCATCGGACACTCTCGCTGCTGTCGAGGGACCTCAGGAATGCCATGGTAATATACTCTATTACTAGGAGTTCGCCCCGAACTGAGACCTCACGACCCCCTATCTCCCCAACCCCCCTACCGATTCAGCTCATCTTCGAACTCATAAATTCTATTGACCTAAACTACGCACATACCAAAATTCATGAAGATCGGAGCTACGATACTCAAGGTATCGTCGAACAAACATACAAAGATACAAAGTTACAAAGATACAAGCGCCAGGCCCGTCTATACTGGACCTCACAAGTCCTCCACTGGGAAGTTTTAGCGGGAACGCGTCGAGGAGACGTGATGCTAAATTGACATTTTAGTGAAACCTAGTTCAAATGCGTGTAAATTGTTTAATTTCGGGGGCATATTAATCAATTTAGTTTCGTGAAGGTGTACAAGTGTAGTGAAAGTAAAAATCGGTGCCATACATGGACTTTAGCGTTGCCTCCAAAGCTCCGTGAACGATAATTGTAAATTGCCGCCGTTTTTGATTCCCTCGACTTGACTTTAACTATGACGACTTGACCGTTTCGATGAAAATAACTTGCAAATATTAATAATACTTGACACTGGCTAAGGTCCAAATGTTCTTTTCCAAGGTCCCATGTATCTATAAAAAATAGGTCTATGTAGCGTACAATTGGAGAGGCCTATGTCCAGCAGTGGACTGCAACAGGCTGATGATGATGATGATGTATTTCTATATAAAAATCGGTTTAGCGGTATAGACGTGGAAGCGTGACAGATAGAGTTACTTTCGCATTTATAATATTAATAAAACACTTTATTTATCCGGTTTAATCGCGTTTTTATTCATGGTTTTAAATGAACCGAGCTTTCGCCAACTTTATACTTGGCTTTTTCAAGGTTGACTGAGATGTAATTTGTCTATAACAAATTCACATTCTAAAAAGTTACAGTAGAGTACCGCCTCTTAATTATTTGTAACAAAACGTTCCAGTGTACGCAAACGTACGTAATAATTTTCAATTTAAATTATAATTATTTTTATTTTATCCCTAGCTAGCTCAAAAAACTACCATGGCTTCAAGAAGTGTTTGATTATGCAAAATCGCGAAAACCATAGAAGGAATTTATAATATTAGTTAAACGTCCAGTATCACGGGGCTATGGAGCCCCGGACCTTTGGAAGACGAGCGTGGAGCCGAAGAAAACACGTAGAGACCCTTTTCAATAACAATTAGTTATTATTAGTAGTGATGTAGGCAAATGTGTGAAAGGGGTTCTCAAAACTCCCGCAGAATCGGGACCAACGCGGGTAAAAACCGCTAGACAATTATCTAAAACCCTGTATTTCTCCTTTACTTGCAGATATACGACATAGAGTTTATGGTAGACAATACAAGTCTGGGCTTCCTAGTGAGCGAAGCTGAAGGGAATTTCGCGCTGTTCATGTACCAGCCTCATGCCAGGGAGAGTTATGGAGGTAAGCATTATCGATAAAAAGCTTACCCCCATGAATTTCTTGTGGTTTCTTCTCATCAGAGGTCGCGTTCCGTAACCATACTAAAGTTATAGTTTTAAGTTTTGACGTTTCTAAATTATTATCTTGAGTGAATAAATAAAAACAAAAGAAGCAGTGAATGCATTTCTTTAAATTTAGTCATCTAAGTGTAGGAAATACTTTAAAAATAATAAAAAGGTAATTAAATAATATTGAAAAGTTAAACCTGAGAGTAACATCGTTAGCGTGATCCAGGACTACACACCTGTACCATCTCTCTGTCCAATTCTTCACTGTATAGAGAGTTACACAGGCCAACATTCATGAAGTTGACATTATTCATGAGTATATTATGTACGTATTTATAAAGTAATGAAATAAATATTTTGTATTTTTTGTATTTAGTAATTCCATTAACGTGATTCAGGACTTCACACCGATAACGCCGCCTCTCGGTAATCGGTCATTGTATATTAACACTGTTAAGGTTGAGATTAATGAATAATCTACGGAGTGACTTCGTTTACCTGATCCAGGTTAGTACTGGTAGCGCCATCTCTCGGTACAATACAGTCTATTCATTCCCCAAGGCAACGTCTAATAAGAAGTGTGACTACCTCCTCCGTTGTTTATTCACCATAACACAAGCTTAGTCGATTAGCATTGAGCTTGATGGCTCCAAGTAATAACATCTAAAATATTTGTATCTGGTTTGGGTGTATTTTTATAATAGGTATGTATTCACAAAAGAAAAATATATATAAGTAGTTTATCCCGTTGTCTAGTCACCGTAACACAAGCTTAGTAGCTTACCATGGGGCTAGATGGCGCTGAGTGCTGGTCACATATATTTTTTTTTTTAATTCTGCTGTCAATATAATATTATGTTATCTTACCTTACATAACATTGAACTTAGACCAAATGACAAGATCTATGTTTTGTAAAGCTTCACTTTACATTTGTAAAACTCGGAGTAACGTCGTTAGCGTGATCGAGGAGGGTACCGGCAGCGCCATCTCTCGGTACAACACAGTCAACTCACTCCGCAGGGCAGCGCCTGATCAAGAAGTGCGACTACCACCTCGGGCAGCAGGTGCACGCCATGTTCCGCATCGCGGCGCGCCCGCACGCCGACACCGACACCGCGCACCGCCGCCATGTCACCATGTTCAGTCAGTATATATACCACTCTACTTTATACGGTTACGAATTCATTCATTAAAAGAAAGAAAGAAAGGAAGAAAGAAAAAACGTTTATGCAGACCGGCACACGACTTACACGGTAGGTACAATAAACACATTAAATATATACACAACATAATAAATTACTATCTAAAAAAAGACAAAGAAAAACGAACGATTAATAAAACAAAAAAAAAATGATTAATTGATTTAACACTATATTGTACCAAAAAAACAAATTATAACAAAATTACATATTAGATCTTAAAGACTAAAGTGGTACAAAGGGCGGCCTTTTCGCCCCTATGGGCGATCTCTTCCAGGCAACCGATGAATGGAAAATACCTAAGGAAGGGGATGGGCAATGTGTTTTTCGTTGGAAATTTGGATCAGGAGAATAAAAATACTAGAATAAGTATAGAAATATCATTAACAAGGAAATATATTTCCAAGAAATCCCCATGATTCGAACCTGCGTCCTGTGTTAAAATGAAAATTAAAAAAGAAATACTAGTTTATAAGCTTAATGTTTATCCGTTCCCGCGGGAATATCGGAATAAAAAGCAGCCTATGTGTTTTTCCAGGTCTCCAGCTACCTGTATTCCAAGTTTCATCGCAATACTTTCAGTAATTTCTACGTGAAAGAGTAACGAACTCATACGAACTAATACAAATAATATAAGTAAGATATTAACAAAACACTTTAATTACCGGGTTTAATCGCGTTTTGTTCATGATAAACCCGGTAAATGAAGTGTTTTATTATGCAAAATCGCGAAAACAATAGAAGAAATTACAAAAAGATTATTATTTTCGGGTGTAAAAATTGAATCCGAGAACGTGATACACATCACTCGCGCCATTAAAGTTTGAAAGTGACGTATAGAGGCGGGAAGCCACGTTGTCCACCGCGCATGCGTCGAACATTAGCCTCACAGCGTCTTTCACAGCTCCCAGTGTACGAGATGAGATCGCGTCAGTGCAGTCAACAACGAACGCGAGGAACGTTCTTTGTTGACTGCGTTGCCCAAACAGATGTGATGCCTTCAACCAATATAGATGAATCACGGACGGTGATTATAATATCTAGATAGAATACGTTTTTCATCTCGAAATTTATGGAGACGAAGTTAATCACTTCTATATCTAATTTTGCTTGCGAATTTCGGCATTCGTGGTACAGTAATTGGAAAATTTGATATTAGAATATAAATGCCATTTATTTATTATCTTCTTAGTGTGAAAACACGACCAATAAAAAATACGATAAAATTACATTTTCCAGAATTCTTTATATTTATTTTTTATTTTATGTTTTTAAATGTTTGAAATTTATTTTTGATACAATTAATTACCAGACTAATTTTATATTTTTACTCTTAAGGCTGATTTTTTAAATCCCTAGATAGAAATACCTGACAAATAAAATGAAACACCCCCTATTAAAAAACGTCACTATTATATTTAAAAAGAATAAAAAATATCAAAATTTAAAGGCTTTCAAATTTGGTTGGGTTCGAACTTATTCGACAGATATATTTTATCTGTAGAATGAAAAATGAGGCCTTAATTAATTGTATTTTTTTTAATTCCAGCTACGTTAGACGGCGGCCTCGGCTACATATTGCCGCTGTCAGAGAAGATGTACCGTAGACTGTTGATGTTACAGAACGTCATGAACAACTACTGCTGTCACTACGCCGGACTTAACCCGAGAGCGCACAGGTTTGTTATAGATTTAAAAATTAATAGACAAGGGTGAGTCGAACGCGCCGCAGGAACGGTTTTCGTACCTTTATCACAATTCGGTCCGGTATGGAACCTTAAAATAACCGCTACCTAAGTGTCGTTTTTTTTCGGGGACATATTAATCGATTTAGTTTCGTGAAGGCATAGATAAATTATTAGGGGTTATAGATTGCTAACGTTCATATAAACCGGCGTCCAGCCGTAAACTGTGTCAAAAGATGGCGTTAGCTGTATCCAATCTCGAAATAACGCAAAATTCCTTCTGTCGAAAAGCGCCATCTCTTTGATAATTACTTCATCGAATTAATCCAACTCTAATTAGTTCCACTTTCTTGCATAGATGTCACCACAGTAGATAGGTAGGCAAAGAGACAAACAAAATAGTTCAAGAAATCATGTTCCGTACATTTAAGGTAGGTGGCCCGTGTGGCTGCCGGCGCGGCGCTGAGCCACAGTGTAAAAGAAATATCATAGTAAGGCTACTAATCAACTAATAAAAAGAATATCGCGCAGTAAATAAATAATACATAAATATTTGTAGGTATTACCTACAGTTTCATGCTCGCATTTGAGATTGTTGTAGAAATAGGAAATAAAAAAGTAGGAAGTAATTTCAACAAAGCACTGAATGAATTATTATTAGATGTAGTGCAAAATATAGTTATTTTACGAACCAACTTCGAGATCTTCGAATTAGACATTACTTGGTAGGTAGTATTATACTTTTTTTCACGTTTTTAAAACTCTCACTTTTCTTGTTTTTTTTCTCTTCTTCACTTTGTTTTTTTTTTAAAGTTTTCTGTTAATAGTATTCATAAAAAAATTCTTGTTTGTTTGTCTGTCCGGGCTCGGGTGGAATTTTGCAACTTCAATTTGAGGCACTTCCTGTCTAGCTAGCGGCTGAAACTTTGGAAATAGTTCAGAAACCAATGACCATGAAAAAAAAACCAAAACCAACTTTTTCGTCATGGGTGTCGTTTTCATGGTTTTCGAGGGCAGTGAAGCTGATAGTGGTGTCAAAATGTGAATCCAAAATGGCGGCTGCACGAAAATATCAACTTTTCGTCATGGGTGTCGTTTTCATGGTTTTCGAGGGTGGTGAAACCAATAGTGCTGTCAAAATGTTAATCCAAGATGGCGACTGCACGAAAATATCAACTTTTCGCATGGGTGTCGATTTCGTGGTTTTCGAGGGTGGTGAGTCCGATAGTGCTGTCAAAATGTTAATCCAAGATGGCGACTGCACGAAAATATCAACTTTTCGCATGGGTGTCGTTTTCGTGGTTTTCGAGGGTGGTGAATCCGATAGTGCTGTCAAAATGTTAATCCAAGATGGCGACTGCGCGAAAATATCAACTTTTCGTCATAGGTGTCGTTTTCATGGTTTTCGAGGGTGGTGAAGCTGATAGTGGTGTCAAAATGTAAATCCAAAATGGCTACTGCGCGAAAATATCAACTTTTCGTCATGGGTGTCGTTTTCATGGTTTTCGAGGATGGTGAAGCCGATAGTACTACCAAAATGTTAATCCAAGATGGCGACTGCAGGAAAATATCAACTTTTCGTCATGGGTGTCGTTTTCATGATTTTCGAGGGTGGTGAATCCGATAGTGCTGTCAAAATGTTAATCCAAGATGGCGACTGCGCGAAAATATCAACTTTTCGTCATGGGTGTCGTTTTCATGGTTTTCGAGGGTGGTGAATCCGATAGTGCTGTCAAAATGTTAACTCAAGATGGCGACTGCGCGAAAATATCAACTTTTCGTCATGGGTGTCGTTTTCATGGTTTTCGAAGGTAGTGAAACCTAAAGTGCTGCCAAAATGTTAATCCAAGATGGCGACTGCACGAACATATCCACTTTTCGTCATAGGTATCGTTTTCATGGTTTTCGAGGATTTTGAAGCCGATAGTGCTGTCAAAATGTTAACTCAAGATGGCGACTGCACGAAAATATCAACTTTTTCGTCATGTGTGTCGTTTTCATGGTTTTCGAGGGTGGTGAAGCCGATAGTGGTATCAAAATGTAAATCCAAAACGGCTACTGCGCGAAAATATCAACTTTTCGTTCGTTTTTCGTTTTCGTTTTCGTTTTCATTGTTTTCGAGGGTGGTGAAGCCGATAGTGTTGTCAAAATGTTAACTCAAGATGGCGACTTCACGAAAATATCAACTTTTCGTCATGGGTGTCGTTTTCATGATTTTCGAGGGTGGTGAATCCGATAGTGCTGTCAAAATGTTAATCCAAGATGGAGACTGCGCGAAAATATCAACTTTTCGTCATGTGTGTCGTTTTCATGGTTTTCGAGGGTGGTGAAGCCGATAGTGGTGTCAAAATGTAAATCCAAAATGGCTACTGCGCGAAAATATCAACTTTTCGTCATGGGTGTCGTTTTCATTGTTTTCGAGGGTGGTGAAGCCGATAATGTTGTCAAAATGTTAACTCAAGATGGCGACTGCGCAAAAATATCAACTTTTCGTTATGGGTGTCGTTTTCATGGTTTTCGAGGATGGTGAAGCCGATAGTACTACCAAAATGTTAATCCAAGATGGCGACTGCACTAAAATATCAACTTTTCGTCATGGGTGTCGTTTTCATGATTTTCGAGGGTGGTGAATCCGATAGAGCTGTCAAAATGTTAATCCAAGATGGAGACTGCGCGAAAATATCAACTTTTCGTCATGTGTGTCGTTTTCATGGTTTTCGAGGGTGGTGAAGCCGATAGTGGTGTTAAATTGTAAATCCAAAATGGCTACTGCGCGAAAATATCAACTTTTCGTCATGGGTGTCGTTTTCATGGTTTTCGAGGATGGTGAAGCCGATAGTACTACCAAAATGTTAACTCAAGATGGCGACTGCGCGAAAATATCAACTTTTCGTCATGGGTGTCGTTTTCATGGTTTTCGAAGGTAGTGAAACCTAAAGTGCTGCCAAAATGTTAATCCAAGATGGCGACTGCACGAACATATCCACTTTTCGTCATAGGTATCGTTTTCATGGTTTTCGAGGATTTTGAAGCCGATAGTGCTGTCAAAATGTTAACTCAAGATGGCGACTGCGCGAAAATATCAACTTTTTCGTCATGTGTGTCGTTTTCATGGTTTTCGAGGGTGGTGAAGCCGATAGTGGTATCAAAATGTAAATCCAAAACGGCTACTGCGCGAAAATATCAACTTTTCGTCATGGGTGTCGTTTTCATTGTTTTCGAGGGTGGTGAAGCCGATAGTGTTGTCAAAATGTTAACTCAAGATGGCGACTTCACGAAAATATCAACTTTTCGTCATGGGTGTCGTTTTCATGATTTTCGAGGGTGGTGAATCCGATAGTGCTGTCAAAATGTTAATCCAAGATGGAGACTGCGCGAAAATATCAACTTTTCGTCATGTGTGTCGTTTTCATGGTTTTCGAGGGTGGTGAAGCCGATAGTGGTGTCAAAATGTAAATCCAAAATGGCTACTGCGCGAAAATATCAACTTTTCGTCATGGGTGTCGTTTTCATTGTTTTCGAGGGTGGTGAAGCCGATAATGTTGTCAAAATGTTAACTCAAGATGGCGACTGCGCAAAAATATCAACTTTTCGTTATGGGTGTCGTTTTCATGGTTTTCGAGGATGGTGAAGCCGATAGTACTACCAAAATGTTAATCCAAGATGGCGACTGCACTAAAATATCAACTTTTCGTCATGGGTGTCGTTTTCATGATTTTCGAGGGTGGTGAATCCGATAGTGCTGTCAAAATGTTAACTCAAGATGGCGACTGCGCGAAAATATCAACTTTTTCGTCATGTCGTTTTCATGGTTTTCGAGGGTGGTGAAGCCGATAGTGGTGTCAATATGTAAATCCAAAATGGCTACTGCGCGAAAATATCAACTTTTCGTCATGGGTGTCGTTTTCATGGTTTTCGAGGATGGTGAAGCCGATAGTACTACCAAAATGTTAATCCAAGATGGCGACTGCACGAAAATATCAACTTTTCGTCATGGGTGTCGTTTTCATGATTTTCGAGGGTGATGAATCCGATAGTGCTGTTAAAATGTTAATCCAAGATGGCGACTGCGCAAAAATATCAACTTTTCGTCATGGGTGTCGTTTTCATGGTTTTCGAGGATGGTGAATCCGATAGTACTACCAAAATGTTAATCCAAGATGGCGACTGCACGAAAATATCAACTTTTGGTCATGGGTGTCGTTTTCATGATTTTCGAGGGTGGTGAATCAGATAGTGCTTTTAAAATGTTAATCCAAGGTGACGACTGCACAAAAATATCGACTTTTGTCATGGATGTCGTTCTCATGGTTTTCGAGCATGGTGAAACCGATAGTACTGCCAAAATATTAATCCGAGATAGTGACTGCGCGAAAATATCAACTTTTCGTCATGGGTGTCGTTTTCATGGTTTTAGAGGGTGGTGAAGCCGATAGGGCTGTCAAAATGTTAATCCAATATGGCAACTGCACTTAAATATCGTTGTGTATCATGAGTGTCGTTTTTATGGTTTATTCACAACACTATCGGCTTCGTCACCCTCGAAAGCCATGAAAACGACACCCATGACAAAAAGTTGATTTTTCGTGCAGTCACCATCTTGGATTAACATTTTGGTAGTACTATCGGTTTCACCACCCTCGAAAACCATGAAAACGACACCCATGACGAAAATTTGATATTTTCACGCAGTAGCCATTTTGGATTTTAATTTTGACACCACTATCGGCTTCACCACCCTCGAAAACCATGAAAAGGACACACATGACGATAAGTTGATATTTTCGCGAAGTCGCCATCTTGAGTTAACATTTTGACAGCACTATCGGATTTAACACCACTATCGGCATCACCACCCTCGAAAACCATGAAAACGACACACATGACGAAAAGTTGATATTTTCGCTCAGTCTCCATCTTGGATTAACATTTTGACAGCACTATCGGATTCACCACCCTCGAAAATCATGAAAACGACACCCATGACGAAAAGTTGATATTTTCGTGCAGTCGCCATCTTGGATTAACATTTTGGTAGTACTATCGGCTTCACCATCCTCGAAAACCATGAAAACGACACCCATGACGAAAAGTTGATATTTTCGCGCAGTAGCCATTTTGGATTTACATATTGACACCACTATCGGCTTCACCACCCTCGAAAACCATGAAAACGACATGACAAAAAAGTTGATATTTTCGCGCAGTCGCCATCTTGAGTTAACATTTTGACAGCACTATCGGCTTTAAAATCCTCGAAAACCATGAAAACGACACACATGACGAAAAGTTGATATTTTCGCGCAGTCTCCATCTTGGATTAACATTTTGACAGCACTATCGGATTCACCACCCTCGAAAATCATGAAAACGACACCCATGACAGCACTATCGGCTTCAAAATCCTCGAAAACCATGAAAACGACACACATGACGAAAAGTTGATATTTTCGCGCAGTCTCCATCTTGGATTAACATTTTGACAGCACTATCGGATTCACCACCCTCGAAAATCATGAAAACGACACCCATGACGAAAAGTTGATATTTTCGTGAAGTCGCCATCTTGAGTTAACATTTTGACAACACTATCGGCTTCACCACCCTCGAAAACAATGAAAACGACACCCATGACGAAAAGTTGATATTTTCGCGCAGTAGCCGTTTTGGATTTACATTTTGATACCACTATCGGCTTCACCACCCTCGAAAACCATGAAAACGACACACATGACGAAAAAGTTGATATTTTCGCGCAGTCGCCATCTTGAGTTAACATTTTGACAGCACTATCGGCTTCAAAATCCTCGAAAACCATGAAAACGATACCTATGACGAAAAGTGGATATGTTCGTGCAGTCGCCATCTTGGATTAACATTTTGGCAGCACTTTAGGTTTCACTACCTTCGAAAACCATGAAAACGACACCCATGACGAAAAAATTGTTTCATTTTTTGTTATTTTTTTCCGTTTTTTTTTGCATTGTTATCTGTTTTTATAGTATTCTCAAAGTTTTAGCCCGCTAGCTAGTCGGGAATAGCCTCAAATTAAAGTTGCAAGATTCCGCCCGGGCCGACAAATAAACAAACAAACAAACAAGAATTGTGAGTGTATAAAAACGTGGGAAAAGAATGAAAAATTAGCAATAACACATCTCCTCAGCGCGTTCCCGCCAAAACTTCAGTGGGACATTGACGACATGATGGACGAATACGTAAACCAAACTGACTAAAGCGCGATCTTTTATAAGTTTAACATTTTTCGATTAACAACTTTTGAAAGTACATAACAAAGATGGTGTTGTAATAAAATAAAAATAAATGCTTTTGGAGTAATTTTTTTCTTGAATACAAAAGTTTTTCTTCAATTAAAAATATTATTTTCCATTTTAAATTTTTGAGACTTGTGCTGAATATTATTTATTGCCTTAACAATAAAATACAACTGATTAGGGCATTGATTGATATGAGGTGTCGCGCCAGGTAGCGCCATCTAGCCATGAGGTGTATTTTGAGCATTTATTTAAAGGACGAAAATTTGTTCGCATTTGACAGTCTTACTTATTAATGGTCTTTAGTGAAGGTGTACAAGTGAAAATGGGTGCTAAACATTTACTTTAGCGTTGTCTCCAAAGATCCGTGAACAATCTTTGTAAATGACCGCCGTGTTTACAAATGTTTCCCTAGTTTTGACTTTAGTTATGACGACTTGACTGTTTCGATGCAAATAATTTGCATATACATATTAATAATACTTGACACTGGCTAATTTATAAATGGCCATAACCGATGAGAAACTTCGCTCCCCGCAGGACATACAAGTGCGGTCGTCGGTCGGCGGGCGGCGGCGCGGCGCGCGGCACGCTGGACGGCGACCTCGTGTACCTCTACCTCACCATGCCGGACCAGGAGCGGCAAGACGTGAGTATACTGGACCGTGGACACACTTACCGCCCGCGCACTAGTTGCAGCCGCCCAGCTCTCGTACAAACTTGTTCCCCGTGGGACCGGTCACATTACTTGTAGGAATAGTCACATAAGTTGTAGGAATAGTCACATTAGTTGTAGGAATAGTCACATAAGTTTTAGGAAAAGTCACACGTAGCCAAATGATCATTTACAAATGTTGTACAAGAATCTAAAGGAAATAAACTATTTTGATTTTTGATTTTTTTTGGTTGGAAAGGTCATATAAGTTGTAGAGAACGTCACATATGTGGTAGGAAATGGTACATAAGTTGTAGGAGTGGGCATATAAGCTGTAGGTTAAGTCATATTAATTGTAGGAAATGGCACATAAGTTGTTGGATTTGTCATACAAGATGTAACGGGTAAGCCCTTTTAAGCCAAAAGGGGGTTGTTTTGGACTTCTAGGCAAACAACTTCGAATTCGAAGTACTTTTCGAAAATTTTAAGTGTAAAGTTTACTTAAAAATCAGCTGTTTCTCAGAGTTCGTGACCTTATTTTGTCATTTCTTTTAGTTTGGTCTACTATAATCAAAACTTCATTTACCTTTATTTTCAAAAGCAGCTATTTTTTCAGTGAAACATAACCTCAAGATTTAAAAAAAAAATTCGAATTTTCAAAAGTCGTAGAACAAAAGTTGTTCGCCTAGACGTCTAGAATTTACCCGTTACACTTTGTATAAATTATCGGAAATTTGACAAATCCCTTTATCAAAGCGTAGGATAGCCAGTTTTTAGAAAAAAGGCAAGTTAGCATACTATAACTCTTTTCTACTATGGTACTATGTACCTGACTGTTACATCGATCGCAAAAATGAAATGATTATCGATTCCATCTTAGCATCTGCGGGTGCTAAGGCGGTGAATAACAATGACACCGACAAAAGCATCATTGAGTTTGTGGTAACATTACCGCAGTCGCAGAATGTTACAATTGAAGATAACTGTAGATAGAGTATTGATTTAACTATGTTTTTGTTTCAGATTGCAAAGAAAATCGGTACGAAAGTAGACGAGATAATGGCCGACTTGTACGAGATAGACAGACTGACTGCTCACTTCTAAATGTTGTAGTTAAAGTATTTGTAAATAGTTACTAATAAAAGTATTATTAAGTGATTATATTTAGAGTTTTATTTTAGGCTTCATATAAAAGAAAATGGTTAAGGATGATTTATACTAGACCTTACCGGGTCCGAGCTTCGTTGTCCATTGCTCGGCCGCCACTCGGCTGCAACAGACCGATCGACTGCTCGCCGAGCAATGGACAACGAAGCTCGGACCCGTTACGGTCGGGTGACGGTCTAATATAAATCATCCCTAAGTGTGAGTTAGGGCTCGCGCACCGACGGTACCATAATGACTAATGATAAAATCGAACAAAACCTTCGCCTGTGGAACTATAATTCTTACGCGGGTGAAATCGCAAGGCGCAGATAGTAAGTACTGACTCGATGCATGCTAATAAGTACTTTAGTAACTATTAATAGTTACACAATGATGTCGCAGAAAAATAACTAGGAAAATACGTTGATAAGTAGCCATTGCGATAATGATTTTACATAATTATTTATGGTTTTTCTAGAAGTACTTACTTCTTCGTAAACAAATCAACCGTTTACGAAGTAATTCAATTGAATTCAATCATTTATTCATAAATGTAGGTGGAGGTGCAGATAGACGGCCTCTGCAATGCAGAAGGTTGCGGGTTCGATTCCCGCCGGGTGCAAATATTTCTGCTTAAAAATAAATATTTGTATTTGGTCTGGGTGTCTTTCTATGTATTATTTACAAATAAAGGAATATGCAGTATATCCGTTGTCTAGTACTTATAGTACAAGCCTAGTACTTTGTTTGGGGCTAGATTGTGCAGTGTGTAATGTCGTGCAATATTTTTTTATTTAGATGGTAAATTTTAAGTGAGTAATACGTATAATTATTCATAACATAGTTTAAAATCCCTGTCGCTTCCTCCTGTATGGATGTTTGTATGTTAGCATAGATCTTTGAAACCACGCAACGTTTTAGTTTAGAGTGATTCAATAAAAAGGCTTTATAAATATAACACATCCTGATTTTCACCCTGGATCTGGACTTACGAGGGTAAAACCGCGGGGCGCAGCTAGTTGAATTGTAAAGAACACTCCAAATTTCAGCCTTCTACTATCAGCAGATTAAGCTGTACGTCAGTCAGTCAGGACAAAGGATTTATCTTACTAATATTCTGTGAGTATGTTACTGAAACTTGGAATATAGGTAGCTCCCCAGCTTCCTATAAAAATCGGGATAAAATCCTTTTTTTGGGATTTTTAACTTACTCTTACTTAGTCTTACGCGGATGAAACCGCAGGGCGCAGCTAGCAATAGATAAAGAATAAAGACAACAATGTAAAATCATTTTTTTTAATAAATAAACGAATAATTAATTTTCATGGCACAACAGTCTAGAAATATCCTTTAAAATTATTCACGATTACTTTGATTCATCTTCAACTAAGTTTTGTAGAAAATTAGGAATCCTAGGTCAGATTCTCATTTCTAAGCCTTGGTTCGTGAACATTCACAATTTTTCTCATTTTATTCACTAAATTACCAATTTCATGTTTTTCCGCTTCCGGAACTAAGGAGCCGTTGTCAGTTTCTATAATTTCGGCTGCAACTAACCTTTCCCTGAAAAAGAAATGATACAACATTTATAATGGGTATGACGAGGTGTTTGACGGACACTGGCGCGTCGGGCTTGTCCGGCCGCGACGCAGAAATGTGCGGGATCGATTCCCACCGGGGCCGGGGGTTTGTTTCTGGTTGACACTAGTCTCCTATCTCTATTCTATACCTATCTTGTATGTAAAAATGAATCCCTATTTTGTGTGGTCACGCAAGGCATCACGCGTGAACGGCTGGACCGATTTCGCTAATTCGTTTTTTGTTGAGTTTGTTTATATCACGAAAAGGTTCTTATGAGAGAAAAAATGCTAAACCGATTTTGATAAATCTTACACGGGAAAAACCGCGGGGAGCAGCTAGTAACGTAAAAATGTTTTTTTTTATTCTTTTTTTAGGACCTACCTATAACGGTTTTCTAGTACACATAGCCACAATAATCTATTGACATTAAAATATTTTGACTTTTGACTTGCAGCCTAGTTGCTAAGTTTAGGGATAGATGGCCTATGGTGCGTACATCGAAACTAGAAAGACTGACCGTCACATTGTTTTACGACAGTGCGTGGTTTGAGACGGTAGGAATTTAATTTTCCTAACTAGCACACATAAAGGACATGAACATCTGTCCCTACATTTTCGCCCTGGGACCTCAGAGAGCCATGTCATTTTTTTGAGTTCTACAATTACCATATAAGCTATTTCAATTTAAATCTAGTCACGGACACTTGCTTAGACTATAAAAAAAAACAAAAAACTTACCAGTTTTTGAGGTTATGAACGTATGAATTCTGAGTGGGATTACCTTCAATAGATATATGAAAAGTTGTTTCATTACATACCTACCTATTATAATTAATATTTCATGAATATTCTATGAATTGTAAAAAAAAGAGTTAATATTGTTAACTTCATTTATTTCAATCAATTTTTTATAAAACTTGATCTAAAAATTGAGCAAGGGGATCGACTACAGAAGCTTGGTGTCTTGTTCAGCTTAGGAACCATACAGTCATTACACGCTCAAATCCATAAAAATCACTGCCAAGTCGATGTTATTAGTATGTCTGTCGGTATCTGAATGGTGAGCCAGGGTCGCATGGGAGTCAATCACATAAAAAGGGATTTCGAGAAAAAGTACAAACAAGTAACACAACATATCGATCAACGAGCGAGCATAAAACAAACAAACGTCAGCCAGATGACCAAACGTCATTCAGACGAGCAAGCAAACGCGCTAGGTTTGGATGCATAGTTTCGACTCGATTAAATCAAACGAAACAAGCGATTATTTGCGCGATTACGTATGCACGGTGGTTTTTGGCGCTAATTGTGGGTCGAAGTGCTTTACGTACATTGCTGATTCAGTATTTATGCAATCGATTTAACTATAGGTGCTAGCCTTCATGTGATTGAAACAAATATCGATTGGTTGTTAATGAGTGTGGTTTCCTCATTGAGGTTGGAAATCACTACGTTTCCTTAGTCTATGGGTTTCCTAGCGTCATGGTATGGTAAACACTAAACAGGTAGCCCGAATCAATCAATATGGCGATGGACGATTACCGGTTGAATCTTTAAAAACTTTTATAAATGTTATTAAGATTAGGACTTGTCCGTCTCAATTTAAAAAATAGATTTGATTTAAAAAAAAACACTAATAATTATGGTAAAAAAGACAATACACTTAGTGTTCTGAAACTCTAGGGCGAGATTTGTCCATGTCCTTTAAAACGAATCCCTATCTCTTACATAAAATAGCGTATAGATAGACAAGGTAGGTAACAGAAATAAATGTAAATCGATAAGAAAACAAAGGTAAATAGAAATTGGACGCAAAAGACGATCAAACATTCTTCTATTTCGTGTAGTGGTGTGTGTGTCTCACCTAGTGTTAGAGTTGTCAGGTTTCCCTAAGACCTCTAACTTGACCTAACGACTGCTGTCAGCGACAACAATCGAAACGAAGTACCTACTTAACTTGCCTTCCGAAGCATCGATAATAAGCACTAACCTTAGAAAATTATTTCCCAAATTTTCGTAAATTACTTGATCGTTTTCGATGTTCTCCTCACAACATCTATGGAACAGCAAATTAATGACCGGCCGACCGTGGATACAGCTCAACACCACAAACAATGTAAAAGTCACAAGTATACAGAAAATTAGGAATCTCCACCACATTGTGTAATATAGTATTTTAACTGCCTTTTGTATCATTAAACTTCTATTTGTTTTCGTATTGTTTTTAAATTTTTGACAAAAACATTATACACTTAGAACTTGATTGTTTTTTTCCAGTTACACACTAAAAACTTGATTGACTTTAGTAGTTTTACACTAAAAAAATTATATTCAATTACTCTATAAAAATAACTTTTTTTTTTAATCTTAGCCACTTTTGATACTTTTTAAGTAATCATTACTTTTAATGCAGATTTAAACTTATTCAAATCATTTTATAATAACTAGTAGCCTCGTATTGTCTTTTAATCATCTTTTCAACCGTATAATCACTTCTTTTAAACTTTTAAGAACGTCTTTTATTTCAATCACTTCTTTTGTTTTTAATAACTTCCTTTCATTCCTTTTTAATCACTATATCACTTATTTTAATCAAAACAAAAATTCCGTATAATCTTCTTACACCAAGATACTTATATTCTAGTCTTTGTACTGTGTTACATAGACTTGTATGGTTAGTGCGATGATTGTTAAGTTACTGCGTAGGATTACTTCAATTTGCTATTGTTTTTAAATTGTATTAGTAATGATGTTTGATCGGTTATGAATGGGGGTGCTGTAGACGAGAATCTGTTCCCTGAGAACCGCGCTTAGTGTTTCGCTTTGTCATTCCTCATTCGCACTGCGAGATATTGGAATCTGCTGCTCAAGGTTGTAATCCCTGGTACGATTTAGAGGTCTTTAAATCGCTTGTGAACAGGTACCTTACAGGTCAGCTTGCTTTATTTTTGACTTTATTTACTTACTTTTACCCGCCGTTGTGATAGCAGTGAAACGCTGGACTATACAAAATAAGTATAAATAAAAAGTTTCGGCCATTAACGTTTTTTTTTTCTGAATTTAAATTAGATTGAACCCCTATCTCTCAAGATGGATCTAGGAAGTACTAATATTATAAATCTGAAAGATTATGTGTAAGTATGCAAGTTAACTAGTAATTTTTGATACACCTTCATGCAAATACTACAGACCCGATTGCGATGAAACTTGGTATGCAGATAGCTGCAAAAGTGAATAAATACGTGGGCTTTCTTATCCTAATTTTCCCGCGGAATCGGGATTAACCTTCGCTTACAGCACAATCGGCCAATAGACAATAAAAGCCAACAGTGGCCCGACAAAAAATTCCTCGTCAGCGCCCTCAATGCGTCTCAGTACAAAATGAACGGTGGTGCCTCAATTCGTATGCAGATGCTTCTATGAGGAACGTCATCCTCCGCATATTAAGTCGTAGCACCATTTGATGAGTAGGTTGATATTTCAATATCAAATACCTAACTAAGATGCCTAAAATAATACGATGTAGAAAGAACTTTAGGAATGACATTACGTATAATATCTATGGTATAATGCTTGAAATAAATTTAACTTTTCGGTTTTAATCGCGTGGTGTTTAGGTACCTACTATTTTAAACTTTTTTTCAATGCTAGACGTTCTGATTCCTTTACAGGTCTTTTCTTTAGAGTACCTAGTCCTAAAAATTGCTATAAAGTGCAATTTTTAATTCCTAAAACTGATGGCTCAGATTTTCCAAAGGAGCTTTAAAATCTCTGGCATAAATAGTCTGTAGATATTTCGGTTTTGCTTCGATCTCTACCTAAGTTAAGTACCTATATTATTATTTGAATAGAAGACTATTCCCTGTTTCGTACCCATACTATGACGCTGTGCAATGTTCTGCTACTTATTTAATAAAAGTTTTGTGTTTTCGATGTCCTCTTGGACATTCATAAGTTGTCTTAGATACCTACACAGCGTGGCCGTTGTATAGTGGCCATAAGTAGGTAAGTTCACGTGCAAGTGCCACGTAGACTAACCTGAAGTTGGTACCACTAGACCTCTTACATTATAAATCTCTTTAAAATCTTGCCATATCAACTTTAAACTCTATTGCACAGAATTTAAGGTAGGTTTTCGTTGAACTTCCATTGTTCCTTGTTGGTAGGTGGTATTTTTACGGTTCGGACGTGAATCGAGTTTAAATAACAGTTGAAAGATGTCCTGTGTGCGTCAATGTGCGGTTTATAATGAAGAATGTTAATAGGTACCTTTGCCAAATCGGTTGAAAGTTTGTTACAGTAAAGCTTGTATGTATACAAATCAGGGACCGCAAAACACCGCTTTGGAGTTAATTCTATCGAACCCAAACCCCTTTGCTCAGCTTACCATCTGGATAAGGTGACCATCCTTATTGGGTAACCTACACCACTATTGATATGGTAACCGAATCATTGAGTTTTTCAGGCTAAAGGCTTACACATTTTATTACGGAAACCTCATTGATGGGGTAACCCTTTGATAGACTTTCTAATGGGTTACCTTTACCCCGCCCTTACGTATTGCATTTCTAGTCATTTCATCGTATTCAATACAAATACACTAGGTATTGTTATAATCAAAAATACCTATTGGTTTTCATTTTACAGGAATTTAAACTTATGATAAATATTGAGGCTCGCTAACAGTCACGTGACGTCATTTACAACGCTCCCCAGTACAAGTCGTCTAACGTATTGAGTACAATAATTATACGTTAGACGACATGTACCGTGACATCAACACATAGAGCGCGAGCGGACTGGGCGAATGTGAGATGACGTCATACCGAGTACGAGTCCGCATAGCTCGTTTACGCACGTCTATAACTCGGAAACGAATTAACGTATCGAAGCAATTCTTTCAACTGTCTAGCTATCACGGTTCTCGAGATATCGCCTGGTGACAGGCAGACGGACGGACGGACAGTACAGCAGGATAGTACCCTTTGAGTACGGAACTCAAAAAGGTGCATCTATACCCCTCTATCTATTTATAATAATAGATAACTCTGTCTCTCTCTGCAACGCCTGTAGGTGTAAACATTTAAAACTTTTCTGGTGGGTGTTAGGTGCGGGCTGGCGAGTGACTAGGTTCGAAATTTTGATAATAACGTGTTCACAAAGTTCGTGTGCTTTTGTCCCACGAACTTTGGGATTATGTTTGTTTATGTTAGTGTATCCTTATTAAGATTAGCTATGTTCCACGGTTTCACCCGCGTAATATCCGATTGCTTAACTATTTACAAAAATTCTTACTTATGCCGACAACACTTAAAGAACACAATCCACATTTTCTGGTCCACTGCTATAAGTGCGGCTAACGGACGAATACTCTACCGACGCTACTTACCCAAAATGTGAGGGCTTAAACAATTAAGCACCTAAGCTCAAAAATAATGATGCAAATTTTGAACTTAGAAATTGCGTTATTATTTAAGTAGTCCTCAAATTTTAATTGCAGGCGTTTTAGGAATTCGCCTGTAAAACCGCCAAATTGTAACGCCAAATCATTTATACCTTTAGAGCAGTTATTTATGAAAATTCCCTATTATTATTATTTTCCTCTTTTTTATTTTAATGTTAATTTTATACCATTAAAAAGCAAATTAATCGTACCTATAAAATTATGCACTTTTCCTGCTATAAGTATATAGGTACGTACATTGTATTATTCATTTATTACGCAATGCATGTTACGAAACGACCTTGCAAATCAACACAGCAAAGGATTATCTTCGTTAATTTAAAATGTTTTCACAATAATATTTTCTTAGATTTCCGCATTTTTATTGCTCGTAATAAATAGTAAATTATTAACCAAGGGCATAAAGCAGTGTCTTCTGTCGCGGATGACGGCTTAAATCGCGAACGCAACGAAGGACTCGAACTTTACTTCCGAGCGTAGCGAGGTTGTTAAATAATTAAATCACAAGCGAAGTGAGGGATTTAAGTCAAAACCTTAGTGTAGCTACGGACGTGGCACATAGCAAAACAACAGCTGTCTACATTAAATAGTAATAAGAATCATCCATAATGCTGCACAGTTATTCAATAAATATTCTGGATTCTTGGATGTATACTTTATGTAGAGATATTTATTACTATACTTAGAAAAAATATACATCTAAAAAAATACCGACTTTAAAAAAAAGCCTTCTTATAAATAACTTCAAAATAACTTCTTTAACAGAGAATCTGAGTAACATCTTAACTAGTTCGCCGGTCGCGTTGATGAACCTGAATCTTTGCATCTGTAGTTTACCATCTACTCAAGTTAGGCATGTTTACTTCATGAAGGCGTCAACTACGTAACTAAGTAAACTGGAACTAAACAGCAAAGCAATCAAAGTGAACTATCAAAATGGCTCCACTAAACTATCTATTAATCGCTATAATACGAGATTTGCATTAATCCTCACTAAATGCTTGATTAAATGACGTATAACTAAATCCGCGCCCGTAGATCGGTGACTTGTTTACGACTAAATAGTCCGTCGACTGGGTCTGAACTCATAATTATCATTACATCTTACTAATATTATAAATGCGAAAGTGTGTATGTATGTGACTTTGTTACTCTTTCACGTAAAAACTACTGATTCGATTGCAATAAAACTTGGAATATAGGTAGCTGGATACCGGGAATAACACTAGGCTACTTTTTATCCCGATATTCCCGCGGGAACGGGACTCTTACCTAGATTACCGTACCTTGGAATTTAGTGGGTGTGTTCTTTGCGAATTGTGAGTTTCCATTCACACAGAGGATTGAAAACTCGTAATCATTCGATTATTAAATCAAGCGATGAACCAGATAATTCAAAGTAGTAAAGTAAGGATCAAAGTAATAATAAAACACTTTATTTACCGGGTTTAATCGCGTTTTATTCATGACTTTTAACCGACCTAGCTTTCGTCAACTTTACAGTTAGCTTTTTTAAGGTTGACTGAGATGTGATTCGTCTATTTTTACATTCTGAAAAACGCGTTTAAACCCGGTAAATAAAGTGTTTTATTATGCAAAACCGCGAAAACCATAGAAGAAATTACGATGTTCTTGTTTAAGTTATTGGCCGATAGAAAGTCTTTAGTCTGCCGTGACTCTGAGACGTTGGATGTTATTGCTTATCTAAGTACAATAACTTATGTTTGATTAGATCACTTGTAATAAGATTATCAGTAGGTAATCTATCTATTCCCACTAAAAATCTTTAAATTGCATTTAAAAATATCTTGGAAAGTGACCGTCTGCGATAGTGACGTTTTGCGATATTGAAAAAATGTTCTCGGTTACATTTTTGTTACGAAAGTGACTTTATAACTTTATACATCAAGACCCTTACAACAGGTGTATTTACCTACTATTTTAATATCTACCTATTTATCCTCTTTTTAAAAAATGTTGTGAATAAACATTTCTTCCTGCTCTTACTTCAAATTATTTGGGGTCGACTCAGTAAAACCATCGACGCCGATCGCCGTCGAAACCATCGCCGTCGATTTTTTTTGTAAGAAATTGACATAAGGTCACACTTGATTTTTCCCGAGCATATGTCAATTTCATACAAAAAAAATCCGTCGATTGGCGATTTCGTTGTTCCTTAAGAATGTTGGCTAGGGCCGCAGATCTGTCAATCGACTTATATGTACTTGCCCTTAGCACGCCAGACAAATCATAGTGATTTTTAGTCTGCATGAAGATTTTTACTATTACTTTTGTTTCAAATTAATAAATAAAAAATATTACAATAAAACATCTCAATAAATTCTATTAAAATTACACTTTATTCTCCAATTTATCCGCCAACCACTCCCCATAGTTGTCTAAAGGCGTATATTGGACGTCTTTGCTGAAGCAGACGCCTCGCTCGGTCGGGTCAGCTTTGCGGATACCTCGGAGGTACCAACCGGTGCTCAGCTTGGACACGTAGATGCCTCCATAGCTGGCGCATAGAGGCACTTCTGAAAAATTACAAGAAGGAGTTTCTTGAATGCAGTCCTAAATGTGACAGGCACCAGTGGCGCCGCGGAATTGTAAGAGCAGGGTCAAGTCTTGTCGGCTGCAAAATTTAAGGAAGCATTTATTTTTAATAAAAAAACTTATTTACCAAGTGTAAGAAACATTTGATAAAAGGAATTTGATAAATGTTTCTTACACTTGGTACCTAAATAAGTTTATTTATTAAAAAAAAATAAAAGGAATTTGAAAAAGTCGGTCATTTGGTAGATCAATATTGCACAGGTAAAAGTTCTCGAGTGGCGACCACGACGCAATACCGACGACGACATTGTAGCGGTCGCAGGGAGTCGTTGGATGGAGGTAGCTCGCGATCGCTATTTGTGGCGTTGTATGGGGAAGGCCTATGTTAGGCAGTGGACGGATAAGGGCTAAGATGATGATGAAGATATTGCACAGGACACGATTATACTTCATTGACAAACGAGGATCCAAAGACCAAATACTAGGTTATAATAAGATTAGACAACAGATAGGATATAGATTACCAAATTATCAAAATTGTAACAATAATTTAATCATTGAGGAGTTTTTCTGATGAGAAGGTGGTTCCAGATGCTCCATCAATTTGTACCTAGTTCTTTAGAAGCCGATTCTATTGTAATAGTCAACAAGGCACGGCCAAAGCCTCACATCACGAAACCCCTTTCGGTCGCCTTTTGAAAAGACCGTAGAGATATTCTTATAGATGAGGGCTTCAGTTGCTTATTAAATGAGTGTATGGCTCAATCCAAAATCTTACCAAGTCCGTATGAGTCGCAAATAGTACTGGTGCCGCCATTTTCATCATTGCAGGTTGTATTTTTGTTGATGAAGTAGATTGGGACCATTTCACCAGGCACCGTCCATGCTGTGGTCTGCAATATGAACAAATTTAAGTAATTAAGAGTTCAGTCTTTTATTAAGAACTAAAATAATCTTAACGAACTAACTTAGATGAGTTAGTTAAACTTTGCAAAGTTTTATGGAACGCTCGAGATGCTTCGCCTTGAACGGCAAAGTGTCTAAAGGCATGAGTAAGACATTTGCCAATCCGTTGGCAAAAACAAATATAATAATATGTTAACTTGATATCAAAGACTATTTGGTATGAACCAACCAACCTAACCTAATAACCTACCAACCTAACCTACACCCACCAACCATTTTTGCTAGGTATGGTTGATGGGTGTAACTTGTTCTTACATGGTGAAGTTATCTATCCTAGTCGAGACCCGAATGTGACTGCGAGGCTCCAGAGCAAGACATGACATATCTCCTATCCTGCTCACAGTACCCTTTCTTCTGCACTACTGTGGATCTCATATACGCTACAAATCCCACCTTAACTGTGGCTGACTTTTGGTCCGGGAAAGTGTAGCGTGGTTTTTTTTTGCGGCCATTGCTTCAAAGAATAAAGAATGTAAACTTACAGCCGACCGCTCCACAGTTGTTTCATTGGTATATTCGTACAAGCATGCCGGTCTGAAGTCATCAGTCGGGGTCACAGCCTCCTCGAAGTATAGGAGAGCTATGTCGTTCTCGATCTTGCCCTCTTTCGTAAAGTTTTCGTGGATTTGGATCTTTTTAATCTGTAAGAAAATTTTGATAATTAAAAACAAAATACCTATGCCTTAATAGTTGCGTTTTGTAGTTCCAATTGAAATGGCAATTTGTCACCGACAGTAACTCTCTCATTTTAATTTCCATCAGGATTTGGTAGCATTAGAGTAGGTAACGTAATCAGCTAGCAGCTTCTTCTTCTTTTTGTATGGAGTGGTCTCACCTAGTGTTAGATTATTTAAGTCCACGCCTCTCATTTGACCTATCAACTGCCATCAGAGATAACAACTGGGACAAACTGCTCAAAGTGTTTTCGGAGGAGCTCGAGAAAATGAATTTTTACCACACAAATTATCGGCCAATCAACCAAATATTGACCGCATGATCATTCAAAATCAGCTAGACTAACAAGCTCCTACCTTGGACCTCTATTGCCACTGGATTACCTTAACAATCTGCTCGTTGCCCGTCATGGTCTGCAGTGATCTCTTCCCGAGGAACACCAGCACGTCTTCCGGTCTCAGTGGAGAGTCGAAGGAGAGACATCGCGCCGCTGGGAATTGAGAAAAACACAATAGTAAGCACTTCATTTCGATTTTAAATAGCGAAAAACATCTATTCTAATAAGTTTTAAAAGAGGAAAGACTTATTTGTTTGTTTATAATGAAAGGGAGTAACGGAAAGTGAAACCGTGGAACGCAGCTACCTATTTTCCAAGTTTTATCGCAATCGGTTCAGTAGTTTTTGCTTGATTGAGTAACAAAGTCACACACATACATTTATAGGTATATACAAATTTTTGCATTTATAATATTAATATTCCTTTTTTGTTTTTATTGCTCAAGGCATTTTAAACATAGAAATATTTTTAGCAAGGAAATATAATTCCAAAAAATCCCCATGACAGGATTCGAACCTGCGTCCTTTCGCTAACCAGGCGAATGCTCTAACCACTGAGCTACACAGGAATCACGTGACATGGTATAATTTTTCGGCCATATCATTCCTCGCTAATAGTTTTACCAACTAAGGCTTGGTTTCTGCGCCATCTACCGGTCAAGCTTTGCAGCTTTTATTGACTGGTATACCATGTCACGTGATTCCTGTGTAGCTCAGTGGTTAGAGCATTCGCCTAGTTAGCGAAAGGACGCAGGTTCGAATCCTGTCATGGGGATTTTTTGGAAATATATTTTTTTATTATTTTATTTGCTAAAAATATTTCTATATTTATAATATTAGTAAAAAGTAAAAGTTTGATCTTAAGAAATCCCAAATTTAGATTAAAAAGCCTGCCTATATTATTTACTAGTATCATAGTCTAGGTCACCTTTAGTGACCTAGACTTTTGACAAAAGCTGTATAAATGCTAAAACAAAAGGCGTGGTGTTAAAGTGAAGTGTTCAGACTAGATAGGTAGGTACGGCCAGCAACAAAAGTCGGTGTCCACATTCAAATTTGCAAAATCGCCATATAACATACATTATTATGGGGTGTAGAAACAGAATAGATATTCTGAATTTAACTCTATTTTCTCTTGTCTTTTTATTTCTGGCCTGTTTTTGACACCCCACACAATTTGTGGGGTGGCAAACTCCAGCCCGGCTTCTGTGGAGCGGTGGCCGAACCCCCGACAACAACACAGCAGATTGCGGGTTCAATTCCCGCCGACAAGTATTTATTTTGACCGATTCTGGGTGTTTTCGTTATATTATGTATATATTTACAAAAAAAGTAAGTCTATTTCGTTGAATACCCGACCGAGAGTAAAAGCCTAGTTGCTTAGTTTGGGACTAAATTTCGCTGTGTGCAAAATACCTATTTGTAATTTTATTAGTAGGTACGTATAGTAATTTTGAAAGTCATCATGTGGACATCAACTTTTGACGCTGACCTACCTTCTACAATCGTTCTAGTTTTACCTCTTCCTGGGATTGCTCTTTAGAAAAACAACGGGAAGAAATTAAAGTGACGAAAAAAGAACACGGTATTCTATTCTCGCGGAATTTTGGGGTTCCGTGTTAAAAATATTTAACCATCCACTATATTCTACTCCATAAACAATAAATTAATAAATAAATTCTGTGACGAATACACATCGCCATCTAGCCCCATGGTAAGCTGCTAAGCTTGTGTTACGGTAACTAGACAAGGAATATACTACATGGTAAGCTGCTAAGCTTGTGTTACAGTGACTAGATAACGGATATAGGTACTACTTATATTTACTTTTCTTTTGTAAATACATACATATTACACTGAAAAAAATAATGGCCAAACAAGTAACAATCTTGCTTGTTTAGAAAAAAATTCATTGATTCATTCAAAAAAATATCAAAAACAACAATTTGCGGTTTGTTGCCCTAATAAAGCTAAAATGATTGAACATCTAATAAGATGAATGTTTTGAATTAAATATGTTCACTTTGTCAATGTAGTATCCCATCATCAATTTATTCAGATTTATCAAGTTGCTTTATTATTACCACACATTTACAATAGTTACTCTAAAAAAAGATTTTTATTAGTTTAAATTAAAACATATCTAAATCAAATATTATAAAACTTTTGATTTCATAGTTAGAATTATGAATTAGCTAAGTAGTTAATTCTAATAACTTTTTTGATCGATTAAGAACGTGTTGCATTTCGGTCGTCCCTGAATGCTAGTAACGGTTTTACATTGCTTGCAGTCAGTCGATGTCGGTGTCCTTTCGTTAAGTTTCGTTTGTTTGCCAATTTCACTTTAAGTGTGTATGTGTGTGAGAACGAATATAATAAAAACATCTAGTTACCTAGTGCAGTGAGTAGTGAGTTCGTAAGTAGGTACCTACTGTGAAATTGATCTACTTAGAGCCTGGGGGCTCCCAGAGCTAGTGCATTACAACCAATTTATACCTACAACAAATGGATAAAAACTATAAAAGTGTTGTTTACGGAAGAAATAATTACTCCTTATTATATTCCGCCGTTATCACACATCAAGCAAGAGGCAAATTTCTCATCCCATTGACACGGCGTAAATACCTAAAATTAGGTGTTCTGGATTCCAAAGAAATAAAACTTCAAAGCACAGGGTCTCCTTCATCTCCTTTCCATTTCATACAATTAAGACTACCAATAACACTGTAGAAGATAATTTGGCTAAAAAACAGTTTAAACATTGTAGAATCTAAGTGGAAGGCTACTTTGTCACAGCATCTAATAAACTGAAGAAAGTCAGAATATTCCATAGAACTATACTTTGAGAAATACCCTTCATTACAAAAGCCTCAGGGATATAAAAATGGTAAGTGCATATTATATAGTACCTATCACAAAATCCTATCTTGCTAACTAATATTATAAATTCAAAAGTAACTCTGCAACTCTTCATCATAAAAAGATGTTCAAGAATTTGATAGTAAATCTAATTATTACATAAGTACATAAAAGTTGTTGTCGATGATTAAATGAAAAAATATGATTTTGTGTACCTACTTACGTTGTTTTCTTTTTGTTTCAGCTTGTAAATGACTTTAATCAAAGCTACCCTGAACATGTCAACAATTTTTATTATTCAAATGTTCCTATCACAACAATAGACTCATAGAGTTGATGTCAAAGAAAACAACAAAAAGTGACTATACTCAAGCGGTGCAAAAAGTGATCCAACTGATCTCAATAATTTGGCAAAAGGTAAGTGTTACTTACTATATAATATAGGTACTTTGTTATAAAAACATTAACACAATAATTAGATTTGAATTTGAGGTCATATACGTAACTTATCGAATACAAAAGCCAGTGAGCATAGTAATTCATTAAAGTAAGCGCATTTAACTTTGGTATTTTAAAGGACACGACATTTATGTTAAACTAGTTGCGCCCCGCGGTTTCACTTGCGCTATTTCAAAATCGGTATAAAAGGTAGGTTTTGTCCTCCAAGTTCCCATTTATCTAATAGCCTCCAAAGACACTTTCCCTATTTTTATTGCTTTGAAACTGGCTCCCTTGTCCCAGTAATAAAACACACTATGGGTATAATAAGTTTGTTTTTTGATAACGATATTTGTGATTTCAGACACGAATGAAGAAAATAGAAATCTTGCGGCTGTACTAAATTTGTCTGAACTGATCAGCCCAGGCATGGTAGTACTGCCCGGTCAGTCTAATTCAAGCCCTAGCGACCCTCCATCATCTCAAAGAAGGAAAATTAAAAATTAAAGATGGAAGCCTACAAAAGCCGAAAGCCGGGAAAGGTTTATCGTCAACGTTCACGATGACAGCTACATAAAACTATTGATAAATAAGAGACATGAGAAAATTATACAAAAAAGATTTACTTTCGCTTACGACTCTTAGAAATGGCGCAAAATCTGGGAGGAGTGCGGTAGCACGGAAGCATTGCTGTGTCGCAATGCTTCCGTGCTGCTCCCACATCACAGTCGTATTAAGTCATAAATATCAATTACTTAATAATTTATTTATTATTTTCGTTTCGTGATAAAAAATAAATCGTTGAAATGTCATTTAATGTGTTTTCATTTAATTTGCACCAGGTTTCTCAGAAATACCACATCAGAGATACATAATATGTGATCAGTCAGTGAAACTTTACTTCCAGAGTTTCACTGACTGATCATATTCTGACGCTTTGATCTGGTATTTCTGGGATATCCTGCATACTAGACCTAACAAAGTACAATATTGGATTAAAGCATTATCTTAGTTGATTCTAATAAGAGCACTTGATTACATTGAAAGAGATAACATTTATTTTTATATTATGGTATGTTAAAATCAAAAAACTATACATATTGAACACAATAATAAACTTTATAAACCAAAACATTTATATATATTAGATCTATTATGCATCTGTATAGGCATAACTAGGTCTCATTATGAAAACAATT
Source organism: Idaea dimidiata (assembly GCA_949358125.1). NCBI lineage: Eukaryota > Metazoa > Arthropoda > Insecta > Lepidoptera > Geometridae > Idaea > Idaea dimidiata. The sequence goes on along the minus strand of OX442334.1, from coordinate 23,813,550 downwards.
AATTTGTTCATTTGATTTTACATTCAAACAAGTTACTTGTTTACACTATTACTGTACTTAATTGAAGTAAATATATGAAAGTATTTAGGACTATCAAGTCGTGGTAACAAGCACAAAGAACAGTTGATAAAAATAATGATTATTCTTGATTAGGCCGAACATAACTTGTTTGAATGTGCTATGTCTATTTGTTCCGTTTCTCAATCAAGAAGACTTGATTCCCTTGATCATATAACTTTATGCGCTCGTATATAAACATTTAACTTGATAGCAATAAATATTTTTTTGATGTATTTTAACAAGTTTTTTTTTCAGATACATAGAAATACACACAGACCAGATACAAATATTTATTTTTAAGCATAAATATTTGCACCCAGCGGGAATCGAACCCGCAACCTTCTGTATTGCAGCCAAGCGTTCGTTCGACGCGCCACAGAGGTCGTCTCTTTATTGTATTGTCTTAGATTTTCGCGATTTTGCATAATGAAATATATCAATTCAACAATGCCATTAATAAATAAAACGCGAGTAAAAGCCGGTAAATATTGTGTTTCATTCAACTCAATTAATCTTAATATATAAAAATGAATCCCTTTTTCCCTTGGTCACGGCATCACGCATGAACGGCTGGACCGATTTCGATAATTCTTTTGGCGTTGTTTTTTATGATCAGGAAAAGGATCTTATGCCATTTTTTTTAATTTTGGATATAGCCTTACGCGGGTGAAACCGCCGGGCGCAGCTAGTAAAATATAAATACAGTACTCACTCGCTAATCCGCCACCATAAAATCCTAACCATCGGCGGATTACTGAAAACGGCGGATTATAATGTATAGGAACAATAAATTGAAAAAAAAAAACAAAAATGTGTGCTCTATTTATATATATAAGAAATCAACAAACATAAATCTTTTATTAAAGTAATTACTCATTGCAATTTCGAAAAAAATGTCTCTAATTTTGCTTGTTTTTTACCAAAATATATCTTCTTGATAACTTCATCGCGCATTTTACGTAAATTTGCAACCATTTCGCATGACTTTCCACTTTCTTGTATATCTACGCTATTCAGGGCATCTTCAGAAAAACGGCGGATTATAGTACTTATCGGATTATCGAGCGGCGGATTAGCGAGTGAGTACTGTAGGTAGTTATTCGTTATGCAAGGCTGCAAAGTTGTTTATTGGTGCGGGTACTTGGATTTAACCTGAGCAAACGAAGTCAAATATTAAATCATGAGTAAAGCGAAGGTTTGAAAGATACGAGATGCAAATCTTTGCTGCCGAGTAAACCACACAATTTTCAGCTCACCTAGCGTTTCAGTCGTGAAGTCATTCAGTTTCAAACGTAAACTTTAGCGTTTCCAAAGCTCTCGTGAACCGTCATTGTAAATAGCTAATTCACGTATTTAAATTAACTACTTTTTAAATCTGTCCTTGTACCGCGACCAAGACTATTAACTAACATAATCGATACGTCGAGGTAAACGAATTAAAATATAACAAAAATCGAAAAACACATGGAGAAATTTTTTGATAAATATGAGTACCTACAAATCTCGAAAAATTTATAAAATTTAGGTACTTAATAGATAATATTTAAGTTTTCTTGAATATCAAGAATACACAAACACAAGCAGTTTTAAATAAAACCTCAGAAAACGATACAATTTTGTACGGAACCCAATACTAAATAAACGGCAGCTACAATGAACGTCCGCGTCGTTGTCTAGAACGAGTCTGTCGTTTGTCGACAAGCCGTAGACTTTCCTAATTCTATTACAACTTCCTACAACGTAGGTAAGTACTTGCGGATAATTGTATTATTGCTTCAACTGGGTTTTTATTACAGTCTAACTGCGCCCCGCGGTTTCACCCGCGGCGTAAGTCTTTTTCCCGCGGGAATATCGGGATATAAAGTAGCCTATGTGTTATTCCGGATCTGTAGCTGCCTATATTTAGCGGCGTCTTGACGATTTGACGGCCTCTGTGGCGCAGCGGGCGAAGCTCGGATTGCAACGCATAAGGTTGCGGGTTCGATTCCCGCCGTGAACAAATATTTCTGCTGACCATTAAAATTGATTTCTGGTTCTGGGTGTATTCTATCATATGATGTATTTACAAAAAAAGGGTATGTGCTAGCTTACTAATATTATAAACGTGAAAGTTTGCATGTATGTATGTTTGTGTGTGAGTTTGTTATTCAATCACACATAAACTACTGAACTTGATGGTTTGAATACCCAGTAATCGCGGGTTTGAATCCCGTCGAGTAATACGAATTATAAGAAGCATTTTTTTAAAACAACATTTCCTAAGCGTGGGTAAAACACTTTTAGAAATAATGTTTAGAATTTTCTAAAGCAAAAACGCACCTTCATCCCTTTAAAACCCTCATTGTAATCTTCCAAAATGTTAACACAAGATACAAGGTTAAAAATCAGTTAATTTTGAACGGTTAATCGGGTTAACAACGGTTAGAAGTAGGTTAAAAAAGCGGTTCGTTTCTTTAGACCGGTAAATTGAGGTAAATGTCTGAGTAAAACAGCTCTGAATGCATAACCTTGCCCTATATTGAGTTACAAAGGGCTTGATGCGTCTTTTATAAGGTTTATATATATTAACATTGTATAGAGGAAAGATTTATATGTTTTTTTTCTAACGAATAGGCTCCGAGACTGGCTCAATTTAAAAATTCTTTCACAAATAGGAAGTTACAATATCAAGGAGTAATTTAAATGAATTTTGATCCCGATATTTCCACTTGACCGAGACTTACGCAGGTGAAACCGCAGCAAGCAGCAAGTACCTACATTATATTGTAAAGAGAAAATTATTTGCAAGGATTTATTTGATTTAGCCTCGGTTTTTTGAGATTTTTAGCGACCGTTAGGCACTTTTGTAATGAAATTTAAGAGTTTTCAGAGAATGTTTTTTTTTATTTAACTTTTGCGGTAACATTTCTCTTCTTCTTTTCCTATAGTGGTATGTCTCACTTACCTACTATTTGGATTTTCAGGTCGCTTTTGGCCTCTAATTTGACCTTACTCTGATTACTTCTATTCCACTAGGTAATCTCAGACTATATTGTATTTTTCAGACAGAGCGCAAAAGAACAAAGTAAATGTAAGTTCAGTAATACTAAATGCACGAGTAATACGAACGAGCTGTTGCTCGTGTCATAAGTATGTCTCTATGCTATCAAATTGTATAAAAAAACAAAAATCTCATTAGTATAAAATACTTGGTACTTGGTAGCAGTATTATACTACTTACAAGTGATCAAAACGTGTTCATTAAGCAGCGCTCCGTCGCAGTAATACTCGAACTGGTTGACTGTAGTATCGTTCTTTATGAAGACTGTTCCGATCCATGGGTATATCTGAGATATACCCGATCTGTTGCCGTGACAGGATAGTATCTGGAAATAAACAATTGAAAAATATATAAAAATCCGCTAAAATTCGAGTCGGACTCGCTCACGCAGGGCAAATATATTCCAAAAAAATACGTTTGTTGTATGGGAGCCCCGCCTAAATATGTGCGGTAACATAAGAATACGTACGAACAATAGTTAGTACTTGGAATCCCATCCTTCCAAGTACTAAGGAAGCGCGCATACTGCGTACTAATTAGAATACGTACATACGAAGGCGTATGCAGTCTGGATTCGTACGTTACCGCCCGAATGAAATTCAGACGAAAACGTATCCCGGTCTAATGGGTTTAGGTTTTTTATTCTAACCTAAAACTCGACACCCCGCCCTACCATTTTCGCTTCTCGTTGTTTTGTCGTCCTTTTGTCGCTCAAAAACAATAATAGTAGTATATGCACCAAGGTACTAAAGCCCTGTCTTATATAGCGGGCGTCATATTGAATCCAAAGCGTAGCAAGGGTGTTAAAAACTTAACATAACTCCTGAGCGAACTAGAGTCCTGAGTGAAGCGTGGGATGCAAGCGCCCAAGATAGAGACTAGACAGGCTTTATTACCGAGGTGAATACTCTACTTTACACATCTACTGTGAGACAATAAAAAGGCTACAAAAATAAGCATTTAACTAACAACAAGACAATAGATTAATGCAATGTTAATTAAATTTAACAATGTTACATCATAATGAAGAAACCAAACATTGGCCTTAGTCGATGAAAAAAAAAAGTTGGGGCTTTATACTAACCAAAACTTTTTGCCTTACCCTTCCGTCGAAATAAAAATAGAAGAAAAATAGGCTAGTTTTTATTTTTTTTATGTGTTATGTCTAGGTGGCCAGGTCGAAATGGCTGTATGCTACCAGAACCTTAGTTCTAAATTTAAATTACTTTATGCCCTAGGTGCATAATGAGCACTTTATGCACCTAGGGAATAAATATTCGCTTTACGTTGACCTTTTTGGTTAAATAAAGTAACTTTGTAGAGCAGTAGGTGTGTAAAGTAAATTTTAAATTACAAAATACCCCAATTACTTTTAAAAACCACAGATAATATATCCTTTCTGAAGTTATTTTTTAATGACTGTTATATTATTTGATGTGTTATTTTTTTTTTAGCTGAACGTTATAGCGTCGACTTATATAAGATATCATGGTATGGCGGAATATCTTAACCTTCCTAATTAGCACAGTTTGAATTCAGAGAGTTGAGCCGTAATTTTTAAGCAGTATAAATAAATTCTTATTCAAGTCAGCGAATTTAAGCAACTTAATTCCTTAAATTTACTTAAAATACCGAATTAAGGCGAGATTTCTTCCTTGTTTGTATTTCATTTGAGGTTAATCTAGCTTTAGCGTCGACCAGCGTATTTAGAGGTCAAAAGGGGATAAATGAAGAGGCGAAACTGAACGGATATATCTGATCAGTCAAGCAGATCTGAAAGAGATATTAAAGGGCTTTTTTTAAATTAAATAAATTATTTTCCCGACCATAGGTCCAATAAATCTATGCTTCTATATAACTTATTACTAAATTATATAGAGGTGACGCTGGTAATATCTATGTACCTATGTTGTATATGTATGTAAGTATTTATTTTCTGCTTAAACGACTATATAATTTTGTAATTATTAATTAGTTATTGTTGTGTATCTATTGTGATTTGATTTTGATTTTGTAATTTTATGTTTAAATGATTAAGGCCGGCTTGCATAACGGTTCCTAAACATGTTTAAGCTGTTAAACGTGTTTAAAATCTGTTAGAATTGCAAGAACTGTCAATGTGTGGCAACGTATTATCAATCGTCCACTTAATGAAATAGAGTCCAATGTTCGATTTCCCATAAATTATTTTAAAATTGATTTAAATAAATGTTTTTATGCAAGTCGCCCTAAATCTACTTAGTGAATATGTAAGTATGTATATTGGTAATCTTCGAAACTACTTGGCCGATTTTAAAATTCTTTTATCAACACAAAACTACATTATCGAGGGGTACCTAATATAACAACATTTCATTTCGATCTTTCCACGGAACCTGACGCGGTTAAAAATGCGGGTAGTAGTAGCTAGTATACAAAAATATATGAAATATTTTACAAGAAGAGCGAAACACTTGAAATTCCCCCGTGACAGGATTCGAACCTGAGCCTTTCGCTTGCCAGGCGAGCGCGCTACCACTGCGCCTCACGGGAATCATCGTGACTTGGTGAAATTGACGATTATGCTGTTCTCCTTGTATTGATTACCTACTAAAGCTCTGAACAATAAACATAAGAAATAATAGAAAATGAACAAATAAAGACAAAATTAAATGCTTTGAGACCGTTCAGCCATAGGCTGTACAGAACTGGCAAAATAGCCAGTTTCCACATTCATATAATGATTTTAAACAAGAGTTAAATTCTTAATCCAGTATTGTGATCGCTTTAAGCGATAAAATTTTTCTTTGTATTGTAGCATATCTGTATAAGGCGACTTATGTCGATATATTGAAAATTATATCATTGTATTTATTCATTCATGTTCTTTTACATTATTGTTGTGCCTAGACAAAAAAAAAACTTGCTAAAAAGACAAAAATATATCTTTTAAAATAAGTAGGTATAGGTAGGCTTCATCACCTTTTGACATTTTTGTTAAATGTAGAATCAATGTCACCTACAATCGCTTTAAACAAAAATCTTCAAAAACATTGCGTCAGTACATAATCAACAATTTTTGAAGAATCCCACATTGAATTCGAGTTTAACGGTCGAATACAGACACAGTACTTAAAATTTAAGTTCCACTTAAACAAAAGGAGCTCTCAAACTCAAAATTTGTCATCTTTCAAATTTAAACTTCTCAGACCTCAGTGGGCCGCAGGCGTACCCACGTAATTTTTAAAGCTTAAAGGGTTAAATTTAAAAGCTGCTCAATTAGTTAAGGGATCCTCTTTTAAGGCCGGCTTGCATAACGGATCCTAAACACGTTTAAGCTGTTAAACGTGTTTAAAATCTGTCAGAATGTCAAGAACTGCCCATGTGTGGCAACATATTATCAATCGTCCTCTTAATGAAATAGAGTCTTGTACAGTCTTGTACAGCTGCAAATAACCATTGACATTATTTTTACTTTTTGAACATGTAGTTATCAATTGCTATCAATTTTAATAATCATCATTTATTATACTGACAATGCCTCTTTACAGCAGCAACTGAAACTCATTTTATTTTTGTAAACTCAATTAGGTATGGATATTATTTTAAACCAATTGATGTTATATTTTATTTTTATTACTTTTGACGTGACCAAGTGTTCCAAATAATTTATTATTGTAGTGTTCCTATGGTCTGAATAAATGAGTATGAGAATGAGTATGAGTCCAATGTTCGATTTCCCATAAATTATTTTAAAATTGATTTAGTTAAATATATTTTTAAATACCGTTATGCAAGCCGGCCTAAGTCATGTGTTTAATATTCGGCTGTTGACTCACAGTCTGTTAGACCCCTTAAGTGAAAATATTTCCTTAAAGAAATTAAGCCGTGTCCATCGAATAAATTCGAAGCCTCAAGTTAAATCATTAAGATTCTAGAAACAGTATAATTTCACCGGAAAATCCTTCAATTACTTAATAAATATTTGTTTAGGTGAAATGGAAATCTTAACGGAATTGAACTTGGAGATTTCGTGAGCGATCGTTCTATATAGATTACAGTGTTTATTTTTATATTTAAGTAAGTAAGTAGGTATGACTGGTAGTGCTCTGTGATTTTTGTTGGTCATTCAGTTAGATATTCACATTCTTCTTTTCGTATCGTGGTGTGGTCCATTTTAGTGTTAGAGTTTTCTGGTCGCCCTAGGGCCTCTAACCTTAACGATGCTTTCTGAGATAGCATAAGGAGACCAACTGCTTAACGTGACTTCCGAAGCACATTATGATATTCACATGATTGTTTAAAAGCGTTATAATATAGATCTATAACCGCTGTACGCAGGCAGTATTACTAAAATTATAAAAAGAAAAGATTCATTTGTTTCTTTGTTTCTTACGAAACTTTTGAACAGATTTCAGTTTTTTTTTTTCACTAATAGAAAGCAAAGTATACCTAGATATTATAGAGGAGTAACATATGTTACTATTAAAACAGATGTTCACGCGAAATCGGTATTGCCCTTAGGCGAAAAGAAGCACATCCTAATAGTCTATAATTTAGGATTTATGTGCCTGGGGAATGCGACCTCCAATGTCAAAAAGACACCTGAATCATGTTCTTTTTGTACCTATGTTATGGTACCTACTTTGTTTAGGTTTACTTAATATGCACATCCCTTAAAGCCTAAAGTATTACAACAATCCTATTATAAAAAACTTTTTAAATTCACACGATTTGTTAACATATTTACATTTTACCGGGTCTTAATCGCGTACTATTTTTATTTTCTTACCTCGACGTTTCGATCATGTTACAATGATCTTGGTCTCGAGGGGACTGGAGCTGCGGCGGGTGTCGTCCTCTATTTATAACCGTCGTTGTTTACTGTCCGGTGGTGGGTAGGTAAAGAAATTTTTAAAGTACGTAATCCTATTATAATATCTTAAATGTAAATGTTGTAAATGTAAATGAAAGTAAGTAAGCAAGTGTGTTAGTTACTTTTTCACGCAAAAACTACTTAACAGATTACGCTAAAACTTGTCAAACAGATCGCTAAAGATCTGGATCAACATTTAAGCTACTTTTTTATCCCGATATTCCTGCGGGATCGGGACTTTCGCAGATAAAACCGTGGGACGCAACTAGTAAAATAATAACAGACCGAGTTATTTGCCAACATCGCATCGACGCGAGAAGGAAAAAATCTTTTCGTAATTACTGCTTGAGATCGTGAGTGAACCATTATTACTGCCATAGGTGTATTAACATGTGGATATGGCAATAATATTGTAAGTACGCACGGTCAGGATTTAGGTCAAAGTCGACGACCTTATTAATCTTACTAATATTATAAACGCGAAAGTTTGTATGTAAGTAGGTATGTATGTTTGTGAGGTTGTTACTCTTTCACACAAAAACTACTTGCGATGAAATTTGGAATATAGGTAGCTAGCTAAATAAAAGGACAACATAAGGTCAATGACCTCGAACTCTCAGAAACAGCTGATTTTTAAGTAAACTTTACACTATTTTTATTCGAAAAGTACTTCGAATTTCCAAAAGTTGTAGAACAAAAGTTGTTCGCCTTGACGTCTAAAACAACCCCCTTGCGGATTAAACTTTTAAACATAATAGAGGAGCTGTTGCCTACTAATTCAATTACTTACTGGTAAATGTTTTGTTAAAATGCCGCATCCACTAGCCAACTCAATTCGTGGCTGGAGTGGGCACGTCCTTTGTGGCGAAGTTGATGGATGATTCGGCGTTGCGTGATAGCGGTTATCACTACAATACATTATATCTACTTGCCTACCTACCATGTATTAGATACCTACCTAACGCTTAAGGAACGGTTAGTGGCAACACTTTTAAGGTGACATACCTACTTACGACATTGTCGGCAGGGATCTCAATATATCTCAATAATTACAAAACATTCGGAAATACTATTTTGGTAATTTATTTTTCATTCTCTTATCTTAATTTTGGGAGTTTTCTTTACTTGATCGGTTATCTTTTTTAACAGAACAAATTTTATCTAAAACAAGTCGTTTAAAACCGAAATTTTTATTTCACAGCTAAACGTGACGTATTTAAACCTCTATTTTTTCTGTATTAAAACATAATAACATACACTTGAAATGGGTCGAACAGTTTTACTAAATTAGCAACAGTTATCTTGTAATTAGGAATTGCTTGATTTTACTCGCTAAAATATTGCATAGTAGCATCCTTCTTTTACACATATAAAATTTGCTAGCCCTATATTTGTCACGTCATAAGGTGAGTATGGGGCAAAAATAAAGCTTTATCCTGACTAACTTACTGATCGATCAACGTATAGCTGAACAATTGTTGATACGGGTAAAAGAATAAACCTAAGTAAGTAAATATCTGATAAGTCATATGAGTCTACTCGTTAGCAGAAGGTCTAAAAAGACGTGCAAATGTCCGTCACTGATAAAATGTTTAATACTAGGAGTTCGCCCCGAACTGAGACCTCACGACCTATCACTCCCTATCTTCCCAACCCCCCCGATCCGGCTCATCTTCGAACTCATAAATTCTATGGACCTAAACTACGCGCATACCAAAATTCATGAAGATCGGAGCTACGATACTCAAGTTATCGTCGAACAAACATACAAAAATACAAAGTTACAAAGATACAAGCGCCAGGCCCGTCTACACTGGACCTCACTCGCTTCACTCGTTCGGTCAATAACTAGGAGTTCGCCCCGAACTGAGACCTCACGACCCCCTATCTCCTCAACCCCCCTACCGATCCGGCTCATCTTCGAACTCATAAATTCTATTGACCTAAACTACGCGCATACCAAAATTCATGAAGATCGGAGCTACGATACTCAAGTTATCGTCGAACAAACATACAACGATACAAAGTTACAAAGATACAAGCGCCAGGCCCGTCTACACTGGACCTCACTCGCTTCGCTCGTTCGGTCAATAAAGCATCTAGTTATAGATATTTATTTTTTTAGCCAAAACTATTCGTTTCTCTTAACTTTCTAAACAAAAACTTACCTACATAAGGTGGGGTATTATCTGAAAACAATTTGATTAAAATTCAAACAATAACCGGAAATAAACAAAAACAAAGAATCCAAATATCTACCCACCATATTTCTAGTGAATAAATGTAGATTTCTTTAAAAAAACAATGAACGAATCACAATAGTGAAAGCTGGTCCATGATCCCATGCGAGTCAAACTTACGTTAAAAAATAATGGATTCAGAGTTACTATTCCAATTTATGAGTAGTACGATTTGTATAAATGCGATCTAAGGTCGAATTAGCTAGACTAATTATATAAATAAACTCTGTGAACATTACACAGCCCCATCTACTTAACCCCATGATAAGCTACTAAGCTTGTGGACGGTGACTAGATAACGGATTATTTTATTTTTGTAAATAGACAGACATTTTTAAGAATAAATATCAGTTCCCGGCGGGGATCGAACCTGTTACCTCCTTCATCGCACATTGGTATTTGGTATTCGGCCAACGCGCTATATAGGTCATTGTAGTCTATGTCTTGTCTTTTACCAAGACTGGTAAACTTTTAACAAGACTCAAGCAGCCATGAGCTCACAGTCTCCACAAAAAACAAGTGAGAATGCACGGAAAAAAAAGCTTTGATATCGTTCGTCAACTGTTTTTTCAATAGAAAATTGTTTTTCGCATGATCCCCGTCATTTTTCCTGTATTTTCACAACAGAAAGATTGATTTGGGAGTCCACACTCACGCAACTACTGTCACACACTGTTGTTTAGTTTGAACACCAAAAACGGTTCTTCTTTTACTAGCTTCTATACTTTCCTACTAATATTATGACCCCCTTACTTATATATAACCGATGTTTATCAGTTGCATAAACTATGTATCTTTTATTGTAACATGAAGTTTAAAAGTTGATAGATGAGACCTACACGTTAGAGAACTTATTCATCTCTTAATCATCGTTTATAAGTAGAGGTACGTAATGGAAATAAAAATGACAGTTTGTGTATAAGTAAGAAAATAAACGAATATTTTTGTTAGTACTTTACGCAAAAACTACTAAATCGATTGCAATGAAACTTGATATACTGCTAGTTGGAGATCTGGATTAACACTTAGGGTACTTTTTATTGCGATATTCGGATTCTGACGGAAATAATCGTAGTTTTGTAGAAGGCAAGCGCCGCCGCATGCGCACTCTGGACGGATGAAAAATAACTTGACCTAATTGTAAATTATTATGATTCCAATGTTTATATTCAAAGTTTTTGTTCTAATGACCAATATGTCATACTAATATTAGAAAAGTGAAAGTTTGTGGGCAAATAAATAGTGTAAAGGCGGCGATAGATGATAAGCAACGGTCCTTGTCCTATTGCATATAAATGAGCGAGATGGAATTGCGTGAAAAATCTACAATTTCTCGTAAAATCAATAATTAACGAAGATTAAAATAATATTTTGAAAAAATGCGATGAAGGGGTTCTAGGTATTGTATTTTCTAATATTATGATGCCTATAAGAAAATATAGCTGTTAAGGATTTAGAAGAAAAATTGATTTATTTTGTAAAACAGGGGTAACTTTGCCTGTATAATAGTGGTATTTAAAGTTATTTTTTATTGTTTTTGAAATGAAGGGGACACTTCTTGTATCATGTACAATAACATAATACATTGTTTAAAGATCTATTTGATACCGGTTATGAATAAAACCATTCCATCGGAAGGGATTTCACATGAGTCGCGTAAGTAAAAGCACGAGTATACTTGTAACTCTTCGACGCTAAAACTACTAAACCTATTTTTATCCCGATATTCCCGCGGGACTTGTGCGACCGAAGGCATCGAGCAAAATTTTATAAGCAAAAACTATATTTTTATCTACATCCGCTGTTTTCCCTCTCGAAAAAGCGTAAGCTCAACAAACTAGTGTATGAATTTTAATTACCTACATTCGTATTATTTAATAGGTCAGACTATGAGAATTATATTTTAATTAAATTGTTTAAACCGCGTTCAGATGTTTTGTTTTGTATGTTGTTGCTTATGTAACCTTCTATTGTCTTAAATGAATTTCGTGGTAATTAAAATTTAACTTTTCGAAATATTTTTATTTTTAACCATTCTGCAAAAAAGAAGGCTGGGTACCTACCTACGAAGTAACCTCACGTGTTAAATACTTATAATGAGAAATATTTGAAGTCCACGGGTTATGTACTCTGTAGTCTGGAGTTTGAATCCTGTCAGATGCCTCTGCCTGGGTCTCTACTTTAATTCTACGAAAGAACGAACGAACGAGAAAAAACTGTCATCAAGAAAGAAAATCTCTTATTTTTCTGACAATTTTCAAGGCAGTATTCGTCCGAATATTAAATTCTCGTTATCAAAATAACCCACTTTACGGTATATAACGCATCGTTCAAAGAAACAATCGACGAGGTGTCATCGATAAATTGTAATTCGATGTGGCGTCGGGTAGGTCTGATTAATTTTTAAGTGTGATCATGTGACCTTCTGTGTATGTCGATAAGTGGTGGTGTTTTAATAAGGATTATAGGTAGCAAAAACTAATTGAATAGGTTAACATAACATAAAAACAAAAGACGATCGAAATATAAATAAAAGTAAATGGAAATAAAAAGAAAAGGCGATCAAATTAAAAACGACTAGGCATAATCTAGAAGAAAAAATATTTTTTTGTCTAAAGTTTTTGCGATTTTGCATAATAAAACCTGAGTTTCACTCGAAAAAAAGTATTTAAAGAAAAATACAGCTTTGAAAATTCACTCGCGGCGAGGCCACACTGACGAAATACACCTTTTTCGTTTCTGTCTCTGTTTTTGCGAAAGTTTCTGCGAACTCGTATGGTGTAATTCGCTGAGAGTGATTTTTGAAGATGTATTTTCCTTTACAATTTTTCTAAGAACTTTGTTGATTGATTGATTGATTAATTCTTTATTGCAACACACCAAAAATAAAGATAATACAACAAAAGAAAAAAAAAAACATAAAAAACTTAAAACTAGGTGGCACAATGGGCGGCCTTATCGCTTTAAAGCGATCTCTTCCAGGCAACCTTTGGACGGAAAAGAAGTGAAGAATGATGAAAGGTAGGGTGTTCTAACAGGAGAAAAATACTCGATAAGTATTACAATAATAGTGTGACACATAAAATAGTAAAGAAATACATAACAAAAATAAGAGGAAAAAAGAAAAAGTGAAAAAAGAAAAGCTTTTTGTTCTGAAATAAGAGGTATTTCAAATAGTTTCACTTACTGTAGTATAATCATCATCAGGGTCATCAATTTCTAAAGTATAATCGACTGTTTTTTCTCGTATTATATCTCTTATATTATTAGGTTCTGTTCCTTCGTAGAAGTTTTCTTCATTTGTTGTATCCTTATACAAATCTACATAGTCTATGATGGGGTAGTCAGTTGTATTGTCATCCAGAGAATCATAATATGAGTCGTAGTTTAGAGATATTTCATTTTCTTTTATATCTTTTTTGAAGTCTCTGTAAGATATCTTTTTAACAGGTTTGCGGAGTGTAGCAAAATTGTCATTGATTTCTATAAAAGATGGCATTTCAGTGATTGTAGAATATTTTAGATCGGCTTTTGTATTTTCTTCTGGTTTTAGTGATTTTTCTGTTTTTGCTTTAGCTTTTGTGAATTCTTTAGGTTTATTAGTAGTAGGTTCTTTTTTTGTGACGATTTCTAAAGGTTCCGCAGGTTTTTCGTCTTTTTTTTTAGGTTGATTATTAACGTCTTTCGTTTTTGTATCTGAATTTTTTTTTGTTTTAGCATCAATTTCTCCTCCTTTTTTTATTTCTTGGGCAAAAATTCCTTCTAAATTGATGTTTGGATTAAGATCTTGTATAAAAATCTTTGTTTTACCATTCTCACTTGTAAGAACACTAGGTTCTTTAAAATTCTCAGTAATATCACCTTTAACAAACCCGGTTATCTCTTCCAAAACCTTACTTAATTCTTCTATAGATATATTTTCGACTTGATTAAAATTCTCCGGTAAATTTTCAGTTTTGACATCTTTAATTTGGGAAACGTTGAAGAAGTTATTAAGAAAATCGTTAAAACACAGGAAATACGTATCACAATCACACTTCACTTCGAATATTAATAAACAACACAACAAAAACTTAATTCTGTCCATTTTCGACGTTTGCTTCGTTAGTGTTGTCTTCAACAAATGCATGAGAATATATTTCATTAACTTTAACAAAGCCATTGTGGTGTTCAAAAATAAACTTAATTACATTGTTATTAAAATTCAAACTTTAAACCTTATAACAATCATCACTGATACTCCTACAGTTTAAATTTAAACTCTATTGTAGGTAACGATAAGGTCGAAAATACATTGTGTTCATCTTAAGGCTTTACCTTGGTACACTCGTGATCGTAGTGACTTTGAATGACCGGTGATTATATAGTAAACACAATTAACAGATCAAAGCTTGGAAACTTTAGTCAACAGACTTTTAGTTGCTCGATAGTTGACGGTTGCTACTTATTTCATTGGTAGTAATCGTCACACACAACTTCTGTACCTATTCGCCGAAGGTTGTGGTCTTCGCGATAAACAAATACTTGTTTTGCGTATTCGGAATACTTAAATTAAACTCAATACTTAAATTTGGCACCTTATCTCTTTCAAGTTGACTCGAGTCTAAGGCTGAAATCTATAGTCCATACTTTGTCTTAGCTCAGACTTACCTAAGCTTGAGCTAAGCACGAACTTTGACTTAAGACAATTTTGGTATTTATAACGATCGATCTTTGCAACTTGCTTAGCTCAAGCTCATCATAGTCTCAGAAACTATAAACCTAAGTAGCGATTATTCTCATTTCTACCAGACTTAAAATTTGGCATCTACTTAATTATTTAAGTAGACCTCAAGTTTTAAGTGGCCTCAAATTTCCATTAAATTTTAAATCGCCACTTCAAATTTGAGGCGACTTAAAATTTGAGACAAAGAGACAAAGACTAAGTATGGACTATAGATTTCAGCCTAAGACGACTATACGCTACTGGTCTACCAGTGATATGGATATGGATATCTATATCCATATCAGTCAAGTACCAAATCATACCGAATCGAGTAGTTCAGTTTGGACCTAGAGGGCGAATAAACCTAAAATGGCATTATTAGATTTTTTTTAAATTAAATCACCCTAGCCAGGAATCAAACCTGGTCTTTTTGTAAAAAAAATACCATCAAAAAATACTATGTATACTTTATTTTGAAATAAAAGGCTTTTATTTATTTTTCAAAACATCGGACGATAAAAGTGTGTAGTCTGGAAAACCCTTTACTTGTGCTTTGACAAAGGCTGTATACGACTCCTTTGGACTCTTTCTCGTTTCAAAAACGATCGTTAGATAATTATACTGGGTGTTCCGAGGAAGGATATTTAAGCCGAAATGGGGTTGTTCTAGACATCGACGAAAATATCGAGTTTCAGCTTTACTTGAAAAGCATCTACGAGTATCATAACAATATTTTCCGGGTTTAACTCGCGTTTTATTTGTAAACAGCATGGTTTCAATGCCCTACCAACGTTTCACCTACTTGATAGTCGGTTATTTCAGGTTAGCTAGACTAAGATAAAATTTGTCATTTTATGTTCTAAAAAATTACTGTAAACTACCGGCTCATTTAATATTTGTCTGGAAACGAGTTAAACTGGGAAAATATTGCGTTTTATCCATGTTTTATTAGAAAAACCATAGAAAAACCAATGGTCTCTAGAAGTTAGTCATGTTAAACTGACACATTAATGACATCGCTCCGCTCGCGGTGCGACCGCGGCGTTGTGCTTGGAGGTTAAAAGTGGAGTGCATAATATGTGATTTGCCATTATAATTTGCAATCGCAAACACTTAACAAACATGACCAAATAAGAGCCACTTCAATTTGGTATTGTAATTCAGTAGCTACATTACATAGTGAAGTATTTCAACTCCTTTGATTTTATCGTCATGGTTGCGAATCATTTTGCAAACGTTATGTTGACATTTTACCTACGTAATCTTTATTTATCTTCTTTTAATTTTCAAAATTGTTTCGCACGCTTTGGGCCTATTTTTAACCTTTATAGAAGCAGCAGGGTTACTGTTGTTTATGAAAATTTTATTTTTGCACGGAGTGTCTTGAAAATTGACAGAAAAATGACAGTATTTCTTTCTGGATGACAGTTTTCCTTTCGTTCGCCTAAAGAACTAGTGGTTGTTAGCAATGCGAGGCATTTACTAAGAATTGTGTATTGTGTAATTTGTGTAACTAAGTAGGTATCTATACATTGTGCAAAAGAATATTATTATGCTGTACAAAAAAAAAAGACTTCTCTTACCATTTTCTCCGATTTCACTTCTCGTTGACCAATCATTTCAACATCCCCGTAATTCTTCGGTACAAGTTTGCTTTCATCAATTAGATCTTTTACTATTTTCTTAAGAAATACATCTTCCACTATCTCTGTAGGTTCTTTAACAACTGCTTTTGTTTTATCGACAGCAGCTACTATTTCTTCGGGAAATGATGTTGTTTGTTCGAAGCCTTCTGTGTCTTGCATAAATTTATATTCAACTATCACACCTTTAGTCGGTACTTCACTGTAATCATTGTTAAAATTCTCTATAGCCACATCTCTTTTATTTTTACGACTTTTAATAACTTCATTTGTTTTAGTAAATTCATCTATATCGAAATCTATGCCGTCTACAGTAGACGAATCAGTAAAATCTTCTGTAGTACCGTAAAATTCTGTAGTTACTTCTATTTCTACTTCTAGAATTGTCAAATTCAATTCTGATAAAGTAGGTATTCTTTTTATGGTTATGTTTGCATTAATATAGTTGTATACGTCGGGCCAGTATCGGGTGCTGTATAGTACGGTTGATATCAGGAATATCATTATGAAAAATATCATTAAAACTAGTAGTCTTATCGTTAATTTCATTAATGGTAGATTCATTTTCATTATATTCAGTTAGATTTTCTTTAGAAATTTTAAAATTATTCAAAAGACGACAAATGCTTAATATATTTTTAAAAACTTCTTTGCGACCTTTTAAAACAATTTTATGTATAAAGATTTGAAAGTAAAACTTTTTGAAACTGTTTTATACTTTACTAATTGCACTTTTTTTTTGCAAATGCAAATGTTAATCACGGGATGTTGTTTATAATAAGTGTCACAGTAAACTAAATCTCAGCCATCATCAAGGGGTCTGGTAAACCCAACTATAAAAATCTGTATATAATTATGGTCTGATGGTATGTTTGTTTGTTGACAATAGATCGTCTAGTGATTCATGCGTCTAATGGTTCTATTGTAGTGGTGTAAGGAAGTTTGGTAGACTTATTTATTTATAGGTGTATGTTGTTTTATAGGTGTAGTGTTTATTTTGAGTCCGTATAGTACATAATATAGTGGTGTTGGTAATTGGTATAGTGGAAAATACCTCGAGTTATATCCCGAAAGTGTACAAATACATTTATTTGTAGGATAGTTTTCAGTTTCTTTGGAAAATGTTTGTGTCGTTCATTTGGTCGCGTAATTCCTAATAAGATTCTGCTTCTTTTCAAAATGGCGAATGTACGACCTATAAGTCGTCAAGTGTCAGAAGAAAATTTGAATTTGGATTCGAAGTTAGAGAGAGGTCGGATTCGAAAAAGAATGGTAAACATTTTCGTGCGTTTATAAAACCAAAGTAGGACCCCTCCATCGCTTACCTTTAAGACCAGAAAACTTACCTATTAAGCAATCGCTTCATTACCCCAACTGCCTACAATTTCCATATCGAATCCCATTCCACTAATATTATTACTGTGAAAGTTTAGATGTTTGTGTTTGAATTATGCAAAATCTACTGAACTCATTGAGATAAAACGTGATGTGCAGATACCCAAAAATCTAGATTTACTTATAGGCACTTTTTACCTCATAAATCCCTCATGATTGGGACGTACGCGAGGTAAACCGCTGGTCGTTGGTAGTTGTACTTAGAGTAGTAATTCAGCAACGAATTCACTAGATACACACGAATTGTGTTTAACCATGAAATGGAGAAATAATAAAGGCCAAGATCCCCTATATTCCAGGTTAGTCTACGTACCTAGACCAAAATAGTCCGAGATCTCTTGAGTCACTTCTAATCTCAATAAACTTACACGATTGAAACTCATAATTTCATATTTTCCCGGGTCTTAGTTTTTAATTTTTTTACCTCGATGGACGTGGTGAAAATTAGGGCCTACTGGGACTGATTTTAACTTAATATGAAATATAATGTTTATGTATTATTATGTGTGTGTATGTGTTGTATATGTATAAAACAAGTACATTTTCTAGTACCTTTTAGGAATTGTATACATGTGTATTAAATAATGTTTTAAACAATATTTTACACATGTCCTAAATAGACTCGGAATTGTATACATTTCCTAAAAAGTGTATACAATTTTCAAGTTTCATACATTTCCTGTGACATATGCATGTGCGTCGGTTCCCTCATAATTTGTAGCTAAAGCATGGAATGTTTAAATGTTTATAATTACGTGAAGAACGTACCTACTGTGAAGCTAGGCAATGTAGGCATGGCTTAATGAAAAATGTTTAGGTTCGAACAAAACCCGGCCCATTTTCCTATTTCGTGCTATCTCGAGCTCCTCTGTGCTGCGGAAGACACGATTAAGCAATGGGTCCTGGTTAGTCATCTTATCTCTGATAGCAGTCGTTAGGTCTGCAAACTCTAAGGTTGAAAGCATAGTGCGTACTTTGAATTTGCTCAGACTGAGTTTAGCAAAAACTGAGCATAAACTTTGAATTGGAATTTTTAGTCGAAATTAATTTTGAAAGATATACGAATAAAATAAAAAGAACTTCATAGTTATAACAGAGAAGCAATGTTTGGGTCATTATTTTTGATTGGTTTACATTCTAAATTTGAAAAACTTCGACTTTCCTAAGCGAAAACTTTGGATAGTTGCGAAGATCACATAATAAATACCAAAAATTGTCTAAGTCAAAGTTTTAGCTTAGCAAAGTCAAAGTACGGACCATAAATTTTAGCCTGCTTCCGACTATAATATTATAGAGGGCTTGCTTAGCGCCTGGAGCCTAGCTTCACCAAGCGAGTCACCTAATTAAAATGAACGGTCTCGCACCGAGCGCTTGGCGCTTAGCTAGTTGCTTGGCGTTCATCGAAGTAAACAAACAGGTGGGTTTTATATCACGAGCTTCTAGGCGCTAAGCGAGCTTTCTGCATATGCGGACGTAGCTTAACACTAGGTTAGCTACATCACTATATGAAAAGACTAGCTGCGCCCCGCGGTTTCATCCGCGGAAGTATAAAAACGCGTTATCACGGCCGAGCGGTTGCACTTTTTCGTTCATTACTCGGGTTCTACTAATTGGAATCCGATGCAAAGTATGCGACGACGTTCCTCGAAAATAGAACTATCCAATATTGGAAATTAGATTTTAATCGGATCGGTAGTTTTTAATTGTATAAGGAACATACAAAGAAACAGAAAGACATGAATTTTAAAAATTATATAATTTTGTTCTACTACTTATCCTAAGTCCTAGAATTTTTTTTTTAATTTACTTCCAAGTACAGACTTTTTGTCCTCTCGTTCTTTATTATAAGTATAGAAGAAGAATAATAAAAATTGTAAGGCAAGAGAACCCGGTCCATTACCCTACATTTCGTGTTCAGTAAAGCAAATTTTCCCCGTTCGTCCCGTATCTGGTTCACAATCTATTTGTTTCAGAGGTAATAGATTGGAATACGTTTATCATAAACTGTTTACTTGCACGTGGTTTTACTCGGGTTTTATGAAAGATTTTATGTGGCTTTTTATAGTGATTGGATGAATTTATCTATGTTATGTACTCGCCTACATATCTACTTAGTTTTGTTTTGCAATGAGGGCTAGTATTGATTAGTATAATTTTCAGTAACGATTATGAAAAATTTAAGGTTCAAATCGACCGAGTGTGAGTTGTAATCGCACACAAAGGGTTCCGTAACATTATAATGAATAAAAAAAACACGTTTGTTTTATGAGAATTTAATTCTGATTTTAGTATTTATTATTATCCGTTGGCACTATAGTGCCAACAGGAATACATCGTCTATAAAAGTTTCAACTGTCCGTGATAGTTAGTATCACAGTTCATGAGATAAGTTTTATTTATTTTGACGGCCTCTGTGGCGCGTCGGGCGGACGCTCGACTGCAATGCAGAAGGCTGCGGGTTCGATTCCCGTCGCGTGCAAATATTTATGCTCAAAAATAAATATTTGTATCTGGTCTGGGTGTCTTTCTATGTATAATAATGTATGTAATAGGGGTTAAAATATGAAATTGCCGTTTTATTGCAATAGGTTCTTTGAATTGACATAGAATCTTCATGGTTTGAGGTTTTCGAATGAAACTTTTTTCAAATGGTTTCTGTGATGTTCTTTATTTAAAAAATGTGAAACATTTGAATATCGACTTTCAATTGTTTTTGTTATTCAATTTAGACAAGAAAGATGGATACTGCGAAAATTCGAGTGATTTTTGAATACGAGTTCCGACGCGGAACTAACGCGGCAGAAACAGCCCGCAATATCAATGCTGCGTTTGGAGAGGGGTCTACTAATGAACGCACCGTGCGATTTTGGTTTAAACGCTTTCGTGATGGAAATTTCGACTTAAAGAACGAGCCACGAGGAAGACCGCCCACACAGGTGAATAACGATGAATTAAGAGAGATAGTGGAAGCCGATCCTAGTCAAACTACCCAGGAATTAGCGGCATGGTTTAACGTTACCTTACCCACTTTATTGACTCACTTGCGTCAAATCAATAAAATAAAAAAATACGAAAAATGGGTGCCCCATGATTTGACTGATCTGCAGAAAGAAACGCGTGTTGAAACTTGTGTTGCCTTGTTGAACCGGTACAGAAATGAAGGAATATTGGATCGAATTGTAACATGTGATGAAAAGTGGATTCTTTATGATAACCGGAAAAGAAAAATGCAATGGCTGACCCCAGGTCAAATGCCACAACAGTGTCCTAAAGCAAAACTTACCAATAAAAAGGTAATGGTAACTGTTTGGTGGTCTCAGCATGGTGTTATTCACTATAGTTTTCTTCGATCTGGTCAAGCAATTACGGCAGATGTCTATTGTGCCGAACTCCGAACCATGTTGACAAAACTAGTAGTAAAAAAACAGCCCCGACTCATGAATCGATCTTCACCATTATTGCTCCACGACAACGCGAGACCTCACACAGCACGAGAAACCATTTTGACCCTTCAGGAACTGCACTTAGAAACCATTCGTCATCCTCCGTATTCACCAGACCTTGCTCCAACGGACTACCATTTTTTTCGTGATTTGGACAATTATCTACGTGACAAGAAGTTTTCTTCCCAGGAGGCAGTACAAAATGCTTTCACACAGTTTGTGCAGTCTAGATCGTCGGAACTCTATCGCAAAGGCATTAATAACCTTCCCATTAGATGGCAGCAATGTATAGATAATAATGGCAACTATTTTGATTAAATAAATTTGTTAAAAATTTAAAAAATAAACAATTAAGATTTTCAGTACAAATCGGCAATTTCATACTTTAACCCCTAATATTTACAAAAAAAAGAGTGTTATATGTAGTATATCCATTGTCTAGTACCCATAGTACAATCCTAGTGCTTAGTTTGGGGCTAGATTGCGCTGTGTGTAATGTAGTGCTTTATATTAATAAATATTACGTTATGGGTGTTGGAACCCTAAAATAAGATTGTTTTTCAAATTGAATACTTCCTACTTCCGTTTTCAGGAAGTCTGTCAAAAATGAAAACTTGAGCCGTTTTTTTAATAACACTATAATATTTAATTATGTTGTTTATCAACTTGATGATTTTGTGTCTTTCTGCTCCTGAAACAAAAATGCGGAAAGTTAAAATTTCAGTCACTTACTATTAAATGTTAAGTTTGAATACTTCATAACTTCATATTTGCTTTTATGTTTTTTGCGATTTTGCATAATAAAACACTTTATTTACCGGGTTTAAACGCGCTTTATTCATGATTTTTTTATTTTTTAACGAACCGAGCTTTCGCCAAGCTTGACTTTCAAGGTTGACTTGAAAAATTCACTCGCGGTGAGGTTGGAATTCGCCTCCGGATCAGTACTCCGGTGCCCTTATCGACTAGGCTACGCGAGCTCCCCGCGAGATTTTTTAAGATGTAGGTACCTATTTTTCCTATAAAAAGTATTTCTAGTAGAATTGCCTTGAAAGAGCGATAAAAAACAAATTACGAACTATGATAACTTGTTACTTTTTTAAGTCTGGACGGCAAAATGTGAAGTGTCAAAATTGTGTCTGTGTATATGTGTGTGTTTTACTATTATGTATTCTGTGGTATGTGTGTGTAAACGCCAACAAAATGTTGTACCTACCTGTTTCTCTGGAAATAGTGGAATATGTTAGAAGCCGGTGCTTCGATAAAGAACCACTGGAGGTAGCTCAGTAAGAAGGATGCTAACATATACCCCAGGCCGTCTACTATCTGAAAGTAAAGTGATAAAGATTACATCTTAGGGTAGGTTACTTAGCTGTAAGTTTGTATGTACCAAATAAATATGTATGGAGACGCT
Organism: Idaea dimidiata; assembly: GCA_949358125.1. Classification (NCBI taxonomy): domain Eukaryota; kingdom Metazoa; phylum Arthropoda; class Insecta; order Lepidoptera; family Geometridae; genus Idaea; species Idaea dimidiata. The sequence continues at coordinate 23,790,755 of OX442334.1, read as the reverse complement.
AAATGCCAGACCTGTTGGCAATAGAACGTGGTCGCACTAAACTGTTGTGCGGCATTGCGCACTCTTAACATCATAGCTAAAGATATTGACTTATTTGTTTGGACCCTGAGTGAATTCACAAAAGTGTCTCTATTTATTGTAAGTTATCCATTATTAATTAAATAGATAATAAAACAATAAAAGTTTAAGGTTTACTTATAAGTTTAATGCTAATTATGTGAAATGTTAAAAATGTGCTTGACTATCGCATTATGTATTATTGCCTGTAATGGTAGTTTTTAAGTTTTGATAAATAAATAAATAAATCTTACATGTCGAAGTAGTTCAATGTAAATTAGGACTTTTGTTTGCAAAACGGTAGTGAAACGTGAATTTTGATTTCCTGAAACCTTATTTTAATGCGTGTAAATTGTTGATTTCGATAGGCTTTGCCCCGCGGTTTCACTCGCGTAGGTCCCGTTCCCGCGAGAATATCAGGATAAAAAGTAGTCTATGTGTTATTCCATTTCCATTTCTGTTATTTTATTACTACACTACACTCGTTGATCATCACGTAAATAAATCTTGACATTACTAATATTATAAACGCGAAAGTTTGCAAGTATATATGTATGTCTGTGAGTTTATTACTCAATCACTCAAAAACTACTTAACCGATTGCGATGAAACTTAGAATATAGCTAGTTGGAGACCTGGAATAACACATTAGGCTTGTTATCCCGATATTCCCGCGGCAACGGGACTTACGCGGGTGAAACCGGTTAAATTTTCATATTGTTTTATTTAATGCTCAACGTTTCGAGATCTTAACATTTCTCTTTACAGGGTAAACGTTGAGCATTGAAACAATGCTAAAAAGAAATAAATTAAAATAGAAGTAAAATCTATTTCTACTTATTAAATGATCAGTTAGTTCTTACCAAATGTATAATATCGTAAGATATAGGAGCTCTTAGAGAGAACAAGTTTCTATTGATCAAAGCCATGTGAATCAAGTATACTCCGTAGCTAAGCCTGCTGAGCACCACAAACATTTGATTGCTTAGGAAATCTGTTACTATCGCTGGAAGAAAAAAAAAACTCTTTTCAAAATTAAAATGTATAAATTCAACAAGTTCCACAAGATCGTTTTGAATGGTCAGCAATTAAGTGTGTCTTCAGATGTAGTTTTTTTTTTCTAATTTGAAGACCCATTGAAGAGTCTTGAAATGGATTCCCGCCAGAACAAGTTTTTTTAAAATATGAAACTTAAAGTTATCGCCGATTAAACTAAGTATTTGAAAAAATGCTTGAAGAAATTTACTCTACAACCAACAGAATTTGAACCTGCAGTAAATCCGTTGTAATGCGTCCTTTTCAGATGCCAGGTGATTACAACGAATTTGAAACAATCCTGGTTGACACTACAAATCCTGCCAATGCACAATTTTGGAAACTAATTTTCCACACTTTTAAATAAATCAAGGTAAACTGAGTTAGTTTAGCTTTGCCCCGCATATTTAAACCAGTTTTCACACATGTACCTACCTAGCCTAAGCTATGGATATTTTTATGGAAATCTGGCACCAACTAAACTTGATACTTAGTTGGCGGTGGATGATCGGATGGCTTAGGTATAGTTTTATTTTATTTTATATTTATTTAACCGGGTCTTAATTGCATATTGATGTCCCCTCGCGACCAAGACCTTTGTAACATGGTTGAAACGTCGAGGTAATAAAATAAATATAATATCACGGGATTAAGACCCGGTAAGAGGTAACTATGTTAACAAATCGTGTGAATATTTCGTATTTTGTTTGTATTGCTCAAGCCATGCATATCTACTAGAAATATTTTAAAGAAAAAAATCATATTCAAAAATTCACTCGCGACGAGATCTGAACTTAGAGCTTTGCTTTGCTTGAGAAAGCTCAATAGGAAACTCGAGTTCAAATCTCGTCGCGAGTGAATTTTTGAAGATGAATTTTTTCTCTAAAATATTTCAAATCGTGTGAATTCAAAAAGTGTATTAGCTTAGGTATGTAGTAGGTAAGTATCTGTTATCCGTTGTCTAATGCTCATTAGTCATTGTCACCTACTCATTAAACAAGTCTACTTACGTAAAGTCCCATATTCGCAAACGACAACTAAGCCGCAAAGAGCCAAAGCCCAAACCGGCTTGTCAATGCCAGCGTACCATGCGAAGATGAAACTACCATACTCTTTGAAGAGAAGGTATCCGATTGCATTCATCATGGTTACCACGATGTATCCAAAGGCTAGGCTGGTGATTATGGATGCTGTCTGAAAATACAAATAAAGAATATTTATCTAGATTTGGTTTTAGATAAATATTCTATAGGAAAGAATTGTTTGTTTGTTTGTAACAAATAAACTCCGACACTAATGGCCCAAATTTAAAACAATCTTTCACCAATAGAAAGCTAGGTACATTTTCGAGAAGTAACATGGACTAGCTTGATTTCGATATTCCTACGGGATCCTTACACTGGCTTGCGCAGCTTCATCGAACTACCTAATCCGGATTATCTAGCACGAATTGGATAGTTCGATGTAGCTGCGCAAGTCAGTCTTATTATACTCACTAATACGTTTACTACTATTTTTAATGAAAAGATATATCCACAAAAACACAACGCACGGACGGGATTCGAACCGACGCATCTCAATCCAATCCGGGGAATGCGACTTAGGCCTCTTAGTCTACCGACGACGCGGTGACTCATACGCCGAATTATCGCTTCAATATCTTTTCCATTCACTACAACTGTCTTTTACGTTTTCTCGCCTCTGAAGTGTGAACCGAATAAATACATTTTGGTAAAGGTAGTGATTGATGGGGCCTTGGAGAAGGACATAAGCTTGTGTCTCCGATATTCTCGTAGGATAAAAGAGATAGAGATAAGCAAGGGACTTTGTTTCATAATATGTTGAGGTACTTTTTGTCGTCTTGTAGCTTTATACCTATAAGTGCCAAATACTAGTTCCATTAAATACCTTGGAAATTATTTTCTTATTTTGTCCCGGCTTATACATGGAGAAGAGAAATCCCAGAGCAAACCCTATGAGATAACCGCTGCCGTTCGAGTACGTTTTGGAGTACACTTTTTGATACACTTCATTTTGAATAGCTTCTAAGGACTTGCTGAAAATGGTGTAAAATTATTGATTTTCATTATTATAATTATTTATTTTTTTAGCTAATTTCAGCATCCCGCCCCGCTCTGATGGGCGAAATCCCATGGAGAGTGGGTATAAGGAGGGTTGTAATATCTACCAATAATCATTTCAGATTTGTGTGGACCCTGGGCTCCTAAGAGGGATGAAACTAGAAACTTCACTCAGATGGGAGAGAGAGATAATACATTATTAGAAAAAAACGTTGTTGTGTCTAACAGTGAGTCTGTGAAATGTGTGCGTATCAAACTTAGCCCCTATTTAACCTGCTAAGACTTTATCGGGGTGGTAACAAGCGGCGGTTGAAGCCCCCCCACGAAAATCCTCTTTTGGTCGCTTCGAACGGCGGGCAGACCAATTATACCGTAGCCTTATTCTTTTAATCTCGAGCTACGTGGCCCAGAGAGTTACTCATGACCAAACATCAGATACGGAGACAGTCTGTGCCAGTATACGTCTGAAAGGCAGGGAGTACTACAGAAACCAGCAGAGCATCAGAGAATACTAAATCCTATTTCTTAGATCAATGTGAAAATATTCACTTACTCATGATCGTACATCAGATAAGGGCTCAGCCTGTGCCAGTACGTCAGAAAGGCAGGGATGGCAACAGAAGCCAGAAGGGCAGCACAGAATACCAACACGCCTTTCTTCTTGTCCCTTCTCCAGAACAGCAGTATGACGAGCCCGATGATGTTGAGTTGGAAGTCACAGGACATGTACCAGCTTACTATATGACACTGGATGGAGAAAAAAGGAACAAAGAATTTTTTTTTTAGTTATTAATGGTCTACTGGAAATATTATCAAGGAAAACAACAATTAAGTGCTGTTCCCGGTTGCACCCCATTCAGAAGCTCAGGGTCCACTTTCCTGCTCTTACGTCTCCACTTCGTACGATCTTCAACATACCGTGTAGTGAAGCCTAAGCACACATGTCAGCCTTCACGACGACATCAGCACTTCTTAGGCCTTTCCAATTCATAACAGTATAAAAATATATCCAGACTTCATATATTTTTGTAGGTACTGTTATGATATGAATTGGAATTGGTCCGGGAACTGTCCACTGCTGAACATAAGCTTCCAGATGACAAACAGCAATCTCGAGCCATCTTCATTTAGCAACTCCCGCAACCGCTACAAAGTTGTATGTCCACCGAGTAGGTAGTCTTCCAACACATTTTTTCACATTGCATCGTGATCGCCATTCGAGCGACCACTCTGCAATCCTGTCTCATGGTCTAGTGCTAGATATCTTAATTTGCATTACGAAGGTGTACGAAGGTAAACTACGTACCAAGTTATCAGTATCATACATCATCAGTAGACCCGACCACCAGTTCCGGACGCATGGTTCATGCTCCATCTTCAGGTACCTTGGCCAGAGAGGTCCAGATCCAGTGTAGGGTGATACCGATACCACGTAGAATATTATCATTGCGTATGGTGCTACGAACCTGAAAATCAAAAATGGAAACAGGCTGGCAGGCTTATGGATGATAAAGCATTCGCAGCCTAAATCGCTTCTATTAAAGAGCTTTTTATTTGTCCTCATTTCGACGATGAGGTGAAGTCGTTATAATTAAATCCTTTTCCCGTGACGATTGTCAGTGGGAGAACCAATCCAGCTTTTCCAAAAAATTTGTTACCAAATATTGCGAAAACTATGATAACTATTTTGAGGGCTTTTTAGATCACCGGTTCACAGTTGAATATCCACCAATGCTGAACTTAAAGCGATCATTCATTTGTAATTAATGCTCGCGGTGAGGGAGCACCTTATACAACCAATGGCTCAAAAGTATGTCCAGTCTGAATGATTCATAGTTCGTTCAATTTTACCTTTTATATCTTTTGACAACAACTTCAAAGGGTTTTAACGTTTCGCTATCACAGTGCCCTCTCGCGAAGAGAAATCCTGATAACACTGAGAATGAGTGTATAACCATCTCCAGGTGACACAGCGGCCTTCCTAGAAGGGTATCTGCTTCCTGAAATATTAAAATACACTGAATTAGTAATGTTTGATTAAAATAAACAAAAACATTTTCTAATAGTCTACTAACTGCGTCTTGCAGTTTCACCCTTCGTAAGTTCCGAACCCACAGGTCTATCAGGATAAAAAAGGAGCCTACGTTTGGTTCTAGGTCTTCAAGTATCTACATACTGAGTTTCAGCGCAATCGGTCAAGATTGTGGCCTCTTACTGCATAACACCCCTGGGATTAAGCCTTTGCCTTACAGTTGGTAAAATTTTTGGGCTATCAAAATAACTAGGTATATTTATAAATTTCATTTCACCATCATTCAAATAGCATGCAGTCAATCTTTAATTTCAAATGTGACGATTGTTAATCGTTTACTATTATTAAATAATGGGGTGTTTACCATGTTTTAATTTTTTATTACGGAGCTCGATATTTCACCAGTAATTACAATTGGCTAGTTCACGAGACTGGAGAACCATATCATAATAGTTGTGAAAACACAACCATGTTAGTTTAAAATCGTATGTTAATGGTTTGATAAAAAATATCTTTGACATTGATCGTTTGCTAAAAAATGTTTGTAGAATTTGTGTAGAATGCAGTTTTCCATTTTCTAATAAAATTTTGATTGCGGACTGGACTTCAACTTAAACGTCTATTTTGAGTGATTTGCAAAAGCAATGATGTAGAAATGAAATTTTGACCGATTTATTTACAGGAAAAACTGCCAATAACTATTAAAGATGACATAATAATAAAATACCTTCCCGGCACTGTGAAAGTTTACAACAGAAAGTGTGGCCACAGTTAAAATATAGTGTAGTACAACCATCGTCGCACAGCTCAGAAAGCGAATTCCGTGGAGTGATCGCACGTCTTTACCACGACTTTCCATGAGTGTTTTGAAGTTCTTCGACGGACTGAACCATGCTGCTATTTCTGATACTGGAATCAGAAATAAAAAAATATGATAAATTAAGTAATATATACAGTGTATTTTTCACGGAAGATCAAGGTCGCCTAATTTAACTGAATTTCTTTGACATAACGACAGAATCGAAGGAATTTTGCGACGCTACGGCAACTTATCTTCGCCGGGACTAATAAATAAAACAACAAATAGCCTGAGGCACAAAACTAATCAGGTTTCAATAGATGCAAACTATACAACAATTTAAACTACGTCCCTGTAAAAAAGTGTCGTAAAACCAGCCTGGCAACCAAGAATAACTAATTCAAATATTCCCCAGTTGTATTTTTTCAATACATCGGAATGTTGGATAAGTTAGCTTTCCGACACAAAGCATTATTATTGAAAGGCATATGTATGCCTTGTAATAATAGGGGTTAAAGTATGAAATTGCCGTTTTATTGCAATAGGTTCTTTGAATTGACATAGAATCTTCATGGTTTGAGGTTTTCGAATGAAACTTTTTTCAAATGGTTTCTGTGATGTTCTTTTTTTAAAAAATGTGAAACATTTGAATATCGACTTTCAATTGTTTTTGTTATTCAATTTAGACAAGAAAGATGGATACTGCGAAAATTCGAGTGATTTTTGAATACGAGTTCCGACGCGGAACTAACGCGGCAGAAACAGCCCGCAATATCAATGCTGCGTTTGGAGAGGGGTCTACTAATGAACGCACCGTGCGATTTTGGTTTAAACGCTTTCGTGATGGAAATTTCGACTTAAAGAACGAGCCACGAGGAAGACCGCCCACACAGGTGAATAACGATGAATTAAGAGAGATAGTGGAAGCCGATCCTAGTCAAACTACCCAGGAATTAGCGGCATTGTTTAACGTTACCTTATTCACTTTATTGACTCACTTGCGTCAAATCAATAAAATAAAAAAATACGAAAAATGGGTGCCTCATGATTTGACTGATCTGCAGAAAGAAACGCGTGTTGAAACTTGTGTTGCCTTGTTGAACTGGTACAGAAATGAAGGAATATTGGATCGAATTGTAACATGTGATGAAAAGTGGATTCTTTATGATAACCGGAAAAGAAAAATGCAATGGCTGACCCCAGGTCAAATGCCACAACAGTGTCCTAAAGCAAAACTTACCAATAAAAAGGTAATGGTAACTGTTTGGTGGTCTCAGCATGGTGTTATTCACTATAGTTTTCTTCGATCTGGTCAAGCAATTACGGCAGATGTCTATTGTGCCGAACTCCGAACCATGTTGACAAAACTAGCAGTAAAACAGCCCCGACTCATGAATCGATCTTCACCATTATTGCTCCACGACAACGCGAGACCTCACACAGCACGAGAAACCATTTTGACCCTTCAGGAACTGCACTTAGAAACCATTCATCATCCTCCGTATTCACCAGACCTTGCTCCAACGGACTACCATTTTTTTCGTGATTTGGACAATTATCTACGTGACAAGAAGTTTTCTTCCCAGGAGGCAGTACAAAATGCTTTCACACAGTTTGTGCAGTCTAGATCGTCGGAGTTCTATCGCAAAGGCATTAATAACCTTCCCATTAGATGGCAGCAATGTATCGATAATAATGGCAACTATTTTGATTAAATAAATTTGTTAAAAATTTAAAAAATAAACAATTAAGATTTTCAGTACAAATTGGCAATTTCATACTTTAACCCCTAATATTAAATCATAGTCTGACGATAATTATTGGTAATTAGAACTTACATTTCGGGTCGGTGATGTAGTCTTCAATGACGTAGACTGTTGCTGCTGCGGTAATCAGAGTTATCATGATGAGCCTATAATAAAGAAGAAGAAGAAGATCTTAATGACAGATACATCTCTGCTCTGGTAAGGACCAATCATCGAACTTTTAAGCTTTTAGACAGGCGGCTTGCTTAGCGCCAGCCTCCAGCCTATGCCGACGTAGCTTAACCAATCACAGAATGGTATGCTCTGGATTTGCGCTAGCTACGACTTAGACCTGTAAAATATTTAAGATAGAACTAGCTCAACTCAACTAGAACGTAAAATGTTTTAGTAGATGACGTTCAATTTGAGTCTCAGTCGAAAAACAAATAGTGAAGATGCAAAATCATGTTTTCATGTGGTGTAATTGTTAACGCTCTCGCCCGGCCAGCAAGAGGCACGAGTTCGAACACAGTCATGGAATAGTTTGACGACGCATTTCTCCTTGTAAAATATTTCTAGCAAAACTCACCAAAAGACTTTAAATCCAAAGGAATACACCTTCGTTTTACTTAAAACTTGACAGTTCCTTGGATCAACATTGACGGCTCCGTACGGCAGATGGCTAGCCTCGATTATGTGTATAGAGACCTTTTCGACAGACATGGGGCTGCAAGATGCGGGGAGGCATACCCCGATGCTGTTGACGAAGCGCCTTCTTCCATAAATGGATTTGGACTGAAAGTTGGAATAAATGAGTGTTTAGACCTATGAAGGAAAGTAAATAAGTAGTTTTCATCTGATCCAATGTTCGTCCTGCAGTTAATAGTGCGGATAGGGATAATTGCCAACTTGGTGTCGACTCCATAGTTTGCGAGTTAAATTGTTATTGAAAAGTTCCTTTACGCTCTACGTTTGCTAAGGCTGCACGCACGCATTCCAAAAGTCCGGGGCTCTATAGCCCTGAGTAATTGGACGTATTATAGGTAATTATAGGCTAAACAAGCATGCTAAATTGTCGACTTCGCGATCGTTTCCCAATATGAAATGAGACTTAAAGGACTATAGATCAACACAGAGCCCAAACCGCAGGTCGTACTAAGCATGAAAGTAGAGTGCGTTCATTGTGGCGTGCAGATATCCATTGAGAATGTGTTTTTGGAAATTACCGTGGGATTCAAATTATATTAAAGGGTGCATAAAATAAAATAAAAGTCAACCTTGAAAAACCCTTCAGCATCTTCATAAATGTCAAACTTCCGCGAGGGCTGTTCCTGTGCCGTGACATCGACCAGACAGTACTGCGTCTCCAACTCAGGGTGTAAAGAGGACCAGGTCTCGTCAAGGCACTGGTCGAAGTTACCCAGGTGGTACCGGGACCCGTAAAGAGCTCCTACTGGTGGTTGCATCGATTCCAGGACTAGAAAAAGGTAGGAACAAAATTGTTTCGTTCGTGATGGTTCTTTTTTAGAGTTTCTCAGTCAACTAGACACCGTCAGGCTACGTCTGCATTGGCAGGAGGCTTGCATAGCACCTAGAGGCTAGCGAGTCACCTAACTAAGGGTCTCGCACCAGGCGTTTGGCGCCCAACTATATGGTTTGGCGTAATTGCTTGGCGTGCATCATACAAACGGGCTTTTATCACGAAACGCAAAGCAAAGCAACTAGGCGCTAAGCAAGCCGTCTGTTTATTAGAAAAGTCTAGGTGGTCCCATTTTTAACCGACTCCAAAAAAAGGGAGGAGGTTATCAATTCGTCTGTATGTATAATATTTTTTTTTTTTGGTTGTTCACCGATTACTCGAAGACGGCTTGACCGATTAAGATGATTCTTTTTTTAATAGATAGATGGGAGCTCCAAGATGGTCCCATAAAAATTTGATGTGGATCTGATGAGGATTTTCGGAGTTATGAACGGAAATGCTCCTCAAAACGCATTAATCAATCCAATTGTTTATCGATTACTCGAAGATGGCTTGACCGATTGAGATGATTCTTTTTTTAATGGAAAGGTGGGAGCTCCGAGATGGTTCCATAAACATTTGATGAAGATTTGATGAGGATCTTCGAAGTGAGGACCGGGAATGCTCCTTAAAACGCTGTATTCAATTCAATTGTTCATCGATTACACGAAGATGGCTTGACCGATTGATTTAGTTCTTTTTTTAATGGAAAGGTGGAAGTTTCGAGGTGGTCCCATAAAAGTTTGTTAAGAATCTGATGAGTATCTTCGGAATGATGGACAGGATAGTATCCCAGAATTCAATAAATTAGTCATTTTGGACTTCTACCAAAAATAATAGACCCCTAAAGAACTAAGTACAGATTGATTGGGCACCTAAAACCACCTTCTCATCAGCAAACTCCTCAATAATTAAAATAACGGTAACAATTTGTTGATTTTTAGGTAGGTAGGTATAACAAAAAGGGTAAAATAAAAAACTAATTTAAAAATTAAAAAACCGACTTCAAAAAAGAAACAAAAAGTAATTAAAAAAACAACAAAAAAAAAAAGAATTGATAAAAAAGACCAAAATAACCTCTACGTAGGTACAGTGCCACTGACTTTAGCAGTTTTACTGGTTGGTTCCATATTGTACTTAGTTTAGCTGCCCGACTTCAGATGATAAAACAGATTAATTAATTAATTCTTTTTCATTCATTAATTAGTCAGTGGCACTGTACCTACGTAGAGGTTATTTAGGTCTTTTTTATCAATTCTTTTTTTTTTGGTTGTTTTTTTAATTACTTTTTGTTTCTTTTTTTATTTGGTAAAGATCTCATGTCAAATTTCGGAATGATCTCAAAATGCTACTTCTTGGACTTCTACCAATAGAATCGGCCCTTAAAGAACAAGGCGCAGATTGACGGAGCACCCAACACCACCGTCTCATCTGAAAACTTCTCAATAATTAAAGTTAAGGTTACGATTTTGATGATTTCCATTAAATGGCAGTCGAAAGGATCTACACCATAACACCCAGTTGCTGAAACGAACTTTAACTTATAAAGTGGTCATTAAATACAATATAATCACTTGTTCCCTTGTTCACTTCACTAATCAATTATTCACTTGTTGCATTAAGTAATATTTAATTGGACTCTACTTTAATGGTTCTTTTTTAATTTAATAATGAAAGTGTCAAACAAGGCCTTATGTCATATTAGCTGCGCCCTGCGGTTTTACCCGCGTAAGTTCCGTTCGGGCGGGAATATCGGGATAAAATTTAGCCTATGTGTTATTCCCAGTATCCAACTACTTAAATTCTAAGTTTTATCGCAATTGGTTCATCGCAGTTTTTTGCGTGAAAGTGTAACAAAGTCACAAACATACAAACTTTCGAGTTTATAATATTAGTAGGTAAGATATTCATTTTAATGTTACTTACCCCATATCGCCCAAAGGGTGTGATTCCTAGCAGCTTCAAACAATCTGGTTAAGTCACTAAAACAACGGGTTTCTTCATCAGTCCAATAGTCATCTTGTACTTTAGCTAACAGATGATCGGCTATAGGATTTTGTGGTGTTTTTCGACTAAGCCGATTTTGGTGACTCGTGTCCGATTCTATTGTTAGGTTAACTGTATGTATAAGAGTAAAAAGCAATTTAAGGAAAAATGAAAAGACCGATTTGGATGAAAATTTGCATAGCGATAGTTTAAATGATGGAGAGTAACATCGGATACTTTTGATCCCGAAAATCCCACGGGATCGGGTGATAACTATTTATTGGATGAAAATTTACATAGAGATACTTTAAGTGATGGAGAGTAACATAGGTTACTTTTAATCCCGAAAATCCCGCAGGATACTGACATACGATCTTTACCTTACTTCACCTACCTACACTGCGGTAGGTAGGTGTTCGAATAACGCGGGATCGCGACTTGCGCGGGTGAAACCGCGGGGCGCAGCTAGTAATATTATACTTACGAAAAACAATTTTTAAAATGGACCAAAGGATAATTACTAGCAGAGTCCCGTTGTTTCACACTTTTTTAAAAAAACCATTTCTCAGTAGATACCGACGTAAATTAGGGATACTTTGCGACAAACTGGGGATACTGGGGAATGACAATATCTTTCAAAGACATAATTTTTAAAGACCTAAATAGTTAAGTGTGTTTTCAAAAGGATCATTGGATGGTAAAAAAATACATGCGTCATGTTGTTTGTCAAAAAGTGGGGTGTCATCAAAGAAATTTTATTACTAGAATAAGAATGTTAACGTAGAACTAAAATGTCTTGCGCTACATTGTGCATGCTGTCCCTTTTTACTAACACAATTAGAAAGAGACAGAACTCTGCATTGAGCATGCTGTCCCTTTCTACTAACACAATTAGAAAGAGACAGAACTCTGCATTGAGCATGCTGTCCCTTTCTAATACCACTATTAGAAAGGGACAGAACTCTGCATTGAGCATGCTGTCCCTTTCTAATACCACTATTAGAAAGGGACAGAACTCTGCATTGAGCATGCTGTCCCTTTCTAATACCACTATTAGAAAGGGACAGAACTCTGCATTGAGCATGCTGTCCCTTTCTAATACCACTATTAGAAAGGGACAGAACTCTGCAATGAGCAATGAGTTGGAGCTCCATAGCCCCGTGATAACTGAAAGTATAACAAAAAATAGTACTTGATAAAATTACATAAAAAAACTTACAAAGTGATGCTAGCACAACTAATAGCAAAAACAATGTCATTTTTAAAATATTTCACATTCTACTTAGATTGCTCAAAATATTTTTTCCTCTTGTCATTAAATTTATTAATTAAAAAAAAATGAATAATAAAATATTAAAGGAATACAACTGCTGGGAAGTTTGGCAGAGCTATGTATGTGTTATTTTAAGTATCGTATTAATTAATTAAAAAAAAAGAGGGGAATGTTTTCAGTTAACACGAAATTTGTTTTGTTTAACTAAATTATAAATTATAGACGGAGCGGCGACCGTTGGTAACTAAGCTTATCAAGTACCAAGTTGAGACTAATGGTGTGGAAAGAAGTTAAAGTTTTGCTTAAAAAACTCGATCAGCCGCGATTCAGCCGGGCCCGTCTTCAGTCAGCCCAGTTTTATGGTCCCATTCGAGGGGCAACTCTAGCTCATGTAGTACCATGTTGAAGTCAAAGTCAAAGTAAATTTTATTATTTAATTGGACGTTTTGATCACTTTAAATACGTCGAGTGTTCTTACAACTATGACTCTAGTGTGGCTTCGGAACGCGCCCTCCGATGAGAAGAAGCCACAAGAAATTCATTTAGGTTTTTTTTTGTGATCATGTTTTTATTTACAATCGTCAAAATATATATATTTTTTACATTTTATTACAATGATCATAATATGATTCACATTGTCGCATATTTATGGTAATAGTGAAACCGGAGCAATATTCCACTATAATATTTAATAACAAAAGGTTCCAAAGTAAAAGTTATACATACAAAACTCGGTCGGTCTCGAGTCAGCCTGGGCCCGTCTTCAGTCAGCCCGTTTTTGGAGTCCTATTCGGGGAGCCAACCCTAGCTCATTGATTAGTAAGTTGAGACTAATATGGTAGAAAATAGACAAAAAGTTTTGCTTAAAAAATTCAGTCAGTCCAGTTTTATGTTGGTATACTAAAACAGGCTGACTTAAGACGTTTTTTTTTCTCTCTCCACCACATTAGCATTAGTCTCAACTTGGTACTACCAACAACGGACCCGCTCGGTCTATAAGTAAAAAAGGTTAATTAATTTAATAACTTACAATTATTAATAAAAACACAGTTTGAAAAAAAATCTTGTTTCCAATATTATTACGAGTGTTTACCCGTGAGAAAGACAAAACAATATTATCCACTAGCTGCATCTCGCAGTTTTACCCGCGTAAGGCTGCGGCTGCATTGGCAGAAGGCTTGCTTAGCGCCTGAAGTCTTATGCTCGTAGCTAGTCGCCTAGGTAGTCGCTTGACGTGTATCGAAGTAAACAAACATGGGCCCGATTCGGTAAGCACACAGCATGCGGAATGCCGGCGGAATGCAGGCGAACGTGCAGGAGATGTACGTTATTTCGTATTCTGTAAATGTTAGTTTACTTAATTACTACTTAATTATTTAGGTAGCTTTTAAGGGCTACTTAATTATTTAAATAGCTCCCCTTGTCCCTCAGCCAATCAGTATTAAGGAAGTTATAGGACAGCTTTTATTTTTACTCATGTAACAAATCGACTTCTGCAATGCTCCTGCATTCCGCCTGTTTGTCGCATGCTATGTTTTTACAGAATCGGGCCACAGGTTGTTTTTATGTCGCGTGACGTACTAGGTGACTCGCTAGCCTCCAGGCGCTAAGCAAGCTAAAACGGTTTTTATTCAGGCGATTTTTTTTCCGCAAGTCTGTAACACATTGAATCTGATTAAAGTATCCGCAAATTTGTACTAAAGCGCGGATTATTATCAGCACCTTGCGAATATTATTCGCTGTGCGAACGTATCCTAAGGGTGGTTACATAAAGAAACCGGTTTCCAGTACCGACAAACCTGTGCGGATCGGTACCTATTGATCCAGAGTTAAAATGTTTATGAAATAGGTAAACTTGTTCTAAAAAAAAACTGGTAATACCGGCCCGTACGGCTCGGTCCAGGTAGTCGGTACCGACAAACTAAACCTGTTTTTTAAATGTGATCGCATCAGATAACATTGAAATATTATACCTGCACGTATCGGTACGGTACCTACCTGCACAGATTTGTCGGTACCGGAATCTTGTCTCTTTATGTAACCACCATAAGTCCCTATCCCATGTAAAAATTCGGGATCAAAACAAGCCTATGTCCCTTTTTGATATGGTTGCTGTGTATTGGTGAAAGGTTTTTTGAAATCGGTTTAGTAGTTTCATTACCTACATATAAACGAACAAACAAATCTTTCCTCTCTAAAATATTAGTAATTGTAGTTACCTATAGTATAGATAAACCTGTGAAATAAACGATGTTTTTATTTAAACTTAGATAGTCGTACTATTTAAAGTTTTAAGTTTTAACTGTGTGTTTCCGCAATTAGCCCTACAGCTGGGCCTTTGTGCCTGACTTTAAGCCGTGGGTTTCCTCACGACGTTTTCCTTCACCGTAAAAGCGATCTTAATAGCGCACATAATTTTTCCTAAAGAAAAAGACAATGAATGGTGCGCGGCCTGGATTCGAAACCACGACCTTCGGAATGAAAGTCGGGGTATCTACCACTAGACCAACACCGCTCTTAATTATGTAATTAAGATTTAATAGGTAATATTTTAATAATTTATTTATTTGTCTAATTATTTAATATTTATTTAGTATTTAAAATAGGTTCTAATGTAGTGATTACTACCTACTAATTTTCAATTCAATTTCTATAAAATGCTTACTCAGTATCAGTACTGAGTAAGCATCATTTATCAGTCAGCTGATTGACTGACTGACTGATGGATCAATGTACAGCTTTACCACTGCTACCCAAGGCATTATTTTTCTTATTTTTAATAATTGATTAATTAATCACATATTTATCAAATACGAACTGCGCCCTGCGGTTTCACCAGTTTAAGTCTCGTTCCGGCAGGAATATCGGGATATAGATTCTCCAACTAGTATCTATATTCCAAGTTTCATCGTAATCGGTTTAGAAGTTTTTACGTGTTTGAGTAACAAACATAGATACTCACAAACTTTCAGCTTTATAAAATAAGTATTTCAGATTGTTAAGTTTATTTATTTTGAGAGCTAAAATGAAATTATAGATTAATAATGGGGTAATGCCGCCAGTGTAGTGGGCACTTTTGGACTCAATGGTCATTCACCTAAGATTGACTTCAATGATATTGAAATTATATTTTGGACAATATTATTAAGCGAATATTATTAAGGCCACAAGAGCTACTAGTTACCATTGAGGAAATAATTAATAATATTAAGTAGGTAAGTAGCCAAAATAAAACGAATTCACACGCTTTTCATGCGAATTGACTACTAACAAATAAAATATAATGGAAAACTCATTTATTTATTATCTTTACAAGACAGTTAAATGAAGTCTTTCGCAAGATTATTAATAATCACTTACTAAAGTCGTTCTAGCTGATCCAAGTCTTTTACAGTGACATAAATGTTCAAAGGCGATAAAAAAAACAAAACATGGTCTAGTTATCCACATCTTACTGAATATGAATCGCGTATTAAAACCGAATAATACGCGGTTAAAACCGAATAATACGCGGTTTAAACCGTATAATAAGTACGCGATTAAAAACAGGTAAAATGTCACTATATTGGTAATTGGTATGCTAACTAATCGATAAAATGTAAACCATTTAAATTAAACTTATTTTTCCAGTTCCAATCGCGTCGGCTTTATTGTATTAAGTATTTTATCAAAGCCGCTTAATACCACGCAATTAAAATAGAAAAAAAGAGCACATTAGTTTAAACATAGTTTCAATCCAATATCGCGAAATCGGAAGAAAAATCTAGTTTAAAAAAAAGGTCTAGCTAGAACGCCTTTAGCACCCGTTTATTTTTACCCTGGTCAAAGTGTAACAGTTAGGTAACTTAAAATTAAATAACAATATTTACAACAACAAAACAACAACAACAAGTAGAGTAGTGAACAAAACAACAACATAGTCGGAGAGTACGACGTAATATCTTATGTAACTAACTTCAGTCGTTCACTTAGAGAAAGTAGATCATGCGGGCCCAAAGACGATAAACCCAGTTGACTGATCATAAGTATTATTCCCGCCTCACAGATATTGTACCACTTTTTAGCAGCACTTTCGTTCAAGAACGATCAATCACAAAAATAATAGTCTAAGTATATACGTAACGCAATGGCCAAACAGAAAGTTTGATTATTTGTTTGATTAACCTTATCCACTGTTCGTAACGGTGAGAAAAATTCGCGGTATTAGCAGTCAATTGGCTTTATTGCTTTGTGCTGGCCATTTACACGGCGCCGATTTTCAAGACATTAGAAGGTAATTTTACACGGCGCCGGTTTTCGAGCTATTCCACTAATCCAGTAACAAAGCATCGAAATATGGAGCACTGGTGATGCTGCTATAGTACAGTTTTTCGCTCGCTGCATGGGTCTTATGGGCCAGCGCAGTGCTGCGCATTACTGTTATCGATAAGCGGGAACGATATTACAATACGTTCATCGCTGTAATCTTACTATGATTTACGAACCGTGTGCAGCGTGTGATAAAATGTAACTTTAGTAATAAATACCTACATAAATGCGATTAAAACCCAAGAAAAGGTAGGTAGGTGCATATTATGAATTTAAAATCGTGTGAATTTCAAAAGTTAATGTATGTACCTGATTGACAAGATAATTTAACCTTGTGAATGTTTCTTTGTAAAGGCGTACTAATGGCCAACTGCCCGATTCTGTAAGAAACAGTCAGTTCGCCAGACATTTGACTCCTAATTTCTTCTATGGTTTTCGCGATTTTGTACAATAAATGAAACACTTTATTTACCGGGTTTAGTCGCGTTCTATTTATGATTTTTAAACGATCGAGCTTTCGCCAACTTTACAGTTGGCTTGAACAACCTTGAAAAGGCCAACTGTAAAGTTGGCGAACGCTCGGTCGTTAAAAATCATGAATAAAACGCGGTTAAACCCGGTAACTATAGTGTTTTATTCTTTTCACTCCTTTACTCCTCCTTTTATTCTTCTCACTCATTTACTTACGATTAAGTAAAATGTTCTTTAAGTAAATCGATTATATACGAAAAAATAATCCCAAGCAGCAATACCTTCCTACCTACTCATAATATAACAAATCCAATGACTGCGAAACTTGTAGAAGCTACGTGGTTTCTCCTCGGGTTTTTCATGCAGGGTCGGGCAGCAGGGCACTTATTTCAAAACTAAATCAACGGCAATTACATTTTATATTAGCTATTTCTTAGAGAGGTCATTGGCCTTGCGGTTTTTAGTTATAGCTTTACAAAAACAGCTGTTTTTTTAAACTTACGTAAAAAATAATCTTCATAGGTCGGTTAAGCATAGACTCATAAACACGCAACCCCTAAATAGATATTTTTTCATTTTAACGGCTAATAAAAATATCTCATAGAAATATATGCACGGGTTATATTAAACCCGGGCTACTATAAAAATAAAACATATTTTCATGGTGGCAAACTTGCAATGGGATTCTAAATTCAAATAAACCCCCCCATATGTACGATGCTTCCCGTGGAAATTGAAAAAAAATGGCGGATTGAATATCGGTACACTTGGAGGCAGTGAAATAGAATCGGTTACTCTAGCTAATATGTGCCAATGTCTTAACTTATAGTATACTTTGTACTTAAAACTTGATTGATTGATTAAATCTTCATTGTACCTTTGAATGAACAAGAAAACACGAAAAGTGAAAAAGAAGTAAACATCTGTAAGGTAAGTAGGTAGGTATCTAAAAAGGTTACAATCCATCTGAGACATTTTGAGATAGGTACACACACCATTCGGAATTTCAAAATCAATACCAAAGTATTATTATGTAGGTAGTAGCCGTTTTTCAGAATCTGATTGTGGTCATCGAACCCACTATTTGGATTTTGTTTTCTCTACTTTGTGTATCCTTTTATTTATTAACAAACATAGTATTATAATATTTTTATAATCATTAATACGTTTTGAAATATTAATATTAGCACATTCGACTATAAAAATATTTTGAAAATTATCTTACGATAGGTAATAATTAGAGTTAAAATAAAATAAATATAGGCAACATGAAATTGTAACAATAAAAATTGACCAATGTAATGCTACATTTTTGAAAGCACCTTTTTTTTTCTAATAAATCACCGACCTAAATCACAACCCCGCAAGTGTATCCTCAAGACCAATTATATTTTATGCGATCCCTTTTTCGTATGAATGATGGTTTCGTAAACTGGCACTTTAAAAGGTATGGGCTTCTCAACGGTTACTATTACATGTTTAATTACCTCGAAAGGTACTTCTTTTATCTTCGGTACCTTTACCTCTTTCTGTACTGGATACGGCACTGATTTTTCTACCGGTATCGAGACCTCTTTTATGACGGGAATGACCACAGCCTTCGGTACCGGGATCTGAATCGGTATGGGTTGCGGTACCGGGATTAATATGGGATGGTGTACTTTGAATTCTACATTTTTATGTATCGGTACAACGACTTCTTTGTAATGCTTGATAGGTTCAGGGTTTTCTTCTTCTATGTGTTGGTGGACTGGGTATGAGTGAGCTTTGAGGTCATGACCTCCGAAATCATGACCTCCGTGACCTCCGAAGTCGTGAGCTCCGAAACTTTGACCTTCAAGTCCTCCTCCATGCTCGTTCACATCATAGCCTCCTGAGAAGTCGCTGGCTTGGTACTGTAAAAGAAATTTCATCGCAATCAGTTCAGTAGTTTTAGCGTGAAGGAGTAAGAAAGTTATATACATGCTTACAAATATCTGCGTTTATAAATAATATTAGTAGGCTTGAAAATAGCATTTAAATCAGTTGCGCCTCTTCAACTAATTTGCAAGAGCCAACAAACTAAATAGACTAAGCAGAGTTGGAAAAGGAAAAAAATAAGCAAAACACGAAAGCAAAACGCGTTTCGTAGTTTCGTTGCGATTTTGCTAAATTTCTTAATTGGCTTTCAGTTAGAGGATATTTTAATGAAGAATGTTAATTGGTATGCCAAAGTTTGTTACAGTAAAGCTTGTATGTTTTCAAATCCACTAGTTTCTGTTGTAGTCGAAAATACTTATTAGTTTTGATTTTACAGGCATTTAAACTTACGATAAAATTAAGTCTCGCTAACAGTCACTTGATGGATTTATTCCCTCAACCTCGCTTCTCATAATGTCGCTTATGACTCCGACGTCTTACCTGCATTCCCATTACATCGCTCTTCACCTTACTGTAAGTCCCACAACGTCGCGCCTACTTTGGTACAGTTATGGTTAGTTACTTTCAAATATTATTTTCGGGCTTAAAATCCTATCCTACTATATTATTTATTATTATATATAATATATATATTATAAACGCAAATCCTACTAATATTAGATAAAGGAAAATAATGTAATAAATTAAATATTATAAAGCTGAAAGTTTGTGAGTATGTGTATATGTGTGTTTGTTACTCAATCACGCAAAAACGGCTAAACCGATTGAAATATAGGTAGCTGAATACCGGGAATAACACATATGTTACTTGTTATCCCGATAATATTGCGGGAACGGGACTTACGCGGACTTATTCTGGAGGGCTATTTTTTATTATTTACAGGTACTTAGTACATTTTCAAACATTATGTGCGTTATTTGTAGGTCGTTTTTAATTTTAAATGATATATTGATGTGTTGTCAACTACACCAAAACTTAGCGCAATTATTAATAAAATTTCATGTAGGTAAGTATGGATATTAAATAGGTAGCGCATTACTTCCTGGACGAGATAAACAAACGTGCAACATTATAGGAATCATCGGTCATTGCTATGCATTTTGCTCGTGGGATACCTACTTCTCTGCGACAAACGTTCAATCGAATTTTGTTTCTTCGAGAACTTTTCATCGATACCTCTGTACTGCGACGCTTTATTAAATCGACGTAATGTTACTGCGATGTTACGTTACATCGAAAAACTATACTGCGAACGATTTTACTGCGAAAATACCATACTGCGAAGGGCTAGGGGGGAAGTCGTCCACCTTGAAACTGGGACCAGGGACCAATTATACCCTTTCGAAGGTGATAATAGTCAACTGGGTCTAAGCCCACTAAGTTATAGAGTTATTCGATTTCTTCATGTTGGATGACCGCTGTCAAACTTAAAACGTCAATATCTCGGAAACTTTTGACGCTAGACCACTACTACCTTAGCATGATAGATAGAGCTCTTCGATATCTTCATTTTGTATGACAGCTGTCAAACTTAAAACGTCAATATCTCGGAAACTATTGACGATAGACCACTACTATCTTAGCATAAGTGATAGAGCCCTTCGATATCTTCATTTTGGATTATAGAGAGCGGTATCACTTATGCCAAGAAAGTAGTGGTCTAGTGTCAATAGATTCAGAGTAACTTAGGTTTGACAGTCTGTCTGTCTGAGATATTTTTGCCTATATCAATTGTCTTTTGTTTTCCATTAATTTATTATATTAACTTTTTTTTACAACATATCTTAGTTAGTAGTTAGTTAATAATGAGTACTTTTAACATATCCATCTTTTTTATCAAAATATATTTAGATAAATAATAACACACTGTACCATAATTTTAATAATTATTTTACGTTTATTTTTGTTTTTGTAATTTTTATCTTTTTGTTTTTTTTTGTAATAATTGTTTATATTTTTTTTAAATTGTTATACTTTTCGTGTGGTACAATAAAGAGTTTTCTTATCTTATCTTATCTAACACATTTTACAACTTATTCCTTCATATTTATTAATCAACAATTACACAATTAGGTGTAGGTAGTTAAATATAAGCTTAGATCTAGATTGCGATCCAAAAATGTTGCCTGCCTAAAAGCATATTGTAATAAAAACAATTAAAAGATCCTGAGGGGTTGTTTATGTTATATATAAAAATTAATTCCTATTTCGCGTGGTCACGGCATCACGCTTAAGGACGCGACTGATGTGAATCGAGCTGAAATCCCTTTCGATTGAATATTTTTCTAATAAAAATATGTTATGTTATTCAAGAAGTGCCCTCTTCATTTTAAAATAATAAAAAATAACTTTAAATACCACTATTACAATATAGTATATATATACGGGTTACAGAAAAAGTCGTGCTAGATCCGTTGAGGGCGTGGAGTACCCATCATTTCTGACTTATTTCACTATGAAACACCCTACCCTAAACTTAACCCTTTTTGAGATATTCGACTTTTAATTTTTTCATTGAAAATTGCCGATATTTAAGCTACTAAATTTATTTTTGTTTATTTTGTGTGTCTTATTATTATTATTATTGCATTTTGACATGCGTAATAAGATGCTTAAAGACGTCAATCATTAAAATAGTACATTAGTTAATTGAATAGACCGTAGCAGACAAGTGAAAGTTAAGAAATAAAAAAATAAATTAGAAAGTTTATTTTTCTCTAAGGGATATCTAAAAAAAACTATATGGCAATTGTTCGGCAGAGGTTTTTAAAATATCTACGTTTCATCAGCTATCTAACGAGGTATAATAATCAAGTGTTTTATTCAAATACATTATAAAAAAAATTAGTTTCATAGGCGACAGTGGAGAAGAAAATTTATACTTAGCCCTAAAAAATAAAATAAAACAATAGGTAAGCATGAAATGTTATTTATTAAAGCTTTTCACACAACTTTTTCTTGTTTACAGTTCATGTTCAACATGGCCGCCTCTATTTCTGATACATTGTCGCATTCTTCTACGGAGACCAGTCTTCACTACTCCAGTGGTCAATGTGGTCCTCATTTTGTTAGCTGCATCCACAATCCTTTGTCTTAAGTCTTCCACAGACGAAACTGGATTCGGCTCGCTGTATACTAGACTTTTCATGCACCCCCACACATGAAAATCCATGGGGGTAATGTCCGGACTTCTTGCTGGCCATGGCAACGGCCCACCTCGTCCTATCCATTTGTTTGGATAATTTGTGTCCAGCCAGTCTCTGACACTTCTTCTGAAATGGGCAGGGCAGCCATCGTGTTGGAACCACATGTCCCTGATCAGGTTGAGTGGCAGATCATCCAGCAAATCACTCAAGTCTGCTCTCAGGAAATTTTCGTAGCTTTCCCCATTTAAATTATCCGGGAGAAAGTAAGGTCCAATCAAATGATTGGAGATAATGCCCATCCACACATTCACGCTGAATCTACGTTGGGACCCCTTCACTCTTTTCTTATTGGGATTCCTTAGTTCTTTTGGGGCCCAGTAATGGGCGTTGTGATAGTTAGTTATGCCATCTTTATCAAATTTGGACTCATCCGTCCACAAGATATTTCTTAGAAAATCTGGGTCTTCCACATCAGCATTTAGCATAAATCTGCAAAAGTCCATTCTCCTCGCGGGGTCTCCTTCTTCAATAACGTGTACCGGCGTATAATGGTATGGGTATAGGCCAACAGTGTGCACGGTAAACCACACTCTCCATTGCGAAAGTCCCAGATCACGGGATCATCATCCCATATTAGTGGAAGTAGTCGGATCCGCTCGAAAGCGTTGCACTATCTCATTGTCCTGTTCTTCGTCGTCAATTCGTGGTCTTCCCATGTCTGTATTTCGTCTCAAAACAGAGCCAGTTTCACGAAGTCTTCGATAAACTCTGTCAAAAACGGCCACATCCGGCACTCGACGACCGGGGTAGCGAGTTATGTATTCGTTGCGAGCTTGCGCAGACACACAATTGCAGTATCCGTAACAAATAAGCATATCAGCATATTCTTTAGGTGTGTAGGACGTCATCTTCAACACTTCCGTATCGCAGGTACAAATCAGAGTCCGGTTAACAAGCACAGTAGTCACAAATCAGAAGAAACAGTCCAGAATCACAGCCAAGTCGAGAAAAAGAGCAATACAATGTCACATCTACTATGTACGAAGCACAAAAGCAGACTGACTGACAACCAAAACAATACCCCTTGTTGTATTCACAGCCCTAACCGGTCTCTACAGATTTTTTCTTTCATTCGCACCTACATAAATCGTCACTTGTCTCGCTCGCACGGTGCGTCTTAACTTGAAGGACAATAGGCGCGGTACCGTTAGAACTACTACTACTACTGGAGCGTCCCTTTTTTCCACGAAATGTAATACAATCCCTAGATTGTTATACGTCGTTAGATAGCTGATGAAACGTAAATATTTTAAAAAACATCTGCCGAACAATTGCCATATAGTTTTTTTTAGATATCCCTTAGAGAAAAATAAACTTTCTAATTAATTTTTTTATTTCTTAACTTTCACTTGTCTGCTACGGTCTATTCAATTAACTAATGTACTATTTTAATGATTGACGTCTTTAAGCATCTTATTACGCATGTCAAAATGCAATAATAATAATAATAAGACACACAAAATAAACAAAAATAAATTTAGTAGCTTAAATATCGGCAATTTTCAATGAAAAAATTAAAAGTCGAATATCTCAAAAAGGGTTAAGTTTAGGGTAGGGTGTTTCATAGTGAAATAAGTCAGAAATGATGGGTACTCCACGCCCTCAACGGATCTAGCACGACTTTTTCTGTAACCCTGTATATCAACTGGGTCTAAGCCCACTAAGTTATAGAGCTATTCGATTTTATTACTAATAGCAAATTATTATTATATAGACTATAAAGTAAAACCGTGATATAAAAACGTGTTTAACGAATTTGTACTATTATACCCACTTACGCCCACATAGAACACACATGTTATGTCTATAACATAGACAGAACCGTCTGAAAACTGGCTTTCTAAAGAGACTCCGTCATGTATATAATTTTAATGTGTGTACCTATATTTTATTTATTGCAGTTTCTTTTAAAAGACCAGAAATAAAAACTAAAACTTCTGCTCTAAACTGTACCAATTCTAACAATAAATGCGAGGCGGCGTGTCGGGAACCACTGTAAAGCGAGGAGCGACGTACTGGAAATGCAAAGCGACATTATGAGAAGCGAGGTTGAGGGAATAAATCACTTGATGTCATTTACTACGCTCTCCGCTAATCAAAACGATAGACGACATGTACTGTGGACTGTGACATCTACATGTAGAAGGCGAGCGGATTGGACGAGTGTGAAATGACGTCATACCCGAGAACAAGTCCGCGCGGGAAGTAATTCTATAAATTTATTTTTGACAGAGAATATGGAGAGCTAATATTCAAAATTAGTTATTTTTCGTCATTGTAGAAAAATCGACCAAGTGCAAGTTCGACTCGCAAACTAAGTGTTCACACAAAACACTTTATTTATACTTATTTAACTCTGTTTTAGTTGTTTTAGCGGAAACAGAAATTACATCATCTGTAAAAAAAAACAACTGCCTCACTATCACGGTTCATGAGATAGAACCTGGTAACAGAGAGACCGACAGTGAAGTCTTAGTAAAAGGGTTCGTTTTTACCATTTAGGTACGGAACCGTAGAAGATAGGTGTCGGGACTAATAACTAAATATTATTTTTTACTATTTAGGCTGCGGGTTCGATTCCCGTCGGGTGCAAATAATTAAGCTTAAAAATAAATATTTGTATCTGGTCTGGGTGTCTTTCTATGTATATTAGGTATGTATATGTACAAAAAAAAGTTTAATATGTAATATATTCGTTGTCTAGTACCCATAGTACAAACCTAGTGGCTTAGTTTGGGGCTAGATTGAGCTGTGTGCAAAGGAATGTTTTATTTATTATTATTAATTTAATATAGCTGATATGGAGTTCCGAACGTTTAATACAATCAGTTATCGTAGAATACAGACAAATTGCGAAACCCCTATTGTAGGTAGGTATCTATATTTCATTCTAAGTTACCTTTATTACCATAAAACTAGCAGCACATCTTTTAAAATGCATGGAAAGCGGGAAAATGCTGTAGTTACAGAGTTGTAGAATTATATTAATGGCGCGGAACATATTTCGTAGCTGGTAAAGCCTTTTATGGTCTTGTCTGACGTTATATTGCTTAGGAGGTGTTGAAAACTAGATAAAAAAAATATTGCACGACATTACACACAGCGCTCTTTAGCCCCAAACTAAGCACTAGGCTTGTACAATGGGTACTAGACAACGGATATACTAAATATTATAGTTTTTTTTTTGTAAATACATAATATATATTATACATAGAAAACACCCAGAACCAGAAACAAACATTTATGGTCGGCAGAAATATTCAGACACAAATATATATTTTTAAACATAAATATTTGCACCCGACGGGAATCGCACCCGCAACCTTCTGCGTTGCAATCCGAGCTTCGCCCGCTGCGCCACAGAGGCCGTCAAGATAGGTAAACTACCAGTGTTCCGCAGTTTCCCTCAGGAATTTTCAAAACCCTTTTCTACTGGACATCACAAAGAACTAATTGCTTGTGCTAACCACAGTTTTTTTAATAGTTGATAAGTAATCGTTTGACCACTATCTCACCTGATGGAAAGCGAAGATGTGGTCTAAGATGTTGCACGCTTATCTAGGAGATACGAAGATCTCCAAGGGTCTGCGTTGGCGGCGACGATGTGGTTTGGGTTCTGAGTTGTTAAACCTTTCAGTCAGTCAATCCCGCGTCCCGCGGTTTCACCCACTATAATTTGTCTAAATAGGTTTAACTTTTATCTCTTTATTTAAGTACGTAAAGAAAAAAAGAAAAATATAAGTATTCCTCTTTCTTTTCAACTTTCCTTTTGTTAATGTTCACTTTATTTATGTACTAGCCGCGCCCCGCGGTTTCACCTGCGTAAGTCCTGTTCCCGATAAAAAGTAACCTATGTGTTGTTATTACCGGTATTCAGCTACCTATATTCTACGTTTCATCGCAATCGGTTCAGTAGTTTTTGCGTGATTAAGTAACAAACGCACATACACACATACTCACAAACTTTTACTAGTCTATTTAAACCGATTGAGGGCATCATTTAACGAACATTCGCAATGAAAGTGAGGTTTTAACATCGCATTAACATTAACAACATGTTTCTTTTTAAAACTTAAAATTGTCTATTTAGGTCAGTCACGTCCATAACTGCGTGACAGATTTGAACGTGAAACGTAAAAAAAGAAAGGCCTTATTCTTTTACGTTTTACAGTGGATCGACGTTCGACGCTGGCCGCTGATGATATTGAATTGCGTCCACCGTCCGGGTAAAGGAAAATCGAGAAGTTTCATTTGCTAGTTCACTCGACAGGAAGCTATTTAATTTTGAGGTGGTAACCTCAACCTAACATATCTTACTAATATTAGTAACTAGTAGCGTTCCGCGGATTCCTTTGGAATATCGGGATTAGAAGTAGCATAAGTCAAGTAAAGTTTTAAAGTTTTTTAACTGTGTGTTTCCGCAATTAGCCCTACTATTAGGCCTTTGTGCGTGATTTTAAGCCGTGTGTTTCCTCACGATGTTTTCCTTCACCGTATGCCAAGTATCTACCTACGAATTAAGTTTCATCGTAATCCAAATTTCTGTTCTCTGCTATGAACACATAGCACACTAGGCTGTGCGTTGATCCGTGAGTCAGTTAGTCAGCACAGAGCAACGAACTCGAATATTTATTATGGAAGTTGCAATCGTTTGAAAATATGTTCCACGCAAACGGTGGTTGTGGGGCCAGAACGGTGATTCGACCGCCATTCTGTCACTAAAGATCGTCCGCCATTGCATTTGTCGATCCAAAGGTCGATCATACGTATTACTGTGCGGAACATGTCAGTGTGTGCATCTGCTGCTGTGTGACCGCGGAACATGTTTATTTTTCGAATTCAATAGAGAAGTTAGATCTCCATTCTATTTATTCCTCGTAGGGACAGAGCCTAGATAGATATTAGATTGAATTATGTATAAGGACTTCAATATCATACATGAAGGTACACGTACCTCTGAGTATCTTCAGAAACAATGAAATCACTTCTGCACACTATAGGTATGGAAATGTATGTCGTAACTCGCTTTATGATACCAACAATATTGTGATGTTTTAGTTTTTAGAGTTCATCAAAACAAAAATCGCTTCGTCCGTCCGTGAAATACGATATCACAGACAAATGTACATACAGATACTCAGCCACACAAATATTAATAAACACCTCAAACTAATAACACCCCTAATTTTCCGTTTTTGGTTTAATTTAGAAATATAATTATTTTTGAAAACTGTGAAAACTTACACAATAATACAATTATATTGATGTAATGAGCTTTTTCCTTAGTTATTAAGTTTTTATTTTCATTTAGTTTTTGTATTTTAAGGAGATTTTAATATAAGAAAATTATGGTGAAAACCGCGTCAAACTGCGGGACTTAGCTATTTTGCAATAAAAGATAAGTAAAACGACATGGGACATTAACATAAACGCTACCAATTAGAAAAACTGTCGACAAAAAAAAACAATATACCAACGAGTAAATTATTAAACTTTTTAAATATGACGATTGGATCACATAATTTAATATTGTCCCGAGTATTAATCGCGTGATTTTTACGTTTTAATTATCTTATCTTACAATGATCTTGTAAGTCGGGAGGTACTCAAAGTAAATTATTGTCGTGTAGTCCAAGCTGTGATTCCCTTCCTCTTATTTATCCCACCCTGTGTACATAAGACAAATATGTAAGTTATTACTTTTTATCTCAGTTAAGGTCACGCACCACGTAAATAATTCATGCTCAGTGGCGTATATCTCGCGGGTGTTACCGCTAACCTGCGCGATCCCCGGGCCCTTGTGGTCACTGCCACCAGGCGGTAGGCAGGCGTGTAGTTTGCGGGGCGATTTGTGACCGATTGTAGTGAAGGAGAATAAAGCCACCTCCTTATTTATAGGTGTGTTTTTATTATTGCATTTTAACGTGCATATTATCGCACGGTATACCTAAAGACAACTGTCTGTCTGTGGTTGATTGAATCAGGACTGAATTTTAGTAATACTATAAACGCAAAAGTTTGCAAATATGTATGTAAGTACCTAATAGATGTATGTTCCCTTCTATTCAAAAACTAGTGAACCGAGCTGTACTGTATAGACAAGAGACCGCACCTGTGTGGGGGAGCTGTTACAACCTGCTGCGGTTTTAACGCATTACCGCAAAAACGCAGATCTTTTTGCGTAAAAACACACTTGTGTGGGCGTGGCCTAAAGCTTTAGAGAAAAACAAAACAATTTAATTCAATGAAATATAACCCAGAATTATTAATTGACTTCATTTTCAAAAACAAAACATCACACTCGACATCTTATCTTACTAATATTATCAATGCGAAACTTTGCATGTATGTATGTCTGTGAATTTGTTATTCAATCACGCAATAACACTTCATTCGGCAGTCGTGTAAATACTACTTAACCTACTGCTATGAAACTTTGGAATGTGTGTGTACCTAGCTGGAGACCTAGAATAACACATTCCCACTGCGTTTCGCGGTTTCACCCGCGTAAGTCCCGTGCTCGCAAGATAAAAGTAATCTACGTGTTATTCCCGGTATCAAGCTACCTATATTCCAAGTTTCATTGCAATCGATTCAGTGGTTTTTGCGTGAAAGAGTAACAAACTCACATACAGACAGATGTAAATGTTCCCATAGAATATGTTTGAGACATCATATATATCTAGTGTAGGTACTAAAATCTCAATGGGTATCAGTATACCGAAGCTATCGCCTAACAAAAAGTCTTCAGCCTGGTAAGGTCTTTTATTAAAACAGTATCATATCCGCTAAACCTTTATTCCCAGAGCAATTAAGGAAGTTATGCTTAGAGGATAGGTATTTAAACACGGCTTGTAATCTGGAGGTTGTTGACCTTGAAGGTCAACGACCAATGGCAAGTGTCATTTAGGTATAGGTCATCAAAATGATGATACTTGACATAGGCATTGGCCATCAACCCAGAAGAGTGTCTCAGTTTTTTAACCGACTTAAAAAAGTTGGAGGTTCACAATTCGGGCTGTATTTTTAATTAAACTTTTTTTTGTTACTCCTACGCAGGGCCTTTAGGTACTTAAATTCTACGAACAAACGGTAAAAGACTGTCATCTACTTTTTTTCCTGATATTCCTGCGTAATGAGGACTATGAGGGTGATACCGCGGGGCGTAGCTAGTGAACTATAAAGGGTTACCACAATATATCAGAACTGGTTGATGCGGCATCTTAAGATCCCACTCAAACAATAATAACAATAGGCATGAAAACGTAATACACAGACAAGCAGAGTTCGCGTTTTTATAAGTTGTTGGAATGGTACACATATAATATCGGCCGATTAAATGTCTGATTTTTGCTTTCACCCTAAACTTTAACTGTAGAATTTGCATAAAATGCTTTTAAAACTTTTTCAAGTACTTTTCCCTGTTTTTCTTATTGGGAGCGAGAATCTTCTCTCATTTGCCTGTACGGGAGTTTTTGTTATTGTTTTTAAGTGAGTTGAACCCTAAAATGGAGGACTACTTAAAGATAAGTAGTACTTGTTTAAGTTTATTTGAAAAAATCCAGAGAACGTATTCTAATCTATATAGCTAAATGGTCCCAACATCGCCTCAGCATCGTTAGATTTTTCTCGAAAACGGTTCTGCAATCATGGTTAATTTTGCATGACTACTAACACACTGAAAAAACTTAAGCGTAACCTTAAAACTTAAACTAGCCAGAATTTCCAAAAATTGTTTAACTGTAAGTTGTCTTCAAAAAAATGTGAAAATGTTGACGCGATATTATAAAAAAAACGTGTCCAGATTGCCAACGTCTATTCTTTTAATTTTTTTGAAAAAATAAATAAATCCATTAATTGGTTTGGGCAAGATGTGATGGAACTGGTGGAAATTGCTATGTAATAGTGCGCTGTATGTGTGCGAGTCTTCTCATCCGGTTGCACCCCTCTCGAGAATCCGGGGTCCGTTAAAACAAATATATCCGCCGCATGCCATACACCAACCCTTTTTGGTACCAAGCTGTTTACCCATCACCGCGCGGAGAGAACTGATTCAGATTCAGATTCATTTATTCGTCCATAAACATAGGTAAAACAATGGTCTTAATAATTAAAATATGGTACAACTATGCTTCGCCTAATGGCATGTGAACGTTAGTAGATTAGGTATTCAAGAACAGTCATCAGATTAATATTTAAATAATTAAAATTAATAAAAATAAAATTAAATAATTTTAAATGTATGTCTTTAACTGAAGGTTTGCTAAGATATCAATCAATCAATCAAAATTCATATTCAGCAAGATATTCACATGATCGTTTAGCAAACTACAAATACTACAATGTCTTCGGAACGCGACCTCCTATAAGAAGAAGACACTAGAAACACATGGGATTTTCCCCCCTAGATCTATTAGTTAAAGTTAACGACCTATAAAGATAATATTATATCGAGAGAAACGAAGCTAGCGTGGAAAACTTTTAATATTAAACACTGTATGTTGATACTAACTTGTTGGTCTTGTCTAAAGTTGGCTGGTTGGAGCTCCATGTAAGGGATCCACTGTGCCTCCTGGGCTGATGCTGCAGCCACCGCCGATAGCATCTGAACGAGAAAAATATATATTATTAGTTTATTATCACGATTTATAAGTAATAGAATTGTAGAACCTGTTTTAACTACTCGTTTTTTTTTGTCGTGAAATCCTTTAATTGGCTT
Organism: Idaea dimidiata; assembly: GCA_949358125.1. NCBI lineage: Eukaryota > Metazoa > Arthropoda > Insecta > Lepidoptera > Geometridae > Idaea > Idaea dimidiata. The sequence continues at coordinate 23,759,603 of OX442334.1, read as the reverse complement.
TCAGTTGTTAATTTGTGTTGTCTATTTTTTAAGTTATAGCTGTTGGATTTCCAAATAGTAAATAAATAAATAAATGTAAAGTTATAACCACGCCCAAATGTATCGGATCGTAAGCTATTGTTACATTAAAGATAAGATGTAACATAGTAACCCTTATTAGAGCAATCGTTTGTCCGTCTGTCACCAACTCACTATATTTCATTCGGGGAGGAGGAGGGGTGAATTTTCTTAACCGACTTCACACCTCCCCCTTGCATAGTGTTGCGTTTTACGTCTAGAAATCTAGAATGAATGACCACAATTCACCTGAAGCCTATGCATTCTCTTCTATAATTTTTTTTTTTACTTCAAAATTTATTAAGGCTTTTTTTAACTTGAGAGTGGGACCACTTCGCCCATAGAGAGTATTAAATGTAGTCAACTCGTCCCAATGTCTAAACTAAATTTGGGCCAGTTGACTACGATCAAATTCGAAAGGGGTCAAGCGGTCCAAGGTACCAGATTCGAGGGGAACGACTTCACCCCTAACCCTCTCGATTTCTATTACTTTTTCTTGTTTATTCCTTTTTGGATCCCCCTTTTTCATGTAGTCGGATACTATTTTATTTTCTTATCACGATTTCCTAATTTTCCCAACACGAAACTCCTAAAATATTGTATTTAAACTCCGAGGCTCTCTAACCGAAAGCGAACCACATGACGCAGCTATTGAGTAAGTATACCAAGTTAAAACTACCCAACACTATTATATCTAATTGAGCGCGTAGAACCGTAAATAAAAACAATCCTGTGGAGCCAGTGTCGCAGCGCAGTGTGGCCATCATTTGACATCGTCCGCGGTCATGTGTCCTGCTGATAAGGTGGCCAGCATTAAATAATGTTGCCATCCTACGTCAAATATAAACTATTATTGAGGTAGGGTGACCGTAGGTTTTAAGTTTACTGGGATAAATTACGCAGAAATATACCAGCAACCGTACTTATTAAACTTTTTAAATTCAAACGATTTGTTAACCTAACACAGTATTATTTTATTCCCTTACCTTGACGTTTTATTTATAATAATAGGGATTAAAGTATGAAATTGCCGTTTTATTGCAATAGGTTCTTTGAATTGACATAGAATCTTCATGGTTTGAGGTTTTCGAATGAAACTTTTTTCAAATGGTTTCTGTGATGTTCTTTTTTTAAAAAATGTGAAACATTTGAATATCGACTTTCAATTGTTTTTGTTATTCAATTTAGACAAGAAAGATGGATACTGCGAAAATTCGAGTGATTTTTGAATACGAGTTCCGACGCGGAACTAACGCGACAGAAACAGCCCGCAATATCAATGCTGCGTTTGGAGAGGGGTCTACTAATGAACGCACCGTGCGATTTTGGTTTAAACACTTTCGTGATGGAAATTTCGACTTAAAGAACGAGCCACGAGGAAGACCGCCCACACAGGTGAATAACGATGAATTAAGAGAGATAGTGGAAGCCGATCCTAGTCAAACTACCCAGGAATTAGCGGCATGGTTTAACGTTACCTTACCCACTTTATTGACTCACTTGCGTCAAATCAATAAAATAAAAAATACGAAAAATGGGTGCCTCATGATTTGACTGATCTGCAGAAAGAAACGCGTGTTGAAACTTGTGTTGCCTTGTTGAACCGGTACAGAAATGAAGGAATATTGGATCGAATTGTAACATGTGATGAAAAGTGGATTCTTTATGATAACCGGAAAAGAAAAATGCAATGGCTGACCCCAGGTCAAATGCCACAACAGTGTCCTAAAGCAAAACTTACCAATAAAAAGGTAATGGTAATTGTTTGGTGGTCTCAGCATGGTGTTATTCACTATAGTTTTCTTCGATCTGGTCAAGCAATTACGGCAGATGTCTATTGTGCCGAACTCCAAACCATGTTGACAAAACTAGCAGTAAAACAGCCCCGACTCATGAATCGATCTTCACCATTATTGCTCCACGACAACGCGAGACCTCACACAGCACGAGAAACCATTTTGACCCTTCAGGAACTGCACTTAGAAACTATTCGTCATCCTCCGTATTCACCAGACCTTGCTCCAACGGACTACCATTTTTTTCGTGATTTGGACAATTATCTACGTGACAAGAAGTTTTCTTCCCAGGAGGCAGTACAAAATGCTTTCACACAGTTTGTGCAGTCTAGATCGTCGGAGTTCTATCGCAAAGGCATTAATAACGTTCCCATTAGATGGCAGCAATGTATAGATAATAATGGCAACTATTTTAATTAAATAAATTTGTTAAAAATTTAAAAAATAAACAATTAAGATTTTCAGTACAAATCGGCAATTTCATACTTTAACCCCTAATATTATGTTACAGTGGTAGGTTAGGTGGGTATCTATCAATTAGATAGTTAGTTTTTAGTTTTTCTTTTGGAAAAACCCAATTTTTAAAAGACTATAGTGGATCATTGATCTCAACGCCATTAGAAGAAAGACAGTTGTAAACAGCCACCTAACGCTCGCTGCCACAAACTCATTGATGTTTTTGACGTTAAAAATGAGAAATCAATGAGATCATCATTCGTCATTCATTGGCTTGGTTTTAGCGCCCGCAGCGATAGGTGCTGGTTTAAGTATTTCCTTTGGTTTAAGGCTTCCTATAAGTATTTTTTTCTCGTAAAAGTCACATGGAATATTCGACGTTGTTCCTATGTTTGAAACTACCTCTAGTGCTAGTAGGAAAGTCTCAAGTCTCTCTGACCTTTTAACCAAGTCTGGCACACGCAGGCCTAACTAGCCTATATTTTTTTCATAAAATTATAAATTCACTGCATTCCACTATGAAGATTTTCAAACACTTTAAATCTTAAACCGGGGTTTAACGGAGAATTCTGCAGACTTAAGCAGTTTATCATTCTAAGACACGGTAAATTTATCACGTAGCTATTCTTCATGAGGTTTCCATGTGAATGACAACAATGGCTACTGAGTTGGTAGGTTCACTTACTTACTTCAGTTTAAATTCTTATTATTCGGGTTCGGTTTATACTTTTATAACTTTTAAATTCACACAATTTCCTAACATAGTTACCTCGGTCAGTCCCCTCGCGTCTAAAAGCATTGTAACATGGTTCAAACAAACATCGAGGTGAGAGAATAAATAATGCGCAATTTCGACCCGGTAAAAGGTAACTGTGTTAAACTCATTCTTTCGGCTTTTGTCGCGAATGGCCTCATTTAAAAGGACTATTCTACACTTACTACTCGAACCCCATTCCCCTTTTATTAACCGACTTCAAAAAAAGGAGGAGGTTCTTAATTCGTCGCGTATACTTATATGTAAATGCTTGATTTTATCTTTTAGGATTCAAATGACTTAGATTTATTTAAAACCCACCGCGTTTTCCCCGTTTAGGTATCCGACTCCATCACTTAAGCTATCCCTATGCAAATTTCAATCCAAATCAGCCGAACTATAAAATTATTAACGAACCTCATCAAAAACAGTACTAGTATAATTTTTTTATAGGATCGAATAGATATTTTTTTTTATTTATTTAATTCCATGGAAATAAATAAATAAAAAAAACAATTTCTATGGAAGTAGAAATATTTATTTATTTCTACTTCTATTTATTATTATGCGTAGGTACCAACCAATCCGTTATTATACCTACCTACCCTAAATAAATAGCTAAGTTGGTACCTTCGTCTAACATGGGACAATTCCCAGTCAAGTCATAAGTAATGGTCACCATGTTTGGTAGGTACGGCATCTGGGTTATGAGCATAGTATGGCCACTTGTAATCTTGAAGATTTTTATATTTCAAGTTAGTTGCGCCCCGCGGTTTTACCGACGTAAATCGGGAAAAAAGTAGTCTAAGCAATAATTCAGATCTCTAGTCAACTGCATACCAAGTTTCATCGCAATCTGTTCAGTACCAGGTACTTTTTGTGTGAATGAAACACAAACATCAAAACTTTCGCATTTATACGTCTTAATAATATTAGTGAGAAGTGGGATTGTAGCTAACACCCGAGACGGGAGTTCGAGCCACGCCGCGAGTGAATTTTTGAAGATGTACTTACTCTTAAATTAGGGTTTATTATTATTTTCCCTTAAATTAGAGTTTATTAGTTAGGTACATTTATAAATAATAAATACATACAATCATTAAATCGAAACAATACCAAGGGAAATTAACAAAATTGAATGCAAACAGCTACACGAATTTTACGCTCTAAAATACTGCAAACAGTTATAAATTCTACTGTGAATAACTCTAGATTTTACAAAACAATAGTATTCAAACCATTTTCAATTGCGTCCACAGTCCAAAGGGTTTTGTGTCGAACCCTGTAAAATAGTTTGAATTCTGTGGCGCCTGATAAAAAACTGTTAGCAATTTTACACTACGCCTGCGTTGTTCTGCTGAAAACCTTTGACGGAAGTTGTCAGCGATGCAATAAAATATATTGTTTAGAGTTGAATGCAATGCAGCGCTTTTTGGGTTTTTCTTAGCTATGTACCTAATCTCACTTCTTAATAAACTGGAAGTTTGTATGTAGGGTTATGTGACTTTGTTAGGTACTGTTTTACGCAAGAAATATTGTACCTAATAAATAAATACTTACGCGGGTAAAACCGCGGGCGTAGCTAGTAGTAATATTACAATAGTATAAGTTAAAAAACAGTATTTATTTTTAAGGAAGTTTACTAGACATAGATAGACGGCCTCTCACTCCAACGTAGAAGGTTGCAGGTTCGATTCCCGCCGAGACAACTATTTATGCTGAACATAAATGTTTGTTTATGGTTCCGGTTGTTTCCTATTAGCTTTATACAACAAGGAGTAAAGTCGGAGTAACTTCACCACTTTTTGTTTTTGTCTGTCAACTGTGAAAGTCCATAGACAATAAGTCAATGAACTTAAAGAATAAAGACCCATAAATTTCCGCACCCGACAGGACTTAAACCTGCATCTCCGGGGATCCGTTCCGACGACGCCTTGTCCAATTTGGCCACGGATGCTTTGTTCTCACTATTTCGACCTTACTCCACGATTATTAATAAGACTAATATGTTTAATATACGTGTTTCATTTGTTATGTTATGTTTAATATACAAAAATAGGACAATAATGTGACATATCTGTGACTCATGTGTGTAAAGTTTTTTTTTATAAAATGTCACAGTAGAATTCTATAGATATAATTATCGATGATTTTTAAAATCATCTATTTTATAAGAAAGTGTAACTTAACTCATGTTCGCCGTTAAAGTTAATGGTCTTTAAAAACGGTAAACAGAGGATTTAACAGGAAGGAACTACATAAATAATTATGTGCTAAACCGACTGCTTTAAAACTCACAGACTTTTTATCCAGCTAATCGCGTGGAATTGGAACATAAATATCTAGAATATTACCCACTATTTCACTAAAAACCACAAATAGTTAGGTAACCTAAATAATAACTTCCGCCCCACTTTCTTTTTAGTATTTTAAACTCACATATACCTAATAGGAAGTAATAACTCACATAAAAAACGGCTAGACACATTTTGATGCAATCCTCGTCACTACACAGGTACTAATGATGTCACAATATAGTTCGGTTACGGTTTTATAGTCAAGTGACAGGGCTATTTTAATGTACTGAATTTTTTAGGGTTCCGTGACGGTTGGAGCAAAACGATTAAAGTTAATCATTCAGTATACTTCTTACATAGTATTCATTATAATATTAGGTACTATACTTACTGTTTTATCAATAGGTATCTACCTTCTTTGGTTTTCGCGATTTTGCTTAATAAAACACTTTATTTACCGAGTTAAATCGCGTTTTATTTATGATTTTTAAACGAACCGAGATTTCGCCAACTTTACAGCTTCTTCAAGGTCTCAGTCAAGGTATCAGTCAGCCTTGAAAAAGCCAACTGTAAAGTTGGGGAAAGCTCGGTTCGTTTAAAAATCATGAATGAGACGCGATTAAACCCGGTAAATAAAGTGTTTTAAAAAGTACCTTCTAATATTAAAAAGAAGAAACATTTATTTGTTTGTTTATTAGTTAGATTTTGAAACAAAGGGGATGATTTTTCTACTTTTAATCCCGATATTCCCACGAGATCGGGACTTACGTGAGTAAAACTGAGGATTGCATCTAGTAACTTAAATTTAATAACAAAATTTGTGTTAGTATGTAAATTAATTGTTTTCTTCCCGGTTGCGGCTCCAAGGGAACCGGGGGTCTAGTAAAACTTCAAATAATTTTGGTGTCAAATTATTTTAGGTCTTCTGTCGCCACATGAACTGTTTAATTTTAATTAATTTGATTTTTTCAAAGATTCTGAAATATTTTAGGTCCTCCTGACACCAAACCTCCTTTGTAACCAAGAAGTTTATCCGCCACCTAGCGGAGAGACTTAACATAGGTTAAATTGGTACATTACATACACATCGTCGTTGATGGTGCCCGGAAAATTACGGATTCAAACACACATTATCAGTGTAAAATATCTAATTACCTAATTATGTTATAACAAAATGTTTTTAAAAAAATATACTTTTCTACGGAACCCAATAACTCTGACACGGTTCCCTCGCGAATCGAATCGTTTTATTTTGCTCTACACCGATTTCCATTCTAAAAAGACCTCTATCTTTTTTGCTTCCCAACCAATTAGAAGTTCAATCAAAATTGGTCGATTATATCACTACTCTACTTTTACGTTTGAAGAATCCGAGTTTTAATTCAAAGTAAGCAGTACATTGCTCTTTTTAGGCAAAGTTCAATCGAAAGAGCACAGGCAGAGCCGTATTGGATACGAAATTGAATAGCCTGTTACCTATTGCTTATTTTTAGTTTTATTTTTGAATTTTAAAGTAATTGGAAGAAACGTTTTGGGTGACTGCAGACTTGAGATTTATATACGATTTTAGCTAATACGATTGATTTCGTTACCAATTTCATTGAAAAACTAGTTATTTAAAAATGAAGTGACATATCTATAAAACAAGTAAATTTAGATGCGCCTTCTTTGATTTTTCAAGGCTAAAAAATCGGAGGGCAGGTATAGTGCGGTACTTCGACTTTGCTCAGACTGAGCTTAGCAAAAACTAAGAATTAACTTTGAATTGGAATTTATAGTTGAAATTAATTTTGTAATCCTACTAATATTATAAATGTAAAAGTGTGTGTGTTTGAATGTTTAGATGTTTGTTACTCAATCACGCAAAAACGGCTGAATGGGTTTGGATGAAATTTGGAATGTAGGTAACTGGAGACCTTTTATCCAGAAACTCCCGCGGGAACGCGACTTACACGGGTGAAACCGCGGGGCGCACCTAGTAGGTATACAAAGAAAATAAAAAGAATTTTATAGTCATAACAGAGTTTAGGTCATTATTTTTGATTGGTTAACATTCTATTATTAAAAAACTTCGACTTTACTAAGCAAAAACTTTGGATAGTGGATTTATAAATACCAAAAATTGTCTTAAGTCAAAGCTTTTGCTTAGCAAAGTCAGACTACGGACTTTAGATTTCAGTCTAAGAGTTTGAAACATGAGCGAGAAAGACATCTATCGAATTTTGATGTCAAAATTTGTTCACTATTTTGTTAGAACAAGGCGTTTCAAGTGTCCGGTATTGTCTTAGATATTCGCGATGTTGGATTGACTTTAAACTCATTTTTTTCTGTCTTAATCGCGTTGCTTTATCATACTCATTTCAGCACCATGTGTTACTCTCCGACAATGACTGGTTGACAAAATGTCCCACAAAAGGCTATTTATTCGTTGATTAACAGTTATCCAAGTTTGGTCGAATTCTCCACCAAATAAAACAAAAGCAACACGATTGAAACCGAAAATTTGTTACATGTCATTTTTATTCTTTTAAAGGCTGATGTTTCAAATCCCTAGATAGAGATTCTTACCTGAAAAATAAAATGTAACATCACCGAATAAAAAACGTCACTGTGATATTTAAAATCACAGGATGAAAAATCAGGCCCTAATATTACATATTTAGCTCGTGTCTTCGGAACGCGACCTCCAATGAGAAGAAGACACAAGACATTCATGAGGTTATTTTTTTGTTTCTTTTTTGTTGCAATGATCATGTGATTTCCATTGTCGCATACTTAGGGCTATAGTGGAACTGGAGCAATATGTATTCCACCATAACACCACTATTGTATGCCGATGTGATGCCGATGTAAAGTTTACAATCTATATTCGCTCAAGAAGCAGGTCGGTGGAGGTCTGGTTGAGTTGGACGTTTCCATTGATAAATAGATTTCATTCAATATACATAACAAATATGATTGTAGGTACTGTTAAAGTATCCCATCCTTCATTTTTTTGGTATTGTATTACCTAGGAGATAATTCCAATACAGTGCTTGCGAAGAACTGATAGGCACTGTTCGTAGAACTATAGGAACCTATATACCTATTGTAGATTTGTATAAAAAAAGTATTATTGTAATAAATCAGTTGTCTTATACCCATATGCAGAGTCGTTCCATCCACTCGACTGGACCTCGACCAACTTGAATGATACTCGTAGAATCGGTATGATATCAGTATCAATAGATTCGAGGATACCTTAAGGTAGATCGCGACGTACCTTGAGTTTGATAATTGTAATTCCTCGACTCGACTGAGGAATTTCCTCATGAATTCAATCCTTCAAGTTGAGTCGAGGTCGAGTCGAGTGGAGGAAACGACTCTGCATATGGGTGTTAGTTCTGTAGTATGAGGCTAGATTGCGATGTGTCAACGTTTTTCAATAATAAATAATAATAATAAATAAATCCTGTGTTAATAGCAAAGAGCCTCGACCAACACCTCAAGAGGCTCTCGCTTGACGGTTGGGTTAAGGGTCAGATCCAGAAGGCAGTCGTCCTTGATACGGCACGTATCGTCAGAAGATTCCTGTCTCTGCGGCCCTAACCATTGGTAGCCTGGGCCCTGCCCTGCTGCTGACGGACTTCTAGGTTTAGGTTTTTATAGTAATTTACTGTTTTTGTACAAAATGTGTACATTATTTATAGGGCCTATAAATTTATTTTTATGTAAAGAATATTGTTTGTAGGTTTTGTGGTAATGTATATATTTTGTATTTAGTTTATTTTTATAAAAACTGAAATTTAAGAATTAAAATAAATGAGTGATAATAAATCCTGTGACCAACACACAACAACATCTAGCCCCGTGGTAAGCTGCTAAGCTTGTGTTACGGTGATTAGACAACAGATATACTACTTATATTTATTTTTCTATTGTAAATACATTATATTATACATAGAAATACACCCAGACCAGATACAAATATTTATTTCATATCTACATCAATATTTATTTATTATCTGCGAAACGGAGTGTTGGAAGACCACCTACTCGGTGGACCGACGACATTGTAGCGGTCGCGGGGAGTCGTTGGATGGAGGTAGCTCACGATCGCTGTTTGTGGCGTCGTATGGGGGAGGCCTATGTTCAGTTAAGGGCTGAGATGATGATGATTTATTATCTGTGAAAATTTCAACGGACAAGCTAACACGGTTCATGAGATACAATCTGGTGACAGCCTGGAATTTTAGTAAAAGAGTCCCGTTTTTACCCTTTGGGTACGGAACTTGTACGGAACTCCAAAAACCGTTCGCAGCTTAAACTATCTCTTTGACTACGATTCGTATTGTCACCCTACATTACTATAGGTACAGGTAAGAGAATGCATTATTGCGTCACAATAGTATAATAGGAAGTAGGTAAGGCAGTTTTGTTTGTTTGTTTGTTTGCATAAGGTGCATGTAACGCGCTTTGATGTAAGGTTTGGTGTTGTAAGGCTGGGGCCTTATTAGTGCGTTGCGTTTTATTTTATTTGTACCTACAGTTGATAGGTAAGCGTTTGACCACTATCTCACCTGATGGAGAGCGACGATGTGGTCCAAGATGTTGCACGCTTACCTAGGAGATGCCTGTTCACTCGAGACTTGAAGACCCCCAAGTTGATAGACATCCGGGAAGACATACTCAACTGATTCCATTCCCTTGCAGTACGAATAAAGAAGGCTATCGGCTATACGTATTCTGTGGTAGTTACAAAGAAATTAGTGATACGCTAATGATACTTCAGCCTAACGGTTCGCTTACACCAAACCCCGTTAGGTCGGCCGATGACTGACTGAAATAGACTAAGTGGGGATTGTTAGTAACCTAGTTTTAGTACACCAACATAAAACTGGGCTGACTAAGGCTGAAGTGGCAGTAGGCCGGCCATATTAGCCGTAGACAACCGTTGGGGTAAACGGGTAGAGTGGAGACCGCGTCTCGGCAAACGTAGTGTAGGACGTCCTCAAGCACGTTGAAGCGACGATTTGCGCAAGACGGTTGGAACAAACTGTATGCGAGAAGCCGAAAATAGATCTAGGTGGCGTGCAACTGGAGAGGCCTATGTCCAGCAGTGGACTGCAACAGGCTGATAATGATGATGACTAAGGCTGATCCCCCCACCTTATGAGTGGCCCCTCGTTTGGCCCCACAGGGATATTTTACTCTCTTTAGGATATTCCATGACGTGGGTTATTAGATTTTTAAATCAATATATATTATTTTATATATCTCAAAGCTTTTCGCACATTGTATGATAGTGTGGCATTTCATACTATTACAATCAATTCCATTCACAGACGAAGCATAAAAAGTAATAAGAAGTCTGAACAAACCCTTGTGTTATGCAACAATCGGTTAAGCCCTATACAAAACCTAAAAGTTAGCGAAATTTGACCCGAAAGTACTTGTGTACAGTTGAAAGTAGCTTAGTTTGCATTGTCGACTGATTCTGAACTATCCCCTAAGTTTCAGCCCACTAGCTAGTCGAGAAGTGCCTCAATTCAATTCGCATTTGCAAAGTGGCATGATACCCACGCCCGGACCGACAAACAAATAATCAAACAAACAAGAAAAGTGAGAGCATAAAAACGTGGGAAAAATTAATTACCTAAATAACTATTTACTTGACTAATTATATACCTACCTAATAATAGACAATTCATTTGAAGTGAGTAACGAGTCTTTGTTTAAAAATGAAGTAGTTTACATGTTATTGCCATGGAACGATCGTCCCCGTTTATTAAACAGGTAAGTAAGTGGATTTATTAAATAAAATAAAATAAAAAAAATCTGTTTTCGCGATGGTGGATTTAAATCAAACTCAGTCTTAATTGAAGAAGAGATCTGTAAAATCTCGAAGCGGAGGTATTGATAAAATGCTGAAAATAACAAATCTCTTTGAAAAACAAGGCTAATGCCCGCTTTCCACTGCGAGTGGAACAGTCCCATTACACCACTCAGTGCTTCCACTAAAGCGGAGAACTTTGTATGAAAATCATCGTTACGAGTAAAGCGGAGTCCGTAATGTGACCGTTCCGCTCGCAGTGGAAAGCAGGAAGTCTTGTAAATTTTGATAAATGAGAAAAAGGGTGGCATAGCAACTGACATCATCTTTATACGCAATCATAGGTACATTACGCAATATACATGTGCTCAGATAGGTTTATCGATTTATTATTAATTCGCATGATTTGTTAAGTTTTAATTGAAATTAATGGTCAAATGGTGCTGGTGGTGTGGTTATTACCACAAAACATTAGTTAAAACAAAAGTTAACTTAAAGTTACAAGAAGTTGTCGGCACCACCCTCCCATGGCATGGTACCCAAAACACTGGCAGCGTTTCCGTGGATAGCTAGGCTAGCCACTGGGACAAAAACCACCCGCCCTAGCATCACCTGAAAATCACTGTTGGTCACATTGAACATCATCGGTGCGAATATTCACATCGAGCAAAATGGGTGGTGTAGGTGCTGGAAAAGCGTTCCCCTTCTTCCCCATTTGCCCCCTGCAGCGCATATGCCTCTGCAATCTTCTTCACCATAGCTCTGTCACTGGTTTTCCGACGCCAAGTCGTCCTTTATAAGTAATTTAACAAACCTAAGTAATTGCTTTTATTGCCTTTCAGTGCTTCGTAGCAGGTGCTACCTTGCTGGCTGCATTTTCTGGCGGTGGAGCAATATCATTCCCAACTGTATTACTAAGTCAGCTAAAGTCAAATGATAGCTCAATAGAAATGGACTTTGAAACTTCTACATGGATCGGTCCGTATTTACTATTTAATATTGAATGAGACAGTTTGATGATGGATATGTGTAGATGTTTGTTACTCTTTTATTTCATAGTTTTTTGTTTTAGGTTCGGTGCATGGATTGGCCGGTATCCCCAGTATTCTGATGCTTAGTTTGATGCAATGGCGTGGCAGAAAATTAGCGTTTCTCTTGTCTTGCTCTGTTTTGACTTTTGGATGGATTGTGGCTCTTGCTGCACAGAATGTTACCTCTGTGATCATCAGCGAATGTCTTCACGGCCTTGGAACCAACAGTTTGATAATTATAAGCTTTTTGAGCATCAGCGAGATGATAGCACCACAATATAGAGAAATGTTCATGCAAGCATATATTTTGTTCCAGTCACTAACTATGGCTATTAGTGGATTACTATTACGGTACCTACATTGGAAGACAATTGCTGGTATGATGCTGATACCGGCTGCTTTAGCATTGCTTATGGCATCGATGTGGCCTGAGTCCCCTTACTGGTTAGCTTACAAGAAAGAATTTGGTAAATGCAAAACAGCTTTTATTTGGCTCAGAGGTTCAGGCATGGAAGCTGGTAAGGAACTGGAAAATCTTATCTACAAACAAAGAGAAGATTACATTCTTAACAAGAAGAAACGCAAATTTTCAATAAGACGGTTTTGGAAAATGATAAAAGATAAACAGTTTTATATGCCAGCGTTACATATGATCGCTTTGAACTGTTTAATGTATGGGATTGGAATTTTAGTCTTTCTTGTTTATCCTGTGGACTTATACACGAGATTAACTCAAAATAAGACCGCAATATTTTACAGTGCCTTGATCACGAACTTCATGCAATTTTGTGGTGTATTTTGCAGTATATTAATTAACAAATATATAAGCAAAAAATCTTTGTTATTAAAAGCTTCTGCAATCCTCATTGTGTGCCTTTTGAGTGGTGCTTTAGTTACATTCTTGCAAAGCGTTGGATTGATTTCGAAATTTTCAGTGCTGGTCGTGGTTTTCAATGCAATTTATAATTTTGTTGGTGCTTGTGGTGTGTCGTGTACCACATATCCTTTGGCGTCATTATTAATGCCGGTTAAATATCGTGGTTTCGGCGGAGCGTTATTAATTATTAATATAAGCGTTCTTCATTCAGCATCTTTGAAAATTGCCCCATATTTGTTCACTTATATTAATATATGGGGCACGTTCATAGTATATGCGCTGATTGCTTCTATATGTTGTTGTATTGTATGGAAATTCTTGCCAGAAACAGAGGGGAGAACTTTGCAAGAGATTGAAAATTTTTACGCTTTTGGACATTTTGATGAGAGAATTGTTGAAACCAACGAACAAGCTGATATAGTTGTGTGTGATGAAATACCTGATAGTGATAAATGGCTGGCGTATTAGTGAAATAGATACCTACAACTTGAAATGTACGGTATTTGAACTACAGAAATATTTTTTACTCAATGTATTATAAATTTAGACAGGCCAGATAATTAACTATTTTAATTTAGTGGCGTAATGTAATTAATCATAAGTAATTAAAGAATAATTTAAATAAAAGTTAAATAAATACTAATACCTACCAAACCAGCGAAAATATTTAATAATAAAAAAATAAAATACAAATTTACAGGGTTTTACTCGAGTTTATCTAATAACGGCATTAGTACATAGTACCGATCTTTCGCTAACTGTACAGTTAGCTTTTTCAAAGTTGACTGAGATGGATTTTTTTTTTATTCTAAAAAGTTACTGTAAAATAGCAAGTTCGCAAGTTAGGAACTTGCGTGGCCGAGCGGTATAGGCACTGGAGTATTGATCCAGGGACGCGAGTTAAAATCTCGCCGCCAGTGAATTTTTAAAGAAGATTTTTCCTTTAAAAATATTTCTAGTAAATATGCCTTGAGCAATAAAAACAAATTTACGAATTATTATTATTTCTAGTCAACTCAAAAAACGACCATGGCTTCGGAACGCGCTCTCATATGAGAAGAAGCCACGAAATATATGGAAAATCGCTAAAACTTGAGACAAAATTATAATTTAAAAAATGTTTTACAATTCTTTTATTTCAGAATTAATTTAATCTTAAATATGTATTTCATCTTACTTGGCTTGGAAGATACGAATGAATTAAGAATATTACAAACATACAAGATAGGCTTAAAACACAACCCTTTCCTTCCAGCCGGGTAAAATGATAGGCAGTAGGCATCATCAGTACTTTCCTGATCGTCCGTTTAAGTGTGGATTTTTGCACTGCAGTAGGTAGGTGAAGTAAGGCAAATTTGTATGTCAGTAAGTGATGATGACGATGGATGACAATCGATGACGATTAATGACGATAGACGGCAATGGTTAAAAAAACAACGAAATCAATACTTATAATAAAATCGTAACTTAGCGGTGTCTGTTTTTAAAAGATATTTTGAAAAAACTATTTTTAGGGGTAAGTATATACTAAGGTAACAGACCCCATTTTCGTGTTTAACTTTTTGTCTGTTTGTCCGTTTGGATGTTTGTCCGTTTGTATGTTTGTGTGTGCGCGCTAATCTCGGTAACGGCTGGACCGATTTCAATGAAATTAAGTATACAGATAGCTTAAGACGTCGATTAACATTATAGGCTACTTATTATCCGGATATCAAGTCCGAATATCCGGATAACAAGTAGCCTATATGGTAATCGAAGTCTTAAGCTATCTGCATACCAAATTTCATTGAAACCGGTCCAGCCAAAAAAAATAAATTGCGTAATTTCGTTGTTTTTTAACCATCGTCATCCATCGTTATTCATCGTCATCGATCGTCATCCATCGTCATCCTCACTTACTGACATACAAATGTTGCCTTACTTCATCTACCTCGTGACCGTTTAAGTGTGGATTTTTGAATTGCGGTAGGAGGTGTAAGCGGGATCGCTACTTGCGCGGGTGAAACCGCGGGGCGCAGCTAGTAATAAAAAATGTATGTCTAGCTATGGATTCCGCGACTCGTAATATAACATGACAATTTGACAATTTATAATTAACCTTCTTGCTTGCCGGGAGAGTGCGCTAACCAATTCAAAGGAAATCCTGTGTTCCGGTGGTTAGCGCACTCGCTCGGCAAGCGAAGAGCACCGGTTCGAAACCCGTCACGGGAAAGTATTGCAAAATTGCAAAATAGAAGATTTAACATTTTTAAATTCAAGACTCCTCCTGATAAATATTAATTCCCTTTAACATTAACCGAATACTACAGTACATAGGTAGGCTAGGGCCTGGGGCACAGCACTATGGAAACTACCTACAAAATTGACGTAGCCAAATGATCATGTGCATTTAATGTTGTACAAGAATCTAAAGGAAATAAACTACATTGACTATTGAGTTATTGACTATTGACGGAAACGGCTCACTCACATAAATATGCGCGTCGCAACCACTTAGGTGGTTTCGCGGTGAAGTCAGTACTTGTTTACTGCGTGCCGCGTCGCGACCGCGTCAGTGTGTACAGTTTAAATGCTGTTCCCCAGTGAACTGATATAAGCATGGAAGAAGCCTTTCCATACTAACTCACCTCAAATAATAGCGCTTAAACTTGTTTGAGTAAACACGAAGTATGCATTAATACACAAACTACACACCACGCTAATAGCTAAGCGATCGGACCTTTGTTTATATTATCACCAACTGTGTGTTGACAACGTGGACGGCCGGCGGCAATACGCTGTTCTCTAACGTGATTGGTTCTTTGAATCCGATCCGTTCCAAGTCAACCGAAATTACAGACTTTTTAATCATCGTGGCCTATTTTACGTGGTATCATTTTAAGCGTAAGAAATACTTTTTTTATTTATTTAAAACAGAAACACAATTTCACTAATCAAGAAGCAAACTAAAAATTACGAAGATAAGTCCGGTATGCCGTAAGTTTTAAAATTGAGTTCACAATAATACGTGCATTCAATTGCGATCAAAACATCTCATCGCAAGGTGTGCTGATTTGCGAAAAACGAGTGGGTAGTTACGCCACCATTAATCCAAGAGTGAAAGAAACCTTTGTTCGACTATACATACAGTGCGACTACAGGGTATCCAGAAAGTAAACTTCCATGCTTATATATCCGTTCACTGCTGCTCCCTCTATGTACTGTGCAAATACCTTCCTAAAGCTCATCAAACAATAGTTTGCAATAAATATTACCTATAGAAATCAGTTGCTAGATCTATTCTATTATAAATCATATCAATTGAGGAGGCATTCTGTGAGTCAGCGGCTTGGTCTATGTTATAGAAAATTAGCTAAAATACAATGGTATATAACATTATATATTTTTATAAACTAACTTAAGTAGGAATATTTAGTAGAAAGGAAAAAATCATCTTCAAAGCTCAGCACCTAAACCAACTAGGGCACGCGGGTGGAAGTGGGGCTCGACCGCGCAAGCTCCATCGGGTTCAACTCGATGTCGCTTTGGGATACACACTGCTCAAAGGAAAAACCTGCGCGGCGAGAACCATTGCGTTGTTTTGCAGGCATTTGAAGGCGACGAGACGCAGTACATTTGCCGTCAAGTTCAATGCGACGTCCCTTGAGCTGCCGCATTTAAGGACAGCTGAACTCGAACGTCGAATTGAACCCGACGAAGGTTGCGCGGTCGAGCCCCAGTTCCAATCTCCTTAGCCCAATAACACAACGCTTGCATTGCTCGGTAGTGAAAAAATAGAACACAGTACACATACAGGTGCATAATTTCTTCTATGGTTTTCGCGATTTTGCATAATAAAACACTTTATTTACCGGGTTTAATCGCGTTTTATTCATGTTTTTTAAAATGAACCAAGTTTTCGCCAAATTTGCAGATGACTTTTTCAAAGTTGACTGTCAACCTTAAACGCGATTAAACCCGGTAAATAAAGTACTTTATTATAGAGGTGCATGCAGTCTATAGTTGCTACTAAAACTAAAGTAGCTAAAACTACTTAACCGATCGCAATGAAATTTAGATAGCTAGTGATCTGGATTAAAAACACATTTGATCCCGATATATCCGCGGGACATACGTCAGTAAAAAAAAACTTAAAAATATGCCCAAAAAAACATACACATGTTTCAAAAATATCACCTCTATGTCGCGGCAGTCGGTTAAAATTCAAACAACGAACGTCGTCACAAGAAAATGTCGTTCGAAATTCAAATCACCGAAGCGTTTAAAATTAGCCAATCATCGTCATCCTTTAATTTGAACCGTAGACAATATTTTCCTCCAACTTTAAAGGAAATTGGGTTAGGGTCGTTAATCACCGGAAGTGACGCGGACACGGGCGCGGCGTTCACTTCCGTTCGCCTTATGTAACCCTCTGGAGTTTTCTTTGACATTCACTAGTCTATGATAGGGATCTTTATTTGACTATATATTTTTTAAGATGAAAGGATAAATTGATGGACGCATTAAAAGGGGTAAGAAATCTCTTTTTCAGCTTCTTCAAAATGTTACAAGATTTCAATTTGGCTCTTATGGTCCGATAACTATTTCCATGATTTTTGGGCTTCGTAACTCAAAAGTTAGGTAAAGAAGTTTACATTTGTATTTTCTTGACCATTTGTTTTTTTTTAATTTTTTCGCTTGGTTTTCTAGGGAACGAGTGAACCTAGCAAGTTGAAATTTATTTAATATTTCGGTCCTACAAAAGGTATAATTAGGTGGAGGATTAATAAATATATTTACAAGTTAGTTTTTGACTCGCTGCACATTCTACAAGCCTAGTTCTTAAATTTGCAGCTAGAAAACGACTGGGAGAGATCGCTTTAAGCGATGTGGCACCTAGGTTTAAGTTTTTTTTTCTTATTAATCGAGTGTATTATATAAAGGCCCTAAGCTAAACTGTAAATGTCTCTGGGATTCATCGAAAATTGTTAATTATTTTCTGACGCAATGTTTTAGAATGTTTTCGTTTGTAGCGTTTGTACATGGCATTGTTTACAAACACTACATACAAAAATATTCTGGAACATTGCGTCAGAAAGTATTCAACAATTTTCAACG
Source organism: Idaea dimidiata (assembly GCA_949358125.1). Classification (NCBI taxonomy): domain Eukaryota; kingdom Metazoa; phylum Arthropoda; class Insecta; order Lepidoptera; family Geometridae; genus Idaea; species Idaea dimidiata. Next base: position 23,741,426 of record OX442334.1, on the reverse strand, counting down.
AATCCGAAAGGGATTTCCAGTTTAGCTCATAATATAGGGAGGGGCCATGAAGAATTAATTTATCTAGACTGCGCTGCAACGTCCAGCAATATTTATTTATAGTAAATAAACATCGCAATAGCTCTGTAGATCATCTGAATTCGTATACCATCGCGAGTCGTAGGTACCACGCTTCTCCCGGCGAGATAGACTCCACGGTTTGCATACTAAGACCCTACTTCTTTCATTACAACACTACATTTCAGTGTCAAATACAGTGCATCCCGTTTGCAATCCACAATCTGGTAGCGACACGCGAGATTTGAACTTTTTATGTGAATAGCTGTCAAGTCACGTCGCACTCGTAAAGCCATCGCATCAAACAAAAAAAAAACATGACACTGGCATCACTACAATGCCGCCATGGCATACCTACAGAAGAAAAAAACTAACATCAATGTGCCCGGCTTTTTGTAAAGTTTGAAATTGGAGCTCCTTTTCTTATATTTTGTACTTATAACTAGCTGCGCTCCGCGGTTTCACCCGCTTAAGTCCTGTTCCCGCGGAAATAACAAGATAAAAAGTAGCCTATGTGTTAATCCAGGTCCCCAGCTACCTATATTCCAAGTTTCATCGCAATCGGTTCAGTAGTTTTTGCGTGAAAGAGTAACAACCTCACATACATACATACAAACTTTCGCGTTTATAATATTAGTAAGATAATTAACATAATATTGATTATTTTTTTCGATACATTACATGAATTACTAACTAATTTATCTCATTCTTCACGGATGCGAGTACTTGCAATTCTAAATTTTTTTTAAGTACTAGGTAAGTATTATTTATAAATATTTATTTTTCTCTCCCATCTTTCCTATCAAATCAAATAAACACCTTACCCATCCTATTCATGTCCATTCAAAGATTGCCTGAAAGAGATCGCCCACAGGCGATAAGGCCGCCCATTGTGCCACCTTATTTTAAGATACGTGTATATTTTTTCATATTTGTGTTTTGGTGCATAAAGCCTTATGTCCAGCAGTGGACTGCAACAGGCTGATGATAATGATGATGCATAAAGCCTTAATGAATCAATCAAATTGTAACTTTTTGTAAATAGGTACGTTTTGTAGATACTTAGATTAATATTTCACCTAGACATCTTACTTCTTACTAATATTATAAACGCGAAAGTTTGTAAGTATATAATTATGTACGTCTGTGAGTTTGCTTCTCAATCACGCAAAAACTACTGAACCGATTGCGATGAAAATGGAAATATAGATATATACCTGGAGACTTAGAATAACACATGGGCTACTTTTTATCTCGATATTCCCTCGAGAAGGGGATTTACGCACCTGAAATCGCTAGGCATAGCTAGTATTTTTATAATTCAGTGATTTCTTATCATTCAGTTTATTACTTTAAATCCTTTGTCTTTCGTCTACTGAAATAATTGTAAGAGCAATTTCAAATTTATTAATTGCTCTAAGTTATATTTCAGGCGCTGTTGGTTTATGTTTTTGATTTGTTCGGTGATCAAAGCAAATGATTCTGTTCTTTGTTTGTGTAAAAGTGAAAAATATGGGGTTCCGGCTAAGGTTAATTAACCGACTTCCAAGATAGGAGGAGTATATTTAGTTAAAACAAAGTCTTTGGGCACCTTCGTGTAACAGGATTATACCTTACTTCCACAGCATTATGTCATATCATACAGCATCGTGCTGTGAGGTAGCTGCGCCCCGCGGTTTCACCCGTGTAAGTTCTGTTCCCGCGGGAATATCGGGATAAAAATTAGCCTATGTGTTAATCCAGGTCCCCAGCTACCTATATTCCAAGTTTCATCGCAATCGGTTCAGTAGTTTTTGTGTGAAAGAGTAACAACTTCACATACATACATACATACATACTTACATAAAAACTTCCGCGTTTATAATAATACTAGCTGCGCCCCGCGGTTTCACCCGCTAAGTCCCGTTCCCGCGGGAATATCGGGATAATAAAAGCCTATGTGTTAATCCAGGTCCCCAGCTACCTATATTCCAAGTGTCATCGCAATCGGTTCAGTAGTTTTTGCGTGAAAGAGTAACAACCTCACATACATACATACATACTTACATACAAGCTTTCGCGTTTATAATATTAGTAAGAACATTAGTAAGATATCTTCATATTATAGAAGAGAGCGGTACGAGCTATTTACGGGTTGGGTCCTAGAGAATCACTTAGAGAAACGTTTAAAGAAATAAATATTGTAACAGTACCTATATTCACAATATATTTAAAAAAATCTTTTATTCATCTATAGAAATAAGGACAAATTTGTTAAAAATCTGGATTCATGATATTCTCGTATTCTGGATCTATATAGCTATGTATTCCCACTTTCGATAAACACACCCACTACGGCATGTTATATTACTTCTTATTTTATTTACTTTTATTATTACATTTATTACTTCTTACTAATATTATAAACGCGAAAGTTCGTATGTATGTATGTTTGTATGTGAGTTTGTTACTCTTTCACGCAAAAACTACTAAACCGATTGCAATGAAACTTTAAATATAGTAATAATAATAAATAGTTTATTTCATCTAAAACATAGTCGTTTACACGTTTGAGGTAGGCACTACCTTTTAGGTATAGGAAAACACCTGTGCCAGGTAGTCCCGCTCTTTCTTAACTAATTATACTTAAAATAAACTACTTAAACAAAATTACAAAACATTTATCTATCGAAAAATATCAAGATAACCAAACATTTTAATTTTTTCCTTTTTTATATATAGGGTAGTTGTCAAAAGAAAATATTAAAATGAGTTTATTTGCCACTCAGAAGAACAGTAAAAATGCAAGTTAGTGTGATCCGGCCGCAGTCGGATATAGGTAGCTGGATACCGGGAATAACACATAGACTACTTTTTATCCCGATATTCCCGCGGGAACGGGACTTACACGGGTGAAACCGCGAGGTGCAGCTAGTATTATTATAATGGACGTTAACCTTTAGAAGAAAGGTAAAGTTTGTATTAATTTCATCAGTAAGTGACTAAGGATGACTATGACGACGGATGGCGATCAATAACGATGGATGACGATGACGATGATGATGATGCCACTCTACATCACTTACCCTACCCCTGTATCGATTTTCATTCATTGGATAGTTATCACCCGCGTAAGTCCCGAACCTGCGGGATTTTCGGGATCAAAAGTATCCTATGTTACTCTCCATATTTTAAACTATTTCTATGCATATTTTCATCGAATAAATAGTTATCACCCGCGTAAGTCCCGATCCCGCGGGATTTTCGGGATCAAAAGTATCCTATGTTACTCTCCATCATTTAAACTATCTCTATGCAAATTTCCTCTAATAAATAGTTATCACCCGCGTAAGTCCAGATCCCGCGAGGTTTTCGGGATCAAAAGTATCCTATGTTACTCTCCATCATTTAAACAATCCCTATGCAAATTTCCTCTAATAAATAGTTATCACCCGCGTAAGTCCAGATCCCGCGAGGTTTTCGGGATCAAAAGTATCCTATGTTACTCTCCATCATTTAAACTATCCCTATGCAAATTTTCATCCAAATCGGTCGAGCCGTTTGACCGTGAAGAGGGAACAAACAAATAAACAAACAAACAGATTTTCGGATTTATAATATTATATAGTAGGATTAGTAGGATTGACCGAGCGAGCATCAATTTATAATCAATATTGTTATAAATAGTATGCTAGTTTAATAAGTTAGAATTTGGAAAAACATCATCCAAACCTGAAGGTTGAATTACTAAGTTTAGACATAAAACTGTTCCCTAATCAAGGTTGGGTCATGTTTTTAAGAAAGGGTCGAGCTATAGATTGATGCAGTAATCTCTCTCTGTGGATTCCAGGGGTACAATGGATAAATTAAGTTACACTCATCTGGTAGCAGTGATGCAACTCCTGTTGAATGGGTTATGGGTTTAATTGGTTCCCAGCCAGGGGGGTGGCCTGTGGCAATCTTCCATGGCCCACTTTGGTTTGTGCATCGGGTTCGATAGCCAATTCAGGTATAAGTCCTCTTGAATCAGGCCGGTTAATCGTATAGTTTCCAAACTGGAACGTAGAACCCTGGAATTACACCAGTCGATGAGACAAATCAGTAAAGCACTGTCAGGCCAATCTGTGTGAACATCAGCCACTAAGAGATGAGTTTACAACATAAATAAATAGTTCCTTGGCTGATGTTTACACAGACTTGTCGCAGGATGGCCAACATTTTAGGATTAGTATCTTACAACTAGGATAGGTACCTACAGCTGTGGGTTATATTTAGTTTTTATTTTAGTCTTAAATTTAGTTAATTTAAAATTTGTTAGGTTAATCAAAAGTAAAAGAAATAATTCAGATACAGTTTGCTCTAATTACTTAGGTGTATACTGAAATCCTATTCAGAGGTCTAAACATTTAGCACCAGAATCAGTTCCAATAGGAACCGCCACATGGTAACTCAAGCATGTGTTTTTTTACAATTAAGTCAACTCAAAATACTAGGCGATCGTACTGATAGTTTGTTCGCTTAGTTTAATTATCGATTTTACTAGGAGTCAAGGTATACTGAAACTGGTCTGGTACACTGATCTAAGCTTGAGCACGTGGGAATCGAAGGCACAGCTTTTCAAGGTGTTTTCCAAAAGTGAGCTGAGGAAGTGTCACTTGTGAAACACAAATACATTAGATTATATTCGTTTTATTCAATAACATCGGTCAACTTTGAAAAAACAAACTGTAAAGTTGGCGGAAGCTCGGTCGTTCATAATAATGACGTTATTGAATAAAAACGTGAGTAAAAGCTGGTTATCTCATTTAATTCCTTATCCCTATATTCCCACGGGATCAAAATTTACGCGGGTCAATACCGCCTTATATTGTGATGTAATTCATTTCCCACTGGCACCTAAATTAATCGAGTCGAGTTCACAAACAAAGCTAGGTAAGTATTGAAATTCAATCAATTGTATTTGTACAATCGATTTGACAGCAAGTCGCGGCGGTTCATTGTTGGAAATCAAACTGTGTCTGTCTGTGAGTACAATGATATTGTTAATTGGGTTGCTTTGTTTATTATTGTAACTATTTATAGCTATTTTGTTTAATTTTTAAACAAAATATTGGAGTAACAAATGTTTTGTGTGATTTCGATTCTTAAGTTTATAAGAGACTAGCTGCGCCCCGCGGTTTCACCCACGTAAGTCCCGTTCCCGCGGGAATATCGAGATAAAAAGTAGCCTATGTGTTAATCCAGGTCCCCAGCTACCTATATTCCATGTTTCATCGCAATCGGTTTAGCAGTTTTTGTGTGAAAGAGTAACAACCTCACATACATACATACATACATACTTGCATACAAACTTTCGCGTTTATAATATTAGTAAGATATTTTGTAAATTGGTTTTACTGCTCAAGGCATATATCTACTAGAAATATTTTGAAGGAAAACAATTCATCTTCAAAAATTCACTTGCGATGAGATAGATGGCGTCTTAATCGAGCCTTCATCAAAAATAGTAGACAGGGGAAACATTCATTCTATTCTTAAATTCGCCGCTTGAGATGGGAACTCGCGTGGCCTAGTTGGTTAAGGCGCTGCGTTACTGACACAGAGACGCGAGTTCAAAACTCGTCCCGAATGAAATTTTTAAAAATGAATTTTTCTTTAAAATATTTCTAATAAAATAAAGAGTTTAAAAATAAGTATTTAAGTTACAGTAAAATCGGAGAGATACGTAATTTCAGACAACGGAGTGAAAAATATCCTACTAACATTATAAATGTAAAAGTTTGTGTCTTAGTGAGTCATTAATTAGGTAAGTATGTGTATAACTCTCTTATGCAATTGCTACAAACCCGTTTAGGTATCATGAAATTTGGTAAGCAGTAGTTTAAAATCTGGATGATCGGGAACTCCGAGGTTGAAATTGCAGAGCCGGGCTCGTTTTAAATATTTATATGAAGAAACTGTTAATTTTGACAACTCAGTAAGATTCAGCTTCTACGGACAAAATCCCCCTCCACGGGTACAGATCCTGTCACCCTGATTTACGTCCGCCTGGATCACATAAATAAGTCTTCAACTCAGCTGGAATCGATAGCACACGCAGATTTCAAACATTATCACCGGTACGCCGACGACTACCGAATACGAGATATATCATAGACTTATAGATTGCTTTGTAAGGATAAGCAACGAGCAACAAAAACGACTACTCTTACTTGCGTATTTACTAAAAAAGGTATTAGACCAATAATAGTTTTTACAGAGCAATCTAGCCCCAAACTAAGCACTAAGTTTGTACTATGGGTACTAGACAACGGATATACTACATAATATACTTTGTTTTGTAAATACATACATAATTATACATAGATAGATACCCATTTTTCATTAACTATTGACCAGTTTGAGTGACTGCTTGATAATAAACAAGTGGAGTATGTTTCTACATTAGACGCTTCACGTTTAGTGATTCACTAAAAATTTACAATAAATGAAATGTGTAAATAGTTAATTTACACTGTAATATAATTGGGATTCAACGTTAACTGCCGATATTTTTTTTGGAAGAAAGTAAAGTTTACTTGTTTCTACTACGCATTACATAATATTTTAAGCTCCTATTATACTATTTTAGACTCCTGTCTCGTGGTTTTGGTTTTATCCTTCATAAAGAAAATATTTGAATGCTTTTTGTGCTGTGCTATATAAGGTTTTTCAGTCTAATCCAGAAGAAAAATTCTGTAAATACTTACCTCGAAACGTAGGGTATTGATAATATCCTTAAGGCGGCGATAGATGATAAGCAACGGTCCTTGTCCTATTGCATATAAATGAGCGAGATGGAATTGCGTGAAAAATCTACAATTTCTCGTAAAATCAATAATTAACGAAGATTAAAATAATATTTTGAAAAAATGCGATGAAGGGGTTCTAGGTATTGTATTTTCTAATATTATGATGCCTATAAGAAAATATAGCGGTTAAGGATTTAGAAGAAAAATTGATTTATTTTGTAAAACAGAGGTAACTTTGCCTGTATAATAGTGGTATTTAAAGTTATTTTTTATTGTTTTTGAAATGAAGGGGACACTTCTTGTATCATGTACAATAACATAATACATTGTTTAAAGATCTATTTGATACCGGTTATGAATAAAACCATTCCATCGGAAGGGATTTCACATGAGTCGCGTCCTTAAAATAGTGCAAGCAACGCGATTAAGTTTCATTTCTATCCAACATCGCGAAAAAAGAGAAACGCTTTGATTTTCAGGCCAGTTTGCGATCTGATAAGCACGCCAAGAACTCCTTCCTAAACACCAGTCCTTACGCAGTGATATCTATGACATCTTTGAGATCAGGAGTGATTTTTTTCACTTTGAAATGTTTATAGAATTTCTTTGAAAAAGGGTTCACTGTGAAAGAGGTGAATTTGGTTTTGAAAGAAACGTGGACCTGTGAATAAAACCTTTTAGAAAACTTATGTATCTACCATCAGCGCCCTGCGGTATCACCTGCGTAAGTACCGATTCTCCGGGAATATCAGGATGAAAAGTAGCCGATGTGTTAATCCAGATCTCAAGCTATCTGCGTATCAAGTTTCATCGCAATCGGTTCAGTGTTTTTACGTAAATGGAACACAAACATCCAAAGAGACAAAAATCTAAACTTTTGCATTTATAATAACCGATAAACAAAAAATGAGTAATTTATTGAATTCTGGGATGCTATCCTGTCCATCATTCCGAAGATACTCATCAGATCCTTACTAAACTTTCATGGGACCACCTCGTAGCTTCCACCTTTCTATTAAAAAAGAACTATATCAATCGGTCAAGCCATCTTCGTGTAATCGATGAACAATTGAATTGAATACAGCGTTTTGAGGAGCATTCCTGGTCCTCACTTCGAAGATCCTCATCAGATCCTCATCAAATTTTTATGGGACCATCTCGGAGCTTCCACCTTTCCATTAAAAAAAGAATCATCTCAATCGGTCAAGCCATCTTCGAGTAATCGATAAACAACTGGATTGATTAATGCGTTTTGAGGAGCATTTCCGTTCATCACTCCGAAGACCCTCATCAGATCCACATCAAATTTTTATGGGACCATCTTGGAGCTCCTACCTATCTATTAAAAAAAGAATCATCTTAATCCGTCAATCCGTCTTCGAGTAATCGGTAAACATACAAAAAATAATAATATTATACATACAGACGAATTGATAACCTCCTCCTTTTTTTTGAAGTCGGTTAAAAAGCGTTAGTATCGCAAAAACGTTGTATAAGAGCAATTTTTCACCTTAAAAGAACTGACTCATGTAAGGATTATTTTAAAAATTATAAAATTTTGACTCTTCCGTCGCTATATATTCTAGAAACAGCACTATTTGTCAGAAATAATCTAGAATTATTTGAGAAATTTCCAGATGGTGGAAGACGTGAGGGAGTTCTACGGGAACGCGCTCGTAGAACCCACTTCATGGAAGTAAGTGTGTTATGTATGGCTCCAACCATCTACAATAAAATCCCAGACAAAATAAAAAATGTGAGTAATACAATTATTTTTAAAAATCAACTCAGTGCACTCTTAATTGACAAGGCGTATTATAACATAAAACAATTTCTAAATGACATCACACTACAGTAATAATGTTGTATAATAATAATTTTATTATGTTTGACAAATTTTCATAAATTAAAAATATAAAGTTGTATTAGTTGACATAATATCCATTTTAACATCGAACTCTAATTATTTTTTAATATTCATTTTTGACTTTTGTAAAATATACCCTCTAAGAAAGTGAAACTATATAATAATAATAAATGTTGACTGTTCATTTTGATCAGAACTATTGTATTAGAAGCACCTAACAACAATGTTGCATGCCAGGCTTGGCGGAGTAAGGTGATCCTATTTCTATGTAACATCTATTAATAATGTACCCTTATTCGCAATAAATGAATTATGAATTATAAAACTAGCTGCGCCCCGCGTTTCACCCGCGTAAGTCTCGTTCCCGCGGGAATATCGGGATAAAAAGTAGCCTATGTGTTAATCCAGGTCCCCAGCTAACTATATTCCAAGTTTCATTGCAATCGGTTCAGAAGTTTTTGTGTGAAAGAGTAACAACCTCACATACATACATACAATCTTTCACGTTTATAATATTAGTAAGATATAGTGGTGAGTAAATATATAATCTCAACCGAATTAAGAACATCTTTCCTTTTTGAAGTTAGTTAAAAACAGAATTATATAGATATTTCAGCGGGGTGCTCTAAAATCATAGCTAGGTATGAGACCAGTATAAGATTCAATGTGATCAATTACACTATTGTGTACAAGTTTCCGACTGAATCAAATATTTTTGACTTTTCGACTTTTAATTTTTGGGCTCTCATATAAACGTGATTTTATTACCGACTTCAAAAAAGGAGGAGGTTCTTAATTCGTCGTATTTTTAAGGTTTGTTCACAGATTACTCGAAGATGGCTTGACCGATTGAGATAATTCTTTTTAATGGAAAAGTAGGAGTTCCGAAGCGGTCCCAAATAAAATTTGGTGAGGATCTGATGAGTATCTTTGAAATGATGGACAGAATTACATCCCATGCAGTAATTTACTCACTTGGACTTCTACCAAAAGAATCGGCCCCTAAAGAATAAGGTTCAGATTGGTGGAGCATCTGAAACCAACTACTCATCAGAAAACTCCTCATTAATTAAAATTAGGGTTACAATTTTGTTGATTTTATTATGATACAATAATAATAAGTATAGCAATGTATTACGTATTACATTAGTATGTAATTACTGTTTTTGTGCAAATGTGTACATTATTTATAGGGCCTATAAAAGTAGTTTATGCACCGAGGTACTAAAGTCCTGTCTTATATAGCGGGCGTCATATTGAATCCAAAGCGTACGAAGGACTCTAGAGGGTTAACTCCCGAGCACAGCGAGGGTGTTAAAAACTTAACTCCTGAGCGAAGCGAAGGAGTTATTAGCGACCACAGGAGCAACCGGGCTACCCATCGCCACACCATCAATTTGTATGTAGTATTCACCCTGGTACACAAAATAGCTGGTCTCTAGGCAATGGCGCAGCAATTCGATATATTCAGCCGGCACATTATTCTGCTGCAACTTCACCTTGATGACATCCAAACATTCGACCATTGGCACATTCGTAAATAAGGACTCGACGTCAAAACTGACCAACAAGTCATCAGTGTCAACCTTAGTCGAACGCAAGACGTCCACAAAATGGCGAGAAACTATCGGAGAAATATCGAGCTCCGCGAATAAATTATTAAACATGGTAAAAACCTCGTTATTAAGTAATTTTAGTAAATAAAGTAACTTTGTAGAGCAGTAGGTGTGTAAATTTATTTTTATGTAAAGAATTTTGTTTGTAGGTTTTGTGGTAATGTATATATTTTGTATTTACCTAATTTATTTTTATAAAAACTTAAATTTAAGAATGAACACAAATGAGAGTATAGCAAACAGAATTCTCGTAACTTATCGATCGTCACTTGACCCGTTTTTTTTAAGTTGGTTAAACACCATATTCTTTAAAACAAGGTAAGTAAGTACCTACTATCCATATTAAAGAATGTCCCACTATTTTCCGAGAATATTGTTCTTGTTAGGGTATCCATGATTTATTATAAAGGAAGAATTTTTCTGCAAGGTTAGAAAAAAATATGGCGGGAAGATAATAATTTATTGTCTAGCGTTCGTATACGTGGAACACTTCCATTTGTTATTTAAAAAGTTGTAGAAGACTGAACGGTGAAGGTTATTTTTTATTTTCCTTTTTTTTTATTCGATCTGTCATCGACAGGATAGGTACTGCTTTGCGTTTTCTTCTGGAGCCACAACATATTAATATCAATATTGCACGACATTACACACAGCGCAATCTATTCCCAAAGCACTAGGCTTGTACTCCAGTACTCCCGAGCGTAGCGATGGTGTTAATAATTAGCGCGTCGATGCACGGTTAATGAATGGTGTTACTAACACTGACATAATCGGCCCTACCATGATGTTTTATAAGTCGTCGCGAACTCGCCGCGTTGTCGTTCAGCTAAAAAAATTTAAATTAAAAACACATCAATTAAAAAAAACAAACTTCAAAAAAAGAAAAAGATTTTTTGAATTAAATTATTTGTGGTTTTTAAAAGTAGATGGGGTATTTTTTATTTGAAATTTACTTAATTTTATTGAGCCACAAAAGGACGAGATAGCAAACGACAAACGAGCATGGTAGCGCGGAATATCTAATTTTCTGCCGCATGCAAAAAGCGGTGGGAGGGTGTGCTCATTGCAAGCTGCACACAGCAAACTAAATATTAATTTTTAGTTAAGCAAACTAAACATAGTTGATAATTATGGAGTTCCGAAAAGTAGCGCCTAATTCAATCATGATTTTTTTATTTATGTTGTTGTGTTTTTTCTGCGTCTAGTGTTTCGTTGCTAGTAAATATTAAAATGTAGCTGACGCCATCTAGAAGCAGTTAATGAAAAGGTATTGAAACAAGACGACAGTCAGTTGTCTAGTTCTGGGCTAGATGGCGCATTGCTCAAAGTCAAGCAATATTTATTTGTTAAAATCATAAACTATTTTAAAACACGACTGGAACACATCATTACATAATTAACTTAAGTCTCAATGGCGTGCCTTTTTAAGGGTTCCATACCCAAGGGTAAAACGGGAACCTATTACTAAAAATTCTCTGTCCGTCTGTCTGTCCGTCCGTTCGTCTGTCTGTCTGTCACCAGGCTGTATTTCGAGAACCGTGATAGCTAGACAATTTAAATTTTCATAGATGATGTAGTAATTTTTTAATAATTTTCATTTTCATAATTTTTCTGTTGCCGCTATATCAACAAATATTAAAAATAATAATTAACAAATATTTAAGGGGGCTCCCATACAACAAACGTGTGTTTTTTGGCGTTTTTTTTTTGTTGCAATAATGGTACAGAACCTTTTGTGCGCAAGTTCCACTGGCACTTGGCTGGTTTTTTAATTTTCTTTCTACATAGATCTTGGTCGCGAGGAGACTGTAAAATAAAATGCGTCAGTTACCATTTAAAATCCAGGTAAATCCTTACTAATATATAAATGGGAACGTAACTCTGTCTGTCTGTTAGAATTTCAGGTCTAAACAGCTGAACCGATTTTGATGGATGTTGGTACAGAGATAGATGGGGCCTTGAAGAAGGACATAGACTTTTATCTCGATATTCCTGGGGGATCGGGACTTACGTGTGCGAAACCTTGGGGCGCAGCTAGTATGCAATAGAATTTTAATATATAATTTAACTTAACGTATGGTCACCCTATCTCTACAGCAGGCTACAAGCGCTAGATCCCCGCGTTTGTAATTTTGCATATTTTTAAACGGCCCTTTGTAGTAAAGTTTTTACAAAATACGACGCGTTATATTAAAGTGTAAGAAATTCTACGGTGAGTCTGTTTTTTACGTTGCTGGTTAAAAAATAAGGCAACGGGATGAAAATTATTATTCTGTCGCTTCATAAACAAGGCTTTTAGGTTTACTTAGAAAATTTCCTCGCCTTTCGCGTCGCGCCTCGTGACGGACGCCCACAACGCCTACTAGATGGCGTTACTAGTATGACTATGAAGTCCTGAATCACACATACAACTTTCTTTCTGAGATCTATAGACTCATAATATAGAACTTCCGACGTAATTACTTCGGAAGTTCTATATTAATATCGTCTGGCCGCAGCCTACCAAAAGCACCTGCCTGGTGGAACATCCTTCGTTTGGGGGTATACCACAACTTCCTAGCTCTAAAAGCTTAAATTCCTGGTAATCAAATTCCGATTTTTCCGTAGTAATTTGTTACGTCAGGGACTTATAAACAGCAAGAATAAAGAGACACTAATTGCATTACAAACAGAAGGCGACGTATTATGTGGACGTGGTTTCGGTCGCCCGCATATACGCTCGTACGAGCGGATATTCTTCTAATCGTTGATTTATTTTTCGAAAACCATTTGATTTTGCTGTAGGTATTAACAAATTTTTAACTCAAAATGTAAAATGTTATAAATATTTGTAAATTGAAGCTTGACTGCAATGATAATAAAATAAAGTCGAATAATTTTGATGTTGAAATACCCATTTGTAAATCCATTGAAAACCACAATCATTCAGAAAAAAAAAATCCACACTAATTACTTTATTAACAGCACCCTGAAAGGAATGTGAAAAGAACCACCGTTAGAGCGGGAGAGGTGATCGATTTTTCTACGAGAAAGGAAGGGACAAAACACCCGTTCTTACGACCTATTACGTCACCTGTTAAACCTTCTATAATTCATGGACTAAAACGCTGGTTAAACTCGCACAGGGATGGTGTTACACCGAAGTGTAACAATAAATTATCCAGGGATGATTTTATTATCTACTGATTAAATATCTGTTGAATACAATCGAACACAACTAAATTGAAAAACCTTATAAAGTCCACTATATCACAATTTCCAATGGGTACCTAAAATTTCAACAGTAACAAAATATCCTAAAATGTTGGCCCTATAGCCAGGTTTTAATATAACTACTACGGTATTGCCTGGCCGTCTTCGTAAAAGGCGATAAAAAGGGTTTTTTTGTATACTGGCCGCAGCTCGTACCACCCATTGACCTCAGCCGAATTGTTTCGTGTTACGATTCGTAGACCGAGGCAGCCATTACGTAAGATGTGTCGAATCTTGTTCCACTGCATATCTTAACTTACATCAGCTGTGGTATCATCTAATTAGCATCCACCGCTACTAGTTGCTGTTTACTGTCAAAAAACATATTTCGTATTCTACATTGCTGCTTTACGTTCCATCACGTTACGTCAAAGCAGCAATGTACTGCAACTTAGCAACTACTAGCGGTAGATGCTAATTAGATGATACCTCAGCTGGTGACATATAGGTTAATCGCTCATCTATAAATAGATTTAAAAAAAAATTAACTTGTTTATCTATTAACCCCCTTACTTATAAATGATGATTAGCTGGTGATCAAGTTATGTGACCTTTGGCTCGGTCTGTCAACTGTGAAACTTCATGTCACACACAGTAAAAGACAAACGATACATAGTTTATGCAGCTGTTAATCAGCGTTTATAAGTAAGGGCGCTATAGATGACATTACACACCAAAATAAAATATGCAAAAAAAAATAAAATAAAATGGGCGAAGCCCACTGGTGCAACACGAAAGGTCGCGGGTTCAATTTCCGCCGGGAACAAATATTTCTGCAGATCATAAATGTTTGTTTCCGGTTCAGTATGTATTTATAAAAAAAGTATAATATATAGTATATCCGTTGTCTACTACCCATAGTACAAGCCTAGTGCTTAGTTTAGGACTAAAGAGCACTGTGTATAACGTTGTGCAATATTTATTCAATTAAGAGTATATATAGGTATAGTATACACCTTACCCATCCCCTTTCTTAAATCTTGTCCATTCATTGTTTGCTTGGAAAAGATCGCCCTTAGGCGATAAGGCCGCCCATTGTACCACACTAGTTTTAAGTTTTTGTCTTTGTAATATTTACCTACTAGAAATATTTTTAAAGGAAAAATTCATCTTCAAAAATTCACTTGCATTTTTGAATTTTTCCTTTAAAAATATTTTTAGTAGGTAAATATGCCTTGAGCAATAAAAACAAATTTACGAAATATTTGTAATATTTGTTTAATTTAAGTTTTTGGTGTAATAAAGTTAACTAATTCATTCATTCCTTTCTAAGATTTAATCCCAAAAGGGATTAAACTGTTACACTGCGGTGTAACATCAACCCCATATTCACAGTTTAGCGCTCACTAATCCACGCGGTTTGTCCCACTAGTGCCGATATTTATTGCATGTGTACCGAAAGTAGGTACCGCATACCGGGACATTCAATTACCCGTTAACCGGTTAAGATTCACATTTGTACCGATTAATTAACTAATGAGGATAAATGCAGTTTAACGGTTTAGCAGGTTTCATTTAGTTTTTTCTTAGGTTTTCGCGATTTTGTGTTGTAATAAATCACTATATTTACCGGGTTTTACTCGCGTTTTATTTATTAACAGCATTGATTCAATGTGTCGACGTTTCGCCAACTTAAATATTTAATGCTGCTTATACGACTTCCTATAATTTTGTAATTAATTATTTTCCAATTTAATTGTTAACATGTACTTGTGATTTACGAAATAAATAAATAATATTTAATAATAAAGAAAACAAGCAATTTGCTGTTTTTTAGGGTTCCGTAACCACTTTAACTAAGACTCCAGTTTCTGTCTGTCATCAGTCTTTATCTCATGAACCGATATACCTAAACAGTTAAAATTTTCACAAATGGTGTAGCTATTTCTGTACCACAAATACTCAAAACAGCATAAATAAAAAGTAGTATTTCTTGCATATTTAGTTTAGTTTACTCCGATCTTTTTTTTACTGTTTTTTTCACGTTTTTTCACTGTCACTTTTCTTATTTGGGAGTTCGGGTAGCTCAGTTGGTTAGGGAGTCAGAGTATTGATCCGGAGACGCGAGTTCAAACCTCGGCGCGAGTAAAGTTTTAAGATGTATTATTTGTTTTAAATATTACTAGCAGCAATGTCTTGAGCAATTTTTTTTTCAAAATAAGTTTTTACCTTGCTACCTAATCGCAATTGTACACTTTAAAACGCACTCGAGTAAAATACTTTATCCTAAACGAAGTCTTGGCTTCGCTTGAAGTTGAATTGAACGACTAGGAACACTTGCGTACGTATTTCAGAAGATCAAATGCATTATTTATGGTCTTAGTAAAGAGTAAAAATAATAAAGTTAAAGAGTACCTATTTCTGAATCGCAGTCGATTGCAGTTGAATCCGTTTAGCGATTTCATCTCTGTAGTGGGATCAAATAATTCACATGAAATAATACCTTCTTTCTATACCAATTTTCGCAATGGATTGGGACGCAGTGCACTGCCAGTAGTACAAAATATTTTTCTGTGGATTTTCAATCATGTTACAATGTTATGTTATGTTATAGTTTTGTTATTGTCCATCAACTTGGATAGATCTTTTCAGCATAGAAGACAAAACTTACGGTTCACATAATACGATATTTCCAAAAGTTGCTAAAGATTTTAAAAAATAATTTCTTTTTGGGTTTTTGGGTATTTAATTTTTTCTATGGAAAGACTTCGGCCCCACCAACTTTCACCAACTACCAGTAGCTTAAGTCATGTGAAGATAGGATGGCAATGATGATGATAGGAGACTTCTTTACGCTAGTAACGAAGTCTGTTCCGTGTTACACCGTGTGGTATAGTGGGTACACGGGCCTACAAATTGCAACATATAAATTAATTGAACTAACCATAAACAAATAAATGGTTTGTTTGACAAAAACAACACACGTAGTACATACTAGAAGTAGGTGCAATCAGATGTTCCCTTTATACGACTTTAATTTAAAGCTCTTTGCCCCAAAAGTGTTCGTTCTTGGAACTGAACAAATGGTGTTTTACAAATAAAATAAGAGGATTGTGTTGATAATATATTATTTCCTAACATATTCCAAGAACAATATTTAACGTTCACTCGTGAATGAAATATATCAAATACCTACTTACAACATTTTCCTGTAGCTACTTGAAATATATACTTCCGACGAATTTAAACCGAAAATTGTAACTTTTACCTTTTATAGAGCTCGGCTACTTCCGCATAGGCAGGAGGCTGGGTCACCTAACTTAAACGAACTGCCTAGACAATTCGCGAGCGGCTGCACTGAGCGCTTGGCGCCTAGCTGTGTATCTTGTCAGAACGCAAGCCACTAGGCGCTAGGCCCTAAGCAAACCGTTTGCCTATGCAGCGTCATTAGCCTCCTTAATATTACTGTGCAGATGTTGGGTTACTGTGGGTATTGCAGTAGACATTAACTGTGTTGGGGTCGCATATTCACATGTTTGCGACATTTGTCACAGCGAGCGACCTACCGGAATCTGAGTCTTGAGTTGAACTCTTATGGTGAAGGAAAATATCGCGAGGAAACCCACGGCTTAGTTAGCTCCAGGCTGGCTATGGATTTTGAAAGGGTAGTAGGTATAGATACGGGGCAAGCCTACTCCAACTAACAATGTTCTCCGCCGAGAACATTGTTGGTTGGAGTATACTGCCGTATACAGTGCCAAAATAACATGGATTATTTTTTTTTAACGCTATTTTAATTACCTAAATTAGATGTTTTTTTTTATTAAGATACGTACAATCGTACATGTTACAATAGTACAACCAAGACCAATGGTAAAACGTTAAGATATAAGATAATAAATAATTATACGTATTTAAAACCCGGTTAAATGTAACTCTGTTAATAAATCGTGTGAATTTAAAAAGACTAAGCAATTGTTGGTCATACATGAATGTATACACGATAACATACATAATGAAGACATATTTTATACATGGATTGATAAACACATACCCTTTCTTGCGTCGCAGAAATCGGTAAAGACGTAAACAGTCACCCATTTTCCTTCTAGACGCTACAAAAAAATTAACAACAATCTATCTCCCACACATTACAAACCGATTAGCACAGACCCTAGTACCTACTAAGTTCTAATCTCAAACACTAACATTACAAACTACAACTTGAACTAATCAAGCAGATACAAACTTTAACCCTTTGCCATAAAGCCTCCGGCAACTGCAAAATATTCTGGCTTACAGTTTCATCAGTGTTCATTTACAAATCAGTTTTAAAGACGTGTTGTAGGATTCTCAACTTTACCCCTTAGACGTTAGAATATTTGTAGGTGTAAGAGTAAGTTGGTAGATATTGACAAAGGAAGTCTGAAGGGCCTCATAATGAAAGTTTGTTGTAAGTAGACGTAGGTAGGTAGTAGCTGAGCTTATGGTAATTTTTTGTTTGGCAACTTAAATTATAAAAGTTTTATGATTAATTTATAAAGCTTGTGATATGAATTAGGTTCTGTTAGCTGAAGTGTTGGGTAGGTACCTAATTGAAGATAATTTATTAGAATTTTTTCAGGACAAATACATATTAAAAAATTCACTCGCGGCGAGGTTAGATATAAGTATTTTTTTTTATAACCTTGGAGTCTTCAAGTGTAGAGTGAATTCGTTTTTTCTAGGCAAGCATGTTATACAGTCTACTTCCTTGTCTGGGGCTGCACGGTAATTAGCAAATGACTTTGCCAACATTTCCGGGGTTATCGTCATTATCTTTAGCAAACAACTAGTAAAACAAAAAAATGCCAAATTGACAAACATACTATACTAATTTTACTAATATTTTAAACGCGAAAGTTTGTGTGTATGTATGTGACTTTGTTACTCTTTTACGCAAAACGTACTGAACAGACTTCAAAAATTCTGACATCAATAGAAAGCTACGGAGAAGTAACATAGGCTACTTTTATCCCAACATTCCCACGGGACCGGGACTTACGCGGGTGACGCGGGAAAAACGCGTTATCACGGGCGCGGGCGGCCGAGCGGTTCTCGAGCGGTTGCACTTTTTCATTCATTACTCGGGTTCTACTAATTGGATTTTGATGCAAAGTTTACCACGACCTTCCTCAATCGGATAAATATTTTTCAATTGTATAAGGAACCGACGGATAACCAGACAAACAGACAGACAGACATGAATTTTAAAAATTATTTAATTTTGTTCTACTACTTTTTCTAAGCCTTCTAGACAACTTTTTTTTTTATTTACATTGAAGTACAGACTTTTTGTATTTTCTTCCTTTATTATAAATACTAGCTGCGCCTCGCGGTTTCACCCGCAGAAGTGAAAACGTGTTATCACGGGCGCGGGCGGCCGAGCGGTTGCACTTTTTCCTTCATTACTCGGGTTCTACTAATTGGATTTTGATGCAAAGTATACCACGACGTTCCTCGAAAATAGAACTATCCAATATTGAAAACCAGATTTCAACCGGATAAGTAGTTTTTAATTGTATAAGAACCGACAGATAAACAGAAACTGACAGACAGACATGAATTTTAAAAATTATATAATTTTGTTCTACTACTTTTTCTAAGCCCTCTAGACAACTTTTTTTTTTATACTTCTAAGTACAGACTTTTTCTCTTCTCTTTCTTTAATATAAGTATAGATAGATATAGATAGATGCTATAAAAGAAAACATACCAAAATGTGGAATTCTCTGCCTGCTCCGCTGTTTCCCCCTAAACTACAACCTTGGAGTCTTCAAATCTAGAGTGAATATGAATAGGTATCTTCTATGTAGGCATGCTACATCGTCGACCTCATCGTCACTTCCTATCAGGTGGGATGAGGTAAAATGCTAGCCTAATAAGTATTCAAAAGAAAAGAAAAAAATAATCATCTCTCATCATTAGAGTGATAATGTTCAAACTCTGGTCTAAACGTAATCTTCTATCTTCTTTTTCTATACTAATAATAAAGGAAGAGAGGACAAAAAGTCTGTACTTGGAAGTAAATTTAAAAAAAGTCGTCTAAGAGACTTGGGAAAACTTGAATTTTGAAGTCGAAAGCATGTTTTTTTTTTAATTCATGTTTTTTTCTGTCTGTTTCTCTGTTTGTTCCTTAAACAATCAAAAACTACTCATCCGATTGAAATCTGGTTTGAAATCCGATTGAAATCGACTATCAATATTGGATAGTTTACTTCCGAGAAACGTCGTGGTATACTTTACACCGAAATCTAATTAGTAGAACCGAACTGAGTAATCATCGAAAAAATCAGCTATGCACTATTTCTTCGCAGACGAAGTAGAAAATAAATGACCTTGATCAAGTTAAACTATAATCAGTACATGGCGGCAGCATCAGTGGTTAACACACAGCCGACTCTGTTGTAATCTGTGTAAATATTAGTCTGTAGATGAACTGAGTAAATAGAAGTGTGTACATTAGCTAAAAAAAACTACACTAACCTTTTTACATTTACAGATAATTCATATCTTTATAAATGTTATGTCACGGACATCTTAGCATAAATTCCTATCCCGTAACGTATGTGACGCATCACGTATGTCATACCTAGCGTTGCTCAACCCGTATGATTATTCAAAGTACCCTTATCTTATTTCAACCACTAAACTATCCCTGTACAAAATTTTATTCAAATCGATTTAATCAAAACAAAATTAAAAGTAGCCTTTAACCTTCCAAGATAAATGGACTATCAAACACAAAAAGATTTTTTCAAATCGGACCAGTAGTTTCTGAGACAAGCGCATTCAAACAAACAATCAAACTCTTCAGCTTTATAATATCAGTTTAGTATAGATAAGTGTTAAATTAACAAACTATAAGTACTTTACAGTATTTAGTTTATTAATGTTCTTTTGCAAACACAAGTGTGAGACTTCTTTTTGATCGTAATTTCGACTATTTACTTAAGTTTTTTTGTAGATTATCACGTATTTTAGGGTACCATATTATAAAAGGCAAAAAACCCTTATTATATGTTCATTACAAGCTTTTATTTACTTTAAGTTAAATTTGACCCACTTCCCGATTATTTTATTGCGCCTTTGTCAAGACTTTGGAGGTTACTAGGAATTCAATTTTCCTTTTGCCTTTATTTACTGGAAATTATAAAACTAAATTAATATTATTGTTTTTAGCTAAGTATAAATGTCAATAAGTGATACTAATTCCACATCGGTTTCTGGTTCCAGCGCATCTTTCAACGCAAAGGCCTCTTCCAGCTTTACACATTGGAGTCAATCCCTCGCTGTTCCGACCCATAATGGTCCAGTTATTTTTTTAAAGTCGTCGGCTCATCTTTTGACCAGTCGTCCTCCTTATTATTGCAGGACCCAAATCGTCCATCTAATAAATGAAATTCATTTACTCAATTAAACATAAAATTACAAAAACAAATTAAATTACAACCAACACACAACAATAACTTAAAATTAAAAACTAAAACTAAACTTAAAAACTAAACACACCTACAAATCGAAAACACCCTCCAGAACGTCACCTGAGGCATCGTGCCCAGAAGGCTAGCGACATTCCCCCTCTGGATAGCCAAACTGACCCTCTGAGCGAAAAAGCCGCCAGCCCTCCGATCACCAGACGCCTCATTTAGACGGGAGGCAAGGTCCCTAAAAAATGCAGAGGCCTCTGGGCCCCAAGAACCCAAAGTCTCCACACCCACGGGGACGAACATGTACCGGTCCGCCAACTCCGCGTACTTCCGGGACTTCTGCACCTCGGCGCCGGCAGCAGCCGCACCAGCCTGACCGGACGCGACCTGGACGTGAGAAGCCGCCAAAGTGTCCACACAGGTCGCATCCCACACCAACGCCATACCTTGCCTCCAAGGAATGAGCGTCAACCCGTCGGGCCTCTTGCCATCAGAGCGAATAATCCCGTTTGGCTCTAACACTGCCGGGATATTCGCCGAGACCTTTAAATCTGTCACTTTACGAATTGAGATTGATGTATTTAATGATCATGTTCATTTCTAAGAAGATATTTATTTCATTTATTTACATGTAATATAGGTATATATATATTATTATTATTATATATGTAGTAATATGTATGTATAATTTATAGTTTTAATTGTTTTTAGTTATATATATTTCACATAAGTACCTTTTTCCTGTGTAAACACCCTACCTTTCACCTATCTTGACTTCTGGTCCATCCAAAGGTTGCCTGGAAGAGATCGCTTTAAGCGATAAGGCCGCCCATTGTGCCACCTATTTTTAAGTTTTGTTTGTTTTCTTTGTATGTATTTGTATTTGGTGTGTATAATAAAGAATTTATTCATTCATTTATTCATTCATTCATTCATTCATTCATTCATTCATTCCCGACGGATAACGTCATTCAAAGCGGCATGGCGAGGGATGCGTCCAGCGCTCCGCCGGCAAGAAAGGCCATGGTGCCCCAAACCATCCACCGAAGTACCACAATGACATGAATGTGGCTGCACCGTCACAACGCCCAGTGAATTATATTAAAAATTAAATTAAAAATACCAGACTTAAAAAAGCACTTTAAATACCAAAGTAATACCAAATAATGAGTAATTTTTAAAAGAAGTGTGGGACTTTTTAATTTTAATTAACTTACTAGCTGGACGATTTAGGTAATCAGGAAAAAGATAATGGTTATGACCACCATATCTCAGGAACGTGAGGAGGCGTTTCACCTATATTTACTTCTCGCCTATCCAAATGTTACCTGGAAGATATAGCTTTAAGCGACAAGGCCGCCCTTTGTGCCGCCTATTTTTAAGTTGTGTTTGTTTTCTTTGTACGTATTTATGGTAATCCATATTTGGTGTGCATAATAAAGAATTTATTCATCCATTCATTCATTCAGGTGTCATCTGAGCGATGTTTCCGGTTGCATACGTATCGGGAAACCGGGACTTTATTCGGGTTCGGCACAGTTGGTAAGTTGACTATACCTACTGCAAATAGATTCAGATTTTTTTACGCTAACCACCTTCCAGACACTAGGGACTCGAGACACTAGGGTTGAGAACTCGAGGTTTGTCTCCCCTAGAACCCTTTGTCGCCTTTTACGACATAAAGAGATGAGGTAACCCTATAGGAACTCTCCGCGTGTGAGTCCCACTCGTACTTGACCGATATTTATTTAATGTGATTGTCATACTAGCCGCGTCTATTGTGCCGCGTGTTACACGCAGAAAGTTTTTTGTTCAGGTTGTTTCTTTTTATTCGATTGTATACAGGTTAATCACAGTAAATAATCACTATTATTGGAACTTCAGCTCAGTTCACGTTTGTTCACATTTATAAAATTTAAAATACATTAATTTTAATTAAATTAAAAAAAAAATGGGTAGTTATTAATAAATTTAATTATTTGTTTTATGAACAGAAATCGTGTCTGTTTGAAAAGTGTGAATAATAAAAATAGTTCCAAAAAATGAATTTAGTGATATTTTTACTAATTATTATTTTCGTTATTGGTAAGTTTAGTTTTTTGGTGTCGTTGACTTGGTCTTTCTTTGTCCTATATGTGACCTCTCATTCACTCAGTTAAACTTAAAGTCGCAAGTAGAAAATTATTCCCTCAACTGTTCTAGTTTACAGCGACTTTTTTCTACTATGTCTAAGGTCTAAACCTAGTTTGATTAAAATATGTTTTGTGCTTTCGGTCATGTACCTATTTGTTTCTATGATTCTATACTTATTTTCACAATTGCGGACGAAAGAAAATCGAGTGACCTAAAAGCCGTCGAGTGTCTGATAAGAATTTTAACATGTTACTCGTAGTCTTTCGCACCTAGAAGACTGTGCACTTGACAACTTTTGAAATATCAATTTCAATCATGTTCTATAAGGTAAAGGTAATTTTTGCTTTGATATATCAAAACAGTGACTTGAAATAAATGAAGAGAAAACAAAAATGATGACAAACAAAGAGAAAAAACCAATCACACTTAACACTAAATTACTAGAATACGTTGAAGACTACATCTATCTAGGACACCTTATCTCATTCTCATCGTGCAACGAAAAAGAAATACAAAGAAGAGTCAAACAAACTTGGAATAAATACTGGGCAATGAGGGAAATATTTAAGGGAGCTCTACCAACTAAACTAAAAAACAAAGCTTTAAACCTATGCCTAACTCCATGCCTGACATATGCCTGCCAGACCTGGGTTCTCACTAAAAGTTCTAAGACCAAAATAGCAACTTGTCAAAGAGGCATCGAAAGAAGCCTTCTGAATTTAAGACTTAGAGACAAAGTGAGAAACGTTGACATAAGGAAACGAACACAGGCCAATGACGTCATCAAATTAGCACAAAAACTGAAGTGGAAATGGGCAGGACATATACAAAGAATGGATCCAAATAGATGGGCACACACACTAACCAATTGGGCTATACGCGACTCAAAACGTAAAAGAGGAAGACCACCAAAGAGATGGGCTGACGATATAGCAAAGACCGCCGGAAAATTATGGACAAGACTAGCAAAAGAAAGGAAGCACTGGAAAAACTGGAGGAGGCTTTTACCGCTTAGCGGTCCTTACCAATTTAAACTTAATAAAACAAATACAAATAAACGACTAACAGAAAAAAAATAACACTAATATAAGGTTTTTTACTAACATATTTAAATAATAAATACCAACTAACACATACCTACCTAATCATTATCACTCAATGTTCAGAGTAAGGAAAATAAAGCTATTTTTATTTTTATTTATTTTATTATATCAAAACAGTTCTGTTGAACCCAATTGGTTCCAGTCTGTCCTTATCTAACTAACCGACGAACACTAAAGTTAAAAAAGGACTGACTGGGGTCTCTCTAACATCAAGCGGGACCATTTTTTTGACGAAGTAAGCTTTCTAGTAATTACTAATTTACTATTTCTATTATTTGGACTTGGATTCGAAGTGGGTGGTCCCATCAGAAAAAGAATGATAGTATGGTCATAGTAGAAACTTTCTTTTAAAATTCATTCGGCTAAAAGTTTTGTTTGTTTGTTAAACCTAAGCAGGCCCGTTTTTGTCACAGATTATTTACTTCCTTCCGAAACACATACACATCAATATTTTATTTATTGTAGCGAACACAGGTTCTGCGTTTGTTGAAAATGAAATTAAAAATCCTCTGGCGGATCACATTTTGACGAGTCTAAAGAAAAATGAATGGAGCGAAGAAGAAACACCATGTTTTGAAGCCATTGTGCGGTTGTATGAAGGAGCTGAGAATCATACAGTTTGGGCTACTTGGGGTAAGCAAAAAAATAATGAATTAATGGATGATGAAATAAATATTGCATGACATTACACAAAGCGCAATCTAGCCCCAAACTCATAGATATACCTGCTCTAGGCTTGTACTATGGGTACTAGGCAACGGATACTACAAAACTACATATTATACTTTTTTTTGTAAATACATACATTATTTCCATAGAAAGACACCCAGACCAGATACAAATATTTATTTTCAAGTACCTATAAATTTTTACACTCTGCGGGAATCGAACCAGTCTTCTGCATTACAGTCGCGCCTTGGCCCGACGGGCCACAGAAGCCGTCGATAAAAGCGTCTGTATTATAGCAAAGTTACACATACGTTAAACAATTATGCCAATAACAGAAAACTAGTGACAAACAAATATGGTACTTTAAAAACTTTTTAAACTACACAATTAGAACTCATAATTTAATATTTTCCTGGGTCTCGTTTTTCCGGCGATTAAGTCGGGTTTTGTTATCGGACTACGGCGAAGCCAAAAGGACAGTTACCTATGTTTTTTGCAATCTATGTGTGCATGTATGTATGTGTGTTTCTAGTCCTGGACTCGATGCAACCACTAGTAGGTGCTCTTTACGGGTCCCGGTACCACCTGGGTAACTTCGACCAGTGCCTCGACGAGACCTGGTCCTCCTCACACCCTGAGTTGGAGACGCAGTACTGTCTAGTCGATGTCACGGCACAGGAACAGCCTTCGCGGAAGTTTGACCCTTATGAAGATGCTGCAGGGTTCTTAAAGGTATGAAATAATGAATGAAGCAATGATAATGATGATAATGAATGATGGTGATGATAATTGAATGATGGTGTGTTGACTAAAAATCTTATACTTTAATAGAATCTAGTTCCTGTAAGGTTTAGTCATAAATTAAAACCACGACTTTTGAACTTAAAGTAATATAGTGGTAACGTGCCTTTTCGAAAAATATTGTGGACCGATTGAGATAAATCGTTAGGAAAATAGCTGCTGGACAGTTGGTTCAGTAGTGGAGTTTCGAACCCAAGCCGTTCGGAATGATGGTCAAATTACTTATACAATACTAATACTTACACCAAAAAGACGATTAGCTTAAAAACTTACTGGTTTCGTTTATATTGTCTCCAGTCTTCATCACGACATGGTAGGAGGCGGTTTTTGAACACTATAGGAGTATGTGTCCCTTCATCATGCAGTCACAACTCTGTGGAGAGGATTTTCTATCACATCATCAGGGCCAGTCATCTGCCGTATGGAAACCTTAGTGTTAGCCCTCGGAACTGTCAAGGGGTTAGGAAAGAAACAGTGTATTCTTTTGGCTTTTATGTGTTTTGGTGAGATATATCCTATAACTTTTACACAAGAGATGATCTGATGATCTTGTTGCGTTCAATATGGTCAGCCATAACTTCACAGATAGACAAAAATAATAGAGGCATTTTTGCAGTAGTAGGCCATAGTATTTCTATGGTTTTGGTACTTGAGACTCAACCCCCCTCTATAACTATTCTATCATGCTTATATGATGTAGGGTCCCCCTTTATATTAGAGCTCTCTAGGCGTTTCAGGCGGGGACTGCTGTTTCCTAAGGCCACTCCGAAGAGCACCGAATCGAATCAAAAACATTTATTTCGATAGGATGCTTGTACACAATAAATGTACATGATCACTTGGATACGTCTTATATTTATAGATTTTAGTGTATAAATAATGACGGTTTGTTATAATTTCAGGTTTCTCATGATATTTTTAAGCATCGTTGTGTTTATTGTATATTTGATTGAAAATAAAATTACTGGAACAAAACGTAAGTAAAAGGCACAGAACACTATTACTCCTAGGTAAAAGGAGAGGTTATGTCTCGTTTCTACTACTAAAGAAAAGTCATTATGACTCTTTTGACACTTTAATACCAATACATAGATTGATGGATAGATGGATTATTTTCCAACCAATAACTACAATTATTTTAAAACACCGGCACCGGACTGATCTAATCTGTCGCCGACGTATGAGCTTATGTACCGATATCTCCAACGGAGGCTACTTAAATTATCTCACATAGATGTTATACTTGCCAATAATGCTGATAATGATGTTTAAGAAATACATTTCAGTTTCTAAAATAGCGTCATGCTTCAGTCCAACAAAAAACTATAATGCTCTTACAAAGACAACTGCAGATGAAATGATGTTTCTTCATGGATTGCGGACCCTTAGCTGTTTTGGTATTGTGGTCATGCACTATTTGTATTGCCTGAGTTCACTGGCTGTTGTCAACCATACTGATATTGGAAAGGTAAGGGAATAGATTTTTAGGAATACCATTATATTAACCTCTTTGACTGTTGACGTTGAAATCGCAAATTATTGCAAATCGCAAAATCAAAATAGCAAACACACGTGTGTTTTCAGCAGTCAAGAGTTACTGTTGTTCAAAAAGTTAACATGTAGTTAATATTTCTCTTCAACTCTTACTTAAAATTGCTGTTTAAAAATCAAGTTAATTTTTGTGTGCCTTGAATGTTTGAGGACAAAAGTCTAAGACAGCGTATCCGAGACTTGCAACCCGGCAAATCAGCCAGCTCAGATCTGCCAGTTTTGCCGCCAGCATAGTCTGACTGGAACAGTGATGTGTTATAATCGTCTTCTTCTTCATATGTATAAAAAGAATATCTATTTCCCTTGGTCACGGCATCACGCGTAAACGGCTGGACCGATTTTGTTAATTCTTTTTTTTTTATTGTGTTTGTCAGGAGAAGGTTCTTATGAAAGACATAATATGTGGGACTTACGCATGTGAAACCGCGAGGCACAGCGAGTAAACAAGAACAGACTAAACATTTATAAACCTAAATTAATGTTATGGTTATGACATTTTATATGTTTCAGACTTTAGAATCATTTTTGGGAACACTCTTAGCTCATATTCTACTCATTGAGACTTTCTTTGCTCTGTCGGGCCTACTTTTAGTAAAAGGATTGTACAAAAACATTGGAAAGTTGAAAGTTTATGATTTTCTTGCGAAGAGATACAAAAGGTTACTTTTTTAATGGAATAATGTAAAAACTGATTTGGAAAGTTGGGAAGCACTTAATTATCACATTTACGCAAATGTAAACTAAAACGGTCAAAAAGGGTTTTTTGAGAGGTTTTGGCTGCGACTTAGACCAGTATTCTATTCTAATCATTTTCTGATACGTAGACCAATATAGATAGGTAGGAAGATGGGTCAAATCTAGATCCACTGAGTAGTTTGTCTTCCAACACTTTGTTTCGCATTGCATCGTGGCCGCCATTTGAGGAAGGGGTGTTGAGAGCTTTATTTAACAAATTTAAGTAATCTAATATTTAATTTGTTTTCAGATTCATAGTCCCTTACGCTATGACGCTTCTATACATGGTATCGGTATCCTTACACGCAGGATCCGGTCCTCTTTGGCCGCTGTATATGAAACACCAACATGAGCCTTGCGTCAGGAACTGGTGGTTGGGCACTTTAATGGTCGCTAACATAGTCCATTCGGATGACATTGTAAGTTAAGACAAAACAAAAAAACGAAAACCGATTTAAATCAGTACATTCGTGACAATATCTAAAATTCTGTCAATTCGATTCTTATTCACATACTAGCTGCGCCCCGCGGTTTCACCCGCGCAAGTCGCGATCCCGCGTTGTTCTTACACCTACCTACCGCAATGCAAAATCCACACTTAAACGCGCCCAATGAAGTACTGTTAAAGCCAGGCGCTACCGCACCTGGCATCATCAGTACTTCCCGGGTCGTCCCGGATTTGTCCCGTCGTGGATTTTTGCACTGCAGTATTTAAGTGAAGTAGAGCAAGATTTGTATGTCAGTAAGTGATGATGACGATGGATGACGATCGATGACGATCAATGACGATGGATGACGATGGATGCCGATGGTTCAAAGCAACAAAATTAAGCAATTTTTTGTTTTGACTTGATATCCGGATAAAAAGTAGCCTATATGTTAATCGAAGTCTTAAGCTATCTGCATACCAAATTTCATTCGGTCCAGCCGTTTCCGAGATTAGCGCGCACAAACGCACAGACAAACGGACAAACATCCAAACGGACAAACAGACAATAAGTTAAACACGGAAATGGGGTCTGTTACGTTAGTACATACCTACCCCTAAAAATTGTTTTTTCAAAATATCTTTAAAAAACAGACACCGCCAAGTTGCGATTTTATTATAAGTATAGATACGTTTTTTTTATCCAACACGATAGATGAGCTATCAGCTGATGGTAAGTGAAGATATGGTCTAAAGTCTAAGATGTACCTAGTACTCCCATCTAGGAGATGGAAGACGGCAGTGGAGCTAGATCCAACCCGTCTTCCTTAGCAGCCATGGCTGCACCCGTTAACGTACCGGGGAACGAAGGAATTTGCTTGGCGCTACGACTTATTTCGGTGGATAGTAACAAGCCGCGGCCAAAGCCTTCCACCAAAATAGTTGATTTCACTACCTACAAATATAATTCAAAATCGAGCTCCTTAAAAAATCAATCATGATAAATAGCCTGTTTTCAATTATTATATCTAACTCACATTTTTAATATAAATATTTATACAAGGAGATGCATTTTTAAAAAAAATCCGTGACACTAATGAGTGTAAAGTTGACCACCCTAGTCAGTCAATAGTTTGGTCTATTAAATAGTTGTTAATACTATTCTGTTTAGATGGCACTGAAATCGTGCCTCAGTCGGTTATATACAAGGTGTAACGGGTAAGCCCTTTTAAGCCGAAGGGGGGTTGTTTTAGACGTCTAGGCGAACAACTTTTGTTCTACAACTTTTGGAAATTCGAAGTAGTTTTCGAAAATGTTAAATTTAAAGTTTACTTGAAAATCAGCTGTTTCTCAGAGTTCGAGGTCATTGACCTTATCTTGTCCTTTCATTTAGTTTAGTCGACAATAATCGAAACTACAATTACGTTTATTTTCAAAAGCAGCTGTTTTTTCAGTGAACCATAACCTCAAAATTTTCAATAAAAGTTAGAATTTTCAAAAGTCGTAGAACAAAAGTTGTTCGCCTAGATGTCTAGAATAACCCTCTTTCGGCTTAAATAAATAGGCATGCCCGTTGCATCTTGTATAATAACAAAAATACAGGGAGAAGCATGGTCGTAAAGTACACCATGTCACGTGGGTTACCGTGTGGCGCAGAGGATAGTAAGCTCGCTCGGGCAGCGATAGGCACAGGTTTGAATCCTGTCACGGGAAATTTTTGATAATGCATCTCCTTGTAAAATATTTCAATAAAAACATAAGAAATATCCCATTTTTAATTAAAAACATACCATCGAATCACCCCTAGGTTTTCGCAAAACGTTTGGAACCCTTTGGCCGCGGCTTGTTACGACGACCACTGTGGTGCGTCGGGCGAACGCTTGGCTGCAATACAGAAGGTTGCGGGTTCGATTCCCGCTGGGTGAAAATATTTATGCTTAAAAATAAATATTTGTATCTGGTCTGGGTGTATTTCTATGTATAATATGTATGTATTTACAAAAGAAAAACAAATATAAGTAGTATATCCGTTGTCTAGTCACCGTAACACAATCTTAGCATCTTACCATGAGGCTAGATGGCGCTGTGTGTTTGTCACAGGATAAATTATTATTTATTATTAACCCCACCTAAACTAGTTCAATACACTTTCAGTGCTACGTGGTAACCTGGTACCTATCCTGCGACTTTCAACTCACAATCTTGGGTGTCGGAATATTTGCTATTTGGTGGCGTAACCGTCGTATTGGATACGTGACTTTCTTCGTCGCTTTATGTCTCTCGATAGTAACACCAGCTGTTCTGACCTATAGAAACAAGCTTTCGCCAATGATGTCTTATGATATTGAGTAAGTATTAATACAGTTCACTAAGTAGTTTGCCACGGCGCTCTTTAGTTGCCCAGCTTTAATACCAATGTATCTCTTAATTTTCATCTCATATTACCGGACCGGGCCATAGGACCGGGCATAAGTTGACAGTTTGACACATGCCTTGTCAAAATCCGTTTTCAGAAAACAGTCAAGTTGCCATACTGTTGTTTTTACTACTATGGTATTGCCTGCTATCATTATTCTTACGGTAGAGAAAAACATCGTGAGGAAGGCGATATGTTCTATTCTAGGGCTTGTTATAATTCCAAGCTGTTCCAAGAGATGGTTGACAAAACAAAGGTTCATTAAAAAAAAAACTATTTTTTAGCAAGTCAATGGATTTATCAAAGAACTTGATGTACCAATTGGTATACTCAAAGATACAATGCCGAGCAGCCAGCTACTTGGTGGGGTTTGCTACAGGATACATATTGACAGTTTACAAACCAGAACATTATCGGAATACATTTTCCAAGGTACCTACCTACATTAATATTTCCTACGATTCTTAATTATTCGGATTAACTTGCACAGCTAACAAACGCAGTATATAATATATGAAAAGAACTTTTTCCTGATCTTATCCAAAAAAACCACACATAGTACCGAGCTGGTTACAAGTTACTCAACTCTGTTCAGAGTTACTATTTCCACCTGACGATGCCAGTGGGCACACTTAACCATAATTGATTGAATTTAGATGTTAGATACTTTTCAAAACTCCATATCTACCATGTTAAAAATAATGCTTAAGTTTAGTGTAGCAGACTGTAGTGGCAATAAGCAGACCATATAGAGCGAAGAACTGCGAACCTTTGTGCATTAAAACTCCTCGTGTGGGCAAGTGGCGATCACGATGCAATGCGAAACGGATTGTTAGAAGACCACCTGCTTGGTGGACCGACTTCGACATGATTTGTTGGATATTTGTGGCATCGTAGCGAGCGCCTAACTTCATCAGTAGACAGATCAGGGCTTAGATGATGTGTTAAATTTCCCTTCCAGATCACGTCAGTCATCATAACCGTAGTGGCAATAATTACCGTCTTAGCTATGACCAACGCAGTGGGTTCGGAAATGTTTCGGAAAGACTACAACGGCGTAAAGTACGCGATCTTTGCCGGCACTGACAAGCTGATTTGGTCTACGGCAGTCTGTGTTGTTATAGCTATAAATGAATATGGAACTATACGTAAGAAACAAAATTGTTCTTACAACTAGCTGAGGGAATTTCGAGTTCGAATGTAGATTTTGTTACTCCTCGATAATGTAGCTCTCTATTCGTTAAAGAATTTTTAAAATCGGTTAAGTAGTTTCGATTTCATCATAAACAAACAAACCAATAAATCTTTCTAGTTTAAAATATTAGTATAGATATATAATATAAAATTGTTAATATGTTTAGTTTTCTTTTCCAGCATTATTATCAGATTTTCTAGGCAGTAAAATGTTCGTTCCACTGAGTCGCTTGTCATATGGTGCCTACTTGATTCACATGGCCGTTATGTTCGCTAATCTTTACTCTTTGAGGGCTCCTGTTACGTACAACTTTTTTGTCGTGGTAAGTTGGAACCCTTATATAATAAAAAAAATCTAACTCCTTATCTTACTAATATTATAAGCTCGAAAGTTTGTATGTAAGTGAGTTTGTTACTCTTTTCACGCAAAAACTATTAAATCTGTAACTGGATGTCCAATTGGTACACGTGGGATATTCCTAATACTAACATAACTCTATCCGACTTTATACTTGTCGGGTAAAGTAACTTGTAAGTAAAATAACTACTATGTTTAAAATGCCTTGAGCAATAAAAACAAAATGAAAAAACTACAAGTGCCTTTTTTTTCACAGATAATCCACGGTTTGGGGTATGCAGTGATCGCTTTTGCGCTAAGCTTTATTCAGTGGTTCATCATTGAAGCTCCTGCAAGCAATATTTTCAATTATTCACTAAAAAGGTCTGATTATAAGACTATAAAATTCATTTTAATAAATTATTAAAATATATAAGTATTAGGCATACTTACAGATTGACAAATTTTGATGTTTTTTTTAGATCGAGTGAAGTTGAAAATGGTTTGCCTACGGTTTTAAAAAGTAATCCGAAAGAAAAATGAAAGAATGGAATAACAAGACCTAAATATATACTTTGATTAAGTAGGGACTAATTGTATGAAAATACTCATTTTTAATCATGTTGCATTTAATATCATCATCTAAGCTTTTATCCGTTCACTGCCTTACCTGCCTCCATACGACGACGCGGACACCATGAACAGCGATCTTGCGCCACTTCTGTCCAATCAACGTCACCAAATGTCGTCGTCCACCGAGCAAGTGGTCTTCCAATTCTCCGTTTCTCATTACATCGTCGTTTCTTCTATTCAAAGCCCAACGTTTCAAAGTCTTCACAGACCTAAATATCATGGGTGGACTTGTAAATTCATTTTTGATTAAAACCGAAGTAGTAGTTTATGCACCGAAACCGAAGGACAAAATATTGTAACTGAGGAAAATTATAAAAGTCTAATTTTTTCACAGCTTCAAGGAACTGTAAATTTGATATGAATATAATATATATATTTTTTTACACTACACACAGCGCAATCTAGCCCCAAACTAAGCACTAGGCTTGTACTATGGGTACTGGACAACGGATATTATACTACATATTATACTTTTTTTTATTATACATTCATATTATACATAGATATGCTGTGTAAGTAAGTAGTATGTAAGTAAACGGGTATAAATAATAAACTTTAATTTTTACCTAAACCACCCGTTTTATTAATACCTACACAGCATGTTAGTAATAATTCACGAAAACGCTTCGTAAGACGAAATTAATGTCTTTGAAAATATGTGAGCGAAGAAAATACGGCGTAAGCGTCTAGCCTCATTAAATTATCTATTTATTGTAGGTACGTAAAATAAAAAATAAACAATACTGTGTTCAAAGGGCACGGGTTCATGTCCCAACGGGGGCATTGAACTTTAAAAATAATAACATATTTTCGTAATTTAGTCTTTGAAAAAAAGGGTTTCCCAAAAGTTAGTACTTAGCGGGTTTCGAACCCGCGACCCTTGGTAATTGGAACTAGTGCGTTAGACTCTTTTGTAACGAGAACAAATACCCTCTATGTCGAAATTAAAAAGCAATGTGTCATTCTTTATAAAAATATGATATTAATTGCAGAATTTCTACTTTCCCCCGAAAGGGTGGCATAGTGGCTTTTCTCCCAAATTCAAAATCAGGGGAATATATTTTTCAAGCCCTCGAAAACGAGTAATAGAGAGTTACACAAATCTAACGAAAAATAAACTAAATTATTTAAATTTGCACAATACGCGCCATAACTACTGCAAGCGATATGTTCCAGGCAAACTCTGCAAGTAGAGAATCACACGTATGGTCCGTGAAAACTTTATTGGCAAAGTTGTTCGAAAATACGGGACACCAGACTGTCAATGCATCCCAGTTCAAAGTACAGGAGAAATCCACCTGTTCTAACCACTCAATTTTCAACTCTATCGTCTTCGTTTTATAGACTGATTTCCCCTAAGCGTTATACTACCAAAAACTAGAGGGTAGAACGAAACATGCGACATCAGTTCGTCAAGCCGGTTACTATGGCAACGAGCGATGGACACTAAGCGATGGAAGCGAGCCCGCGACGAATTTCAACCATTTGTCTAGATCAAACTGGAAATTTACTAGACTGGGTTTTTAATAAGTATATACAAGATGTAACAGGTAAGCCCTTTTAATCCGAAAGGGGGTTGTTCTAGACGTTTAGGCGAACAACTTTTGTTCTACGACTTTTGAAAATTCGAAGTACTTTTCGAAAAATTTAGGTGTAAAGTTTACTTGAAAATCAGCTGTTTCTGAGAGTTCGAGGTCATTGACCTTATGTTGTTCTTTCATTTAGTTTGGTCTACTACAATCAAACCTTTAATTACCTTTATTTTTAAAAACAGCTGTTATTCCAGTGAAACATAATCTCAAAATTTTCAAAAAAAAAGTTCGAATTTTCAAAAGTCGTAGAACAAAAGGTGTTCGCCTAGACGTCTAGAACAACCCCCTTTCGGATTAAAAGGGCTTACCTGTTACATCTTGTATAGGTTTCGGGCTGAAAACTTTTTATCGTCCGATTGTTACGAAACCTACGGTAATTTTTGGGGTCGGCACAGTAGCCAAATCTTCATTGACCAATTAACCATATCTACTGCAAATAGCCAACCCTCCTCGGGATCAAACCACTTGGTCTAAAGAAGAGTTTGGTTTGCTTGTCTTTGGATGTATTAGCCGCCTTTTACGACACCCATAAGAAGAAATATCCCCAGTTCTATTCGTAGATTTCTGCCACTTCGACTGAAGGACGGGTGGCAAGCTGTTTCATTATTAAAGAACTAATTATTATTTTTAAATACAATGTGTAACGAGGATACCTTTTAAGCCGAAAGGGGTTGTTCTAGACGTCTAGGCGAACAACTTTTGTTCTACCACTTTAGTCATCCGCTAAAAAACGTTATTATAAAAATTTCACATAATCGGGACTTATGCAGATGAATCCGCAGGATACAGCGGGACAAAATTTAAATAGAATTAATTTTTTCTTGAAAATGGTTTGGGCTAAAATTCTATGTACAAATAATTGCTCGTCTGCAGATATTTTGTCTTCGATAAAAAAAAACAGAGACAAGTGACATAAGTGGAGTTTCGTGTAGGTATTGTATTATCTAGACGACAGGGCCATAATCTAGATTAAACTTTTATTACCTAAGTTAAAACTTAAATAAAATATAATGCAACATTGCACTAAAAGGTCATCTAGTAGCAGACTGAGTAATTTATAAAATATTATTTACACATGACAAAGTTACGTGACGTTTGTCTCTGTCTGTCAACTTTGAAACTTCATGTGACAGTAAAAGACAAACGATGCATATTTATGCAGCGCATTAATTAGCGTTTATAAATAAGGGGGTTAATGTCTAATTACTCACACCCTTACTTATACAATAGTATTTACACATGACTAAGTCATGTGACGTTTGTCTCTGTCTGCCAACTTTGAAACTTCATGTGGCAGTAAAATACAAATGATGCATAGTTATGCAGCGCATTAATTAGCGTTTATAAGTAAGAGGGTTTGTCTACAGTCTGTCTATTAGGGCCCCTGTACTAACGATACGCTAAACCGAAAATCCCTGTCGTATTCATTGAAAATTGTTGATTATTTTCTGACGATCGCCTGGATAGCGTGAGGCACAAATTCATATACAACTTTTTATCTATTTAATTGGATTTTTTAGATCATTTTAAATACGTCGAACACAGGTTCGAATCCTATTAAAGGAGGATTTTTCCCTTTGAAAAATATTTCATCGTTTAAGTTAAGTGTGAACCCCTTAACGATTTTTTCAAAAGGACAGTAATTACGAGGTAGAGACCGATGTTCAGTGATCAAGCCCAAAGTTTTGAAGTAAGTAAACTAAGTAATTGCCCAGGCCAATGGATCGGAACAATTTTTTGGCCAACTTCGTCTCGGTTAGTTAGATAACCGCTAATAGGTTACGTACAAACTTACAAATTTACTTTCGTAGTTAAATGCTTTTTTACTAGGGAAAGTTTTTTTTAATATGGAATAAGACTAGCAGAGCACTGCGGGTTCACTCACGTGATAAATGTAGCCTATAGGTATGTTATTAGGTCTCCATCAACTATCAACGGTGGTACTGGATTTGGTAGTTTTTGCGTAAAAGAGTATTGGCAAAGTCCAAATTAGTGTTTTCTTTTTATTATTTTCTTGTCCTTTCGTAATAAAGATAGCTTCTGCACTAGATATACCTACGTCAAGTGTATCAGTTATCTTCTACGAGCTCAATCAGCAAACTGTTTCAAGCAATTTCTTTCAAATACACCTGAAAAAGTCTCTATATTCTCTCCATATAGTGATATTACTTCTAAATCTATAAGTAATACCACTCGAACAAATATCTAACTGTGTTTGCTTGTCAGTGATAAATTGTACCGACATCAGAACATAGCGTCGTAGGGTACATACATAAAATACATACAATATTCTTCATAAATCTCACGCGATATGTTCGAGGTCTGATGTTTGACAGGGGGATTTGTGTCGCGTTGAGATTACAGATCATATTTGTTTTAAAATGATCTTTTTTGTTGTTTAGTGGTGTTTCTCAGTTGGGGATCGTCTCCACGAGCGTTAGAATGGCGGGGATATTAACGTCGAGCCACTTATTTCTATACAATATCTATGAACATGTCTCCACACGGCGATGTTAACGCGGCGCGGGCGGTGCGTTGTATAGAACTAAGATAATATCGCCGCGATTCTAACACTCGTGGAAACGGTCCCTTAGTGTTACAGTTAACAGGTCGCCCTAAGGCCTGAAGATGATGATCAGCGGAAATAACAACCGTGCCTATCTGCTTTAAGTTAGCAAAAAATCTGTCGTCTCCCAATATTATGTTGTTTCTCTTATACGGGTCGTATTTCTTAACCAATCAAAACTTGGTTTATTGATACATTACATACATACTTTAAATTTTTAAACACACACACACACAAACACAATTTATAATTTATTAAACTACAGAGACACCTCATACCAAATATTTATCACCGAAGGAAAAAGAGAGGTGTTCACTGTTCATGTTCAAACCTCTTTCGCTCTCATTTTCCTACGCGGTGGTAAAAATTTGACTCGTTTAAATGTGGTAAAACAATATGTTAACGTTGATCCAAAATAGAACACAACCAGAATCCTCAAGCGAAACCAAGTTTTTACATTAATTTCCAATTTAGATACCTGTTTTGTGATTCAATAGGTATCAGTACTTGTGGAAGAATACCAGTGTTCTCTGCTAATGGTCAATTCATGATCAGAACGAGACCTGAGCAACGATTAGAAAGTATAATGTTCGTTTTAACATGAAAGAAGGGTAAGTCGTTCAAACCATAGATTTACAAGCGCTATGTAAAAAAAGTACCTAGTTATAATTATGATTATGAAAACGATCATTATTTCATACTTTGGCATCCCCCTTTTGCTGTACGAATATTAGGGAAAGGGAAAGCGTTAATATGGAATTATCATAAAAATCAGTTGCCATTTTCATGTGACCTAACAAAATATCTTTATTTTCTTTCATCAAATTTCTTATCGATATCATAATATTTTTGTACCACACTACACTAGATTCAAGTTTTTTTTGTAATGATTGTTTAATTGACCGAACGAGCGAAGCGAGTGAGGTCCAGTGTAGACGGGCCTGGCGCTTGTATCTTTGTATCTTTGTATCTTTGTATGTTTGTTCGACGATAACTTGAGTATCGTTGCTTCGATCTTCATGAATTTTGGTATGCGCGTAGTTTAGGTCCATAGAATTTATGAGTTCGAAGATGAGCCGGATCGGTAGGGGGGTTGGGGAGATAGGGGGTGCAAAAAGAGAAAATAATCAAGTTCTAAAAATGTGTCAATAGATGGCGCTCAACATACCTCCTAGATCGCGGTATCGTTGCGTTTGCTTGCGATATATACCCACCGTTTTACGGTGTCGCGCCAAAATTCTAGACTGCTCAGCGACCGTACTTACTTACATTTTTATTTAGATACAATAAATATTAAAATTATACTTCAAAATATTGGAAATTTGAAATCCAAAAATGTATAAATGTTAAGGTATTTGAAACACCAGAATCAAGAAATCGGCAATTTAACAGCAGTCCCAAATTGTTAGCCAGATTTTTTTTGGCTAGCCAGACCTGAGGTTCATTACCTCATCATCATAATGGAAAACGCAAACAAGGTCGACCGCTCAAACGGTGGTCCGACGACATACGAGCTACCGCCGGCGAACACTGGTTCAAACTGGCACAAGATAGAGACAACTGGCACAACCTAGAGGAGGCCTTTACCCGCACGGGGGTTCCTATTCAATAAATTAAATAAATACAATGTACATACTAACAAACACTAACAAAAATAAAATTCCTACTTAAGTACTAACCCACTAAACAAAACGTTTTAGGGGCAATTAAAAAGGCTTTTTATTTTTATTTATTTTATTAGACCTGAGGTTCGGGGGGCGCTAGCGCGGGCAGCAGAGAGGATACTCCAAGATCTGACATTTTTGTAGGGAATGTTAACGTCTATTAGTGATCAAAGTAAATCAAAGTAAATAATTCATGTTTATGTTACAAATTGTGGTCGATTGTCGTAAATCCTACTAATATTATAAATCCGAAAATCTGTTTGTTTGTTTGTTTGTTCCCTCTTCACGGTCAAACGGCTCGACCGATTTGGATGAAAATTTGCATAGGGATAGTTTAAATGATGGAGAGTAACATAGGATACTTTTGATCCCGAAAATCCCGCGGGATCGGGACTTACGCGGGTGATAACTATTTATCAGATGAAAATTTGAATAGGGATAGCTTAAATGATGGAGAGTAACATAGGATACTTATGATCCCATAAATCTCGCGGGATTTGAACCCGAAAATACTGCGGGATCGGGACTTACGCGGGTGATAACTATTTATTAAATGAAAATTTGCATAGGGATAGTTTATATGATGGAAAGTAATATAGGATACTTTTGATCCCGAAAATCCCACGGGATCGGGACTTACGCGGGTGATAACTATTTATTGGATGAAAATTTGCATAGGGATAGTTTAAATGATGGAGAGTAACATAGGATACTTTTGATCCCGAAAATCCCGGAGGATCGGGCGAGTGATAACTATTCAATGAATGAAAATCGACACAGGGGTAGGGTAAGTGATGTAGAGCATCATCATCATCGTCATCCTTCGTCATCGTTATCGTCACTTACTGATGAAAAACAAACTTTACCTTACTTCACCTCCCTACCGCAGTGCAAAACTCCAGCAGCGCCTGGCTTCAACAGTACTTCGATGGGCGACCGTTTAAGTGTGGATTATTGCATTGCGGTAGGTAGGTGTTCGAACAACGCGGGTTCGCAACTTGCGCGGGTGAAACCGCGGGGCGCAGCTAGTAAGGAATAATTCTTTTTGTGTTATCGTTTTTACACGACTGCCAAAGGAAGTGTTATGTTTTTGCCGTGAGTGTATGTATGTATGTGACCTATTTTTGTGCCGTCGTAGGACCTAAACGGCTGGGCCGATTTAGATAAACGATACGTGGTTAGATTCGTCATTCGTCATGACATTAAAATTAAAATAATAAATAAATAAAAATAATGATGTAAAACGCTATTAACCAATATTTGTGAAGACCATAAAAAACAGAGAAAACGCGTAACATTGTTCACTCAAATAATATGTTTTATTCTTTCCTAAATTTAAATTTGAAAAGTATTGCTTGTAAAGTTTTACAATTAAGTTTTAAAATTTATTAATTATAAAATTATCGTGTCCCGCCCGACTGCATCCACCATTCCTAAAGCTACTATAAGCATCTTGTTTTTCACTTTTCTGTTAAAACTGCAGTCGGGTTTTTTATTTTTTTAAATATTTTTTTACTTGTCTTTCGTTATATTATTCGTTTAATAATAATTCTTATTTTGTAAAAAAATAAAGCTGTTGGTGTTAAAAACCTACAAAAAACAAAATCTCTGTAAATGGATTCTCGTGAGGTCTCAGTTCGGGGCGAACTACTAGTTTAAGTTTTGGTACAATAAAACCTTTTTCTACCTATCTATATTTTGGCGCATTCTACAACCTTTCGACCGACGCAAGCTAACGTTCACGCATTATTCAATAAAACCCTGTCTTACCATCAAAGGTCTTAGCGACACTTTAGCTTAGGACCTTCTTCTGTCAATATATTCGAAATCGTTTGTCGCGTCAATAGTTAGTAGGTACAAGAGAAGGTTGTGACCGATGGAGTCCATCCGTTCAAGTGGCTAGTCGGCCGAGACCGGGGAGAAAAACACCTGAAATAACCGATCGGGGGTGCGGGTAAACTTATAGCGGAAGCACCGTTAAAATTTACACTATTTTCGTCCATCATTATCCTTTAACAATATCGAAAAAAAAAAAACTTAATTATCAAACTATCTATACCCGTGCTTCTAATTACAGCCGATCGATAAGTCCCGATCTAGTGAAAATATCGGAATAAAAACTAATCCATGTTACACTTTATAAGATTCATAATATGAAATTACAATAGAATCGGTTTATTAGTTCTGGAAATGGAGATGGAGGAGCTCATTGGCCTATCTGTTCCTGCCAATCTTGAATGATCGTGCAAGCAACGCTTGGCGCGGTCATTACTTGGATGGGTGACCGATTTGTGTGGCAAAAAATCATTTCCTTGAGCTCCGTGCTTCGGAATTCTCGTTAAGCAGTTGGAGGTCGTTATCTCTGATAGCAGTCGTTAGGTCAAGTAAGAGGCCTTGTGGCGACATCAAAACTCTAACACTAGGTGAGCCACACCACTATCGCTCTTTGATTACCTCCCGCGCCCGCAAAAACCCGTATTTAGTCCCGCCGGCCGGCCATTCATAGACTAAAAACTGTAAATACTTTAGTTTTTTATCGTGACTATTAACGTTTTAGTAAGTTATAGCCCGCGAGATTTGAAATTGGGTAATAATTGACCCATAGGTACTTTAACTTTTTTTTTAAATTGGGTAATAATTGACCAAGGGTGCTTTTAGCGGTTATATGAAGAAGAAGAGGAAAGAAATTCTGGAGATTATCTCTAACAAACATTCATTCAAATAATATTATGTACTTATGTATTACAGAAGTGCGTAATGGTTAGCGCACTCGCTCTACAAGCGAAGAGCACAGGTTCGAATGCTGTCATGGGACGATTTGACATGTTGCAAAATATTTCTAGTAGAATGATCCACACTTTTCGTCTTTTTAATAATAGTGAAGGTATTTCATCACTGTGTTACTTGATAATATATAGTGATGATGTGGTCTAAGATATAACAATTGTCTTTAACATAGAATGACAAAAGTGGATAGAGATTCCATGGATAAATTGGTCTTTTGTTTTGTATCTATCGTCCTTCAAATATACAAATATCTTTCTCCCTTATTCATAAAATAATATTTACACATGACTAAGTTATGTGAAGTTTGTCTCTGTCTGTCAACTATGAAACTTCATGTGACAGTTAAAGACAAACGATGCATAGTTATGCAGCGCATTAATTAGCCTTTATAAATAAGGGGGTTATTTATTAAAGAAGTTGTAGGTATGCAAACACATGACCATTTTGAAACTTGTTAAATATAACAAGTTTCAAAATGATCATGTCTTATAGAAGTTAGGTGTGTGTGGTCGATTTATACTTCGGTGGCTATTTGTTTCTTTTTCCTATTGGTACAATATATTGCACTTCAGGCTTTCTTCAAACTCCATTGATCCCACAACACAACAAGACAAATCTGAACAGCTCTAAGACCACTCGAGTTAGTTTCCACAAACCATCAAAATTTCTGAGAACAACTTGTCACACACTCGAGACATCGTTAGCCGACCACACCATTGTCAAGTTGTTGAATGTTGAGCTATAGTGTGACCGCTACAAGTATGACCCCGCCCGACAATAGGGGAACAATTCTGCTGGTTCGTTATTCGGACTCTGCAGTCACCTGATTACGCGCTCCGGTGATTCTATAGAGATGGGGTACGGTCGATAAAACTCTTAAAGTGCATACTACATAGTACAATTTTAAACTAACATGGATGTTTTTACTACAAATATAATTAAACCAGCTGCGCACCGCAGTTTTACCCGCGTCAGTTCCGATTCTGCGGGAATATCGGTGATCGGTGAGCTCAGTAGCCCTTGTGTTGGATGCCATATTGATGATGTATGCATGAATAACGTGAGCTTCGCTAATGATATGGCGCTGCTGAGTCCCTGGATCGGTGGTCTAAGGAGGCTCGTCGCCATATGTGAGGCCTATGCAGTGGCCTGGGGGCTCAGGTACAATGGGAGAAAGAGTGAACTTCTTATGTTCAAATCTGGCACATTTGGATATACCAATGTCCCCGAGGTCTCGCTTTGTGGTTCCCCAATGGGCTGAGTTAGGTCTTTTAAGTACTCGGGTCATTGGGTCACTGAAGATCTCAAAAATAACATGGATGTAGAGGGAGCGTAGGCTGTCCAGTGTAACATGATAATCCGAAGGTTTGCACGTTGTACGAATTCGGTTAAAGTGACTCTTTTTAAGGCTTTCTGTCAGTCATACTACACGTGCAGCCTGTGGACATGTTACACTCGTCGGGCATACAGTGACCTGCGCGTACAATACATTAATGCGTTCAGGATGCTGATGGGGCTGTCGCTGCGGTGTAGCGCTTCCGGGATGTTTGCTGAGGCGCTCACGGGTGACTTTTATGCCATGGTGAGAAAGCGAGCTGCCTCCGCTCTCGCTCAGCTCCGTGCCACCTCCAACAGTCTTCTGGGTGTTTTCAGGTATCGGTGGGACTCTCCGCTGCTAAGGCATTGGGTGGGACTTCATGCCAGATAATGTTTTTATTTTTCACTAACACTAGTTACTTAGTTTATTTATCTATTCTACTAACACTATGGATGTAAATGTCTGAGTAAATGAATAAATTATTTCAATTTCAATATCAGGATGTATATACTCAAAAAAAACCGCATCAATATCCTTTATTTTATTTCATTTTTTTTTGTTTTATTGATAAGTAATAGGAAATATTTCGTAAATTTGTTTTTATTGCTCAAGGCATATTTACTAGAAATATTTTTTAAAGGAAAAATTCATCTTTAAAAATTCACTTGCGGCGAGATTTGAACTCGCGTCCCTGGATCAATATTCCAGTGCCAATACCGCTCGGCCACGCAAGTTCCCCGGAACTTCCCCGGTTCTCCGGTTTAGGGAACTTGCGTGGCAGAGCGGTATAGGCACTGGAATATTGTTCCAGGGACGCGAGTTCAAATCTCGCCGCAAGTGAATTTTTCCTTTAAAAAATATTTCAAGTAATAGGAAGTAAGATAAGTAATAATAGTAAAAAAAAATACAGCCCGAATTCAGAACCTTTTTTTTTTGAAGTCGGTTAATAAAAAAATGCGTAGTTCTAAGCAGATATATACAGACAGCAGACAGCGGGAAGCGACTTCGTTTTATACGATGTAATGATAATAATGGTATCACAGTAAAAGTACATACATTTTGGGTGCGATACGTGACTTCGAAAAGTTTAGAAGCTCGACTCGCTCAAATACGAGTCGGGCTCGTCCCTCCATCTTTGTCTGGGTGTACCGCGTGGCCGTTTGACGTTTTAGGGGACCTATATTGTGGCAGTTTTGGCCCATCCGTCATGCGAAAGACGTGACCCGTCTAATCCCACTTAAGCTTTGCAACTTTCTCAAGGACATCAGCGATTTGTGTTTGTGAGCGTAGCACTGAGTTACGTATACGGTCAAAATCTGACTCTCAAGATGCTACGCTCCATTGCTCGCTGGCAGACTCGAAAGCGGCCCTCTATAGAGCAGGTAAAAGACCATGTCTGTGCACCGTAAGTCTAAACGTCAAAATATTAATAAAACATCGGAAAAAAAACACTTTATTTATCCGGTTTTATCGCGTTTTTATTCATTATTTGACCCGAGCTTGAAAAAGCCAACTGTAAAGTTGGCGAAAGCTCGGGTCAAATAATGAATAAAAACGCGATAAAACCGGATAAATAAAGTGTTT
The DNA here is from genome assembly GCA_949358125.1 of Idaea dimidiata. Classification (NCBI taxonomy): domain Eukaryota; kingdom Metazoa; phylum Arthropoda; class Insecta; order Lepidoptera; family Geometridae; genus Idaea; species Idaea dimidiata. The sequence continues at coordinate 23,696,945 of OX442334.1, read as the reverse complement.
TATTATGCAAAATCGCGAAAACCATAGAAGAAATTATCGAAAAAAAAACTAAATAGGCACCAACTTACTGAGCAAATATCGATAAAATAAAAGCTATAAATCGGCCCAACACTAGGGACGTTCTGGCAGCTTTAAGTGAGCATTTGGTACGGGGCGCGCCGCGACCCTTCCCCCACTTACGTTCCCACTTCCAAGCCTGCGATGTATGAATAAACATTTTTTAAAAATATTCACAGCCTCGGAAAAAGCTCCACAAAGCTTTCGCCTTTTACTCGTAAGGTAGGTGCTTCTAACTTACATGTTGTAAAGGGTACTTGCAAAAAGTTTGAAAACTTGAAAGTCAATAGTAAAAATACTGCTACTAACTAGAGGCTCGCTTGCTGTTTAGGCGGTTGATGGTAGGTAAATCCTGTGCGAAAGTAAATATTATGTCGAAAGTAAATAAATGCGAAAGTAAATATTATGTCTGTCTGTCTGTTAAGCTTTCACGTCTAAACAACTGAACCGATTTTAATGAATTTTGGCATAGAGATAGATGGGATGTTGGAAAACGATGGTAGTACCTAGGTAAATCCTTACTAATATTATAAATGCGAAAGTAAATATTATGTCTGTCTGTCTGTTAAGCTTTCACGTCTAAACAACTAAACCGATTTTAATGAATTTTGGTAAAAATATAGATGGGACGTTTGAAAACGGTACGGGGTATTTTATTCCGATAATTCAGAGGGAAAGCGACTTACACCGGTGAAACCGCAAGGCTCAGCTAGTACATAAATAAATAATTATTTTCAACCTGAAACTACAAAAAATACCATACTTAGGAATGATTTATCGAATATGTTTGGCTATATAGTTGTATTAAAGCCGTTTCATTTTATTTGAAAACTAAAAATTACACTACTATTTAGAAGGCTTCTTAGGTTTTTTAATTGATTATGGTCATTGAACTGTACTGGACTATTAAAGATTAGAGCAAGAAAGGTCGCCTGATAGTAATGCATTTCAAACTCAGCTCTGACGAACCAGCTTCATCAGTTAGGTACAAAGTCCCCGAATTACTCACCTACCTTTAAAAAAGTAGGACCAAAATTCGAAGGTGGTTGTTCGACTTCCCTCTGTCTAAGATAAGATGATCTAAGAGAACCTCCTTCTTTTTATGAAGTCGGTCACTAACCATGTACTGTACAGGAGATTCCTTCTCCATTTGAAAAATCAAGGCAATTTTCTGTATCTTGAACAAAGTTATTGTGAACAATATTTTATAATTTTATTTGTAAAGTCATAAGTAGCAGTTATTTCTGTCTATTCCACTATAACAGTAAATCACGGATGAACGTTATAAAAGACGTAGTGAACTGGCAGTGGAGAATCTTTCAACCGCCTAATTGATGTCTGAAAAATGTTCTTAATTCATACAACCGTTCCCATGTTTCAATCGTTGTTCTATTTTATTTTTCAAGCTGTAAAGTAACCTTTTATACTCAATTGTGATTGTATCTTTATAATTGGTAATTGAGAGAGGTGTGAGTCTAGTGGTAGATACCCCGACTTTCATTCCGATAGTCATAGGCTTTACGAGCACTAATTTTTCTATTTCTTTAAGAAAAATAGATGTGCGCTCTTAACATCCTTCTTACGGTGAAGGAAACCATCGTGAGGAAACCCACGGCTTCAAGTCACGCAAAATGCCCAGTTGTAGGGAGGATCGGCGAAACACACATTTAAAACTTTAACTGGTAATTGAAAATGTGTCAGATTACCACGAATACCACGGTATTTATTTAAAAATAATAATTTAACAATTAAAAAACCGACTTCAAAAAGAAACAAAAAATAATTTAAAAAACAACCAAAAAAAAAGAATTGATAAAAATGGCCAAAATAACCTCTACATAGGTACAGAGCCACCGACTAATTAATCTGTTTTATCATCTGAAGTCTTAGATAACTTAGATAACTTAAATAACTTAGCCAAACTAAGTACAATATGGAACCAACCAGTAAAACTGCCCGACTTCAGATGATAAAACAGATTAATTAGTCGGTGGCACTGTACCTATGTAGAGGTTATTTTGGCCATTTTTATCAATTCTTTTTTTTAATTGTTTTTTAAATTATTTTTTGTTTCTTTTTGAAGTCGGTTTTTTAATTGTTAAATTATTTTTTTATTTTACCCTTTTTAGTATACTTACCTACCTAAAAATCAACAATATTGTTACCGTAATTTTCATTATTGAGGAGTTTGCTGGTGAGAAGGTGGTTTCAGGTGCCCCATCAATCTGTACTTAGTTCTTTAGGGGTCTATTATTTTTGGGAAGAAGTCCAAAAATGAGTAATTTATTGAATTCTGGGATACTATCCTGTCCATCATTCCGAAGATACTCATCAGATCCTTACCAAACTTTCATGGGACCACCTCGTAGCTTTCACCTTTCCATTAAAAAAAGAACTATATCAATCGGTTAAGCCATCTTCGTATAATCGATGAACAATTGAATTGAATACAGCGTTTTGAGGAGCATTCCCGGTCCTTACTTCAAGATCCTCATCAAATTTTTATGGGACCATCTCGGAGCTTTCACCTTTCCATTGAAAAAAGAATCATCTCAATCGGTCAAGCCATCTTCGAGTAATCGATAAACAACTGGATTGATTAATGCGTTTTGAGGAGCATTTCCGTTCATCACTCCGAAGACCCTCATCAGATCCACATCAAATTTTTATGGGACCATCTTGGAGCTCCTACCTATCCATTAAAAAAAGAATCATCTTAATCCGTCAATCCGTCTTCGAGTAATCGGTAAACATACAAAAAAAAAATATATACATACAGACGAATTGATAACCTCCTCCTTTTTTTGGAAGTCGGTTAAAAAATCACATCAATTCAAATTCTCTCTACAATGGGTGTTGATTTTGGGTGCTCAGAGTTTCTGAATCCGATTACATTTATTAATTTTTAATCCCATGAAAATGGATTGCAATTTTTTTTTGCAAAATAAATTGGAAGACTCAATTTAGGATTCTTTAAAAATTATTACATTTTTTTTTAATATTAACATTTAAAAGATATTTCACCACATAATTATTTACATACCGGGATATTTACTTTCCATTTTTTAAATCCATCCATCCATTCATTTAGATCTCTTTAGACTGAAACACTGCATAGGTAGTTCAGTCATACAGTCAGTCAAAAATCTTTGAATTTTACGTATCGATTAGGTATATAAAAGGAATATAAACTAGAAAACTAAATGCTATACATCTAAATAAACTCGATGCAACTATTCGCAGTTTCGAAACTGTCTTGCAACTATGTTTAGTTTGTTTAGAGAAAGGCAATAAAGTGACATTATTTTATGTCTATACGAGCTTCCGAGATATTTATTGTGTGGTCCACCGCTAAACAATGATATAATGTCTCGTAATCATTGCTTGAGGACACTAAGGAATAACTGACCACTTAAATAAATAGTAAGTTACTAATGTAATTTTATCTAAAAATGTATTAAAAAAAACTTTACTAATAAATTTTTAATGTCAAATACAAAATATCACAGATACAAAATTATGTACTTATTAAAACTAAAAAAGTGTTCCAAAATATTTATATTGTGCGGTCAATTGCTAAACAATGATATTATTATCATCATCATCATCATCATCATCATCATCATCAGCCCGTTGCAGTCCACTGCTGGACATAGGCCTCTCCAATTGCACGCCACCTAGATCTATTTTCGGCTTCTCGCATCCAGTTTGTGCCAGCCGTCTTGCGCAAATCGTCGCTCCAACGTGCCTGAGGACGTCCTACACTACGTTTGCCGAGACGCGGTCTCCACTCTAGAACTCGTTTACCCCAACGGTTGTCGGTTCTACGGCTAATATATTATTATAACGCCTCGTAATTATTGTTTGTAATTATTATTGATGTCGTTAAGAAACCAAGGAAATCACCAATATCTAGGACAGTTGGTAAAATAATATAATTGTAACAGCAGAATACTTACACTATACTTAAAGAACTAGACATCAAACAACGTCTATCTGGTTTGGTTCAGTCGCGCATTCTCAAGTTTTTCGGTCATGTTTAAAGACGAAGTGAAGACTCTATTGAACGCCTTGTTGTTCAGGGCAAAGTTGAAGGTACCAGGCCAAGAGGAAGATCACCTAACCACTGGACCGACCAAGTCAAATCTTTGATTTGATTTGGTTTGTGGATAATCTGCTGCAGGTATGGACCTGCAACAGATTATCCATAAACCGGCAAAGATGGCGGGAGATCTGGCAGCGATTTACAAGCAGACCCTGATTAGTGACCACGACCACTCTGTCAAGAGTGTACCGACTAAGAAGAACAGCAGAATATCCGAATATCCCAGAATTCAGTTAATTACTAATTATTTGACTTTTACCGATAGAATCATTGCCTAATGAACTAGGTACCTAAAGATTGATAGAGCACCTGAACGGATTTGGCTAAAATTTAGCACAAGGGCATATAGTTTATAACTTGGATGTTAACAATTATACGATACTTTTATCCCGGTGTTCCCACAGGAACGAGAATGACACGTGATATCGTGGTAGATTTTTTTAAGAGATCTGTTTGTCGGGCGATTTGTTGCGTCAATTTTTCATACAGAAATCCTATAAAAACCTCTTTTCCACCCCTGATCATTGTTCGACTGTGGCTAGTTTTTTGAAACACAATTACCTATGGGAAATAGAATGGAGATCTAACTTCTCTATTAAATTCGAAAAAAAAAAGATGTTCCACGGTCACACAGCAGCGGATGCATCTGCATGCATGGCTATTTATTCCACGTAGGTAATTGTGTTTCAAAAAACTAGCCGCAATCGTTCTTTTTAAACATTATTCATTGAGGAATATCCAATGCCTTTTGACCGTGATGAGCCCTGGAAACTAGGCAAAATTATAGTATACCTAGATACATTTTGAGTCGTAACCAACAAACAAGGTACATTAACCGAAGCCCAAAGTGTAACAAACCGATAACCGAGTAATATTTACAGAAAGGCCGCGGTTCAATTGACACCATATTTATTAGCCCCAGTTTCCGTTTCCGGCGCGGGTGGTTGATTTAAATGCGTATTTCCGGTGTACCACTTGTCTGACATCCGGTTTGCGTTTGTAATAGTAAAATATTGATGCGGTTACATGATTTTTTACAGTGTATTTCGGATACGGCGCATAAGGCGGTGTTGGTCTAGTAGTACATATTATATTGACTTTTATTCATTCAATATTATATAAACGCGAAAGTTTGTATTTATATGACTTGTAAGATAAGATATCTTACAGACCTGGAATAACACATAAGCTATCCCGATATTGCAGCGGGAACGAGACTTACGCGGGGGTAAAACCGCAGGGCGCTGCTAGTACCTAATAATTTTAATTCGAAAGATTGTATACATGTGTGTTTTGTTACTTGAGTAACAAAACACACAATACATGTATACAAACTTTCCGATTCGATTCCCGATACCCACGCGGGATCGGAACTTCCGCAGGTAAAACCGCGGGGTATAGCTAACTAAATCATAAATCATTTATTGGCCATGTCATTACATTTCGCAATATTGCTCCCTGTTGTTATGCGTATATGATATTGATTTCAATCATTAGGTCAAGTTAAGAAGCCTTCACCATGAAAACCTAAACCTGAAACTGCAAACTCACACTAGGTGAGCCAGTCCACTATAAGAAAAAAAGAAGAATCAGTACGGACTTTGTCCTATTGTTTGTTTGTACTTATGTGTGTGTTTGTTGTCAATAAATGTTTTTTCTATTTTATTCTATTCTACCTATATTCCAAGTTTCATCGCAATCGGTTCAGTAGTCATACATACAAACTTTCGCGTTTATAATATTACTAGCTGGGCCCCGCGGTTTCACCCGCGTTAGTCCCTTTCCCGCGGGAATATCGGGATAAAAAGTAGCCTATGTGTTAATCCAGGTCCCCAGCTCCCTATATTTCAAGTTTCATCGCAATCGGTTCAGTAGTTTTTGCGTGAAAGAGTAACAACCTCACATACATACATACAAACTTTCGCGTTTATAATATTAAGTAAGATGTTAGTAAGACAGTAAAATAAAAGTAAAACAGTGACAGCACTACACTGAAACGCCATTCATCTTGCTTTTAAATAAATCTTATGCAATTGATCTCAATGTCGCATCTGTGTCTACTCTATGCACGGCAATTTCAATGTAAAAGCCAGATTTCTTTTGGTTCGAGCTGAAAATGCTGGTTTTAGTGCCTTGGATTCAATAGAGTAGGGAAGGGGTGGGATACAGACAAGACAGTCCTTGGGATTTAAATAGTCTAGATTAGTCTTGGAATCGTTAACAATATTTAAAATCATTGGGATTTTATCATGTAGGTACTATCACTAAAGGTGATGTCTTAAATATATTTCACTAGTTGCGCTCGGGATTTGGGACTTACGCGGGTGAAACCGCGTCACCTGCGTAAATCCCAAATCCCGCTGGAATATAGATATTTTTCTGTCATAAAGAACCTTCTCCTGACAATAAGAAACACAACAAGAAAGAAATTATTAAAATCGGTTTTCTTCACTTTGTGTAAATTAACAAATAAATTTTAAAATTACAGTTTTTATTACAATAATTAATTACATAAATTACAATTTTGTACTCTATTTGGGTACAAAATAGGTCTAAAACGGCGAAATAAGAAAATAATTTCGACTGTAATCCAAAAAAGCATTCGTATAAAAACCGCAAAGGTAGACAGGCGATCGCACCTACTTAGTAAATATCTACACCACACAAACAACAAATTTTCTAGATTTCATATCTGTAGGACCAGTGGTTTGGGACCTGTATTTAATTCAGTCTTTAAGTCATTCAGTCAGTAAATGAATTCACCAGTCAGGACTTCGAATTTTACATGCATAGATTTATAAGACTATAGTCTTGAAAACTCGTCTAGACCAAAAAAAGACTTGTTCGACTCTAAGACCGGTCTCGCAGCGTCCCAGCCCTAACACAAGCCTCCTTGCTAAGATCTAAATGGATCTCACAATGTTCCAGACGTACGGAACTGGCTTTATTTGTTCCCGAGCTTTTTTATATACGTCCTGCTTTCACTGACTCTTTCGAATGAAAGCATCGTGATCGGCTTGAAATATTTGAAGTATTACTGTGTAATTTCTTCTATGGTTTTCGCGATTTTGCATAATAAAACACTTTGTTTACCGGGTCTTATTCATTCGTTTTATTCATGATATTTAAAACGAACCTTTTGCAAGGTTGACTGAGATGCAACTTGTCCAATTTAACATTATAAAAAGTTACTGTAAACTACCGCCTCATAATTATTTGTAACAAAACGTTCCAGTGTACGCTGACTATAGAGTTATTGTAAATTAATATTTAAAAGAAGAAAAAGAATAACTACAAAAACGTTACTCAACACTTAAATAGTTGAGTTGCTTCTTAATTTAAAACTAGTATAGGAAATTTCGAGTTGTTACCCAAATATTGACTGCCAAAATCTCTTCCTTTTGGCTTCACTGCAGTTGGTAAAAACATTTGTGAAAGATGTTGAGTTTCGATCATCTTTCGTTTTTACTTCGATCTCTTTTGTTTGTTTTTCGATCGTCTTTTGTTTTTTATTTTGATCGGATTTTGTTTCCTAGAACCATCCTAGAACCATAGATTAATAATTATGATTAATAGTATATATAATAATTATGATTAAAATTAAAATTATGATTAATAGTCGTTGCTGGAACTAAATAGACAACAAAAAATATTGAAAATATTGTCTATAGTTTTTGTTGCTTATTCGTACTTCTGGATCACACGCATAAAGTCAAACACGCATTGATGGTATCCGTTAATTAGGAATCTACTATTTTGGAATTATGGTTTAAGTACTTATAGGCAACAAAGAAAAAATCTTTCATCAACATATTTAAAAGCGCAATGAAGATTGATTTTATGAGTTTTATTTAACTCTTTTACGCCATATCTAATATTTTTACCGCGTTGATGCCATTAAGCTTGGAATGTAAGAGTTTAAACCCGATAATCTTACCAACTTACTCGGGAAAAACAACGTGACGCAGCTAGTAAAATGTAAGCAATTTAATAAAATTTGTAAACAAGTTAATTTCAATTTAAGCCGAGCTTCGATAAAACAATTTAAAATCTAAATATTGGATTTCAAAATTATTGATTCACTTTAATTAAGACTTCGTCTAAATTAAGCACCTCATTTTGTTTAGATATAACGGTCGATGTGGACATAAAGTGTACTATTTATTTGTCACTTATGTATGAAAGTGAAAGACCTGTAGACCTAAAAAGGTTCCTTATAGCAATTCTGGCCGCAATATTGCATTCACAATAACCGTGCACCTGTCATAGAACAAAGCCGTGAGAACCAGGTGCACATTTATCGTGAATGTGTTAAAATACAATATTGCGGGCAGAATTGCTATAAGGACCCTTATTAGGTTCTGTTCTTATTCTTCTAATTCTTTGTTTTACTTACTACTTCCATATTGGTTATAACCACGTTACGTCAAAACTGCAATGTACTGCAAAGTTAAAAAAACATTTTTTTTTTATATTTGCGTAAGTAACCTTTCGATCAGTATAGCCGTATTATTTGTCTAGTTGACAACTGACAACGGAAAATTGACTGGAACTTTGCAGTACATTGCTGCTTTGACGTAACGTGATTGGATCTAACCAGTGATTACCTCAAAGCCTCAATGTACGTACATACTACAAAGTTCCTGTCACTTTCAATTGTCGTCAGTTGTCAACTAGATAGATAGTACGGGTACAGCGGTATTCCTCAGAGACATGTTACATCGTCGTCTTCGCTCCTAGAAGACTGCACTTGACAAATTTTGAAATATCAATTTCAACCATGATCACTAAGGTTAAGGTAGTTTTTGCTTTGATATATCAAAACGGGCCTGCTGAATCCAGTTGTTCGCAGTCTGTCCTTATCTAACAAACCGACGAACACTAAAGTGGAAAAAGAACAGATAGGGGTCTCTCTCTAACATCAAGCGGGACCGTTTTTTTGACGAAGTGAGCTTTATAGTAATTACTGTACTATTTCTATGGTATTCTTGTAATGTCTCGATCATGAAGGCTGCCATGCGGGAGTTTCTGTCGCGGTGTTTTCTCGCCATTTTTTCTAACGTCAAATATGCTTCTACCCAATATTTTAGATCTCTACACTCGATGGCAAAGCTCGAGTCTATTCATTCTCTAACACTTCATCAATGACATAACATAAAAAAAATCCCCCCATTTTCTCTTTACTCACTAAACTTATGTACTAACATTATTCCACAAAACAGATATAAATTACAGAATAAATCTCGCTACCCAACCTAAGATATACCGCAATCACGGTAGCTCTGCTTGTTTTCCTATAGATTTTTTTCAGTTGAAATAATTTGGTAACAAGCAAAATATATGATAATAATAAATTAATAATAAGCAAAAAGCGCATTTTTATTACCGCATATAGCATGCCTGAGTTATTTTTTAGAACGCCAAAGACAGCTAAACACACGTTTGTGTTTGCGATTAATCGTTTAGCAGTTCGCGATTTCCCTGCGTAAGTTCCGTTCCAGCCTATGTTAATTCTTCGTTTTTTGGTGGTAAAAGAATTTTAGTAGTGTCGTATTACCCCCGTATACATATATACGTACAATGTTACCAACGTTACCTCTTTATAATATTTGATAAAGATTTTTCTGAGACTAAATTGAGTAACAAATTTGTAAAGTCCATGTTTTAGGTTGACACTAACATGAACCAATGTGCGGCCTTAGTTTATGGTGCAAATAATCCTCTGCTAGCCAACACAATGTAGTTCAATTATAACAGCAACTGAGTCGCTTATGTTACAAGCTACAAATAGGACCCGTTTTGTTTTAGGATTTTCAAGTTTTTGAATTTTTTTTCTTTGAAAGTTTAAAGATTATTTCGAAAAATGGTCCTGTGGCGACTTTTGTCGTTAGGGACATGTGACAAAATGCTTTAGAAGTTTCTATTTTTAGAATTGTTACGTTTAGAAGTAAGTACATTGTATAAAAATCACTAAAGTATTTATATGTCACAATTATATTAGACTACAATACAAAAAGGACTTTTAGTAAGAACGCGTTAAGGAAATTAAATGAAACTTAGTTTAAATGCGCTAATTTTATTGGCCAAATTTATCAATAAACTTCCGTGAAAGTATGCAAATCTATAACTATTACGACTTGACCGTTTTTGTATCCGCAAATAACTTTTAAATATTATGAAATAATTGACCAAATGGCCAATTCGGTTCAAGACCTATATGGCAGTGGACGGATAAAGGTTGAGACGATGATAATTAAAATAAGTGGGCGGCTTTATAATTAAACGCGATTTCTTCCACCCAACTTTTATAAAATTAAATTTTATCTATTGGAGAGTAGGAAGTAAATAATTAAAACAAAATATGTAGGTAGGTATATATTATGTAGTAGGTGGAATGGAAGAATGGAAAATAATAAAAAGCGGGAACTTTGCCAACGTTATTAGATTCTTGTGTCGCACACTCCAATGCGATGTAGCTACTCTTTAATTTGATTTACACAGACCGGGTTTTATGCGGGAACTAGCAGCGACTTGCGTATGTCCCGATCCCGCGGGATTTTGCAAAACCCCGTTTTTAGTGGATACCTATTATAGCTACACACCACAAAGGATACACTATTCTAAACATTGTAATAGCTCCAGGACCAGCGGTTTAGGCCATGCGATGATATTCATGATGCTAGTCAGTCAGTCAATCAATCAGTCAGGACTATGAATCTTATATTTTATGTATAGATCTCATTTCACTAATATTATAAATGCGAAAGTTCAGATGTTTACATATTTACATTTTACCGGGTTTTAATCGCGTACTATTATTTATTTTCTTACCTCGACGTTTCGATCATGTTATAATGATCTTGGTCTCGAGGAAACTGGAGCTGAGGCGGGTGTCGTCCTCTATTTATAACCGTCGTTGTTTACTGTCCGGTGGTGGGTAGGTAAAGAAATGTGTGTATGTTAACAAATTGTGTGAATTTGAAAAGTTTATTAGCTTAGGTGTTTGTTTTATACGTTTGTGTTTCAATCACGCAAAAACTTCTGAACCGATTACGATGAAACTTTGTATGCATATAGCTTGAGTTCTGAATTAAAACATAATCTACACATACATAGGCTTTTTATCCCAATGTTTCTGCGAGAACGGGTCTAACGCGGGTAAAACCGCGGGGCGCAGATGTTGGCTCATATAAGAAAAGTGATATGACAATGTTTTAGGTGCGCCTTCTTTGATGTTTCATGATTATTAAAAGAATTGTGTCAAACCCCGATGGTGGAGAAGTTCGGTAACATACATACAAAAAAACACGTCCGAATAGTAACCTCCTTTTTTTGGCAAAAGGGCAAATTAGGGTTTTGAGTTTAAAGCAAGAGCGAGATGTATTTCTGTCATTTTATATGTTGTTATACTCAAATTATACTTATTGCTCAAGGCATTCTTCTAGAAATATTTTTCAATTTTACAACTAGCTGCGTCCCGCGGATTCACCCGCGCAAGTCGCGGTACCGCGTTGTTCTTACACCTACCTACCGCAAAGCAAAAATCCACACTTAAACGGACGACCAGCGAATCTTCAATGGGCATCTATCGTCATTCATCGTCATCGATCGTCATCTATCGTCATCATCACTTACTGACATACAAATTTTTCCTACCTTCACCTACCTACTGTAGTGCAAAAATCCACACTTAAACGGACGACCAGGGAAGTACTACAACGGCTTCAACAGTACTTCAATGGGCGACCGTTTAAGTGTGGATTTTTGCATTGCGGCAGGTAGGTGTAAGAACAACGCGGTACCGCGACTTCCGCGGGTGAAACCGCGGGGCGCAGCTAGTATGATAAATATTTGTCTTTTTTTTAAACGTGCGGAACAAAATTTGTTATGTATACTTACGTGTGAAGGTAGTTAAAGATACGTTGTTTGTCAGGCTGCAGATTGTGAAGTGGTGGTGTTTGGGAGATTGACTCTAGAGATTGGGGTTCAAAAGTATATTATATTGCTTAGACAATCCTTTACCAAATAGATTAAACTTTTAGACGGAGAGGACAGATCAAATATTGGGTTTTAAGTTATAACTGGCTAGAAATGCAAAGTCGCTCTGTAAACTGGGAATTTGTTTTAGTGGCTGCTGCTTTAAAAAAAATATACTCATTTCTCAGTTTTACGCTTTTCCAGAGCCTTTAGAGCCTCAGGGTAGAAAAGTAGGTACGGCATTGCAACAAAGCAAAAAAATCCTAGAAGTAGTAATATTTCATGAACATTCTGCATTGCAAAAACAGAAGAAAATAACTGGTTGGTGATTGATAACAGAGCTAATACAGACTCGTTTTTCAGGGTAGAAACGTAGGTCCGGCATTGCAAGAACTGAATAATCTTAGAAGTAGTTTCATTTCGTGAACATTAGACATTGCGAAAACAGAAGAAAAAACTGGTAGGTAGGTAATTGATGATAAATCTTTTATTTGTGATGCACAGGTAATTTAATATGTTCTCATGTTACCAAATATTTCTCCGTACAACGATCGTTTCTCGTCCTTTTGTCAAAAATAAAATAAATTTTAAATATAAAATACCACGACTATTTAAAAAAACATAAAAAAAACCATTTTTTTTAATGTGTTGTAGTGGGTGCAGGCGGTGCTGGTGTGAGGTGATGAATTAGGAACGCAAATTAACACTTTACTTGACTTTATTGGAAGTTAAATTAATTAATTACAGAGTAATAGAAAAAATGAATGTTAGGTTATGTATCGACCGAGCTAGAACAACCGCTGCAGAGGGCGCGGCGAGCGCACACGCGGACCTCGGGCCGGGCTTCCGACTTTAACCGAGGTCTGCCGAGCGCGATAGGTATAGGTAGGTACGATCGCTGTGTCGCCGCGTCGCGTCGTCTACATCTTCCCCCCCATTGTCCGTTCAGGACAATCAATATCGGTGGTTGGGAGAACGATGAGGCGGGTCGCTGGTCTGGTAAGCGTCCCAGTCTTCGTTCTGATGTCAACAACGCGTACTCGTCCGTCGGCACCAGGGTGGACCTTCTGTATGACCCCTTTAGGCCACGTATTTCTCGGTAAGTTGGGGTCCACAATCATCACGACATCTCCCCTTTTCAATCCGTTCCCTTCTTGGAACCATTTACTGCGAGGTAGAAGTGTGGGTAACACCTCGCGGACCCAGCGTTGCCAGAAAATGTCAGCAAGTCGTTGTGCTGTCCTCCACAGTTTTCTACCATAGATGTCGCCGTCTTCGAATACCCCAGGGACAGGCAAGTTGGAAGAAGAGCCGATGAGAAAATGGTTCGGCGTCAAGCTCTCGGGGTCGGCCGGGTCCACGGAGACATGAGTCAACGGGCGACCGTTCACCATATTTTCAACTTCAGTCAGTAGGGTGGAAAGTACTTCCTCGCGTGGAGCTCGCTCTTTCAGTATGACTTTCAGTGCCGTTTTCACACTTCTTATTAAACGCTCCCAGGCGCCACCCATGTGTGGACTCGCGGGTGAAATAAAATGCCATTCTAATTTATTATTAACCAAGTCATCTTTGATTTGTTTAGATAAATTAATTTCCTGTAATGACCTTTTCAGCTCACTATCAGCGCCTCTAAAATTCGTGCCGTTGTCGGAGTACATTCTGTACGGCCATCCGCGCCGTGCGGACATTCGCCTCAAAGCCATTATAAACGAGTCAGCTGATAGCGACGGTACGATTTCAATATGTATCGCTCGAACTGTTAGGCAAGTAAACAGTACGCCGTACCTCTTCTCATGGCGGCGGCCCACTGTAACATCTATAGGGCCAAATAAGTCGACACCACAATAAGTGAATGGGCGTTTGTGGTGTGCGAGTCTCGCTTCGGGCAAGTCTCCCATGCGTGGTGGCGTAGCGGGCTTAGCTTTTCTGATGCGGCACTCTAAACATCGTGACGCGATAGTGCGTACTGTGGGACGTAAGTGTAGTAGCCAATATTTTTGTCTCATTTCATTTACTATCATTTCATTGTTGCCGTGCGCTGTCTTCTCGTGATATTGTTTTACTAATAATTTAGCAATCGGATGCCGTCCGTCTAAAATTACAGGGTTTTTCAGTTTGATATCAATTTCAGGAGCCGCTTGGATTCGTCCACCAACTCGTAGCAATCCGTGTTCATCAAGGAAGGGCGTTAAGTTACGTAATTTGCTGTCAGCTTCAATAGTCTGTTTACATTTCAATAAACAAATGTCTTTTTCAAAGGATTGCATCTGTGCGTACCGTAGTAATTCTATTTCAGCTCGCTGCATAATTTCGCAGGTAAGTTCAGCACGACGACAGCGTTTTCTACATTTATTAATGAACAGCAACACGTATCCCATACATCTCCACAGACGAAGCCAGGAAGAAAACTTCATCGGGTCAGGAACACAAACAGGTAAGTATATTTTTTCTATTTTATTTACTGTATTAACTTGTAATATCTCATCATTTATTTTCTTTTCTTTTTCAGGATTGTACTTCGGCCAACTTTCGCGCGGCGTGTACAGGAACTGAGGCCCACGGAACCACTCGCAGTCGCTATGTAATTCGTAAGTATTCATTTTCGTTGCTACGTCTGCTATGTTCATAGCGCTAGGTATGTAGTACCACTCGTCCGCTCGAGATAAATCGTCAATTTCTCCCAGTCGATTAGCCACAAAAACTTTGTAATTGCGTGTATCGTTCTTTATTTGATGTAATACAATCAATGAGTCAGTCCAATAATATTTCTTCGTAGGTATAATACGGCTTTCTCGTACTATTGTCTCAGCGAGCCTACAAGCGATAACAGCTGACTGTAGTTCGAGCTTAGGTATAGTTGTATATTTGTTTATAGGTGAGGCTCGGCATTTGCAGGCTATGAATGACACGCACACTAATTCTTTATTTATTATTTTTCTCCAGTAGGCAACAGCTGTGTATGCGAGCGGTGATGCGTCACAAAATACGTGCAATTCTATCTCTTTTTGACACACGGTACTAGTATGAGTATTATTTTTGTCGCTTTCATTGACAGACAATGTATAAAATAACCATCTTGGTATGCGTAGGTATTGTAGTTTTTTAAGTGTTGTTATCCAATTTCGAAAAATGAGGTATTCCTTTTCGTGTATATTTTCATCCCATTTTAGGTTAGATTTCCAAGTACTTTGCAAAATTATTTTAGCTCTCACAGTTATCGGTGCGAGGAAACCGAAAATATCAAATATTGACATCACAATACTTAGTAGTTCTCTCTTAGTGGGTTTTCTAAGAAAATCTAATATTTCAGGTGCGATTCGTTTGAGTGATAAGTCGAAACCGAGTGAGTCGTTTGAAGGGTACCACAACAGGCCAAGTGTTCTCTCAGGTAAGTTATCATAACCGATATTGATATTTGTAGCTTGCTTACCTAAGGTTTCTTTTTGCATGCCTTCTAATACTCGTGATTTGTTACAGATCCAGTTCCTTATTTGGAATCCTCCTCTTTTATGAATTTCAGACACTTCAGATATCAATTTTATTGCTGTACTTTCATCATCAACACTTTCAATGTAGTCGTCCATGTAATGTGATTTCAGGACAGCATCTACAGCTTCAGGCATCTCATTTTTAAACCGCAGTGCGTTCTTGTTTTTAATGTATTGTGCAATAAATGGTGAGCAGTTTGCACCAAAAATAAGCGAGGTCATAGCATATGTTTTAATTTTACTTTCAGGGTTTTCGCGCCACAGCCATCGTAAAGCATGGTGGTCTTCATTTCTAATTTTTATTCGCAGGAACATGTCTTTGATGTCACCTATGTAAGCCACCGGCTTCTCTCGAAAACGTAGCATGATACCGAATAGGGTTTGCAGCAGATCGGGCCCTTGTAGGAGGTAGTCATTCAATGAAGTGCCGACGGTGGTGGCGGCTGCGTCGAAAACAAGTCTCAGTTTACATTTGTTTGGGTTGTCAACTCCAAAATGTGGTAGATACCACACACGTTTATATTTGTTTGATATCTCTTCAGCTGATAACTCTCTGGCGAAGTCATTTTCAAATAAGTGAGTTATTCGTTCACGGTATCTCGACGCGTAGTCTTTATCTCGTGACATTTTTCTTTCAACGCCTAAAAATCGTCTGTATGCGTTTTGATAAGAATCTGGCATAATTCAATCATTCTTCCACGGCAGGCGGACTTCCCATCGTCCATCAATCACTTTGGCTGAGCTGTCAATTATCTCAATCGCGCGGATATTATCTTTATTTTCTCTAGGCTTTAGGTTCACGCCGATCGAATCAAACGCAAACGATTTTCGTACGAGTTCGTGTAGATATTTACTATCTCTTTCGTTATCAGGTACATCTTCTATATATTGCTGAGATAGGTACGTCGTCGGCGCAGGTGCGGGCGCGCCTGCACCTGTGTGCGTCTCGCACTGACCGGCGCGGGCGGTGGTGGTCGTGGAGAGCGGTGTGTGAGTGCCGCCGTCGTCGGGCGGGATGTTATCACACAGCGTTGTCGTTAGCGTAAGCGCAGTGCGTGGTGGTCCACTGCGGGTCGTAGGTACGATTCCGTGCACACACCATCCGAGTGGAGTTAAAGTAGCACACGGTTCGTTCTTTCCGCGATAGATAGTTTTAAGCGACACTAACAATTGGAAATTGTCTTGACCTATTAAAAGTTTAGGTTTCACGTTATAACAACACAGACTGTCTTTTAAGTCACGTAAATGTTCGTAGGTATCAATGTTCACTTTAGATAACTTCTGCATAGGTAGGTCTAATTCACTTATTTTTCGTGCGCGGACTTCATAACACTGGTTATTGTTATTAGATAGTCTAAAGTTCACTATTTCACTGTGGCAAACGATAGTCGAGTCCCAAGCGCCACGGATACGTAAAGTTTCAGACCGTCCTGTTATGTTTAAACTGTCTGCGAGATCAGCTGATATTAAGGACACTGTGGCACCGTCGTCGAGCAATGCGTGCGTACTTATAACACCTTTCGGTCCGTAAACGTTCACGCGCACTATTTTCAACATTACACTCGCACTCGGGGACATAAACGTAGTATTAGCGATAGTTTCGTTTGTAACTAAGTTCGATTCACTCGTCGTAGATAAGTTCGTAGCACTTGTCGTGTTATCGCGCGCACTGTTATTCTTAGGAGGCCAATGGAGCAGGCGGTGGTGAGGTAGACCGCACTCGTCGACGTCACAGGACGCCGCTGGACAGGACTCCTTCCCGTGACCCGGCATCAGGCACTTATGACATAATCTGTTCATTTTCACGATACGCCATCTGTCTTTTCTTAACGCGCGCTTGAACTTAACACAATTGGTTAGCGGGTGATTTGCTGTGCGGCACAGTTTACATTTCTCACTAGAATTGTCGTCGTTGTTGAGTACAGAGTGAACTTGCACCTTTCGGTCGGTATATCTATTGTAAGTCTTGCACTCAGATTGACTAGTTATGTAACTTATTCCGGCCGCGGCAGTTTTCATAGCTTCTTTGTGCAAGAACTCGCTAAATATCTGTAGCTTAGCTTTGTTGCCGTCGTCGTTAATAAACACATAATCCACCCATTTATTTATGAGCGCACTAGGACACTTCGATATCACTGTGTTCAGTAATTCAGGGCTTCTTAAATAATCAGTCTGATTGATAGACTGAGCGGCTGCCACGTAATTTTTCACTTTCACGGCAAAGTTCACGATTTCAGTGTGATAAGTGATAGGTAAGGGTGGTAGCTTTTTGAATTGCGAAGCTATCTTGTAAATTATTAATTCAGGTCTTCCGAAGCGTAGTTCTAGGGCTTCTATGATAACACTCGGCGTCGTATCACTGATAAGCAATGAAGAAACAGCTTCTTTTGCTTCACCACGTAAGCACTTGCCTAATCTCGCGATATTTTCACTGTCACTATATTGACAAAGCTTTGTAGACTCCTGATAGTACTTCTTGAACTGCAGCCACTCGAGCGGCTCACCGGAAAATGCAGGTAAGTCCTTAGGTGTAGCTAATCTAGACAGGAGTTGCGTATTAGTGTGACGGGTAGCGGCAGCGAGGTTCTTCATCGCCTGACTAATGTAGTGAACATCACCAGGAGGGTAGTTTGAGGGTAACTGAGAGGGAACGGGGCCCTCAGGCTGCATCTGCGCCTCTTGGCGGCTTTTATCTAGCCAATTCTCAATATTATTTGTTGGATTTTGTGTAAAAGACTCCGCCGTGGTGCGGCGAGACCGCTGTGATGCCGCGTCGTCGAGCGCGGCGAGCTCGGCGGCTAGTCTTTTGTCAATTAAATCCTTCTCGATTCTAGCTTTAGCTTCGGCTGCCTCCAGCTCTAACTGCTTTCTGCGGGCCGACAATGACGATTTGTTTGAGCTTCTCTTCGAATCACTACGTGCAGTAGGTACCGCGACGTCAATTTTTAAACTTCCGTGTGCCTTCGGTAACTGGTTAGCTAATTCGTGAAGCTCATTCTTGACGTTCAATTTTTCAGATCTAACTTCCAGGGGTAATTGTGCTGACTTGTCAGCATGTGCGGGATGTATAAACTCCAAAATCTTTTCACGTGCGCAGGCTCCGCGGGTTTTTACGTTGGTGCGGGCTTGCGGCGGCGGCGTTTTATACATTCTCGCGGCTGTCGTCTATCTTCTCGTTCAAAACCTCGGTATTATCCGGTAGAAGGACTAGATGTAGTGGGTGCAGGCGGTGCTGGTGTGAGGTGATGAATTAGGAACGCAAATTAACACTTTACTTGACTTTATTGGAAGTTAAATTAATTAATTACAGAGTAATAGAAAAAATGAATGTTAGGTTATGTATCGACCGAGCTAGAACAACCGCTGCAGAGGGCGCGGCGAGCGCACACGCGGACCTCGGGCCGGGCTTCCGACTTTAACCGAGGTCTGCCGAGCGCGATAGGTATAGGTAGGTACGATCGCTGTGTCGCCGCGTCGCGTCGTCTACATGTGTTTTAATTATTTTTTAATTATTTGATGATTTTTTTTCAATTTTATTTTTTACCATAATGGTATAGCGACGACTTATAAGAGTTCGTGGTAGGGCAGATTATTTTCTATGATTTGACATCTGGCCAACATCTGGCATACAAATTACATTCCAAATCCGATTTTCCGACGTCAAACTTCGAAAACAGCAGATTTTTAAAAGTAAAGCTGTTTTAACTGATTTAAATAACGAGTAGGTTCCCACTTCAGTAGTAGCTTATATTATTTTTAATAATGGATGTTTGCCGAATACTCCAAAACGACTTGACCGATTGTGAGGATTCTCCTTTGTTGGAAAATGTTAGCGCACTCAAAGCAACCACTGCCATGGTCAGTGCTCTTAATGCAATCAGTAACATTCCTGGGCCTCCACTCTAATTCTACGAAAAAAAACTGTCATCCAGGAAGAAAATCTGTCACATTTTAACAGATTTCTCGTTCGTTAGCAAAAACTAGAAACAGGCTGTATGTTATGGTTTATATTTCCCTATATTTTACTATAGTTTGCTTAACAAATATACTAGCTACGGGCATTCCAGTTTCCTGGATTTCCCTTCCATATCCGGAGGACGTTCGGAACAAATATCCTCGCCGCAGAGGATATCCTTTGTAGACTTAAGGAAGTTGAATTCTATGCACTTACATACATGTTAGAAACTAGGTATGTAATTACGACATGTAGGGCTAAATGTGTACAGATAAATCGCGACGGAGGCGCGTCACCGTGGCGTCACGAAGTCATTGCGGATCGTAGGGCTAGACGTGAACTGATAAGTCGCAGCGCGTCACTGTAGCGTAGTGAATTTCTTTTAAATAACTACAGAATAGACGATAGTTATAAAATATTTTTTGCGAAGTCACAGCTTCCTCCGCGACTAGTCTATGGTGCTCAATGATGATGATGATCAAAGGTCATCCTGAAGATTAATAATTTACCGTAGTTCTATAAGAAAAACAAAAAGAACTTAAATAAGTAAAACATAATAAAAATAAATACCTAGTTGAAAAAAGAATTCTAGCAACCGAATCAACGTAGAAGCCGGATCTTCGTAGCAGTACCCTGAACTTCGTAGCAGCGAGATGTTTGTAGCACCTGAATCTTCGTTGCAACCAGACCTTTCTTGAAAGCAGCGACATCTTCAACACATGTATCTGTGCATCAATCAGATCTTCGTAGCATCCAGAACTTCGTAGTAGCACCCAGAAGTTCGTAGCACTAGTGTTAGTAATTTAAAGACTAATTGCTGCAGAGTAAACGTATGTAACATCTAGGTCTACCGATAGCCCATCACTTATCACGCTGTTCATACATTTAGCGAGCGTCGAGCGACCGTGAACCTACTGTGTAGAGACCAACTCCAGAGGGATGAAATTAATTACTCAATGAATATTAATACCACCACTCTTCCTATATGGAGGGAGGGTCAAGTTATAAGAGATTTGTTTTTTTAGGGTTCCGTACCTAAAGGGTAAAAACGGGACACTATTACTAAGACTTTATTGTCCGTCCGTCTGTCACCAGGCTATATCTCATGCAACATTGGACTAAGTTGCGTTCAGGGATTTTCCTTGGTTCAGTGTTTATTATAGGGTTCGGTACGAAATTGTGATAATAGTACCCTTCGTACACGAATTCGACTCGCACTTGACCAGTTTTTACGTCTGCGTGGGTGCGTAACTATATCTATATATTTAAAAGAAAGTCGTGTTAGTTACACTATTTATAACTCAAAAACGGCTGAACTGATTTGACTGAAAATTGGTGGAAAGGTTGCTTAGAATCAGGAGAAATAGAAAGGATACTTTTTATCCCGATATTCTCGCGGAAACGGGAACGGGACATACGCGGGTGAAACCGCAGGGCGCAGCTAGTTGTTTTTAAGTAAGGGGGTTAATGATTTTTACCCCCTTACTTATAAACAACTGTGTCCGTTAAACCGTGTGCCTTATAATAATACATGTTTTAATTAAAATAATTATCAACATGAAAAAGTCAACGGCGCGGCGGCAACACACCTCGCAGTCTGCGAGTGAGTGGACCGCGTTCTACTTACAGCAGTTATTTACAGTTCACCCACTCCAAATCGTGCACTCTCGTGTTCAATCTCAAATGCTATATAAAAATTGTGTTTGCGGTGACAGCAAGCTTGCACCTTGTTGCCTGGGCGTGGACTGCGAACTTGCACCTCGCTGACGACGCGTACCTAGTGCGCTGGCGGCTAGCCGTAGGCTGAATTCGAGGCGTCGACGCCGCGCCGTGCTGTAGCTGTGCCGTTGCTGTGCTGTAATAGTGTACTATGACCTTTAGACTGGGATGCGGCAGACTTGTCTCACGCAATATAACTTAATTAGAATTAATAATAATTTATTATTATAAACACTCAAAAACATATTTAAAATAAAAAGAGTTTTAAAATAATAAGTCCAAGTCATCGTTACTTGGCAGCGAGCCCAAAATGCTGGCCGCATTGCCACGCTGAATGGCAATGTTTATTTTTTGTGCCAAGTAAATTCCAGCATTCTGGTCTCGCATTCGGAATTAGATAGATAGATAGATTATGATTTAATATTTATTTAAATGTAAGTCGCTTCAACTCCCAATTTGGGCCACAACAGAAACCGAATGTGAATATTGATGTAATTCGCAATTTGGCAGCCGGGGATGAGACGAGGTGTTTTTAAACGCGTGTTTTATGGCCACACTTAATCGCAACCTATCAACCCTGTGGGTATATACCTACCTACCTATAGCTCCACCCTGTAAACGTAGATATTACCATATTGTAGAAAGAAGTAATTGGATGCAAACTTGATTGTTTACTGAAAACGGTCTTTGAAAATCATGGTTCAAATTACATTTCCTTTTTGGTTGATATCAACCTTTCCTACAACTAATGTGGCAGGTTTCGAGAGTAAAATTTATTTGAAAGATGGGCAACGATTTCTGCTTTCCTGCTTTCCCCGTTTACGTCTTTACTTCGCGCGGTCTTCAGCATCATTCCCTGTCCAAAGTCCTCAGTCTTTAAGACGTCAAGCCTTCTTGGGTCTCCTGGGGTAACATACGACCGAATCGGATGTATAATTTGTTTGCGCGGGTAGCTGCACGCACATTGACGACGCGGTACGCTCCCACCTCGCATGCACTCACACTGATAAATCAACTGATTACAGACAGGTCTGAGGTTGACGTTTTTTGCATGGCTCAGCCATTATTTGTTGATTTGTCCATGGATTGGTTGAGCCAAGGCACAAATATTGTTTGAGAACTATCTGTATTCTGGTATTAGCTGATTTATTTTAATGCCTACCTAGTTTTACTTAAATCTAATACCTATGTGATTAAAAAAATATTTACAATAATTATTTGTAGTCATGGTATAATGGCTTTCAGACGTTTTGGTGTTTAAATGCTGTAAGTCTGAAAGTGTTTGTTAAATAAATAAATAAATTCCTAATCTGTTAACAAATATATTATGTAGGTACCTACCTACTTAAAATTTGCATTTAAAATATTACATGTTTTTGGAAAATCTTTTATGATTTTAAATACAATACGAGTTAAAACATATAAAGATTTTTCAAAATTCAAACTTCCGAGTTCGGGCTGGGATCACGTTTATTTTCATAACATCAGAAACAATGTTGCATGCTTTTAGACATGCAACATTGTTGGATTGCAATCTCTAGATTAATAGTTGAATAAACTTGTTAAATCTAACTAATATGATAAACGTGAAAGTATAATATGCATAAATGTATGTTTGTATGAGAGTTTCCTCCACTCGACTCGACCTCGACTCAACTTGAATGATACTCGCAGAATCGGTACGATATCGGTATCGATAGATTCGAGGATACCTTTTAAGGTTGATCACGACGTACCTTGAGTTTGACAATTAATTCCTCGACTCGACTGTGAAACTTCCTCAAGAATTCTATCCTTCAAGTTGAGTCGAGGTCGAGTCGAGTGGAGGAAACGACTCTGCATATGGGTGTTAGTCACGCAAAAAGTACTGAATCGATTGCGATGAAACTTGGAATATAGGTAGCTGGAGATCTGGGCTACTGTTTATCCACATATTTCTGCGGGAAGAGGAATTACGCGAGTAAAACCGCGGTGCCCAGCTAGTATCTTTAGATCTAAGCTCATAGTAAATCGCCTACCTCTAAGTGATCGACATTGACGACCTCTGTGGCGCGTCGGGCGGACGCTTGGCTGCAATACAGAAGGTTGCGGGTTCGATTCCCGCTGGGTGCAAATATTTATGCTTAAAATAAATATTTGTATTTGGTCTGGGCGTATTTCTATGTATAATATGTATGTATTTACAAAAGAAAAATAATTATAAGTAGTATATCCGTTGTCTAGTCACCGTAACACAAGCTTAGCAGCTTACCATGGGGCTAGATGGCGCTGTGTGTTCGTCACAGGAAAAAAAAAAAAAAAAAAAAATTGATTGTGGTCTATTTTTTGTGCTATAATAAATAAATAAGCCATCCCTTATTTACAGGGGCATAGGGCAGGGGCAGGGGTAAGGTATACAAAACAGGGAAAATCAACATGGAGAAACCTCAGTTTACCATTAAGGGCTATAAGCCATGAAATTGGCAACGAATTCATGTTAAATTGACCTAAAATTAAAACGTCATCGTGACCAACGATAGGTAGGTACTTAATTTAATACATTTTAAATGAAACGAAAATTCTATTTACTTAATTTATAATTAAGTTTTTATAGCTTTAGTCAGAGCCAAAGTGGAATTAGAGCCAAAAAGTCTAAGAGCCAAAGTGAAATTATAGTTTTACCCAAGTTAGTCCAGATTCCGCAGAATTTTTTAAAAACATTTACTTGGTAGATACCGCAAAAAGCACCCTTCAATAGAATTCGAGCAATTTCATGTCTTTAGGGCCAGCGCTTTGTTATTATCGTAGAATACTCCATAGCCGATTTTTTAGAATAGAAACTGGGCTGCGTGAGTGGTTTCTCAGCGTCATTTTGGAATCGGGATTCAGGATCGGGATCAAAGTTAGCAAATGTCCTATATGTCTTTATACCAAAAATTCATCAAAATCGGTCAGCAGTGGCTGCGTGCGTGGTTTCACCCCGTAATTCGGGATCGGGATTAAAGGTAGCCTATGTCCTTGTCCAATGTTTCATCTATCTCAATGCCAAAATTCATCAAAATCGATTCAGCGGTTTAGATGTGATGGTGTAACAGACAGACGGACAGAGTTACTTTCGAATTTATAATATTAGTAAGGATTATTAATCAGTTTAATTACTTCGACATTTCGTGACAGACATTTAATTTGACAGACTTTCGAAAATAAAGCCCAAATATTTAGATTGTAGTAACCCAAACCAAATAAAAGGCCAATTAAAGTCAATGACCTCTTCCTCAAAACATCTGACTTTCAAGTAAAAGTTAAACTTAACGTCACTTAAAACTTGTAGAGTAACTTACTTAAATAATTGAGCGGATTCTAATTTTAAAATTAGGCAGCATAGGAATTTTTAAGTTGAGTAGCATTTCTGTATTCAGTAGGTACATGCTTCGATTTTCCAAAAGTCGGTACCTAGAACAAAAGGCGAGACACCCTTTTCACCCGCTTCAAACGCCTTCCTCAACGGGATACCTACTTCTCTGCGACAAACGTTCAATCGAATTTTGTTTCTTCGAGGACTTTTTATCGATACCTCTGTACTGCGACGCTTTATTAAATCAACATAATGTTACTGCGATGTTACGTTACATCGAAAAACTATACTGCGAACGATTTTGCTGCGAAAATACCATACTGCGAAGGGCTAGGGGGGAAGTCGTCCACCTTGAAACTAGGACCAGGGACCAATTTTATTATACCCTTTCGAAGTCGTCAACACACCGCCCGCATTTATACTGAATTAATATACTCTAATAATATTATAAATATGAAGTGTTTGTTTATTTGTTTAAACGCGCTAATCTCAGAAACTACTGGTCCGTATTGAAAAAGAAAAATTGTGTTCGATAGTCCATTTATGGAGGAAAGTTAAAATAGCAGCGGAGCATCCATAAAAAACGCTTTACAGGGCTTCAGAAGCATTAGGTATGATTTATATTAGACCGTTTTTTGATCGTGCCGGGTAACAGGCACGAGCTTCGTTGTCTGTTGCTCGGCCGTCACTCGGTTGCAACCGACCGACTGCTCGCCGAGCAAAAGACAACGAAACTCGGCCGGTTAACGGTCTTTATATAAACCATCCATTAATTGGCGACGCGAACGGCACTTACGCGGCTGAAACCGCGAGCGCTGCTAGTGAATGAATAAAACTTTAATAAATTCATTTATTTATAGTGCAGTATTATTTTATTACCAATACTTGATAAATGGATGCCATTGTGGTATGAATTTATCGTGTTCAAAATAAACAATTATGTCGGTGTCCGCTTCAATAATCTATAGTGTAAAGCCGCGTACAGATACCGCGAGGCGTGTGTCGTATATACCTCGTGACATATGCCCCAAACTGATGCACACGATGGTACATCCAAACTAATAATCCGAAAGTTTGTGAGTTCGTTCCCTCTTTATGGTAAAATTGCTCGACTTAGATTAAAATTTGCAAAGAGACATCTTACTAATATTAGAAACGTGTAAGTTTGTATCTATCTATGTATGTATGTATGAATGTGACTTTGTTACTCTTTCACGCAAACACTACTGTACCGATTGCGATGAAACTTGGAAGATAGGTAGCTGGATACCGGATTTGCATCAATCCTCCATAATTGTTGCAAATCCTGTATTTCAGACATGTGTACGTGGCTTTATACGAACTATCTATTCACACAGACGAAACTAGACTTCGTATAATATAGTCAACTAGCTGCGGCTCGCGGTTTTACCCGCGTTAGATCCGTTCCCGCGGGAATATTGGGATAAAAAGTAGCCTATGTGTTATTCCCAGTATCCAGCTACCTATATTTTAAGTTTCATTGCAATCAGTTCAGTAGGTAGTTATTGTGTTAAAGAGTAACAAAGATACAAACTTTCGCGTTTATGATATGAGTAGTGTACCAGTAGCATGGTTTGAAACTTCTGTAGAACTATAGTGAACTATTTATCAATTAGAAGTGCTGTTAACTACACCAATACCACTGAGATATCATGTACCAGTAGGTACTAGAGGTGATGTCTGAAACGTACTCCATGTTAGATAGATAGATAATAGTTTATTTGATCAACCACAAAAATATTACAAAAACAACACATTAAAAATAAAATTTAAAACTAAATAAATGTTGAACAAATAGGCGGCCTTATCCCTTAAAGCGATTTCTTCCAGGCAACCTTATTGGAATGGAAAAGAAACTATTTAGTTCCTTCTAAGCAAAATATACAGGGTGAACCATTTCGATGGGCTTTCAGGGGGGTATCCTAAACCACATATAATAGATAGCAAAAAATGCTGAATGCGTCTCCGATTTTAGTCAATAACTGAAATTACATTATTAGATTTTTTAAAAGTTATTACCCTAGCCAGGAATCAAACTCCAGTCTTCAGTCTTCAAAATAAACAATATGATATTATTGTAGGTACTTATCAATAGTGTTGATGATAAAGATCAAATTCTGAAAACAAACATATTTTGGTAAAACGAAAGATATGTCTATTTTTTAATAAAAATACGAAACAGGCAAGTATTCTGTACAAGTACTCGTGCGTTACCCGTACCTATTACAACGACCTACTCGATTTAAACGACTGCACTAACTTTTCTCATCATTACAGATTATGATCGAATTTCAAAGCATGAACTTTGATCTTTGACGAAAACATTAATACATATGATTTTGAACAATTCTTAGAATATTTTTATAGTGAAATTAAATATTTTTATTAAAAAAAAAATTCTTTAGATTTAACACAAATTATGTTTGTTTTGGGGATTTGATCTCTATCAGCCTCATCTCATCACTATCAATCGGTACAATACTATCGGGCGTTTATTTTTTTTGCAAAAAGACGCGGTTCGATTTCTGGCTAGGGTAGTAAATTTTTCAAATATTTAACAATGCCATTTTAGTTTTTGTCAAAATCGGGGACGCAACTCCTTTTAGCATTTTTCGCTTCATCTCTTATAGTTTAGAATAGCCCCCTGAAAGCCCATCGAAATAGTTCAACCTGTATAATTATGTATATACGAGAAGCGGTTGCAGCGCTGTCAATATTGTTACGTCTATCGTAAAACAAAATGGCAATCGCTGTGTGTGCTACGTACTACGATGATGTCGATGAATAACGCTTGAAATGATAAAGGTTTAATTTGATTTGAGATAACGTTACTTCAGTGGTTGGTTTCCTTCTGACGCTATATCTCCTGTTCAAGATGAGGTTAATGAGTAGAAGTCCTATTATTTAACTAAACCAATATTAACAGTAGACCTCGCGAGCATGTTGTGAGCAAATGCGGTTTTTTTTCTATAATTGATAGGTAAGCGTTTGACCACTATCTCACCTGATGGAAAGCGACGATGTGGTCTAAAATGTTGCACGTTACCTAGGAGATACCAGATCACTCGTTTGGAGACTTAAGACTTCCGGAAACACATACTCATAGGCAACTGATTCCATTGCCTCAAAGTACAAATAAAAAATGACGATGCGAAACGCTTGGTTCGGGTGACGGGTATTTAATAGCCCCGGGTAATTTATATTATAAAAACACCTTTTTGAAAAAAAATATAAAAGTGGACAGAATACCCCACCAATCTACACCACAAATGCCAATTCCATGCTGCGGCTACACTGAGAATGAAAATAAAAACACCACTATGCACTTCTTATTAAACAAATAAAACTTCCTGATCACTTACTTATTCAAAACAATTAAAAACACTAAATATAACCCGAAACAAACAAAACATTTTATTAAAGAAGAAAAATATATTAACAACAATATTTTCGCGGTAAAAGTTGAGCGAATGTCATAATTCACAGGGTTTCAAACAAAGATATCTAAATTATCATCTATTTGGGTTTAGGATAGATAGGATAATATTATAAACGCGAAAGTTTGTATGTATGTAATATGTATGTATGTGCCTTGTTACTCTTTCACGCAAAAACTACTGAACAGATTGCGATGAAACTTGGGTAGCTGGATATCGGGAATAACACATAGGCTACATCTATAGGCTTTTTATTCCGATAATCTCGCGGGAACGGGACTTACCCGCTAAGCATAGCAGCTAGAAAAAAAATACATAACGATAATTTTTAAAATTTTGATTAAAAAAAAACTGAGTTTTTACCTAATTGTTTGCTTCGCGATGTTCAATTTTATGCTAGCTGGCGTGTTTTTTTAAATGGGCTTTGACAAGGCATCTGTCATGTACCATGTCATGGTCATGTGTGTATATTCATTTTTTTGCTCCGTAGTGGGACTTACGTGCGTGGGTGAAACCGCAGAGTGATACTACTTAGAAACACTTTTATAATAGATGAAATTAATTAGAATTTATGATCAATTCTCTACTGTGCCTTAAGTTTGATTTTTTTTCCTTCTGGTTGGCATAAAGGTTTGGGCTTTTCCTGTTTATAAAAGTCATCAATTTGATACATTGATGCAGTGCATCTGAATATTGTGAGTTTGAATGCGTAACGTATCAGTTCTGCTTCTTTTCGTCTAGTTGTCTCATTTAGTGTTAGAACTTGAACAAATTAATCATCAGAACCGGAACTTTAGGTATAAGTAGGTACGCTACAGTTACTCATGGATACATTTAGATGTTCTCTCAGACTCTCTATAGTGTAGTTTTGTCTTAGATTTTGCATAATAACACACGAACATCAATCATCAACATCTCAGTCAACCTTGATAAATCTAACTGTAAAGTTAATGAAAGCACGGTACATTGAACAATGCCATTAATAAATTAAATATTGTGTTTCCCTATATAGTACTTAGAAGTCTTTGATTCCGGTTCAAAGGAGACGAACAACAACAGTGGTGACAGACAGTGCCTTAAACAGAACAATTTGTTTTCAGCAGCTGGTTATGAAAAATAAACCAATGTTTTCGATGAACTTAGATATGAAGTATAACTACAAGAAATCAGTTATTTTTTTTACTAAATCAACAGTAGTTGTCGTTTGATAATTATGGTAAGAATTGATTGGCCGTTTGACAAAAAAAAAGGAAAAATTGACCACCCAACAAAAATAATGTGTCAAATAAAGTATTTCTACATTTATGTTTTTTTTCTTGCTATATATTTTTTTAATTTTGATCTTCATGTCACTTCATTTTCTTAAGGAATTGGGCCGCCGTCTTAGAGGTCGGGGGCTTGTCTACCGCTCAGGGTCTTATTTGGTGCAAAGGATAGCTATTGCCATACAAAGAGGCAATGCTGCCAGTATCCTCGGGTCCTTTGCGCCGGGTACGGTCAGGGGTGGTTTATTTGATTGACTATAATTATGTATTACGCATATTCTATGTTTTGTGTTTGTACTTATTCTATGACATTTTTCTTAAGCAAAAAACTTTTAGTAAAAACATACACTTCCTTTGACAGTCGTGTAAAAACAATTCTACCTCCACTAGGGTCTCTTGTCAGTGAAAAATATAAAATCGTTGTAAACAGTTCCAGTGTGGATTAATTTCGAGTTTATTGCTCAAGAAATCGGTTTAATTAAATAAACTTGGAGAAGATAGACTTCATTTCACGAAATAAGTCCCTCAGCAGCAGCGCAGTTATAGTCAGATTGTTTTAAAATGTTTTTTAGAAATAAAGTTTATTCTAAAGTTTTTGAATCGCATGAACACAGCAAAAATTTGAACTCCAATTAGCCTATTAGCCCATTATTATTCATAAGGTCAGAGTAATTATTACGCTATTTTTTTCTGTCTGTCAACTTTGAAAGTTCTTCTCATGGAAAATGAAAATACATGTTTTCTACTCTGATCTTACGTTTATTAATAAGGCTACATGAGTTTCTTGTGTCTTCTTTTCATTGGAGGTCGCATTCCAAAGACACACTAAGTAATTTATCAATAATACTCGTACATAGGACGATTCAAGTAAAATAAAAATATTTGTAATTGAATTAAGTAAAACTATTTTGACTCTGTCATTAAATATTTTGAAGAATTATACCAACCCAGTTAAGTTCAAATCACGTGTCATCTTTCATGAAAAGAAATCTACCTAATTATTAGCATTTTTTGTTTATTGTATCTGTTTACGTGGATTGTGGCACGGAAAGCACTCACCTAAAACACAGTCATATAGGCTTCTTATCCACATCATAGCAATTTTTTACCTCGGTTTTATTCGCGTATTGTTACTTTGAAATTCTCTTACCTCGACGTTCTTATCCACATATTTTCATGTTATCTAGTGAGAAATAAAGAAAACACCTAAAACCAGAAACTAGCATTAAGGACGCGACTGAATGTGAAATCCCTTCCGATTGAATATTTTTCTTCATAACCGGTATCAAATAGATCTTTAAACAATGTATTATGTTATTGTACATGATACAAGAAGTGTCCCCTTTATTTCAAAAACAATAAAAAATAACTTTAAATACCACTATTAAACAGGCAAAGTTACCCCTGTTTTACAAAATAAATCAATTTTTATTCTAAATCCTTAACCGCTATATTTTCTCATAGGCATCATAATATTAGAAAATACAATACCTAGAAACTCTTCATCGCATTTTATAAAAATATTATTTTAATCTTTGTTAATGATTGATTTTACGAGAAATTGTAGATTTTTTCATGCAATTCCATCTCGCTCATTTATATGCAATCGGACAAGGACTGATAATTATCATCTATCGCCGTCTTAAATGTTGTAAGTGAGTATTACATTAATCACACTAAATGTTTTCTCTACGGGATACTATTTGCTATAAATTAATGAACTCTGCGGGTGCCCAATTTAGTCGATAGCGCCGGGTTGGATGAATATACCAATTATTTTTTCATTTATACCCTATAAAACAAAAAAAAATTAAGCCTATCCAATACAGGGCAATCAAAAAAGTTTAATCGTATAAATTAAGCGGGATTTATATTACTAAACTAGTAGCATGTGTATTTTATAGTCATTTTGACAAAAGAAATGCTTAGGCGCAGCGGTAGGTAGTGTTTATCGATTTCTTAAAATTGCGACCAGAAACAGATGCGAGACTGCTTTTGTTAAATTATTAACGTTAATTTCATGACACTAGTTTCGTAATGTAAATTACACTTTATTAGGCATAGTTTTTTTTTGTTAGTCCCTTTAATTTGTCTCATTGCTGGCAAGGGCGAGGACTTGACCTAACGACTGCTGTCAGATATAACAACCAGGACCAACTGCTCCTGGACACTTTTAATTGGATCATGTAAATGTTGTTGTTCTTTTTTATTGTGTTTTATTTTTATACATGGTAAGTCCCGTTCTCGTGGGAATATCGGGATAAAAAGTAGCCTATGTGTTATTTCCAGTATTCAGCTACCTATATTACAAGTTTCATCGCAATCGGTTCAGTAAATTTTGCGTGATTGAGTAACAAACACACATTCCCACATACAATACATACGTACATCCTCACAAACTTTCAGCTTTATAATATTAGTAGGATGTAAAATGTTGTTTTTTCTTCTGTGTTCTAATCTTGGTACTTATATGACTGTGTGTTTGTTATCAATAAATGTTTTTCTATTCTATTCTATTCAACTGCCCAATACGCCTCTCTTATGGAGGCCGTACTACACGCTAGGGTTTGCATGATGGGTGTATAACTTTGCAAGCATAACCGACAGCCATAACAGAGTATCAAAATATAGATAACTGTACAGTTTTATCAAATCAAGCTAGGTTATGCATGCAAGGATAAATCCATCATTCAAACCCTATAGCGTGTATGGCCTCCATAAGCATGGAGAAGCTTAGAAATCCTGCGTGTTCGAAACCACGACCCTCGAAATGAAAATGGAGCTATCTACCACTAGACCAATAATAAGACTCTATCTAACTAGAAATTAAGAATTTATTAAAACAGCGGTTTAACGCTCAGCTTCTGTACTCGTAAAATACAGAGGGGTCTAAATAAACAACAGAACCGTATTTTAATGTAAATGAACTGAGAGTGAGATCCTAAAACCGATACGTACGGATTTACACCGATGCGAAATGAAAATATATAATATAATACTAATATTATAAAATGCTAGCTGCACCCGCGTTAGTCCCGATCCCGCAGGATTATCGGGATCAAAAGTATCTTATGTTACTCTCCATCACTTAAACTATTCTTAGGCAAATGTAAATCCAAATCGGTCCAAAAAAAAATGTTAGGGGTAGACAACTTAGGGGTATGAAAAATAGTTAGTCGCCTATACTTCTCAGATCTACTGCATAAAATATGTACTACTTATAAAATTTCATAAAAATCGGTCAAGCCATTTCGGGGGAGTATGAGAACTAACACTGTGACACAAGAATTTTATATATCATAAATTTTATATAAGAAAGAAAAGATGAAAATAGACTATTCTCAGACTTACTGAATATGCAAATAAAATTTCATAAAAATCGGTCAAGCCGTTTCGGTAGAGTATGACATCTAACAATAACATTGATTTTTTTGTTTTAATCGTGTAGTAATAGTTCGTGTGTTATAAACACATAACATAGTATCGTAAATAAGTAGGTATGTTTATTACTCCTTCACGCAAAAACTACTAAGCCGATTGCGATGAAACTAGGTACGCAGACACCTGGAGATTTGGATTAATACAAATGTAGATTAGTTTTATCCAGTCCCAATCCCATTCATGAGAATATCAGGATCCTCGTTTGACTCCGCAGGGTTATTTTACTCTTTATAGTACATATAAGAACGTGGGTTTGTAGATTTTTTAAACCTTTTTTTTTTGTTTAACTTTTTCATGGCTCAACGCACAAGAAAGATTGTAAGAGTGTAGTATGGTGATAGTCGCCAACAATCAGAATCACATTCCCTACACACTAATTATCTGTTCCATGCGCAGACAAAGCATCAAAAGTAATAAGAAGTCGGAACAAGCCCTCGTGTTATGCAACAATCGGTTTAGCCCTGTACAAAACCTGAAAGTTACCGAATTTCGACCCGAAAGTGATTGGAGAAAGTTGAAAGTAGCTTTAAGTTGTATTGTCATCTGGTTCTGAACTATTCCCAAAGTTTCAGCCCGCTAGCTAGTCGGGAAGTGCCTCAAATTGATGTTACAAGATTCTGCCAGTACCCAACAAAGAAACAAACAAAAAAAGGAAGAGTAAAAACGTGGGAATAAAGTAAAAACCAAGCATAAATTCACTAACTTTCGGTGAGTATAAAAACGTGGGAAAAAAGCAAAACTTAAGCATAAATTCACTAACTTTCGGTGTAAACTCAATCCTTCGCAACACAAAAGCTAGGAACGGACAAAACAGGCATTGAACAACTCAAGATAAGTCCGTGGCGGAGCCGAAACCGAGCAGCGGGCTCCCTTACAATAGGTCCATCCAAAATAGGATTAATATATCGAAGTAATGTTACTTAATGCTTCTCTACTTGCTGTTGGGTTTTTAGTGCTTTTTAAAGCCCGACGGATAAAGATTTTAAAGTTAAAAGTTTCACGAAGTTTCTGTGTATCGGTTTAGACCGTTGTCTAAACCGATACACGGAACGGGTTTACTATATCCTTACTAATATTATAAATGCGAAAGTAACTCTGTCTGTCTGATTGTTACGCTATCACGTCTAAACTGGTGAACCGATTTTGATATGGGACCTTGGAGAAGGACATCGGCTTTACTTTTGATCCCGATATTCCCGCGGGAACGGGACTTACGCGAGCGTATTATATCCAGAGGAAAAAACATAACATATGGTCAGGATAAATACTTAACGCACACATCCTTGTAAGTAGACGTTAGCTGTAGTTATGGATATGTATCGTGGTTACTTAATGAGTATTTCGAGTGTACTATAATTATTAAAATAAATAAATACTTGGTGAGAATCGAACCCCAACCTTAAGGTTTAGCCGACTGCAACGCAGAAGGCGCAAGTTTTTTTAAAGTAAAAAAAAAAAAGAAAAACCTTTGTACCAAAATTTTTGGATTTCCAAAATGTTTAATTCCCCAAAATCATGAATTCCTAAAATCTTGAATGTCAAAACTAAAATTTGTATACAATGTCCGAAGGATACCGTGAATATTTGTGACGCTAGTGAAAGTAAACAAGGGTAGGTATATTGTTTGTATCGATGTAACGCTAGTCTAGCAATTCAAAGGGACTTTAAACGATGCCTGCCTTTGGCAACATAAATATAAATAAATATTGCACTACATTGCACACAGCGCAATCTAGCCGCAAACTAAGCACTAGGCTTGTACTACTTCGACTTTAGTAAGCAAAAACTTAGAATAATTATTGCGAATATACTTCTTACTAATATTATAAACGTGAAAGTTTATAATTATGTATGTATGTGACTTTGTTACTCTTTCACGCAAAATACCTACTACTGAACGGATTGCTATGAAACTTAGAATTTAGGTAGCTGGGGACCTGGAATAACACATAGATTACGTTTTATTCCGATAATCCCGCGGGAACGGGATTTACGCGGGGTGCTGCTAGTAGCTTTATAAATACCAAAAATTGTCTAAGTCAAAGTTTTTGCTTAGCAAAGTCAAGGTACGGAGTATACGAGTATTTCGGCCTATAACTAAATCATATTTCTGTTCCAAACAGAATACTTCAGGAAAAAACATACCAAACATTGAGTGTTATACTTATAGGGTATCACTAACGAATACCTACAGTCGAAGTATACCTAACTCATCTCATCACTCAAAACTCTAACCTACCGTACTGCTCAGTAATATATAAATCGGCTTAGTTTACTCGTTTCAATTTTCGGGGAAGCGTGCCTGTTTCCTTTTAGGTGGATTACTTACTTACGTAGGTATAGAAAATTCATTGATATGGAATTCTGAAGCGAAAGAAATTTCCATCAATTTCAGGTTCTTACATTTGTAGGATTTATAAGACACTAGCTGCGTCCCGCGGTTTCACCTGCGTAAGTTCTGATTCCGGCATTAAAAGAAGCCTATGTTACTCTTCGATAATCTTTCTATTGGTGAAAGAATTTCATATAATATTTTATTATGTATATTGCAATTTTGGTGCCTATTTACTCTGCTATTCATTACAATAAAATCGTTAAAAATTAAATTCATTAAAACAAATAAATCATTGATCCTAATAATATTGGTATGGCTTGATAAATATCTATGTCACTTACTTACACTACATACACTTTAATAGGAAACAAATACACAAAGTAAATAAAAAAACTTTAAATTGGCTTTAATTAAACTTTAAAATGGGCAGCCTTATTGCTGAGAACTGTTCCAGGCTACAGGACTCATTAGTAGGATTATGTCGTCGCAAACATTTCATCGTAAATTTCACTGAGGTAAACGGTAAATGGAACGGCATTTACCGTCAAAATTACCGGTTTAATTTACCGTCAAATTTCCCAGCTCAATTTACCGTCAAAATAACCGGTATCTAAACATTATTATGATAACCGACAAGGAAGCCTAATTGGCCGCTTAATTAAATTGTCTATGGCTTTACAAATATTGACGTGAGGAAATCAATTCGAAACAAAGATGTTTATGTTATGCAGTGAAATACAGTGTTGGAAGACCACCTATTGTTTATGTGAAACATCTATAGGTATTAGTTAAACTGATTGTTGGCGTGGCGATACAGGCCGTGGCGACGTATCGCCACGCTATGTTACAATCAAGTTAAGCGTAAGTTTTTATTTGTTTTTTTTTTGCTGTTATTTTTTTCTCTGTTTCATTCTTTGTAATTTTTGGTGATCAGTGTAACATGATCGAAACGTCGAGGTAAGAGCATTTAAAATAAATAATACGCGAATAAAACCCGGTTAAAATATTACTATGAGTACAAATCGTGTAAGTTTAAAAAGTTTATTTTTGTTGATCTATCTACCTATCTACTTGGTGGATAGATGATTTTGTAGCGGATTGTAGAGTTAATGGAGGTGGCTAGGGATGCTTGTTTGTGACGTCGTCGTATGGGGGTAGGCCTAGTAGGTCAGTCAGTGGACATGGCTATCAATTGAAATCACTAGAATTCACTTCGGAGAGTACACGTAGGAACTGCATGAGCTTATTCCCACTTGCCCTTTTTACTATAAGACCACAAAGGGTACGGTTGATCGCCATTTACATATGACGTGTTTCAATTTCACGTAAAAAGCGTCACGCTTCCACCTTTCTTGTGCGCACTGCCAAAATCTGGAAATTACTGCCCGCTCTGCTGTTTTCCCTAAACAACAACCTTGGAGTCTTCAAGTCTAGAGTGAATAGGTATCTTCTAGGTAAGCATGCTATCAGGTGAGATGGGGTCAAATGCTAGTCACCTCGTCACCTCTACCATAATATTATCTGTATGGTACAGTGTTCTCTCTACACCCAGTAAAATAACTATCATCGATTAGTTAACTTATTGACCGGATTTACATATGGTTTAGTTACTATTAACTGTTTGTTTGTCATTGTAGGATGGGTAATGATATTGGCAGTCTATTAGAGTTCATGTAGAGTCGTGGTCGCACCGACTGTAAACCTTCTATGATTATGTGGGCATGAACATCTCCATTAAGGACGCGACTCATGTGAAATCCCTTCCGATGGAATGGTTTTATTCATAACCGGTATCAAATAGATCTTTAAACAATGTATTATGTTATTGTACATGATACAAGAAGTGTCCCCTTCATTTCAAAAACAATAAAAAATAACTTTATATACCACGATTATACAGGCAAAGTTACCCCTGTTTTCCAAAATAAATCAATTTTTCTTCTAAATCCTTAACCGCTATATTTTCTTATAGGCATCATAATATTAGAAAATACAATACCTAGAACCCCTTCATCGCATTTTTTCAAAATATTATTTTAATCTTCGTTAATTATTGATTTTACGAGAAATTGTAGATTTTTCACGCAATTCCATCTCGCTCATTTATATGCAATAGGACAAGGACCGTTGCTTATAATCTATCGCCGCCTTAAACAGACGTAGTAGGTAAACAATGCAACCGTGGCTCTACTTTGACCATTTTTTTGACCTATCCATTTTTCAATAATTTATAGGTGAGCGTTTGACTATTCGACCCCGACATGAAACAGGGCTACATACATACCTCATTACTTCCCGTGTGTGTCTAAAACGTCACCTAAGGGGCCTGTTGAAGACTAGCGAACCTGGAGTTCTGAGCGCCAGATAAACTGTTTGGTCACAACTTGGGACTCCTAAAGAGGGTTGATGAGAAACGGCCAACAAAAGTCTGTCAAATCTATTTGCAGTTAGTGTGGTCAAGGAGATGTACATATCTATTGTATTTAAGTGGATCTCGAACTGTCCGAAGTTGCCGACGTTCCAAAGTTTGTGTTTCGGGGACAATAATAATATCGTCCCCGAAACACACTGTATCGATTGTTTTCTCTGATAGCAGTCGTTAGGTAAAGTTAGGAGACGACCTGAAAACTCTAACACTAGATGAGACGCACCACTACACGAAAAGAAGAAAACATTCGCCCCCACTTTTTACTCCAGGACCTAAATCGTTCAGCTAATAAATTAAATTAAAATTAAAAATAACCGACTGCTTGAAAAACTTCAATTTTTATATTTATTATTTGAAGTAGGTCTGTACCTGTATTAGTAATAATCAAAGTTCGCCGACGAGGTACATTCCTACTAGTTAATCAATTTCTGACATCCACGGCACAGATTTAATCTAGTGTGGATGCCATCGTCAATACTATTCATAAGTACCCTCATCCAGCAAACACTACTGTTGCTAACGAATTTTCCTTTAAGTTACTTGACGTTGTTTGTTAACTGTTAGTAATGTAGTTTGTTTTGCTGCAATAAAAACATATTTTATTTTATTTAGGTAAGGAAACTGGGTTTTTTAATTTTATTTATTTTATTAGCTGGACGATTTAGGTCTTGCAATCCAAGGGCTATGTTTTATACCTAACCCACGTCAAAAAAAGTGTGTCAGCTTTAGTCAACCAATCTGTACTTTGAATTTATTGACCCGAAATATGAACCTGGCTAGTTTTGATGACGCTATCAATATATTTATACCTGCAATCCGGTCTTCTGTCGTAGTACTTATCACATTTAGTACCCACCTCCCCCTACATTATGGTTAACTACGTTAAACATAAAATGGGTAATAAAATGTAACATACCTATTTGGTAGATTTGTGCTACTTTCTGTAAGAATGTAGTCAGTTCCGTAGGTATAGGATGTTATATTTTTGTACTATCTGCGTTCCGTGATTTTACCTATTTAAGTCCGGATCCCGCGCGAATTTCGGGATAAAAAGTAGCCTGTGTATTATTCCAGGTCTCCAGCTACCTACATTTCAAGTTTCATCGCAATTGCTTCAGCGGTTTTCACGTGAAATGTTAGTAAAATGACGAGCAAAAACATAAAAAAGGATTTTCTTTTAAAATCTGAATTAAGAACATTGTACCTAGGTCACAAAAATATTTTTTTTTTAGGGGAAGAGCCAATCCTTTATCTTTATGATTGGAGTGACTAGGATATGAGTCGTTCCTTACTTTCCATCACCATCATCCTGTATCGAGAGTAACCAAGCAACCATAGTCACGTTCTCGCCCATACTTAACTCCAACAATCAGCTACTTTCACTTCAAATATAAAAATATTCGGATTTCTCAGTAAAATAACAAGGAAAAACATATCCTAATCTTATGTACAATAGAGTTGATTGGAGTTGAGTGGATTCACTCGCGTAAACCCCGTGGAATTATCGGCATAAAAAGTTAGTTCTAAGTGTTTATCCACATCCCTAGCTATCGGCAAACCAAGTTTCATTGCAAACGGTTTAGTAGTTTTTGAGTGAAGTAGTAGCAAACACGTGTAAAAAGGCTAAAGTTTGTAAGAATGTAAAATTACTTAAGTACCTACCTACAAACTTTAGCCTTTATAATTATTAGAAAGGCAGGATATTTTGAGTATTACACAAGGTGTAACGAGGATACCCTTCTAAGCAGAAAGGGGGTTGCTCGAGACGTCTAGGCGAACAACCTTTTCATAAATACTCAAATAATTTTATTAGGTATTATTAAACGACTGCGACAAATATATTTCGATCACAAATTCCACTACCTAAATCATAAAAATGTACGAAAAAGAAAATATATTTTATTCATTTGATTTCGTTTTAAATTAAATAAATCATCTTTTCATCGGCCATCAGTCGTTGCAATGGAATGGATTTTTATATTCATTGAATTTTTTTGGTTAAAAAAACCGACCTAGTGCGAGTTGGACTCGCGCTATCAGGGTTCCGTATACTATTTAACACCAAAAAAGTTAGCTAATATTCCATGAAAAAAAAAAACAAGTTTGCTAATCTTAGAGTATATATTACTACAAGAAGTTGCTAATATTCCATGCAGCCCCCATGTGTTTTTTCTCTAATTAAATAGGTATATAATATTTTATTCTGTTGTTAGTTGCTGTTATAATGGCAACCGAAATACATCATCTGCAAAAAAAGCTAACTGTCTATGATATATTTATATCATCTGAAAAAATCATTTTTTATTCAATATTAGCTGGGCTCGTGTTTTTCCCGCGTAAGTCACTATCCCGCGGGAATATCGGGATAAAAAGTAGCCTTTAAGTCATTCAAAGTCTCCAGATACCTATATTTTAAGTTTCATCGCAATCGGTTCAGTATTAGTTGTTGCGTGATTGAGTAACAAAGTCACATACTAACTAGCTGCGCCCTACGGTTTCACCCGTGTAAGTCTCGTTCCCGCAAGAATATCGGAATAAAAAGTGGCCTATATGTTATTCCAGGTATCCAGCTATCTATATTCTAAATTTCATCGCAATCGTTTTAGTAGTTTTTGCGTGATTGAGTGGCAAAGTCACATACATACAGACTTAGTATATATACGCAAGCTTTTGCGTTTATAATATTAGTAAGATAAGATAAGAATGCATGAATGAATGAATAAATTCTTTATTGTACACACCATATAAATTACAAGATAAATAGATAGAAACAAATACAGCTTAAATTTAGGAAGCACAAGGGGCGGCCTTATCGCTGAAAGCGATCTCTACCAGGCAACCTTTTAAGATTAAAACAGCCAGATAAGCACACTTTATTACTGATCTATGGTGCTTCTGATAATTGTCCTCACTTGACACTCCCTGGGCATTCCAGACGGGGTCCACTGTTCCGTAAGGTCAATTTCGTGGAGCACCGTCCGGGATCAGTTTAAGACAGCTGTAGTATCATCTAATTAGCATCCACCGCTACTAGTTGCTATTTACTGCCAAAAACATATTTCGTATTCTACATTGCTGCTTTGAAGTAATCACCGGTAACCACCACGTTACGTCAAAGCAGCAATGTACAGCAAGTTACCCACTAGTCGCGGTGGATGCTAATTAGATGATACCACAGCTGATCGTGTCCTCATATCTAGTACTATTTGATTATTTATAAAGGACACGTTAATCGGTTGATCCCGGTTGTTATCTCTGATGGCAGTCGTTAGGT
This sequence comes from Idaea dimidiata, assembly GCA_949358125.1. Classification (NCBI taxonomy): domain Eukaryota; kingdom Metazoa; phylum Arthropoda; class Insecta; order Lepidoptera; family Geometridae; genus Idaea; species Idaea dimidiata. Next base: position 23,656,109 of record OX442334.1, on the reverse strand, counting down.
CAAGTTGGAGACCTTTAGGCTACCTGACAACTACACTTCTCATCAAAAAAATCGAAACAGTACTTCAATAAGTATTTGATGGGATGAGTTATAGTTATTTTATTTCCTCTTGTATAGCATGAGAGCAGTCATTAGAGCCCGGGGAGGCAGTACGAGATGCATTTTTTTTACTTTTTTTTACGTCTTTACTTCTAATAATTCTCAAAATTATTCTTTAAGGGTAAAATCGTACCTGTTGAACTAAACACGATAGCTAAAGAATTTATATTTGAAACATTAATCTTCGTTAAACGTTACCTTATAATATCCGCAACAAACTGGCATTATGATAGTTCTATTTGTTTAATAGAAGAATAAGTTAAATTCTTTCAAACTTATACTTCTGAGGTGTTTCGATTTTTTTGATGGGAAATGTATAACACATACGAAAAAGAAGAACAGAGTTTAAGGGTATTTAAACTTTAGGTACGGAATCCTAAAATCCCCATCAATTTAGACAAAATAGACAAGTCTGTTGAATGGGATTGCTAAAACCGATGTTTTTACTGGGTTTTCGAAAGCGCTTTAGGTTTGTGTAAAAGTTTTTAAAGCGATTAAATTGACTTTTTTATATTGCAATGTTTGTGTACTTATCACGGGTTACTAGATGAATAGATAGACAGATTACTTCTTTATTGAAACATTTCACTATAATAAAAAAATAGAAATATTATATTCTTATCAACTAGGCTACGCGATCTCGTCAATTAGCCTAGTTGGAAAAGGCACCGGAGTACTGATCTAGATGCGCGAGTTCAAACCTCCCCGTTAGTGAAATTTTAAAGATGTATTTTCCTGTAAAATCAAATTACGAAATAAGAAAAGTATTAACGACTTAAATCCGGGTGGCACAATGGTCGGCCTTATCGCTTAAAGCGATCTATTCCAGGCAACCTTTGGATGGACAAGAATACCTTTTGGATGGTGGACTAGCTGTCCTATGGTGGAAAATCATTATTTGTATAGTATGTAAGTGCCTGCAGCAGCTCATTGGCCTAGCTGCACCTGCCGATCTTGAATGGTCGTGTGGGTTAAGCAGCGCTTGGCGTCGTCATTACTTGGATGGGTGACCGAAAATTAGTGTGTCAAATAATCTTTTTCTCGAGCTCCTCCGTGCTTCGGAAGGCACACTAAGCAGTTGGTCCCGGTTGTTATATTTTTAGTCGGTTTTTCTTCTCTTCCTTTATTATAAGTAGAATAGAAGACATATCTAGATTAATTCAAATAACTTTGTAATTTTAATATATCCTGGGTCCTTAATCACCCTTAATCACCAAACAAAAAGGGTTAAAAGTAGTTACTTGAAGAACAACTTATACGTTCCTAAGTAGTACCGTAGTGCTCCCAAAGGTTCCCGCAGTAAGTGAAATAAGAGAAAACAACTCTACAAAGGCCCGTCTATTTCTTGTTTCGTAACGAGATATAGTTCTCTTGCTTTGTTACCCTTACTATTTGTTACTAGTTCGTTCGAAATATAGTTTGTGTTCGTGCGCGATCGAGAACGGCTTCAGAATATAAAAAGGTCGTTCTGTACTCGTCTTCGAGCTACTATGATAAAGAAAACCAAAAGATGTGTTTGACATGTCCATTTTAACTTTTAAATTTAAATACCTAATAATAATTAAAGTTGTAAGTGTTTTCTTCTGATTTAGCGTTGTTCAATTGAAATGAACTTCTAGTTTTCCCGGTTTTAGTTGCGATGTTTATAATTTCTTTTATGGTTTTCGCGATTTTGCATAATAAAACACTTTATTTATCAAGTTAATTTGCGTTTAATTTATGGTTTTAAACGAACCGAGCTTTCGCCAACTTTATGGTGGGTTTTTCAAGGTTGACTTAGATGTAATTTGTCTATTTTAACATTCTAAAGTTTTTACTGTAAAGTAGTAAAGTACTTTACTGTAACTTTTTAGAATATTAAAATAGACAAATAAAATAGACAAATTACACCTCAGTCAACCTTAAAAAAGCCTATTGTGAAGTTGGCGAAAGCTCGGTTCGTTTAAAACCATATATAAAACGCGATTCAACCCGATAAATAAAACGATGTTTATATTATTTTTTAGTATTTTTTAATGAAGAATTACAGTTATTACCTTTACAGTCTCCGTCCTCAAGAAAAACCAAGATATATAAATACAGATAACTCAATAACTGCAGTAAGGAGATAATGGGCAGTGAATAACTCACACGAAAAACAAACATGATAAAATAACAGTCGACTCTTGCAAAATTATCATAGAAAACCTTCAAATGAATCAAGGCGACCAGAAGCGGCCATTTGATCAATGTATATTTCAAATAAATTGTAAATACTAAGTATTTCTTTAGTTAACAAATAACTAATAAAATATTCGTTAGAATGCGTTTTTCTTCTAATGAAAGTTAAAAACTGAAATTGGCGCACTCTTTATTTAAAGAAGTTGTCAATATTTCACGAGTAATCATTAATGTTTCACGAATTCTATATCACGCAGATTTAGCTATGGAATCAAACAAGGGCCAATAAACAGGATAAGGTTATGAACGCGATTCAACCCGATAAATCAAGTGTTTTATCATGCAAAATCGCGAAAACCATAGAAAAAAATAAGGTTATGAAGTTAAACACGAACCTATAAAACCCTGTGTAGTCGACGCATTTGATTCGAGTTGAAAATGCGAGTTCGGATCGAGATCCGTAACAAATAGTAGGGTGGTTGTTGTGGTGGAGTACTTCAGAATCGCACCGGCTAACGATCACTCCAGTATGCTCTGTCGAGGAACGAATATATCTGCATGTTGGTTTCTTCTTTTAATAATAATTATTAAAATGACTCTTTATTTTTGATACATATTTAAGTGTTTCCTACACTTGAATGTCTCTTTATTCAGATTTAAAACAGCGCGTTGTGTTTTTTTTTCAGGATACCCCAAAACATATAAATTGTATACCAAAATGCCTTTATCCGTTCAGGACCTACGATGCCACATATAGATTACGCAGACCAAAACTAACACCCCACAATTAAAAAAAAAGTCAGCAAATTATCTTGTCTTCGGCACGCGAACTCTAATGAGAAGAAGACAATAGAAACATATGTAGGTACCCTTATTAATAAACGTGGAGTAAGGTTGGAGTAGTGAAGATATGCTTTGTCTTTTTCCGTGACAAGAAATAAATAATAATAATAATGATTAGTTTATTGACAAAAGAAATGATAAAGTACTACTTTGTCATTTCTTTACTTATTTTACTTTGTGATTGTACCTACTTTGAAAGTAGGTACAATCATCAACAACGTACCTCAATACATTTTTTAAAAACGAAAATCCGAAAATCTAATATTTAATAATAATGAACGTACCTCAAACTAGGAACAAGTCCTGTATCTTGAGCGTCCAGAAAAGATACCCAAACTAAATAACAAAATTCATGTGCTACACCGTGGAGATAGGTACAATAATCTATTATGGATAACTTAAACAAAAAACTCGACACAATGGCTCTGTGATTGCTACGTTAAAAACTTTCAAAGATTGGATTAAATTAGATTAACTCTTCATTGTACCAAATTTGACTTTAATTTGTAATCAAAGTTGACAGATAGAAACAAAGAGTAGTAAAATTACTCCGAACCTACTCCTCATTTATTAATAAGGCTAATAGGATTTAGAAGAGCCTAAAAAAACATAAGAAGATACAACGCCTAGGTCATCTTTAACATCGCAAAGATATACAACCCCATAATCTACTTTACCTTTGACATATCTACTTAGCATAGGTATATATCTAACTAAACCGTAACTTTCAAAATTGAAGTCAGACTTCAAGCAGACTCTCGAAGCAGTTTATATTGGTCAAACTGGGAACATTGTTACCTAAAAGTAAAGTACAATATTACACTATAAAACTTTGAATATTCCATCTATAATGTAAATTGCAACTTAGGGGTTTGTTGCAATGCCGGGGGAAATTTAAAATATAAATGTGAAAAGAAATATACAAGGAAATTGTTTTGTAATCATCGACTCCAGGTTATCGTTACGTAAGTTGTAGATTTAATAACGAAACATATTTTTTCACTTATAGGAATTTACTACTTTTTGAAAAATTATCATTTGTTAATGATTATTTAAAAAAGTAGTAAAGCCACGAGTTCAACGAAACTCGTGGCATACTACTGTGCTCCTGGCATGTGCCACGACTTTATTGCTATTTATCTACTTTATTGTTAAACTATGCGTAATATACTTATTATACAAACACATCTACTTTCAAAACATGACTTAATTTATCACTGTCTAAAATATTTCTCTCAAAGATACTCATATTTCCTCCACACGACCAAGTGGTATTATTAATGAAACGCTTCCAATTAGTAAGATGATATTTGTACAGTTTATGCATTGGCATAAAAACGAATTGAATTTCCATAAGTCAATAAAAGTTTTCCGCCCCAACTTCTAGCTAGAACAACTCTAAATCTAAGAGAACAGCTGATTTTCAGGAAATCTTAAAACTCATAATTATCGAAAACTAGGTGCTTATAATGTTCAAAAAGTTGCTGAACAAATGACTTCCAGAACCCCTTTCAGCTTAAATTACCGTCTACTTGACTTTACGTTTGTGGCATTATAGGCATAAATATTTACGATAGATAGCTAGCTATTTCGTATCTATATATACTGTATAAACACACCTAGTTTCCAACCAGACATGAGTTAATATATCACTCTCAGTAAGTACGTAGAAATATTTCTCTCAAAGATACTCATATTTCCTCTACACGGCCAAGTGGCCTTATTAATGAAACGGTACCAATTGGTAAGATGATATTCGTACAGTATAAGTGTAGGCTTTTCCCTTCTACCCTCCCAGATTAGTTTGGGTTCGTTTCTAACGGTATGGTGTAAGGGAAAGAAAAATAGCGATTCGGTAAATAAATAACAATAATAAAAAACTGCAAATATAAAATTCAGTGTCCTGACTGATTGACTGTCTAGGACTGACAAAGTTCTGAGCTTGCGTGCTTCTCCTGACTCCTTTATCAAGGTAGATTGAATGAGTTTTATTTCAATACAAAGTTACAAAAACAGAAGAAAAAAATCTAAATCAAATCAAAATCAAATATTTACTAACTATAACACTTATTAGACATTTCTCAAATTACATAATATCAGACATCGATTCTACACTAAGCACAAGCTTGTATCGTAGTAACCGAGGTACCAATTTATTGCAATATAATATAAATAGATGACTAATAAATCCATAAATCCATAAATATCAAATCGCTACCTCCCACACTTCAAACCTAAAGCTTATGTAATCAAACCGGTCACTGCGGCACTGGGCTCGGCTAAATTGTCAATTTAGTGATGTAGCCGCAACCGTAGCTGCAATTGTTGCCTGTATCCCGAATGGCACTCGAATATTGACTGGAGCGTAGCATGATATAGCCGAGAATAGCTCCTTAATGAGGTGGAAGGTGGTCATTTAAGATACTTTATTCTACTCTCACAAAAGCAAACGACAGAAAAAAATAGAGTGAAATGAAGGAAGCTTTTACCCGTTGACGGGTCTATATTGAATTTTAAAGATAAATGAAAAATTAAAAAATATATTTAGAGTTAAATTTGTTTAATAAGAAAACATAAATTAACGTAATGATAAATTTAATTATATTATAAAAAAAGATAAAAAAAAGCGCGAATTCATATTTTAACATTGATAATTCAATTTTATAGGTACCTATTTAAATTTAATATATTATCAAATACAATTTAATTATAATATGCATGCATTTATGAATTACTTACTAAGTATTATGTATGATATCTGTTTTATAAGTTGTTCTTTATGGAAATAAAGAGGCTATATTATTATTCTACTTTTTATCAATTTAGGGCGACTTGCATAACACTATTTAAAAACATCAATTCTAAAATAATTTATGGGAAATCGAACATTGGACTCTATTTCATTAAGTGGACGATTGATAATATGTTGCCACACATTGATAGTTTGACAGATTTTAAACAAGATTAACAGCTTAAACATGTTTAGAAACCGTTATGCAAGCCGGCCTTAGTGATGTAGCCGCAGTCGTATCTGCAATAACTGTTGCCGATTTTGCGAATAGCACTCGATTATTGATAAAGCCGAGATTAGCACCTCAGCTCATTAGGATCGTAATCTCGGCTTCAAACGTTTAAATGTTCTTTTAATTGAACACTTTCCAGCTTCTTATTCTTTTTTTCGTATAGTGGTGTGGCTCACCTAGTGTTAGAGTTTTCAGGTCTTACTATTATCATCTAACTTGACCTAACGACTACTATCAGAGATAACAATTCGAACGGAGACATACTTATCTATACACATAACTTGCCTGGAAGATATCGCTTTAAGCGATTAGCGATTTTTATTTTGGTGTGTTACAATAAAGACATTATAATATATAATATTATATCTATTGATTAATTATCTGAACTATACTGATATTCCACGCAGAGCCCAAATCTCTGTTCCTAGGGACATGAAATGTGGAGGGTTTGTTCTTGGCCTAGTTTTTTGATAGCATTATGTGCAATGTCCTGCATTATTTATATTTATTTATTACGCCAATGCAAAAAGGCTGCAAATCTGTTTTGTGCTAAATTAATATACCCATTCTAGTTTTCAAATTTAAATCCATTGCCTTCATATTAGGCAATCATTTTTTCAATTTTCACTAAAAGATCATGATTCAGAGTGACTCCATTTAATTGAATGAAATAATAAACTAAATATAAAATGTTGCACACCAAATGTATAGAAAAATATTTATAAATAAAATAATACAAGTGTCGTGACCGTAGACGTTTACATTGCAAAGTTAATGGAAAATGTATTGATTGGAATTCTCAAGTCAGCGTTCAATGTAAAGCGAGCAGTACAATTAATTGCATTACTGTTTCCTTTAGTATTGGCAATGGATGAATTCAACGATTAAAATTTCTAGATCTACTTTTTTCTTCGTTAAATCGTTTAGGGGTTATACGTGTAGGATTACGATGTAATGCGAAACGGAGTGTTGGAAGACCACCTACTCGGTGGACCGACGTTATTGTAGCGGTCACGGGGAGTCGTTGGATGGAGGTAGCTCGCGATCGGTATTTGTGGCGAGCTCGTATGGGAGAGGCTTTTGATCAGCAGTGGACGGATAAGGGCTGAGATGATGATGATGATCAGTAAAAGTGAATACGAAAGTCTTAAATATCGAAGCACAGAGTACCTACCTACCTATATATTTTGTTATAAAAAAAACAAAAATCTAAATTCTAAATTATTTATTTTATAGGATGCTTGTATAATGCAAAATGTACCTACATAATCACTTGGATACGTTTTAAATCTAAAGATTTTAGTGTGAATTCGGAATGCGCCCTCCGATGAGAAGAAGCCACAAGAAACTCATGGGTTTTTTTGTGAACATGTGTTAAATTACAATCGTCATATTATTATGTATCTATAATTTGAACAGGAGCCATCAATAATCATGACCTTGGATTCTTTTCATTAAGATATGACGACGTATCATAGGACACCTTTTGACACAATGTCTCCGTTACTTATAAAATATTATTTACACATGACTAAGTTATATGAAGTTTGTCTCTGTCTGTCAACTTTGAAATTTCATGCGACAGTAAAAGACAAACGGTGCATAGTAATGCAGCGCATTAATTAGCGTTTTTAGTAAGGGGGAAATCTTATCTTACTAATATTATAAACGCGAAAGTTTGTATGTATGTAAGTATGTATGTATATATGTATGTGATATTGCTACTCTTTCCCACAAAAACTACTGAACCGATTGCGATGAAACTTGGAATAGGTAGCTAGAGACCTAGATTAACACATAGGCTACTTTTTATCCCGATGATCCCGCGGGAACGGAACTCACGCGGGTGAAACTGCGGGGTGCAGCTGGTATGTTCAATAATTATATTTTTTAATCTCGTAACGGACATGTCACATACGTCTTTTGGTAGTTTATTATAAATAACAAAACAGAGCACCCTTAGTAGCATAGGTTAGATTAGCCTGGTGGTATCTACTGCACGTAAAACCCATTATTTCAGGCAGCCAAGACCCAAACGTAGGCACTAAAAATCCTATACTTACCTACAATAGCTGTAAAGCATTACAAAATGCCCAGTCAATAACTTAACCATTCGAAGGCTACAACCTTCTTTGTGTACATGAATGGAGAATATAAATCGCCTAGATCTTTCTAGTAAACAGCACAGTCCAGTGGAATCCTTTAGGCTGATTTTACACTGAGCTTTTAAAGTGTCCAAGGTGGAGATATGGATTTTTGTTCTTTATTTTAATCATTTATTAAAAAAACTTGTTTTACTGTTAAACATAATTTCAACACATCATTAGATATCTATGTAGGTCAGTAGGTACATATTTTCCGGATCGACCTCGATGTTTCGACTATGTTACAATACAAAAACTAAAATATAATGAACTAATAATATTTTAGTTTTTGTATGGGCTCATTACGTAGCAGTCGTTAGATAAAGTTAGAAGCCTTCTGCCAAAGCACGCTGATGTACTCCTAACAACTTTCAGCTTTGCTCTGGCACAACCTTTCGTCAAATAATATATCATGCTTATTACATAGCGTTCTCGCTTATCTACTGTTTGGTATCTCACAGCGGAGGAGGCTGCTGTACCGCCATGCAGATGCTCAGCAGAGCGCTGTCTGGGATCAGTTATAGATAGATCGTGTCCCCAAAGCTAGTGTACCGTTCCCTGGCAAAGCCTCTAGTCGTAAACTGAACTGACTATATATGTTATAGTGTCCTCACTTGATGTCCACCTGCAATCTTGAAATTTTTTAAAAACTGCGTGTATAACACTTTCTGCTGATTGCTGAAAAGCGTCTAGTCCTATGAATGTATCATTTTGGTATTGTTAGCTCTTGGTTCTTCCATGATTATATAGGTATGTATTTGTATGTTGATCGATCAGTAATAATGTATAAAATATATTTAGTTTTAGTTTGTGTATTTATAATTTATGATTTTTATATAATTATATATTTACAAGTGTAGACACACAACCTCTCACCTTTCTTAGCTTCCTTTCCATCTAAAGGTTGCCTGAAAGAGATCGCTTTCAGCGATAAGGCCGCCGTATTTGTTTCTATCTATTTATCTTGTAATTTTATATGGTGTGTACAATAAAGAATTTTTTCATTCATTCAGGCTTTCCAGACGGGGTCCGCTGTACCATCAACTCCCAACCGCATCGTCCAGGTCAATCGTCGGGTTACATAGCACTGCGACGTTCGTGGCTGATATCAAGGGGTTATAGTGAGTATTCCACTGACCACACGTCATCTTAGGGCCAAAGGAGATCTACACTGATCAGACCGCTCGCTCCTGAGGATAGTATGATAAATAATATCCCAGGATAAAAACCAAAGCGTAGCGGTAGGTAGGTAGCGTGCAATTGGAGAGGCCTATGTCCAGCAGTGAACTGCAACAGGCTGATGATGATGATGATGACGATGAGTAGCCTAGTAGTAGTGTAACTTATGTTGTGGCTGAAAGGGTTATATTATGAGTTAAAATAAATATTCCAATGTCTTTGTAATGTACTGTAGAACCAGCCTTAAGTCGTCCAGCAGAGCGGGCAGTAAGCTCATAGGCAAGCAAGCACAATAACTATCTATCTCCTATAGATAGCCAGTCAGCTATATTGAATACCATCCTTCAAAGCCTGTGTTTGTGACCAGGGAGGCTATCTATTTCTGTATTATAGCTGTAACAGACGAGCGAACCTGCATCGCATCGTACCGTCAAATTATGTATTGAGTGTTATGTATCTATCTAGCTGACTCCAAAGAATCCTCCTATCCTATTAATATTATATAAATGTGAAGGTGTGTGTGTTTGGATGTTTGTTACTCAATCACACAAAAAGTACTTAACCGATTGCAATGAAACTTGGAATATAAGTAGTTGGATATAGGGAATAACACATAGGCTACATTGTATCCCGATATTCCCGCGGGAACTACACGAAACTAAAAGCCAGTTGGCTCAGTAATGATTAAATAACAGATAAATAGTGAATCAAAAAAAGACAATTATACATTTATTTAAAAACTATAAAATTATATTCTACTACTACTAGAACTCTTAAGAAACTTAAATTATTTTTTGTTTAAATTTACGTTTAAGTACAACTTTTTGTCATCTCTTATTTTATTATCGGTACAGATAAATATTGTACAACATTACACACAGCGAAATCTAGCCCCAAACTAAGCACTAGGCTTGTACTATGGGTACAACAACGGATAAACTACAAACTTTTTTTGGTAAATACATCCATATTATGATACATAGAAAACACCCAGACCAGAAACAATTTATAAGAAAAAATAATTGCGACCTACGGGAATCGAACAAGCAACCTTCTGCGTTGCAATCGGGCATTTGCCCGCCGCGCCACAGAGGCATACTAGATGAAGTAAGAATGTTCGTACAAAGTTGTGTAGATTCACTTCATGGACTAAAAGCCCGGGGCTAAATTTGATGGGTCATACTAACCACCACAAGACCTATTTAGAAGGATCCTATACAAGCTAGCTAGCTTACAAGCTTGCAAGTGACGTCATAGTGCTAAATCTTATTATTTAATGTCCTTCTATCTTTCTAAATAGGTTTTCTGCTGTGGTATCATCTAATTAGTATCCACCGCTAGTAGTTGCTAACTTGCAGTACATTGCTGCTTTGATGTAACGTGGTTGTTACCGGTGATTACTTCAAAGCAGCAATGTAGAATACGAAATAAATGTTTTTTGACAGTAAATAGCGACTAGTAGCGGTGGATGCTAATTAAATGATACCACAGCTGGTGGTTCATATGACCCATCAATTTTTGCCCCGGGCCCGTAGTCTATAACTCGTACCTATCGAACTTGTAGGGTACTATATCTACCTATAACCTGTATGTAGCTAATTTATCAAGGTAAATAGTAACTTTAACTAAATTATGAGAACGCCATTATCCTAACTTGCGATTTTCCTTCGTTACCGTTTCCGTTAGATAGGTGGAGTGGTCACTGTACATATTTTTATTATGTACTAGCTGCGCTCCGCGGTTTCACCCGCGTAAGTCCCGTTCCCGTTTCAGTTCCCGCGGGATTAAAAGTATTCTATGTCCTTCTCCTGGTTCTAAGCTACCTCCCCACCAATTTTCAGACAAATCGGTTCAGCCGTTCTTGAGTTATAAATGGTGTAACTAACACGACTTTCTTTTATATATATAGATTAACGGCGCCCCGCGGTTTCACCCGTCTCGATCCCGCAGGAATATCGGAATATATGGCCTATGAGTTATTCTAGATCTCGAGCTACTTATATGCATACCAAATTTTATCGCAATCGATTCTGTAGTTTTTACGTGATTGAGTACAAACATACACACTTACATATAAACTTTCTGCTTTGTAAGATTAGTGGAATTCAGTTGATTTATTTGGCAGTAAGGTTTTTTTTTTATTATTTTATGAAACCTTTATGCACTACCTACTACTCACTCATGTTTATGAAAAGTAAATAAATTGAAATCATTTGTTAACGTACAACATTTATTTCTATGATATTTTTTCCCATAAGTAAGTGCCTATTACTTTTATTGAAATACTAGCTATATACACCCTGTGGTTTCACTTGCGTAAGTCCCATTTCCGCCGAAATATCGTGGTAAAAGTAGTCTATATGTTATTCAAGTTCTTCATATAAAGTGACTAATAAAAAATAGGGATTGGTGATAGAAGCATTAAAATTTAAGGTTGTATATTTTTTTAAATGCCACATTACAAACATTTTTTTTAAATAATGTCCAAGATATAAAAAAAATGTGTGGACAAGCCACACAGTCACAAGTCACTTAGGGGTGTATTCTAATATCTATATATGAATATAGATCTAAGATCTAAAATATAAATGAAAATGCAATTTTGCATAATATAAAACATAAAAATCGGTCAAGTCGTTTCGGAGGAGTATGAAAACTAACTCTATGACACGAGAATTTTGTATATAAAAAGAACAAGAAGAAGATATAACTGATTGTATTGTTGTTGGTTGTGCAAATAAAGTATTAATCTATCTATCTATCTATCTAATTCTTTCGAGTTACTGCTGCGAATCTGCTTTTGTGAAATTGACTCTATAATTTAATGACACTAGTTTCGTATTGTCGATTAGGGTTTGTGAATTTTTATTCCATTGCAGTGACCGCTCGGGCTACACCGGGCAGGTTGTTCAAGAATACGCGTCACGTCCCTACTCCAGAACACAACGTATTGAATTTTGGTCACGTAAAATCTTTGTATTTTCTCTCATTTCTGTCTCTTTTTTAGGGTTCCGTCTAAAACATTCAAATGTGTTTTTTTGTTGACCGAAACAGCGAAGCGAGTGAGGTCCAGTGTAGACGGGCTTGGCGGAACTTGAGTATCGTAGCTCCGATCTTCATGAATTCTGCGTAGTTTCTTCGCAGGCTGGCTTTTCTTCTCAGTTTTCCATAGTTTATTTGAGTTAGAAACAGGCAAAGCTTGTCGAGCAATCGTCGGTGTGATGGACAATTACGTCGATTGAATATCACGTCGACGCCCGCGCCGTGCCGTATCGACCCTATGCCTGGATTCAGCTTTTGTCACTGACGTTGATTATCACTCACAAAAGCAAGACAAAGCCTTGCATAGGGTCGTTTGTGAATATGACCATAGGTTCAAAAGATCGACAATTCATAGCACAAGACCGCGTACATTGCACCCTTCGAATGTACGCTTCCCCTGAATCGAGAAGTCTTTACTCTGCAGTATAGGATACTACAGGTTTTAATTATAAATAAATTATGAAATATTTTACTACATTACACACAGCGCAATCTAGCCCCAAACTTAGCACTAAGCTTGTACTATGGGTACTAGACAACGGATGTTCTACATATTATACTTTTTTTTTGTAAATGCATACAAATTATACAAAAGAAAGACACCCAGACCAGATACAAATTTTGATTTTTAAACATAAAAATTTGCAGCAGAGCTCTAAAACATTGACTCCCAGAATTATGATTAGCCTACTTAAAAACACAAAATTATATAAACAATGCGAAATTAGCATGATAAAATCTACGGAACCCTGTTACAATAAAATAGTTTTTTACGAATCACATTGTATTTAATCTTGTCAATAGGGATACTAAGTTTCAAAGACTTCGGCTCGTAATAGATATGTATTTACAGGGTTTCTCCTAATTAATTGAAGGTTCGTGTTGCTCGCGTGCTTAGATTTAGACTCCAAGGAATAAATTAAATACACTGGTCGGGGTAGTGATGATGTATGATCGTAGCATGCTTATTCACACATTCGTACAGAGTTCATCTCATAGCAGATTTATAGATAAACTAGCAGCGCCCCGCGGTCTTACCCACGTAGTCATGTTAAATAAAAAGTAGCCTATTTGTATTAGGTGTTAACTAGCCTAGTTTCATCACAATCGGCTCAATAGTTTTTGCGTGAAATAGTAACAAATTCACATACATGCAAACTTTCGCGTTTATAATATTAAGATAAGATAGTAAGATTAACTTTATTTGCATAACTCAACACAAATTGTTAAAATACTTAAATTACCATTACTGAAAAAAACAAGTTTGTTGAATACGCCCGCCCCCTTTAAATATTTGTTTAATTTTAACCGACTTCAATAAAAAGGAGGAGGTTCTCAATTCGTCTGAATGTATAATATATATTTTTTGTATGTTCACCGATTACTCGAAGACGGCTTGACCGATTAAGATTATTCTTTTTTAAATGGATAGGTGGAAGCTCCAAGATGGTCCCATAAAATTTTTATGTGGATCTGATGAGGGTCTTCGGAGTGATGAACGGAAATGCTCCTCAAAACGCATTAATCAATCCAATTGTTTATCAATTACTCGAAGGTGGCTTTACAGGTTGAGATGATTCTTTTTTTAATGGAAAGGTGGGAGCTCCGAGATGGTTCCATAAAAATTTGGTGAGGATCTGATGAGTATCTTCGGAATGATGGACAGGATAGCATCCCAGAATTCAATAAATTACTCATTTTTGGACTTCTACTAAAAAGAATAGACCCCTAAATAACCATCAATCTGTACTGATGGGGCACCTGAAACCACCTTCTCATCAGCAAACTCCTCAATAATTAAAATTACGGTAACAATATTGTTGTTTTTTAGGTAGGTGGGTATACTAAAAAGGGTAAAATAAAAAAAATAAAAAAAAATTAAAAAACCGACTTCAAAAAAGAAACAAAAAATAATTTAAAAATCAACCAAAAAAAAAAAGAATTGTTAAAAAAGACCAAAATAACCCCTACATAGTTACAGTGCAAACGACTAATTAATCTGGTTTATCATTTGAAGTCGGGCAGTTTTACTTTGGTTGGTTCCATATTGCACTTAGTTTGGCTGCCCGACTTCAGATGATAAAACAGATTAATTAGTCGGTGGCACCGTACCTATGTAGAGGTCATTTTGGTCTTTTTTAACAATTCTTTTTTTTGGTTGATTTTTAATTGTTCTTGGTATTTGTTGTTATAGTGGCTACAGAAATAACATCATCTGTGAAAATTTTAACTGTCAAGCCATCACAGTTTTTTATGAAAAAAAAAATCTGAAAAGTCTTAGGGACCGTCTTCACGAGCAGGAGAATCGTCGAAAATCCAATCGTCGCTCTGCCGCGTTAACATCGCCGTTTTGTTTTACATTTATTTATAAGCTGAACGACACCTAAAACAACCCATACATAGCTCTGCCAAACTGCCTGGTGCAGCCTGGTGACAGACAGACGGACAGCGAAGTCTTAGTAATAGAGTCCTGTTTTTACTCTTTGGGTACGGAACCCTAAAAAAAGTTCCATCACGATCGGACCTAATGAAATCTGGTTACATATTTACCAAAAATAACATACATTTAAATAGATGACCTTCTTCTTTTGGGGGAAGTCGGTTAATAATGTAACACAAAAAACCTAGCAATAGAACGTAGAAAAAAATTGCTATGTCTTCCAGGCAACTTTAATGGAAGATGAACTGTTTGTAGTTTATGATTACTTTTAAATTGTGAGTCTATATCGCGTGATGGCAAATAATGATGGGCGGAAAATATTTAAAATAGTTTAAAAAATTGATTTGTTATGTTTATCCCAGCTTGGTAGATCGAGCTTCAAAAGTTTAAATACACAAACTCAGCCTAATTAGTTAACTCACTAATGAACACTAGTCAAAAACTCGTAACACAATACATAAAGAAAACTTGGAGGTCCAAGTCCAACTTAAACTTAAGTCCGATCCCAAAAGTTAGAACAAGAAGGCTCTAACATAAATAAAACTTAGTAAGTTTCTACTCCGCAAAATTGACGGTTTTTTTCCTAACTGAATTTCGTTAAAGTAACTTAAATCTTACTATTATTGGGAATGTGAAAGTTTATGTGTTTGTTCTTGGAATTTTCAATGAAAATTAGGTTCAAAAATTCATGTTTAATTTAAAAAGAAATCCATTTTTTACCCACGACGGAACGGAACAGTGTACGAGTATATGCGTTTGGGGTGAGAGGTTGTATGTATGTGTGTTTGCGCATTTTAATGTTCCCATTTTGTTACTTACTAATTAGTTATGCCCCACGGTTTCAACTGCAATAGCGGGACAATATATCCTGCTCTTAGGACTTCTTCTATTAACTTCTCTCAGGCAAAACTCCAAGTAAAGTTTGAACTAAAGGCCTTTTTGTAACAATTCATTTGTACTCGTATTTCCTTTTTGAAAAGAGGAAACCAGTTAAAACGTTTTAAACATTTCTGTTTCAAACATCATTTCATGTACTTACTATATCTGCCCTAGAGATCTAATAACTATATTTTGTTAGAGAGTATCTACCTAGAGAAAAAGTAATGACAATTTTATTTATATTGTTCTCTTCGTATGTACTAGGTGACGAGACATAGTGGTATATGTCTCGTCACCTAGTGTTATAGTAATCAGGCCGCCCTTAGGCTTCTGATTTGATTTGATTGGTCCCCTTTAGGTTTATAAATATTAGTAAGATTTTTAAGTTTATTATTTACAGATAGAAACGAACAAAATTAAAACTTAAATCATAAAAACCAAATCAATTTTAATTTGTAACTAATTTGGTTACTTGTCATATCTTTGAAACTTCACATCGGAACTGAAACAAAAGATGAGAAAAACATTATAAAAATAATACTTTTAACGAATATATTTATTTTAGGTATATATTTTATGTCTACAATGTTAGTACCTATGTGTGCATTTTATAGCAACGCAAAGAGTTCCACAGCTTGCGGTACAATGAGCTTAGGGATGGGTAATTTACGAGAGAAATATCGATAGTCGATAGTTTATGTCGACACTGTAGGAGGTCCGTCAGGCGTGTTAAGTTGTAGTGATTGCTTAGGGTTAGTGAAGTGTTTTGTATCGATATTATATAGAAAGGGGTCACTTAAAAGAATAAGAAAGTATTGTTTTATCATGAACTATGTAGAACTTACGGTTTCACACGCGGAAGTTCGGATCTCGTGAGAATTTCCTTTCCATTCGGATGTCTACAGCATAATAAAGATCAGTCAGTCGGGATATAGTGTTTTATAAATATCGTAAAAAAATAAATAATAATAATTATTATGCTACCCCGCTTAAATTGTACCATTATCTACTTCGAACTTGTGAATCCGGATTGGTGAGACCTCGCACCGCATACAACATTTTTGATAGGTAGTAAGTAAGTTCGTAGGTACTAATCCGTCACGCTCGGAGGTGAAAGGCTGGATCGGGTGAACTCGAAACCGCCGAGTATACCCGAATATTTATTTATAATTGCGATTGACACTGAAGTTTTCACTTTTGCCGTTGGCTCTTAAGCGCACACTCTTTTATTTTGTTAAAGTAGAAAGATTTATTCTGGCTTGATAGATTTTCAGCCATTTTGCATTTGTTTTACTGACCCGACTTGGTTTTGACTTGGATTTTTGAAAACGCTTGAATGGTTCTTTATTTGGGACGTCTCACCGGTGATTGTTTAGCGTATAGTCGTGTCGATATCGATATTTAAGAAATATCAGCGTTGGCACATCACTAAAACATACGGACCATGCAAACAGTTCGTTCGAGCATATGATCGACAGTGGTCTGTCTACGGTATGTTCCTAATTTACCCCGAGAACTTTGTTTCAACATTTTTACTATTCCATTTTTTTTAATGCCAAAGTTTAGTTAACACAGATATCTAAACTTTCGTACGTTAAAACTACTGATCTGAATACAATGAAACTTGGTGTGCAGATAGTTAAAGAAGTGGGTTAGCATATAGGCTTTACCTCGATATTCAGGTCGGGACTATTATCTTTTTAGGTACTAAAAAAGAATAAAGACTTAAATGAAAAAATAAAGAAATAATTCTCTTAGGCTGGAATGTACAGCTGCATCGAAATAACTAACCCGGACTAGCTACCATACGGATTAGCAGATGTCAATCCAAATTATTGAGATCTTGTGATACAACAGTCGAGTGGTTAAGAGACTGGACTTAAATAAGACACTCGCTTGTCGTGAGGACCCTGGTTCGAAACCATAAGTGACAGAATTATATTATCTTTTCCTAAATTCTTATTCTTAAATGACGTGCCTACATAAGATTTAGAACGTCCAAAAACCCTGGTGCGAATAGAGAACAGACCAAATATTTCTACTTCGTCGAATTAAAGATCGTAGCGTAAAAATTCACGCCAGAAACGATTTGAATGCGATCCTAACAAGATGGGATTATACTGTTTTTGAGATTTTAATATTCAGTATTTTATTCAGTTTTTCAAATAACTTCAGTAAAACGGTGGGCGATGACTCTACCATAAGTTAGTATAAGACCATAACACCCACATGCAGAGTCGTTTCCTCGACGCGACTCGACCTCGACTCAACTTGAATGATACTCGTAGAATCGCTATGATATCGGTATCGATAGATTCGAGGATACCTTAAGATAGATTGCGACGTACCTTGAGTTTGACAATTATAATTCCTCGACTCGACTGAGGAATTTCCTCAAGAATTCTATCCTTCAAGTTGAGTCGAGGTCGAGTCGAGTGGTGGAAACGACTCTGCATATGGGTGTAAGTCTAGCTGTGACGCTGAAAATTTGGACTTACTTTTTATGGACTCAATTATTAGTAATACCTTTCTAATAAATAAGAAACCATTACTATCGGATCTGAACAAATAAATACATAGAAATATTTTAAAGGTAAAAATCATCGTCTCGTTCTCGCTAAAATCATGAACTCGTGTCTCTGCGTTCAAATCTCGTCGCGAGTGAATTTTTGAGGATGATTTTTTCCTTTAAAATATTTTTAGTAGATATTATGCGTTGAGCAATAAAAAACAAATTACGAAATAAAAAAATACATACTAAAAGCATGCCTAAAGTAAAGCCGTACAGAGGAACGTTTTAATACAAATAATATAAGTTTAGACGGTAGTTTTAGATTTATTTTTAGAACAATACGATTGAAGAATTACCTACATCTCAGTCTGCCTTGAAAAAGAAGACTGAAAAGTCTCCGAAACGTCGGAACGGCTTACCAAAAATGTTGATAATAAAAACAACGCGATTAAAACATAGACATATTTTAAGCAAGGAAATATATTTCCAAAAAATCCCCATGACAGGATTCGAACCTGCGTCCTTTCGCTAACCAGGCGAATGCTCTAACCACTGAGCTACACAGAAATCACGTGACATGGTACAATTTTTCGGCCATATCTTTCCTCGCTAATATATTTCCTTGCTAAAAATATTTCTATGTTTAAAATGCCTTGAGCAATAAAAATAAAAAAGAAACGCGATTAAAACCAGAAAATTGAGTTTTTTTTACAAAATACATAAGTTCTTTAAAATTGTTAACCTCCTTCGTTTTTCTCAGTAAGTTAAAAACGCAAAACAAAACATTGTTTCTATAAAAAGTACCTACCTAAAGTCTGAATAGGCTTTAATTCAGCAGCTGGATCCAAACTGACGCGATGTATCATATTTTATGTAAATTGGCAAAGCCTTTGCAGTTTACATCACGTAGGTTCAGCGTTGATTGCTCAAAAGAAACTCAGCTTTCCGAATTTAGGGCTTGTGATGAAACTAAGGTATGTCTCTGACTTTTGAAGGAATTGAATTATTAGCGACTAATATAATATACAGGGTAGGTATTCTGAGGATGGCCATGTAAGCCGTAAGACGGTTGTTCTAGACGTCTAGGCGAACACCTTTTGTTCTACAGCTTTACAAATAGTAGACAGTAGTGTTTACTACTACTAGATCGCTTTTACCTTAAGTTCGGCCATTGCACCTTAAGCTTTAAGGCATTTTTTTCTGTTTTATTATGTAATTAATTAGATATGTCAAAGTCGGTACAATAAGGACTTTATCTAACCTTATCTGTCCTGATTGCAAGTAATAAAGGGTAGGAAGAAGAAAAAATCTTTACTTAAAGAATTCAGAACCATTTAGGTACATCGAAGTTAACCATTTTAGCATTCTCAAAATTACAAATTACAATATCGTTTAAGAAGTTGTAATTTCGTACCTACCCACTGATTCTTCATTAACTTACTCGTAACTAAGCAAGTAAGTAAGTTACTTCTGCATAATTTTATAGGAACATCGGACAAGGAAAAAATAATGTCGCGATCAAAAATATTCACCTTCAATAACAAAAAGTTGAACGAAGGTCGTCTCCATTATTAATATTAATATATCATGCGGGTCTGAAAGTTATTTTTATACATTTACTTGTAGCGCCCCGCGGTTTCACTTGCGTAGAAATGAAACGGCCTAGCATGTTCTATTGGACACTCCTGCATTGGCTGGGATTAGACTGGAAATTATTGGTGACGTAAAACGCTTTCCACACATTTTTATAAAATTTCATCTACAAAATTACATCATTCAAAATTTAAAAAGAGTTGAGCTTCCACTGACAAATTGAACCATCACACAGAAACGGCCCAATTTGAGGAGGTCTATATTTGCAAAAAAACTTGCCTGTAAAAAATTGCAATTATTATTCACCTCTTTTTTTTAAAGGCTGTAAGTGTGTATTATAGATTTCCAGCTATCTGCTTACCACGCTTCATCGTAATAGGTTGGGCAGTTTTTACTTGAAACAATAACAAACAGTCTAGTTTACTTCGATACTTACTTACACCCAAACTTTTACATTTAATATTTACTAGTGGGATTAATATTTCATCGGGTATGAAAGTTAATTTTATATACATATTTACTTGCAAAGCCCCCCGGTTTCACCACCGTAAGTACTGACCTCTTGGAATATCGGGATAAAGAGTAGCCTATGTATTACTCCAAACATTTAGCTAACTACAATATTACTAAACCGAAAGCGATGAAACTAGGTGGTACATACCTTTTGATACCAGTTTGATCGCATGGTCAAGGTAGATAGGTAGAGAGTAGTAGGTGTACGGTAGGTGGTCGCACCTGCTGTACACCTACCATGTATACAAGATGTAACGGGCAAGTCCTTTTAATCCGAAAGGGGGTTGTTCTAGACGTCTAGGCGAACACTTTTTGTTCTACGACTTTTGAAAATTCGAACTTTTTTTTTGAAAATTTTGAGATTATGTTTCACTGCAAAAACAACTGTTTTTGAAAATAACGGTAATTGAAGGTTTGATTGTAGTAGACCAAACTAAATGAAAGGACAACATAAGGTCAATGACCTCGAACTCTAAGAAACAGCTGATCTTCAAGTAAACTTTACACTTAAAATTTTCGAAAAGTACTTCGAATTTCCAAAAGTCATAGAACAAAAGTTGTTCGCCTAGACGTCTAGAACAACCCCCTTTCGGCTTAAAAGGGCTTGCCTGTTACATCTTGTATATGTATGTACGGTCAGCAAAGGACTTAGGGTACCAGGTGCATATTTTAAAGTTTTAATTTTATCATTAGCGGTTTAGGACGCTTTAGTGATATCAAGCACAATTATCAACAATTACTGAACCATTATTGAAAAACAAAAAACTGTAAAATGTGCACTCAGTCCTTTTCTGACTGTTCATACATAGTAGGTGGTTTAATGAAAGTGTTCCTGGCACCCACATACCCATGGTAGGTATACAATAACTATATATTTCTAGATTTCTATCTGACTTTTTTTTGTTTCGTTCTTTTTATATCCTCTTCTTCACGTAGTCGGGTTATAGTTTTCTTTTACTTTTATTTTTTTATTTTTATTTCTGTACCTATCTATCTATCTGACCGATTTGTGACAAACAAACCTACCAGTTTACTTACTCTGTAACTTACACTCAAACGTTAACTTTTGTAATATTAGTAGGCGAAGCTCGTGAACTTTCAGACATTTAATATTTCAGCTTATTGTATATTATTGGAACCTATCGAATTGATGTTTCAACTTACTTTTATTTGGATCGTTTATTAAAAGTTTGTGAGACTGAATAAATAAACTAAAATAAATGAAATTAAGTGAGGGAGGCGGCCTCTTCAAATCGCGTGTGAACGAACAGGCATACCTTCTTGGTCAGCGTGCTTTATCTTTTACACTTCATCAAAACTCCCTGCGGTTCCACCCGCGTGAGACCCGGCCTGGAAGAATATCGGAATAAAAAGTAGCTTATATTATTATGTTAACCTAAATCTTCAGCTATCTGTATACCTAGTTCAGTCGCAATCGGTTCAGTAGTTTCGACTGATTGAAACGCAAATCGAACAAACATCTAAGTCTTTGCATTAATAATTTTTAGTGGGATCGCCTCATTTCAGCTTTTATTTATGTTCCTGCAATCCACTGTATAATATTGAAAAAAATAATCACAGTTAATTTATTTAAAAAAAACAGCTGGAAGTTCAAAGTAAAGTAGAATAATCTGCCTGCATGGCACGCTAGGCACAGTTGCAACGTTTAAACTGACTTTAAAACACAATTCACTAGGATATTTAAACGAAACAAGTGTGTGAAGTCACTAATAACTAATAACCTAACGAAAAAACTCGAGGATTATCTTGAGTCAAATTGTGAACACTTCCCCGACTTATTTTCCAAAATCGGCTTTAATTTTGAAAAAAGTTAAATAGATATATTTCTTCTGTTTACGACTTTGTATTGAAATGAAACCTGAAAAGCAAAAAAAAACCGACTTCAAAATGTATAAATTAACCTACCCTATATGCCTACAGTGCCACCGAATTATCTGTTATGTTATCGGATGGGCAGGTTTCAATGGGTAGGTCAAGATTTTAGTTCACGTAATTAAAATCCAAGATAGATTTAAAAATGTGTCACCCCTCTGAAAACATTCCAGTTTTTGTTCTCACCAAAAAAAAAATCAAATCACGTCTCATCCAAAAACCGCCGCACATGCAAAAATTTTCACAAACGTCAAAATGAAGGATGTTCTTCGACGCATGCGCGGTCGTCGCCCAACGTCGCCCCGTAGAGGGGGGTTAAATCGTAGCAACATTCGCGCAGGGAGGTCGCTTCGAACCCCGAGTTTTCGTATTTCGAGAGTGATAGTGTGTCCAGTGATAACGAAATTATGAAGTGAATTTTTACAAGTGAAAGTGAGTGAAATTAAAACTTGTATTAAAGTGTTGGAATGTAATTTTTTTAGAGCAACGGTGAGTTCGAAATTTATTTTTTTAAGGTATTTTTTTTAGCGTTTTTTTTGGTAATTTGTGAAGTTAATTGCTGTTGGAAATTTGAGCGGTTTTGTTCTGCGATGGTTTTGTTTTATAAGAAATGTGGGGTAGGAAAGTTTGAAATTGAATTTGAGACTTTGATTCGACGTTGTCTTAAAGTTTAAGATTACATAACAAGACAATTTTGATTTTGATTTAAATAATAATTAACCATTAGTTGTCTTTTAAACTTGATTATTTATACCTACGGATGAAATCGTTGTGCTATTAAAATTATTTTTAAAAGTAGTAGGTTTTGAATTAGTACCTTTGGAGAGCGTAGAAAATAAATATTATCCTGAGCGATAACTCATCTTTACCTCTATTATTATAAAATAAAATCCTCTGTTATATCTGTCTATCTCTCAGCCTCTCTGTAACTAATAATTTAAAAACGTGCTTTTAAGGGATATTAAAGAAGAAGGATTATAATCCGCGACAGTTTACATGTATGTATGAACAAAATCGGTTCAGTAGTTTTTGCTCGAGGAGTTTGTTACTCAATCACGCAATAATTTCTGACCCGATTGCTTTGAAACTTGGAATATAGGTAGCTGAAAACTGGAATAACACATAGGCTACTTATCCTGATAAGCGCTTGGGGCACGGGAATTACGCGGGTGAAACCGCGGGACGCAGTGAGTTTGTTATAATTTAATGTATATTTGTTAAAATGTGTAGATAGTTGTTGGATTGATCGGTTTGATAATGCAAAAGTTTCGGTGATTTCTATCTTCAGTCAGTATTCAGTTTACCTAATTGCGACGCTTAACGGCAATAATCCCATATTGTAAGGCTGCCAGATTTTGTGCCGTTTTTAAACCATTTATCGCCGCCGGGACAGGTAGTAGGTAATTTAATTAAAATACTAAACAAATATCAGTTTTTTGTACTACAAGCTAGTAACTACATTAAACTTTCTGTGATAGGTCACAAATCTTGATACTAATCAAGAATGTAGGTAGAGGTAACTTCTAGGTAAGCATGCTACATCGTCGATCTCATCGTCACTTCCCATCAGATGAGATGAGGTCAAATGCTAGCTTATTACTTATAAAAAAGTCTTAATTTTCCGGGTTTAATCGCTTTGCTTTTATTAAACTAAGCATCATTTTAATGCCCTACGTTTCAAGGTCTTTCTAGACCTCTCCGTCAAGCGAATATGGTTCTTTCGTCAAATTAAGCCCTGGGTAGTTTAGGTATCCAGAAGGTAGTAGGGACAAATTCTAAATCAATCAGTTTTATCCAAAAAACTGGATGAGTACCAATCCGCTAGCTCAGTCAGAATACGACTTGTGGTACCATTTTAAAGTTTTAATATTTTTAATAACGGTTCAGTAATTATTATTGTTGATTATTCTGATTGATATCACTTTAGTTTCCGTAGTATTAGTTATTTCCGTAGTACTTCAACTAATCTTCTGACGTTTTTTCTTAGAAAATGGCTACGGATGATGATGATGGTCTTAATTTGGGTTAGGGATTAGGGGACCACTTGACCCCTTTCGAATTTAATAGTAGTCAACTGGGCCCAATTTAATGTATGATGCACAAAATATGCGTATTATTTTAATTACATCGAAGGTAATTCGTTTAGGAAGAAAATATCAAATTAATAAATTAATTAATGTTTCAGTAATTTACGTTTTAAGTTAAGATTACGTTTGAAAATTTTATCAAATTACTGTCACAATTTACCTCGATCAACCAGTTTCTAATTATTTATGAAATAGCTGTCTTCTGAACATTGTTTTAATGAATTTTAATATTAATTCTTTAAATACAAAGCGCCTCTCACATTCACTCGCTCTCTGAGGAGTAATTCTTAATATAGAATTAAAATGATTGAATATGTGTTATAACACACTAAAATGTTGAACACATAACCCATCTTTGCGTCTTGCAGTCTGTTAAAAATCACTGTTAACTGTTAATAATGTGAAGGGGTGGAAAAAAGCTTTTCCTTTCTATATAGAGAGTCACGTGAGCTTATAACCCTCTTAAGTCGCAAAAATAATCGCCAGAAATACGTGCCGTATCAAGGACTCTTATTTGTCCCTTGACTCAATGAACCAAACATTATAAGGTTCTTGAGGGAAATTCTGTAGTATAAGAAATACTAGGTTTACCTAAGTCCAGAGCTGACTTGGCGTTCTCGAATCAGTACTCTCAGGTAAATTAGACGATAGATAATAAAAATAAAATAAGCCATTTTTACTTGTTCATTGGATATTGTTATGGCCGGCCTGCGCTATAATAAACATAGTTCCTTCAGTAGCCGATCCACTACAATCATAAATCACTCAAGCCCATGTGGTTTTCACCCGTATATTTCTCAATAGCTCAATCCGATCCGGTGGTTGTCCTTGGCTGCATTTTATAGTGCAGACAGGGATAATTGCCGACTTGATGTGTTTGTCATTGATAGTTCTGCCTTTCAAACACTAAGCTCCCAAAGTAGTTGCAGCAACTTAGGAAGACGAGTCAGATCTTGTTCTATTGCGTTTATTCTTCTAAAAGAATGCGCTACATCTTAACTATATCATCATTTACATTCAGATGAGATAGCGGTCAAACGGTATTTTATTTTTTAATATTAATAGGACTAGTTGTGTCAAGTGGGTTATAAAATTTAATTGTAGGGCAGACTATCTATGCTTAATGAAATAAAGTAGGTAATATATTATTTCCATAAAGAACTGACCAAGAATTAATGAAAATAACTGTTAATGGAAAAATCCACCTGATTTTTCATCATCTTATATATTAACTGCTTCATAAACAGCCAACCTCACTTACCAATTTATAAATATGTCTTCAGGTTTTAGTTTAATGTCTCAAGTAGAACTTGACTCGAGCTTTTATTTATCTCATCTCCAGCGGGGATGGTAAAACGTTATTCAGCTATAAAGCCCGTAGTTGCACGTTTCCATGTCATTTTCCGAGTTAAATTTATATGTCTTTAGGTTAAACGAAGAGTAATTTTTTTTGTAATAATTTTAAAATATACCTGTTTATGTATTTGATTAGCGGAGCGTTGTATATGACGTCACGTGACTGTGTCGTAAGTTGAAATACCTGTAAAATCAAACTAATAGGTATTTTTGACTACAACAAAAACTAGTGTATTTGTATACACATTATAGCAACGCATTGATGAGATACAGAATGAACTGTTTATTTTCTGGAGCCTACTCCAGCGCACACTTAGTTTAGATCATCTTTATTTCTTAAATTAAAAACACTTCTATCTCGGTTTTTAACGAATTTGTCCTTATTTTTATGGATGTATAAAAGCATTGCAACAATGCTGGTAATAAACAATATTTAAATTTAAATTGTTTTCCAAATGCCTGGCCAAGTTGGTATAATATTTAAATATGTTTGCTTGGATTACTTATACCTTCATATTCGTCGCATATTAAAAATCTACCTAATTACTCGCGAATCTTTAATTTTAACTGCTTCTTAGACACCTACCTTACCAACTAATTTATATGTCTTTATTATTATTTCTTATCGGTTGTGAACCGATTATGGAGATTAGGAAATTAGCCAGTGTCAAGTATTCTAATATATTATGCAAGTCATTTGCATCGAAACAGTCAAGTCGTCATAGTTAAAGTCAAGTCTAGGGAATCATTTGTAAACGCGGCGGCCATTTACAAACAATCTTCGCGGAGCCTTGGAGACAACACTAAGTCAATGTTTTGCACCGATTTTCACTTTCATTCCACTTGTACACCTTCACGAAACTAAATTGATTAATATGCCCCCGAAATTAAAAAATTTGCACGCATATTATGAACTAGGTTTCACAAAAATGAAAATTTAGCACCACATCTCCTCAAGGAGTTCCCGCCAAGACTCCAGGTTTTAGTTTAATGTCTCAAGTAGAACTTGACTCGAGCTTTTATTTATCTCATCTCCAGCGGGGATGGTAAAACGTTATTCAGCTATAAAGCCCGTAGTTGCACGTTTCCATGTCATTTTCCGAGTTAAATTTATATGTCTTTAGGTTAAACGAAGAGTAAATTTTTTTGTAATAATTTTAAAATATACCTGTTTATGTATTTGATTAGCGGAGCGTTGTATATGACGTCACGTGACTGTAAGCGAGACTTAATATTTGTCGTAAGTTGAAATACCTGTAAAATCAAACTAATAGGTATTTTTGACTACAAAAAAAAAAAAACTAGTGTATTTGTATACATATTATAGAAACGCATTGATGAGATACAGAATGAACTATTTATTTTCTAGAGCCTATTTCAGGGCACACTTTGATCAGATCATCTTTATTTCTTAAATTAAAAACATTTCTATCTCGGTTTTTAACGAATTTGTCCTTATTTTTATGGATGTATAAAAGCATTGCAACAATGCTGGTAATAAACAATATTTAAATTTAAATTGTTTTCCTAATGCCTGGCCAAGTTGGTATAATATTTAAATATGTTTGCTTGGACTACTTATACCTTCATATTCGTCGCATATTAAAAATCTACCTAATTACTCGCGAATCTTTAATTTTAACTGCTTCTTAGACACTCACCTTACCAACTAATTTATATGTCTTTAACTTACGTTGAACCTCACTCGAGCTTTTATTTATCTCATCTCCAGCGGGGATGGTAAAACTTTATACGGCTATAAAGCCGTTCAGTTGCACGTTAATTAAGGCCGTTCACATGTCGCGACAGTGCTTTCTTAGTTACGCTTTTGTATTCGTTTTTAGAGTTTATTAGAGGGTGTGAATCGGAAGGAAATTGGATAACCTATTGCAGGATATTACACACAGGTTAATCTAGCCTGAAATCATTCAACAAAGTTTGTACTATGGACACAAGGCAATGTATAACACTAAACATAAAACCTGTTTTCTTTCAATACTTCTTACTAATATTATAAACGCGAAAGTTTGTATGTATGTATGTGAGGTTGTTACTCTTTCACACAAAAACTACTGAACCGATTGCGATGAAACTTGGAATATAGCCTGGATTAACACATAGGCTACTTTTTATCCCGATATTCCCGCGGGAACGGGACTTAGCGGGTGAAACCGCGGGGCGCAGCTAGTATATTATAAATGGCAAAGTTTAGCTCCATAGTCTGTGATAGTCTGTCTGTTTCGTCTTCACGCCTAAACGCTCGGTGCGCTCGGTACTGTATTGAGTGAGATACGTGCCATGAGTCAGCAGATTACTGAGGAGATTAGGAGCATCAAACAGGACCTGTCTGATCTTCGTGCTGTCTGTGACTTCAACAACTCGGTCCTGAATGAGCACGGCTCCCGGCTGACTCAGCTTGAAGATAAGTCTAAAGAAATCCACCATCTTAGGACTACCTTGGACTCGGCTCGTGGAGAGATCAGTGCCATGAAAAACGCCCTCGCGCTTAAGGACCAAAGGGATAGAATCAATAACATTGAAGTAAAAGGAATTCCGGTTAAGAAATCCGAAAACCTGTTCACTATTTTGGAAGCTGTGGCTAAGGCACTTAATTTTGAGTTTTCTAGAAGCCAGGTGAATTACATTGCCCGTGTACCTACCCATAATCCGAAGGAGAAGTCTATTATTATCAGCTTCCATAATCGCTATAAAAAGGAGGACTTTGTGGCAGCGGCTCGCGCAAGGAAATCCCTTTCCACGTCTGATATCCCGGGGTTTGCAGACTTGAATTCCCGAATATTCATTAATGATCACCTAACTCCAGCTAATAAGAAGTTGCTCACTTTGGTTAAAACTACAGCGGCAAGCAAGAATTATAAGTACATTTGGGTGCGACATTGTAAGATACATTTACGTAAGAACGACACATCGAATGTTGTGATAATTAACAGTGAGAATGATTTAAACAAGATTATTTGATCTGGTGCATATTTCGTGTCAATATCACTGTACCATGTATTAATACTACTTCCATTAATTATTGTTTATGTGTTGCGCAAGTAGGGGTGTGTACTACTTATGGTACACATCTTTGTTTTCGTTTGCGAGTGAACTGTGTCTGTTGTTACATAACTGTAGCGGTAGGTGTAGTTTTATGTAAACATATTTTCATAGATATACTGTTTACTCCTCGTTATTTGTTGGTAAACTTAAACTTAAATTTGTGGTTTACTAGTCGAGTTTTTTTACGCACTCTTTTACTTAGTTATATTTATTGTTTGTATGCTCGATTGTGCATGCGCAGTTTATTAAAGCTAAATTCGTTTGGTTACTCAAGTACGTTGCATCTGTCCATCTCTCTCACTCATATTGGTAATTACGCATATGCCTTGCTCGTTCGCACCTTAACTCATTCTTATCTACCTCTGGCCACTAGGTACCTAGCACATTTTTGCCATTTCTGCCGTTGCTGTAGTAATGTGGATGCCTTTTGTAATATTACTTATTCATCACTGCTTACTCGTATAAAATGCCTTAGGGTGAATTACTTACTTAGTTTTTGTTTATCGATAACAAATGGATCGTAAGTTGAGCGTATATTATCAAAATGTTAGGGGCCTACGTACAAAAACTTCTATATTTTATCGTAATTTGTGCCTAAGTAACTATGATATAATTATTATAACAGAAACGTGGATATGGGAGGGGATCAGGGACTCGGAGTTATTCGACAATAGGTATATTGTCTGGAGGCGGGATCGTGATCTCGCGGCTACCGGCCAGCGGTGGGGCGGCGGAGTGCTGATTGCAGCGCGACGTGAGCTGCCTGTCACCGCGCGGCCTACACTTCACTGCAGCGCCGAAGACCTCTGGATAACTTTATCTCTCCGTGATCGTGGTAATCGTATTTGTATAAAATACAATATATGTGTATTGTACCTTATCGATCAAAGTTTAGGTAATACTTTTTCTGAGCAATTACGTAATTACCTTGAGAACCTACGTCATATTGTCGTTAATAGTAACCCTAACGATATTTTTATTATAACTGGAGACTTCAACATGAGCTCAATAACTTGGAGTCGTAACTCAGGGCCTGATGTTTCTCTATATGCTAGCTACTGTCCTACGGGTGATGAGTCACTCTTAGTTGACGAACTGAACTATCTTAATTTAAAGCAATACAATGGTATTTTAAATGCTTATGGAAAAATCTTGGATTTGGTTTTGTCGAATTGCGTAATCTTGGTCTCTGACTGTTCATCTGACCCGTTAGTTCCCGTAGATAAGCATCATGGGGCACAGCTCATCATGGTGAGTTTGGATAGCTGTGAGCCACTTGATCGTCTTAAATATACAAGGTTCCTTTACTTCAAAGGTAACTACGAAGCAATAAATAGGGAACTTTTTGAGATCGACTGGGTAAGTAGATTTGCTGGCCTTTCGTTAGAGGAGGCTGTCAAACAGTTTTATGTTGAATTTCGTCGTCTCCGGGATAGTCATATACCAAGTCGTACTATTTCTCCAGACGTATATCCGATATGGTACTCTAAACCGCTAATTAAACTACTTAAAGAGAAATATAAATATTTTAAAAAATTTAGGACCTACGGAAATCGATCTGACGATTTATCATACCAATTACTACGTAAAAGAGCTAAGTTGCTTGAAAAAGCTTGCTACGAAAGTTACATAAGTAAAGTTGAAGATTCAATAGCTGAAAATCCGAAATACTTTTGGTCTTTTGTAAATTCAAAATCAAAAGTACGTGTGATGCCCAGCTCTCTTAATTATGAAGGTAAGTTACTCAACACTGGTGAATCGATTTGTGATGGCTTCTCTTCTTACTTCCTTTCCAATTTTTTAGACCCTGTAGGTAATAGCAGTTCTCTTTTGCTGCGGGTGAGTGAGTTAACTACATCTTCCGACTGTGCCCACATTATTGTGGACAGAACCGAGGTGCAAAAGCTGTTGGCTAAGCTTGATGTTAATAAATCAGCTGGACCTGACGAGCTCCCAGCGCTATTTTTGTTAAAGTGCTCTAATTCTATATCTATCCCCCTAAGTCTACTCTTTGAAAAGTCGCTTACCACCGGACAGGTCCCAGTAATTTGGAAAAAGGCATTTGTAACTCCTGTTCATAAGAAGGGAACTAAGTCTGACGTAGCTAACTATCGGCCGATTTCTAAGTTGTGCATTGTGTCTAAAGTTCTTGAGAGGTTGGTATATAAGCAACTATATCCAGCGATTGCGCATTCTCTCAGTGGTTCTCAGCACGGCTTTTTGAGAGCCCGCTCCACTGCCTCAAATCTAGTATTGTTTAATAATTTTCTTTTAGATGCTATGGATAGGCGTGAGCAGGTTGACGTGGTCTATACCGACTACAGCAAAGCTTTTGACCGAATTCAGCATGACCTTCTTATTTACAAGCTCTCATGCATAGGTATTAGAGGCGATTTGTTGCGCTGGTTCACGTCTTATATTGAGAACCGCTCTCAAGCGGTTGTAGTCAATAATTACATGTCTAGCTGGGTTCCTGTGCCTAGCGGGGTGCCACAGGGTTCGCTTCTCGGTCCCTTGCTTTTTATCATTTTTGTTAATGATATTGAGCAGTGTCTTCGCACGGCCAATCTGTTATGTTTTGCAGATGATATGAAAATTATCGCACGAGTTAAATCGGTTGAGGACGCAATAGCTTTACAGGCTGATTTACTGAGACTTGAAGACTACTGTTCTGATCATAGCTTGGATCTTAATGCTACGAAATGTAATGTTGTGACCTTTACTAGAAAACCTAAGCCTATTACTTTTAATTATAAACTTAAGGGTGAACTGCTGAATAGACTTTCGGTTGTTCGTGATTTGGGAGTAGTGCATGATTCTAAACTTTTATTTGATAGTCATATTGAGGCTGTCACTGCGAAAGCGACTAAGGCTCTCGGATTTGTTATGCGTGCTGCAAGGGACTTTAAGCAAGCAAAAACCATCAAGATACTTTATTGTACCTTTGTAAGAAGTCATTTGGAGTACGCATCTCAGGTGTGGAACCCTCAGTACGATATCTATATTGGTCGGATTGAAGGGATCCAGAGAAGGTTTCTCCGTTACCTTTGTTTCCGTACTCGTGAGTATTACGATGGGGATAATTACATTAACGTATGTAGAAAGCATCATTTGTTACCTCTGGTTGATAGACGTGCTATTGCTGATCAGGTTTTTCTCTCTAAGATAGCCACTAGTAAAATTGACTGCCCAAGGCTACTTTTCTTGCTATCTTTGAAGGCCTCTGTGCTCAATTTGCGTTCTAGTGACCTATTATTTATACCTAAGGCATCTACTAACTATAGGCAGAATGAGTTTATATCTCGAGCGAGCAGCGAGTTTAACAGATTGTGTAGAGAGATGGACGATATTGATCTTTTTCATATTGATTTTAAGAGGCTCAGGCGCATGCTGAGTCAGCGTTTTTTTGTTGTCAAAGATTAAGTTCTGTGTGTTATGTGTATTATTGTGTTTTTTTTTGTTTATTCTGTTATGAGTCGTTAATTGTATTTAGTGTTATGTAGTGTATTATTGTATTAGTAGTGTATTAGGTTATATATATTTTGTTGTGTCCTGTCAGGAGTATTTATATTTTCTTAGTTTGTTTTCATCTGTGATCTCCGTAATTGGCTTTCTGTTTTATATTTTTAGTATCTATTATGTTTATGTAGCTGTGGATGTCCTTTAAATAAATAAATAAATAAATAAATAAAATAAACCGCCAAACCGATTGTGATGAATTTTGGTAAAGAGATAGATGGGATCTTAGAGAAGGACATAGGTATTAATCCCGATATTTCCAAAGGATCGGGAGTTACGCGAGTAAACTTTAGAGCAAAGCTAGTAGAAAATACCAATTGATAAAAAAACCGCTACAGGTCCTCACATTTTAGACAATGAAGCTCAAACTTTAGAAAAACTCGGACCTTGTGAATGACTGAAATATCTTGCGGAATAGTTTCGTTATAAAATCTTAAACAGCTTAAGTGCTTAACTACTTAACTTAGTCTGAAACTTAACATATTTGGGAACCGCTGTCCGCTTACAAGTCTCTTAGGGTAAACCCTTCAATTAGAGAGAACTAATTAATATGTGGTTTTCAAGTTAAAACGTTAAAGTTTAGACTTTTGATAATAGAAATTACTCAAATCAAACAAAGGAAAACTTAAATTTACTGTTGCATAATGGGCGGCCTTATTTTTCAGTTTTAAATAAGTTTTAAAAGTGATCTTCATAGTTGTGTTAATTGATGGCATCGCCTTCTACGATTCACCCGTGGAAATCTCGTAATAAACATAGGTACTCGGATACAAGCTTTAACCTTCAAAATATTGGTCGAATTACAACGACATTATTTTAAAATTTTAAAACGTTTTTAAAATTTCATTTTTAAATTACTTAAATGAATTTTAAACAACAGCTTCATTAAAAAGAGTTAAATGCCGTCTAAATTTCTAACAACATACTGTTTAATTTTTACCTTTAAAGTAAAATATTTATGTGTTAATTGTAAAGCAAACAATAAGGTGTGAAGTGTGATGCTATTATAAAGGGCAAAGGTTCTGTATTTAATTCATAATTTATAATATTAATTCGTTTTAATTTAGTCAAATTAATTCTTAATCTTCTTTCTTTCGTATTGTGAAACAAGATATTTATATTTATTAATCATTTATTATCAATCATTTATTGACGGCCTCTGTGGCGTGTCGGGCGGACGCTCGACTGCAATGCAGAATATTTATGCTTGAAAATAAACTTTTGTGTCTGGTGTTGTCTTTCTATGTATAATAATATTATGTATGTATTTACAAAAAAAAAGTATAATATGTTGTATAACCGTTGTCTAGTATCTATAGTACAAGCCTAGTGCTTAGTTTGGGGCTAGCTAGTAGTGTTTTTTATTATTATTAGAAAAATATCATAAGGAAACCTACATTATCCTATGACTCAGACTCACGCCATTCTAGAGTAGACTCCCGGCGTCTTATCTAATCAATTTTAAGAGAAGGCCCTTGCCCTACAATAAACTAGCTGGGTATCATTATAATTATTTTAAGAGAGGTTATTGGTAGCGCTGATGTGGACTCGTTTCTATTAGATACTAGAAGGAGAAAAGGTCGCCTGATATTATGCTTTTTTTACGTCGGCCATGATGGCCGTGTTCTATACATTCCAAAGATAATTTTCGCACACCTTTAAAAATGATAATTCAAAATTCGAACGTTATTTGTAGTTATTCTATTGCCCATCATCTACTTATACACTTTTTTAGCAACTTAGATCTTCTTCTTCTTCTTTAAAATGGCTTTTCCATTCGGACATTTGCCAGTGTCAAGTATTATCAATATTTGCAAGTTATTTGCATTGAACGAAACAGTCAAGTCGTCATAGTTAAAGTCAAGTCGAGGGAATCATTGTAAAAAGGGGGCCATTTTGTACAATGTTTGTTCACGGAGCTTTAGAAACAACACTAAGCTAAAGTCCATGTTTTGCACCGATTTTCACTTTTATTTACACTTGTACACCTTCACGAAACTAAATTGATTAATATGCTCCCGAAATTAAAAAAATTACACGCATTTGAACTAAGTTTCACAAAAATGAAAATTTACCAACACAACGCATTCCTGCCGAAACTCCAGAAACTTAGATCAAAAATGTAAACACAGAAATGTCAATTATCAAAAGAAGAAGTAAACAATAAGGAGTCACTGTCACTTTGAAATAATTATATGAGTCTTTTGTTTACACTTTTGATCGAAGTTTCTGAAAAACAATATAGGAAGTTTTTTAAGCTAAAAATAAGTTATTTATTTTCTCATTTTAACTATAATAAAATAGTGAAACACTTGTAGTATTATTAGATGTAAATGCCATAATCTGAGAAGATATAAACCTTTATAGGTGTTGGACGAAATGGATCCTAAAAGCATTTATCATTTTTATGGTCAAATCGCAATTTCAATAAAGATCTACGTGTCCATACGTATATCCATAAAAACTTGTTACCATACCATTCATTGGCCTCAGTCGTAGCCAGTCAGGCTGAAATCTATACTCCGTACTTTGACTTTGCTAAGCAAAAACTTTGACTTAAGACAATTTTTGGTATTTCTAAAGCGATCTGTCCAAAGTTTTTGCTTAGTAAAGTCACTTTACTGTGGTAAAGTCGAAGTTTTTCAAATTTAGAACGTAAACCAATCAAATATAAAGACCTGAACTTTGCTTCTCTGTTATGACCATGAAGTTCTTTTTATTTTATTCGTATACTATAAAACAAATTTCGACTACAAATTGCAATTCAAAGTTTTTGTTAAGCTCAGTCTTAGCAAAGTCAAAGTTCGCACTATGGATTTCAGCCTCAGTGGTTCTGATACGTAGACTGGTGCATCCCCTAATAATGACGGGAAGGTTATCTAACTTACTCATAATAACAGAATTAATTAAGAACCTCCTTGTGGGAGTTATGTGGAGACAAAATGATATAGACGTGTGATCGTAATGATGATTGTTTATTGACTGCTAATTACATACTAATGCTAAGTAAAAATAATGCACACACGTGCAGAAAGAAAATAGGTATTAAATGTCCATTATGTATAACTGTGCGATTCTTCGTACACTCCTCCTTTTTTAAGTCGGTCACTAACACTCATACATTATCTACCTTAAATAAATAATAGTAGTTTTACCACATTTTTTTGTTCTGTCTGTCAGTTTTAAAAGTTCTTGTCAATGAAAAGACAAAGCATGTTCTCACTACTCTCACGTTTATTAATAAGGTTTTCACTTACCGTTTAATAAAATTATTATTAAAGCACGCTAACCATCAAAAATTCCCGGCCAATTCTCTCTAAAAAGCGAATTAAATTACTTATTCATTTAGGGAACCCTAAAAAATTACAGCGGCTTCCACACAAACTCTCAAAGCAGGGAAAATAAATAGTATTTTTTTTTTGTAAACACTCCTCATGTAAGAGTTGTATTCAAATGTGGTAACACTGGTACCTCAAATAAGTGTTTTATAATTTTGTTTACACAAAGAATTGTGAATTCACTTTCACTTTCAAAAGGTCAGAGGCTTTTGAGGTATGCTTGGGGTTACAATAGAGGCTTAGAGTGAAAAGCTTTTACGTAGCTGAATGGCGGCTTTTTACTGTCACTGCTTTTTCCTTTTGAAAATTACGAGCAGTAAGTACGTATTTGAGATAAGTCGTAATGAGAAAGATTTTGGGTGTGTTTGTTGCGTATTTAGGAAAAAAGAACTGGGGAATTGATTGCTTTTTTATACACGACTAGTTTTGTCCCGCAGTTTTACCCGTATAATGAATATTGTTGCCCCTATTTTACTCCTCTAGAATGCAGCTTCCTATATATTGGCGAAAGAAGTTTTGATGTCGGTTTAGTAGTTTTATAGAGCTTATTCGTTACAAAGAAAACAATTAAGTCTATCCACTTTAGATAATAATTGGCCTTTTCATCTAATTTTTAGATAATTTATACAGCGCAAGCAACTTTTAATCCGTACTATTTTATGGCGCTGTTTGCCCGGGACGTTGTCAGATGGAGTAGGCTTGCCCAGCACCTGCATATACCACCCTCCCAGTCTAGTCAGTCATGCCCAGAGGAAAGAATTGGTCAATACGTCTGGAACTAACTAAGCCGTGGGTTTCCTCACGATGTTTTCCTTCACCGTATGAGCGTTGTTATTAACGCACATAACTTTTCCGCAAAGAAAAAGACATTGGTGTGCGGTAAGCTGGGATTCGAAAGCTCGACCTTCGGAATCAAAGTCGGGGTATCCACTAGACTAACGCCGCTCACCGCTCCACTTTATGATATAAGTAAATATATTGATAAACGAGCGTTTGACCAATATCTCCTTATGGTGAACGTTTTTTTTTAATAATGACTATAACTATAAATTGCATACAACCAATCGTTCGTAGTGTAAATCAAGCTAATTTGTTGAATAACTAATATTTCATATTGACCACCAAGTGGTTTGATAGTTGGTCAATAATTTTACAGCTATGACAGTTAATAATTAGTTTTAACAAAGCCAGTAGCTAAGTTCGATTCTCGACACGGATTAACGTCTCCATGGACTATAGTGAGTGGACAATGAAGTTTGGTCGATAATTAATTATTAGAAGTTCTCGGAAGTGTTCAGTCTTTGCCTTTTAACTTTCGACTGATTGTTGAAATGATACTCGACATTTGACTATTTGAATAATTAAGCTACTCCGTAATTCGGAAGGCGAGTTAGCCGGTTGGTCCCAGTTGTTATTTTTGATAACAAATGTTAGCTCTAACGCTGGGTAAGCCACACTAATATACGAATTCGAACCTCGCCGCGAGAAAATTGTCGAATATGTTTTTTTTTAATAAATAAATTCTGTGAACAACACACAGCACCATCTAGCCCCATGGTAAGCTACTAAGCTAGATAAAAATATTTAAAAATAATATATTCCTATTTTAATATTTTGCAAAACTTTTCTAGTTTATAAGTTTTAATAGTTTTTCGTAATTTTTAGCGCACCGGCTAAACATAGGCCACAGGTTCGAATTATGTCACGGCAAGTTATTAATCGGTTTTAATCTCGTTGGAATTGCTATACTTAAATAATAATGAGGACCAGTACCCATATTATCTATCTGTTGACGTCAGACAACAGTGGAAAATGACAGGCACTGTGCAGTACATTGCTGCTTTGAGGTAATCACGGGTAATAACCAAGTTACGTCAAAGCAGCAACGTACTGCATAGTGCCTGTCAATTTCTACTGTTGTCAGACATCCACTGGATAGATGATAAGGGTGCTGCTTAAAACCAAAAAAATGAGTTTAAAATCAATCTAATATTGTGAAAACATGAAAAAAGTCTATGCATTGCTCGTTATAAATTGTTTCTAAACCCATATTTCTTTTCGAAAACAGAAACTGTCGTGTCTTATTTACGTCAGTCAGTTTAACAAAGACAAATCTAAGGGGATTTCAATTCGTTTTAATTAAGGGTAGGTACTACCACCCTCGTTGGAAGTATACTCGTAAACTGCCGATTAAGGGTCTAATGAGATAACGATGTAATAGAAAACTGAACGTTGGACTTAAGTTACGTAAACTAAACTTCATTTAATCTGAAATATTATTTCAAAAATTCACTCGCGGCGAGGTTAGAACTCGCGTCCCCGTACCCACTCCGGTGCCCTTACTAACTAGGCTACGCAAGTCTTTTTGAAATATTTTTAGTAGAAATATCATAAGCAATAAAAAACAACGATTATATGCTAGACCTTGAGCGGGGTCTTTTTTATTTTTCAAGAAAAATGTATGTGTGCTATTAGCATCGCTCTTACGATGAAGGAAAACATCGTGAGGAAACCCACGACTTAAAGTCACGCACAAAGGCCCAGTTGTAGGGCTAATTGCGGATACACACAGTTAAAAACTTTGAATTTTATGTGCTAAACCTGTAGTGTTCTCTCGAGTACGGCCCCATGCCGTGGGAATTTCCAAAACAAGATCCCTTTCCGAGTTAATACACACCAGAAAGCACAGACTCTCCAAGTTTCATGTCATTGGGACCAACGGTTTGGTAAAACCGTTGGTCCCAGCTCAAACCGTTGGTCACTGAAGGTCAGGTCAAATCAGGCAGTCAAGACTTTGAATTGTATACGTAGGTACAGAAACAGATTAAGTATCATATCCTACCTAAACTTGATTTAATATACTTACCTTCTTTTACGTTTCTTCGCTTCTATGAATTTCCACGAAGAGAGCTTTCTTGGAACTGGTATAGATATCGATACAAAAAAATATCAAATATGGAGCCTACTAAAGGTGATCTCTTACCTCGACTAAATCACGTCGTGTAACATTGCGTTTGTGTGCGCAGACCACCTGCCAGATGGTTCGACGACATAAAACTCATGCCGGTGCAGCGTGATCCAGGAAAACTGATGATAGGAAAGTGTGGAAAAATGTTGGAGAGGCTTATGCCCTGCAGTGGGCAAATACATGTTGCTGAAGAAGAAGAAGAATGTAACATTATAGATTCTACTTTGAGCATTAAGTAATACTACCTTCTTGACATGGTCGGGTTTCTTCTCTCCCTGATTTAATGCTCGAGTCTGTGTAACGTTGCACGCGAATATTCTTAGTGAGGGAGCACCTTTACCTAAATTGAAAACGCCTAAAGATGTACACTCACAACTAAATATTAATAATAATAGGGGTTAAAGTATGAAATTGCCGTTTTATTGCAATAGGTTCTTTGAATTGACATAGAATCTTCATGGTTTGAGGTTTTCGAATGAAACTTTTTTCAAATGGTTTCTGTGATGTTCTTTTTTTAAAAAATGTGAAACATTTGAATATCAACTTTCAATTGTTTTTGTTATTCAATTTAGACAAGAAAGATGGATACTGCGAAAATTCGAGTGATTTTTGAATACGAGTTCCGACGCGGAACTAACGCGGCAGAAACAGCCCGCAATATCAATGCTGCGTTTGGAGAGGGGTCTACTAATGAACGCACCGTGCGATTTTGGTTTAAACGCTTCGTGATGGAAATTTCGACTTAAAGAACGAACCACGAGGAAGACCGCCCACACAGGTGAATAACGATGAATTAAGAGAGATAGTGGAAGCCGATCCTAGTCAAACTACCCAGGAATTAGCGGCATGGTTTAACGTTACCTTACCCACTTTATTGACTCACTTGCGTCAAATCAATAAAATAAAAAAATACGAAAAATGGGTGCCTCATGATTTGACTGATCTGCAGAAAGAAACGCGTGTTGAAACTTGTGTTGCCTTGTTGAACCGGTACAGAAATGAAGGAATATTGGATCGAATTGTAACATGTGATGAAAAGTGGATTCTTTATGATAACCGGAAAAGAAAAATGCAATGGCTGACCCCAGGTCAAATGCCACAACAGTGTCCTAAAGCAAGACTTACCAATAAAAAGGTAATGGTAACTGTTTGATGGTCTCAGCATGGTGTTATTCACTATAGTTTTCTTCGATCTGGTCAAGCAATTACGGCAGATGTCTATTGTGCCGAACTCCGAACCATGTTGACAAAACTAGCAGTAAAACAGCCCCGACTCATGAATCGATCTTCACCATTATTGCTCCACGACAACGCGAGACCTCACACAGCACGAGAAACCATTTTGACCCTTCAGGAACTGCACTTAGAAACCATTCGTCATCCTCCGTATTCACCAGACCTTGCTCCAACGGACTACCATTTTTTTCGTGATTTGGACAATTATCTACGTGACAAGAAG
This sequence comes from Idaea dimidiata, assembly GCA_949358125.1. Classification (NCBI taxonomy): domain Eukaryota; kingdom Metazoa; phylum Arthropoda; class Insecta; order Lepidoptera; family Geometridae; genus Idaea; species Idaea dimidiata. The sequence continues at coordinate 23,615,999 of OX442334.1, read as the reverse complement.
TTTTCTTCCCAGGAGGCAGTACAAAATGCTTTCGCACAGTTTGTGCAGTCTAGATCGTCGGAGTTCTATCGCAAAGGCATTAATAACCTTCCCATTAGATGGCAGCAATGTATAGATAATAATGGCAACTATTTTGATTAAATAAATTTGTTAAAAATTTAAAAAATAAACAATTAAGATTTTCAGTACAAATCGGCAATTTCATACTTTAACCCCTAATATATAGCAGTATTTCGTATACAAATTCCTCTTCAGATCAATTCAGTAAACAGTACCTACTTCGTAAACAAATTGTTAACATAAATACGCAGTTCTGGAAGTTGCGTTTAATTTTCCTATTTCAACAGAATCTACATAAGTCTGTTTGATAACGTCTTCAAATTGGATAAAGGACTTGTTTAATCTTACTGATGATTCGTATTTCGGATTAAATATTAAATAAAAATTGGATAAAACTATTTTTATATACTAGAGAGTAGAGAGTAGAGTAGAGTTATTATCTACTACCGTTCTGTTCCATAATGTCTAGGTACTATATAATAACCAGTGTGTCAAAATGTCTAGTGTTCTCAAGTGACCAGTCTTCAAAAGTGTAGTGACTCAAATCTACTAGGCCTAAAATGTTTAGTTCCTGAAATGTTCAGTTGTCTAATACTAGAAGTGTTGACTTAATTGTATTACATGTTCCTTTTTCGGGAATAAATCGAAAAAACCGCTGCAGCGCTAATTTTCTTTTACATCAAGGTGTTACCTACACTTCAGGTAAAAATAGTGTTTATGGAATAAAGTAGTTACGGTAACCTACCACGTAAAGTGTACGATATTTGAAACGAAAAATAAAAATAATGCGTTCTTTATATTCAAACATGTCGCTTGAGCTTGCTTGTTGCAGTGGTTAGCGGGTCCCGTTAGAAAAGGGAAACAAAAACCACTTGTAGTTTCAAACTGGATTAAAACATAGAATACTTTTTAATATTCCAATGGGAACAAGAATTCCGCTGGTAAATCCGCAGAGCACAGCTAGTAATTCATTATTGCTTAAGCCCTTAATTTACTTTCAATCTCGATATTTTAGTTAAACAGCTAAAACACCGTTATTAAACCAAAGTACACAACAATATTTGCATACAGAAAACACGGCAGAATACACAAACAGCAGATTACTGTTACACGGAAAAAGTTTACGGGAATTATTTGTGTTCGAGTTTGTAACATAACACATTTTTGGCACGTACTCGGAGTTTTTATAACAATTTTCGAAGTATTTCATGTGAAGTCGAAAGTCTTCAGAATAATGGCGTTAATGCCTCTTTGCTTCGGATAAAATTGAATGAATTATGTTTAAGGGCGAATGGTTAAAAAAATGTTAGATTAAGCTTCTTGGTGTTTTAGAAAACACGATGAGTTGGTCCTGGATTGTTATCTCTGATAGTTTATCTATAGTAGTTGGCGCCTCTTCGCTTGTTACAGGGTCAAGTTACAGACCTTAGAGTGACCTGACAACTCATAACACTAGGTGAACCTACCATTATACGAAAAAAAAAGTCTCTACACCAATCCAGTAGCAAGCCAGCCAGCGCTCGACTGAATTTAAGGTACTGCCGTTATTCTTCTCGTGTAGTGTTGTGTTTTAGAGTTTTAAAGCTTACTTGACCTAATGACTGCTATTAGAGATAACAACCGGGATCACCGGGAACCGGGAACCGGGATCTGCTTAACGTACCGTGCCGAAGTCCCTAAGCTACGATATACTGATTTATTACCAAACGCAGCCTTAAAAAAACTTTAATTACACTTAAATAGCTATTTTTTTTCAATCAATTCAAGTTACTAATATCACCATAACTATTGAAAAATGTATAGAAAGTATCGTATAATTTTGGTTTGGAAAAAACTCGAAACTACCGATCAAAAGCTTCGAAACAAAGGGTGTTATAACTATCAATCACACCCGGCGCCACTCGGAAACAATTGTTATGATTTATGGTGGCTGTTCGACCTGCGATTTACGATTTTTCAAAGCCAATACGTTGCTTGGTCAATAAATTCATTTCCTGGTACATTTCGAGGAATTTTTGATGTTTTTATGGAGAAAAAAAGAAGCTGGGTTAGGAGGGCAATGGTAGTGAATTGGAAATTACTAGTTTTAAGCATATTTGCAGAGTTTAATAGTTTGAGCACAAAGGCTGTAATCTATAGTGCGTACTTTGACTTTGCTCAGACTGAGCTTAGCGAAAACTAAGCATAAAATTTTAATTAAAATTTATTAGTCAAAATTCATTCACAAGTAATATACGAATAAAATAAAACCGCCTCGCAACCAAGACCATTGTAACATGGTTGAAATGTCGAGGTATGACTTGGTAAATGTAACTTGGTTACAAATCGTCTGAATTTGAAAAGTTTATAATTGGAGCTGTTTTATAAATAAATTATTTAACAAAACCTCAAACCCGGCAAATTACTTATCTAACTAGTATATAAACGAAGATTTCCTTTTGATTTCTTTCTGTTTCATCGTTAGATGTCACAAAAGATATGCTCTTTCATTTGATATTTGGTCTGCTCTACGGGTAACCCACTATAGGGTGTAAGGATTAAAAAACATTTTAGTTTTTGCTATATATTTGATACCATATATACCTTTCAATACCTTTCAAAAATGGAACGTAGTATGTTAGGAATAAGACAAAGTGATAGAGTTAGGAACACAACTATCAGGGAAAAGACGAAAATAACAGATATAAAGAAAACTATACGATCACTAAAATGGAAATGGGCCGGACATGTATGCAGAATGGATAACAATCGATGGGCAAAAATAATAACAGAGTGGATACCAAGAGACGAGAAAAGAAGCAGAGGAAGACCAAAGAAAAGATGGTCGGACATATTCGAGCAAAGAGTTGGACCAGACTGGATGTCGAAAGCTAGAAATAGAGAAATATGGCATGAATTGGGGGAGGCCTACGTCCGAGAGGCGACTACTACGAATAATAAATAAATATATATATTGTACCTATACTTAAGATTTAAAAAATATATATATATATATTGTTAGAAAAGAAAAATGTATGTAAATAGTAGTAGATATAAAAGGCTTTATTATTATTATTATTATATACCTTTCAATAGCTATTTCGATTTCAATCAAACATAGTTAAGAACACTGGTGCAAAAAAAAACAAAAAAAACTACATAGATCAAAATCTCTTAATCCGTTTAGGAGCTACGATGCCAAAGAGATACACAGACACCTTCAACGTATAACATCCCTCTTTTGTCTCGAAGCTTGAGTTTCTTGCAGTTTTTCCTTATTGGAGGGTGCTTTTAAAACCACAAATCCTAAGAAATACCAATAATTAGGTTTGTAGTTTCGAAATTTGAATTTGTCAAAGTCAATAATCAAAGTGATTTATGCGTGAAAAAAGTTTTTTTTTTTAATTGTTTGCTATATTCAATTCCTCATCACAGAGCCTTGCTAACGAGTTTATAACCTTATTCGACCTCGACGGACCGTAGTTAGGTAAGCAGGGTGAGATTGTTCGTTCGTGTGTTTGTTTGTCTGCGCGCAACCGAATAAGAAGTTTATAGGTTTTGATCTCCAAAACAGTTTGATCGATTAATATGTGGTTTTAAAGCATTCCAGGTACGTTAGTACCATTTATATTGTTTAATTTAATGTATATGTCAAATTATAGTTAATTAAGACGTGGTTTTGAGTTAAAGAAATGTTTTCCCTTTTCGTCTAAATTGACGGGTTTGCGGGTAAATATCGCTACGACCTAAACTCCTAAATATATTAAAAATTGCATGCCATAACTGTAACCCGACAGTAGTTAGATCCTGTGGTAACGTGGTTAACGCGCTGAAACAGAAAACCATTAGCTGTAAATTTAAAACCTGCTAGAAGCAGAGTTTTGGTAAGCATTTTAAGTTAAAGTTATAAAAACATTTAATTGTGGTAAAACGTTTTAAGTGATGAAAATATTTCAATCACAATAATAACTAAAAATATCGAATAATAATGAATGAAACAAACATAACGAGAACGATATAAATAACGAATAGGTATGAAAAAACTTGCTGAGTTTTTTGTGTTTAAGTCGAAACGCAGGCCAGCAACTTTTTGTCGGTTGATTTACTCTACACTACACAGTATAAAACGTTTAATATTTACAAGTATAGGTATGTATTAAGTATTGCTCCTTCACCACGAGTATTCATTATTATTGATTAGTTACATAGTTATAAATTCGACTTACAAGGTTCGCGCTTAATGCTCAAATTTGTAACATTAGATTACAAGCGAATACCTACTCGTGGTGAGCCAGCACTTATAAGCAAACAAACAGTTACAAATCAAATTGTTTTATTATGTCCACCTTCAATCTAGACGTTATCTGTCGAATAAGTTTAACCCAACCAAATTTAAAAGCCTTTAAATTTTGGTCTTCTGCATTTTTATTCTTTTTAAATATCATAGTGACGTTTTTTATTTGAAAAATCAGCCCACCAAATTCCTTATTCTCCCGGCTTTAGGTTTAAGGATAGTGTTAAAGAAGCAATGTCTAAAAAATACGTACTTCGTAAAACTTTATCTGCATAAATGGATGTGATTTCGAATGAGGAACATATAACTCTTAGAGATCAAAATAGATCATTTTTTAGTCGATCAGAAACTCCATTCACCAATAACTTTCACCATACATTTTGTACTGTAATTTAAGTTCTTTTCAATCGGCCGATAAAAACTCAATGAAATTAGAAAATTTATCGTCTAAACGAGTTTGTAAGGAAAATATTATTACAAAAATGTACTAACGTTAAGGTAGGTACCTACCATGTATCCCATTTCATATGAGTGTACGCAGGGTTGTCTAATGTTTGACCGGCAAATCCGGGTTAAAGCTGCGGGTTTGACCCGGATGCAGCTTCGGGTTATAGGTCAATATCCAACATGGGTGAAAAAAATCCTCTATGGTAATATGAACTGAGTTTGCTGTGGTTATTATAAACAAATATTTCGTTATTTGATTTATAATTCTTAAGACATATTATTAAATACTACAGTTTTTTTAGGAAAACTACATCTTTTAAAGTTCGTCGAGAACTTGCGTGGATTAGTTGTTTAGGATTCTAAGGTACAGTACCCAAAGATGAGAGTTTTTTTCTTTAAAAAAAATATTTTTAAAACTTTGAACTATCTTCAAAGTTTCGTGATTTATCATCTAAACTCAAACAAAGCCTCGTAAGAATGAGCCAGACTATTATAGTCTGGCTCATTCTTACGAGGCTTTACGAAGCAAAAGTAACTGTTTGTGTCTGTTACGCTTTAACGTTTAAACCACTGAACCGATTTTAGTGAATTTTGGTATAGAGATAGACGTCGGGACCTATATTTCCGCGGGATCGGGACTTACGCGGGTGAAATTGCGGCGCACAACTAGTCTTACTAATATTATAAACGCGAAAGTTTGTATGTATGTGACTTTGTTACTCTTTCATGCAAAAAATACTGAGCCGAGTGCGATGAAACTTGGAATATACGTAGGTGGGTACCGGAAATAATACATAGGCTGCCTTTTATCCCGATATTCTTGCAAAAACGGAACATACGCGTGTGAAACCGCCGCCGGGCGCATTTAGAAAAATCTTAACCTTATAAGAAAACTTAAGTTTTTTTTTTTTTTAATGTTTTAATGTGTGTTGAGCCGATTCTGTTAATAGAAGTCCAAAAGGTGTTATAGTACCTTTTGGACTTCTGCTAACAGAATCGGCTCCTACAGAAATAGGTACAAATTGATAGAACACCTATAACCACCTTCTCATTAGAAAACTCCTCAATAAATAATTAAAGATATAGTTCAATTTTAATGCTTAAAAAATTAGCATAAATCTTACCTACATACAGTGACCGAATTTTACTGGGTAGATCCAGATAGTAGTTTGGTTTGAATTTAAATAATTCAAGTAGACCAAATAACACTGATCATTCTTAGTAATATTAAGAAAGAAGAAAAACTGCTGCGTCTTGCAACATCTTTAAAAAAATATCCGGTTTCATTTTTCTCTGACAACCCTAGGCATGTGTAGCAATAATTCCTTTCAATTTGAAAGGATCACTCACTGCCTTTTCATTTTGGGTATTGCTGACTCTCACTGGGGTGCTCTTAGCGCTGAGATGTTTGACGTTTACCGATAACATACCTACTTGGCGGTACTCGGCTCTTGTTCGGATATTTCCGGATTACTTTCATATTATATTTATATCCGGATATTTTTTTGGTTACAATGTGTTTAATAATATGTTGATCGAAACGGTAATATTGTAGCTAGGTACTTCAAATATACAGAAGATTTTTATTTTCTTAATATGGTTCTGTTTTGGTTCTGTTCTGTTCTACGAAAATATTCCTTTTACTAAGACTCTACTGTTCGTCTGTCTGTGTGGCTGTCAACGCGATGTGTCTTATGAACTTCGATAGCTAGGCAGTTGAAATTTTCAATGTGTTTAGTTTCTGTAGGCGCTATAAACAGCAAAAAATTAAGTGTATCTCTTATAGGTACAACAAATGTGATTTTTTGTTAATAATATGTTGTGTACTTTGTTTTACCTAATATATAGAAGAGTTTGGTACCTCTTATACCAGTTAGACGTAGTCTAAGATGTAGCACGTGAACAGTTAAACAAGTCCCGACTCGTCTTCTTTAAAAGGCTTTAAATACACCAATAATTTGGCGAAATTTTAAACAGCGTAATTCATCGTTCACTGCTGATGTGCAATTCCGATGAAAGTCAAAAGCCACGCTGACACTTTCACTCATAATGAAAGGTTTTGTTTAATCCAATTGAATGGGTTAGATTAAAGTCAAAAGCCTCCGATTGTAATGTTCCTGTGAATGATCGGCGCTCTGTTCGGCATAATGCTCACAGCTAGTTTGCATTTATCCGTAACATTTAGTTGTACCATGTTGTTCCATACGTTCACTCTTTCTTAAATGTACCGTCACCAATGCGCTCTACGCTAAGTTCTTTGTTTGCGTTCTTCTAGTTGATTTTTTGGTGTTAACGAGAAAATGAGATATCGCTTACACTAAACAAACAAGCAAAATGTTCTTATTTTATCTGTAGCCCTTTGTTCATTGCGTGTAAATTCACCTTTATACCAATATGCTAGTACGTTCGATGGTTTTAAAAATCAGGTTTTAACAGAACATCGAACATTTATATAAGCATTTTTATGACATTTTATTTTTTCGAGGTTCGACTCCAATGAATTTAAAAACCGTAAATGCTCGAGGTTCATCTCATTTTTTAGCTCAAGTGTATTTCCACCCTTAGCTTTATCAACGTATTGTACTCTCGTTTCTATTTTTATCGAAAATATTGTTTTGACATGAAATACATTCATCAAATAGAGTACAGTCACGCAAAAAATCACATGTCAAATACCATTTTCCTTTTAAATAAAGATTGCATAGCATACTGATTTATTAAGAAAAATAAACAAGGTACCGTTGGAAAATACGAATTTCTATTATACATAATTATATGTATAGGGGATTTTTTGATTAATATCCCAAGGCTAAGCGTTGTTACCACATGTTTTATACTTACTTTCATAGCTCAGTCACTATGAAAAGTATAAGTTTGCCTAGTTACATTTGACCCTCGCCACCAAGAAAATTGTCTAACTTGGTTAAAATTTCGAGGTAAGGTCTTGCCCGATGGCGATACAAAGTGCGCCGAGTCAGATAGAAATTCGTCGAAAAAAATAAATGTCTAAGCGACAAGTCGTAAAACGAAAGTTGTAGAACCTTCCTAGTGACCAAAGTAGTTTACTTCGCCGCCGCGCGGAGACAAGTCCAGATTCACTATGGGTAAAACCACCAACAGTAGCTAGTCAAACAACACAGCGTAAGGTAATCAAGTAAAAAACTCCAGGTAGCTACGAATATTGCCAGAATGAAAGTAATATCGCTTCAAAGATATAAATCTGAATGGAAGGTCATTGTCATAGAGGTAGAACAATAATTTATTGTATTGATGTAGAGAGTACATCTTTGTCTTCGGCATACTATAATTTATCTGCTTGCAGCGCCACATGGTTTCACATTCATACTTCCCGTGGGTATACCGGTATAAAGAGTATCTTGTGTTTAAATTCAGTGATCATCACACAACGCCATCTAGTCTCATGATAAGTTACTAATGATGAGTATAGTGACTGGACAATTGGATAGGCATATATAATTACTTTTTTTCAAACCAACATTATTATTATTTCGTAAATTTATTTTTATTGCTTAAGGCATAATATTTACTAGAAATATTTTTAAAGAAAAAATTCATCTTCCCTGTCTACTATTTTTCGACTACGGCTCAATTGAGACTGATTTTTGAAGATGAATTTTTCGTTTAAAAATATTTCTAGTAAATATGCCTTGAGCAATAAAAATAAATTTACGAAATATTAATTAGGAAAAAGAGTGACATCTCTTGACCAAAACGTTAACTGTAAAGTTAATCATTGGCGCAGGTAAATCACTGGAAAGTGATCCTGTAGACGGCGTCTCAATCGAGCCGTAGTCGAAAAATAGTGAACAGGGAAACATTCATATTCTTAAATTCGCTGCTCGAGATGGGAACTTGCGTGGCCGAGCGGTATAGGCACTGGAGTATTGATCCAGGGACGCGAGTTCAAATCTCGCCGCAAGTGAATTTTTGAAGATGAATTTTTCCTTTAAAAATATTTCTAAACATTATTATATTTGGAGTTACAACTATTGTTACAATGTATGAATATAAGTAAGGGTTTTTTAACACGGTGTCTTTAGGGATTCGTACCGAATTGTGATAGTGCTATTACAGAACCCTTCGTGCGCAAATCCGACTTGACCGATTTTTCTTTATACAGTCACAAAGGAAATCCTTAATAATTATGTCAAATAGAAAACTATTTTATTTCTATGGTCATCGTATATTACTGCTCAGAATCTGGATACGTAACGTCAGCAAAAAATATGTAACAAAATGAGCATTTGTTTTTATTGGAATCCTTTTTTTTGTTTGTCGTACTTTTCATATCATTATTTTTTGTAATACCCTACTGCTGGTACGGAATAACCTTTTATGCAATGAACTATTAAATTATAAGAGAAATAAAATAATTTTACTAACTTATGATACCTACCTAGCTAGAACGGATATATTTTGACATTATTAACAGCTCTGTCTTTTGCTCTCATTAAAATACGATTACGTAATTACGAAGCAAACTCCTCCGCCGGGTCTGTCAGCCTTTCTGCAAACGCTAAACCTAAAAACTAATAATTCTGTTCATGAAATTTTATTAACACTAGTGATTGGCGTTACGTAGAACACTGTTTTTTTTGCGATACCAAGTGCGCTGGGTCAGCTTGTACTTAGATTATAAAAGAAAAAATAAATAAAAAAACACCTATATATTAGTGTTAAACATACCGGTCGGTATTATACGCACTTTTCCTCTAAAAATATTTAATAAAAAAAACCACACCATACATTCTTAAAAAAAAAAAAGGTATTTTTGCAAACGTTGTAAAATGTTGCACAAAGTGACTGTCAGTAGTTATTTGCTGACTCATAATAACGGGGCTTAGTCCAAGAATTTAAAATATTGGACTTAGAGCTAACATCTGGAACAGACACTGACATTTCTGATGACTTACAGAACTGGGCTGGAATTTAATAATAATAAAAAAATAATAATAAAAGTATTTATTGCCAAAGAGAAAAAAAACAACTTAAACTATTTAGAACTAGGCAAACGCAAACGGCAAAAGGAGCAAGCTCAGCAAATGCTGCAAGACGCAGCTATGAGCATCTACACAGCGCTGGTTTTCAGCTTGCCCCTTTCTCACATTTGACTCGACTCACTTTGATTTGACTCTTTTGTATTAATGAAACATAATATTTACCGGGTTTTACTCGCGTTTTATTTTTTAATGGCATTCTTACAATGTACCGAGCTTCCGTTAACTTAACAGTTAGCTTTTTCGAGGTAGACTGAGTTGTAATTCGTCTATTTTAATATTCTAAAAATGACTGTAAGCCACCGTTTCATTATTGATACATACCTACCGCCTTATTATTGGTTATAATAATGAGGCCGTATAATAAATAGTTAGGAACTTTTTCGAATATTAAAATAGACGTATTACATATCAGTCTACCTTGAAAAAGCTAACTGTGAAGTTAGCAAAAGCTCGGTATATTGTAAAAATGCTATTAATAAATAAAACGCGATTAAAACCCGGTAAATATGGTGCAAAATCGCAAAAATCTAAGACACAACTACTCTGTAGTATTCAATACTATTCTTAACATTGTTCTAAACCTTACAGTAGATTTGGCATTAAAAGGAAGGGTCAGTGTCAGTGACAAGCCACTGAATTTACGCTACCTCAAATTTATTGATACTTTGACGGTTTAATGTCATTTGTGAACTTTACCTTTCCACCTGTAGCGAATGTAATTATTACGATAGACGTAACAATATTGTCAGTAACAAAGCTGCAGCAGAAAAAGTCTTTTAGAAACACATTTCGACTCCTATCTATACCTGTTTCATTGAAGTATCTTGACAGCCTTGTTTTAGACGAACATCTTTAATGGCTTACTCGCTTAGAGCGGTATTTTTCAATTTTCGGCTCCTGGCGGTATTTAATCAACTTCCTGTTCTATCATCAAACTGCCGCGCCGCTCAGCTAAATGTTCTCTCTATAGCGCTTTAACTTAAACTTCTTTGTTTCAAGCTTAATCTTATTTTGTGCTGCAATTACTACAAATTGCAAAATGGCGCGGTAAAAATGTTTGCAGCTTTATTTTGGTAAAATTGTTTGTACTTTTATTTGGAATTCAACCAAATAAATTACATACAACTTACCTACTTGATAAATATTATGAAAAGTTTTGTACTAATGCAATTTTGTATGAAAAAAAACTATTGATCCAATTGCGTTAAAACTATGGAGGTAGTTACAGAAAATTGAAGTTCTTTAGCTCGTCTTAAAGCTCCTAACTTGATGCTATGATCAGTAATAAGTACTGTATAAATTACAGTCGATGTAACAGATAAGTTGATGGCACTATATTTTGTGTGTTTATCTTGTCTCTTTTTGGAGTCGATTGCTTAAAAAATAATTTAATTGAATTTTTAGGACAATACTTTACTGAAGGTTTTAATAATATATTGTGCGTAGCCAGTACGGATCGTTAGTCAATCGAAAATACTACTATTAAAATAATAATCTGAGCGAAAAGATTAGATGTGGTCGTTGACTCATAATTACTTGCACACAGTCCTTCAACTTATACGCGTCTCGAGTCTGAAAGCCATTGCTCAGTGGAGTTTGACGAGTAGTATAAATGATTTAGTCGACATGACATTAATAAATTGTCTTGGTTTGTATTATTGAAATTCACAGACTGATGAAAAGGAGGCGTCTATCGCTCGTTTAAGAATAAAACTCAAAATTTACTTTTTTTAAAGATTATGAGACTTTGTCGAGTTTTTATCAAAAATGACCCACCCACTGCGCTAATGGGTTACACCGGCCGTGGTCACGAGGCGACTCACCTATCTTACCCCCTTATCTACATAAGTACGTGATCTAGAGTCGTAGATCTAACAATAATAATGGACAGCAATCGTGTAAGTAAGTGATTATCAAATTTTGGAGTACGGTTTAAGCGGTTAGAAACCAATTTATTACACAAATTCGTGTAGTTTACAAGGTGTAACGAGGATACCCTTTTAAGCCGAAAGGAGATTGTTCTAGACGTCTAGGCGAACAACTTTTGTTCGACGACTTTTGGAATATCAAAGTAGTTTTCGAAAATTTTGAGTTTAAAGTGTACTTGAGAATCGGGTTTTTCTTACAGAGAAGTCATTGATCTTATGTTGTCCTTTCATTTAGACTGAGTTTGGTCTACTACTACAATCAAAACTTTAATTGCCTTTATTTTTAAAAACGGCTGGTTTTGAGTGAAAGATAATGTGTAAGCATCGAAATAGTATATAATAGAAATAGTTTTTTGACGAAATAAGCTTTGTAGTTAATAACTACAAAGCTTATTTCGTCAAAAAACGGTCCCACTTGATGTTAGAGGGACCCCAGTCTGTCCTTTTTCACTTTAGTGTTCGTCGGTTAGTTAGATAAGGACAGACTGTGACCAACTGGGATCAACAGGGTCGTTTTGATATATCAAAGCAAAAAGTACCTTAACCTTAGAGAACATTATTGAAATTGATATTTCAAAGTTATCTCTTAAAAGACTGTGCACTTGGCACAGTCTTCTAAGAGCAAAAACGACGATGTAACATGTCTCTGTGTGAATGTGAATGCTTTTGCACAATAAACGCTACCTGACGTAAAACGCGCCGTATGTTCCAGCGGACATGACACAAGTGAGTCGTGAGTTGCCCGTCAATGAAATACTAGTAACAAACTCAACAACTTGTATGAGAATGAATGGGTTGGTCGAATTGAGATATTACATGCGACTATCGAAGTGCTGTCCAAGCAATGACACTTTTAAAACCATGAATAAAACGCGATTACACCCGATAAATAAAGTGTTTTATTAATGACACTTTTTTTATTAACCGTTTGGTCCTGTTAACTGTTGACAGCGCAGTAGCCGTGGTTAAGTTTTGAGCCAATACTCTAGTATTAGATAGTTTGATGCCGTTGCATTGACACGAAGAAAGAAAAATAATTAAGTAACATAATATGTATTTTGACGACCTCTGTGGCGCTTCGGGCGAACGCTTGGCTGCAATGCAGAAGGTTGCGGGTTCGATTCCCGCTCAGTGCAAATATTTATGCTTAAAAAATAAATATTGGATCTGGTCTGGGCGTATTTCTATGTATAATATGGTATTTACAAAAAAAAAAATATAACTAGTATATCCGTTGTCTAGTCACCGTAACACAAGCTTAGCAGCTTACCACGGGGCTAGATGGCGCTGTGTGTTCGTCACAGGATTTATTTATTAAAAAAAAAATAGGTTGAGATCATGAGTGTTATGGGTGTAAAGCAATAAGAATGCAATTCAACTTTAGGTGTGTGTGGCAAATGGAGAGTGTAAAGCCAAAAATCTAACGAATGCCCCTTAGGATCCACTTGTTGCCAGAAATGTACCAGTAACTTTGAATTGAAAATTTGAAATTCTGGCTCAATTTTGTTTTATTCATAAAACTTAAATAACATGATGTAATTATTAGTAATAAAATAATAAATATTACCTAAATTAAATTTAAAACTACAATTTTAAATTATTATGTAATTCTTGAAACGTATCAAATGCCACTAATTGCATCACAATCATAAATTTTGTGTGGCGTGCAACGAGCCGTATGTTGCAGCGGACATGACACTTTGGCAATGAAATACTAGTAGCAACAACAAGTTGTATGAGAATGGATAGGTTGGTCTCATTGGGATATTGTGTGCGACTCTGGAAGTGCTGTCCAAAAAATGACGCGTTTAATGCCCTGCTTTATAACGCTGGACTGGTCTTTATTAGAGACTAGAAAGAGAAAGGCCGCCTGATGGCGATGCATTTCAAACTCGTCTCGGTGCTTTCCGACGAGACATATCGCATATATACTTCATCTCCTGCCTTCATGCCCGACTACCAGCATAAAGAATGACCTAATAAAGGCATCAGGGGTCGCTGTGGATGTGGCTGGATACTGGTCTATGAAAATTTATCTTACTGTCCCCTAGTTTTATGTCATTAACACGAGAAGAAAAAAAACTCTTCTCTGACCAGTTCCAAAGTCAAACTGTTCGGGAGATTATTCACACACCTTTGTGAATGATGAATCAAAATCCGAACGTCGTTGATCGAATACCCACCATCTTTGTAATTTAGCGACCTGCCTTTTGTATCCAGCTAGCTGATTATTTAACTGTAAAATCTCAATTGAACAAAAAAACTTGATTTTTGCGATTAGCTCCCTTGCTTATAAAATATTATTTAAACATGAGTAAGGTATATGACGTTTGTCTCTGTCTGTCAACTTTGAAATTTCATGTGACAGTAAAAGACAAACGATGCATATTTATGCAGCGCATTAATTAGCGTTTATAAGTAAAAGGGTCAACGTATAAAAAATTTGTCAATTACAGTCGCTAGTGTTAATTGCAATGGCAATTTGTTTACACCAGTGAAACCATGTGACAGTGCTTGTAAATAATAAACGAGAATTGAACCAGTAACCTTCTTATTGCAGTCGGATATAGGCCAAATAAAATGACGCCAAAGAGGTGGTCATTTTATTGACTCTAAATTTTAAATTTTTACAAGATTATTTGCAATTTGTATTTGTGCCTGGTAAATATAAAAAAATATACAGTTTACAAGCAACCAATTCCTTCCCCACAGATAATATATATTTTTTAGTTCCACTCCTATTTCACCCGAACAATATTTCAGGCAACATTTCTTCGAAACAAAATAATACATCTTGTACTGTCTCAGATGCTATTATCAAATTATATTCACTCCATAATATAAATCAAATTACGCGCAGATGTGTCTCGGTCGGCTTGTTGTTTATCGTGAAAAGGTTCGCGAACAACGAACAAAAATACAGCAGATTCGGTTGAAATGTTGGGAAACCTTTTGTTTATAAAGATTGTGTATTTAAACCGCTTTTTAAATCGTCCACCAACAACTTTTCATGCGATGTTCTCGGTTGCATCCCTCTGGGAGCCCAGGGTTTGATTAAACCCCAACATATTTGGGGTTGGCAGTTGGCACATTGGTTGTCACCTACTATACCTACCCTTTATCTCACTATCCTATTCTACCCTCTCCTCCCGCTACTGGATAATTTGGAACAGCTGCCTTGTTAGTATCTAGATAGCTAAATGACAGTGGACATAATGATACAGTAAATATAATGATGCTGTGGACGTTATGAAAAATGTACATAATGATACTGTGTACATTATGATACAGTGGACATTTCGATAGTATGGACTTTGGACACAGTGGACATTTCGATATAGTAGACTTTATGCGACTAAAGGCTAAAAGCATGTGTATGTTCACGTATTATGTTTCTAAGTACCTATGTAAAATTCTAAAGTTAAGCGTAAATTAATTTAAAAAAAAATTGCACGACATTACACACAGCGCAATAGATTGCTAGATCTAGCCCCAAACCAAGCACTAGGCTTGTACTATGGGTACTAGAAAACGTACATATATATTATAAAACATACCTACATATTATACATAGAAAGACACCCAGACCAGATGCAGATATTTATTTTTAAGCATAAATATTAGCACCCGACAGGTATCGAACCCGTAGCCTTCTGTATTGCAGCCGAGCGTTGGCCCGACGCGCCACAGGGGCCGTTAATGCTGTTCTAAAATGCAGAGTGGTAACGATAGCGCGATCCAGAGAATCAATCTGCGTTCATCGGCATAGCTTTATTTTGTTAACTAAGGCAAACGTTTTTTGGTGTTTTTGTTTATGTATTTTTTTTTAAAATTATATTTCAGTTACTTATAATTGTTAAGTATTTTTGAATGAAAAGTGTCAAAGTGTAAATAAAAAACCTAACTATGTTGCATAAAAATGCAAAATAAGTGCGTTTAGTGTTTGCGTTTAACAAAAAAAAGTTTTTTGTTAACTAAACGCAAACACACTAAACGTAAGCATTTTTTGTCAACTCATTCTCATTCTCGCCACAAATGTTGTCTTAATATAATGTCACAGAGATAAAACATTAGTATACTACAATAATTCCGTTACAAGAAAAAACACGTTTTAAGTACGTTGCACGTAAAAATGTATAATTTACATTGAGAACACCCAAAAATGATTAAAAGTGACGAATTAGTAGTTTAGTATTTCCTATATTTTCATTTAAATATTAAAGATAATGGGCCCTACCATGCTCCTTTGTCGTTGCTATGTCGTCCTTTTATCGTTCAAAAAAATAAAGTAACTTTAAATAAAATATACCCCTACTACTTTTAAAAACCACAGACAATTTAAAAAATTCTTTTTATTTTTTTGAAGTTTGTTTTTCTTTTTTTTTTAACTA
Organism: Idaea dimidiata; assembly: GCA_949358125.1. Lineage (NCBI taxonomy): Eukaryota > Metazoa > Arthropoda > Insecta > Lepidoptera > Geometridae > Idaea > Idaea dimidiata. The sequence continues at coordinate 23,599,879 of OX442334.1, read as the reverse complement.
TTTAATGTGTTACCAATTTTATTTTTTTTAGCTGAACGACAACGCAACGACTTCGCGACGACTTATAAGACATCATGGTAGGGCCCATTAAAGTTTATCACAAATCACAACAATTTACTTCATTACTTAATTATTATGCTTAAGCAATTTAATATTGTCCTAAGTCTATTGCGATACTCACTAATAAAATACAAAAATACAAATCCAAAAGAGAAAAATATAAATAAAAACAAAAAGCCTTAAAACTACAAAATATAATAAATGTCATAAATAAATTTAAAAAAAAATCCTATTAATATAGGATTTTTTAAATAACCTCCGAAACCATGGGAATTTTGGAAATATAAATAGATACATACCCTTGTTATGATTCACTCTATTTAATTGTGAAAACCATGAAAGTAGCTGTAGCTTCAAATGTTCAGTAGCTTTGCCTTGAAAAATTGAAAATGGCGTCTACCGCGATTTGGGTGAATCCCCGGCTATAACATAGAAAGAAGCGGGTTCGGTCCCCGCCGCAACACTTATGCTGAACTTAAATGCTTGTCCCTAGCTGGCTAGTACCCCATAGTACAAGCCTATTTGCTTAGTTCGGGATTAGATTGCGCAGTATGCAATGTCCTGTAATATTAATTAATTTATATAAAAGCGCCTCTAGCGGACGCAAAACGAAGTATCAAGAAGTTCCTATAGACAAGTTTCGCAACACAATTTGAATAATTTACATAAAGTCACACTTCGAGTACTGTAGTCTAAATAGGTAGTTTATGTCTATGGGCGATGCTGATTTCCTCGTACCATTTCCGTTTGACTAAATCTTCGAAATAACAAGGCCCGAGGCGCCTCGGTTTTATATAAATAATACATGAGTTGCCGCCTTTACCAGACCACACATATACAATTGTTAAACCCTGTTAGTAATAGACTTGAAATAGTGTAAATAGAGTTTAGAAGAACAACCCGAAAAAAAAAAACAGTTGAAAAAAGAAAAAGCTAGATATATTTAACAAGGAGAAATGCATCATCAAAAATACCCTTGTGACAGGATTCGAACTTGAGCCTCTCGCTTGCCGTGGAAGCGCAGGATACAACGTTACACGTTGAATTAATGATTACGCTTTTTCCCAAGGCATTCTACTTTCAATATTAAAAAAAAAACTTTTTTAATATTGAAAGTATAATGCCTTGAGCATTCCTTTTCTTCTTCTTTTGTAATAGTGCGACACTAGTTTTCGTAATAGTTCAACTACACTACGACCGCGCCCCTTTAAGAACTCACATGGTGTTAGAGTTTTCAGGTCGCCCTATGGCCTCTAACTTGACCTAACGATTGCTATCACAGATAATAACCGGGTCCAACTGTTTAACGTGCCTTCCGAAGCACGTAGGCGCACGAGAAAATGATTTTTTGTTACACAAATTTTCGGTCACCCACCCAAGTAAATGACCGCGCCAAGCGTTGCTTAACCCACACGACCATTCAAGATAGGTAGGTGCAGCTAAGCCAATGAGCTCCTCATGTCCAATGCCTTCGGACCGTGATGAATCCTAAAGACATTCCTCACGATGTTGACCTTAAAAAGAATATTTATACCGAACATATATTTATTTTTATAAAGAAAAGGCTACGGGGAAAAAACGTAAAAGTTAAAATGGTTTATCTAGATAGGTCTTTTATCTCTATACTCTTGTCTGGATTAGGGATGGGCGTGATCCGGAAATCTAGATTGTATGTAAATGAAAATCCGGATTTTTACTTTAGTTACCGAGTTACTAAGTATACCAATCGGATATTTTTGTGGTGATATGTTTTATTTTTTCATTTGTCGGATTTTCGCTTCAACAAAGTCGATGATGTATTTTAACTTTATATTTACGTTTATTAGAGTACTTTTTTTGTTTTATATATATAAAGCTGAAAAGTTTGTTAGTTTGAATGCGCTAATCTCAGGAACTAATGGTCCGAATTGAAAAAATATTTTTGTGTTTAGTGCATTTATTGAGATAGGTTATAGGCTACATAACACCACCCTACGGAGCGGAGCATCCATAAAAAAAATTATAAAAACGGGAAAAAATGCCCTTTTACAGAGCTTCTGTCGCGTGCACTGAAGTACGATGCAAAACGGAAACGGGACTTACGCGAATGAAACCGCGGGTACTGATTAAATATTCCAACTCCTCGCAGTGCGATTAAAGAATGTCAATGCAAAACATCTAGTGTGGGCTTAGTTCACCTAATTATTATTTGACGTTATATCTATATTTCTTATTTGTTGTGTGCTATTCTTATAAAATTCTGTCTCTATATTATAGCCACTATAAAAACTGTCTGTCTATTCATATCAACTAACATCGTTATAATAACGAAATAACTTCAAACATATCAATAAAATTATGGATAATATAGCTCTTGCTAAGTCATATTTTTGATATCTCAACGGGTCTCACGAGGAATAAATATGGACAGAAATTGTTATTCTATTGGTATTACTATGTTATTAAATATTTGTTTCTATCAGGCTTAGGTATTTCGTTATATGATTCTTTCGGGATATCTTTTTGTACATAAAGTTGGTATATAATGGCAAGATCTATTTGTAGATAACTTCTAAGAATGAAAATCATTTATTCCCGGTTTATGTGATTTGTTTTACTTAGGGATAATAGTGAAGATCATGCTTTCAAAATCTGGCCGACAATACAGCAATGTCGTTTCATTATTATTATCATCACTACATATTAAAAAACAAAGTCATTCCCCGCTGTCTGTCTGTTTGTTTGCATGCTTATATCTTGAAAACTACGCAACGGATTTTGAAGCGGTTTTTTTAGTAGACAGAGTGATTCAATAAGATTTTTATGTATAACACATGAGGAAAACAATGTGAAGAATCCCATGGCTTATAGTCATGTAAGAAGGCTCAGTTTGAGGCTAGAAGTGTCTTAGCGAATTAAAAACGGTAAAACTCTAATGAGTTTAGTGTCATTTTTATTTTGTTGTACCATATGTATTGTTTCTTTGTTAATAATAAAAAAAAACTATTCTAAATATTGGGAAAAGAAAAGTTTATACAGATTTATACCTTTAAGTACTCCGATCATAAAATATTTTCTACATTAGTTTGGTTATTTAAACGACGTATACAATTCATAATCTTCTTATTCTCGTACACTAAATTTCTCCCGCTCAAAGTTAACTAATAAACTTAAAACGGCACTTATCGATTACCCATCACTTAAAATTTTATTATAACACCGACCCGACCGTAATTACGGATACGATAGATTACGGAACACGCAAATTATCCGGGTAACGTCCCGTCACTAGCCCCTGCATAATTATTGGTTCACTTAACGTTTGGTGAGTGTAGAGATAAAACATAATTTTAGCAGTCTTCTTCTTCTTTTCGTGTAGTGGTGTGTATAGTGTTAGAGTTTTCAGGTCGCCCTAAGGCCTCTAACTTGACCTAACGACTGCTATCGGGAATAACAACCGGGACCAACTGAACCCAACAACGGGAGAAAATTATTTTTGCCACACAAATTTTCGGTAACCCATCCAAGTAATTACCGCGCCAAACGTTGCTTAACCCGCACTCCCATACAAGATCGGCAGGTGCACCTAGGCCTATAAGCTCCTCCTCATTGGCCTAGCTGTACCTACCTGATTTTACGATAGTGACGTTTTTTGAGTTCCGTACATAAAGAAGAAAAAAACATAATTTTATTACCTACTTGCTTGTCCGTCTGTCATATTATGCATAATATATGTCAATATTATGCACTAGTACTATTATATACCAACGTGTCGTGTCAATAGATTATAGAGTCAATTTCACAAAAGCAGTTTCGCGCAGCAGTTATTGGAAACAATTTTATTTTATTTTATCAAATAGGCAAATGAGTACCTCTGTGCTAATGGATGACTTTGTGAAACTAACAATAAATTACATGCCACTTATTGCGTAATGTAAGTCCTGTTTTAAGGTAGAGATCAATGTTTTATGTAAAAAATTATTATGATTACTAATTGCGCCTCGCGGTTTTACCCGCGTAAGTCCCATTCCTGCGGAAATATCGGCATAAATATAGCCTACGTGTTATTTCAGGTCTCTATGTTCTAAGTTTCATCGCAATCAGTTCCGTAGTTTTTGCGTGAAGGAGTAACAAAGTGACATAACATATACAAACAAACTTTCGCGTCTATAATATTAGTAGGAGTAGAGTAGGATTTTTACTGTTTAACATGAATGGTGATAGAATTCGACTCCTAACACTTCAAACGATGTTCGAGTTTATTTGATGTTCTGTTAGTACTTGAAGGGTTTGTTTGTTGTCCTTTTGACATGGTCTGTTTGATGTCCTTGCTGTACCTATTAATAATAAGAAGTGTTGTTTAGTGGTTGATGTTTTATGGATTATTTGTTGGGCCTGTTTTGAAAGCTTATTAAATCAAGAATGTCAACCAAATCGGTTGAAAGTTTGTTACAGTAAAGCTTGTATGTACACAAACGCACTAGTTTTTGTTGTAATAAAAAATAACTATTAGTTTTGATTTTACAGGCATTTAAACTTACGATAAATATTAAGTCCCGCTAACAGTCACGTGACGTCATTTTCAACGCTCCGCTAATGAAACGTAAGACGACACTGTGCTGAGAGCACTGAGAGCTAGTGATGTGAGATGACGTCACACCCGAGTACGAGTCCGCTTTGCACGTTTACTTTTAACAAATCAGATACAAATAAACGTATCGAAGTAATTCATTCGGTTGTTTTTTTTTTACTTATAATATGGAGAGCTAATATTCAAAATTAGTTATTTTTCTTTATTGTACGCGATTATGGCCAGGTAACATGTAAATAATATTAAAGGGCACATGATGTAAGCCTGACAAATTTTAATAATGCTATACACAACTGTCCCACTGTAAGACGCGGCCCTCTGCCCGTGTCTGAGAGGTACGTTAGCAGTAAGACGCCACGAGAGCCTATTCCAGATTAATAAACGTTTAATTTTTTTTGCTGCATTGTCAGCCGGAATTGGAAATTACACCCTCGGAATAAACATCGGAGTATTTACCACTAAACCAACACCGATGTTAATAGCGCACATAAATTACCTAGCACCTACCACTCAAATAAGTATCTTTCATCACACAATCCTTAAAGTCTAAAATAAGTCCAATTCAAACTGTAATTAATATTAACTGAATTACCCAAACTTAATTCTGGCGCAATGCCATTTTCGAGTGGCTTACAAAAATCTTTTGACTTAAACAAATGACGCTATTTATCAGAAACTCCGAAATCCGGATAATTATATTCGGTTTTATCTTTTCGCTGCGAATTTCAGGCTATTTCGTGGGGGTTTTTTGCCAAAAATACGTCTTTTGCGAAATCATAATTGGTAGGTTGTTAAAAACTGCGTACAAATAATGTCAAAATTGATTTCCAATTAAAACAATTTTTAATACGGTTTTAATCGAACAAGTTTTTAACCCAACTGCAAGGGAAGGGTTATGATTTTCGCGCGCGTATCTCTGTAATATTCTTTGTGGCCCATTTTTGTGATTGCGATGATTTGTCCTACTGTGAGTCGCAGGCATCTCTTTAGAGATGTCAATTAGTAAGGCTACGTCCGCAAAGGCAGGCGGCTAGGTTAGCGCCTAGAGGCTAGCATCAAATCTCAAACCACTAGGCGCTAGGCGCTAAGCAAGCCTGTATTGTATGTATGTATTGGCGAATGACGATCTCATGCCTTCGGACTGTGATGAGTCCTAGGACATGTCGGATTCCTCACGATGTTTTCCATTACCGTAAGATAAGAATAATCATCATCATCAGCCTGTTGCAGTCCACTGCTGGACATAGGCCTCTACAATTGCACGCCACCTAGATTTATTTTCGACTTCTCGCATCCTGTCAGTTCGCGATATTAATAGCGTATTTTATTTTCTATTTTTCGATCATCTAGTTTCGATGGTTATTTCGGTCAATTTTGTTCTTCAATATCTACTGTAGGTATAAATTTATATTTAATATTATTATACTGATTGTCCATTTTGTCACAAAATTGGCTTCTCTTTCAGACTACCATGATACAGCCATTATTGTGATTTACAACGTTACCTAACTTCCAACCGTTCCATGAGTTAGCCCCCTACTGAATTTAAATTGCTTAATTTTTAACTGTTAGAGTTTTGAGTTTAATGTTATCCTTTTCTCCCTTGACCTAGTTAAATGGTTGTTGTGTTAAAGTTAAAGCTAATTTGTCCCGTAGGCCGCGGGCCTCCTCTGAGGCTACGTCGGCACAGACCGGAAGCTGGTATAGCGCCTAGCCAGTAGTACTGGCGAGTCACCTCGTACCTTAGTACCTTAGTAAAACCAACGGTCTAGCTAGAATATTTGAGACTGGCCGCACTGAATGCACCCTAAGCAACTAGTTAGGAGCAAAGCGTTTCTGTGCGGACGCAGCCTACGCGAGTCATTTTTACTTTTTGGAGCAAGACTTCCACTATCAGAAAGTACAGTGAAGGTCCAAAATGTGGCATAATTTTCATTGAAGTCTTCCTAAATGCCTTCATCAGCGTCTCTCTACATAACATTAGAGAGAGCGTGAAATTACCCATATGTTAACCGTAATTAAAATACGAAACCGATTTTAATTAGGTTTCAGTATTCGACATTCGAGTGAGGTAAATGGCTGGTTCAAAGCACCATTAAAACCTTTTATAATTATGGGAAAACGTTTTCGAAAACTTTAATTAACAGAGTCGATCTAAAATCCTTTGAACTATACAGCCTTGTAGGTAGTAAGGTTTTAGATGTCATGTCGGAGTGTGGTTGTATGTAATGATTCTAGTAATGGTTAAAGGTTAAAGTTTGTGTGGAAGTAGTTAGTACATTATGATTGTTACTCTTTTACGCATAACCTACAGTACCGTTTGCGATCAAATTTGGAATGCAGATAGCTAGGGGTCTGGATTAACGCATTGTATCTGTCTCAAATTTATTTTATGAAGGAAAAAAAAAATTTTTGGGGATTGGGATTTACGTGGGTTGCAACCGCGGAAAGTAATAATATAGTTACTTATTTAATTTCTGCTGCGTTTTTCGCAAAAACTTGTAAATAGGTATTTTATCTAATAATCATATTTGCCTAATTTTCAATTTCTTATTTTTTAAATTTTCCTGTAATAATTTAATGGAAGAAGAAACTTACTTAAATTTGCCAAAACTCGAATCACATCTCCTTGAGAAAAGTTAGTTGAGAATTTCTTCAAGGCAACGAAATAAACAAAACAACATAAAATTAACCGACCGCAAAAAAGCGAGCAACTATCAATTGAAAGCGAACACTTTAGAACCATTTAAAAGATTAAAATTGCAGAGTTTCCCAAACTTTCAATATAAAACTTTGAGAAAGGCTCATTTCGACACACCTCAACCTCAAAGTTTTAAACTGAATGTAATTCGAGGTGATTCTGTATTTCGAATCTTTTTTTAGGGACCATCCATAAATTACGTAACACGATTTTCTTGTTTTTTTATCCCCCTTCCTGTTCTTGTCACAGCTAGTCACAGCCACATTTGTGAGAATCCTCCTCCCTAGTGTCATTTTGCAATTACATACCTAGAAAGTATTGAATTAAAAAAGCAGTTCAGAAATTAAGTTAACTTCCATTTAATGTATTTTGTAATAAATTTAAAATCAAATTAAATACTTCAATATTTGTACAAATTATAGCGGTCATTGTGAAAGGGGAGAATGTACACACGACATAATAAAACTAACATTTTTATAATGAAAATGTTGTCAACTTATTAATTAATTAGCATTTTTATGTTATTAACACTCGGTGTGCAGCTAGTTAATCAATAAATACATGAACAATGTACGAATACTGAACACAACGCATTGTTAAAGTTAGAGAATCGTGTAGATACCGTACAAATTCAAACCGTTCGTTCGAGAGCGAACCGATCACACTAATTCCGTGAAACTAATGATTGTACAATCGGATAGCGAAGTTAAGCAATTTACTCTATTGTCTTTGATCTAAGATACCTACTCGGAATAGTACCTTACTCGATTAACACTTTTCGATAGTTTTTTTTTTACTGTCGAGATGATAGTAAAGTACTCGTAGAAATATTTTAGCAAGAAAAGGATTTATTTAAAAAATCCGCTAAATTTATAAATAGAATAGAATAGAATATGTATTTATTAGGACAAGCCCACGGCAACATATACAAAACAGAAAAAAAAAGTAGACACTAACGTAGATGAAAAATATAACAATAACACAATATTGTGGGAACCCTAAATGAGCCAGCCTCAGCAAAAAGCTGCAGCCGGTAATGATTCTACTCTTCTAAATAATAATTTATAATAAAAGAAACGCGATTAAAAGGGAAAATAGAAGAAAATACTTAAAAAAATTAAACAATAGTAAAAATACTCATATTACCTACTAATACTTAATCCATGACAGGATTCAAACCTGTGTTCCTCGCTATACAAGCGACAGTGACTGCTCTAACTACTGATTCCCCAAACAAACCCGTTCTACCACGGATTCCCATGTAGCTCAGTAGTTAGAGTACTCGCCTGAATAGTTCAGAGGAGGAGGAGGCACAGGTTCCAATCCAGTCATGGGAGATTTTTGAAAATAAATCTCATTACTTCTTACTTAGTATTATAAACGATAAAGTTTTCAAGTACGTATTTTTATGTCTGTATGTATGTGACTTTGTTACACTTTCACGTAAAAACTACAGGACCAATTGCGATAAAACTTGGATATTATTTAGCTGTAGGCCTAGAATAACAAATAGGCTTATTTTGATTCCGAATTTCCACGGGATCGGGACTTACGCGGGTGTAACCGCGGGACCCAAATATTTACTTCTAAATATTTGCCTTTACTCCAGCATTACATTACCTATATCTACCTACAAAATAAACAAAAAACTTTACCGCAATATCCGTAAATCTCAGTTCCAAAAACCAATTACATAAATAAAGACAAAGGCCAGTCATGTACCTATTAGGTAAGTAAGTAATAGTCCAAGAGCCCGTGAACTCCAGACCTTCGTTATTTTGTTAAAGCTGAAAGTTTGTCAGCGCATGCTCCCAACACAGGTAAGAACTATGGACTGTTATGAAGTTTTCTAACATTACTCACATTATGGGTGGCTGGTAAGCGATTAGCAAGATGTTAAGTGTCTGGAATGAACAACGTGATTTTTAATTATATTCTGAAGGTAATGACCTAAAAATCACACTTTATAATTTGATTTTATACACCTTTAGTACCGTTTATCTGCCAAAGCCACTGTCACCTTAACTTTATAATAGTCTATCGTTGTTACCTGTATTGGGGGCATGCGCTAACAAACTTACAGCTTTTACAAAATAACGTAGGTCTGCGGTTCACGGGCTTTTGTTCTATAAGTACACACTCTCGAACAAACTTCAATATTGCATACATAAATATAGTCATTTAAAGCAGTATGCTCGTAAAGTTTTATGTGTCTGTCTGTGTGTCGTAGGTACCTCTACGTCTCTCTGACGCCAAACTAGAATGTATTTATCTCATTTTCTCTATTATACAGGGTGGTTTGTTTTTTGTTTGTTAGTGGGCCGATAGTTTTACTATCTATATAATATATAGGAGAAGATTCCAACGTCCTGTTAGTTAATATTAGTAGTAATCGATATCAATACTATCGAAATCGAAACAAAAGACGATTGAAGTGGAAACAACAGTAAATGGAAATAGAAATAAGAATCATCAAAATCGGTCCACGCGTTTGGCCTTTAGAACGCCACATAGAAACATCCATACATACATACATACATACATACATACATACATACTTACATACATACATACATAGACTGATAAACACATTACCCTCCTTTGCGTCGCGCAGTCGGGTAATAAAGAAGATCGAAGTCGAAACAAAAGACGATCGAAGTGGTAGTATGAAGGTGAGCAAAAGGGGAAAAGGTCTCGGCCGAAGTCGTAGCGTTAGATTTTTTTCATTGTGAGGAATTTTCGATGGGTGGGTAATTCCGCCCACTAAAGGTGATAACTTCTACTGTTTGCGGAATCGCTAGTTCTTAGTATGAAGTAGAATCAGTCTAATAAACTTTAATAAACAACAAAAAATGTGTAAATATGATTGGAACTCATTTTCCCGGGTATTAATCGCGTGATTTTAACTTTTTAATTTTGCTTACCTCGACGTTTCAATCACGTTACAATGATCTTGTTCTCGAGGGAACGCTTGAGACCAAGATGTGTGAATAGAATCAACCTATATTTATTCCCCTTTTTTATTATACATTCGGCATAGTTTATTACTGAATTGTGACATGAAACTTCATGATCAAAGAGTATTTTTATGGCGTCACCCTAGTTGATGAGATGGGAATTGTTATGTTAGGGGTTTGCGTGGACTATCCGAATATTTAGACACCCGATAGTGGGTTCTGTGGGTTTATAATTGTTAGTTAAGCGTTTGACCACTATCTCACCTGATGGAAAGCGATGTGGTCTAAGATGTTGCATGCTTACCTAGAAGATACCTAGGTTCACTCGTGACTTGAAGACCACTAAGTTGTAGACCTCTGGTAAGACATACTCAGGCAACTGATTCCATTCCCTCGCAGTACGAATAAAGAATGACGATGCGAAACGCTTGGTTCGGGTGACGGGTGTTGCTAACATGAATCGGTGTCGCTTAGCAGTTTATAGAGCGCTCTTAATAGTCAGAACATAATCAATATTATTACCATATGCAAATTAGAAATGAAACAAAATCGATACAGCACTAAATACAACTTAAACTAAAGCAAAAGGAAATTGTCAGCACCTCCCTCCCGCGGCATGGTGCCCAAGATACTGGCGGCGTTCCCATGCTGGATGGCCAAACTGATACGCTGCCTGAGACAAGAAAACGCCAGCCCTGGGTTCACCCAAACGCCTCAGCAAGACGTGCTGACAATTCCCGAATGACAACTCTACTGCCCGACCCCCGACATCCGATAGTTTAAAACCCTAAAGGGGTGCATTACATTTATATCAATATCTTTATCAGATTAAAACTCAATATTTACCGGTTTTCACACGCGTTGTCAACCTTGAAAAAGCTAACTGTAAAGTTAGCGAAGGATCGGTCTTTCGTAATAATGCCGTTATTAAATAAAACACGAGTAAAACCCGGTAAATATTGTGTTTTATTATGAAAAATCGCGAAAACCTTACACACCTTACTTTATCAGACCATTTCAATACAATGCTATATGTAGTATACTCGCATCTACGAGTATGTATCAATGGGTTGGCTTACACCAAGAATAACGCATCTAAATTGTTAAGTACAACGACAAAATGGATTCCCGAATTCTATAGGTCATTGTTCTAGATTCATTCCATTATTATTTCATATTTCTCAGCAATTTCGTGGCTGGAGGATCAATGCGTCTAAAGCAAAGACTATTAAACCAGTTGAATACTTATCAGTACTGTCCCCTCACGAAAATAGTACGTCTTTTTAGTAGCACTGTCGTGCAAGAACGGTCAATCACAAACCCCCTTATTTATAATTAATGCGCTGCATCGTTTGTCTTTTACTGTCACATGAAATTTTAAAGTTGACAGACAGAGACAAACGTCCCATAACTTAGACATATGTAAATAATATTTGATAAATAAGGATGTAAATAAGGAGGTTGCCTGGAAGAAATCGCTTTAAGCGATAAGGCCGCCTATTTGTTCAACATTTATTTAGTTGTAAATGTTATTTTTAAATCTGTTGTTTTTTGTAATATTTTTGTGATTGATAAAAAAAATAAAGTATTATCTATCTATCTATCTATGTAAGAGTACAGTTATAGTTAGGTAACGCATCGGCCAATCACAAAGAGTCTAAGTATAGGTAAACAGGTAGATCTACTCACCTCTTCTTCCAGTCACCTGCACTTATCTTATTATATTTTGTGCCACATGTTTAACTCATTCATGAGACATTGTGACACATGGTCACAACTTGCCGGCGTTATCCAGCGTGTTCTCTGAGTCATTTTGTAATTTCTGAACATATTTGAAATCAAAACTGTATTTGGATCTCCAGCGATCCAGGATTTTCCTTGTTCCACAGTTTAAGGTAATCTTAGTAAATAGACTTTTATTATTATAATTACTATAACTTTTATTATTATAGGTAACTAATAGCCAATCCCAAAGTTTGATTATTACCTCACCCCCTGTCCGCAACGCTGAGTTGTGTTTTATAGAAAAATTCGCGATGTGAGCAGTCGATTGTCTTTATTATCTTGACTTTGCCGATAATAGGGCATCAAATGTAAGTTATATAAGCCTGTTGATCACGGGCTTACCTTTATTTTTTCTGTAAGGGATTTTTTTTCTGTAAGCAATTGCGATGTAACTAGAGATCTAGATAACTACAATGCGTAACATACCGATAAGGCTTCTTTTTATCCCGATATTCCAGCAGGATCGGGACTCATGCCGGTTAATTATTAGGTACTTTTGAGTAATAGTTGAGTGAGTAATGAGTAACCGCCGGGTGCAAATATTTATGCTTTAAAATAAATATTTGTATGGTTTATTCCCCCTATATCACCCAGGTGAAATAAGTCTACTAAAGCGGTGTCTTCATAAATATCACCTTGGAATTGTTTCACCCAGGTGATACGTATGTACTTATCTGTATGTATCTTTCTATATAATAATAATAAGCATGAATTTACAAAAGAAAAATAATTTTTCTAGTCACCGTAACACAAGCTTAATAGCTTACCACGGCGTTGTGTGTTGTTCACAGAATATATTTATTTATTACTGTCCATAGCAATAGAATTATAGCGTAGCTAATAAAAGCTTCAAATATCTAATGGACGTCGACCTTTATAAGGTTTCTAATAAAGATGGATGACTTACCTTTCATACTCGGGTTTTGTGAAACCTGTCCGATTACGTGAAATTTTACTGAGTTTAACACGTCAATCTGTTATTTGATATTTTGTTTGATTTAGGTATAGGGTATTGTACCTGTTCGTACGAATAAAATGTAGAAAAATAATAATTTATTTTTGATATAAAACCTACGTACTTATTTCTTTCAACAGGTTGATTGATTGATATATTAATTCTTTATTGCAGCACACCACAATTAAATATTTACAATAAAAGGAAAATACATAAACAACTTAAAAATTAGGTAGCACAATGGGCGGCCTTATCAAGTTTCAAGTTTTTATTGCATAATCATGAGTACAATAAGTTGATACATAAAATGATAAGCTTCATCATGATACCCGTTTGGGCATAGCAGTTTAATATAAAGTACAAATAATATATTAACCATGTCTGGTTTTGGACGTGTAGCGGCCCTATAGTCAGAACATTGTGGTATTAATAATATTAATTCAACTGAATTCGAGATAAATTATGTAGGTTCAAGGATATCACAAAATAATAATAATAAAGTGAAGTGTCAAAGATAGATTGATTGGTTGAGCTATTTAGCTGTCGATTATTAATAAATTAGGATTTAATTTACATTAAATTTTTAATAGTTTGCATGTCATAGCTGTTTATCATTATAAAATTCGTTAAGGTTGTAGTAGATTTTTTTATATAGCAAGCATTTTAGCTTATTTATGAATTTATTTGTATTTTGTTCCATTCTTAAGTCATTTGGCAGTTTATTATAGACTCGTATTGCGGTGGCATATGGACTATTTCCGTACATTTGCAGGCGACTAGGAGGATTTCGAAATTGGTTTTTTTTGGTTTTTCCTAGAGGCAAATATTCTTTTAGGTCTTGCGTCATCAAAGATGTCAGGGTGCATTTTAATGAATTTACAAAGCTCTAATATATACAAACATGTCACTGTTATAATTCGTCCACCTCAAAACTGGGACCAGGGACCAATTATACCATTTCGAATTTAATAATAGTCAACTGGGCCCAACGTTAGTTTAGACATGGAACGATTAAACTTTTTTCTGTACGTAACATAAAATGGGCGTTGATTTTTTTCTCGTTTTTCCCATCGTATGGGTTCAATGTATTGTAGGTTTCCAAAAAACATTTTTCTTTTTAGGGTTCCGTTTTCGAAATATTGAGCTTTAAAGTGATAGTTGTTATTAAAGATTTATGTGTAACTTTCTCTAACAGCCAAATGGCTTAGGTACTTGGATTCATTATATTATGTATTCACGATAGTAGTAGGTACATATAATAAAATTTATACATTGTACATTGTAAGATAATATCCCATTATTGCATAACAAAGGTACAAAACCAAAACTTAATTATAAATTTTAGTATAGCAATCCTCATCAAAATAGACATTCAGAGCCCGTATTCCTTATATTAATTAATAAAAATCTCATTTTAACATCATTACAATATCTTCGCTGTCAATTTTCGATCCCAAATTTGACTTTCAGCTTTGGAGAAATGTCAAATGTCTAATATTATTTGAAAGCCGACAAATTTGTGATTGAAAATTGACTGCGGTGATGTTGAAATGATGTCGAAATGAAATTTTTGTTAATCTCATTATAGGAAGTTTGCAGTTTGTAGCTGAGTTGGGGCGTCGCCTCAGGGAAAAGGGTCTGGACTCTGGACCCCCGGTCGGGGCTCTTTTTAGCCCAGAATATATCGTTGGACTTAATGGTCATTCACCTTAGATTATTTAAATTATATAAATATATATTTATTTCTTGTGTAAGTATTTTTAGTTCCCTTTAGTTGTTGTTATTGTTTCTAAGATGTGGATATTACCTGTTCTTGAATAATTTTGAAATAATAGATAAAAGCTTTATTATAGGAATACGGCCTCTGATTGTTCAACTAACCACAATCAAACTCTAAGCTGTCACTAACGACTGACATACAGACAAGTAATTAGTAACTAAATTAATATCTAATAATAATTGTCATACAATATGCTTGTAACATGTTGGTAGTTGATATTACAGTGGTTTACAGTGATGTGTCATGTAAAGTATTTTTAAAAGCACCATTTTTTGTATTTTCGTAGCTGCAAAATGTGACGGTAAATTAGTTGGATGCAAGAGCGAGATTTACTTATATCATTTTGAATTAGTCGAATTTTTTGTAAAATTAGGCGTTTCTATTGTTACATTTTTGTGGCGATGTAGCCTGTTTTAATGAGCCTGTTAATAGTTAATATCAAAATTTTGTATACTGGATGTTCATGAAAATAAGATACCGCTGATTTGAGCATTGCTAAGCACTTAAGGAGAACGAATAGAAATTACGAATATGATATTTGAATCCGACCTCCGGAATGGAAATCGAATTAATTATTACTAAACCAAAATCTCTTTCATTTTTCCACTTTAACTTAAAACAAGAAAAAAAAAACATTCTTCGATAATGCATTATTTATCAAAATATGTGTAGAAAATCTACGACTTTAAATATTACAGTCTGTCAAAAAGCGATTAAAGTAAAATAAAATAAAAATCCCGTGTAAAACCCAATCATCTCGTTAAAAATAGACGTCAAAATTCACAATCATAAAAACGATCAATTCGGACTTGTGTCCGTAGTTCGGTGTATTATGTATTCTATGTAGTCTGAACCCGGACTAGTGAGACTTAATTTGTCTCGATAGTTCAGTGATGAAATACGACTGATTTACTGAACTCGATAGTTAATATAAGAAGTTGCCAACAACGAGTAGTTTGATTATTAGTATACTGGAACAGCGCACGATAAAAAAAAAAAAACAAACAAAAAATACAATAAACTGAAAATAAAAGATGGTCGATTGATCGTTTTTCTAGAGCATCTTAGTTTATATTTCGACTGTTTCTATTCGACTTTTTTTTTTTTCTATTCTCTTAAGTTTTCATTTCGATTGTGTTTATCGAAGCTATTATAATTGACTGGTACTGTTAATAAAAAAACAACGCGTGAGTGATTAAATAAAAAAATAATCCTTTTATTAATAACATAGTTTAAAACCACCAGGCACAGTTTGATGGTATAACATCACTGAACTATCAAGACGAAGTCAAACCTAACAAACTGAACTACTAAGACACGACTTCACACGACCATTGCCAATCAATTCGGACTCTCAATATAGTTTTATTGCGCTGCGGAGTCACTAACTCAAAATAGTCCATAATAACTTTTTGCAATATTGTTGCTTTATAATAAAATCACTAAACTGTCAAGACGAAAAATTCTCACCAGTCCGAGATCAGACCTAACAAACTGAACAACTAAGACACGACCATCGCCCATCAATACGGAGCTCAATAGAGTTTTATTGCGATTCGGATTCACTAACTCAAAAGATATCGTTTATCGTACCACAATTCATCACTCACGCGTTGTTGGTCCCAATGAATTTGCGGGCTTTACCGCAGATAAAAATAGCTTTAGGTTTTAGAATAGAATGACCAAGAATGGGTGGGTTTAGTAATATAGCTATGGTCGTACCTCGATCGCTTTGAGCGAATTTATTCGTACGTGTTGTTCGAAAAACTTGCTGGACTAAAGGGAAACTCTTTTAAAGTAAACAATAATGTCTTTTTCGCGCTCACTGAGGCCGGCTTGCGCAGCCTTAATCCGTTTATTACAGCTACCACAGAAGAGAGATCACGACATTTTGCATTGACATTTGCTAATTCTCTTTAGCTAATTAGTTAGTTCGAGACAGCCTTAATGCCATTAAAAATTCGCATTTTGATTTTAAATTTAGAAGGTGTTAAATTATTGGTAGGTACTGAGGGACCGTCTCTACGATCATAAGAATCGCGGCGAAATTACCTTACATACAACGCAACGCCGTGTGGAGACACGTTAATAGAGATTGTATAGAAATAAATGGCTTGACGATTATATCGCCACGATTCTAACGCTCGCGGAGATGATCCCTAAGCCCTCAAATTTTAACTGGCGTACAGTTTACATGGATAGTTCAAGTATTAGCTGTAAATCTAACAGCAAGTCTACTCTTGTTCCAGCGGTGTGTCAGCGATGACGGTGGAGGGACAGCGCTGCCTCTGTGTCGTGGTCCTGCTTATACACTCCGTCACCGGCGCCGGAGAAGGTGAGATTTGAAAACCTTACGAGGCCTAAAGCGTAGGATAACATCGTGAGGGAATCGACCTAGGACTTATCACGGTCCGAAGGCCTTTGGACCAATTTTGTGTAACATTCGCCAATCCTGTGGCGTCTTATTGTCTAACTTTTCTAAAGTCCGCGACCCACGTACGTGGGATATCATCATCAGCATTAGAATCCTACATACATAATATATTTAATACACACATATTGCCTTTTCAAATAACGTCGGAGTCACCAGTTTGAAGCTTTAGAGTCTAAAGGAAAGATGTTCCACCGGGCAAGTGGTTTTGCCCGGTAAGCCGCGGCCCGATGATATCTCGTCGGTAGTTGTATATCAGCTTATCTTAGAAAGAAAGTTGATAGCGCGATTCAGAACTTCATACATCGAGGAGTAACTATTTCCACGGGGTCGGGACTTACGAGGGTAAAACGGCAGGACGCAGCTAGTACTGTATTAAAAGGGAGAGAAATTCGATGATAATAGAACCTAGATCCATCCTTTTGCCTTCATTATAATTAACAATACATGTTGCCTTCATTAAGATACCTAATAATTTCTCACAGATATTCTGTCTTTAATTAAGAGATATCTTGAGGTTAAATTATCCATACGAACGTACTTACAAAATAATTGGCGACATCTGTGGCGCTTAGAACGATCTCACTGCGATCCAGGAGATTGCGGGTTCAATTCCAGCCGGTGACAAGTATTTATACTGACCACAAATTTTTGATTCTGATTCTTAGTGGTGTCTTTTATGTATTATAACATCGTTTAGGTATTATTATGAATTGTTTACTTTCAAAACAGAAATATTATGTAGAGGTAGTATCCTAGTACCCGTAGTATAAGCCTACTTGCTTTATTTGGGGCAAAATAGCTTGGTGTGCAACGTTCTGCAATACTCTACTTTAGAGTTTAGATATTATCAGTAGGTTTTCTACCTATTTAAATTCTAAAGTTTAGATATTGGTTTGTGTTTTAATCACGCAAAAACTACGGAACCGATTGCGATGAAACTCTTTACGCAATTAGCGGAAATTCGGGATTAAAAGTAACCTATGTATTATTCCAGATCTTTAGCTAATTGCGGACTAAGTTTCATCGAAATCGTTTCCGTAGTTTTTGCGTGATTAAAATACAAACCAACTACTTATTATTTCAAGTTTCATCGCAATCGATTCAGTAGTCTTTGCGTCAAAGAGTAACAAACTCACATACATAATATTATACATACCTACATACATACAAGCTTTCGAGTCTATAATATTAGTAAGATTACTAATGTTATTAAGATTAATACAGAGATCTCCGAGGGCCTTTAAAACAAACAAAAAGTTAAAGTTAAATTACATTCAGTTTCAAAACAGGTCTCTGGTATTGAACTTTCAACTTGTAAATTCGCTTTCATACCGTTAAAATTAAACTAAACAAAAGAAAAACTTACAACCTTTAGCTCCAAGAGATGTAATATATTAGAGCAATAGAGCAATAATACAACTCTTTATTGCAGATTAAATTGTTTGTAGAATTACAACATTCTTTTAGGTACTGAAATTTCATACAAAACGCACATTAATAAGGCCGCCCATTGTGCCACCTATTTTTAAGTTTTCTTTGTTTTCTTTGTACGTATTTGTATTTGGTGTGTATAATAAAGAATTTTATTCATTCATTCATTCATTCAATAATTGACCGAGCGAGCGAAGCGATCGAAGCGTGTCTGCTTCAAGCCTGGCAAAATTTGCATTCGTCTGTCGGTATGTACCTACTTTCATTCTGGAAGTCTCGCGTTCGTGTCCCGGTCGACGGGGCATCGATTTTTTTTGTAATAAAGTTACTTAAATACGCTATTAACATCGCTCAGTTAGCTCCAGACGTATTGATCCGTTCATTATCCGGACATTGCTGACTAGGCTGGGAGGGTAGTATAGGTGCTGGGCAAGCCTACTTCATCTAGTATTGCTAAATTCGCCCATTGTCCTGCTGCAACACACACATGTTGTATTTGGTCTTAGACGTTACCTCCCTACATTTTAAGGTTGATATTTTATAATTTTGTACGACTTATGTGTGTAACTTTAGAACAAATAAACTTTTTTCTATTCTATTCTATTCTATTGCCCAGGGATATTTAACGCCATAAAAAGCATAAGCGAAAAATTGCTTCATTATCATCATCATCATCATCTCAGCTCTTATCAGTCCTCTGCCTCACATAAGTCACTCCATCCAACGACTCCCTGCGCTACAATGAATGAATGAATGTATGTCATTTATTTGCAAGAAATATGGTTGCAACAGATGTTATCAATTAGTAGGTAGGTATAGTTCAACATATTTCACCAGCACTTAACTTAGCATGCAAATATCAGAAATCAATGTCGTCGCCCCACCAGTGAGCAGTCACCACAACACTCCGTTTCGCATTGCATCGTGATCACCGCTCTTACATAACTAAATTAACTAAATCTCTTTACTGCAAATAAAAGAACAGTCCACTGTGTTATACAATATACACTTTTTTGCACACTTTTTTGGTGTCCGTACAGGTAAAGTTCCACGTTTGCGGACTGTACTTACTTTTATTTCGTTTTGCGGCCAAAAATCGTGGTGGTTTTAAATGTTTTACAGACGAGAGAACCGTTCCAGAGTTTACTAACGTGGAAAATGTTCATAATTTAACCTCTAAATGTGGGACATGACATTGACGGGACTAAAAATAACTTCGAAAGGGTTAAATATTGTAAACTAGTCACAAAAAGGTACAACTTTTCCTCAGACCGATCGTCATTCAAATTCAAATTCAACATATTTTTATTCGTCTAAATATTATTACATATTTTTTAGAAACGTCAAGTAAACTATCATGTCTTCGGATCGCGGCCGCCACTGAGAAGAAGACACAAGAAACTCATGGGGTTTTTTTTGTTTTTGTTTATTTTTTTGTTGAAATGATCATGTGATTCACATTGTGGCATATTCAGGGCTATAGTGGTACTGGAGCAATATTTTACCATAAATTTTACCAACACACAAAAATCGAAAGTAATTCTGTCTATCGGTGAAAATAAATTGCAAAAGAGAAGAAAAACAACACAACCCGCCCAACAACATCTAACCCACCCCGGGATCCGCCTCCGGAGCTCTATGAAACCATTATCATCGCAGCCCTTATTCGTGCACTGCTGAAAATAGGCCTCTGCCATACGACGCCACAAACAGATTAAAGAAACTGTGACGCCCACCCTTACTAGCAGACTTTGCGTAGCAAAAAAAAAATCAAGAACTTTGGTAACTAGTGTGAAATCCTGCAGCTCGCAATCAACTTTCTTTTTGAGATAAAGTTATATTAACTACCGACGAGACATCGTCGAGCATCAGCAGCTTATCGGGTGAAATCCCTTTAAAGGTACAGGTACACACCATCTCGTACCTCCAAAAATCTATTGATATATCCCAGGCCGGAATTGAACTCTTAACCTTCTGCATTGCAGTCGTGAATTCATTCAGTCATTGCAATCGTGTTTTCACCCGACGCACCACAGTTGTCGTCAAAGTAGCCAACGTCTCGTATATAGAAACATTTTATGTTCACTTAGAAAACATCCGAGTGTTTCAGACTCGAAAGATTTACTGTTTTCCTTATACGAGTGTGAATATCCTAACTTGGAGGGTAATTGCATGAAACTGGCAAGTGGCGTGGCGTGGACGTGGCGCGGATGTTTGAAACAACGCGAAAAAATATTGAAAATCGTCTTATCGCTCAGTCTCTTCCAGGCAACCAATGACAACAGGACAACAGTTATAGAAAGCGATGAGTAACAATGTATATAGTTTTTGCTTATGTTTTCGTAATTTTGCATTGTAATAATACACAATATTTTCCAGTTTAACTTGCGTTTTACTTATTATCAGCATTGTTTAACGTTTAACCAACTTTACAGGTTAGGTTAGGTTCATAGGTCAAGGTGTGATGATGCTGAGGCCAGGTTAAAGGTGTCTTCCCTGATAAAACCAACTGTAAAGTTTGTGAAATGTTGGTAGAGCATCGTAACAATGTTTTTAATAAATAAAACGTGAGTTAAGCGGGGAAAATATTGTATTTTATTACAAAATTGTTTACCTATTACTAGACAAGACTGGATAGACGACTCCGTTGAACTAACTTATCATAATTTCTTCTATGGTTTTCGCGATTTTGCATAATAAAACACTTTATTTATCAAGGTTGTCAACCTTGAAAAAACCAACTTTAAAGTTTCGTTTTAAAACCATGAATAAAAGCGCGATTAAACCGGATAAATAAAGTGTTTTAACTTTTCATGCTTATGGTAATATCTTTGTCCTTTTCTATTATTTGAAAATCGTCATTATTATACTTTGTCAGTTTTCAATATAGATAGACATAGTAGTCTAACTCAATATAGCCACTGTCAGGTTCTCAGAAGAGCGCCGTCTGAGATCAGTTGTTGACAGATCGTATCCCCAAAGCTAGTGTTTGGTCTTCTATCAAAGGAGAGCTGCATACAAGATCACAAAGCTGCTGTTAGATTAGATAATTACGAGTGCCCGGTGCCCATGTTTTAATTACCAAGAAGCTAGATGGCACTGTGTGATGTTCACAGAATTTACTTATTAAATTCCGAACATAGCTCGAATTATGATTAAAAGAACATCCATATTTGAATTCGGAAGCCGGTTTAAAAATCGAACACTCACCGTGAAATAGAAAATATCCACTTACCTACATAGAAAATGTTCCGATTCCAAAAATCCCCTTATATCAGAGAGATTTATCATGCGGGAAAAACTGCACAGTAGTCGTGACTGGGCATTTATAACCGCTCCTATTTGCACATACACTATTTATTATTTTATTTATAGCCGTGTATTGTTGCGGCGAGTCTTTCAGCGGGAAATTATTCTGCAGTTTTCTGTGCACAATGCGTGTTATTTTGACTGTTGTGGTGAATGTTTTAATATTTCCTATACAAGTTATATTTGTACTAGCTGCGTCCCGCGGTTTCACCCGTAAGTCTCGATCCCGCGGGAACAACAGGGTGTGTCATTCATTGACTTATTCGAAAAAGTATGGTACTGAATTCTATCACTGACCTTTTAAATCAGCTCTGGTGGTCTATTTCGACACAGTTAGAGCTGATCAATGTAGATCAGGTCTAACTGTGTCAAACAAAATAGAGGTCAGTCAAAGAAATCAGCGCCATACAATTTCAACTATGTCAGTGATTAATAACGAAAATTCTAGGACACTTAGTTCAATCTGATTGACCTTCTGTAAATCAGCTTTAATTAAGTACCGCTAAATACTGAACATGGTATAGTATTATTATATGATTAGGTATTATATAGATATTTAAATGGTAAATTACTTTATTATAAACACTCAAAAACATAATTACAATACATAAGCAATACTTATTCAAACAACAAATTTTCATAAATTGGCAGCGACCCCAATTTATGCTTAAAATTAAATATTTGTGCCTGGTCTTTCTATGTATAATACGAGTATGTATGTATTTACAAAAAAAGTATAATGTGTAGTATATCCGTTGTCTAGTACCCACTATGGGTACTAGACAACGGATATAGTGCTTGGTTTGGGGCTAGATTGCGGTGTGTGTAATGTCGTGCAATTCTTATTTATTAAATTTATATTTTTGTACTATTGAATAGATTCACTACGCCCAGGAGCCTTCTAAAATACTCTTAATCTTGTTATATTGTTACTAAGACGAATCATTTTAAACTAAATTGAACTATGTTTCATTAAGACAAATTACCTATCTATAGGTAAGTATTAAGCACTAATTTTATAAAGAACAAAGATTTATTTGTTCATTCGTAATGAATAGGCTCCAAAACTACTGAACCGATTTCAAAAATTCTTTCACCAATAGAATGCTACATTATCCAGAAGTAACATAGGCTACTTTGAATCTGTAATCTCCACGGGATCGGGACTTATGCGGGTGAAACAAAACTAAATTATATCTTATAATAATATAAAAGAATGTCGTGTTAGTTACACCATTTATAACTCAAGAACGGCTAAATCGATTTGTCTGAAAATTGGTAGGGAGGTAGCTTAGAACCAGGAGAAGGACATAGAATACTTTTAATCCCGCGGGAACTGAAACGGGAACGGGACTTACGCGGGTGAAACCGCGGGGCGCAGCTAGTATCTAATAATTTGCCATCGCAAAAACTACGACACCCAAATTTTATGACTATAAGTTATAACTTTGGCGTTGTATCAAATTGCTTTGAATTATATCTGTACCTACCTACCTACATACTCGTACACACTACACACGTTGCCTATTGCTTAGCAATTCCACTAAATCAGGTCACTGCAGATTGACTAAAAATGCTAATAAAATCGTTTGCATTTTCCCACGTTTTTCCCACGCACAAGATGACGACTTTTCGTCATGAGTGTCGTTTTCATGGTTTTCGAGGGTGGCGAAACCGAAAAAATAGTGCTTTCAAAATGTTAAAACAAGATGCGACTGCGCAAAATATCAACTTTTCGTCATGGGTGTCGTTTTTTAATTAGACCTGAAAATAAGATACACAGATTGATAACTTTATTTGTATAACACAAGAAAAAAAAACTGGTTATGTACTAGTCGGATTCGCGCACGAAGGGTTCCAGTACCATTGTCATAATTCAGTAACGACCCCTAAAATAAAAACTGGTGCCGTTTTCACACAATTGGGGACGGAACCCTAAAACACAATATATAGGAGGAGTAATAGGTAATAGTAATAATAAATAATAGGAGTACTTAAATACGATCCCTTAATGTAGTCAGTTGCTCAACAAATGGGAGATCTTTCGCTAAAAGCACTATAATTTCTTCCACGGAACCTTTGACAGAAAGAAACTGTAACAAAACTGCCCCCTTACTTATAAACGGTAAAATTAATGCGCTGCATAACTATGCATCGTTTGTCTTTTACTCTTAAATGAAGTTTCAAAGTTGACAGACAGAGACAAACGTCACATAACTTGGTCATGTGTAAATAATGTTTCATAAATAAGGGAGAAGACGATTAAAACGGAAACAAAAACGCTCAAAATGCTTAAAACCAGAAGACCGCTGATTACTGGACGTGTTTTGTATTAATGAATAGTTTGCTATTTCATTACGCAAAAACTACTAAACCAATGACGATGAAAGTTTGTATTTAGATTGATGCAGTCCTATATTATTACAAAGCTTACATTTCACCCCGATATACCTACGGGATAGGGATTTATACGACTTAAACCGCTGGACGCATTAAACATTAAACTTTATTCTTTTCCCTCATCACATAATGAAGGTGTAAAAAAGGACCACATACATTCAAATGTCAGTTTTACAAACATTTTAATGCAAAGTTTATTTGTAGAGGATTCGCTCCAAAATGAACCTTAATCCACCGAGATAAGGATTATAATTTGAATTTTATGTTAATTTTATAGTTCACAAGGTTAATGTTGGGAAAAGGTTAGTAGCGAAAATAAAATTTATAGCGGAGGCTTCACGGGTTTGAAATAACTTCCTCGAAATGTAGTGGTAGTTTAAAAGTTTTGTGACTTAATTATCTGGAAGATAAATATAAGTGAAGTATGGGGTTTGGCTTCGTGGTAGATACTTCGATTTCATTCCTAAGAGAGTGGGTTTGTAAGCAATTTCAAAATAAAATATTGTCAATATCCCTTATTTCATTTGAGAGAAGGAAAGCCATTTGTCCAGCTGTGGAACGAAATGAACTAGTAAAAAATAAGTCATGACATAAATAGCCTTTACATTATTTTCTATTTAAATGCATAGAGAAACTATAAAAAAAAATGATTTTTAAAGTGTGTTTCTGTTTCAATCATCTTGTGTGTTTTTTTTAATCGTCTTGTGTTTTTCATTACAATTAAGTGGGTAAGTAATTAAAAAATATTTATATATATATTCTCACTTAATTGACCTTATTTCGGTTTCAATCGCATTACTTTTTTTAGATTCAATATTTAATTAAAGGTCACGAGCTTATTTTTACGAAATTTGTTTGATCTTTAGTTAGATCAATGAATAAAACATATTTATACCAATTTTTACAATTTCCTCGGAGAAAAAAACCTTTACACTTCAGAAGCAATATCAAAAGGACAAAATGGCTGACAGAATGGAGCGAAATAGCTGACAGTTTTATCACAAACATCATACAGTTGAGTACTGTTTTCATCTCATCAACAAGATAACCTGACAAACAACGAGAAATATTCTCTCTTACAAAGGAAACGGGATTTCCGCTTCCCCTGTATTTTGGGAAGTAAAAATAAATGTTTTTTTCTTTTGATACACCCGTCTTATTGCGGGGGGCTGCAGTGAGATGTTTGAAGGAGACAAAATTGATAGCTATCGTCAGAGAAATATAGCTACAGAAGGGCCTTAATGTAGCAAAATGGTAAACAGTTTTGACTTTGGAATTCGACAGCTGCCTTTTTGCTTTTACTTAATAACAAACATAACCACGCTCAGATTTGAAACTGATGTGTGTTTGTTATTATTTTTAGAACTTTGAGGCTAGATCGCGTTTGTACTTGCATGTTTTTTTAATTTAAATAAGTTTGAGATTTCGGCAAACGTGTTACACCGGTCGTGGTCCTTAGAAGTTTGATACTATAAAAATCGAAGGTGAGTTGTTTTATTTATATCGAAGGTGGGTTGTTTTATTTGACACATCACTGGCTATCTATCGTGGAGAATACCTACTAAAGATACCCCCTTACTTATAAACAATGACTAACAAATGACCAAGTTTATTATGTGACGTTTGTCTATGTCTGTGAACTTTGAAACTTCAAGTTATAGTAAAAGACAAACGATACATAGTTATGAAACTGTTAACTAGCGTTTATAAGTAAAGGGGTTATGGTAGTTTTCGAGTAGTTATTAAATTTCAGTCATAACGTCATGTTCGTATCATGTTTTTTAACGAATCGTCAAAAACCCCGTGTAAATGTGTTTTCCTAACAAAATGAGCATCGATGACATAGTTTACTGCTGACGCTTTTGTATGAAAAACTGACTCGACTATGAGCAGCTAAGCTAAGCTAACTGAGCTTTCAAAATCCAAAATTCAAAATAATTTATTTCCTTTAGA
This sequence comes from Idaea dimidiata, assembly GCA_949358125.1. Taxonomy (NCBI): domain Eukaryota; kingdom Metazoa; phylum Arthropoda; class Insecta; order Lepidoptera; family Geometridae; genus Idaea; species Idaea dimidiata. The sequence continues at coordinate 23,573,544 of OX442334.1, read as the reverse complement.
TTCCTTTACAACAACAAGTACATGATGATTTGGATACGTCTTAAATCTAATGATTTTAGTCTAATGATCTTAGTTGGTGATAGTCATCTCAAAGTTTGAATTAAAGTTTTATAGATAACACAATGCTCTCCCTTGCCTTTGATTTTAGCCAAAGTTAAAATCCATAGTTTTATATTTTCTTATGTTTTTATTGCTCACGGCATATTTAAACTTAGAAATATTTGGAACTAGGGATACTTAGAAATATTTGCGCTAGAAGATACTTAGAAATATTTGCGCTAGAAGATACATTTCCAAAAATTTCCCATAACAGGTTCAAACCTGGGGTACACAGGACCTGGGATCGCGCAGGAAATTTTTGTAAATGTATCTTCTAGCGCAAATATTTCTAAGTATCCCTAGTTTTATTAAATTTGTTATTTTCATATGACCCTTTGGCCCATTTTCTTCACTGATTCGTAACTAGTTATTAAAATGTAATGTATAATTCATGTTCATAACTGTGTTCCGTAACCAGCTACAAAAAAATAATAATCTGTTTTAGTAACCAGAAATGACATGGTAAATATCCCGTTATTTAATTATATATGTAGTGTAATAACTGCGTCTATTGTCCGTAAATAAAACGGATCGTATTTCAATACCTAAATCCAGTTTTAACTATCCCTAACAGCTGTTAACACCACACCACATACAGATTACAATATAAATCTCTAGTTAAGAGGAAAGAGGTAGCCCAAATTAATTATGAAGGAAGAGTCATTTAGAGCGAGACGCGAGATGGGTAAGGGAGAGGGTGTTAATTAATGAAGCGAGAAATGCTACGTTTATTTTCAATTAGACTTGTTGTTGGAAAATGGAGGAAGTTGGAAAAATATGATGATAACAAACATTGATCTCAGCCTTCAGAGTAGATTATGGTTCCAGAAGGAAAACAGTTGAAACAAGACACTGAAGGTAACGCACCTCAAACTCAATACGGCTATTATTGACGTTTCGTTATTCATCGACTGTATGTTTGCAATAGACATAAAAATATATTTATTTCGCGTGAAAGGAACATGACATAAGTTTAAGACTTCATCACGTACCTACTAGAAAGTCATAGAATTAGTACAGTAATAACTAGAAATCTTACTTTGTCAAAAAATGGTTTCGCTTGATGTTAGAGACACTTGTCTGTTCATTTTTCACTTTAGTGTTCGTCGGTTAGGTTAGATAAGGGCAGACTAAGACCAACTGGGTTCAACAGGACTGTTTTGATATACTTATCAAAGCAGAACTACCTTGACTTAAGGAAACATGATTGAAATTTATATTTAAAAAGTTGTCAAGTGCACAGTTTTCTAGGAAGACAACGATGTCACATGTCTCTGCTTAAAGTAGGTAGGTAGTTGATGATATTGACAACTCTCACAAATTAATACAATGCGTATGGCAAAAACTTAACAAACTTTACTGTACTTTGACGACCTGAAAATTTTAACACTTGATAGGCCTCACCATTAAACGAAAATAAAACTACAATGTTTTCTGGGATATAAATCAACGCGAGTAAAACCACAGGCCGTAACTAGTTCCAAAGTCTATATTCATCACTTTGAAAAGGAATTAAGTAGGTACCTAAAATATAAATAGAACCGGACCTTAAGAAATCCATTTATCGTTGAATGAATCTGTCCTCTTGTACGAAATAAGTTCTCATTGAGTGGCTCTTAAAGCTGTGCCTCTCTGTGGGGGATTAATGTTGTGAGAGAAGGGAGGAGGGCATCATTGAGGCTGTATTTGGGTATTGAAATACTAACTGTGACTTGTGGTTTCAACCGCGTTAGTAAAGTGACTGTATTTTAACCTGAAAAAAAAAGTGTTTCTGTTTTACTGATTATGTCTCTATTGAATGTGCTTGTAATTATTATTTTTACTAATGTTATGAAGAGGAATGATTAATCTGTTTATTTGAATGTGTAATAGACAAGCTCCGAAACTACTGGACCGATTGTACCGGTGAAAGTCCATAAATACCGGACTTTCACCGGTAGAAAGATACATTATCGAGACGTAACATAGGACTATGGCCCTGATATTCCGACCACAAACGAGAGAGAAGGAGACCTAGAATCAGTTAGGTATATGATTCAGATAAAAGTGAAAACTGCCGCATGCCGTATAAGGAGGTAAAGGAGATAGCAACACAGAGAGAGATGTGGAGAACATTGCATCAATACCGGGTGTGTTCAAGAGCTACGCTCTTAAATGAAAAAGAAAACTTGTATAAGTTTTGTGCTTTATGCTGAATTCAGAATTTATGCTAGTATTGTAAAGAAAAAAAATACCTCACATTAGTTTTAATCCAGTGAGAAAATCTAGAACTTTCACGTATGTTTGGCTAGCTCAGTGTGCAAGCGACAGTCTGCAGTTGTTCCTTGATTCCTCTAATTCTGCATGTTGAGTTTCAATGTAAAGTATACGAAGACATTCCTTTGAAGTAGAGCTACTCAATAGTGAAAGTAAATTTGAATTGGTTTAGTAGTTTTTGCCTTGGACGGTGAAAAGTAGTCGAAACCTGCCATATCAAGAAAACTTACTGAAAGTAAAACTAAGGCCTCTGAAATAAGGGAATCGTTTAAGCGGCACTGCTTACAAAATATTCTTAAAGACAGAAGTTCCCAAACTTTTTCAGACAACCCCAAGTTCTTACAGATTTATTATTTTGATGCGTCGCTAGGCGTATCAGCGTATTTGTTGTTTTTTTTTTAAATTATTTAATTTCATCAGCAGTTACGCCCATGAACTATTTTTATATACAAAATAACCTTGTTTCTTTTCCTTCTTTTTAAAAAAAAGCGTGAAGGAAGAGCACCAAGTTCACATGTCACATTTACTCAATTATGTGTAAAAGCATTATGTGCAATTTTTTTTGCAACAGCGTGTGTCGCAACAACGGCAATACAAACTACGTAGGTCTCCCTTTTCCGTCATATTGTGAATGTTATATTTTTATCTCTAAAGTGTATCAAAAAAGTCAGATCAAGATCATGATTTTTTATACGCTTGAAAAACGCAATGTTTACGCTTTTTAAAATTATTATTTACTTTTTACGATGACGCATTGGCGTGGTGGCGCCCCGTTTCGGAACCTCTGTCCTGAGACCTTTTCACGAAATCTTGATCCATTTAGGCGTTATTGAATTACATGGAAAGATATGAAATAGGATTAGATTATTAATTGTGTACTTGTTTTAGATTGGAAATGAACAGAAGCGATTTGACGTGAATTAATACATTTCTGTAATACACTTCTAAGAATATTATTCTTTAGAAATGTACAGAAATATACGTATTAATGTCTATAGAATACTTTTAACTGACTCCAGCTAGGAATATTCTATAAATAGTGGACCCCAGCCTAGCTGATCGCCATCGAACGTATCGAAAATAAAACCGGATTTGTACTCGCCACAAAGTGTCTTGTTCCATTATAATAATAATAATTAGCCCGTTAAATTTGGCCTACTGCAAGACAAGAGTAACTTTCAAAGAAAAATACATGGTGCGTGGATTCGAACCCACAACCGTCGCAATGAAAGTCGGGGTATCTACCACTAGACCAACACCGCTCCTCATGTTATGTCATTGTTGTTTCATTTCATTCTAATTCAATTAAAACCTTTCCTTCTTCACCAGGCCAAACATCAACCCATCCGTCACCAGCACCAACCCTCAAGACCGAGAAGAGCGAGCACAATGAACTCACCGTCTCTTTCCCACCTCTGGAAGACATCTTCAACGGTACCCCTGAGAAGCAGTTCCAGACAGAGAACAACACGCTTGTGACGTCGCAGACTGGGTCTACTGCGTTACTGCCGTGCGTGATCAGGAATATTGGAGATGGCATTGTAAGTCTTATCTTTAAGGCAGTAAGGTACCGTATAATTAAGAAGCAGTTCTAGTTGATGAATAATACATAGATGACCGTTACTGCAATGAGTGAAGAGGAATATTGGAGATGGCATTGTCAGTCCTATTTCTAAGCCAGTGAGGTATATTTTAGAAGCTGTTGCAGTTGGTAGATCATATGCGACCTTGCAGAATACTGTGCGTAATCGGGGTTATTGTAGATAGCATTGTAAGGCCTATTTTAAAGCTAGTAAGGTTTGTTTTAGCGATTGGCCCCATCCGCATCCGCCGAATACAACCCTCGAGGTGTTTGCCCCGTGACTACCTGATGCCTCCATAATCCATAGATAGGCTCGATTGCCGTGTAAGAACTCGGGTGGGCCAGGCCGTTTAACCTCTACGGAGTGGGATCCGCCCGCATCAGACCATCGCTGTTAAGTGCCGTAGAATGAGTCTTCCAACTGATGGAGTCTTGATGTCAGGGACTACCTTGTTCTCGACGTAACTCCACACACCTCGCCGCTTTCTCCCGAGAGTAGCGTGTAGGCTAATAAGGCTGCATTTCTCTACCTTAAAAAACTATAATGTCGTATCAATCCGTGGCTAATCCAGAAAATTGGTAAAGGGATTGTTAACTCAATTTCTAAGAAAGGAAGGTACATTTCATAATGGCACCTGGCAGTACCAGAACTAAATTTAAATTATTCTAGTTGGAGAATTCAGGGTCTGCAGGAGTTGAAGAGAGTTTCTTTAAAGAAAAAAGTTGGCTTGTTATATTTTTTTAATCGTCTCAAGTTATTCTTGATGCAATACCGCAATACTTTGTTGAAGTTTTAACTATCCACTTGAGGTTTAGATGTTTCTTGCTTTCTTCTACTTTGAATCTTGCTTCTTACTTTATTTATTTATTATTTATTTATTTATTTAAGACAAATAGTAGCTTACAGTATACACCAACACGCCCACTATTTTAAATTACTTTAATCTTATTTATCTTCCTACTAATATTAAAAAACTGAAAGTTTGTTAGTTTATGTGTGTATTTGTTACTCATAACGTAAAGACTGCTAAACCGATTGCAGTGAAACTTGAAATGCAGATAGCTGGATACCGGGAATAACACATAGGCTACTTTTTATACCGATATTCCAGCAGGAACAGGACTTAAATATTATTAGCCAGTAATAATATAAAGAAGGCTATCTATCTTTCTTCTTTCTTTCTTTGTTCGTCTGTACATTGGTTACGAACAGAACGATATGATTATTTCTGAACAAAGATATTTGAATTTTTAACTTGCTTTGGTAATATTTTGATCGAACGACAAATTCAGACTTCCATAATTTAAGACGATAGAACCTATAACCTTACTATAAATAATTCTTAGTCGAATTAGAATTCAGTCTTCGAATTCAAATTTAAATTTACTTTATATTTCCTACCTATTAAAGAACAACCATCGTTAGGAAATACACAACCGAAAGAACACGATAACATTTTTCGTCGAAACAAAGTAGAACACGGAGTAGCAGTAGTATATTCGCCTATCGATACCTACCTATCTAGCAAGATACCTATACCTCAGGGATTTCTTTAGTTTAAAGAAGAGATTACGTTAGCGATTTTTAGGGTTTCGTAGTTAAAAAGCAACCCTCATAGTTTCGTCATGTCCGTGTGTCCGCGGCTTAGCTCAAAGACGGTTTGTACTAAGAAGCTGTAATTTTGCACGAGTGTTAATATTGATCACGGCAAAAAATAGTACAATAAAAAATAAAAAAAGTGTTTAGGGTACCTCCCACAAGTAAAATTGGGGATCACTTTTTTTTCTTGTTTACCCCATCGTGTGGGGTATCGTTTGATAGCTGTTTTAAAACCATTGTGGGGTTTTGAAACCATTTTTCTTTTCAGGGTTCGGTTTTCGAAATATTGAGCCTTTAAGGTCTAGTTTTTAGAGTTAAGTGTATTTACCCCTCCTCTAATAACCAAATTACTATACTTGGATACGTCATACGTGTACGCGATAGTCTTACTAATATTTATATGTATGTGACTTTGTTATTCTTTAACACATAGACTACTTTTTATCGCGTTAATCCCGCGGGGACGGGACTTACTTAATTAATGTAAAATAATTATGTTTAAAGTAAAATTATCACAGCCGAGCTCTTTTCAAATTCAGGAGTATTCTATTTGAAAGAAATGAAAACTAAAATTTAAAAAAAAACCGTTAAATATTACATACCAAGTAGGTGTTACTTGTAAAGGCTTTTCCAGATTGCAATCCTTGTTATTGGAAACTACAAAACCCTGCACTGCGTGTGGCTCAACAAGGCACGCTCTTGCCCATTTTTTATTTTAACCTCTAAAGGAAAAATATAAGTGTTATAAATTGGAGATCTAAGTGTCTGTAGCATCGTAGCTCACGGACGGATAGAGCAATTTTGATAAAGTTTTTAATATTTTAGTTTCTTATTTTTCTACTGGTCCCAAGGAGGGTTGATGTTAGGCAGGGGGCGGGCTGTAAAATATTGCCATATCTATTTACAGTAGGTGTGGTCAATGATAAATTACATATTGTACCCACCTTTAATAACTTTAGCTGACGAAGCTCCCAAGAGGAATCAATGCCTCCAAGAACATCGCTTGGATAAGATGTATTATAAAAATCATTTTTAACTTAACCTTCTTTTTACATAAAACGTTAAAAAACATTATTCATATATGAGAAACCGCAAATATCAAAAACTTTTGAAAGCTCAGTCGCAGGTGATGACGAAAGTTTGGGCAAAGTTTAGTGATCAGGGAGCTTTGAACAAACCCTCCAGCCTTAGATTATTCGACCGTGGCTTCGTATTGTATCAAATAAGTTATTGTCGGCCATTGTTGCCGTTTCGGATTTTCAATCAATCTGCCGGAGTAATCGACGCTTGTAACAAACTATTTTAGGGGATATAAAACATTAGATGCGTCCCGTGGTTTTACTTGTTGAAATCCCGATCCCGTGGAAAAGTCGCGAACAATTCGACGGTTTCCGTGGCGCGTCGGGCGAAGGTCTGACTACAATTCAGAAGGTTGCAGGTTCGGTTTCCGCCAGACACAAGTAATAAATATTTGTTTCTGGTCTGGGTGTTTTCTATGTATCATGTATGTATCACATAAAAAGTATAATATTTAATATATCCGCTATCTAGGACCCATAGCACTAGCTTAGTGCTTACTTTGGGACTAGACTTATATTACACGCAGCGTAATGTCGTGTAATATTTTTAAACTACGCAAAGGTTTTTGATGCCGTTTTTTTATTAGATAAATTGATTTAATAGGAAGGTTATTATAATGTATAACTCATGCTGATACACACGCGGGAACGGGACTTAGGTACGCGGGTAAAACTGAGGGAAGCAGCTATAGTTAAAGATAAAATGATGACCCTGTGTAATATTACTTGTCACTATGTATTGTTTTCTTATTTCACGGCACTTGCACATCATTCCGTGTAAAGAGAGAATCAGATTGCGGACTTTGGGACCGTTTCGTTTGGTCTTCATCCAACTTTTTGTTAACATCCTATAGGTAGGTAGATACTAAGGATGGACCCCAACTTTGGCTTTTGCCGACTAGTCGGCAGTTATATTAAATTTTTCTAAAAACGGTTGAACCTATTTTGAACCAAACAGGTGCTGATTCGTGTTGAGAAATTTGATGACGTGTTTGTTTAAGTTTTTCTGACAACTTACCTTCTAAAAATTATAATTGGCCTTTTCAACTAATTTTAGATGATTTATAAATACGGTGCAAGCCACTTTTTAATTCATTATTCAAATAGACATTGGTACTCGGTCAGTGGGAATTCAAAACTTGGACCTTCGGAATTAAATTCGGAATGAATGAAATGAATGAACAAAAAAAGCGACCACTATACCGACATCGCTTTTAACTGTAGGTAGTACTAATTCAATCAATATTGCTTTCATTGCATAATAAATAAATAAATTTTGTGACCAACACACAGCGCCATCTAGCTCCATGGTAAGCTGCTAAGCTTGTGTTACGGTGACTAGACAACGGATATACTACTTATATTTATTTTTCTTTTGTAAATACATACATATTATAGATAGAAACACACCCAGACCAGATACAAATATTTATTTTTAAGCATAAATATTTGCACCCAGCGGGAATCGAACCCGCAACCTTCTGTATTGCAACCAAGCGTACGCCCGATGCGCCACAGAGGTCGTCATAATATTTAGTTGACGACAAGTCGATACCTATCGACTATAAATAGTCGGCAACTAGTCGTCCCATCACTACTTAATATTATTTGTCACTGTGTATTGTTGTGTTATTCCGCAGCAGTTTGACATAATTCCGTGTAAAGAAACATTTCCTACTGTATTGTAGCTGTCTTTTCACTCAATTGACACAAGTTGTTATTTATCTGGACAACTCTCTACTTTTACCAACTATAACACCAGTATTTCTGTCTGTATGTGTTATGTGACCTGCGGTTTAGCCCGCGAAAATTCTAGAAGGCTATTAAAATAATAAATACTTAAATAAATAAACTCTGTGACCAAAACACAACGCCATCTAGCCCCATGGTAAGCTGCTAAGCTTGTGTTATGGTGACTAGACAACGGATACACTACTTATATTTATTTTTCTTTTGTAAATACATATACATAGATATTATACATAGAAATACACCCAAATCAGATACAAATATTTATTTTTAAGCATAAATATTTGCACCCGGAGGGAATCGAACCCGCAACGAAATGTAACTTACGAAATTTCGGACCCGAGCGAACGTCAGTAGGTATTTATTAAACGTTCTAAGCCAATAAAGACATTATACAGACAGATGGACAGACTAAAAAAAATGATCTAATAAAGTCCTATTTCCACCTCTAACAGCTTCGGAACCTAAAAAACCCTAAAAGCCCAAAAACAACCACAAACCTAAAACAAAAAGTTCAGGTAGAACCGAGTAAAAGTACTGTCATTAAAATGCAAAGGACGCGGAATCCGCTTCCGGGCCCTCTCAGCGTAAAGGTGGAACGGAATTCCATCAAAACACGTTAATATGAATTCTACGCTTGTATCTACAGGCTGATTCTGTTTTAGAAGCTGGATTGAGATAAAAAATAATCCTCTCTATTCTCTATTGTGTGTTTTTTACTATAAAAATGTTTCCTTTTATTTCTTCTAATATTATAAATGTGAAAATACATCTGTGTGTAAAATGAGATTTTTTTTTAGTTATTCAAGCAAAAACCAGTTAACCGATTGCGATGTATTTTGGAATGCAGATAGCTGAGTGTCTGGATTAACGGCATAGGCTTTTTATCTCGGTATTGAAGCGGAATCAGGGATCATAGATTATACAATACTCAAAAAAACTAATAACATCTTATTTTACTTCTTAATAATATTATAAACGTGAAGCTTGTGTGTATGTCTGTGACTTTGTTACACAATCACGCAAAACCACTAAACCGATTGCGATGAAAATTGGAATGTAGGTAGTGGGGGCCTGGAATAACACAAAGGCTATTTTTTATCCCGATAATCCCGTGGAGACTGGACTTACGCAGATGAGACCGCGAGACGCTGTACGTAATAAAGTTAGCAACAACTCAATTAAACTCCTTTTTATTTAAAAGTAGGTCAATTAATAAAATTTTGAATATTTATGATATTTTTCATTAATATTTTGCGAAAGCATCTCATCCAATGCTACATTTTTTATAACAATGTTGTAGGTAATTTAATATTAGAAAATATTTACATATTTCTGATATCAGATTTTAGTTTGGCTTCGGAACGCGCCCTCCAGTAACAGCCTCCTAGAATAGCCTATGTAGTATTCCAGGTCTCCAGTTACCTGTATTTCAAGTTTCATCGCAACCGGTTTAGTAGTTTTTTGCGTGATTGAGTAACAAACTCACAGACATACAAACAAGCTTTCGCGTTTAAAATTTTAGTAGGATTACGCTCAACGCATAGAGTCATATATTATAAATGCGACTCTCAATCGGTTCTTTCCATTTTGTTTTCACTTCAAAACTGAAGCAGAGAAAGAGAACATGCTGTGTCCTACACATCTAGTGTGAAAAGGGCAAAGAAGCAATTACGCGACCCGGCCGAGAGAAAAAAAACACCCTCTATAACAACCCACACACCTACCCAATGTTTTTCGGCAAATTATTACGAAGGAAAAAGTAATTAAGTTCCATTTTGTAGAACGCTTACAAAGTGATGACTTTTTGATGAACGAAGGTCGAAACTTCGTGTCTACATATACCTACCTACCTACTTTGTACTTTTTAATTTAAGTTTAATTTATAATGAGGTCTTGTTTTGCTTCGTATTGTTTTATTTCCTTACTGGTGGCGTCCAGCGGTTTCTTTCGCATAACTCCAGGGCCTGTAGGTACTTTGATTCTACGAACGAACGAAATTTTTTACTAATATTATAAATGCGGAAGTTTGCATGTATACGTATTCGTATGTCTGTGAGTTTGTTACTCAATCACGCAAAAACTACTGAACCGATTGCGATTAAACTAATATAAATAGCTGGATACAAGGATGGAATATAGGTAGGTATAGCTGGTACCGCTAATAACACATAGGATACCTATATTACAAGTTTCATCGCAATCGGTTCAGTAATTTTGGGTGATTGAGTTGATAACAAAGTCACATGCACAATACCTACAAACTTTCGCATTTATAATATCACTAGCTGCGCCTCACGGTTTCATCTGAGTAAAGAATTATCGGGATAAATAGTAGCATTGTCAATCTAGATCTCAGCTATTACAAAATTTCAATGCAGTCGGTTGTCCTACACGCAAAAATTACTTAACCGATTGTGATGAACCTTAGTACGCAGATATCTGGAGTTTTACTTCTCATCATGATATCTCCACGGGACAGAGAATTCAACAAGCGCTGCTTGAATAAAGTAAGTGATTTTTATAAACCACGTAACTCGAAAAAATCCGAAATAACCGCACCGAACCGCTACTTGTAAATCACAAATTTAACATTCCCAACCAAAAAATCCCAGAAGCAAATAATTTCGCCGCAAAATAAAATATTTCCCTCTTACAAAATCATGGTAGGGCAATGAATATAGTCGTCTAGGTTGACGGGGCCACTCCTGAGGGATGCATGCAACCAATTAATTATACCTTCTCTCTCCCACAACAGGGACTTTGGGATTAATTATTCTCCGTCTCTTTCATACTTCAGGGATATTGGTGTTCCCTTAACAGAGTGTTATTCGTCAAGAGTTAATGTTGGGTAGCAGTGGAAATCTTCAAAATAATACAGGGAAAATGTCAGACATATTTACATAATATGTATCTGTAATATGTATGGTAGGTTTGTACTTATTTACAGTCAAACTTATTTGATCTTTTTCTTTATGTGACATGACGAACATTACGCGTCAAGCAATATAGATCAACTATCTGAGCCCCGCGGTTTCACCCGCGTAAGTCCTGTTTCCGCAAGATTATCGAGATAAAATGTTGCCCATATGTTATTTTGGGTTTTCAGCTACCTATATTCCAAGTTTCATCGCAATAGCTTCAGTAGTTTGTACGTGATTGAGTAACAAAGTCACGGTCACACATTCAAACTTTCGCGTTTATAATTTTACTAGCTGTGCCTCGCGGTTTCACCCGCGTAAGTCTCGTTCCCGCGGGAATATCGGGATATAAAGTATCCTATGTGTTATTTCAGATCTCCAGCTACCTATATTCTTAGTTTTATCTCAATCGGTCCAGTAGTTTTTGCGTGAAATGGTATCAAAGTCACATGCATACATACAAACTTTCGCGTTTATAATATTAGTAAGAATAAGAAGTTAAATTTAACAAAAGCAGACTGGCAGTAGTTACTGGAAACAATTTCAACAAAGTGATAAATTTGAAGTGATTTTTTTGAAAATTATTTTACATTGCATGCCACTATATAGTTTCGTAATGTATATCCAGCTGAGTTGTCGAATCGCACTAAGACCTTTACCTAACGATTGCTATCATAGAATATAACCGAGACCAATTTGTTTTGTTTATCTAGTTGTTTATTTTTAATTTTGTATGACCAATGGGAATACGTAGTGCGCTGGGTAACCTAGTTCTGACTAAAAACTGTCTTGTAATATAAACCATAAACATATATTAACCAACCTTGGGTTTTGCCGGAAGACCAGCGCTGCGGCGGATTTTGTTCTGTGCTGCAGTTTCTTGCTGAGGCGAAGAAACCTTTTCGGGGGCACACGGCTTCTTAGACATAACCCTTTACTTATAGACGTACAAAAATTTAAAACAAAAATTTAGAAGAAACAGTGACCAAAAACAATTGGTCACTGTTTCTTCTAAATTTTTGTTTTTGTTTTATTATTTGTTTGATTTTCTTTGTAATTTTTTAGATAGTAATTTATTATGTTGTGTATATATTTAATGTGTTTATGTGTACCTACGGTGTAAGTTGTGTGCCTGTCTGAATAAACGTTTTTTCTTTCTTTCTTTTCTTTCTATATTCTGCCTCAAAAACTTTGTATCTGTAACAAATTCTATGTAGATAGATAATATGAATACTTGAAAATTTCATGTCTAGACCGACCAAATAAGTTTTACGATCAAAATAATATTATTCAGATATTTCATAAAGTTTGGATCTAATAATACAGTTTTAGTCTGAATTTTATAGACGTGGATTATAACAGCTGGGTGGAATTTACATAGATTACTGGAATTCAGTAAACTTGATACCAAATAACTTTATAAATAATATTAATATTATATTTATAGGCTACTAGCAGCACCCTGCGGTTTCATACGCGTCGGGGTCGGGATACAATTAACTTACTTAATTTACGTTTACATAAATATTTGTATCTGGTCTGGGTGTATTTCTATGTACAATATGCATGTATTTACTAAACAAAAATAAAAATAAGTAGTATATCCGTTGTCTAGTCACCGCAACGCAAGCTTAGCAGCTTACCATGGGACTAGATGGCGCTGTGTGTTGGTCACAGGATTTTTTTTTTACTTAACTTTACGTTCACACATTGACGCAATGAAAAGCTGGTCGCGGCCTGCAGTGGTATGTGTGGAAGAACAGCTGCTCCTAACCTAACCTAGCCGACTACGGAACCAAGTCGGCCCGACAAAATAAGTCTTTGGAACTTTATACCCAAATCGAAGGAACAATTTGACTGTGAGGCCTCATCACAGTCCATGGAGCACCAAGCAAGCGATGATTTGTATTAGACCGTTACGAGCGCCGGCCGGGTCTGAGGTTCGTTGTCCATTGCTCAGCCGCCACTCAGTTGCAAGGTTGCAACAGACCAATCGAACGCTTGCCGAGAGACCAAACTAGTAGTTCCTGAAATTAGCGCGTTCAAACAAACAATCAAACAAACAATATCTTCAGCTTTGTAATGTTAGTAAGTATAGATAGATTAGGCACGGATCCTACGCAGACACTAAAAATATAACAATTTAAATTAAACCTTAAGTTACTAGAAATATTTTTAAAGGAAAAATTCATCTTCAAAAATTCAATTGCGGCGAGATTTGAACTCGCGTCCCTGGATCAGAACCCCAGTGCCTAAACCGCTCGTTCCCATCTCGAGCAGCGAATTTTAAGAATATGAATGTTTCCCTGTCTACTATTTTTCGACTACGGCTCGATTGAGACGCCATCTACAGGATCACTGAATGCGGTTTAGGCACTGGGGTACTAATCCAGGGACGCGAGTTCAAATCTCGCCGCAAGTGAATTTTTGAAGATGAATATTTCCTTCAAAAATATTTCTAGTAAATATGCCTTGAGCAATAAAAACAAATTACGAAAAAAATCTTAAGTTGTTAATAACTGTTATAACTTTACAGTTAGCGAAAGCTCAATCTTAAGTAATGCTCGGTAGTGTCAACCTTGAAAAAGCAAACTGTAAAGTCAGCGAAAACTCGGTCTTTAGTAATAATGGGGTTATTAAATAAAACGCGAGTAAAACCCAGTAAATATTGTGTTTTATTAAGCAAAATCGCAAAATTAATATCACCAAGTTTAACTATATTCGAGTTATGATTTTTTTTTCATTCCATATTTCTACGTAACTTGTATTTTTCTAGCACAAATAGTATTTAAATGAAACAGAAATTCCCTCGACAATAAATTGAAAATTCAAACATTACAAAACCTATTTACAATACAGTGAAACACAATTATACGTCAAACAATTCTAAAAAATACTCGTCCAATTTAAAGTTCATAACAAAGAATAAATATACGAAACAATATTTTCTATTTCGAACACTGATCTACATAGTGCTCAGTATGCTGGATATGACATTGTCGCCAATCATATCTTTTTCATATATATCAATTTTTTTTTCCAAAATGTAACTCTATTGAATAAATAACAGAAAGCTTAAATTAACACTAATTATAAAACTAAACATAACCTATTAATGCATATAATCCATTCAATAATGATTTCAGTTACATAATTATATCGTAAGCATTAGCATTATTATTTTGAAATAAGAAAAAAATACAAATAACAACTAAAAATATTAAAAAACCTACAAAATTGTAATAGTAGAGAAAAACACAAAAATTAAAAATGAATACAGTAAAGAAATTAATAATAAATACAACTTAAAAATAAAACAAAACAATTATGGTTTAAAACGCGGCTTTATTGGGATATCTTCCAAAATGTAAAGATTGCTTTCTTTAGATTATAAAACTTAATATAGGCGACCAACACCACTATACGAAAAGAAGAAAAAGAATATTATAAGAGTGTGTACAAAGTTAACAATACATTAAATATTAATACAGTAAATAAATTAAACTAATTAACGAAGGTCGTGGTCATCTTTGCAAAAAAAAATGCGTAGCACCAGCGATTTTTTTGATGAAACTAGTGTCGAGCAACTTTTTTGTGAGGTTGATGGCTTTCGCGACACTTTTCGTAGTTAAAACACGGCTTAAAGTTTAGAAATAGTTTTTTTATCGTAAGTTATTATTTGTAATCTTAGAAAAAACAAAGATCTATAAACCTTAAACCTTAAAATAAATGCCGATCTAGTGTTTCTTTGTCTGTGGACACAAAACAATATCAACTACGAGTGCAAGTAGATACGAACTCAATAAAAAAGTTACATTGAGTTTTTTTCTCGCCTACCATCTATTTTAAATAGGGCTGAGCAAAGTATGTCTTTTAGATCTAATGAGATACGTACTGATAAGAAAATTAGGGAAATGTTTTTAATAAATTACATATTAATTCATAAGCAAATAAAATAGGAATTTTCTAATAAGAACTTCATTTAATTGTGAATTTAAGCATCAGAGTTATTTAATAACCTCAAGATTTAGAAACAATTTTTAAATAATTCTGAAGCTGCTGCAACAATCTAAGATGCAAATAAAATAGCACTGACACCATTCTCTTCCATTCTCACCCATCCCTAGTTCATAGCAACGAAACCTTGTTACCATTTTCCATGTCAACTGACGCCTCTATTTGCTTTTTCATTTATTATTGGCACTGCAAAAGCAATGTATTGGAAACCGGGTTCTATTGTATAGAAATTAAACAAAACAGGGCTTAACATTGAGCCTTAAGGGACACCCCGGAGTTGAAGCAATGTTTAATAATTATTGGGTGTTCTTTTTAGGATGCTGTGAGTGAAATTTAAATGGAAACTGAAAAGTGATGCTTGGGTTTAGTTGAGTTTGTGATGGGATGTTGGTTTGAATTAATTGAGCGTTTAATAATGGTTGGCGACTAAGTCTTAAGCCTTTGATGAGTCTGGCTGATTTAATTTTGCGTTGGATTTAATGTTTTATTATTTGTTGCAAAATTTATAAAATAAGTATCTACCAGGAAAATATAGAAATTTATTGAAATGCGATTGTGGATAAAAGGTTTATATTGTAATAATAATTGAAGTATACAAAATTATTTTAGACTGATAACACAGAAAGTTGTCTAGATATAATTATACGGAAAATGAAAAATGTAAAAGTCTTATAATGTAAAATTGTCAATAATAAAGTAATTTGTTATAAGAAAAGACTTATAGATTTCTACACGCGATAGATAAGCGTTTGACCACTATGTTACCTACCTGATGGTACATGACGAAATGGCCGCTTATCTAGAAGAAAGACGGCAGTGAAACAAGATAAGCCCTATCTTTTTTAGTTCTATTAAGTTAGTTAAATTCTAACGCGTCTTCATTTTTGTTACAGGTATCATGGATAAGAAGAAAAGACTATCATCTCCTGACAGTAGGTCTCACTACGTACAGTTCAGACCAGAGGTTTCAAGCTATACACTTGCAGCATTCAGAGGTAATTAAACTCCTTTATATAGATAAAATGCTATACATGCTGTTCCAACGACGACCATCTAAGCCGAAAGTGGGTTGTTCTAGACATCTAGGCGAACAACTTTTGTTCTGCAATACGAAGTAAAATTCACTTGAAAATCAGCTGTTTCTTAGGGTTAGAGGTCATTGACCTTTAAGTTGTCTTTATGTGTCATTTAGTTTGGTCTACTACAATCAGAACTTTAATTGCCTTTGTAACAGCTGGTGCTTCAGTGAAACATAATCTCCAATTATGGAAAAACAAATGAATTTGTAAAACTTTTAGAACACAAGTTGTTCACCAAGACGCCTAGCACAACCCCCTTTCGGCTTAAGTGGTCGTCGTAGGAACATTATCTATATAAAGATAGGTTTTTGACCGAACGAGCGAAGCGAGTGAGGTCCAGTGTAGACGGGCCTGGCGCTTGTATCTTTGTATCTTTGTATCTTTGTATGTTTGTTCGACGATAACTTGAGTATCGTTGCTTCGATCTTCATGAATTTTGGTATGCGCGTAGTTTAGGTCCATAGAATTTATGAGTTCGAAGATGAGCCGGATCGGTAGGGGGGTTGGGGAGATAGGAGGTGCAAAAAGAGAAAATAATCAAGTTCTAAAAATGTGTCAATAGATGGCGCTCAACATACCTCCTAGATCGCGGTATCGTTGCGTTTGCTTGCGATATATGCTCCAAGATCTGACATTTTTGTAGGGAATGTTAACGTCTATTAAAGTAAATAATTCATGTTTATGTTACAAATTGTGGTCGATTGTCGTAAATCCTACTTAATATTATAAATCCGAAAATCTGTTTGTTTGTTTGTTTGTTCCCTCTTCACGGTCAAACGGCTCGACCGATTTAGATGAAAATTTGCATAGGGATAGTTTAAATGATGGAGAGTAACATAGGATACTTTTGATCCCGAAAATCCCGCGGGATCGGGACTTACGCGGGTGATAACTATTTATTAGATGAAAATTTGAATAGGGATAGCTTAAATGATGGAGAGTAACATAGGATACTTATGATCCCATAAATCCCGCGGCATTTGAACACGAAAATACTGCGGGATCGGGACTTACGCGGGTGATAACTATTTATTAAATGAAAATTTGCATAGGGATAGTTTATATGATGGAGAGTAATATAGGATACTTTTGATCCCGAAAATCCCGCGGGATCGGGACTTACGCGGGTGATAACTATTTATTGGATGAAAATTTGCATAGTGATAGTTTAAATGATGGAGAGTAACATAGGATACTTTTGATCCCGAAAATCCCGGAGGATCGGGCGGGTGATAACTATTCAATGAATGAAAATCGACACAGGGGTAGGGTAAGTGATGTAGAGTGGCATCATCATCATCGTCATCGCCATCCATCGTCATCCATCGGCATCGTCATCCTTCGTCATCGTTATCGTCACTTACTGATGAAAAACAAACTTTACATTACTTCACCTCCCTACCGCAGTGCAAAACTCCAGCAGCGCCTGGCTTCAACAGTACTTCAATGGGCGACCGTTTAAGTGTGGATTATTGCATTGCGGTAGGTAGGTGTTCGAACAACGCGGGTTCGCAACTTGCGCGGGTGAAACCGCGGGGCGCAGCTAGTAAGGAATAATTCTTTTTGTGTTATCGTTTTTACACGACTGCCAAAGGAAGTGTTATGTTTTTGCCGTGAGTGTATGTATGTATGTGACCTATTTTTGTGCCGTCGTAGGACCTAAACGGCTGGGCCGATTTAGATAAACGATACGTGGTTAGATTCGTCATTCGTCATGACATTAAAATAATAAATAAATAAAAATAATGATGTAAAACGCTATTAACCAATATTTGTAAAGACCATAAAAAACAGAGAAAACGCGTAACATTGTTCACTCAAACAATATGTTTTATTCTTTCCTAAATTTACATTTGAAAAGTATTGCTTGTAAAGTTTTACAATTAAGTTTTAAAATTTATTAATTATAAAATTATCGTGTCCCGCCCGACTGCATCCACCATTCCTAAAGCTACTATAAGCATCTTGTTTTTCACTTTTCTGTTAAAACTGCAGTCGGGTTTTTTATTTTTTAAAAATTTTTTTACTTGTCTTTCGATATTATTCGTTTAATAATAATTCATAATTTGTAAAAAAATAAAGCTGTTGGTGTTAAAATCCTACAAAAAACAAAATCTCTGTAAATGGATTCTCGTGAGGTCTCAGTTCGGGGCGAACTACTAGTTATTGACCGAACGAGCGAAGCGAGTGAGGTCCAGTGTAGACGGGCCTGGCGCTTGTATCTTTGTATGTTTGTTCGACGATAACTTGAGTATCGTTGCTTCGATCTTCATGAATTTTGGTATGCGCGTAGTTTAGGTCCATAGAATTTATGAGTTCGAAGATGAGCCGGATCGGTAGGGGGGTTGGGGAGATAGGGAGTGCAAAAAGAGAAAATAATCAAGTTCTAAAAATGTGTCAATAGATGGCGCTCAACAAACCTCCTAGATCGCGGTATCGTTGCGTTTGCTTGCGACATATACTCCAAGATCTGACATTTTTGTAGGGAATGTTAACGTCTATTAGTGATCAAAGTAAATAATTCATGTTTATGTTACAAATTGTGGTCGATTGTCGTAAATCTATACTAATATTATAAAGTTAAAGAGTTTGTTTGATTGTTTGTTTGTTTGTTTGAACGCGCTAATCTCAGGAACTGCTGGTCCGATTTGAAAAATTCTTTTTGTGTTTGATAGTCCATTTATCGAGGAAGGTTATAGGCTACTTTTGGTCCCGATATTCTTACGGGGTCGGGACTTACGAGGGTAAATCCCACGGGACGCAGCTATAAAAACGAAAGTCGTGTTAGTTACACTATTTATATCTCAAAAACGGCGGAACCGAAATTTGGTACAGGGTAAGTATAGGGGTTTAAATAAAATATAGGGTACTTTAAATGATCGTACGGGTTAAGCAACGCTTGGCGTGACACATACGTGATGGGTCAACAGGAACGATCGCACCAATTAGAATGAAATTTGGTACAGGGTTATTTTAAGGGTATAGATACGATATAGGGTACTTTAAATGATCGTACGGGTTAAGCAACGCTTAGCGTGACACATACGTGATGGGTCAACAGGAACGATCACACCAATTAGAATGAAATTTGGTACAGGGATTACTTTAAGGGTATAAATACGATACTTTAAATGATCGTACGGGTAAAGCAACGCTTGGTATGACATACGTGATGGGCAAAAATGACGGTTAAACCGATTTGAACGAAATTTGGTACAGGGATAGTTTAGTGGTTAAAATAAGATATAGGGTACCTACTTTGAATAATCCTAAGGGCTGAGCAACGCTTGGTATGACATAGTACGTGATGCGCCACATACGTTACATGTGACCTATTTTTGTGCCGTCGTAGGGCCTAAACGGCTAGGCCGATTTAGATAAACGATACGTGGTTAGATTCGTCATGACCGCGTGAGTGACATAGGGTACATTAAAATAATAAATAAATATAAATAATGATGTAAAACGCTATTAACCAATATTTGTAAAGACCATAAAAAACAGAAAACGCTTAACATTGTTCACTCAAACAATATGTTTTATTCTTTCCTAAATTTACATTTAAAAAGTATTGCTTGTAAAGTTTTACAATTAAGTTTTAAAATTTATTAATTATAAAATTATCGTGTCCCGCCCGACTGCATCCACCATTCCTAAAGCTACTATAAGCATCTTGTTTTTCACTTTTCTGTTAAAACTGCAGTCGGGTTTTTTATTTTTTTAAATATTTTTTTAATTGTCTTTCGTTATATTATTCGTTTAATAATAATTCTTATTTTGTAAAAAAATAAAGCTGTTGGTGTTAAAATCCTACAAAAAACAAAATCTCTGTAAATGGATTCTCGTGAGGTCTCAGTTCGGGGCGAACTACTAGTATAAATCATTGACCGAACGAGCGAAGCGAGTGAGGTCCAGTGTAGACGGGCCTGGCGCTTGTATCTTTGTATCTTTGTAACTTTGTATCTTTGTATGTTTGTTCGACGATAACTTGAGTATCATAGCTCCGATTTTCATGAATTTTGGTATGCGCGTAGTTTAGGTCAATAGAATTTATGAGTTCGAAGATGAGCCGGATCGGTAGGGTGGTTGGGGAGATAGGGGGTCGTGAGGTCTCAGTTCGGGGCGAACTCCTAGTACCTTAATTGACCGAACGAGCGAAGCGAGTGAAGTCTAGTGTAGACGGGCCTGGCGCTTGTATCTTTGTAACTTTGTATATTTGTATTGTATGTTTGTTCGACGATAACTTGAGTATCGTAGCTCCGATCTTCATGAATTTTGGTATGCGCGTAGTTTAGGTCAAGAGAATTTATGAGTTCGAAGATGAGCCGGATCGGTAGAGGGGTTGGGGAGATAGGGGGTCGTGAGGTCTCAGTTCGGGGCGAACTTCTAGTTTATAAAGGGATCGATAATATAGATAGATATACTGTCATAATTTTCTAAGAACTACGTTCATGTCTATGTACAAATTTCTTTGAGGCCCTCTGGCCTATGTGACACTTATACCCCCGGATACAACGCAGAAGATAATGGGTTTGATTTACGGGAATCGTATTGAATTTAAGCTGGCTATACATGTTTCTGTTTTGGTTTTGGGTGTGTCCTAATACTCATAGTACAAACCTAGCTTAGTTTGGTACAGCACCCGTATTATCTATTCAGTTGTCGTAGGACAAAAGAGGAAATTGACTGGTACTATGTAGTACATTGCTGCTTTGACGTAACGTGGTTATTAAAGGTATTACGTCAAAGCAGCAATGCACTGCCTGTCATTTTTAACAGTTGTTAGACGTCCACTGGATAGATAATATATGGGCGCTGAGGGGATGCGACAATGAGGTCGAGACTTAAAGATTCCAAGATTGTAGTTTTGAAGGAACAGCGAATTCTACTTTGAAATTGTTTGCACGTTCAAAAACTATAGTTGTTTACTGAATATAATGTTGTTTCAGGACTGGACTCTGAAAGTGAGATTCGTTCAGAAGCGAGACGCGGGCATTTACGAGTGTCAAGTCTCTTCCCATCCGCCTACTAGCATTTTTTTGAGGTTAGACGTCGTAGGTAAGTCTCATGCAAAGAAATACTATAAGTAACTAGAAAGCTTACTTCGTCAAAAACGATCCCGCTGGGGGTTAGAGTCAGTCTCTCCTTTTTCACTTTAGTGTTTGTCAACGGGACCTTTTTGATATATCAAAAGCAAAAACCACCTTAATCTTAGAAAACATGATGGAAATTGATATATCAAAATTGTTAAGTGCACAGTCTTCAGGAGCAAAGACGATGATGTAACATGTCTCTGGTCTCATGACATAATCTATACTACTTCTAATAATTAATAAACAGAAATAAAAATTTGTACGTACTTGGATGCAAATTAGAAAAAATAAAACCCCCCCAAGTACCAGTCGGATTCACGTACCTAATTCCCACAAATTCTGTTAGTAAAAAGTCACATTATTTAAAAAATAACAAATTTTTTATATTGGAGCCCCACTCAAATATTCATTGGAGCCCCACTCAAATATTTATTTGAGTCCCACCCACTCTTCTTCTTCTTTCTTGTGTATGAAATCCTAAAAAAAATAGTTACGTTTAAAATCATTGAAAAAGAAAATCAAAAACATAAGGTTATGTTCACTGAGCTGTTATTTAGTTTCGACATTATTATTAACGGTGATCGCAACAAAAATATACAAAATAGCTGTAATTTTTCGACTAAATATTTTACCCATTCTACCCTTTGAGTACGAAGCCCTAACAAATATAAATATACTAATCAACTCGTGTATTCAAACCTTTAAAACATTCAGCGCTAAAATTAAGAGAGCTTAATCTTCATTAGGGAGTTTATTTACTTTTAAATCTTGAACGCAGGGTTTTCTTAAATAACATATTTGTATGTTAATTTGGACCCTTTGAGCGTAATTGAATCGTTCTCCCGCGCCGGACGAGAATGGTGGAAAGGGATTTCTCACGCAACTCTTGGTTGCTTTTACATGATTTTTGTACCTTTTTTAAAGCTTCAAGGTTTTACTACAAATATATTAAAGGAAAAATTCAGCTTGAAGACGATTTTCTTTTCTTTTCGCGATTTCAAATCTCGTCGCGAGTGAATTTTTGAAAATGATTTTTTCCTTTAAAATATTTCCAGTAGATATGCTTTGAGCAATATAAACAAATTACGAAATCTTAAAAGTTTTTACTTAAAAAAATCCGGTGTCACTAGTTTTTTTAAATCCTGATTTTGAATAACCCTATTTATGGTAAGGCAAACGGCTTAAATCCCACGGTTCACTCAGGACTCTAGATACATAACTCCTTCGCTTCGCTACGGTGTTAAGTTTTGGAGACCCTCGCTACGCTCGGGAGTTAACTCTAGAGTCCTTCGTTACGCTTTGGATTCAATGACACCCTCTATAAAAGACAAGGCTTTAGTACTTCCGTACAACATACTATTATACTTTTAAATGTGTTAAGAACTGTCAAAATATAATACATTTTATGTTAGTTTTTACACTATCTCGTTTAACTGTGTTGTCCTCAACATAATAATCAACCTTATTGTAGTGGAAATAGAGTCCACTGTTCGATTTTAAATACTCTTATGCAAGCCGACATCCACCTAAAAAATATGGAGAAGTTAAACTACAAACTGAACCAATTTTATGAAATTTTTTATTGCATTTCAATTTATTTTTCTTGCTGTAAAACAAGCGAACTCAACTTAATGTCTCTAAATTAAGAAAAAAAAAGCGTTTTTATTTTTACTTTTATTTCATTTCCCGCGGCCCTTTTGCGGTGTTTTCTGTAATTGTTTGTTTTCTGATGTTTCCGTTACACTGGGTTTTTCATTTTCCTTTGTTTTTTGTCGGGTACCGTAATGAATAAATTGACACTGAATTCGTTTTAGGGTTCCGTCTCGTTCCACACATGCCAATTTGAGACAATCCAATTGGGTTTATATTGTCTTGTGAACATTAAAGGTAGCTGCAGAAACAAAATACACCATGCTCAATGTAATATACCTACTTTTGTAAGTTATATGGTGTTCACAATAAATAGGTATTTTTTTACTTATTCATGCTTTAAAATGTAAATTAAATACCTACCTACTTAACATCTTTTTCAACATTAATTAATCTAGCTAAAACAATTGTCTGTCGGACAAAAGACAATAAAGCCAATTGACTGCTCATACCGCAATGTTCCACAAAATAGAACTTACCATTGCGGTCAGTGCTGTGGTAATTTTCAAACTTTGTGATAAGCTATTGCGTTATCTATCTATACCTAGACTCTTTGTAATTGGCCGATGTGTTACCTATCTTTTTGTGATTGGGCGTTTCACGAGAGTGCTACTAAATGACGGTCGTATTTACTATTTGCGTGAGGGAGAATACTTATGAGCAGTCAACTGGTTTTATCGTCATTGCAGCAAATAAATAGAAAGAAAAGTTAACGAAATATAGTACCAAAATTATTAAAAAAAATAACTAAACGCTGAACACATTTATTATCATAAATAAAATTAACCTAGCTACAATGAATCTGGTGGCAAACCTGACAGGTTAGAGTAAAATAGATCGATTTTTTGCAAAATGCTTTATTACCGGCTTTCAAGATTAAATTAACTCAATTAAAAATCGGCACGTGCAAATATTCCTTCCATAAATGATCCTCTTATTATGATCAACTAGTTGTGCCCCGTGGTTTCACCCGCATAGGTTCCGATCCCGTGGAAATATAGGATAATATAGAATTCGACAAGATCCCGCGGGGTAACACAGATCTTCAGCTATCTGCATAGCAAGTTTCATTATTATAGGCTCAGTAGTTTTTGTATGAAGTAGTAACAAGCATACTCGTTTGCTTACTGACTTTCCCATACAACAAACGTCATTTTCTATGTTACAAAAGTATGGAACCTTCTGGCGCTAATCCAACTCGAACTTGTATCATATTTTGCGATTTTTTATTTCGCGTTTAGTACATTTTGCTCTAAAGTGAAATTTTTAGATATTAAAAAATAACAGGGCAAGTTAAGTAAAAGTTTTTAAAAATACGGCATCCTTTTCAAAATAGTGAAACAATGTAATTGACGTGGATGACCCGAATTGAATGCTCAATTAACTATAAACGATTTTCTCTATAAAATCAGTTTAAATTTAGCAATGAAATAATTTTACATTAGCCATCTCTGTACTTGATGCCTTTATAGTTTATAGTCAATGAATGCTTTGACTAATGATTCGGTGATTTCAAAACCAGGACACTGACAAAATCATTTTATTGTTCCACAGTTAATTAATAATGAATGAATGAAGAAATAAATTCTTTATTGCACCAAAACTTAAAGTAAACAAATGTTACAATGCAAAACTTAAAACTAGTGGAAAAGGGCAATCTCTTCTAGGCAACCAATATTGCGTAAAATAATATCAATGCAACATCCTACTTTCTACTAATAATATAAAGCTGAAAGTTTATGAGTATGTGTGTATGTTTGTTTGTTACTCAATCACGTAAAAACCGCTGAACCGATTATCATGAAACTCGGCATGTAGATAGCTGGAGACCTGGAACAACACATAGGCTTTTTATCCCGATATTCCCGCGGGTTCGGGACTTACGCGGGTGGAACCTCGGGGCGCAGCTAGCTGCGCCCCGAGACTAGCCGCCGTCAGACTAGTCTGACCATAAAATATGAAGTACTTACAGACTTTTATTGTGAACTAGATAACGCGTAGAATTTAAATAAAGTATTTTAGAAAGATAGGCACCTCACGTCAGTGATGAGTTAACTGGCTCGCCTTCTGGTATATCAGGGAGGTCCTTTTATCCTTCAGTCTATCACGTTCCTGTTGCTCCCTTGCTCACTCCTACTACTGCTACTCTCCTTTAAGAGAACCAGTCTAGCATTGGGGACTAGATCAGTCTTTAACTTGATACCCGACGCCGCCCTTCGCGGTGTTCGCTCGAGTATAGCGGACCCTGCACGGAATGCCTGCATTTGGTTGTCGGTGGGGACGCTATAACATATATAAATAGTTAAGTAGAGAGCGGTGTGCTCCCTTTGCTTAGCTGATAGCTGAAGTAGTCCAGTCTGTGACTAACACATCAAATGCACAGCCTAAACCGATGATAGTCAGAGCTGAAATTTGGGGAATGTGTTCCTTAAACCCTATCCGATAAGAAAGGGCTTTTCGAAATGCTTAAGGGATCGGGATCTACTCGGATAAAATCCCGGGGCCCTTTGTATTTTGACAGAATTTTGTTTGTTGCTTTTGTAACACTTCCCTACCTAATAATATATTTTGTACCTACTTACCCACTACGTTCTTTAATAAAAACTTACATAAATCATTTATTAGGGTTACATACATACCTCAAAAGCCAAAAAACAAACCCTCAAACATGACTCAATGAAATTAATTTAGCACTGTCAAGTACCTACTACCCTACTCATTTTTCTATCTCATTCCAAACTTTTAAACAAAAAGCCTCCCACACACGGCTGTCACGTTAAATTATTTAAAAAATTCTATTATCTCCCTCTAACAAACAGATTAGAATAAAAACACCGTTAATTTAAATAACAAAGGCTTTTGGACCAGTTTAATTAAGTAAATGATTATACTGAAATGCTTCTAGGGTCACGATATAAATGCGGCTGAGATCAAAATTCATTCTAGTAGTGTCTGGTATACGTAATTTTGTGGGAAAGGTGACCTGGGCTTAAGTGATGCCTAGGAGAGATTTTTATCTAGATAAAGCTTAGGTCCTGAGGTTTGGGACTGACAAAAATAGATTAAAACTAAGCCGAACTAAGCAAGGCTTGTGATATAATACCCTTATAGAAATATACCTACTACATATTTAAATATTATTATAATAAAAACGTTCTCCCATCATTGGGAGGACGATTTCAAAGCGACAGCTGGTACAACGTGGAGAAGGGAAGCTAGCGACCGCGAAAACTGGAAAATTCTAAGGGAGGCCTATGCTGGAAAGCAAAATAATCAGACACCGATGTCGTAAATATAAAAAAGGAATAAAATAATAAAAAAAATTAGAAGATTATATAACTTTAAGATTATTAAATAAAGGCTTTTGAAATTTAAATTGAAATAATAAAAACGTTAAAGGTTTTGCTGTTGGTTTCCCATACGTATAGCCTTATTAATTGGGTCATTGTAAGATTTGATTCTTTGGTTTTAAAACACTGGTTTCCTCGCGATATTTTCGACCGTTAGAGCGATGTTAAAATCACACTATTTTTTCATACGAAAAATACATTAGTTTTTGTTAGCAGAGCTACGTAGACGATAATCCCATACGTATGGTTTTAACACCACGCTGCAATAAATTTCTTCACTAATACAATTCATAGTTGAAGTCAAAACAAGCAAAATTATCATAATAGCCGTAACAGACGGTCGAACCCGCACCGCGTCGTACTGTCAAATTATGTACCGACTATAATTATTGCATTCCGTGCGCTCGGCGCCTCACAGAATATATCCTATTTACTAAAAATATAAAGTTTGTGAGCATATTGTGAGTTTGTTACTCAATCACGTGAAAACCGCTAAACCGATTTTCATGAAACTTGCTATACCTATAGATGGCAGAAGACCTGGAATAACACACTAATATTTTTTATTCCGATATTCCCGCGGGATCGGGACTTACGCGGGTGAAACCGCGGGGCGCAGCTAGTCACTCATAATAGTTGCACATTGTTAATACTAATTTCGCTGGTGCGGAGGTGTTGTATTTCGATCGTTGGTTATGACTTCTTCTTTTCGTAGGTATATATAGTGGTGTTTCTCACCTAGTGTTAGAGTCAGTTCGCCCTAAGGCCTCTAACGTGACCTAACGACTGCTATCAGAGATGACAACAACAATGTCACAACTAGGTTATTAGAACGGCATATCAACTGTTAATATAGTCGGGCAAATGCCCGACTGCAATGCAAAAGGTTACGAGGTCGATTCCCGCCGGAAGCAAGTATTTTATTTTACTTGGGTGTTTCTACGTATCATAGGTACAAAAAAATATATGAAATATGTATAAGGTCCAGCAGCCGAGCAATCTCGACTTCGGGAAATTTCGACTATTCTTACTTATTAACTTCTGCATTTTACTTCATTTAAAAAAAATCATAAATTTCTACATAGATGGCACTGTTTTATAAATTTCTACACAAGTGTTAAGAATAGTCGAAATTTCCCCAGAGTCGAGATTGCCCCGCTATGACTTACGTATATCCGTTACCTAGTACCCATAGTGCAAGCTTTGGTGCTCAGTTTGGGACAAGATGGCGCTGTGTGCTATGCTAATGTCGTACAAAATCTGTATTTATTTATTTAATTTATTGAAGAAACTAGCTCAAAGACAGAGAGTTGATAAACTAACGACTTCTCTTAAGAAACATTTCAAACTTCAAAATATCCGAATAACATACCGATCGTGCAAACATCACAGTTCGTTAACTACACACATTATTTCAGAGGCGAGAGCCCAAATTTCCGGCCCTACTGAGAAGTATTTGAAGCCGGGATCTACGCTAAGGCTTCAGTGCTCTGTCGTCCAAACGACGGAAGCACCAGCCTTTGTGTTCTGGTAAGTTCAACCTTATTTCCCAACGAAATAGAGTTAAATTTCCAACGGTTATTGCGCCATCAGGATCTGCGATTAAGGCTTTAAAGCTTCACGTTCCAGAGGCTCGAAGGGCCAGTTTTCGTGTTTTGGTGATTTAGACTTTGTTTGTTCTGAATAGGGTTCTATTTTGAATGTGTTATGTTAGTGTTACGGTGAGCTAATCCGGGATGAAATAGCGATTTTGGGATTTTGTAAAGTGTTTATAAATTATTGTGATCTTTTAATTACTTGGTTCGTTTTGGTGTAAAGTGCTGTTTAGGGAGAGGTAGTGTTGAAAAAATGGGTGAATTCTAATTAAGTATTTAGGTGAATTAGTTACTCTGAACAAAATAAGGATTAGGGTCGTATTTATCAAAGTTTTAAATTGTGATAGCTAATCAAGTCAATTTTTTAATTATATTTAGATTTTTATTATTTTTCCATTATTTGTAATGGACACCGACTTTTCAGTTGTTTTACTGACTTGCCGCTCTACCATGAGATCTTATACAAATCGTCGTGAAGGTGCCACGTTATCATACAGGTAAATATATATATACTTACATCAAACAATAATAAATAAATAATTACCATAAATAAAAACATTAACAATTTATTTAAAAAAAAAATTTTTTATTATCTGTTGTTTTTAAAAGTAGTCGGAGTTATTATTTAGAATTTTCTTAATTTTTTTAAGTGACAAAGGGACGACAAAGCAACGAAAAGGGATCATGAAGCCCTTTCATTTCAAGCTTGAAAGGAAAGCCTCGGAAATCAAAACCGTAGCCAAAGTCGACAAACCAAACTTAAAATATCAACCACTTAAGCTTTTACATCTCATATATCCCGAAACACTACCTACATGGTATTAAAATTTCATGAACCTCTACTCGATTTCACACCCACAAATTGACAGGCCCAATTTAATTTTGTAGCCTGAAGTGAAGAGCTGATATTTTTAGGTAAGAGTTATAAATCAGAATTAAGTTTCGACAGTGTTCGAGAAAAGTGTAGGATTTGGAAAGATTATTTTCAAGATCGATTTGCAAAGAAATTACTAAAAATATAGAGTGTGGTGAGGTATGATTATTTTTGGAGGTGAGTGGGTTTTATTTTAAGATGAGCAGCGTTTACCTGCTTATACCCCGTATTGTGGGTAGGTTAGGTTAGGTTACGTCAGGAATAAAAAAAATAATGTGTGATTATTTTCTCTATACCTACGTCTTCTAGTTTTTTACAGGGTATTGAAAAGTTTAACGAGCTGTTCTATTATATTTCTAGACGAACAATTGTTGTAATACAACTTTTAGAAATTGGATTTTTCGAAAATTTTCAGATTATGTTTACTTAAAACATCGGCTTTTTTGGAAGAAAAATTGTTTGGAATTTGTTGTGAAAACTGTATAAAATGTTAAATAAGCAGCTGAAGATCAGCTGCTTAATAAAGTAAGCAGGCCCTTAAATTAAAAAAAAACACATAAGTTGTTCAATTAAATGTGTAGAACAACCCCTTAACCTAAATCCAACCCTGATAAATTTTAAACAACTTTATATTATACCACTGTTACGATATGTTTGTAAAATTTATAAAGTTATTTTATGAAAGATAAGACGAATTTAGATATATCTGTTATCACGACTGACCTTTACTAGGAAATTCAGAAACATAAATTGGAAAGTTTTTGGCAAAAGCACAGATTGGCAACATAGCCTAGATAGAGAAGTGTCGCCTTTCAACTGCGCATGAATTGACACGAGCGAAGCGACTTCGACGTTGAAATGTAAATCTATGTCTTTTCTACTTGAGACTTCCAGTGACAATCCAATTATCCAGATCAATTTGTGTTCTTTGTTAGTGAAATTTTATGGTCGGCATTTTACTGTAAAGACGAGATCTGTATGCAGTATAACAGGTCTAATAATTTACGTTTACCTTGGATTTTTCTGGTTTTCTTTCTTTAAAATAAGGTAAGTTTAAAATTTGTCAACGACGTGTTTTAAGGGGTTCTTTTACACGTCTGGGCGAACCACTTTTTAAATAGGTACCTACTTTATATATTACTTTTATATTTTTGGTAAACTGCGTCCCACAATTTCACCCGCGTAAGTCCAAATCCAGTGGAAATATCGGATTCAAAATACTATACATAAATTATCACCCAAATCGGTCAAACTGTCCGGCCCTGAAGAGGAAACAAGCAAACATTTATATACAAACCTACTTTCGGATTTATAATATTAGTTTGGATTACTTACAGACAGATTATACTAAGATACTAAGACAGATACTAAGTAATCTAAACTAAGTATTTACAATCCCTATGACAGTAGAGAAAGGGAACAACCAATTCAAAATCAAATTAACCGCCTACGCAAAAAGTTTTCTTTGATCGTCTAAAGCTAATTTCCCTTATATTCCAGGAATGTCTCTCCATCCAATAATCCTTCGTTTCTAATGTTAATACCTTATCAAATATATAAAAAATATTACTAAAGAGGACATAAAATGGTTAAAAGTTTTCCGTAAAGTGGGATTACGAAACTATAACCTTTTAAAGACATTTAGATCAAAAAGGTAAACAAAAAACTCATATAATTTTATTTTGTTTGTTTACATAGTTTGTTTACATTTTCACGATTATATATTTACACTTACATATTTACATACATTTATGTTTACATTATCTTTGTTTACTTTTTCCTTAGATAATTGGCAGTTCTATGTTTACATTTCTGATCTAAGTTTTTGTACAAAGGTATTGTGTCATGCATTTATAGAGTAAATTTCGCAAAAGCAGTCTCGCAACAGTTATTGGAAGCAATTTTATGAAATGGATAAATAGTACCGAGGTGCTATGCAATTTTTTATTACATTAATTTCTTCGCGATTTTTTCTTTGTTTATTTATCAATCCAGTACTCTGTAAGGTCCAGCGGTGCAATCTTGACTTCGGGTAATTTCGACTATTCTTAATAACTCCCATTTTTTATTAAATTGCTTTACCGCTATCCGGTCATAGATGAAACTTTTTAAAATAAAGTAAAATGCAGAAGTTATTAAGAATAGTCGACCAAAGTCGAGGGTGCTCCGTTGGAGCTTGGGCATATTACATAATAATTAAGGCATTGAAATGTAAAAACGGCATGGCCACAGTGCCGAAAATATATTATTATGTAACTAATATTATTATAAAAAGGAAACTTTAGTAACATGTATGCATTCCAGTAAGTAGGTACGTATATTGGGGGCAATCTTTGAACACTGTATTTGTCTTACTTTAAATGTAAACTGATTGTATTGTTGTTGGTTGTGCAACTAAAGCATTAATCTATCTATTTATTATCTACAAACTGATATATTTTAAAAGTCTTTGTACCGTCTCGTATTCTCAGAATTCGATTAAATTATGGTTGGCACTTCATAGTATAGGTATTACCGTGTCTCACCTCGACATAGAATAGAGCATCCGACATCTCTTTACCGTGGTTGTTGTTGTTCAAAGAGAAATTCATTGCATTTTATTTCATTTCTCTATTTTTTGAAAAACTTTTGTTTAAAATTTAGTCATCCTAGTGTCCACACTTAAAAATATATCAACATAACCTTTTTAAAGTGTTTTATTATGCAAAATCGCGAAAATCATAGAAGAAGTTATAATCTATTTTCTTACGTTTTTATACACTTACCGTGCACTCACCATTCTTATTTTTAAAGTAACACATAAAAACAATAACAGTAGAAAAACATACATTTGGCACATACTCTAGCTATTACCTCGGCCGCTTTGAACGTGAAGTTTTTTACATTACTTCAAAAAAATGTGTTTTTCGCACTTCAAGATACTTTCAAATAATTTCAGAAAACAAGTTTGTTGTAAAATTTAGTTATAATACACGCAAGATTGGATTTAGTGAAAGTTTACGATGTCCAGTTCGAAAGCGTCTAGTTAAAGTTTTTTGTAAAATTATAGTGTAAAAATAATAGGTGTTGTCTACGTTTTTATAATATAGTTCTTCTAAGTATTTTTAAGTGACTCTCGCGAATATTTATTACTTGGCATAATAAAAATCCCGAATTGTCCTGTGTTACGTAAATGTTTTTCACTCGCTGCACACCGCGTATATGTCTTAAAGAGTCATTTATTAAGTATCCCTGTTCTGAGTATTCCTTTCGTAGGTACCTGCTTAGTAAACACTTTTTATTATTATTATAATATATTATACTAGCTGTGCCCCGCGGTTTCACCCGCATAAATTCCTATCCCGTAACGTATGTGACGCATCACGTATGTCATACCAAGCGTTGCTTAACTCGTATGATTATTAAAAGTACCCTATATCTTATTTCAACCACTAAACTATCCCTGTACCAAATTTCGTTCCAATCGATTTAACCGCCATTTTTACCCATCACGTATGTCATACCAAGCGTTGCTTAACCCGTGCGATCATTTAAAATATCGTATTTATACCCTTAAACTAATCCCTGCACCAAATTTCATTCTAATTGGTGCGATCGTTCCTGTTGACCCATCACGTATGTGTTACGTCAAGCGTTGCTTAACCCGTACGATCATTTAAAGTACCCTATATCGTATTTATATCCTTAAACTAACCCTGTACCAAATTTCATTCTAATTGGTGCGATCCTTCCTGTTGACCCATCACGTATGTGTCACGCCAAGCGTTGCTTAACCCGTACGATCATTTGAAGTACCCTATATCGTATATATAGCCTTAAACTAACCCTGTACCAAATTTCATTCTAATTGGTGCGATCGTTCTTGTTGACCCATCAAGTATGTGTCACGCCAAGCGTTGCTTAACCCGTACGATCATGTAAAGTACCCTATATTTTATTTAAACCCCTATACTAACCCTGTACCTAATTTCATTCCCATCGGTTCCGCCGTTCTTGAGATATAAATAGTGTAACTAACACGACTTTCGTTTTTGTGTCTGCGTCCCGCGGGATTTACCCTCGTAAGTCCCGATCCCGTAAGAATATCGGCATCAAAAGTAGCCTATAACCTTCCTCGATAAATGGACTATCAAACACAAAAAGGATTTTTCAAATCGGACCTGCAGTTTCTGAGATTAGCGCGTTCAAACAAACAAACAAACAATCAAACAAACTCTTTAGCTTTATAATATTATATAGTATAGATAAAATTAATATTTTTTAATATTAAGGAATAAAACTTAATATTAAAAAATAACTTTCAACAAAACCTTAAAAACAGATAAGCAAGTGAGTGTTTCTATAATAGACTAAGTAGAGGGTTGTTGAAATAAAAATAACCTTTAAAAAAATTAAGATTCTACAAAATGACTAATAAGCCTTCAAGATATTTTGTGCAACCTCAATTTTTATGTTAAAAAAATTATAGAATTTGATACAGATGATATACCTACTTATGTTTTTTTAGTCAATCTTGGTTATTTTTCTACCTGCCCCTTTTCCATTAACTATGTGAGATTGCCACAGCATAATATGAGTTCGCTTATCTCTTTATCCTCCATATCGATTATTCAATTAGAACCTTTTGCCCCCAGGTACCACAACAGTAGAATGATAAACTACGACGTTGAACGTGGCATCAACGTCACTACAGATCCAGCCATGAGACTCTCAGACCTGCTGATTCCAGCAGCGAGCGTCACTCATGCTGGTAACTACACCTGCGTCCCGAACAACGCCGTACCTGCTAGCATATACGTACATATTTTTAACGGTAGGTGAGATTATGGATTTTAACAGGTTCTCAGACCTGCTGACTCCAGCAGAGAGCGTCATTCATTTAATAGTAGTTTATGCACCGAGGTACTAAAGTCCTGTCTTATATAGCGGGCGTCATATTGAATCCAAAGCGTACGAAGGACTCTAGAGGGTTAACTCCCGAGTGCAGCGAGGGTGTTAAAAACTTAACTCCTGAGCGAAGCGAAGGAGTTATGTACCTAGAGTCCTGAGTGAAGCGTGGGATTCAAGCGCCCAAGATAAAGACAGGCTTTAGTACCGAGGTGAATACTCTACTTTACACATCTACTGCGAGACAATAAAAGGGCTACAAAAATAAGCATTTAACTAACAACAAAAAATAGATTAATGCAACGTGTATTGAATATATTGACAGCTCTATATTAATTAAATTTAACAATGTTATATCAAAATGACGAAACCACACATCGGCCTTAGCTGATGAAAAAAAAAAGTTGGGGCTTTATACTAACCAAAACTTTTTGCTTTACCCTTTCGTCCGTGAAAATAGAAAAAATTAGGCCAGTTTTTATTTTTTTAGTGTGTTATGTCTAGGTGGCCAGTTCGAAATGGTCGTATGCTACCAGAACCTTAGTTCCAAATTTAAATAACTTTATGCCCTAGGTGCATAATGGGCACTTTATGCACCTAGGGAATAAAGAGTCGCTTTACGTTGACCTTTTTGGTCAAATAAAGTAACTTTGTGGAGCAGTAGGTGTGTAAAATATTTTATGTGTTTTTCCTTAAAATCTTTCTATGAACGCCCAGTGCAGGCACTTGAAATAACTAGAAAATCAAATAAAAAGAAGTTATAGGAAAAAGAGTGACATCTCTTAGCCAAAGCGTTAACTGTAAAGTTAATCATTGGCCCAGGTAAATCACTGGAAAGTGATCCTATAGATGGCGTCTCAATCGAGCCGTAGTCGAAAAATAGTAGACAGAGAAACATTCATATTCTAAAATTCGCTGCTCGAGATGGAAACTTGCGTGGCCGAGCGGTATAGGCACTGGAATATTGATCCAGGGACACGAGTTCAAATCTCGCCGCAAGTGAATTTTTGAAGATGATTTTTTCCTTTAAAAATATTTCTAGTAAAAAGAAGTTGTCTGCAATGCCACCCAAATCTGGTACCAAAGATGGTCGAAATTAAATTGTATATTTGAAATTTGTAAAATGAAAACGATACTAAATATTAAATTAGTTAATTTTCCCGAGTCGAAATAGCTATTAATTTGTTTAAGGGTGATTCGGAAGTGTCTAAATGAAAATTGTGAGAAAGAGAGAGCGAGTGGCGGCTCAAAGGAATCAACTCAATCAAAGGTCTATTCACTCGTGAATATTTTAAACATTTCGCTTGCTTGCGCTACGTACTGGGTCGGAATGACGCTTCGGGTTCATTTAATTTATTGTGGAAATGTGTCGATTTGTTTATAAGTTAGTTGGATGGAACACAAAAACGATATATTCCGAATTCTTTATTTGTAAGTTATTTGATTGAAATCGAATAGTTAATGCACCCTTTTGGTTGCCTTTCCAAGGGACTAAATTTTAAATTATCGTTTTGATTAAATTATTCAGTTAAGTGACAAGTTAAATTCTTTACAATAAAAACATTTACGTATATTTTGTGGGTATAGATACTTTATATAAAATAGTTATTAATGTGATTTTAATTTGTTTGGCACCTATTACAGTAATTTCCAATACTAATGTATGTAAACCTGTAATAGAATTGGTATTTATTTGTTTGCATATTTCCAAACGAAAAAGAGAATTATATTGAAAAAAAAACACTAACGATTCCCCCCCCGCAACGTTTAAAGTAAAAGTAAAGGGGGGGCTTTACTTCTACTTTAAACGTTGCGTTTCTAGTACCTAGTGCGCAACATAAATCAAGCTAAGACTTCAATAATATTCCGATTTGAAGTCAAAAGCCTTTTCTTATCATCTCTGGTCTTATTTTGTCAAGAATTGCTTTTCAATTGGTGACAAAACGAAATATTTTTCTTCCATAAAAAACTCGATTTCTTCACGATAACAAATGTTTTTCATTTTGTTTTGTAAACAATCTTCGTTTTTATGTGTTTTTTGTTGTGTTTTCCGTTTTTTTTATTGAATGTCATTTTCGAATTTGTTTTTCTTTAATTTCGTTTAGAAGGAGGTTTTTGTGTTAGAACTTTTGATTGAATAAAGAACGTGTATATCTAAGTTACAATTACTTACATGTTTTATGTCACATCATACAGATTGTAACAAACCAGAGGGCGCTAGTGATTAAATTAATTTGTTAATTATGTTACCCCCTTAATTCCCGTTCCCGCGGGAATATCGAGATAAAAAGTAGCCTATGTGTTAATCCAGGTCCCCAACTACCTACATTTTTTGCGTGAAAGAGTAACAACCTCACATACATACATACAAACTTTCGCGTTTATAATATAAGTAAGATAATATGTATGTGTTAACAAAAAAAAAAACAGTGCATCTTAGACCACATCGTCGCTTTCCATCAGGTGAAATAGATGGTCAAACGCTTACCTATCAATTATAAAAAAAACCTTATCTAGAACCATAGTACAAGCCTAGTGCTTAGTTTGGGGCTAGATTGAGCTGTGTGTAATGTCGTACAATATTTGTATTTGTTACCCGACAAATATTAAGGTGCGTGTTTTTTCCTAGAGTAATAAGACCCACGGGACCCTACTTCAGAATACTATAATATCCCATTCATTTACATTCCAAAAATCCCATTCATTTACACTGTGGTGAGTTCTAGGACATTTGAGTTTCCTCACAATGATTTCCTTGACCCTAAGACCAATTTTAATAGCCCAAAAAAACTTAAACAAAAATACATTTCTGCTCTGGGATTTGAACCCACGACCATCGGCATGAAAGACAATGAATATTAATTGATAATTATTATAATAGTATAAATATAGTACTGATATTTTAATGTACTGGAATACTGTACGGATAACTGTACTGGAAAATAAAAATAGGTTCAGAAATTATTTCTGAACCTATTTTTATTTTCCAGTACAGTTATTTAACCCTTATTTCATTTCTGTACCAATAAATAATTTGTAATTTAAACATAAAGTTAATCGAGAATGATAAAAATACAAAAATAATAGAAGTATTAATAATTTCTGAATCAAAAATTGACGCTACCCAAATATAAAGGTAAGAATGTTATTTAAAACAATAAATATCTGTACTGCTATTTTTTATATATTGTACAGATATTCATACCGGTAGGTATAGGTACCTGGTACCAGTTACATATTTTGAAGCTTAATTTTTTTAATTATTAAATAGTTCAATAATTGTTGATACTTTTGCTTCTTGATATCATTGAAGCGTCCTAGTTATAAGCAATTTCATGCAAAATAACCAAAAATTACTGATAAAATTAAAACTTTAAAATATGCACCTGCCCCCATATTATCCATCCAGTGGACGTCTGGCAACAGTGGAAAATAACAGGCACTATGCAGTACATTGCTGCTTTTACGTAACGTGGTATTACTGGTAATTACCCCAAAGCAGAAATGTACTGAATAGTGCCTGTTATTTTCCACTGTTTTCAAACGGATAGTAACCGAAGTCCTTTGCTGACTGTACTTATAGTAAAAAGAGCGGCGATTAGGTAAACTGAGGTAGTACTTATATCATTACACTTACTTACTACAATATTATTAATAATGTAATATTGTTACAGGCGAGAATCCAGCCGCAATGCAATCTTCATCACCGAGCCTAACTTCGAACATCAGCCTCTTCTTATTATCATCGCTTACTCTCAATCTTTTAGCACGGTGACAATCATTGTAACTACCCTATCTCCAACCGTTGTCGTTCTAAAATGTACCCTAACTACGACGCCTTTGAGTCCATTTTCCCGTGGCAGTTTAAAGGCAGTTAGGCCCTAATGGGGTAATTGTACCGAGGCTTGACATAGAGATTATTATTTTGAGTACGTTTTGTATATTATCGTTATTACGCCGTGACAAGGGTCTTAGTGAACGTCGGTATGGCGTTCACAATGAAGAATGTTTATTGGAATGCCAAATCGGTTGAAAGTTTGTTACAGCAAAGCTTGTATGTATTCAAACACACTAGGTTTTTTTGTAGTCAAAAATACCCATTAGTTTTGATTTTACAGGCATTTAAACTCACGATAAATTTTGAGTCTCGCTAACAGTCACGTGACGTGATTTACAACGCTCCGCTAATGAAAACGTAAGACGACATATAAGTACTGTGATATCGACACATAGAGCCCGAGCGGACTGAGCGAGTGTGAGAGCTACGACGTAGCACCTGCGCGTGCGCCTCGTAGCAGTGCTACGCCGTAGTTTCTCGTATCACCTCCTAACTGACTTCTACACAGGTATAAGCTTTTCTTCGGTTTTCACGATGTTGGAGTGAAATTAAACTCATTTTTAGGTTTCAATTGCTTTGTTTTTATTATTTATGCAAAACCTGACGTTTCTCAAGGTATTCGGCCTAGCCGCATCGTCGGGGTAAGTAATAAAGCATAAAAACTGGACCAGAAAAATACGCTTATTTAGTAGAGAATTTCATTCCACAGGTATGTTTATTAACTGTTCACGATCATCCTTGTCGCAAATGTAATCGTTTCGTATGAAATGTTTTGTAAGAGTCAGCGCTTAATATCCGAATAATAGGAGAATGGAATTAAATTGCTAATAAAGTAATTTAATTTTCTGTTAGGAAGTTAATTAAGTCTGTAGTATTATGATATTTTATATCTAATTCTCGTTTCTTTTTATTGGGTCTTTTTTTTAATAGCGCCATATTTTTTAAGTGGCATTTAAAAAAAAACGTGAATGTTAAAGTTGTTACATTGGTAATTAGAAAGATATTCATATATATTTTTGTAATAATTAACAAACGGGTTTTTTCTACCTACTTTTTTATTGGAAGTATATTATTATTTTAACGTTTTTTGTTATTTTTTTAAGCAGAAAGTTCATTGACTTTTAGGTTTTAGTTGTTTTTGAAGTTTAATTGAATAATTATTTAATTATGTTTTTTTAAAAAAAACCCCACCAGGTAGGTGAGATTTGAACTGCAACATAATAAATAATATTTCCGCCATTTATAATACGGTATCATAAATGCCGATCGTTATATCTGGGGTAGGTGTTTATTATCTTTAATTTATTTTTAAGTTATTCATCAATTTTTATTCAGCTAAAAGTCAAGTATAATTATTAACTCTACCATAGCCACTTAAAAAAAATGCCACACGAAAAAAGCCTTCCGAATAAAATGCCACGTGAAAATCTCAAAGGCGTGAAAATACGTACTCACTTACTTAAACTTGTATAACTGGTTGTGTGTGAAGATGAAGCGTGTTTATACTACCTATCCCTATAAAAACTTAAATAAATAAAATAATAAATAAATAAATCCTGTGACGAACACACAGCGCCATCTAGCCCCGTGGTAAGCTGCTAAGCTTGTGTTACGGTGACTAGATAACGGATATTAAATATCGTAAATTAAACAAAAAGCCATTGAATTTGTGTAAAATAAAGGTCACAACCCCAATACCTAAAATAAGTAACTACTTCTAATATTTTACGTAAAATTGTTAATAAAAAAGACACCAAAGTGTATACCAATTTTTTAATAAGTATAATAATTTTAATTGTTAATTTTTTCGTATGACATTTTAATATTGTTTTGACTGGCCAGACCGAAGCCTTTAAAAATGGTAAAAAACAAACAACTTATAGTAGAGTGAAATCCAAAAATTAATTACTTAATTAAGGAAAAATTTCGGGGGATCTGGTTTCCGGATTTCCGGCAAAACCACAAGTCCTATGGAAAAAAGTTAAAAGCCAAAGTTATAGAATTTAAAATAAATCACAACTTTTGTTCTCAATTTTTTTTCATATACCTACCTAACCTCAAAATTTATGTTAAAAAAAAACGAGTTTTTGGTTTTTAATTATTATCTTTTATACAGAAGTATAAATATATTTTCACTAAATTTTGTAATAATAACTTACCTACCGTTTTTTGTCCCAATACACTGTAATTTTTTGGATTTTTTATACTTCAAATATAATTGTTAATTTATTTATTGTTATTTTTACTTTTAACACTTTATTTTTATAAATTAAAAATATTGTAAATAAAAAGAAAAAAAATGTAATGTAACTTAACCACGTCAAATACACCACTTTATTGTTGTATATTTTTTTTTTATTTCTCATAAGCCCTTTTGCAATGGGAACGTGGCATTAAAAATATTATTAAGTTTACCATTCTAAACTTATACTTCAATGGTTGTTTTCACTACAACTTGGGAATTACCCTATTATATTTAGATACTAATATTGTGGGGGTTACTATGATTTCCTTAATGCAGAACCTAAATCGTCCAGCTAATAACTTAAATTAAAACTAAAAAACCCAGACTAAGTTTTAAAGAAATGCTTTCTGAAAATTGGTACCCAACAGGACTTGAAACTGCATCTTTGGGAATCCATCCCAACGCCTTTTAACCAATTCGGCCATAGGTGTTCGTCTCATCGAGTCGAAATTAAGAATCGCATTTCACTTTTCTGAGGCGTAAACAAATGAACCTCTCATTTGTTTACGCCTCAGGCACGTAATCCATTGGTACCAAAGGGCTGTTGTAATTTTGGCACACTGGTATTTTTAAGAGAACTTGACAAATTAGTGAACTGGACATTTTAGCACACTGATCATTGAGGTAGACTAGTCATTTTGAGATACTAGACTTTTTATGACTGGTCATTATCGTACACTAGACATTTTGATACACTGTTTATTATATACTAGACATTATCGAACTGAACGATCATGTAAATTCCGTATTTTTAAAGGTACCTCAGCACTTAAAGTTTTTTTAAAAGTCTGGGTTTTTTAGTTTTAATTTAATTTATTAGCTGAACGATTTAGGTCCCGCAATCAGGAGATCATGGTAACCTTCATTGAATTATTAAGTTTACTTCTTACCAGTGAACAATCACTCTAAAAACCATTGTAAATAGACATACATTTAGAAATTTAATTTGTGATATAAAAGCTCATTTATATTATTATTGTTATTTGTACTGTAAATATTATATTTAAATGTGTTAGATGTAACTACTTAAATAAAAATAATTGTTCATTTTTATTCAAGTTTTATTTCTTTCATACAATAGGTACCTAAACTGGGTGGGTTCGGTGCCAGGTCCAGTGAAAAATAGCCGGAAACCTCACTAGTCAGTAAGCCAGTAACACAAAAAACAACAAACATATCACTTAAAATAAAAAAAAAATATCACTTAAGTAAGTACATACACATATTAAAATAAAATTCGTATTTATAATAAGAAAGATTTGGATTCATCTTTTGCGTAGATACAATTTACGTAGGAGTTAAGGGTCTACTCTTAACTCCTACGTCCTCGAATGACCTATCATTCGACAGTTATGTACATACTTACCTATTTGTTTGAATTATTTTTATGCGTGCCAACGCAAACGTTTTCAAACCCCAGGGTCCAAAAATGGCATTTGGCATGGCTTGATATTTGGAAGTCGTTTTCAGTAGACCAGATCGGAGACAATCGTCCACAAGCTCACGCAAAATAAGTCAAACGCCCTCCTCACATGCTTCTACCTACTTGTCAACGCTTGCGAACCTTGGCAAGTATGGATACTAGGCATTAGGCCCTATACAGAAAGAAAGCTGGCAACCTGCGCCGATCTAACAGCGTCTATCGGAACCGGCCGGCGCGGATAAACTGCGCAGGTAATAGGCGCCGAGTTTCTATACAACGCTGCGCGTGGCGAAGCTTGTCGGAACCTGTCGAAGACATTTGGCGCTTATCGGTACAGGTTTTGTACATTGTATATAAACTCGGCGTCTATTACCTGCGCAGATTACCCGCGCCGGTCGGTTCCGATAGGCGCTGGTAGATCGGCGTTGGCTGCTAACTTTCTTTCTGTATACGGCATTTGAATATGTTGGTAATCCGCTTAGTATTTAACTGTTATAAAAGGGTGAAGTAATTTTCGATAATGACAAAAGTTCTAACGGTCACTGAACGTAATTCCTTTTATTTTAATAAAACTACTTTGAAGTAAACATATCACCATCTACGCTTTAAGGAAATTATGTACCTAAAAACAAATAAACCTAAACTGAAATAGCTCAAAACATAATTTGTGAAGGTGTTAAATCCTACTTAGTAAACCTGTTGGGACATTAAAGCTTTATTTAACGATGGCGGAGGCTTTACCCATTCGTCATGCTTGTCATAGTTATTGCGTTTCCGGACCTTTTGCTAAACCTTTGGATATTAACACCTAGGTACCTACCTAGTTAGACGTTTGGGTAATCTATTTATACAGGGTAGAGTACGTACAATAATATAGGTTGTTTAGTTTTTTTCTACAAAAAGACAAGGTTTGATATCTGACTAGGGTAACAAACTAAAACAAAATGCTGTTTTAATTTTTGCCAAAATCAGGGATAAGAGATAGCAAAAAAATGCTCGAAAAGAGATGCGTGCATCTCTTTTCGAGCATTTTTTTGCTATCTCTTACTTGTAGTTTAGGATGTCCCCCTGAAAGCCCATCGAAATGTTTTCATCCTGTATATCTATACAGGATGAAAACATTTCGACCATCAGTCAGTCTACGTTAGTCACCTTTTAATCTATAAAAGGTTGATGTAGTTCCTTTGTCTAGTACCCATAGTACAAGCCTAGTGCTTAGTTTGGGGCGAGATTGCGCTGTGGAATCTCGTGTAATATAAATTTATTTCTGTTAAAATATGTAGATATCCTCTCCAATTTTCAGCTCTCTAATATTAGCGGTTAGAGGTTACCATCAGTCAGTCTACGTTAGTCACCTTTTAATCTTATACGTTAGTCACCTTTTAATCTTATAAAAGTCAGTCTACGTTAGTCACCTTTTAATCTTATAAAAGGTGACTAACGTAGACTGACTGATGATAACCTCTAACCGCTAATATTAGAGAGCTGAAAATTGGAGAGGATATCTACATATTTCAACAGAAATAAATTTATATTACACGAGATTCCACAGCGCAAACTCGCCCCAAACTAAGCACTAGGCTTGTACTATGGGTACTAGACAAAGGATATACATCAACCTTAGTCGTTGCACATCTAGGTAACCTATTTAGACGCTTAGGTTATAAACGGTTTTGTCCTGTTATTTATTTCACTACTAAAATTACTTATCAACGGGGTATTTATTTACCATGTTTAATAATTTATTCGGCGGAGCTCGATATTTCGTCGTTTCAGCCAGCGTAATTTCAGCCAGCTTGTTCACGAGACAAGTCTCGGAAGCTGGCTGAAATTACCTTTGCAATTATAATTACAAGTTTACTACTAAATTAAATTTTAATAGTAAACTTGTCTGTTTTCTGAAAACTGCTTTGACATATTGACATATTGTGTCAAATTTTCTAAATTTTCCTACAATTTATGTGACCGGTCCCGGGAAACAAATTTGTATCAAAGATTAGCCGCGACCCGCGGTTTCTCCCGCGTAAGTCCCGATCCCGCGGGAATATCAATATTTTTCTTTCATAAGAACCTTCTCCAGACAATAACAAACACATCAAAAAAAGAATTAGCAAAATCGGTCCAGCCGTTTACGCGTAATGCCGCGCCGTGACCTAGGGAATTAGGAATTCATTTTTATAAATAAGAAGATTAGCTGCGACCCGCGGTTTCATCCGCGTAAGTCCCGTTCCCGCAGGAATATCGGGATAAAAAGTAGCCTATGTGTTATTCCCGATATCCAGCTACCTATATTCCAAGTTTCATCGCAATCGGTTCAGTAGTTTTTGCGTGAAATAGTAACAAATTCACATACATCCATAAATACATACAAACTTTCGCGTTTATAATATTACGAGTAGTAAGATAAGATGTGCATTGTGCAACTGTAAGAGCGACAACAAAAGACAACTTTACCACAGACTACCTACCAGGAAAACTGAGTTAGAGGACTGAATTTTGAGGTTGTCTTTTTACCAATATTATGTTCATTTTTGC
The DNA here is from genome assembly GCA_949358125.1 of Idaea dimidiata. Lineage (NCBI taxonomy): Eukaryota > Metazoa > Arthropoda > Insecta > Lepidoptera > Geometridae > Idaea > Idaea dimidiata. The sequence continues at coordinate 23,529,672 of OX442334.1, read as the reverse complement.
CCCGTATGTAGTATTTAGGCTCTAGGCTTTAGTATTCCCAATGCAAAGTCTAGTCGTTTAACCAAATGAACGCAAATCACAGATAACGTCCGAACTTCCCTCACTGTCGCCGCCAGAACTGAGACACTGTTGAAACGGGAACGTTGCCAAAGATTGCAAGGCAATCTATTTGTGACGAAGTGGATATTCAATTATAGGGGTTCAATTATAGGGACTGTATGAGGGGAATAGGGTTTTCTAAAATTCTTTTACGGCTCTGTACCTCTTTTAAACCTTTTTTAAAGATAAAAGAAACGATAATGTGCAAGTCCGTATCATTGTACCATAACCACAATTGAACTTCGGGTGTCGATCGCGTTTGTGCACTTTTTTATTAATTTAAAATATAAATTTACTAGCTGCGCCCCGCGGTTACACCCGTGTAAGTCCTGTTCCCGCGAAAATATCGGGATAAAAAGTAGCCTTTTTGTTATTTTCGGTATCCAGCCTATATTCCAAGTTTCATTGCAATCGGTTCAGTAGTTTTTGCGTGATTCTTACTATACTTCACACATACTTTCAGCTTTATAATATTAGTAGGAAGGATAGGATAATTACCCCGATGTTTCGAGCCCGAAGTTCCAATAAAATTAGTAATGAGCAGAAAACGTGAGAGTTTAAAAAGTGTGAAGAAGGCAGTGGACAAGATTCGACAGTCTTCCTTAGTCGCTGCTCGTCTACATATCGGAATACGGATGAGTCCGCTTGACGCTCGGGGGGTCACAAAGAATTCCCACGAGTTCCCACTAAAATTCCCAAATTAGCCATTTTTGTTTGGCCAAAACGTGTGCTTGCAGCAGGATTCGAAACTGCGACCTTTGGGGACTAGCATAGGTAAACTATAATTTCTGAATAAAACACATTATTTACCGAATTAATTTGCGTTTTATTCATGATTTTTAAAACGACCGAGCTTCCGCCAACTTTACAGTTGGCTTTTCAATGATAAACCTGGTAAATTAAGTGTTTTATTATGTAAAATCGCAGAAGAAATTATGATTTCTTGATCTGCGTCTGACTGCGGCGCAATAAAAGCCATGGTTACCGATTGAAATTAAATTGATTACCTATGTGGGGTACTGGACTGCTGACTGTAAAATAACAACAAAAATAAATTACACACAACCAAAGGCTAAGTATATTACTTAATTTGGGCCTAGATACAAATAACTATTTCTGACTTTAGAACTAAATACTTTGCTTCGACACAATAATATCTCAAACTTCAAAACACTGAAAATGAGACAACCATCGCAAAATGTTAATTTAGACTATACAGTTTTGCAGAGCTTTGTTCTAGAGTCAAGACGTCGAAACTTGAAGAGTTCAGAGTTCAAATTAAGAACAATAGGTGAGCTGAAACATAATGTTGAGATGAGACACGGTGACAGTTCAGGGTTGTGGAACCGAGGAATTGAGGAGCGAAAATCTCGAGTATTCTTGGGTTTTTAATCAGTGTTTTTATAAAGAAGGAGGTATTGGAGTGACTAATCCTTTCACCACGATTCCGCCAAACGGGGCCAAACCCAACGGTCCCATCCTGGGCCTACATTTATAGGATTCGACACGATAAGAAGAAATGTAAATGTTAATAAAAAAATATTTTATTAACATTTACAATTCTCCTCTTTTTATAATACCTAGTGGTGTGGCCCACATAGTGCAGTTGTTCAGGTAGGCTAAGCACAATAGAATGGACAATTCAAATGTATTTTCGGACTAAATAAGTTCGAAATTAAGAACAATAGGGTTTTTGGCGGGAATGCGCTGAGGAGATGTGTTGCTAAATTTTCATTTTTGTGAAACTTAGTTCAAATGCGTGTAAATTGTTTAATTTCGGGGGCATATTAATCAATTTAGTTTCGTGAAGGTGTACAAGTGAAAATTAAAGTGAAAATCGGTGCAAATCATGGACTTTAGCTTAGTGTTCTCTCCAAAGCTCCGTGAACAAACATTGTAAAAAATGGCCTCCTTTTTACAATGATTCCCTTGACTTGACTTTAACTATGACGACTTGACTGTTTCGTTCGATGCATATAACCTGCAATTATTGATAATACTTGACACTGGCAAATGTCCGAAAGGAAAAGCCATTTTAAAGAAGAAGAAGAACAATAGATAGGTGAGCTGAGACATAATGTGACAGCTGACAGGTAGCAAATCAGTTGACATTTTCACAGATGATGTGTTTTTATCAGAGACATGTCACAATCGCCTTCGCTCGTAAAAGATTGCGCACTTGACAGGTTTTGAAATATCAATTTTAATCATGTTCTCTTATTTCTTCTAATATATTATGCAAGTTATATGCATCGAAACAGTCAAGTCGTCATAGTTAAAGTCAAGTCTAGGGAATCATTTGTAAACACGGCGGCCATTTACAAATAATCTTCACGGAGCCTTGGATACAACACTAAGTTAATGTTTTGCACCGATTTTCACTTTCATTCCACTTGTACACCTTCACGAAACTAAATTGATTAATATGCCCTTGAAATTAAACAATTTGCACGCATATGAACTAGATTTCACAAAAATGAAAATTTAGCACCACATCTCCTCAACGAGATCCCGCCAAGACTCCCATGTTCTCTTAGGTTGGCTTTTGCTTATGACGCGTTAGTGGAACGTTGTCCTGAATTTTTATTTTAGCAAAATCTAGTTTTATTGCTTGTAAACTGTTTAATTTTGGCGACATGTTATCAATTTAGTTACGCGAAGTTCAACGAGTGTAGTGAAAATAAAAATACCAGTGCCAAACACGACAGACGCACGTTACAAACAAATGTTCTATGGGATTGGAGAAAAATCGTCGCCATTATTTCTGCAGCCTTTACTTTACCCATTGAAAATTATTTCAAACGATTATTTTTATTACTATTAGTACGTGAAACTGGCTAAATTGTCCTATATTGCTGACAGAAAGCCATAACTAAGAAAATGAAATGAATGAAATCATGTTCTCTAAGGTTAAGGTTATAGTTTTTGCTTTGATAAACCAAAACGGTCCTGTTTAACCCGGTTGGATCAAGTCTGTCCTTATCTAACCAACCGCCGAACACTAAAGTGAAAAAAGGACTTACTGGGAACTCTCTTACATCAAGCTCCTGCTTGATGTAAGAGAGTTCCGTTTTTTTGACCAAGTGAGCTTTCTAGTTACGTTGTATTATTTCAATGGTATCAATAAACAAAAGATACTAAAAACACAAATGAATAAATAAGTGGGGTTCCTTTAAATCCCAAATGTATTTATTTTTTTATTATAATGTTACGGAACTCTTCATGCGCGAGGTCCGACTCGCACTTGACTGATTTTTATACAAAACTGTAGACCTAAAAAGGCCGCTTTAGCAATTCTGCTAACAATATTGCATTTTGACACATTCACGATAAATGTGCACCTGGTTCTCACCGCTTTGTTCTATGACAGGTGCACGGTTTTTGTGAATCTGTCAAAAAGCAATATTGCTAACAGAATTGCTATAAGGACCTTTTTAGGTCTACTGGTATTCCCAAGGGACGGAAACTACGCAGGTCGGATAAACTCGCAGGGTAGAGGTATAGTAGGTTATACTATATCTCTACCCTTTCTTGTACGCACTGCCAATAAGTGGAAACCTATAACCTTGGGGTCTTCAAATCCAGAGTGAATAGGTACCTTCTAGGTAAGCATGCTTCATCGTCGACCTCATCCTCGCTTCCCATCAGGTGAGATAAGGTCAAATGCTAGCATTACGTATAAAAAAACCTACTAACACGTAATTTAATACCTACTTCATAGATCCGATAGTCGCAAACATTTCAAACTCGTCTCTGACGGACTGAAAGTCAAACTGTGCTGGAAATTACTTACACACCTCTAAGAAAGATGAATCAAAATCCGAACTTCGAAGGTGGTCGTAGTTAGAACACTCATATAGGTAATTTCAATTTCAATTCATTTATTTCATAACCAGGGTTACATGTAGATGATACAAAAACTTAGTGGTAAGTAGTTATAAGCACAGCCATGGTTTATCGTGTCGGCATATGAAAGTGTCGGCATATGAAAGTGTCGGCATATGAAAGTGTCGGCGTAAGAAAGTGTCGGCGTAAGAAAGAAACACTAGGTTATCTAAGACCTACCTATTATAATTAAAATTATGACAAACTAGCTACGCCCCGCGGTTTCACCCGCGTAAGTCCCGTTCCCGCGGGAATAACGGGCTAAAAAGTATGTGTGTTAAATGCCTATGTGTTAAAAGTATGTGTGATATGTGCCTATGTGTTAATCCAGGTCCCCAGCTACCTATATTCCAAGTTTCATCGCAATCGGTTTAGTAATTTTTGCGTGAAAGAGTAACAACCTCACATACATACAAACTTTCGCGTTTATAAGATTAGTAAGAAGTAAGATTGTAGTGGAGTGGTATTTAATACAAAGTTGTATTAGTTCGAAATGCAATGCCGTGAGACATCATGTTAATTAATTTTCTCATTAAATTCATGTAGTCTAAGAGCCCGTGAATTCCAGACCTTCGTTATTTTGTGAGAATCTGTCTTGCTCTAATTTTTGCTAACCGAATGTTATTCCATTTTCAAATGAAAGAAAACGGGCAACAGAAATTTAAAAGAAACAAGCGAAAGCCGACGTCATGTCACTGCCGGGCGTCGGTGCCTATTTGTTTTTTTTTTTTAACGGGACCATTATATAGTTGCCAATGTCAGTTTAACTTTTTTGTCTAATGACCAATTAGGATACGAGAAGTGCGTATCCTAATTGGTCATGTTAGTTAATTTAAGAATTTAATTGAGATAAATTTATTAAGTTGACGAAGATTGATTGGGACCTTGAGTTTTTTTCCTATCCACAAGCTTTGGCAAGATTGAGTTTTCTTTAAAATAATATTTTAATATTTTACCGATAGATAGATATAACCTAATTAGTAATACTTATTTATAGGTAAAAATAAAAATCTCAGAATATGGAATACTCAGAAAAATAAAATGTGTACCGGGTTTAACTATCTTTTGTTGATTTGCTGACACAAAACACTTCAAAGGTAAACGATGTACGGGCGAACTTACCGCTGAAAATGATTTCTTCCAGGCAAACGCAGAACTCCGAAAGGACTTCAAGCAGAAGTTGCATTTAGACTGAAATTAATATGACCAGTACTATACCTAATTAACTAGCTGCGAACCGCGGTCTGACCCGCTTATGTCCTGTTCCCGCGGAAATTTTGGAATAAAAGGTAGCCTATGTCCTTCTTCAAGGTCCTATCTATCTCTAAATACCTATACTAAAATTCGATAAAATTGTTTCAGCAGTTTAGACGAGAAAGCGTAACAGACAGACAGAATTACTTTTGCATTTATAATATTAGTAAGGATGTGAAGTGTAGGTAAGTAAGTATGCTTGTTACTCCTTCACACAAAAACTGAACCCATTGCGGTAAAATTTGGTAGTTATACAGGTAGGTGACTAAGCTACTTTTTATCGCGATACTCAAGTCCGCGTAACTACGTTCAAACATAATATATATTTCTAAGGATGAGATTTCGGAGGAGAAACCACGCAGCTCAACTAGCACTAATTCAATAACATTTTCAATTATTAGCTACCTGTTTACGTAAGGTAAAATAAAATATTTTTATTAAAAGCGATCAAAAGGTCGAATATTAATAGGGACCAATAACAAATTTAATGTTAGGTATAATTTTTCTATAGGTATTAATTTATAATTTTTCATAAAACATAATCTTTTTAGGTCGTCGCAATTCAATACAGTTTGCAAACTATGAATATAACAATGTCACTCATTTTTGATTTGATACTTTTCACCAGTCATCGATGCTTTGAGAATCTTACAATTTTATTTATGACTAGCAGCTGTGCCCCGTGGTTTTACCCGCGTTAAGTTTTCGTTGATCGTAAAGTTCTACTGGGTAGATTTCGATTTGTAAAGAAAGTATACCATATACCTTCCTAGAAAATAGAATTAATAGAGACAGTGAATCGACCTGATTACGTAACTCTATTGCTAACAAATCTCGATTGAAACAATTAAAATTGTTGTATTCATGTCATTTTTCACGTCATTCAGTAGCAAACAAATTGCTATTGGAATTAAAACCAGCGACTGTAACATTAAATGCTAATAGGTATGCCAAATCTGTTGAAAATTTGTTACAGTAAAGTCTTTATTGTAGTCAAATATAGCTATTAGTTTAGATTTTACAGACATTCAAACTTATGATAAATATTGAGTCTCGCTAACAGTCACGTGACGTCATTTACAAGGCTCTCTTAATGAAAAAAGCGAGACGATAATATGTGACATCGGCAGACAGAGCGCGAGCGGACTGAGCGAGTGTGAGATGACGTCACACCCGAGTGCAAGTCCGCATCGCACGTTTTCTTCTATAAATCGGCAACGAATTAACGTATCGAAGTAATTCTTTCACTTGTATTTTTATCTTCTCTTTTTTGTTAGGTTTAAGTCTTTTTGTTAGGCTTAAGTACCTACTTTTAAGATTAAAACTACGGTTTAAGACACTTGACGAGTGAATCTCTGTACAAATAATTATCGTCATCATCTCTTCCCTTATCCGTCCACATAGGCCTCCACCATACGACGCCACAAACAGCCCGCTCGAGACGCCTCCATCGTTTCGCACTGCATTGCCTCTCAAGGACTTTTACTCCGCGACGTTTATGTTGCCTTTCCCTACTGCTCCTTCACTGTAACATTAACTATTGATCGGACCTTCGGACCTATCCGAAAAACACGTCACGTCACTACCCAGCGGCACAGCCACCGGCCACAGCGCACAGAATTCAGATTGACAAGTACTTGGAAATTCTGCGGCCTACCGGAAATTTGGGGGTATCACGGATATTCCGGGACATTGTTTCAGGAAGTTGATGTTTAAATTGGTTAGAGAAGTTGGTTATTTGATTTTGTAATAAGTACTTGTTGTAATGTTATTTTTGTTGGCTGTTTTGTTGTTTTCTTTGTTCGTATAGTAAAAAGATAGGTACGGTTTTTTAACGGACTTCGAAAAAGGAAGAGATTGTCAATTTGGTTGTGCAAAAAAAAGCATACGCTTGGAGAAGGACACATGCTTCCTACACTTTTATTCCCGAAATTCGATAGGTATCGATATCGATAAATACATTTTATTATTATTATTATTTATCGATATCGATAGATAGATTCGACCTACACACGAATAAAAGTAGGAGTTACGACTCAATAAGTAGGTCACTGCATTAAGTTCTATCTAAGTAAAGGTAAGTTTAGTAGATTTGACTAAGGTTCTATTCAACTTAACTAGCAAAAGCAACGAATAGCAATTCTAAGCATAAATCGACTTTTGTTCAAGAGAATGTCGATCTGTACCTACAATCAAAAAACTTATGCGGATAATTGTTATTCATTCCTTATTCTAGTTTGGTCGTACGTGCCCTAAGTATTTTATTATCGTGCTGGAACTTATTTGACCAACTTAAAGTGTTAAATAAAAGGTTCAGAACCTAACGACTCATTTCGGAGATTACAACCAGGACCAGCTGCTTAACATGTCTTCTGAAGCACGGAGGAGCTCGATTTTTGCCACACGAATTAATAAGTTACCTATCCAAGTAATGACCGTAAGAGACATTGCTGAACCCGCACGGTTATACAAGATCGGCGGGCTTAGCTAGAGTTATCCCACTGCAAAACGCACATTACGTAACCTACACTGTAACCTGCCCATCTCCGTGGAATAGTCATTATACTAACGATTATATCCAGAGGTTGAACCTCAATCGAACGTATTTACAACCCTAATGCAATTGTCACAAGGTCTCGAATTGATTGGGACTCGTGTCAAAGGCACAGTAAGGGTAGGAATTTGATTTGAATGTGATTGCAATCAGGAAGTCTTAAACAGGTAAGCGCAATTACTCTAAGAGTTCCCTGGATGCTGGTGGATTTAGATGTATGGCTGTTCATGTTATTTTTGATGCCATCTCGGTCTAAGCCAACTCTGTTACATCGTCGTCTTCGCTCCTAGAAGACTGTGCACTTGACAACTTTTGAAATATCAATTTCAATCATGTTCTCTAAAGTTAAGGTAGTTTTTGCTTTGAAAAATTAAAACGGTCCTGTTGAACCCAGTCGGTCCCAGACTGGGTTCAACAGGACCGTTTTGAGTCTGTCCTTATATAATGAACCGAAGAACACTAAAGTGAAAAAGGACTGACTGGGGTCTCTGTAACATCAAGCGGGACCGTTTTTTTGACGAAGTAAGCTTTCTAGTTAATCCTGTACCATTTCTATGCTCTAGAGAGGACAACCGGGAACAACATTGAGATGTTTGGTACTCTTTCACGCAAAAACCATTAAACCGATAGCGATGAAACTTGGATAATAGGTAGCTGGAGACCTGAAATAACACATACGCTACTTTTATCCTGATATTCCCGCGGGAACGGAACTTACGCGGGTAAAACTGCTGGGTGCAGCTAGTGTTATTTCTTCGTTCGTATAATGGTGTTGCTCATCTAAGTTTTAAGAGTTGTAAGGTCACCGTTAGGCATCTAACGTGAACTAACGACTGCAACTATCAGAGAAGCAACTGCAGGACCACCTGCACCTAAAAAATCCATATTTTTTGCTGCAGTTGCCGCGAACCGCGCTGCTGATATGAAATTAAACTAAGTAATTTTAATAAAACACTTTATTTATCCGGTTTTATCGCGTTTTTATTCATTATGAGGCGGTAGTTTACTGTAACTTTTTAGAATGTTAAAAATAGACAAATTACATCTCAGTCAACCTTGAAAAAGCCAACTGTAAAGTTGGCGAAAGCTGGGGTCAAATAATGAATAAAAACGCGATAAAACCGGATAAATAAAGTGTTTTATTATGCAAAATCGCGAAAACCATAGAAGAAATTAAGTAATTTTATTTTCGGTTTTGTCGCGAGCAGTCTATTCTGTGTGCGAGAGATTTGTAAAGATCTCGAAACATATCGTTGAAAAATACTTAATACTAGCTGTTACCCGCGACTTCTTCTGCGTAGAAATAGTGCATTTCGTTCGACCGAAATACTATCTGGTTTTCAATTATCCAATACTATCCAAAATTGAATAACAGATTTCAATCGGATTAGTAGTTTTTAATTGTATTAGGATCAAACAGAGAAACAGACAGACATGATTTCTTTTATGGTTTTCGCGATTTTGTATAATAAAACACTTTATTTATAACACTTTATTTTCAGTCAACCTTGAAAAAGCCAACTGTAAAGTTGGCGAAAGCTTGGTTCGTTTAAAACCATGAATAAAACGCGATTAAACCCGATCAATAAAGTGTTTTATTGGACAGACACGAATTTTAAAAATTATAACTTACTTCCAAGTAGGTACATACTTTTTGTCCTCTCTTTCTTTATTAAAAGTAGGTACTTATAGATAAGTACTTACCTCTATAGTAAAAGCAACACGATTAATATCGAATCCGAGGTTAATTTCAACAAACCAACCAAACTAAAGACAAAATAAATAAACGCATTTATTTATTCGGCCATTTAACCAATGAAAACACTCAAGGACTAGTGAAACGAGAAACTGCCTATAATATATGTACAAACAAACAAACAGAAAGAGCAATAAAAAACGTAACTGTTACCGGGCACCGTCCGACAATGCAAGCTTAGACCGAGAGTCCACTGTATGAACAATTTAATTTAATTAGGTGTACAAGATGTAACGAGTAAGCCCTTTTAAGCCGAAAGGGGGTTGTTCTAGACGTCTAGGCGAACAACTTTTGTTCTATGACTTTTGGAAATTCGAAGTACTTTTCGAAAATTTTAGGTGTAAAGTTTACTTGAAGATCAGCTGTTTCTTAGAGTTCGAGGTCATTGACCTTGTGTTGTCCTTTCATTTAGTTTGGTCTACTACAATCAAAACCTTCAATTACCTTTATTTTCAAAAGCAGCTGTTTTTTCAGTGAAACATAACCTCAAAATTTTCAAAAACAAAAAGGTTCGATTTTTCAAAAGTCGTCGAACAAAAGTTGTTCGCCTAGACGTCTAGAACTACCCCCTTTCGGATTAAAAGGACTTGCCTGTTACCTCTTGTATAATATGATACAGATGAGATGACAAATAATATGATACAGATGAGATGACATACAGATGACGACCTCTGTGGCGCGTCGGGCGAACGCTTGGCTGCAATGCAGAAGGTTGCGGGTTCGATTCCCACTGGGTGCAAATATTTATGCTTAAAAATAAATATTTGTATCTGGTCTGGGTGTATTTCTATGTATAATATGTATACAAGATGTAACGGGCAAGTCCTTTTAAGCCGAAAGGGGGTTGTTCTAGACGTCTATGCGAACAACTTTTGTTCTACGACTTTTGGAAATTCGAAGTACTTTTCGAAAAATTTAGGTGTAAAGTTTACTTGAAAATCAGCTATTTCTGAGAGTTCGAGGTCATTGACCTTATGTTGTCCTTTTATTTAGTTTGATGGTTTACAATCAAAACTTCAATTATATTTATTTTCAAAAACAGCTTGTTTTTTCAGTGAATCATAATCTCAAAATTTTCAAAAAAAAGTCGTAGAACAAAAGTTGTTTGCCTAGACGTCTAGAACAACCCCCTTTCGGATTAAAAGGGCTTACCCGTTACAAATTGTATATTTACAACAGAAAAATAAATATAAGTAAGTAGTACCTAATTTTTTTATATTTTTTATCCGTTGTCTAGTCATCGTAATACAAGCTTAGCAGCTTACGATGGGGCTTGATGGAGCTGTGTGTTGGTCACAGAATTTATTTATTATTATTTATTTAGAATATTTTATTGTCATGTTTAGTGAAATATATTAATTTACCTAAGACATATCCAATGTATGTTATTTAATTAAAGCGGTCTACAGTACCAATTATACTTACAATAATAAATATCACAACAGAGTAATTAATAATCTTATTGGGTGAAAGTGTGTGTGTAGTAGGTAAGTAACTACCTTTGTTTGTTACTCCTTTGCGCAAAAACTACTGATTAATACTTTTTTAGATAGCTGAAGATCAAGGACCCTACCGCGTATATCACGTCGAGTTCAACTCGACGTCGTTTTGGGAATACGATGCTGTCGATAAAGGGGTTGAAAAGAGCCAGCAGAAATTATAGACGGTTTTAACCATAGACACGACGTCGAGTTCAACTCGACGGGAGTAACGTGGTACCCTGAAACCCTACTGCATATCTTCCGTTGGCAACTCGCACTATGAACCGGGGTCTCTTTAGCTGCCGCTGTGGTTTGCACGACGCATCGGCATCGAAATCACACTGCGCTGAAGAATAACCTTCAGCGCAGTGTGATTTCGATGCCGATGCTGACGGAAGATGCGCGCTTGGGTCCCTTAATTAACTCAGGCTACATTTTGTCCCGATATTTCTGCAGAATCGGGACTTACTTGAGTGAAACCGCGGGATACTGCTAATTTGTTTTATTTGCCAATTTCGGGAAGGGGGTAGGTAATATAATAGTTAATTTGATTCGACGTAATCTGGCTTAGCCTATGTCTTAATCTCCAGCGTACCAAGTTTATTCGCAATCAGTTCAGTAGTTTTTACGTGATTGAAACGCAAACAAACAACTAAAATTTCGCATTTTTAATTTTATTTTTTTTGACGACCTCTGTGGCGCGTCGGGCGAACGCTTGGCTGCAATACAGAAGGTTGCGGGTTCGATTCCCGCTGGGTGCAAATATTTATGCTTAAAATAAATATTTGTATCTAGTCTGGGCGTATTTCTATGTATAATATGCATGTATTTACAAAAGAAAAATAAATATAAGTAGTATATCCGTTGTCTAGTCACCGTAACACAAGCTTAGCAGCTTACCACGGGGCTAGATGGCGCTGTGTGTTCGTCACAGGATTTATTTATTTTTATTTTATTTATTTACCTAATAGTAGGCCTTTATTGTCCTGCAGTGGCTCCTAGACTATCCAACAAAAGGGAAATCCCGTCTTTGTATTCAACTTCTCCCCTATTTTGTTTTGATACTTGAAGGTACAGGGAAAACGTATTAATGACGGAGGTAAGTAAATAGTGATAAAGTACCCAGATAGTTTCACTTAGATCGTTTTAGGTTGTAGACGTAGGTACCTATATTTTTTACGATGAATATATTTTATGGCAGCAAAAATACAGTAGGTATAAAGTAATCAAGTACTAATAATAGGTCCTAGTCAAAGAAGTTATATTACTTAAACTAGAACTAAAAAGTGCTCCGCTACATTGAACATGCTGTCCCTTTCTAATAGGACTATTAGAAAGGGACAGCACGCTACTTTGAACCGGACAGCTTTTTGGTTCTAGTACTTACCTAATATGGCTTATTTCGTCCTAGTAGGTACCAACAGAAGATTTCCTAGACTAAATGGTGCATGGGAATTAAAACAACGACGTTTCAATTTTGAGTCATCTTTTCATCCAGCGAGCAGTAGCCAAAGAAGTTATATTACTAAGAACTAGTGCTCGCTGTGAGCTTGCTGTCCCTTTCTAATAACACTTATTAGAAAGGGACAGCACGCTAGTTTGAAGCGGACCACTTTTAAGTTCTACGTGAGCATTCTAGTTCTTGTAATATAAAACTTCTTTGGCAGTAGCTAATAACGCAAAAGAAAAATAATGTTTTTAAATACAAAAAAGTACATTTTACAACTAATTCTAAAATGAAGTTTCGGTCGTTTTTCTGCTTTTATCTTGTATAAAAGCAGAAACACGACCAAAAGCAAAGGAAACTCGCAAAACGGAAGCGGTAGTGGTAAAGTCAGTTACACGGTTCACTAATTAACTTGGGTTTAAAATTATTTAATAGGACCTATCTAAGATTAAAACGTGTTTAAGTATGTTAAAATATATTCTTGTCTCAATTTTAAATTTAAGTTTTTTTGTAATCTGTAACCATAATAGCGATTCATCATCATCAGCATGTTGCAGTCCACTGCTTGACATTGGCCTCTCCAATTGCACGCCACCTAGATCTATTTTCGGCTTCTCGCATCCAGTTTGTACCAGCCGTCTTGCGCAATCGTCACTCCAACGTGCCTGAGGACGTCCTACACTACGTTTGCCGAGACGCGGTCTCCACTCTAGAACTCGTACAATAGCGATTATTCCGATTTAAAGCTTGTTAAAGATTTAAGCGGCAACTTTTCGGCATCGTACGCCGACGCTTAGCTTGATGCGATTATCAAACGGATTGCAATAAGTCAACATTTATTTATTTATTTCAAGTGGATTGTAATAATATTACAATCATTCTTTGTATAGAAACGACAGCCTGTGTGACACAGACTGCGGACTGCCCGGACTGCGACGCAGAAGGCTGTAGGTTCAATTCCCGCCGGGAACAAATATTTCTGCTGACCATAAATGTTTGTTTCTGGTTCTGGGTGTATTCTATGTATCATAATAAGATGTACTTATTTACAAAAAAAAGAGTATAATATGAAGTATATCTATAGTACTACATGCCTATATACTTTTTCGACGAATAGAACAAACCTAGTGCGTGTTATGTCGTGCAAAATTAAAAAAAAAAACAGATCCGTACGATGTGTTTTTAATTAATGTTTAATGCTTACGATGCCAAAATGTGAACTTAGTGGCAAATAAAAACTCTCGTGGTTCTTGCCTATGTCCAAACATAACAGTACCTACCTAATTGGTTGCCTGGAAGAGATCGCCCATAGGCGATAAGGCCCCCCATTGTGCCACTTTAGTTTTTAAGTTTTTCTATGTCTAATTTGTTGTTATTTGTGTTTTTGATACAATAAAGTGTTAATCAGTCAATCAACCTAACTATTAAAAGACATAACACACACACCTAATAATAGCTCATCCGTCAGAGCCGAGTATGAAATGCAATAAAATTAAAACTTGTCAAACAATCTAGTCTCTTATAAAAGTTATCAACGATATGTCTAAATTCTTTTTAGCTGTTAGATAAGATAACTTAAAAACCTCAAAAAGAATAAGAAAATTAGGGGCTCTGTGCCTCTCTGCTCTGCTGATCTTTTTGTATTCATCCCCTATAACGTTCCACTAATAGTTAGGAAACCCCTCACGACAATTAGGGCGGGTTTGCCGGTCTAGTTACCTTTACCTTTGCGTATTAGTTTTTACTGAACGGCTTACCTGCTTAGGAACTCTCTGTTTTACTAATGAACTAGAAGTTTCTGTTCGGACATGTATTTCTTAGACAGATGGTAAATAACATACCTTGACCAAGGTAGGCAGATGGATCTTATGTGGATAAATTCGTTGTATAAAAATAGAAATATCGGATTTAACAAAAAAATCACAATTAATTCTACTTTATGGTATCTAGGTGCCCTACTTAGGTGTCTTACTCGGTTATTACTGGTAGTATTCATATTACGAGCATAGCAGAAAACTAAGTGTGAGCTAAGCAGTTGTAGCTTTTTCGTACGACATCATAAAGTATTGAAAAATTGCGGGCAACCTATAACTTGCACTTGATATTCCCGGCGGATAAATATCTACATAGAAGTAAACCACCTCACTCGTTACAATAGATAATATTGTGTAGATTGCAAATTATTTATTGTTACATTTTACAATACAGCTCCCAATAACAGCCTTCTTAAAAGGCATTAAGTTAGCCTTTAATAAGGGGTCTATTATGACGGCCGAATCGATACGTATTTTTCGTTACAAGGTGGGTTAAAAACTTCTATTTGTCCCTTTAACATTATGCTATTCTGGTGTTTTTAAGTTCCGTACCTCAAAAGGTTAAAAAGAAAACCTAAGTGTACGGCTAGTCAAGCGTAAGCTTTTAAGTTGTGAGCAGCGTAATTTCTGCTAGGTAAGTAGGTAGGAACACTTGGTTTCATACAAAAACCTCCTGTGTTTTGCCTCACTTTCTCATTCCTGTTTGTCACTGTGTCACCACCGATTTTATCATAATATGCCTATTTTTTTTCACGGCAAATTATCGTGTGTGAACGACCTAAATTCTTAGACATTACCTACTCTACCCCACCTACCCCACCTTTCATCTTTCTTAACTTCCAAAGGTTGTCTGGAAGATATCACTTTTAGCGATAAGGCCGCCCATTGTGCTATCTAATTTAAGTTATGTATTTTTTTATTGTAATTATAATTTAATTGTGTGTTACAATAAATAATTAACTCGTCCGGCGTCGATGTCCCACCGGGGTGACACGCTCATAAAAACTCAAAACCGCACTCGAGCGTCGATGTCCCCCCGGTGGCACATCCTACCCAGACCACTTGAAACTCTAACATATCGAAATAGAGTGGATTTTTGTTAGAACAAGTTTTGTTCATTGGCAACTCTGATATATTTTACGTCATTTGGCACTGACAGTAAAATAACCGCCAGTTGAAAAAAAAATAAATAATTGGATTTGCAAATTTTTGCTGTCAGATTTTTTCAGTTTCGCCATTTTTTTATGCCGTGCGGGTGAAAGTGAAAATTAATTGTTTCAAATAGTGATAAGTGGGTGAATTTAGTGAAAAACTAGTGTTATTTCGTTTATTTGGTTCAGTCTTTTGGTATGTATTGTATCAAAATATCGATTTTCTTTGTAGAAACACTTTTTTACGAGTTAGAAAACCGCTCGATAAAATACGTAAAATTCGTGTTTGGTTGAGCTCTAGCGTCATGAACGTAAGGGTCACAATGGAATGGAATACCGGAAGTATACTTCCGGTACTTTTATTTCAACTTGAATTATTTATTATTTTCCTATGATAGCTATATGTAAATAACATTTTATGGTGATCTTTAGACTGTAATGAACACTTTTTACAATAATTGAACTAGGACTAGATTACAGTCATTGTAAAACAAGCTTCGTAGAGAAAGTCGGAAGAAAGTTGGGAGAAAGTATTTACTTCAAAGTAAATAAATAATTATTTACTGCTTACTAAATCTCAAATATATTACCAAGTAATAGAAAAAACATTCATAATTACAATATTTTTTACAAAAAGAAGGTAGGTGGTCTAGTTTAGTTTTTATACGTATTTATGTAAAGTACGTCGTAATTATCTATTACCATTTCATATCTTATCAATCACATGACGTAGCTGTAACGTATGCTATAATTTTACCTATAATTTATGGACCCTCCAAAGGTTAATCTAACTTACCTACTCTATTGTAGTAAACACTAAACAGGTAATTTTACCTCAACTCTCCAAACCCAAGAGCAAAAGATTAAACCGTGTGTTCAAACTCAGCAGCGATGTTTTACGCAAACAGTGCAAATTCATCCCAAGAGAGAATACCTTTAGGATGGTTTAACATGTAAAACGCTTGTCAGCTAGAATTTTGAGTGCTGAGTCTGTGTCTATTGAGTTATTATAAAGTTGTGATCAATGGCTGTCTTATGCTTATGAGATTTTAAGGAAATCCGTAGAACCAAAGTCACCGACATAGATCTCTAAATTAGTAGACTGAAGTGGTAGACTATTATAGCTCGAAGGACTGATAACTAGAGATGACTAGTTAGTCCGTTTTAATTAACGACGAGTCGGCAATGCAAATCATTCTAATTCGGAGATTTTCGAGTTAGTCGTCATCAAAACTTCCAAAAAATGGTTGGAACGTTTTCGGAAAAAAAAATAGAGCTGATACATGTTGAGACATTTAAGGTGAACCTGTATACGAGCTAAACTGAAAATCACTGTCGCATTCATCGAAAAATGATGAAGATTGTTTTAGAATATTTTTGTTTGTAGCGTTTGTAAATGACATTGTTCCCTACATTTTGGTGTACTTTTAAGACTAAATCTTTTTGTTTCGAAGCCTTAAGACATTTTAGCTAAAAAAACCTTTTTTTTGTCTAAAACGTGCTAAAGCTTCAACACCTTTCGACATTTTTATTTAAAATCTCGTTAAAACGTTGGAAACAATGTCGTTTTCAGTTTAGCTCGTATTTACCCCTAGAGGTGCACCCCGGTTGTGTAGTGTTTGGGTACGTTTTTTGACTACCTATTGAAATAGAGGTAAGGGGGGGGTCTAATACCTAAAGGAATTAAAATCCAAGTTAACAATTACTACTTTATTCGTCCCAACTGACAGGGTACAGAAAAAAAATAAAGGGTACAAAATAAAAATATTAAGGGGACAAGCTGGCAGGCTTGGCTAGGACCTCTGACATTTGAGTAAACCTACTTAAAGTTAGTTCCTTAGAGTAAACAGGTAGGGGTACAGACTAAGTGCTGGACCGAACAGTATGCTTACGTTCTAAAAGTTTAACTAAATTTTAACACTCGCTTATAGGTTTAATGTGTGGGTTGACAAATCACTCTCAGGGTACAGACTAAAGCTGGCCCAAACAATCAACTTACAAACTAAAGGTGAGACTTAAGTTTAACATGTAGATCAACACCACGGTACGGGTACACATTTTACATATTAATACGCCATCCTTACGGACGTGAAATTGAATACACCTGAACAATAGTTCTTAGCACTTAAACAAAGATGCGGTTAACATACCTTAACCTGAAGAAAAGTTGAAGTAGGTAAGTTTAAATATTTAGTGAAGTTAAAATAAAAAACCAGGTAACGCGAACTAAATAAACCCCCACACGCCAGGCGCGCCGCCTGCGTTACTCCCTCACGCGACACCGCAGGGAAGCCAACGCGCTTCCTCTCCACCTCCACCACTCAGCTTGCCCGGTGAACCACGACGCCCTCCACGGCCTCCATGCCGCACCAGCACTACCTTCGGGCAGACTTCGCCCCCACTATGCACCTCCTGAAGATAACACAACATAGTTACTTCAGTACTTATAAACTTTAAAATAAGACCGTAGGAAATTACAGTCTCAACGGGGAATGTACTTTGATGAATATCGACAATAGAACCGTCGACTGAACCCAAAACACACACGGGGATCTCCAACAAAACTCCTCAGAAAATAGAACAATATCACACTCTATACACTACTCAAGACTATCAAATTAAATCACCGGATGGATGGACTCGGACATTAATTTAGGAAAAAGGAAGGTAATTACCGGAAGGGTCCTGGGAGTGTGGTTTCTCGGCCGGTGCCCACGCTTACGCGCGGCACGGCCCCTCTTCTCTCTTACCAGGGTATCCATCGCCTAAAAAAGGGGAACTATTAGTTAAGTGATATAAAGGTTACATTAAGATGTGGATAGAAGGAGGTTACTTTTCACCTAGTTAGGGGTAAAAGGTGACTCAAATGGGACATGACGGGACCAACAAGGAACACCAAAGGTACCACAAAAGGTCGCCTAATGTCTATGAACGTAAAACACTCACCTGTCGGAGGTAATTCCACTCAATTGGAGACACGTGTCGAATTCGAAACGTTGCGACGCGGCGTCGGGAACGACGTAGGACTCTCTCGTCTGCTGAAATAAACGGGAACTTTAGAAAAACGTAGGACGCTTCCACGCGGTCGGTTCCTCAAGACAAGAAAATACGGCCAACTTACCGAATATCCTCCGCGAGTGCCACGGGCAATCCTCGCAGACTATCTCAACCGCCCAAAAAACTCCAGCAAGTAAAATAATCGCAATTTCCTCTAAGTGCGGCTGCCACCTCAACCTCAGACAGCCAGCCAACGCCCATCTATCAAATGGCGAAAGGAAGTCCTCCCTTCCACAGACAAAACTATCCTCCTCGTCCTACTCATTCACGTTCAGTCAACCAAAAAAACTAATCTCGTCCGTGGATCGATTGGCCACTCAATGGACACAACACTCAAGCGGCATCGTATCCGTCAACGTCAGAACGCCGGAGCTGTCAAATGTCAGTGCGATCTGACATCCGTCAATCCCATCCATCCGTTTGTTTACAACTCGGGTTTACAATAAAAGCGAGGAATTGAATAACTTAAGATGTTTTCACCGTAATTCGGTGAGAAACAGTTTCAACACACTATGAGGATGCTACCTCGGTATAACGTGGTACTAGACACCCACCGATCCCGTCGGAAAAAGGTAATCTAACTTCACAAAAACTTACTACAAAAAACAAGGTGTTACAGTACCCCCTCACTCGCCAGAATTTTGCGAGGCTACGAGAAAAATTCCTACTGGCCCTCCAGTACACAAGCCAAGACGTACCACTCAACAACTCGATCAACCAAAACAACAGTCACTAACCTATCAATCAACACATTTTATATCCTTTACATGAGTGTCACAACGACGACCATTTTCGTCCTCCAACACATACACCAACTTGGACTTCTTCTCAACAACGTGACATTTCTCATAGCGAGGCGCTAACTTGTAGGAAAACTGCTTCGAAGCGTCACTCCGAACATGAGTGCGACGCCACACCACATCACCCACCCGAAAACTAACGTCCCGACGACGACGATTATAATAACGCGCGTTCCGAGAATGCGATTTATTTAAACTTACGTCCACTCTCCCAAATATATCCTTCAACGCTACGATCTTGCTGGCATAATCAACTCGTGAACTCACCACCACATCTTCCAAATCCTCTCTATCCCCATACACACTACCATCAACCACAGCCTCACGACCATGAACCAACAAGAAAGGAGAAAAGGTAGTACTGTCATTAACAGCAGTATTAATGGCGAATTGAATTTGGTGAATATGAGAATCCCAGCGACGCTGATCATCTCCAACCAAGGCAGCTATAGCCGTAACTATGGTACGGTTATATCTCTCAACGGTGTTCACCTGAGGACAATAAGTAGGAGTGTAATGAACCGGTGGAACATTGTACTTCTCGAACAGAGCCTTCACATCACGCCCTACAAATTGCGGTCCGTTATCCAAGATTACGGTTTGTGGAATACCATGAACCAATAACACATGGCTTTCCAGACGCTCGGCCACCGCCCTACTCGTCGCACGTCGAAGAGGAAACACCAAAACATACTTAGAAAAGCAACAAACCACCACGAGCAAATACTCATTTTGTAATCGCGACTTTGGCAGTGGACCAACCAAATCAACGCTGATACACTGGAACGGTCTTCGACACACCTTCGGGTTACCAAACAGACCAGGAGTAGTCCTATTCGGGTGTTTAAATGCTTTACATGTGGAACACTGCGACACATACTCTTCCACATCCTTGTACAGTTGAGGCCAATAATAACGAAGACGCAAACGCTTATAAGTTTTTTCTATTCCCAAATGCGCACCAAGAGGAGAATCGTGATTGCCACTAATCAAACTCATCCTCTGATCCGAAGGAACTACTTCCTTCCAGTCAAAATCGCCAGTCAACGTAGAACTACTTTTGGTATAGCGATATAGCTTACCATCAATAATTTGGTAATTAGGACAAGTCTGCGGTCTCTTCTGACAACGGGAATAAAGATTCGAGAACCAAGGATCCGTACTGGGAGTAATCACAGACACAGGAACAGAGCGAGACAAAGAGTCAGGAACTAAATGTTCTCTACCACGTCGATGTTCAATCTGAAAATTATAAGGCGAGAGCCTACAACCCCATCTCTCCAAACGTCCGGTAGGATTCTTTAAATTCAAAAACCACCTTAAACTAGCATGATCGGTAATAATCTTAAAAGGTTTATGACCCTCGAGATACGGTTTGAAATGTTCAACTACTTGCACTACAGCCAACGCTTCTCGCTCCGTAGCGGAATAATTTCGCTCGGGCGCACTCAAAGAACGACTGTAATAAGCAATGGGGTGTTCCTCCCCGTCAAAAACTTGAGTCAACATTCCCCCAATCCCCACATCCGACGCATCAGTATGTACAACAAAAGGAAGGGAAAAATCCGGACAAGCCAACACAGGTGCCGACGTTAAGGCACTCTTCAACTGAAGAAACGAAGTCTCGGCCTCAGGAGTCCAAACAAACGGCGGTCTATCTTTACGAGTAGAAGTTAAAGCATTTAAAGGTGCAGCTATGGTACTAAAACTCCGAATGAATCGCCTATAATAAGAAGCCGTTCCCAGGAAACGCTTAACATCCTTCGAACAAGTTGGAATGGGAAAATCAGTAATCGCCTTAACCTTGTCAGGATCCGTTCGCAACCCCAACTCATCTACCACATAACCCAAATATTTCAACTGTTTCCTAAACAGACAACACTTCTCAAGATTGATAGTAAGGTTCGCGGAACGCAGGCGCTCGTATATCCTCCTCAGCAGCTCAATATGCTCGGAAAAATCCTCCGATACTGCCACAATGTCATCTAAATAAATAAACACACGCCCTCCAAACTCAGGACCGAACAACTTATCCATAAGCCGCTGCTGGGTAGCCGGGGCCGAAGTCAAACCAAAACACATGACCTTAAATTGGAACAACCCACGCGAAGGCACGGTGAACGCAGTCTTCTCCTTGGAAGAAGCGGAAAGCGGAATCTGCCAAAAGGCGGATTTTAAATCAATTGAAGATAGGAAACGAGCGTCTCGGAGCTGGTCCAAGATGTTAGTAATGTAAGGTAAAGGATAAGCGTCATGCTTTGACACTTCATTCAGTTTGCGGCTATCCAAACAGAAACGTAATTCGCCATTCGCCTTAGGAGCCATGGTTACAGGATTATTCCAGGGGCTACAACTAGGCTCAACCACGTCCAACGCAATCATTTCATCCACTTGACCGTTCAGTTCAGCCAACTTGCCTGGTGACATAACATAATACCTTTGTTTAATAGGAGCCGCATCTCCCGTATCTATATGGTGCGTAATCAAAACAGTCCTACCTAGACCCTTCCTCTCCGATGAAATACCTTCGAACAACTTACACACATCGTTCGCTATTTTCTTCTGCTCCTCCGTAAGAGCATCAAAGGGGTGGATGCGATTCACCTGCGACACCACTCGCTCAACCGTTAATTGAAAAACACTCGGGTCTTTCTTCGTTAAACTCAAAATATCAGGCGCAATATTGAAAGCCTTCCAAAAATTTATTCCAAACAGTAACGAGGTAGAAATACCCGGAATCACATAAAACTTAACTACACGTAACACATTTTTCACCACAACCGGCAAAAACATAAAACCAGCAACGGGACAAGACGACCCGTTATCTGTCACCACAGATTCTAACCTATCGGACTGATGGATGCTCGCCCATTCCGTAAAATAATCCACAGCGGTACTACCGATAATAGAAATCTCAGAACCGGAATCCATCAATCCCGAGTACGGAACTCCCCCAATCTCAACATTTAAATAAGGGCAAACCCCACGGCTAACCCCACTTACACTATGACGGACTGGCCTCTCCACCGTTCTACCATTCTCAAAAAAGTCGCGCACAAAGGTGCACCACTCACGCCACTCAACCTTAGAAGTAAACGGCTTCACCTGAAGACAGCCCGTCTCTACTCGTTTTTTGATTTCTCAGAGTTCCGTTTAGGGGAACACTTCGAACAATCAATCACGGTAACATTGTTTTCACCACATCGATAACAGACTTTGATACGAGGTTTAGTACATTCAACGAGAGAATGGCCTTTCACCCGACACTGAACGCAAAAACGTTCCACTTCCTTAGCCACGGCTTGGCACCTTGGACTCTTAGATGGACCCTTGTAAGACAAGTCAAAAGTGACGGAATTGAATTTATTCTTTGGCGGTTCCACAAAACTTTCGGCCCTTTGCTTGGCTGCCTCCAACCTTCTACAAAAATTCTTTAGTTCCGACCACGTCCGTATGTCACAATTCGCCAACGGCACGGAGTAAAAAGGCCTAATATTAAATTTAACTATGTCTAATTTCTCTCCATCCGTCAATGATTTACGTAACCGTGAAAAATAGCAAAGCATTATATTCAAATAAGAGGAAATTGTTTCCTCTGCACCTTGAGTTCGGGACCTAATCTCATCGAGCAACCTATGATCATAATCGTATGGCAAGAATTCGTCCAAAAGAGCAGACTTCAACTGTTCCCACGAATTCAGCTCACTTCGAACACCACGGAACCAAAACAAGGCTTCCTCAACAAATAACTCAGCAGCCGATTTAAAAAGTTTCTCTTTACTTATATTACGAGAACTAGCCAGCTCCTCCACTCGCTGCAAAAATGCGTGAATACTTTCTTTCCCATTAAACCTAAGATTAAGTGAAGCAACACTAGACGAGCGATCACATCGATCATAATCACAACGTTCACGAACTACGGGTCGAATAACATTAGGTTCAACAGCGGGTTCACTCGGTTCGGAGCCATCACCGGCTTGATCCTCCTTCGCAGGCTTAAATTCGAAACTACTCGAAAATGTGTGGGACATATTGTCTATCCGGTGTAAATGCGTTAGTAAACGTGTGTGCAACGCGTTCTTATGCGACTGAAGCTCAGGGGTCGTGGGTTCAACTCGACTAAGTCGATGAAAGAGGTGGTTGCCTAAAGCTTGAAATCGGTACAGCTTTTTGAGTAATAGGGGCCCCTTTACCGAATCGTCATACAAAATCCCTTCAAGTTCACCTATCTTCGTGTCAATAGTCCGCAATTCAGAATCTGCATCCCCTTCAAAAGCATTTACCTCGTCCGTAGGTACGTCTTTAACTAAACTTCGAATTTGTGTTCTCAATTTCTCGACCGTATTAGCCGGCGACTCATCCCGAATGGCAACCTCATACGTAAGCTCATCTTTGTTTAATAAATTAAAACGGATAGGACGTTCCGAACTCATGATGGTAAATTAAATTTACTCAACAACCGCAATCAACATGTAACGTATCTAAAAACTAAACACGCTCAAAAGCTATCCTCAACAGTCAACAGTTCACCACAATCAACATACGAAAAAAAAATTCTTAAGTTAAAAAAGAAAAATGTCAGATTGACCAGCCAATCCGACGTTGAGCGACAGACCAACGTCAGGGAATCAATCCGCACAGCCAGCATGTCCCTGTTCGGGCGCCATTGAAATAGAGGTAAGGGGGGGGTCTAATACCTAAAGGAATTAAAATCCAAGTTAACAATTACTACTTTATTCGTCCCAACTGACAGGGTACAGAAAAAAAATAAAGGGTACAAAATAAAAATATTAAGGGGACAAGCTGGCAGGCTTGGCTAGGACCTCTGACATTTGAGTAAACCTACTTAAAGTTAGTTCCTTAGAGTAAACAGGTAGGGGTACAGACTAAGTGCTGGACCGAACAGTATGCTTACGTTCTAAAAGTTTAACTAAATTTTAACACTCGCTTATAGGTTTAATGTGTGGGTTGACAAATCACTCTCAGGGTACAGACTAAAGCTGGCCCAAACAATCAACTTACAAACTAAAGGTGAGACTTAAGTTTAACATGTAGATCAACACCACGGTACGGGTACACATTTTACATATTAATACGCCATCCTTACGGACGTGAAATTGAATACACCTGAACAATAGTTCTTAGCACTTAAACAAAGATGCGGTTAACATACCTTAACCTGAAGAAAAGTTGAAGTAGGTAAGTTTAAATATTTAGTGAAGTTAAAATAAAAAACCAGGTAACGCGAACTAAATAAACCCCCACACGCCAGGCGCGCCGCCTGCGTTACTCCCTCACGCGACACCGCAGGGAAGCCAACGCGCTTCCTCTCCACCTCCACCACTCAGCTTGCCCGGTGAACCACGACGCCCTCCACGGCCTCCATGCCGCACCAGCACTACCTTCGGGCAGACTTCGCCCCCACTATGCACCTCCTGAAGATAACACAACATAGTTACTTCAGTACTTATAAACTTTAAAATAAGACCGTAGGAAATTACAGTCTCAACGGGGAATGTACTTTGATGAATATCGACAATAGAACCGTCGACTGAACCCAAAACACACACGGGGATCTCCAACAAAACTCCTCAGAAAATAGAACAATATCACACTCTATACACTACTCAAGACTATCAAATTAAATCACCGGATGGATGGACTCGGACATTAATTTAGGAAAAAGGAAGGTAATTACCGGAAGGGTCCTGGGAGTGTGGTTTCTCGGCCGGTGCCCACGCTTACGCGCGGCACGGCCCCTCTTCTCTCTTACCAGGGTATCCATCGCCTAAAAAAGGGGAACTATTAGTTAAGTGATATAAAGGTTACATTAAGATGTGGATAGAAGGAGGTTACTTTTCACCTAGTTAGGGGTAAAAGGTGACTCAAATGGGACATGACGGGACCAACAAGGAACACCAAAGGTACCACAAAAGGTCGCCTAATGTCTATGAACGTAAAACACTCACCTGTCGGAGGTAATTCCACTCAATTGGAGACACGTGTCGAATTCGAAACGTTGCGACGCGGCGTCGGGAACGACGTAGGACTCTCTCGTCTGCTGAAATAAACGGGAACTTTAGAAAAACGTAGGACGCTTCCACGCGGTCGGTTCCTCAAGACAAGAAAATACGGCCAACTTACCGAATATCCTCCGCGAGTGCCACGGGCAATCCTCGCAGACTATCTCAACCGCCCAAAAAACTCCAGCAAGTAAAATAATCGCAATTTCCTCTAAGTGCGGCTGCCACCTCAACCTCAGACAGCCAGCCAACGCCCATCTATCAAATGGCGAAAGGAAGTCCTCCCTTCCACAGACAAAACTATCCTCCTCGTCCTACTCATTCACGTTCAGTCAACCAAAAAAACTAATCTCGTCCGTGGATCGATTGGCCACTCAATGGACACAACACTCAAGCGGCATCGTATCCGTCAACGTCAGAACGCCGGAGCTGTCAAATGTCAGTGCGATCTGACATCCGTCAATCCCATCCATCCGTTTGTTTACAACTCGGGTTTACAATAAAAGCGAGGAATTGAATAACTTAAGATGTTTTCACCGTAATTCGGTGAGAAACAGTTTCAACACACTATGAGGATGCTACCTCGGTATAACGTGGTACTAGACACCCACCGATCCCGTCGGAAAAAGGTAATCTAACTTCACAAAAACTTACTACAAAAAACAAGGTGTTACACTATTGCTACTGACTGTAATTACCAATAATAATGTAAAATTCAATAAATATTGTTTTTTTTAGAAATATTTTAAAGGAAAAATTCATCTTCAAAAACTCACTTGCGCAAGCATCAACGCCGCAACGCCGCTCATCTCGCCGCAAGTGAGTTTTTGAAGATTAATTTTTCCTTTAAAATATTTCTAGTAAATATGCCTTGAGCAATAAAAACAAATTTACGAAATATTTGTTTTTTTTTTGCTTAAGAAAGTGTTTCTGCTACACACATTCGTTTTAACTGAACACTACTGTGATGTGCCTACTAGTATTTATATCACAATCAACTTACTTAATCAGCCATTTACCTGTGTAAATCTCTATCTATTGGGAAACACTGGCGATTCCTCGGGGTCAATGGCTGCCTACGCAAACGAACAACTGCAGTTTTTCGTCGATTACTAGGGTTGTTGGATTTCAATGTACTGTGTAGGTAGGTACCCAAATTATCCTCTAAAATTTGGATTGGTTCAGTAGTTTTTTGTATGCATAATTAGTCACAGAGAAAAAGACAGACAGACATGAAAATATAAAGCTAAAGTTAAAACTCAAACAGTTAAAATTCATAATCAATTTGATCAGTAAGAGGTAAGGTGCTTACATAATAATAATAAAAAAAAAACAGGCAGTTTATATTATATTTATGTATAACACATAACCTATGTACCTTATAAAAAATAATAAGTCTTCTAATCTTTTATCTGGCATATTACCAGCCTAGTTTAAGGCAAAGTACTAACAATGTCTGTCTAAAGATATTATATTTTATTAAGTATATTCTATGTTTATTTTAACAGTGTTAATCACATTCTTATTATAGTTAATCCCTATCTTCAGTGCAGTGCTATATTTTCGACCACATTGTCACTAACCTGTCACAAATTAACAAAACTATAACAGAAAATCTATTCAAACTCACTATCCTTATTTTCTTTAAACAGACCTCTATGTGTATTCTTAGTTACTCGTAGAATTTTCCCTTGATTTTCCTTAGCTATACCATGTTTCGACGCCATATGTTTCCTAACAGTTGTATTTCTAGCATATGAACTGTTGCATATGCGGCAAAGATATAGATACATTCGTTCATGTACGTTATTCATGTGTGCCTTCATTTCTCCTGATCGATAGAACTTCTTAGGGCATTTTGGGCATTGCACCTTCTTTTCATCATGGCATTTTAAGTGACTTGTGTAGATTGCTCTTCGACGGAAGTTAGTGCCACACTTTTCGCAGGTAAATGGACGTTCTCCAGTGTGTAATCTTATATGTTCGATGAGTTCAATTCGCCGCGGAGCCTTAAAGCAACAGATGTCGCATTCAAATGATGATGAGACTCCATGTCTTGCTACTAGATGGATATTCATGCTCGTTTTAGTAGCAAAACCTTTCCCACATTGATCACATATAAATAAATATGACTCGTGGCTCTGCATGTGGGCTCCATAAGTGTTTTTATTAGCTAATTTCTTATTACATACATTGCATGTAAAGTTTTGATGAATCGATTTGTAGATTACTTGTCGCTTTTGTTTTACTTTTGGACGAGGTTTTGTAAATAAGGTTTCCATTTGATCTAGAAACAAGTTTATTGCTTTTGAATGAGATTTTTCTTCTGTAGGTGCCTTAGAACTTGATAAGTTGTGAGATTTCTTATGTTTTTGAGGTCTAGGGTCAGTTTTTGTAAATGTTTGATCTAGAAATGAGTCTACAGTCTTTGCTTTCAGCTGAGATTTTTCTTCTAAATCAATATTTTGACTGTCATGATGATTTAGGATGTTTACTTTATTATAAATATTTGGTTTTGTATCATTTTTTGTGAATATGTTTTCCATTTGGTCCAAAAATGAGTTGATTGTCTTTGTTTTAGATTGAGATAGGTCTTCCATAGAAAGATTATAATTTTCCTGATCACTGAAATTGTTTGACTCACTGTAATCAATCTCGAGTCCTATGTTCTGGAGCGCTGTATCGTTTTTACTTCGAGTAGTGTCAGTATGAAGTTTTCTTTGTTTGATGATACCATTTTTATTGTATTTTTCTTTTGCACTCTTTATACGAAATTTTTTTACCTTTTTCAAGTACGATTCTTGATATCTATCCGGGAAATATTGAGTAAACAGCGAATATTGGATCACGGCTTCCATTTTTGTCTCTTCGGATGAACTTTTGTGATGGTAATTTACAAGTAAATTTAGCCGTTTACTGTTCGTTTTACACATTGATCTGAAGCGGTAAATTCTTCTTAACTCATTCTTGCAGCGAAAACAAATGTTTTTAGGTAGATTATCGTCAAAATCAATGTCTATACTTACAAGGTTTTTTATAGAATCACCGTAAACACTAAGTCCACTTTCCCGGTCATAATCTACAAGAGACGTGTTATTATTACACTCATCGTACCCTAAACACAGCCGGCAAACGTAATTGAACGATTTTTCATAACTATCCATTTTAAAATTAACTTTTTTGAGCAATAAACTGCCGAAAACAATTTTGTTTGCGTCCGATCCGTTTTTTTTGTTGTTTACGAATTTTGACAAATGACAATGACGTTTGACGTTTTCTTTGGCACGAAAAACGTTTCGTTTCACGCAATATTCATTGGAAAGAATGATAATAATTCTGATTGAAACGGAACACTGCAATATTGTCCTCTGTCCTGTCCTTTGATTTTTTGTAATAGGTGTACAGGGTGCGTCTTACAAAGCCGTAAACTTTTTTGTTAGGATTTTACGTATTAAATCTAAGACGTCGCCATTAGGCTCTACAAAGCGAACCCTTGCCTTCGAAAACCACTAAGTACAGAGGTTTAGGTAGGTACCGACCTACCTAACTCTTACACTATCAAGTAATGAACAAAAACAGTTTTCTTGGGTATAGAGATTACCCACTAATTCTGGCTTAGAACTGAGACCGACTAAAGGATTTTATTTTTTAGAGTCCTAGGTATTTTTCTATCTAGACATACATACAGCTGCTACTTAATGAATGAGAAAAGTAATTGGTTAGGTAAGTTTTACCAATGTTTAATAATGCTGGTTTAATGGTTAATATTCTTCACTTAAGTAATCCATATTGCTCTATGTTTGCCTAAATCTTACTTGCTGCGCTCCGCGGTTTCCCGATCTCGCGGAATTATCAGGATGTGTGTTCTACTTATACCTACATAATAAACTTTTCTATTAACTCACTCTATCTATCTACTTAAGTAACCTACTTACTAAAAAAACCGCATTAAAAATTTTGCATGCGTAGTTTTGAACAGCATACAAACACCAGAGATATGTAAATATACTCATTGACAAACACAAAGAAAGTGGGAGCGACTTTGTTTTATACATACTATGTGTTATTATTGATGATGGCGGGCGCAGTAAGTCACAATTTCGACTAGATGACTTAAGGCTTGAGGCCAGTCGGCGGAGACAATTTTTTGAGTGTGCTAAATTTTATAAAAAAATATAACGTGTATTATGCTAACATAGTCTCTAAATTTTGAAATTAGAACATCATTTAATTAAAAAACATCTTCCCTTTTTTTTATTGCTCCGACTGCGTAGTTACGAAAATCAAGTCGAAAGCATTTGACCTTGCGACGTAAAATACAGAATCCGAATAATACGGCTAAAGCCGCGTTTACATTAGCTAATCCGGATGAAAATCAAGCTGTGCGTACACGGATAAGATTAATGGACTTTTTTGTACTTAACTGTTCAATGTATACGAACCTAATGATAACAACGAACAAAGTGGGTTGAAAATGGTAAATAATTTAAATAAATAATTAATTAGGTCATTTATAATAATCATTTAGGTATAATTACTATTAAAAATGTGAAAGTTTGTCTGAAGGTAGGTAAACTTTCATGCAAAAACTACTTGCCCGATCGTGATGAAACTCGGTAGGTTCGCGGATAGCTGGAGACCTTAACCAACACTTAAGTTACTACCTATTCATCCTGATGTTTCTGCTGGTTTGGGACTTACGCTAGTTTTTTATGATAATTATACCTACTCTTTAATATATGGATCGAAAAAATTAAGAAAATTAAATAAAAATGTAGATAAGTTTGTACTATTCTGTAATTAATGTCACAAAATACATACAATTAGGAATTATTTACCTGTTACTCGTAAAAAGTACTTGTTTAGCTTCAAAGTTAATAACATTTTCCGATCTATAAGTCCACAAAATTAATAATTTAGTAGCGAAGAATGCAATAAATAAATAATAATAATTGTTACTTATTTCCTAAAATGTTTCACCAGACACTAAAATCAGGGGTCATTCGTTGATCCGGGTCGAAATTGATGTTTCAAACTCAATTGCGGTTTATTGCTTAACTTCACCCGGTTTGTTTGTAAGGCCGCGGTAGACAACCGATTATTATGTCCGGTTTCAAATCACCCGGGTTTGGGTTGAGTTTTTAATTTATTTATAGCTGTAATGGATTTCACATTGGATTTGAGACTCGTTTTTTAAGGGTGCTGTTTATACAAGGAAATAAGAGGACCCTGACTGTCACGAGGCTGTATCCCATGAAACGTGACAATTAGTCATTTTAAATTTTCACAGATGATGTAAGTAAAACACGTTATTTATCGGGTGTTTTATATCATCGCATTTTATTCATGGTTTTGAACGAACCGTTGGCTTTTTCAAGATTGACAGGGTTGACTGGTTGGTGGTGGTTGGTTTATGCAAAATCGTGAAAACCATAGAAGATATTATGATGTAAGTACTTAATATAATAATATAATTAACAGAATAAAACAAATATTTAAGTGAGGTTCCCAAATAACAAACGTTATTTTTCGTTATGAAAGTACGGAATAATTCGTATGCGAGTCTGACTCGCACTGACTGAACCAGTTATATAAAGGGTTTTTATTTACCTACTTTTATTTAGGCCATTCACTTGTGTGGTATTTTGTTGAATTGAAATAATCCTAAGATAAAGTACTTGAATGATGCATAAAACACTAAAAGTATCATTGAATTTCTGTTAACATTGAGATTAATAGTTTTAAGTTATGCTCGATTAAATGCAAGGACAATTATTTAGATACCGATATAAAACACAGTGAATTGTAGCACTCGAAAAATATATCTTTCTAATGCTAATAAAATCTTTAATATTTTCAGTAACCCGGTTTCCCAAGTTTTGGCACAAATCCGGAACAATTGAACAATATTGATATCTGAAGTATTCTTCTAACGGCTACAAAAGAGGTAATAACAAAACCGGTTAAACCGGATCTCATTCATTATTGGTTTCTAAAGGTTTAACAAAACAATTCAGATGCTTCGATAGCTGTTTCAGTATTTGATTGGTTCTGTGCCTTCGTTAAAGTTTATTAATCTCGCTTCTTTGAAATCGATAGCTTGATTGTATTTTAATTTATTGATTGGGCTTAAATTAAACAGTTGCAGTGTTTTAAATATGTCTAGCTAGGTAATAAGGCCGTCTAGCCCCGGCGGCGTCATAGAATAGATTTAGCAAATCTCTTCTCGTTTCGGCGTTTCTCCCAGCACGGTGGCAGGTAGACTACTTGGTCCTAAGAAGGGTTTGTGTCAGTTTGTGTCGGCTATAAAAACGAAGAAGGAGAAGAAGACTAAATATGCAATGATAATTGTAGCGTCGCTAATCCTTTAGTGACTATCTCCTATTCTGCTTTGTGTTTTAAAATTTTCGCCTGCGCTATGGTGACCCAATAGCCTATGTATCAGTTTCTAAAATAATAGAATACAGTAGGTAATAGTATACAGTAGGTAATAAAACGCGATAGTTTATGAGGCATGTTTTCGTAACTTCAGAGAGTCTAAAATAACTCATATTATTTTTATTCGGATGAAATTGCATAGCGTACCTAGCTAGTTTTTTAATTAATCTGGCTCTAAATCTGTAGTAACCCTAGACTGTTTGACAGGCTAAATTGTATTCGAGATCTCTAATAACTTTGTTTCTCTATATTACTGTGAAAGTGTTTGCCGAATTCTGAATAGGAAACAAATTTTCAAAGAAAATGTCGCTTTTAAATATTCTCAGCACCAACCTATATTTCTCAAATTAACAGAACTTGACAGAAACATAAGCAAAAACAAGATCAGATAAAATAATAAAATATTCCATTTCTCGAAGCAAATATTTGGCGTGTCGTACCGAGAAGAATACAGCTGTTTTATAGATCAAAAACAACAGCTGGTACTAGTCAACGAAAACAACTACACTTATTATATACGAACAGCGGTTGTTCACTTGTATAAGGAAAAATAAGGCACTCGGTAAGGTCACGATTTGTGAATTGACACGGTTCCGTAAGCCAATAACCATCAAGTGCACGTAGGCTGTCAATAGCTCTGTCATACTGTCAAAAGGCAAGATTTATCATGTTTTACTCAGGCAATATATGTCTGAGACGCCGTGTACGCTCAAGCCGTTGAGTTCATATTGCTGCGTCTCGGCTTAAGTACTTTACTGTTTCGGTCCGTGTTGATCTCATTCAATATATTTACTTAATATTGTCAATGTTTATTATATCTCAACAACGTCAACACGTTATATCGTATGTTTTTGAACTTGTTAAAGGCCTATTCAGAATCAAGTTGAATTTGCCAACGTGTGCGGTAGAGGGAAAACCGAGTGGATATGCGGCAATGATGTTATGGTTGGTAGGAACTATTCGCTTTAACCGCGGTTCTGCATGCTGAATGCCTGAGTGAAACTTGTGCGGTCTATATGTATATGTATATATATTATGTATATACCTGTACTTATGTCGGTAGAGATTAACGCTATTTGAATAGGTTACTATGTAGGTTAAGTACTACATAATAATGTGATAGTGACATTAATACAAGGCAAGAGTGCCTTGTGTACGCTAATACGTTAAAAAATAGACTGGTCTCAACTACCAACAACTGAAAACTGCGGCTAAATATCGCAAATACTTACACGAATAAATAACAGTCAACCTTGAAAAAGCCAACTGTAAACTCGGTTCGTTTTAAAACCATGAATAAAAGCGCGATTAACCCGGATAAATAAAGTGTTTTATAACGAATAAATAAGATAATATTACAAAGGTAATAGTAGTTAATTACTTCTCATTGTCATGACAGCGATGCTAATGCCTAAACCGTTTGTCAAGTTTTTGGGCTTGAACAAAATGAGCTTGTTGTTCATTATAAGCTACAAACCATAGAACTGGACTAGAAACTACTAAGAAAAAGGTCACCTGATAGTAAAGCTTTTTATGTCTGCATATTATATAGACAGCCGAGTTTCATACTTTCCACAGTTAAACTGTTCGGAAATTTACTCATTCACCTTAATAAATGCTCTCACATTCATGTTTAAAATAGTTGACTCAAAATTGTCACTCGTTGTTTTTATGCCCCAGCTTGCTAATCTAAGCTAACAGACCTACATAACACAAAAAAGGCGGCACGAATTTCTCCTCTATAAAAGCTCTCATACGAGTTTTATGTATAATCATCGAAAGCAACTTTGATTTACAGTGACAAGACAAAAACAATGTTCTTGGCAGTTTTACGCATATTACTTGTAGCGTAAAATTTCTGGTACGTAGATGGAATAAAGATGTAAATGTTTCGTAGTGAGATACGTTGTTCAAGCTAATAATACTGAGGAGTTTATTCGAGTTCCGACGCCTGAGTTTCAAAATGGTGGAACTATTTATACGAGATTTATTATTTTGTTGTCCTGGTTAGGTAGTTACTTAATTAGTTGTTCTCAGATCAGAGTATTATAGATATTACGTATGTGTTTACTAAAGAGAAATTAGTGGCCTACCATGGTGCTAAATGGCGCTGTGTGATATTTACAGAATTTATTTTTTGTTTATAATTCCCAAAAAGACGATAAAATCAAAATAATTAATGCAATAAAACTTTTTAAGTTTTATTCGCGTTGTTTTTAATAGCTATTACTAAACAGTTTTTAACGGCGGAGTCTATTTGGAAAATATTATTTTCAAAATTTATAATAATATCTAAAACCCCTTTTATGTTATCAATTTCAATACCATTAGATCGAACCTCACGCGCTCGCGTTACACACAAAAATACTCAATTCTCAAAACATAAACATGTTTCGTATTTCACACTAGCTGCGTCCCGCGATTTTGCCCGAGAGAGTTTCGATCACGCATTAATATCCGGATAACAAATGTTGCATAACATTACAGACTGCGCAATCTAGCCTCAAACTAGACTTGTACTATGGGAACTAGACATCAAATATACTACATATTATACTTTTTTTACATGTAACCTATGTGTAGTTACATTTTCCAATTAGCTGCATACCAAGTTTAACCACAATCGGTTCAGAAGTTTTTGCGTGAAGATGAAACAAACTACTTAAATACCTAATTGAGCAGTTTTTAAATTTAAAATTAATAGGTATAAGATTTTTCTACTAATTCGGAAATCAAAGTGATATTATTAAAATAATAATACTAAATAAAATAATGAAATATATTCAATAAAATAAAAATTACAAAGGAAACTATAGCACTAAACAATTAAAAAATACAATAAATTAGGTACACATAATATTATTGTACATTATTAAAAATACCATTTATACTTTTTTATGTCCCTCACCCCATTTTCAGTTTGGGATCTGCTTAATTATGTAAGTAGCTCTTAAATTTTAAGTAGAGTTTCAGAATTCAGCAGTTATATACTCACTTACGCACAAACATTCACGTTTATAATTATTTTAGTAGGTTATAACCACATAACAAAATGCGGCTTTTAATAATATAAAATACTGTTATTATCCCTGACATAACATCAATATCACGATTTTCGTATTTACCTGACCGGTTTCAGTATCTCCCAATTACTTAATTCCGATATAGTAGAATCGATTCCTGAAGGGAAATAATATTTGATGTTATTGAGTATTATCCGGTAGATTATTATCCGGGTGTGATTGTGTGGACCGACCCTTATTAATTTAATGAAAGGTAGCTTTTGATTGGGTAAAATTATGGTGTTTTGAAATTAATATATGAACCTCTGAGTGATGAGTTATGGTGCAAATTCGATTCCCGCCTCAATAATTTTCCGGTGACGATAAAAAAAATTCTAAGTTAATATTTTTAGTGTTAGGTACCCACTGCTGAAGCTATATGGAAAATTTGAATCTAGAAAAAACAATCTTTTTTGTTCTGGAAATCAATGCTTTCTGTGGGACTTAAAAACCGACGAATTTAAGAGGAGAAAAGAGGAGCTTCTCTAGCGGAGCGCCATCTGCACCAAGCGAGCTCAACCGACAGGGTGGAATATGGGGAAAGCCTTAGCTTACCAAAGATAGTATGTATTCTAACTATTAATATAATTGACAAAGTCTGTTTTAAAATTGAGCGAATAATTTCCCGAAAAAAAATACTGTAGAATTAATATAAGCTTGTCCGTTAGAGCAAAGTCAATGCTTCAAGTAACCATTTCGCTTCTAGTCTTTCTAAATTCTAATTTTTCGTATTAGAACAAAAATTGTTTACTAAAAAGAAAAATCTCCTTTCAATCACACGTGACGTATGCTCGAAATGAGTAGACTGTGCACTAATATAGTACATTGTTTAGTTTTAATAAAGAAAATATAGGTAGGAGAACGTAGGTTGATTTTTAATCATAAAACTTCGGGTAGATTAAAAACAAATTCACCTAACGTTCAAAAATAGAATGTCGTTGCAGTCACTTCAGAGTTGCGACGCGGGTTAGTTCGCTTTTAACCCCGTGGCGTCGTTTTGCCTTCAAACACTTCGGAAGGCTAGAATCTATCGTAGGGAAGCACCAATTCAGTGTTCGCGTTCGACAATCGCGTTTGCCCGCGGATTTGGACGAGGTCTGTCGGCTGCTGGAGAAGGAGCGGCTTGGAGTCCTGTTGGTTTGTGCAACGATCGTGGGTAAGAACGGACCGACGGTGAGTTGACAATCCCTAGGGAAGTTCGAAGGTCGCGTTTCGTGTGCACCCTGCGAGAGGAGACTCCAAATAGTCTGGGTAAGTGGATTCTTCTGTTAGCACCCCGACAGATAGTACCTTTCGCTCGACCTTTGATCGCGGTACCCATTTGTGCAAAGAACATTTGATTAGCGTGCTTTCCTAATCATAACTAATAATTACAGTCCGCTTTTATATTGTACATTGTTTTTGGCCCTTCGGCCGCATATTAGTTGATAGGCGTGCCTAGGAGATGATAAATTTTTCGTTGAAATTATCGTTAGTTGTTAATTTTCGTATTGAAGGTCAAATTGAAAAAAGTGTGGTTGACATTTTTGCGTTTCGTTTTTCGTAGTCTCGTTTTTATTTGAATGAATGGCATTCAAATTACATTCGGTCGGTCTCGTTCAATATTGTCTTTGACATTTGTCGTTTCGTCTCGTTGCTTTTACGTCAAAGTCATATTGACAAAGCGATCACTTGTCAACTGTCACTTGTCAATTTTTACCTCCAATTGTTTATTTTGTTTGGTGAATTTGTTTTGATATCGTTTTTTATTAATTAAATTGAATTATTATCGTAAACAAATAGTAGAATAATGACGGAACATAGGCAGGAAGCCATGGATGCCGGTAGAAGTTTGAATGATAGTTGTGCGGATGAGTTTAGAGTAAATCGCGACTATGCCTATGGATATTAAACATGTAGTTTCGGTGGAGGCATCGGTTCTTCCTCGGATATGCTCAGACATGCCAGTAGGTGTTGTTGATGTGGCACAGTGGCACCATCTTAAAGATTTAGACCTAGCTGATCCTCAATTTGATAGACCGAGGCCAGTAGACCTGTTACTAAATGTTAACATACTCGCATCGATTTTGAAACCTGGACTGGTAAAGGGAGATGCTGGTCAGCCTGTGGCCTTATCCACTGTCTTTGGATGGATAGTGATGGGTGAGTGCTCGTTATCGTATGAGCCAAAAAATAAAAACTGTTTCTTTGTTTCGAACCTGGCTTTGGACAGCTCGATTAAACTCGCTCGCTGGTTTTGGGAGTTAGAAAAGGTAGATCCTCCGAGAGCTATCGTGCGCTCGAAGGTGGAAATCGAGTGTGAGGGTTTCATGGAGAATTCGTATAGTCGATCTCCAGGGGGCAGATTGGTCGTCCCGTTGACCTTCGCTGATCCTCACGAGAAGCCAACTTTTAGAAATTCGAGGGAAATAGCTTTAAGGCGTTTTTTTAATCTAGAGAAAAAGTTTAAAGTTAATCCAATCTTTAAAGATGCCTACGTTGATTTTATGAGGGATTACTTGGATAAGGGTCACATGGAGAGAGTCGACCCTCCTTCCTCCTCCGTAGGTGCGTTTTATTATATTCCACATCATGGCGTTTTGCGTCCGGACTCTGTTACTACTCCTATGCGCACAGTATTTGACGCTAGCGCTGTGGATGGAGATGGTCGTTCACTAAACGACACATTGTTGCCGGGTCCAAAACTACAAAACAGTATTTTCGAATTGTTGATTCGGTTTCGTTGGCACGCTGTTGTCTTCACGGGGGACATCAAGCAGATGTATCGCCAATTTCTCGTATCCCCGGAAGACACCGACTATCAGCGGATCCTATGGCGATCGTCACCTGAGCTGCCTGTGCAGGATTATCGTCTTCTGACTGTCACTTATGGTGTCTCTTGTGCCCCTTATCAGGCACTCTGGTGCATTGCTCGCCTGGCAAAAGAGTTTGTCGATCGTGCGCCCTTAGGTGCTGTCGTTCTTCAGCGCGACAGTTACGTCGATGATGTTGTATCCGGTGCTGAAACTGTCAAGGATGCTGTCGCTGTCCGTAACGACCTCCTTCACATGCTGTCTTCGGCTGGCTTACATCTTCGAAAGTGGACATCCAATTGCCAGGATTTCTTCGTGGACCTGCCGTCGTCAGATTTGTACGTCGAGCAGTTTCACAATTTTGAGGACATCCAAGACGTGTCGCTGAAGATTTTAGGCATGACGTGGTTGCCTTCGGCTGATCATCTTACTTTCAGGACAGCTGCCATCAACGGTCGCTGCACGAAGAGGTCTATTTTGTCGGACATAGCCCGGATATTCGATCCACTTGGGTTACTGTCACCTGTCGTTTTCCTCGCTAAGTACCTCATGCAGCTTCTGTGGTTGTCAGGAGTAGACTGGGACGATGATGCTCCTGTTGATATTTCTCGTGAGCGGCTCGAGTTTAAGGCTCAACTGTCGTCGTTGAGCTCTATCTCGTTGTCTCGTAGAGTCACTCCCTCGTTCGTGACCCTCCAGTTTCATGGCTTTTGCGACGCGTCAGAACGCGGTTACTGCGCAGTCGTATACTGCCGTGCACTTTGTAGGGATCAATCTATTGTCGTGCGCCTATATTGCGCTAAATCGAAAGTTGCGCCTCTACGCAAACGTTCGATCCCGCGCCTCGAATTGATGGCTGCGGTTTTGCTGGGTGAGCTCATGTCGTCGGTAGCTTATTCATTGTCGGGGATCCATCGTATTGAGCATATGGTTGCTTGGTCGGATTCCAGTGTCGCGTTAACTTGGATCAAGTCTTGTCCATCTCGTTGGAAAACTTTTGTCGCCAATCGGGTGACTGAGATCCAAGATAACATACCTCCTGATTGTTGGCATCACGTGTCCACGAAAGATAATCCAGCAGACTACGGATCGCGTGGGTTACTGCCTAGTGACCTTGCCTCGTGTGAATCATGGTGGTCGGGACCTTCCTGGCTTTCACGTCCGCAAGACACGTGGCCTAAACCATGTTTCGTCACAGACAACTTAGCCTCGGACGAGCAGAAGATTCACTGTCTGCTGACACAGAAAAACATTGGTCTCGTTGATGAAATTTTGGCTAGGTATTCTTCGTTTCGGAAAGTAGTAAACGTTTTGTCGTTCTGCTTTCGTGCTATGCACAACCTTAGATATTCGAAGTCAAGGATCGTCGGTTCATTATCGTGTTCTGAATCGAACGATGCTACTCGTTTTCTCGTTCGTCATGTCCAGGAGAGTGTTTTCGGGTCAGAGATCCGTGCGCTAACTAGCAGTCGCCGGAACAAACTCCCCAAAGCTCTCAGGAAACTTTGTCCTTTTGTCGATCCCCAGGGTTTGCTCAGGGTGGGCGGTCGCCTCGCCCAAAGTCAGCTCGGTTATGACCAAAAGCATCCGCTGCTGCTTCCTAAAAGCCATCGGTTGACGATGCTGATCATAGAGGAATATCATAGGAAATTCATGCATCCGGGGTTGCAAACTCTGCAGAATTTATTAGTTCAGGATTTCTGGATCCTTTCTGCAAAGCAAGCAATTCGGACTGTACTGTCGTCGTGTATCCGTTGCTTTCGGGTCAAACCCAGATTGGCTGCTGCTCCCTTGATGGGTAACCTACCAGCTTATCGTATAAACCAGCTGAAACCTTTCTCTTCTTCAGCTGTCGACTATGCCGGCCCCTTTGACATAGCTCTCGGTCGTGGTAGAGGCGTCCGAACGTTCAAGGGTTACGTGTGCGTATTCGTGTGCACTGCTACAAAAGCTGTGCACTTGGAGCTCGCTTCGGAGCTCACATCGGAAGCTTATCTTGCTTGTCTCCGTCGTTTCATGGCTCGTCGAGGTCGATGCTCAAAGTTAGTTTCTGACCAAGGTCGGAACTTTGTCGGAGCCTGTAATTTGTTGAAGGATCTCATGTCCAAGGCCGCGGCGGCGGAACGGGTAGATTTTGCTTTCAACCCTCCTGGAAGTCCACATTTCTCGGGATTAGTGGAGGCTGGCGTCAAGTCTATGAAGACACATCTCGTTCGTGTCGTTGGTTCGCAACGGCTCACTTATGAAGAGTTCAGTACCTTCCTGACGCAGATTGAGGCCTTGTTGAATTCGCGTCCTCTTTCACCATTGAGTTCGGATCCAAATGACCTCACGGTACTCACACCGGGTCATTTTTTGACCATGGAACCACTCACTATGCTACCTGAAGCACCTCTTCTCGATACTGGTGTTAGTGTGCTTCAGCGTTGGAAAATGATCCAGAAGATGCATCAAGACTTCTGGCGTAAATGGCATCTTGAGTACGTCCACACTCTTCAGCAGCGTCATAAATGGTCTGACTTTCAACCGAATATAGAGGTCGGGACTTTAGTTCTAATAGTTAACGAACAATGTAGTCCTATGAAATGGAGGTTGGGTCGAGTGATAGAACTCCATCTTGGGCTGGATGGTATTTGTAGAGTAGCAACTGTTCGCACTAGTGCTGGAGAATGCAAACGTCCGGTCGTTAAGCTCTGCCCTCTACCCTTGCCTATAGTTGATAAAGACTCGGTGGTGCCTGGGAAAACTTTGTGATCCTGCCCCATCGAACAACCTAGTTTTAAGTTTTAGTTTTCGTATCGTTTCGCAACATTCCCGCTACGCTATTGTATAAAATCGATCGTTAATTTTTGAAAAATACTCTGTATTTTGGTGGTCGGAATGTTTAGTTTTAATAAAGAAAATATAGGTAGGAGAACGTAGGTTGATTTTTAATCATAAAACTTCGGGTAGATTAAAAACAAATTCACCTAACGTTCAAAAATAGAATGTCGTTG
Organism: Idaea dimidiata; assembly: GCA_949358125.1. Classification (NCBI taxonomy): domain Eukaryota; kingdom Metazoa; phylum Arthropoda; class Insecta; order Lepidoptera; family Geometridae; genus Idaea; species Idaea dimidiata. The sequence continues at coordinate 23,489,063 of OX442334.1, read as the reverse complement.
CAGTCACTTCAGAGTTGCGACGCGGGTTAGTTCGCTTTTAACCCCGTGGCGTCGTTTTGCCTTCAAACACTTCGGAAGGCTAGAATCTATCGTAGGGAAGCACCAATTCAGTGTTCGCGTTCGACAATCGCGTTTGCCCGCGGATTTGGACGAGGTCTGTCGGCTGCTGGAGAAGGAGCGGCTTGGAGTCCTGTTGGTTTGTGCAACGATCGTGGGTAAGAACGGACCGACGGTGAGTTGACAATCCCTAGGGAAGTTCGAAGGTCGCGTTTCGTGTGCACCCTGCGAGAGGAGACTCCAAATAGTCTGGGTAAGTGGATTCTTCTGTTAGCACCCCGACAGATAGTACCTTTCGCTCGACCTTTGATCGCGGTACCCATTTGTGCAAAGAACATTTGATTAGCGTGCTTTCCTAATCATAACTAATAATTACAGTCCGCTTTTATATTGTACATACATATTTAAGACCAATGTACCTACATAGTTTGAACAATAAAATCTTCTTATTCTTATTCTTATTCTGACGCAATGTAGGTAGATATTATATTTTATGAGTAGGTAAGTAGGTACAAGAACTTAAGTACTATTACTTGAGTAGGCAGCAAGTGAGTACCTAGGTTTGTCTGTTTGTAATATACCTAGACTAATAAAGACGGCGCCAGGCAATACGATTTACAGGTCACTCACTCTGTACGGGGTCATTGGTAATTAGTAGACAGAGACACTGCAGGGACTTATTTTGCAAGAAAATAATTATAATCTTTAATCAAATGGTATTTTCTTTTGCTTTAACTAGTTTTGTATATCTAGTGCATCTGTGTAGCGTCAATGGCACTTTGCAAGAACTATTTTTTTTCATAATATAGACATATTTCTTTGTCACGATCTCTAATGTAATTGTTTTTGTTAGATTGTATTTTAGTTTTAATTTAAATCCATATTTAAAATTAAAATTATTATAAATTTCGCACTGCAGAATGGGAATCTTTTGCTAAAACACCATCGACGCTCGGTCTGACAGCCGATATCACTGTAGTTTAGTGGTTATTGGTCACTATCACACTTGATGGTAAGTAGATGCAATCTAAGATGAAGCACGCCGACCTACAAAGTCGATTTACACTTACTTAAGTCTTCTAAATCCGATTAACAGTTCTATTAACTGAGTTCTAATATTTAAAATAAAGTTAATTGAGTTCTAATAAATAAAATAAAGTCACTAGGCTCTAGTTCAGCTAGACAGTTTAAATTTTCACAGTTGATGTATTTCTGTTACTTCACATTTATTTAAATATGGCGGCATAATCGATAGGTTGTGAGTCTCGATGCGAGTGTTTGATTTAATGAATATAACGGTACAATAAACTCGACAGGTTAGCTGATAGTAAGCTATTCAATTTAGCATTGCTCTGAGAAGTGAGGTATCTTATGATTAAAATAAATGGTAATAAAAAAATCCAACTCAAGCAAATGGTGGTGAATTACCTTTTTACTTAACTTTTTTACCAAATAATTAATGATATAGTGTAATTCAGGGTATTAATCTAACACAAGCGCTCGACTCGCCCGAATAAGCAAGTTAAACCAGTTTTTAGAAAATTATTGATGAAAACCAATAAATACCTAGTTTATGTGCATAAACCCAGAGAGATAATCAATCTGTCTGAACCTAGTTCTCAGAAATAGTAACAAATTTGAAACTAAATTATCCATTGAGCGCAAACCACCGTTGACCGCTATTTAAACGTTTAAAATAGAAGTGAGGTGTCTAACAAACAGGTATGTAAGTATCAGATCTCTGAAATGTACTCCAAATGAATAGGACAAGTTTCAGTAGTTCGGTTCATCTAGTCCGGTCCCGAACTGGTGAAACTTCGTTTCGACAGTTTAGTACAAACGGACTGCTGAGCCTGGATCGGCATTAAGGCTTCCGAACATTATAGGTTATTTTAATCATAGTTAGTTATACCTAAGGACAAAAGACACTTGAAAATGAAATAAAAAAATTGTCGTTTTATTCTTTTTTCTGCCTTTCGTATTTTTAACCGGCTTCAAAAACGGAGGAGGTTCTCAATAATTCGTCTGTATGTATATTTTTTTATATATGTTCACCGAGTACTCGAAGATGGCTTGACCGATTATTTTGTAATACCTAGAACATGGTAGAGACGCCATATAAAGACAGCTAATGTATAAATAATAGTAACCAATAGAAATAGCGTCTCATGACAAACTTATTAGCTTACAGCTACTATATCCGTTTTAAAATTTTTGATTATTTTTTTAAGTCGGAGTTTAACATTGTTTACATTTTGGTGGTCTTTTGTCTCTAATTTGATTGTTTTTTGGTTGTCATTTTAATCGTCTTTTATTTTGATGTTGTTTCAAATAATTTAAACCGATGTTTAATAACCTCAATTCCAAACTGTCAAATTAAAAATATTCTAAAGATAAATATTTACATCTCCAAAAACACATTCAAGTCAGGAATCGTATCCTCCTCTCACAGTTCTCATATCAAAGCGATATGGCGTTCACCGCTACGTCGGTGACTCATGCAGTGAAATTTTCAAATGAATTTTACCTATCTCTACAACCTAGTCTATTTAATTTTTAAGTCAACATAGTTTAATGAAATAGAATATAATGAAATAGAAATATAAAGAGAAATAGAATAGATAAGGTAGAATGGTGATGTACACCAAATTATCAAGCCTAAAATATATCATCAGTCCGGGACCGAACTAATCTTATCGAACTACCGAGACGTGGCCCAACGAAAAGCTGCGGTTTCTGCGTTCAAAGTACACCGAACGAGTCTCTCGCATTAAAGGGTTTTACAAATAGCACGTGTAACATAAATATATAATAATCACAACAAAACAAATGAGAACAACACACGGAATGATCAAGCGAATACAATTATCAAAGAAATTGCAAAGAAACTTTAGTTCCGAAAAATTATAAGAGATGGCGCTAGTGAGGTGAACGCAATTTTCTGGATCGCGGTATCGTTGCGTCGAGCATTCTGCTTAAGTAGGCTGCTAAGATTTTGTTTTGTATCGAATCCAATACTGGCTTTGGTACTGCGTATATGTTGTGTACGGTTCCCTGGACCTTCCTATACGTAGTACCTGTAGCCTGCATTCGTTGCCTTCTCGTAGAGCGTACGGTTTCCCGGACATCTACGAGAAGCTCGTAGCCACCCCTACGACCCCTGTAACCCCTCTACGACAATAAACCCCCTTCGTCCCTCAACCGTAGTTTCTCTACCTCCTCCCCCCTCACCGGGAACTCCCCTTCGCTACACTGGCGCCCAACGTCGTCGGTCCCGAATCCTCGGAGCCCGGAGACAATAAAACAACGAGAGTCGTCGGAGGAGCCACCGGTAGAGCCAACCCAGAGTCGAGGTAGAGTCGACGGTAGAGCCGAGGTAGAGTCAACAGTAGAGTCGAGGTAGAGTCGACAGTAGAGTCGACGGTAGAGTCGACAGTAGAGTCGACGGTAGAGTCGACGGGAGAACCAGCAGCTTACATCCTGGAGGCCAAAACCTCTCCAAAAGGACCTCGACTACGCGTCAGGAAGCCGAAGAATCTACTGGAAAGACAATCTGGTAGTAAGCCTTCACGTAAACAAAAGCCGAAGGAGAGTAAAATGGCTAACGTCACTATGTCCGCAGAACAATTCGAGGAGTTGGTGTCGTCCATCACGGCAGCAGCTGTACAGGCTGTACCTAACCACGCACCTGCACCAACGTTCTCTACAAGCTCCTTTCCCACCGCAACTCTACAATTCAATGGTGAGCGAGACAATGCCATCGTCAGCGAATTTCTGACGGCAGCCACCATTTTTAAAAAGAGCCAAGGAATGAGCGACAAAAACGCCTTGGCTAGCCTGCCACTCATTTTAAAAGGCGATGCAGCCACATGGTGGATGGGTGTGGGAACCCGCGTCGAAACATGGCAAGATTTTGAGACGCAACTGCGCTACGCCTTCGCACCAACAAAACCTGGGCACATGGTGTTCCAAGAAATCATTGGCTATAAGCAAACCACCGAACTTACGGAAGTGTACTTGGCAAAGCAACGGGCACTACTCGCGCAGCTACCTAAACCAGGTCTCACCGAGGAGCTGCAATTAGACCTTATCTACGATAATCTGCACCACAATTTGAAAGACAAAATCGCAAGGGAATCTTTCAAGACTTTCGACGAGCTCCTTAGTTCAGCACGGAGTGTGGAACACTTATGGCGGGAAGTAAAAGATACTCTGAAATTCGGAAAGAAACCACGCTGTGGATACTGCAGAGTCGTCGGCCATACTACGGACATATGTAGGAAAATGGCAAGGCACGCTGTCAATCAGACGAAACCCCCCGTAGTCGGTGCTCCACAGGTTCGCACTACCGCAACTAGCCCCATCACGTGCTACGGATGTGGTGCCCCAGGGGTAATCCGAAGCAAATGCCTTAAATGTACTGGAGGCAGAGCACCCCGCGTTAAGACGGAAAACGTCGACTTCAGTGCATTAAACGTCAGGATGGACGTAAGGGCTAGACCTATTGTTGGCATAGGCATCTACGATCTAACCGGAACGGCATATTTGGACACGTGTGCCAAATCCAGCGTGGCCTCATACCAACTATACCGACGTCTGCTCGACAGAGGATGCCGCTTCGGGACCGAGTTTGTCAACGTGACCCTTGCAGACGGGACTACAAAGAAAGGCAACGTTCTCACCGTACAAGTCCCAATTAAAATATGCCATAAGAGAATATTAACCACCCTACTTGTACTGCCAGAAGCTCACGAGAATAAGACTTTGCTGGGGGTAGGCTTTATCCAGGACGCAGGAATCGTTATCAACTTGCCCCAACTAAATTGGCACCTGGTGGACCAACCCCAGAAGGTGTACGACTTGCAGCTAGAGGAAATGGATAGCGTTTCCATAGCGCAATCCAAAGACGTCCCTCATCCAATAGAAAGCGCAGTTGTACCCAGGAAGAAAATTGCCCTTGCTGAAGGTGGCGTGGCAGTTGGATGTTGCTCTCTAAGCGAACAGCCTGAAACTGCATCTACGATTCCCAACCAGCAAAAACCACACGCACAGCCCGTGATATTCGATGGATACTCTCCAAGGTTCATCGACTTCATGTACGAAGATGCAAAACAAGCCATTGATGAGTTCGATGGCATAGATATACACCTGTCACCACGGTCAGCCGCGCTATTTGATGGAGACATCGAAATCAATGCTTTCGATGTGGATTGTGGAGGTGCTGAAAATGGGCAGATAGAAACGCTCCAAGAGCTGCTCCAGGATTTTCAAGAAATATTCACACCTAACAATCAACCCACTACCTTGGCAGAACACTCTATCGACACCGGCGACCATCGACCAATATCTGTACCGCCATACCGACTGTCACCCGCACGAAATATAATCCTTAAGGAAGAAATAGCAAGAATGCTAAAAGAAGAGATCATAAAACCCTCCTCCTCCCCCTGGTCTGCACCCGTGGTGATGGTGCCTAAGAAAAGTGGAGACATACGTGTGTGTGTTGACTATCGCCGACTTAACGCTATCACGGTCGCCGACACATACCCTATGCCACGGATTGACGACCTTCTACATGAAGCCAAGCCCACAGCCTACATGACAACTTTAGACTTACGCGCAGGTTATTGGCAGGTGAAGGTAAATCAGGTAGACCAGGATAAGACGAGTTTTATAACTCCTTTTGGAATATACAAATTTTGCCGTATGCCGTTTGGCCTAAAAAACGCGCCCGCTACCTTCCAGAGACTGATCGACCGAGTAAAGGTGATGGTTAAAGACGTAAAGATGCTGGCTTACCTAGATGATCTGATAATCCTATCCACGTCATTCACAGCCCACATGCAGGACATTCGAACGGTATTTACGGTCTTCCGCGAAAACCACCTCACAGTCAATCTGTCGAAATGTCATTTCTGTTGCGATAAGGTTAAATATCTCGGTCACTACCTTACTCCTAGGGGACTGGAAGTAGACCCTGAGAAGGTCGCAGCTATTGCCCAACTCCCAGCGCCCCGCAACGTGAAACATCTTTTGTCTTTTATACAAACTTGCTCGTGGTACCGCCGTTTCATCCAAAACTTTGCAAAGATTAGTGAACCACTTACCAAGCTTACAAGAAAGACCAATCAATGGCAATGGGATGAATCCCAAGAGATTGCATTTCAAGAGCTCAAAAAGCAGCTTACCACGGCTCCAGTGTTAAAGCAAGCAGACATGAATGCCCCATACATAATTAGAACTGATGCTAGCAGTTATGCCATCGGCGCTGTTTTAGTGCAGGGGGAGCGCGAGGAAGAGCACCCCATAGAGTATGCGAGTAGACTATTAAACGCAGCAGAAAGAAACTACACGACCACAGAACGTGAAGCTCTCGCTGTTGTTTGGGCATTACTGAAGTTTCGTGGTTACATAGAAGGAACATCAATTACAGTTTTGACCGATCACCAGGCTTTACGCTGGTTACTATCCATCAAAACTCCAACAGGAAGACTGGCCAGATGGGCTCTAACAATACAAGCCTTTGATGTCGAGATCAGATATGCACCCGGACGAAACAATGTCGTTGCGGACACCTTATCTCGTCCCTTTTGCGAGAAAGAGACCGAAGATGAATGCGGTGTTTGCAGCATTGTTATTGACCTACCAACTCGAAGCGCAGCTGAAATCCGTCAGGAACAGCTGACGGATATTTTTATAGCACGCGTAGTCAAAGCTCTGGAAACCGATTCCAATGAAGACGCCATCTACTGGAGCAATAAAGGCTACCTTCTAAATAATGGCATCCTCTACAAGTACAACCCTGATGTTACGGAAGACGATGCCCAATTAGTTGTACCTGAACATGAGAGAATCAACATATTAAAAGTTTACCATGACGACCCGTTGGCCGGTCACTACGGTGCTGACAAAACTTACCAGAGGATCGCAAAACGTTACTATTGGAAAGGAATACGCAAATATGTCGAAAGTTACGTCAAAAGATGTATCGCTTGCCAAAGATACAAAGTCACTAATCTCAAACCAGCTGGACTACTACAAACAACGGCGGTTAATCAAAGATTCGAGACTCTGGCATTCGATTTATTTGGACCACTACCGACCTCTGCAACTGGGCGGAATTGGATTTTTATTATAGAGGATATCGCCAGTGGCTGGGTCGAACTATTCTCCATAGAGACTGCAGATGCCCATACTTGTGCGACTGTACTGATAGACGAGATATTTCTACGATACGGTATACCACGACGAGTTCACAGTGATAACGGACCACAATTTGTAAGTGCCGTTATGCAACATGTAGTTTTTTGCCTAAACATACAACAAACGTTTACTCCGGTATACTATCCTGCGGCAAACCCAGTCGAACGTAAAAATAGAGATCTCAAAACTCAGTTGTCTATCTTTGTACAGGACGACCACAGATGCTGGTCTGAGAAGCTACCTGCTATACGGTTTGCAATGAATACAGCATGCAGCCTGGTAACTGGACACACACCAGCTTACCTAACCTTTGGTCGAGAATTGCGTACCCCAGAGGACTGTTATCTTAACTTTCGGCAAATCATAAGCTCCGAAAACTTCGTTGCTGAAATCACCCCGAAACTGATTCTTCTGGCTGATACTCTTAAGAGAGCCAAAGAAGTTCGAGAAGACAAACATGACGATCGAAAACTACAAACTGATAAAAATCGCAGACCAGATCCCAACTATAAACCAGGTGACATGGTATTGGTCACAACACATCCAATAAGTAAAGCTGCACAAGGAGTCAGTGCTAAATTTGCGCCACGTCGAGACGGCCCATATATCATCAAAGCAGCCAAGGGTTCCACGTCCTACCTCTTGGCAAACCCTGAACAACAGCAACAAGATATTGGTACATATCATACGTCGGCACTCACTCCATACTGCGGTAGCGACGACAGTGTCATACCAAACCCTGTTCAGCCTATTAGAAAACGAGGACGGCCACGAAAGAACGCTACTAAGCTGTAGCAATTATAGAGGAGGCCGATCACAATAAACCAGAACTTGATTTCTTATAATATTCTTTTTTTTACTGTCCTGTTCGTCGGGACGCCTTCACGGACAGAGGGGGAGTATGTAACATAAATATATAATAATCACAACAAAACAAATGAGAACAACACACGGAATGATCAAGCGAATACAATTATCAAAGAAATTGCAAAGAAACTTTAGTTCCGAAAAATTATAAGAGATGGCGCTAGTGAGGTGAACGCAATTTTCTGGATCGCGGTATCGTTGCGTCGAGCATTCTGCTTAAGTAGGCTGCTAAGATTTTGTTTTGTATCGAATCCAATACTGGCTTTGGTACTGCGTATATGTTGTGTACGGTTCCCTGGACCTTCCTATACGTAGTACCTGTAGCCTGCATTCGTTGCCTTCTCGTAGAGCGTACGGTTTCCCGGACATCTACGAGAAGCTCGTAGCCACCCCTACGACCCCTGTAACCCCTCTACGACAATAAACCCCCTTCGTCCCTCAACCGTAGTTTCTCTACCTCCTCCCCCCTCACCGGGAACTCCCCTTCGCTACACACGTTAATTAAATATTTGTAGGGGCAACGCTATAACGTAATTTACGTAACAGGCCTGAACAGTAAAGTAGATTAAATTGTTATTTTGTTTGTTGAACGGGTATCGTTGTAGGATTGTTTATTAAATTTTGATGTGTTAATCTTTGACACTTAATATTGGCTGTTTCGGAATTGGTTGTTAAAAATGGTGTATTGAAATAGAAACCATTAAGTTGGCTACGAAAGCTAGCAATATACCTACGAGCTAAATTCTACATCCCTGTCGGAATCATCGAAAACTATTGATTGTTTCTTTTTTTAATGTTGTAGAATATTTCTTTGTGTATGGATTGTAGGTGACATTGTTTCCTAAACTTTGGTGTAGTTTTAAGACAAAAGTTTCTAATTGTTTTAAAGCCTATCCACATTTAAGTCAATAAAATTAATACATTTTTATATTTCATTGTGACTATAATAATTATTGAGCAATTATGTTTCTTCACATCTCCAGTGGCAGTCTAATTATCATTTTTAATTACTACTAAATAAATAAATATTTTTAGCAAGGAAATATATTTCCAAAAAATCCCCATGACAGGATTCGAACCTGCGTCCTTTCGCTAACCAGGCGACTGCTCTAACCACTGAGCTACACAGGAATCCTGTGATTCCTGTGGCATTTTAAACATAGAAATATTTCTATGTTTAAAATGCCTTGAGCAATAAAAAACAATAAAGAAATATTACTACTAAATAAGTTTATGGTTATTTTTTAAAGTACATGTTTTTCAAAGTAAGTTTTATAAATAATAATTTACTATTATCTTAAAGTATTTTTTGTAATCTGGTACCTATTTCATTTAATTTACTTTATTACTATTATTTTTTTATTTTTAACAAAAACATCCGAATATTGTTTAGTTATAGAAGACGTAAATTATATTATTGAATATCATTACATAGACGGTCTCTACATCAAAAAAGTATCGTCTTCGATTGTTTGCTTTATCGAAAGAACATTTTATATCAATGGTCACTGCATCGTCAGTTCACGATATCGAAAACCTGCTACACCAAACGCCTAATTTAAACCAAACTAATTTCTTCTATGGTTTTTGCGTTTTGCATAATAAAACACTTTATTTATCCGGTTTTATCGCGTTTTTATTCATTATTTGACCCGAGCTTTCGCCAACTTTACAGTTGGCTTTTTCAAGGTTGACTGAGATGTAATTTGTCTATTTTTTAACGCGATAAAACCGCATAAATGAAGTGTTTTATCAAACCAAACTGTTAAATATTCTTCTGTAAAGGCTTTTATAAATCCGGATGTAACTTGGTTAAAGAAATTCGTATTAATTTCCGATACCCCTGTATACCTTCACTCCAACTACAATAGATCCTGAATTAATAATGGGCAGAAATCTAATGATATTGCAATTATGCGAAGTTTATACCGCATGTTTGTTGTGAAATATTGAGCCGATTTGAATAAAATTTACGATGATTGTTATATTATAAATAAATAAATAAATAAATATGAAAACTTATAGGTATTTTGGATAAAACAAAAAACTAGTGTATTTGTATACATTTAAGGTTTAATTTTCAAACGATTTGGCACAATTATTAACATTCTTCAACATTATATTGAACGAGTAAAACAGCAAGCTGAAGCTAGTTGTTACAGCAATTTGTATCTATTAGGTTAAGTTACTTACTAGTCGTTAGAGTTCCTGTGCTTGAACATTTTTTAGAAATACGGTTCTTCCATAGAACCGTCATCAAGAGACACACAATAAATAAATAAACAAATCCTGTGACGAACACACAGCGCCATGTAGCCCCATGGTAAGCTGCTAAGCTTGTGTTACGGTGACTAGACAACGGATATACTACTTACATTTATTTTTCTTTTGTAAATACATATAGGTACATATTATACATAAAAATACACCCAGACCAGATACAAATATTTATTTTTAAGCATAAATATTTGCACCCAGCGGGAATCGAAACCGCAACCTACTGTAATACAGCCAAGCGTTCGCCCGACGCGCCATAGAGGTCGTCAATACCACCACATAGTTAGTACCACATAGTTCTATGTAAGTATGAAGGTAAATGTAATACTGATTGATTTGTCGTAAAGCTGCGATTCCAGACAAAGCTCGTGTTTCTAATAAATAGCTTAGGATGGAGTATTTACGTAGCATTAGGTCTTTACGCTAACACTGCGGCGGAGACGCAGAAACGTGAGTTCAACCCTCGCCGCGAATTAGTTTTTGAAGATTTATTTTTCGTTGATAATATTTATGGTAGGTACCTATATTTAGTTTATGCTTACAGCACTCAAAATAATTTGAATAGGAAAACTAAGCAATAAAAACAACACTTTCACCAAAGGTATGAAATAATTTTATTTCTGGATGCTTATTGATAAATTTTTTAAACCTTTACTTTCAACTTATCGTGTGTAAAATAATATAATAAGTTCCATTTCTCCAAAGAACCGAAAAAAATATTGTCCCCAAAAATTTAACCCCGAAATCGTCCCCAAGAATTACCATCAAAGGTAAACGTTAAATTATGGGGCCCAGTAACGGTCACGATCCGTTTACTTTACTGCCACCTTCCATTTACTTTCTTAGATTTTCATTAATTCGCTTTATTCTTTCAGGTTTTTTGTTCGAGGTTCGAAGAAAACTCGCCCTTCTGCTCTAGTTAGATTAGGGGCTGTAGTACGAATAATTCAGATTATAACCCAGACTGGGTTCGGTGTTTCAGTAGATTCTCGATTTTTGATTGCCCGATATCTGTGGCTTGAGGATTGATTGATTCTGTATTGCAACACACCACAAATTAAAAATCACTATAAAAGAAAAATACTTAAACAACTTAAAGATTAAGTGGCACAATTGGCGGCTTTATCGCTTAAAATGAGTGGCCTTATCGCTTAAAGCGATCTTTTCCTGGCAAGCTTTCAATGGACCAGAAGTAAAGAAAACTAAAAGATAGGGAAGAGAGAATAGAAATCATTAATAAGTAATAGTGAAAGAGGACTAAAAACTAAGACTATTGTTCATCGAGTGGCGAAGACGATGCACTGCAAAACGGAGTATTAGAAGACCATCTACAAAAAAAAAAACCTGTGACCAACACACAGCGCCATTTAGCCCCGTGGTAAGCTGCTAAGCTTACGCTGTTACTAGACAACGGGTATACTACTTATATTCATTTTTCTTTTGTAAATACATTAATATTATACATAGAATTAACCCAGACTAGATACAAATATTTATTTTTAAGCATAAATATTTGCACCCAGCATATTTATTTTTAAGCATAAATATTTGCAGCCAAGCATTTGCCCGACGCGCCACAGAGGCCGTCTTTACCGTAAGCCAACAATCGGCTGATCAAAAAATCATCAGTTTACATTGTCAAGCCACGTTTCCCAAATTCTACGACACCAAAAGGCGTTTCAGAGAAAGGGACCTCCGAAATGCGTATTTCGTCCCATCCTATCAGAAGTCGAGTGTCCAGTTCAATGGTTGGACAAATCAATAATCAATTGAACGGGTAAATTATTGTGTATTGACACGCTCTAAGTTTCTAACACTTCGTGGATTCGTTTGGTTGGGATCATACCGACGTATTTGCAAAACGACCTTACTAATGTATAAGGAATGCTTCGTCACATTATTGGTGACGTTGAATGACAGGATCATTTAATTTTATTAATACAGCGATACAGCTAATATATTTTGAAGTATTAAGAAATGAAGACTGCATCAACTACGGTAGGTATTTTGGTAGATTCTACAAAGTATTTTGTAGGTTTATCATCTTTTTCTATATCTCTGTCGCAGCAGTGTACGTAAATATCGGTGCGATATAATTTTACTTTGTTTACTTTGTTCAATAATGTCGCGTTATCGTTTTCAATCGTTAATTATTGTGTATCTTTTGAACGTGACCTCCGATGATTATGCAATAAAGAAATTGAATTGAATTGATGAGAAGAAGAAACAAGAATGACAAATTATCACAGCATTTTTGCCGTGATAATGTGATTCATACTGTAGTATCGTGTCTTTCATGTTCATCCTTTTGCACAATGTAGGATCTTATTATCACCACAGTAGGTAAACGATATCTTCTTAGTTCAAAGAATACTCTAAGGTTGAAGTACGTACTTTGACTTTGCTCAGACTGAGCTTAGCAAAAACTTATCATAAACTTTGAATTGCAACAACTATCCATAGTTTTAGCTTTATAAAGGCGAAGTTTTTCATATTTAGAATGTAAACCAATCAAAAATAATGACCTTAACTTTGCTACCGTGTGACTACTAAGTTCTTTTTATTTTATTCGTATATTACAAAATTAATTTCAACTATAAATAATTTGCAGTTGAAATTCATTTTGTAATAGACAAATAAAATATAATAGAAAGCAAAAACTTTGGATAGTAGCGAAGATCGCTTTATAAATAACAAAAATTGTCTTAAGTCAAAGTTGCTAAGCAAAGTCAAAGTACGGACTATAGATTTCAGCCTAAGTGTAGCGTGTGAGTTACCACTACATCATTAGTGGAAAAAATAAAATTGATACGATAAGGAAAAAAAACAAAGCAGTAGGTACTTACTTCATGATACGATAAGTTGAGATAATACATAATATACAGGGTTATGGGTTTCGAATCCAAAACCGTTCAGGGGGTGATTCTTCACATCAAAACGAATAAGTTTTGTTCTACGACTTTTTGAAATTCAAAGTAGTTTTCGATAATTTTAAGTGTAAAGTTTACTTGAAAATCAGCTGTTTCATAGAGTTAGAGGTCATTGACCTTAAGATGTCCTTTCTTTTAGTTTGGTCTTCTACAATAAAAACTTAAACTGAATTTATTTTCAAAAACAGTCGTCTTTTTTCAGTGAGATATAACCGTAAAATTTGCAAAAAAAAACGAATTTCAAAAAGTCGTAGAACAAAACTTATTCGTTTTGATGTGAAGAATCACCCCCTGAACGGTTTTGGATTCGAAACCCATAACCCTGTATACATACATGATGGTGCTACTTATTCGTAAAGTATGATATTTAAAGGACGTACCTACATAATTATTTTAGAAAAAAAATACGTTCTTTATCTAAGTGTCGAATAAATGATCAATCACTTAGAATACAGAGCATAAAGGTAGAGTGTACCCTTGAAGGTTAAATTCACTGGTAAACATAACGTAAAAGGTAGATATTTATTAGGGTCTCGTAACCAGAGGGTAAAAACGGGACCCTATTACTGAGAGCTCGCTGTCCGTCTCCGTCCGTCTATCACCAGGCTGTATCTCATGAATCGTAATAGCTAGACATTTCTGTAGCAGCTTTAACATCAAGTACTAAAACAAAATTAAACAAATATTTTTCATCTCTCCTGTCCGGAAAGTTTAACTTTCATGGGTAGATGAACTGGTTGAAAGTCGCTCATTTCATCCCTAGGGTGGAAAGTAAACTTCATTTTTTAATTAATGCAACCATTTGACACTTTCCGGGACTAGGCTGTTCACACACACATCTTTATATAGAAATATTATTAAATACAATTAACCAAAACGTCAGATTATAGACTAAAATTAAAAAACGCCTTATTTTTTTTCGTTTGGCTATCCAAATTGAATTACCTACTCATCTATTAGGCCACATCATGATTGCTTCTAACTATTTTTTTTCTTGTCGGCATGGCCGAGATAGATATGGCGGCCATAGAGATGCACGTTGTGACTCGATTATATAATTGTTTTTCAATTTTCACCTCATTTCGCATTTCAAAGACTTTCAGCCTTTGTATAACAATCTACTATTGCAATACAACAAAACGTGTTTAAAATAACGAAACGTTACCGTGATTTTTTTACCACTGCCGTCATGTAGTGATAAGCTTGCGTCAATTGCGTTAATAAATTTCGCTTGGTTGGATGGAATGTTTGAGCGGTGTTGGTCTAGTGGTAGATAACCCGACTTTGATTTCGAAGGTTGTGGGTTCGAATCCAGGCCGACCGCGCACCAATGTCTGTTTCTTAAAGAAAAAATTATGTGCGCTAGTACCATCGTTCTTACGACGAAGGAAAACATCGTGAGGAAATCGACATGTCCTGGGACTCACCATGGTCCGAAGCCATGGGACATTCGCCAATTCCGAATCTCCCGTGGCGTCTTACTGCCTAACCCCTCTAAGAGGAAGCCCTTGCCCTGCAGAGGGACAAATGAGCGATTATGGCCGATTATGGATTGAATGTTTATTTTAGGATCCCGTTCTCAATTGTGATAATGTTACGGAACCTTTTGCTCAAATTCGACTCGCACTTGACCGGTTTTTGTCCCAATATTGTCACAGTTCACAGCCTACGAGAAACCACAGCAGAGTTAGTTAGTTATAAATAAATGATTTGTAGTTGTGAATCATTTATTGGTCGCGTAAATTATTGGTTTACTGTAAATGATAAATCAAAGGTCTGCGGGTTGCGAGATAGTTATACTATTGTAATAATTCTTAGTTAATGGTCTATATAAATTTAGGTACCATTTACCTATATATTTTATAACGAGACCATACGTCCAGCTTTGGGCAGGACAGACCCGCTTTCAAGCAATTTGTCGCGGTGCGGTGTTCCCAGCGAGGTCGACATAGTTCCGAAGTGAAGAAAAACACGATTATTAGGTATATTCGTCGCTTTTACTTTTTTTCTTTGTTCAGCCAACACAAATCAAGGGTGCCAACCTACAGGCAAATATCAATGCCCTGTTTGTAGTATCATTTTCTGCCCAATATCTATGCCAATGTTATGTTTAAAGGACAATTATTTGTCTATAGTAGTTTTAACCCAGAGCCATTTGTATAAAAAAATGGTGTGAAAACGGACCATAGTAAAAAAATACGTGAGACGTGAAATTTCAATATGACATATTAAAATTGATTGACATTGATGATATTGATGACATTAGTGAATTGATTAAAAATGATTGACATTTTGAATTTCTTCTATGGCTTTCGTGATTTTGCATAATTAAACACTTTATATTAACCGAGTTTAATCGCGTTTTTTTTTTTTCATAATTTTTAAACGACCGAGCTTTCGCCAACTTTACACTTGGCTTTTTGCAATCATGAATAAAGCGCGATTAAACTCGGTGAATAAAGTGTTTAATTATGCAAAATCACGAAAGCCATAGAAGAAATTCAAAATGTCAATCAAGAAAAAAGGACCTTGGCGGGAATTTGAATGTTCATAATATATTTTGTCTGGGCAGGACTTCCCACGGACATTGTGTTATTAATTTTATACTTAATACCATTGGGCAGGACGAAGTAAGACACGTAGAACAACCTCCTGAATTGTTACAAACTAGTTTCCAATAACCCTGTATGTATAGATAGGGTATAGGTACATACAATATAACAAGCTAATTCACCCGGATTTACATATTAAACTTGAGTCAAACGGAGCTGAATTGTATATTTGTTTAGGATTTAGGACTAATCGTACCTAATTGGCTTGCGACTGATGTCTGCTGGTAGATATTTCAAGGAGAGAATGATATCTGTAATCAGTGATGTGTGCGTAGAACGAACTGGTTTCTTTTAGACAAAAGAAGATTGAAAAGATTAGGGTACTTAGCCTGAAATCTATAGCCCGTACTTTGTCTTTGCTAAGCAACAAAAATTTGGTATTTAAAAAGCGATCTTCGAAATTAGTATCCTAAGTTTTTGCTTAGTAAAGTCGAAGTTTTTCAAATTTAGAATGTAGACCAACCAAAAATCAAGGCCTAAACGTTGCTTTTCTGTTATGACTATGAAGTTCTTCTTATTTTATTCGTATTTTACAAAATGAATTTTGGACTATAAATTCCAATTCAAAGTTTATGCTTAGCTTTTGTTAAGCTCAGTTTGAGCAAAGGCAAAGTACGGACTATAGATTGCAACCTTAGTCACTTAGGTACGTATCATAACAACTATTTTCATCTATACTGTTTTCCACTTAACTACTACAGTCAATTCACCGGATCATAGTACGTTAAGGTAATGAAAGTCAATCACGCTTAAAGTCAAACTCGCAAAGAGTCAGACACGCATAAAGTCAAACACTCAAAATCATAAGAATATGTTTTCGCAAAAAAGAGAAAGGCCGCGTGACCGTGAAGTTTTTTTTATCTCGGCATTGACGGCCGAGTTTTATACAGGTTTCAAAGTTTCAAACTGTTCGGAAACGAAATTGATTAATATGCCCCTAAAATTAAACAACATGCATTTGTACTAGGTATCACTATAATAATTTGACCTAATCATATGGCACTGTCTACTTGCACCTACTTAATAATTAATATGCCATTATTGAAAAATGAAAAAAAAACCACATTATGTCAAATATCGCAAATGCCCTTTCTTTAAAACCGATCCTCACATTTAATTAACAACGAAAAACCATCCTTAGAACAAAGAGCTAAAGTCAATATTCCAACCACAAATGAAACTAAGTTATTGAACCAAGTGTAGTTCAAAGGATCAATTCTATCATTATTAGCAGACGGGACTGAGAATTTATAATGGACTAGGTTTAACCAGTGGGTTTGGCCGCATTTTAAATTAAGTATTAAGGATTTAACATATAGGTACGATGCGATGCTTGTGCATGTTGCCATTTTCCCAGCAATGCGACACACTGAAGTCCAAAAGCTTAGATTATACCTTAAGATATTTAAAGGAAAAATACATCTTAAACAATTCGCTCGCGGCGATGTTTGAACTCGCGTCTCTGGGTCAGTACTCCACCGCCTTATCAACTAGACTATGCGAGCTCCCACCTCGAGCGGCGAATTTAAGAATATGTATGTTTCCCCTGTCTACTATTTTCGACTAAAGCTCGATTAAACGCAGGATCACTTTCCAGTGATTTACCCGTGCCAATGATTAACTTTACAGTTAGCATATTCGCTAAAAGATGTCGCTCTTTTTTCAATTAAGCCGCAAGCGAATTTTTGAAGATGTATTTTTTAAATATTTCTAGTACAAATATGAAGAAAAAAAAAACAAATTAAGTACGAAATATTTACCTAAAGATGTTGGGTAATATAACAAATAACAACGATAACGTTCCAATTATTTGCCAAATCAAACGAATTTTCTTCTTCTAATCTATCTATACTTATAATAAAATCGTAACTTAGCGGTGTCTGTTTTTGAAAGATATTTTGTTAAAACTATTTTTAGAGGTATGTAACGTAACAGACCCCATTTCCGTGCTTAACTTTTTGTCTCGTTTCGTCTCGTCTGTTTGGATGTTTGTGCGTTTGTGCGCGCTAATCTTGGAAACGGCTGGACCGATTTCAATGAAATTTGGTATGCAGATAGCTTAAGACTTCGATTAACATATAGGCTTTTTATCCGGATATAAAGTCCGGATATCCGGATAAAACATAAAAATTGCGTAATTTCGTTGTTTTTGAATAATCGGCATCCATCGTCACCTATCGTCATCCATCGTCATCGATCGTCATCATCACTTACTGACATACAATTTTTTCCTAACTTCACCTACTTACTGCAGTGCAAAAATCTACACTTAAACGAACGACCAGGGACGTACTGATGATGCCACGCGCGAGACGACGACGACGTCGAGTCACACTGTCATTGAAACCGGCAGCTCAACTCGACGGTGCCGGCTTCAAATGCATGCAAATCAACGCTGTCGTTTTCATTACGCAGGTTATTTCTTTGCGCAGTGGGATTTCGATGCCGATACGACGAAATTTGCGTGGTAACTTCACAGGACAGTTTAAGTTTCAAACATAGTATTTCATGTTCCTTTTAAGCGAAATAAATATAAATAACCGCTGCAGCTCTGACAATTCGTCTATTTTAAAAAGGAATTGAGCATCGTTGCGGGCATGAAGTGGTCTAAAATGCCGATTAAAATGTCAAAGCATCAGTTTGAGGTATGTAGTATTACCACAGTGGTTTACAACTGACGTCCTCCTATTGTTATATCGATCTACGGTACGGTTCGTCGAACCAAGTGATAAATAAAGTCAACATTTTTTTATTACCATTACAGACAGTTTTACTCTACGTTTATTATATTAGTAGTGATTTAGGATCATGTAGTGCCGATTTAATGTCGGACCACGTGTGACCAAGTTGACCTACAGATTGTAATAAAATTTAATAGTCGTTGCGTTATAGAATTTTAATGGCATTATTAAAAAATAATAGTCTTAAGGGTACTTTGGAAATATTGGGGTAAAAATAGACAATATAGTGCTAGTCAAGGACTCTTACTTTCGAAATACCCAGATTCATCGAAATCGGTTGAGGATTTAAGTATAAATTAGAAATGAATTTCAATAGAATAGGGTTACTCCATTTCTTCCTATGCGTGTCGTAGAAGTGACTAGGTAATACTCGTAATCCGGGGAGACTACCAAAACTTGAGGTCTCCTCACGCGGTGGCGGATAAACTGCTTGGTGCCTTGGACGGTTGGTGTCAGGCAGTGACCGGCCGTAAATTTATTTATTTATTTACTAGCTGCGCCCCGCGGTTTCACCCACGTGAGTCCCGTTCCCGTGGGAATATCGGGAAAAAGTAGCCTATGTGTTAATTCAGGTCCCCAGCTACCTATATTCCAAGTTTCATCGCAATCGGTTCAGTAGTTTTTGTGTGAAAGAGTAACAACCTCACATGCATACATACATACATAGGTACAAACTTTCGCGTTTATAATATTAGTAGGATTTATTAGGAGTTCAACAGCTATACATAGTACATAGCCATATTGCCACATCTAATTGAATAGAATAGAATAGAATAGAATAGAATAGAATAGAATAGAATAGAATAGAATAGAATAGAATAGAATAGAAATATATTTATTAGGACAAGCACACAGCAAAAAATACAAAACAGAACAAAACCAAATATAGTAGTAAAAAGTAATAAAAAGTAATGTAACCATAATATCATCAACTAAGTTAGGAAGCCATGTGCGAACCCTAAATGGTAATGGTGGTGGTATAATTGCTGTAGGTATTGTCGGTTAATGATGTGATGATGTGCCGACTTCAAATTATTTGTGGTTTTAGAGGACCCCGGGTTTCTGAGAGGGACGCAACCGGGAACATCGCTCAGATGAGAAGAATATTGTCCATTTTTAATATTTTTAACAACTAACCGTAAAGTTTTGCGATTCTGCACTAAAATGCATTATGAAAGCTGACTGTAAAGTTGCGAAACGTCGGTACATTACAACAATATTTAGATTGTACCGGGTCTTAATCGCGTATTATCATTAATTTTCTTACCTCGACGTTTCGATCATGTTACAATGATCTTGGTCGCGAGGAGACTCAGTCCCCTGCGCCTTCGATTCAGGCGAAATAAATGACAATATGCGATTAAGACCCGGTAAAATGTAAACGTTAAAAAATCATGTGAATTTAAAAGTTCATTTATCGATGCCGTTAATAATGAAAACGCGAGTAAACCCCGGTAAATATTGTATTTTATTTTGTAACTAACTATAATTTTTAAGGAGTAAAAGTTAAGTGCCAAATAATACTTAAAGGCAAAAGATTCTTGAGGACGCGACTGAATGTGAAATCCCTTCCGATTGAATATTTTTCTTCATAACCGGTATCAAATAGATCTTTAAACAATGTATTATGTTATTGTACATGATACAAAAAGTGTCCCCTTCATTTCAAAAACAATAAAAAATAACTTTAAATACCACTATTATACGGGCAAAATTACCCCTGTTTTATGAAATAAATCATTTTTTCTTATAAATCCTTAACCGCTTTATTTTCTTATAGGCATCATAATATTAGAAAATACAATACCTAGAACCTCTTTATCGCATTTTATAAAAAAATTATTTTAATCTTCGTTAATGATTGATTTTACGAGAAATTGTAGATTATTTCATGCAATTCCATCTCGCTCATTTATATGCAATCGGACAAGGACCGATAATTATCATCTATCGCCGTCTTAACAGATTTTTTAAAAGTACCTACCTAACTTGTTATATTAAAAAATAATGTATGAAACAAGAATCTCCACGGAGTTTTTAGTCTGAAATAAAACCGAGGCGTCTTTGGTCTCAAACATTCAGCTTCTTAATGACTGTTGAAAGAAAATGGCGGTTTCGTGAGCGGTACAATAATGTTGTTTTTGTTACATAAAACTAAAATAATATTTATTGTAGTGGATGCGAATAATAAATTAAAGTGGATGTCAAAGGCAAAGGGGTGAAGGTAGAGACGGCTGTGAAACGAATAAGCCGTCTTTTTAAATGTTTGTACACGCTTTGGAGCAGTACATTTTTGTCCGAATCAGGTAAAAACCGACTTCAAAAAGGACAAAATAACCTCACCTATATCTGTATACAAGGTGTAACGGGTAAGCCCTTTTATCCGAAAGGGGGTTGTTCTAGACGTCTAGGCGAACAACTTTTTTTCTACGACTTTTGGAAATTCGAAGTACTTTTCGAAAAATTTAGGTGACAAGTTTACTTGAAAATCAGCAGTTTCTGAGAGTTCGAGGTCATTGACCTTATGTTGTCCTTTTATTTAGTTTGATGGTTTACAATCAAAACTTCAATTACCTTTATTTTCAAAAGCAGCTGTTTTTTCAATGTAACATTATCTCAAATTTTCAAAAAAAAAGTTTGAATGTTCAAAAGTCGTCGTACAAAAGATGTTCGCCTTTCGGATTAAAAGGGCTTACCCGTTACAAAATGTATAAATGAGGTTATTTTGTCTTTTGAACATTTATTTATTTATAACGGAAGTTGGACAGTTGTACTAGATTATAGTTATATAATTATAGTTACCGATGGCGATATAAAGTCCGCTGGTTCAATTAGTGGGTACCTATTAAAAGTGCTAAATAGTGCAACAAAAAATAAACTTTTTTTTTCTTGGATATTTTTCACATTGTGCTTCGATCGTCTTTTGTGTCAATTTTTATTATAGTGGCGTGGACCCAGTTGATTATTTTCAAATTAGTCCTGTTTTCAGTAATGATGAGGATGACTTGCCCTTAAACCTATTTTTTCACTAAGCTCTAAGTTGTAGACTAATCATAGATTACACCTATTAAGCCTAGACGATTTGTATCTAAATTTACTCCTTTAGTAACCCAAGTAGTTTAAGGTACCGAATTTCGAGTAGATAGGTATTAATTATTTTATTTTATTTTTACAAAACTATTTCTGTAGGAAAATAAGGAAAACAGGTCCGATCTTGTCCACTGCCGAATTTCTTTTCTTAGATGAGCATTGAGCATGCTATTAGATAGCGGCCAAAAGCTCGTTTAAAAAAAAAAGTGTGATTCCAATACAACATTGCGAGAACAGAAAAAAATCTAACCATCCATCAATCTAAAAAACAGGAGCTCGAACTATCGATCGGTAAAAAAATCAATTAATTTAATCATTTTTCATTTCCAACAAAAGTTCCACAGATCTACTCCACGCATTCCCTGTGCCGTTTCCGTAATTACAACCGAGTGTCCCGTTAGAGAAAACTATTTATTTCAACCCGAGGCATGTTTGAAATTGTAAACTTAATTTATATACATTTTTTCCTCCCTAATTGTTACATTTACATTTAATTGTCAATGAAAATTACTGCCCTTTTTATTGTTCTTTAATTTGGGTTAATGTACTTTTTTTTGGGGATCCTTGTTTTTAAAACAGTAACATTTTGACTAGCTGCTGCTAGCGGTTTTTATCCTCTTAGAAATCCTAGCCTATCCTACTATTAACTATATCAAATGTAGTTTAATAAATAACTAATTATATATATAAATTGTGGGGTTATTTTGTGACAGTATGCCTACTTCTTCATCTTTAAAATGGCTTTTCCATTCGGACATTAAATTGATAGTGTCAAGTATTATCAATATTTGCAGGTTATTTGCATCGAACGAAACAGTCAAGTCGTCATAGTTAAAGTCAAGTCGAGGAAAGCATTGTAAAAAGGGGGCTATTTTTTACAATGTTTGTTCACGGAGCTTTGGAGACAACACTAAGCTAAAGTCCATGTTTTGCACCGATTTTCACACTTGTACACCTTTACGAAACTAAATTGATTAATATGCCCCCGATATTAAACAATTTACACGCATTTGAACTAAGTTTAATAAAAATGAAAATTTACCAACACATCTCCTCAACGCATTGCCGCCAAAACTTCCGACAGTACGCCTAACTTTGTGACACCCCCACTTTTGACAAAACATTTAAAAACTCTGTATTTCGATGTAATTTAAGAAACAAAAAATATTTCTTCGAAAAATCTAGTAACAACTATCCCCAGTTTGTCACAAAGTATCTTCAATTTACGGTAAAGTTATTGGCTAGGTATATCATTATGTGTGTGCACACCAAAACCGCTAAGTCGATTACTATGAAACCCGAAACAAAACATATGCACGTGAAACTGCGAGGTGTAAAAAATATATGTAAGTAGGTATACCTACTTTATTGTTAAATATTAAAAAAAGTAACTAGTTAATTAATCTTTGTCTTTCAAAAGTTCGTTTTTGTATTTATAATAACTAGCATAATTAATAATAACTAGCAGCGCCCTGCGGATTCACCAGAGTTAAATTTAGACCCCGTTAATGTTGAGATATAAGTTGCCTAGAATAACATACTAGGTTTTCAGCTACATACCGAGTTTCATCGCAATCAATTCAGCAGTTTTACACATACAAAAAACTTTTACCTTTAAGTTTGTTAGAAGGATTAGAATTCATAACTGTGGATTGAATTTATGGTAATTTATGATAGATTTCAGTTGGCTATGCTTGAAAATACACATTTAGGTAATAATGAATTCTATGAATTTACCTAAAAATGTACTCTGAAAAAACTATTATGAAAAGGTCAAAATTTAAATTGAAAAGGTTTGTTCGGTCTAACCTAACTAATTAACATTCAATAATTAAAGATCTTTCTTTAGGGTAGACTAAAACTGGCATGAATGTAAAAATAAAATGAAATGGACGGAAAGCTGAAAATAATAAAACAATGCGATAGACTCGTACTCGGGTGTGACGTCATGTCACACATGTTAGCCGCTCGCAATCTATGTGTCGATGTCACAATAATGACGTCTAACGTTTTGATTAGTGGGCGTTGTAAATGACGTCACGTGATTGTTAGCAAGATTCAATATTTATCGTAAATTTGAATGCCTGTAAAATCAAAACTTATAGATGTCGGAATATGATTAGACATCAGAAGTAAAGAAAAGGCCAGAGCTCACTCAATAACGGTTTATTCTTTAACTGAAATATATTACATTATATTAATTCTAATAACCAGTACCAGTACAAATCAACTAATTTAATTTAATTATCAAGTACAACTTAACTTATAGAACGAGGTGACGTAAGCAACCATAGAAGTTTTACCAGTTCGTAGAGATCCGCACTCCAAGACGCACTCCTTCCAAAAAAAGCCCCGAACTCAGTCTGCAGCCTAATTTATAAGCGTCCTCAGTGAGGCGACTCTGTAGAAGGGGAAGTGGGGCGATGGCGTTTGGAGCACGGACCAATAGTGAGCCTGTTTACTGTCTATGGTAACTTCCGCTAGATGTTGCCGCCGTCACGGCCATTCTGACGACTAGCTCGTCCTCGGGCGTCTAATTCTGTTTATGTGGACAATGAAAATGACTTATTTTAATCAAACTAGAAAGCATTCTTATTAACACTACTACTGCTGGTCTAGATCGTCTTCCATAAGAAAAGATCCCTACAGCATAACTAAGCAACTGCTGGTCTAGATCGACTCCCATAAGAGGGAGAGACCCCTACAGCATAAACTACTGCTGGTCTAGATCGTCTCCTCTAAGAAGGAGAGACCATTACAGCATAATCTACAGCTGGTCTAGATCGTCTCCTCTAAGAAGGAGAGACCCCTACAGCAAACATCAATTTAGATTTTAAACTACTTCTAACTTAATTCATTTCAAATTGACAATGTTTCTTCTGAGCAAATAGATACTGTTTCAGAATTTGCAGATAAAGTATCAGAATTAATTGAACGTGTATCTTCAGAATTTGGTAATGTATGTACAGGCATATCACTTACATTTGCTACAGGTATGTCACTGACATGTACAGGTAAATCCCCTACATCTAAGGTTGAATCACTTACATCTATAGGTAAATCAGTATTCGATATGTTATCCGCCGTCACGGTCCGTTCGTCATCGTCAGATTCTTCGCTATAATTTTGGGAAATCTCGAGGTAAGCCTCATTACCCCTGGGTACTTCCCTTAGATTCTCATGCGCATACTTATAAATTCTGTTGGAGTTATTTATGTGTTTTAGTTCATACCGGTCATTTTCTAAAACAGTAATAATTTTGAAAGGTCCTTTGAATTTATTATCCAATTTAGTTTTTTGCCTTTCTTCACATTTTACGAAAACGAAATCACCTACTGAGAAGGGCTTAACCCGAGCTTTCCCTCTATTAAACCGACTTGTGTCAGCCCTAGCTGATCGAGCTATGTTTTCTGAAGCAGACAAACGGGCCGCTTCGAGATCAACTCTATCGGAACTGGACGAGGCTGGAGAAATTCTAGCTAAATTTAATGAATTATTTTTTAATCCAAACATTAATTCCATAGGCGTAAAACCTGTTACTCTAGAACGAGTAGTGTTGAGAGCCAACTGAATTTCTCCAAGCTGGTCCTGCCACACATCGCCTGAGTTACATTCAATTATAGTAAAAATACTTTTTAAAGTTCGCATGACCCTTTCTACTTGACCATTAGCTCTGCATGATCCAGTTGCTATTAAGTGAAGCTCTATATTATTATCTTTGCAAAAATCTTTAAATTCATTACAGTCATAGCAACGGCGCCGGTCAGCTATAATACGCTTAGGAGTGCCTAAAAGATTAACAGCATTTTTTAAAGCTTTAATAGAATTAGCGGAACTAAGAGTGGGAGTATATTCAAGAATAACGAACTTAGTAAATGCATCAATTAGGACAGAACAGTATTCTTTTCTTGTACTTTTTCCACTTAATTTGCCAGAGATATCCAAATGAATCGTATGCCAAGGAATTGGTTCTTTAGGGATGGGATGAAGTTGCACTTGTTGTGCGCCAGATGGTCCTTTAGACGTTTTGCAAACAATACAGCTATTAATAAACTTTTTGACATTATTTGACATGTTCGGGAACCAATAAAATTCATAAAGCTTATCTAATGTTTTGTCATAGCTTAAGTGTTTAATTTCATTGTGAACATAGGTTATGAGAGACCAAATAAGGGAACGCGGAATAATTGGTAACCAACTAGAGATATCCCTACGCTCGATTTTCCTATATAAAACACCTTGTCGCAAATCGTATGTATGGGACACTTCTTCAGGCAATTGATTGCTACGTAATTTAGATATGATATCAGAAAGCTCGGAATCTCTTTCTTGTTCGACAGTTAACCAACCTTTGTTTAATTCAAGAAAATTTATTTTCCGTGGTTCAGAGCGATTAGTCAAGTTTCGTGATAAAAAATCTGCATGTGCCATTTTTTTACCCTCTTTATAAATTATTTCAAAATCAAATGCCTGGAGAATTGCCTACCAGCGGTGTACCCTAGGGGTTAAATCACGTTTTGAGTGGGATGCCTTTAACGCGTTACAATCAGTAAAAACTGTAAATTTTCTACCGTGTACATATTGACGGAAATGTTCTACAGCTTTAACAACGGCTAAGGTCTCTAATTCGTACGAATGGTATCTACTTTCTGCATCAGTTGTTTTTCGGCTAAAATATTCGACTACATGATTAGCGTTAGTGTATCTTTGAATTAAGATTGCGCCATATCCTTCTGAGCTAGCGTCCGTGTGTAGTTCAATGGGTAAAGAAGGATCAAAGACTTTCAGGACAGGTTCTGACGTCAAGATTTTAATTAACTGTTTATGTATTTTGTCATGATCTGACGACCATTGAACTACACCCTTTCCCTTAGTCAATGGATATAAGGGTCTAATGAGATTAGAGAAGTTGGGAATGAACTGTCTAAAGTATGTAGCTAAACCTATAAGTTGACGAACTTGGGTCACTGTTTTAGGAGTGGGGACTTTAGTTAAAGCTTCTATTTTTCTAGGGTTTGGTCTTATTTCTCCAGCGGAAACAATATAACCAAGATATTCAGTTTGAGACTTCATAAAACTGCATTTTTTAATATTAAAAGAAAAGCCTGCCTCGGACAAGGTTTTCAATAGTTTGTCTAGCCGTTCTAGTCCCTCTTTGATAGAAGCTGATGCACAAAGTAGGTCATCCATAAATACCAGAATCCTACCGTCATTAAGTGGTTTTAGCGCATTGTTAATTGCTCTTTGAAATACTTGAGGTGCATTTCGAAGACCGAATGGCATTGTAAGGTATTCATATTGACCTTTTGGAACTACAAAGGCTGTTTTCTCTATAGAATCCTTATGAACCGGTAATAAATGGAAGCCAGATGCCATGTCTATAGTGGAAAAGAAATGTGCCCCATGTAATTTGTCTATTTGATCTTTTATTAAAGGCAAAGGGTAATTATCTGGTTTAGTGTTACGATTTAATTCCCTAAAATCGACGCACATGCGCGTTGAACCATCCTTTTTACCTACTAATATTACCGGGCTGGCGAAAGGCGATGAGCTTTCTCTAATAATGTTGGTTTTAAGTAATTGTTCAATTTTATCATCGACTATTTCGGACTCCAGAGGGGTAAGCTTATAGGGCCGCCTTTGCACTGTCTTATTGGGATCGATTAAGTCAATTTTGGTAATGAATCAATAAAATAAGTGGAGTATTTTGTCAAAATGTCATCAAGTTTTTCTTTATCGCGTCCAACTAAGTCCGTATTAATTGAATCGGGACTCCAGTTATTGTCTTTCAGACAGCACAAGTTTGATACTTTAAATTGGCTTAAAACCAACTTGTTTTCGTTCATTTTTATAGATATGTTATTTTGGAGTAAGTCTCGACCCAATAAAACAGTGTGATGAAGGCACTCGTCCGGAAGAACATGAAAAGTTATTATGAGGGAAATATCTTGGATTTTAATGTCACAAGTTATCTGTTCCATGCTATTAACTGAACCGTTACCTATTCCTATCATATTTATAGGGTCATACGATCTTTTACCTCTAAACAAATGAGAAACACTTTTCTTAATAAGACTACACTCTGAGCCTGAATCAAAAATAAAATCAAATGAAATACCGTTACAATTCAAGGAACCACCGATGTTCTTATAACACACGTTGACTTCTTTGCTGCTAGTTGCTGTGAAGTCCTTCTTCGTGACACCGCTTCTCTTTGGGCAGCTGGAGACCACGTGGCCGGGTTCGCCACAGACATAGCAGGTTACTTGAGGCTTCGAAATTATATGATTATCTGAAACCATACTGGTTTTATGGTTATTTGACTTCATTATTCTATCCCTACATTCTATTGCACGATGTCCCATTTTGCCGCAATAGTTACAGCGTACTCGGAATCCTAAAGTCGTGGTTCGAAAACGTTTTGGATCGGACTCATTGGTGACGGGGTCTTCATTCTTCCTTTTAATAGAAATTCCGCGTAGTACACGGAAAAGTTGATTTTTGTCCGTTATGACCGAAGAATTTAGTTCACGGCGAATAAGGGTATCACAATTTGAGAGTACTGAAATTGAGAATCCTGTTATAACTTTTTCGGGTAGGTTAGCATCTGGTATTCTTTCGATAAGTTGCCACAGTCGTAAACCAGCCTGAGCTGGTGACTCTCCAGAATTTATTTGGAATTTAAGAACTTGATCAAAATGGTCTTGAACCGACATCGGCCGGGAAAATTGTGCCATCAAAAGTTCTTTTATTGTGAACCAATCAAACTGATTCGGGCGCACTTTGGTTAATATAGTAGTCGCTCGCCCTTTGAGGCAATGTGTCAAAGTCATAATCAAATCTACCCCTTTTAGGTTTTTGCTAGTTATGATTGTTTCAGACAGCTGACACCAACTTTCTATATCGGAGTTAGGGTCTTCGGGGTCGAAAGGGACTAATATTATTGAGCTTGGGTTATTCGGTCGGGCTGCCAAGCTTTCTGCAAATTTTGAAAATACCGCTTCTTACGTCGCTAATGGATTCTGCATGGTCGCTGCAGCCGCATCCTCAGGTGTGGGCTGATCTGATCCCACTTCTGATGTCGGAATATGATTAGACATCAGAAGTAAAGAAAAGGTCAGAGCTCACTCAATAACGGTTTATTCTTTAACTGAAATATATTACATTATATTAATTCTAATAACCAGTACCAGTACAAATCAACTAATTTAATTATCAAGTACAACTTAACTTATAGAACGAGGTGACGTAAGCAACCATAGAAGTTTTACCAGTTCGTAGAGGTCCGCACTCCAAGACGCACTCCTTCCAAAAAAAGCCCCGAACTCAGTCTGCAGCCTAATTTATAAGCGTCCTCAGTGAGGCGACTCTGTAGAAGGGGAAGTGGGGCGATGGCGTTTGGAGCACGGACCAATAGTGAGCCTGTTTACTGTCTATGGTAACTTCCGCTAGATGTTGCCGCCGTCATAGATATATTTGACGACAACAAAAACTAGTGTATTTGTATACGTACAAGCTTTACTGTAACAAACTTCCAATCGATTTGACATACCTATATATTAACATTCTTCATTATAACTCAATGAAAACTAGAGTTTCCATGTAAACTGTTCTTCACAGAAGAAGAACTTAGGAAGAAGATTGAAGAAGCCTTTCCATACAAACTGACCTCAAATAATGGCGCCAAAACTTACTCAAATACGAAGTATGCATACACAAACTACACACCAAGCTACTAGCTAAGCAATAGGACCTTTGTTGTTATTTTCACCAATTGTGTGTTGACAACGAGGAAGGCCTGGCGGCGCCAATACGCTGTTCTCTAAAGTGATTGGTTCTTTAAATGACCCAATCCGAGTACAACCGAAGTGAGAGATTCTTGTCGCGGCACACATTTTAATCATCGCCGCCTATTTTACTTGGTGTCATTTTAAAGTGTAAGGAATACTTCCATGCCTAAATATCCGTTCACTGGTTCTTCATAACCATAAGTGCGGCGTGATGTTTGAAGCACGCACCGCTTTGTATATTATAGAGGATTACTCTGTCACGGGATACCGCGGCAGGGTTCCCGGAACACCTCACCTTCAAGCATTCTAGGGAGTGCTACACACAGTTCTTATAGATGTTAAGTATGTTAGTGCTGCGTGATGTTTGACGCACCGCTCTGTATATTATAGAGGATGACTTAGTCACGGGATACCGGGGCAGGATTCCCGGAAAACCTCACCTTCAAGCATTCTAGGGAGAGCTACACACAGTTCTTACAGATGTTGAGTACCTATGTTAGTGCTGCGTGTTATATGGCTGATACTTATGCATATACTGATTGTATTGATTGTTGGTTGTGCAAATAAAGTATTATCTATCTAATCTATTTGATAGGGTGCTAAACTTGGAACACCATAGCAGTGCACTCATTCGCACCGCGAAAAATTGGAATCAGCTGCCTAAAACTTGTATTCCCTGGCAAATACAATTTAGAGGTCTTTGAGTAGCGTGTAAATAGGTACCTTCTACATGACCGTGCTTCATCTTCGACTTCATCTACACTTATTATCAGGTGATAGTGGTCAAACGTTGGCCCTTTAAACAATAACAAAATGTGAGTCTTCACGGGAAGCCTAACAGATGTAAAACATTTGACATTGACAGATATTTTTTATACAGCGCGGCTTGCCAAGGTATCGCTATGCCAAAAATCAGGTTTATGCCCGCTTATTGATGTTTCACTACAAAAATCCTATAAGAATTCGAAATGGTGTGACACACTTGGCTTATGGAATTGCAGAATACTTGGTTAATTAAACTGATATGACAAATAGAGGATAAGATGGAGGAAGAATAAAAACCGCCGACACAAAATAATAGCTTAGCAGATCAGCGGGAATGGCAAGACATGCGATGCAGTATTTTAAAGAGCTGTAAGTTTAAATGTAAGTTTTTCTAAATTGTAGATTTTCGATACTTAGATTAAACTTCTTATTTAATCTAATATAATATTTCGAATGTTTGTCGAACAAGACAGCCGTGTGTAGCAACATCTTAAAAGGTTTAATACCTTCCTGAATTCAGGTGGATTTCGGGTATATTAATTAAGACGGTGTTACGTAAACAACATTTAAATAACGACATCGTCTTTGTATCTTATTTGATTAATTGAAAGCTATAAACATAGTTCAATTTATTTGATATTTTAAGTAGCTACCTACTTGAGTATAATTTATAAGGTATAAAGGGTTGTAACAAATTCGTTGATAATAATAATTGGCCTTTTCATGAAATCTAAATATTTATAACTCAAAGGTGACTGACTGACTGACATAGTGATCTATCTACGCACAGCCCAAACCACTGGACAGATCGGGCTGAAATTTGGCATGCAGGTAAATGTTATGACGTAGGCATCCGCTAAGAAATAATTTTGACAAATTCTACCCCCAAGGGGATAAAACAGGGGATGAAAGATTCTTAACACGAGCAAAGCCGCAAGCAAAAGCTAGTCACAGTAAAAGTCGCTTTCTGTTTGTATGTATACTTAGATCTTTAAAAGTACTTTTACTACATATAGTGATTCAATAGAAAGGTTTTTATGTATAACCCAATCTGATATTTCCGCAGGATCGGGACTTAGGCAGGTAAAACCTAGGGGGGCATCTAGTTTTAGATGATTCATATAACGCAAGAAACCTTAAATTGATGTTTTTACGGTGCTGTAGTGCCCGGGACATTGTTAGGTGGAGTAGGCTTGTCCAGCACCTATACCACCCTCCCATCCTAGTCAGCCATGCCTAACGATGTTTTCCTTCCCCGTAAGAAATAAAATAGTTAACATCAAGTTATGGACTGCTTATGTAGGTATATTTTCGTACGCCCGACGGCCTCTGTGGCGCGTAGGGCATACGCCTGACTGCAATGCAGAAGGCTGCGGGTTCGAATTCCGTCAGGTGCAGATATTTATGCTTAAAAAATAAATATTTGTATCTGGTCTGGGTGTCTATTTATGTATAATATGTATAATATGTATGTTTTTACAAAAAAGTATAATATGTAGTATATCCGTTGTCTAGTACCCATAGTACAAGCCTAGTGCTTAGTTTGGAGCTAGATTGCGCTGTGTGTAATGTTGTACAGTATTTATTTATTTATATGTAAACAAACAACTGCCATCATGTGTACAGCTGTCGAAGTTAAAATAGTAAGTAATATCTTAATATTACTTTTTTAACTTCGACACTTTTTTTTCAAAATTAATACTAATATTATAAAGCTGAAAGTTTGTGAATTTGCATATTTATACTAACTCACAAACGTTCAGCTTTATCAGTAGCATACATTCGTATGTTGTATTTAGGTATGTAAAAACCGCTAAACCGATTGAGATAAAACTTGAGATATAGGTAGCTAGAGACCAAGATTAACACATATTCAACTTTTTATCTCGATATTCCCCCGGGAACGGGACCAATGCGTGTAAAACCGTGGGCAAAGCTAGTGCCATAAATCACAAAAAAATATTAAAGTTCCTCAGAGACCCAATTGACTCGAAAAGGAGATCAGTCAATCAAGCAACGCCTACGTTATTCTTGAATTTAATCTAAAATACAGTGTAAAATTTGCTACAAGCACACGAATTTACAAACTACGAATTTCATCTAGCGGTACCTGTCCAGATTTTTGAGAAGACTTTTATATGCGGAATTTCATTACACCTAGACACATGGGGCCTGATGGACCAAGAGCCCGTGAACCCCCGACTTTTGTTATTTTGTAAAAGCTGAAATTTGTCAGCGCATGCCTGTGTTGGGAAACACAGGTCAGAACGATGGACGATTATGAAGTTAGGGTTATAGTAGCTTTGGCATATAAACGGTAATAAGGTTTGTAAATAAAATATATAAAAAATTCAATACTTTTTTTAGGTAATTACCTTCAGAATATTATTAGAAATCACGTCATTCATTGCTAGATACTTAACATCGTAGCAACCGGTTACCAGACATTTAATATTACCCGCATTAAGGGTTTCTGACAATTAGTTGCCACGAGGTTAAGTTTAATTGTGTCATGAGCATGCGCTGACACACTTTTAGCTTTTGCAAAATAACGAAGGTCTGGCGTTCACAGACTCTTGATCTATGAACTTTAAACATATTGAATGTCGTTCAGAATAGAATTTTGATTAAATTCTGGATTAAATACTGCTTTTCAAATTTCCAATATAATCGTAACGGAGGCGTATCGAAACACGTTAGAGTCTGCTTTGTACTACTGATCTAGATTGCGACAGCGGCGGGTGTAACCTGTGCATAAACGTCGAGGGAATTTTTTATCCCGATAATCCCGCGGGAACGGGACTTACGTGTGTGAAACCGCGGGGCGCAGAGTTGTATTATAAATAAATCTTTTATTTTAAATTGGTAGTACAGTTTTACCTAATTAGCAACTAGATTTCTACCCATAGCCAATAAGTTTTTAGTTTATCAAAACTTAAGTAAACGCATCTTACTTATCTTATCCCTTTATTATTGCCGGTGGGTAATGAGAAGCCGAGGTCGAAGCTTCCCACCAAGTGATTTTTCATTTAGCATCATCCAGGATTCAGTTCGGGAAGAACAACTGGTTTCGTTTGGACTACAATTTTACATAATATGGTACTTGAAACTGACTTTTCTACAGTCAAACAACAGAAAAAAGAATCTAAATAAAATTAAAATTTACAAAAGTCGTGAAACAAAAGTTGTAAAGGATTGTTCTAGACATCTATATACTGTTCTTGAAACACAATGCATAAATATTTTCGTTCCTTATTTTTCATGCTTCTGAAATATAATTAGGCTTCAACAAAGAAATATTTTCTCGGAATCGTATTAAAAAAACGCTTTATTTTTCTGTGAACTCCAACTTAAAAAACCTAACTATGACCGTAGTCTGTGGTAGCTTCCCGCTTTTCTTTGTGCTTTGCAACTTTTGTTCAAGAAATCACCAGTGTTCTTTCTCTTTGAGTAATTTCAGACGAAACTAAACTACAGACTTACTAGCGACGCCTCACGGTTTTAACTGTGGAAGTTTCGTAGGAAAATTCGGATAAAAATTCTTAGAGTATATATACTCTAAGTAAAAAGTGTAAGCAGCCTGTGTTTAGTCTACAACTCTAGATATTTAGTTAAATACATCACTAATAAAACACCATAATAGTCCATATTGTTTTCATCCGTAGATGAAAACAATATTTACCAGTGTCAAGTACCTACTACTAATATTTGCAATTATTTGCATCGAAACAGTCAAGTCGTCGTAGTTTAAGTCAAGTCGAGGGAATCATTGTAAAAAGGGGGCCATTTTTTACAATGCTTGTTCACGAAGCTTTGGAAACAACGCTTAAGTCGATGTTTTCCTCCGATTTTCATTTTTATTTACACTTGTACACCTTCACGAAACTAAATTGATTAATACAAAATTAAACAATTTACACGCTTTAAAAATAGGTTTTCCAAAAATTAAAATTTAGGAACACATCTCCTCTACGCGTTCCCGCCAAAACTCCAATATCCCATTTAACAATAACAATAATTTATACACACGCTATGACAATTTTTGAACATCGAATTTCATAACATATTATACGAGGGCCACACTAAAAGTTTTTAGAGTTAGCTTGTGACTTGTGAACAATATTAGGTAGGTATAGTATAAAAATTTAGAATCAGCCACTTGTAAATAATATAAGATATCTAAAAATATTTTTTTTATCAGATATATTCTAAAATAGCTAGTCCAATCCCTGTAAACTAAGCAAGAACAAGCACTTTGCTGGCCCTCGCTGGCAAAACATTAACCGGCTATGTAAAATTCCTGAGCAAAGCGCCCAAAGCGTAAGATGCTGAAAGGTGGTTTCAGCATCTTACGCTTCGAACGCATCGCATCAAACGAATCGTAATATTCTTCGCCACGCATGGCTTTTAAATGTCCGGGGCTCCATAGCCCCGTGATACCGGACGTATAACAGAAAATAATAAAACGTTGCAGAGTTTACGTTGACAGAGAAACAAATATTGTAAAATTCTCGAAAACATACTGATTTTAATATTAGTAGAGACTTTGTTTGTAAGAAAATTAAACAAACATAACAACAGAAGCAAAACCGGCAAACTACAGCGCGAAGTCAGGAAGCAATTATATTATTCCGTGGCTAGCATAACTTAACATTTGCACACAAACTTATACTTTTTTATTGCGTACCTTACACTATGTGGGAACGGCACATTTATCTATACTATATGCCTCATCCACCTATATCTATCTATCTTACTAATATTTTAAACACCAAAGTTTGTATGTATGTCTGTGAATTTGTTACTCAATCACGCAAAAACTACAGCACCGATTACGATGAAACTTGGAATAAAGGTAGCTGGAAACCTGGACTAACATAGACTACTTTTTATCCCGATAATTCCGCGAGAACGGGACTTACGCGGGTGAAACTACGGGCGCAGTTAGTATTATATAAAGAGGCAAGATTTATTTGTCTGTTTGTTTATTTGAAACTAGCTGCGCCCCGCGATATTCCTGCGGGAATATCGGTATAAAAAGTTACTCTCCATCACTTAAACTATACCTATGCAATTTTTTATCCAAATCGGTCGAACTGTTTGACCGTGAAGACGGAACAACAAACAAACGATCTTTCTGATTTATAATATTAAAGTAATGACAAGAAATGAATTACAGAATATACCTAGACACCACAAACAAAGTCCAAAGTGGTCTAATATTAAAGCAAACCCAAATCCAATGTCAACTACAGTCAATACCGTGACAGGGTGATGTCAACTACCTGCGTTTGATCTGACAACAGTAGAGGTATAATAAAGTTAAATGAGAAAAATAAATATAAATAGAATAAATAAATACATTCTGTGACCAACACACAGCGCCATCTAGCCCCATAGTAAGCTGCTAAGCTTGTGTTACGGTGACTAGACAACGAATATACTACTTATATTAATTTTTCTTAAAATAGTAGATTGTTAGACAAGGGCTTAATGTCAAGCATTTCACCAGAGATATTTCTGGCGCTCGAACGAAGTGAGAGTGAAATGCTCGATTTTCACCCGAGCTAAACACTCTACTTTTCATTTCGACTGTGAGGAAATTAAAATACTACTCACACATTTAATAAAACAGGTATATATTGAGAATCAGTATATAAATATATTTTTACTGCCAACATTAGAAAATTAAAAACTTTCGTATCTATTGGCCACAATATAATCGAGTTGATCACGCCGTGCTTCTAAGCGGCCATGCTGACAAGTGAAAAAAAAAGTAGGAAGCAATCATGGCATTTATCAAGTGGCACAATAAGAGAGTAATTAAATTATCGTAGCCAAACGAAAAAAAAGTATAGTACGTTTTTTTTTATTTCAGTTCAAACAGTACATTTTTTATTTTATCCTCTCCGCTGCTAGCGCTAGCCCTAGCAGCGCTAGCGTTTTTTTTTGTTTTTGTTTATTTGTTTGTGTAGATACCTATTTGAATACCTTTGTTTCGATACCTATTTATACGTATGTCAATCATCTACACAGTTGGACAAAGTAATTAATGAACAATTTTGAAAATATTTATTGTTAGTAAATACAACTCAGTTATTTTACCTCTACGTCGTTCCATCAAGTCAACTACTTAATGCTGCCTCTGAGACCTTAAAGTTTATCCCATGATTTAGTATTCAAATATGTATAGTTAAAATTTAACATGGAACTTTGGCTTTAGTAGGCTACGCATAATGTCGGGTAGAGATTCTATTAGAGAGTCGGATGTTAAGTAAAGATATATATCTGAATCGAAAGATTTACATCGTTATATTATGTTATCACTCTCTATTTGTAAGGTAACATATATACCTAAGACTTAAATCTGTAAACTGTCTGAAAACTGTCTGAAAACTGTAAATCTAGGTGAGCCAAAGAAAAAAATCAAATGTCAAAGCATTAAATGTTCAGATTTTAGTAGATAAAACTAAATGAAAAGAAAACATGTAAAATGTTTTTTTAAATTTTTTTTCTTATCTGATTCGAAATCACAATAGTCGTAGATCAAAAGTTGTTCGATGTTTAGAACAACCCGATTCCCAATTAAATCAGCGTTTTATAAATACTTTTGAATTAATTATTATGTCTCGTTGATACAACTCTCAGTTCTCCTTAGGGATATACTTTACCCAACTCTTTTACTTAGAAATGTCAATGTTTTTGAGCTCAAATGTTTGAAGTTTGCCCGATTAGCCAAATTATCTGGCCTAAATATTCTTTGTGTTACCTACATTTTGAGTAATACCTTCTTAATTTAATTAAGTCGAATTTTCACTTTAAATATTGTTTAATTTTGTCTTATTTTGATATAAACGGGGATTTATTTTGCCGTCTTTGCCCGTCTTTTTACCTTCTAAGTAAGCGTGCTACATCTTTAACCATATGAATCACAAGAGATGGTTAAACGCTTTAAATAGCCACACACATTTTTTCCCCATTTTTTTAATACACACGTTTCGAGATTTTTAGTACAGATCGTTTCTTCAGGGGTTAAAACCTGATATTCAAATTTAATTTGATTTAAGTACCTTACAATAATTTATGCTTATGTATTTCTTTGGTGGGTGTTTGTCAAAAATTCCACTAGTTAAAATGAATGAAAAGTTATGTTTGTGTTGATCAGTTGTGAGTGATGTTAGTATGAACAAAACAAAAAAACAATGTGATACAGTATGCAAGAAGTAACGGGCAAACAACTTTTGTTCTACGACTTTTGAAAATTTTGAGGTTATGGTTCACTGAAAAAAACAGCTGCTTTTGAAAATAAACGTAATTGTAGTCTCGATTGTTGTCGACTAAACTAAATAAAAGTTGTAGAACAAAAGTTGTTCGCCTAGACGTCTAGAACAACCCTCTTTCGGCTTAAAAGGGCTTACCCGTTACACCTTGTATAGCATGCTCATTTACAAGATGGAAAGACAGTAAGCTATCAATGTCGAATTTTGTTAAAGTTTCATTAAATGTATTTTTAGTTTTTATTTTAACAAATTACCCATGTTTTCCTTTATTTAACTTGTAAATAATTTAAAACTAAATACATTTTCCTACAATTTAAACTACCTAGAACAATCAATAGAAACTTTTGCCAAATTAGTTAACTAGAGAAAGGTTTACTGTTTGTTTATTTAATGAGTAGAAAGGCGATTGGGGGCAATTCGACTGTGGGATCAGTTTTCCCGGCATATAGAAGAAGGGTTATTTCATGTCATTGATCTCAACCTTAACAGTAAACAATGCACCAGAAGGAAGACCGTTGAACCAAGTCCCTGTAGTAAACGCTACTGGAAATTAAATGACAATTAAGCTTCCTCCTTAGACTTCATCTTATGACTTGCAGCGATTCTAATATTATTTTCCGATAGTAACAGTATTGTCAACGCTGCAGGTGCTTTATGATTACTAGGCTAAAAGGATTATGGTATAGATATCACGTCTAGTCTAGTACCTTTCTAATATGTCAAGGCTTTATATTATTATCTTCTAGTCAGTTCAGTTGAAAGATTTTATTCAATCATTTATTCAGTCAAATTTTGATTAGATTAAACAAAACCAGTATTAGTCGTGTGTGTTACGAAACTCTGGACCGCTTCAGAGTTTCGTAACACACACGAAACGACCAAGGAATAACCGCTTATTCCTTGGTCGACGAAACGATTCGCTTCGTCTTTTTTGTTCGGACTGCAAGAGAATGGAATCGGAAAAGAGAATGGAGTATGTCTTCCCGGTAGTATACAACTTGGGGGTCTTCAAGTCGCGAGTGAATAGGTGAGATAGTGGTCAAACGTTTACCTATCAACCAACAAAAAAAAAAAAAAAAGATTATTACCTAAATGTGTGGGACAAATAATTATCTTTCACCTTTATGCTTCGGCGCTGCACGGTAGTTCTTAATTGGTCCTGGTTGCTACTTAGTTACTTATCTAACCTAACGATTAATATCAGAGGTGATAGCAGTCATCTAAAATTTATACATCCCCATTTTCCGTCGGGGATTAATAATACATTTTAAATTAGTTTTTTTTTTAATTCAATAGATTTAAATCACTCTAGTCTAGGCAACTGATCCCACGGTCACAGATTCGTTTCAATCGCCACTAAAACCTAATTTGGTTAAAACAAAAACACAAAACTTCTCAGTATTTGCTATTCGTCGCCCATACAACCGTCTAAATGTCTTCAAAGGATTCTACGTGATACGGTTACGTAAGAATTAGATGTGGACTGGCAACTTTTATTGTCCCCTCAAAAGTCGCCACGTGACAAAAACTAAGAAAACGTTTATTATTTAGAAACAAAATAGTTTTGCCCTTTGATTTACAGACAGCACAGAGATAAAGATAAAGTAAGGTTTTATTTAAAGATAAAATTTGATTTTTTTGTATCTTCCTAAAGCAGACACCGCTCGCCAGTTACACTTTTATTGTACTCTATAAACGATCAGCGAAGTTTTTCAGCGTAAGTCCTAATCCCGTGGGATAAAAGAGATCCCACAGGAATAATATTGAGATAAAAAGTTCTACCTATATTCCAAGTTTCATCGCAATCGGTTTAGCGGTTTTTACGTGATTGAATAACTTTCTAATATTAGTAGGATATGACTGTGTAGGATCTACATCTTCTTTATCATCTCGTCCATCCAAAAGTTGCCTGGAAGAGATTTCCTTAGGCGATAAGGCCTCCCATTGTGTCACCTAGATTTAAGTTGTTTTGATTTGTTTTGAGGAGCTCATTGGCCTAGCTGCACCTGCTGATCTTGAATGATCGTGTGGGTTAAGCAACGCTTGGCGCGGTTATTACTTGGATGGGTGACCGAAAATTTGTGCGGCAAATAGTATTATCTCTCCTCCGTGCTTCGGAAGGCACGTTAAGCAGTTGGTTCTGGTTGTTATTTCTGGTTGTTATCTAGCAGTCGTTAGGTCAAGTTAGAGGTCATAGGGCGATCTTAAAGCTCTAACACTAGGTAAGTCACACCACTACACGAAGACTGCAAGCAAATCAACCGATGTTTAGTTGCCCATGTGCAATCCCCCTTATTGTTGCCGTGAGTATAGTGTGATCCAGGCTTTAGAGGTCTGTCAGACAGGCGCGCGCTTTTACTATGATAAATTGTAAATGGCGACACGATTTGCTCGATAGCTCTTAAAGGCCTATTCAGACTTGAGTGTTGTTCGCTACCGGGCTTATACTCTACGTATAAGCACAGTACATACAGGGAGCAGTTTGGAAACTGCACACACACACACACACGTGCACACTCGTCATGACGCGATCGTGACGCGTCATCTACGTGAAACCCTCTTAGGGACCGTCTCCACGAGCGTTAGAATCGCGGCGATATTATTTTATTTCTCTACAACGCACCGCCCGCCGCGTTAACATCGCCGAGTGGAGACACGTTCATAGAAATTGTATATAAATACGTGGCTCGACGGTAATATCGCCGCGATTCTAACGCTCGTGGAGACGATCCCTTGTCGACGCGCATGTTTGTGTGAGTGAGCCGTTTTCGAGCATTGTAGTTTCCATACTGCTGTGCTCTAGGCCCCGGCCTTTCTATGTACTGTGGTATAAGTGAGTGTGTTTGGTCCGTATTCACAAACGAATCTGTGCGTGGATTCGACTTGTAGTTCGTTTTAGTGACCTTGATTGTCATTTACAAGAGCAAGACAAAACATTAAGCCACGCATAGGGTCGTTTGTCGGGACGGTCGTCGCAAAGTTAACCATTATTTACTTAGTAGTTTTAGTCAATAGTCAAATACTTAATTTTATTTAAAATATGTACACAATACATGTAAATGATCCAGTGAACACCTTGGTACGTCCAGAGATATGTAAAAACTTCTAGATACGTAATAGGGCAAATTTCTTGGCAACACAAATCTAAGCTAACTAGCCAAAGAAGTCTTAGTTCCATCCCAGCTCACGTCACGATTGCTTTTGTAATAAAATTATGACATCTCTTTCTTACGTAATGCAAGTAGCATTGAGTCTTAGGTTTTAGAAAGAGATAACAATAGTTTCGTTGTATAGCATAGTTTGTGCCGCTTTTCAATGATGATTTGTTCTGCAATGGCATCTCTATAACTTTAATAGACTCATTGGGTACGTCAATGATTTTAGTGTGGTTTCAAAACGCGCCCTCCTATGAGAAGAAACCAAAAAACTCTCATGAGTGTGGGTGTGTTTTGTGAATAATAGGCAAGGATACAGTTGATAAACTGAGACCGATTTTTATGCAAATCCTGCGTCCTGGTTTGAACAAACTAAGCATTTTTATACGAGTTTAGAACGAACATTCTTCTAGTAAAGCCTTCCTCATTGTAGATCCTGTTGAAATTTTTGGATTAAACCTGAACTATAAGCTAGATAAAACCAAAAGGTTTTATCTTGAAATTTCAACAGGATCAAAACTTACGCCGGTAAAATCACAGGACTTAGATAAAAACAATTGACCTTATCATAAAATTAATCATCATCAATCATCAGAAATCATTGATTCAGGCTATTTGGGGGTGTAGTTTTTGGGACATTGTTAGGTGGCTTGCCAAGCACCTAAACTATCCTATCCTCAGCCTAGGCATCAATGCCCAGAGGAAAGAATTGTTCAATACGTCTGGAACTCACTAAGCTGGACCATAGGAGCGATGATGATGGCGTACATATAACTTTTTCATTTCGAAATTCAAACACACGACCTTCTGAATAAAAATCGAGAGCCAAAGACAGTAGTAACATAAAAAGCTCTAATAAAATAAAACTCTATGCGAGTCTTTCCTTTCAATTGACAAAGCATTCAATCTCATAAAATGGACGGACGGAAAACTACTTCACTTAAATATACAAGTAAAAAAACGTTTAAGCACCAAAATGTCCTTCCATTCTGTCCTAATTTACAATTTCAATAGCCGTCACGGATATAACTGTTGTAATTTAGCTTTAAGGACGTCCTTAAGGTGACGTTTTAGCGACAAGACATTTGTTGTAACGATCTACTTGTTTAATATGGGACAGAGCTAAATTAATGCAGTTGTTTTTTTTCTAAGAAGGGCTGCTGTCTGAATGAGAGCGTTTGCCGTTTGTTGCACAGTTAAAAAAATATTATGGGGCAAATGATCCTTTTCAAAACTGGGAATTGGGCCCAAATGCCCCCTTTTCTAGTTTAACAGTGATTAGTTTGAGGGTATTAGGGACCATCCTTTAATGATAAAATTCGAGTATTATAATATGCAGATCTGGCATTACTAAAGTGTGCAATATGTAAAAGATTTTCAATACAACATGTAACATCAATGCGTATCACTTAGTACGTTTCAAGCGCGAGTTGATCGTTCAGAAATGTGTAACGTTACTTTACAGGCGAACGCAGCTTCAAAAATCTTTCAGGTAAAACAAAACTACAAAAATGATGATGATTTATGATGTGAATCAGAGCAACTTTGTCTTTACAAAGCGCATAATAAAGCGGTCTATCTATTTATCAATTGTGAAATGTCATACGCTACATTTTCTCTTAACTATTTACAAAGTCGTATCAACAAAGCCGAACCTTAACTCCACCTAAAATGGAATAAGCAATTAACTGAATGGTAGGAGGACAATAATAAAACAAATAAATCCGTCAATTGACGATCGATTTCCGACAATTTTCGACATTTTCCGACAGTTTTCACTGAATGAAAATTGTAATCAAACAACGAGAGTATTTTATAGCTCTTTCATTTTGTCCAAATGCTTAATTTGATTTTTATCCGGCTTCGGAGAAAGGTAAGGTAGGTATTGTCTTTTGTTTGACAAACGTTTTACGACTGCCATTGCGTAGTGGAGCGAATACCCGGCTGTGACGAAGGTGGTCGTGGATTAGTTCTTGCCAAATTATATGATGATCTACATACAGATAGAATCGTAGAAATAAATTACATTTAACAAACATGTCGAGAAGAAAAATCGGGTTATTTCAAAAGTACTCAGTTCCATTGTTTCTAAAAGATAACAATCTCATAAATTGATTCCCAAACTCGTCAGCCGAATTTTTAATAAATGAACATGTTTCGTGTTTTATGTTTCAAACACTTCAATGTACTCTAAAACTTA
The DNA here is from genome assembly GCA_949358125.1 of Idaea dimidiata. Taxonomy (NCBI): domain Eukaryota; kingdom Metazoa; phylum Arthropoda; class Insecta; order Lepidoptera; family Geometridae; genus Idaea; species Idaea dimidiata. The sequence goes on along the minus strand of OX442334.1, from coordinate 23,446,096 downwards.
TTACCAAACTCTTCTGATAGGTATTTAAATCATTTTCCAATCTCCTCAAACGTAAAAGCGTAGTAACTTACAATACTGAAACTTCATTCAACTATTTATTGTGAGATATAATAGTTGTATAATCGAATAGAAAATTCCTAAACTTAATTAAATGAATCCTGGGTAATTTTAATAATCATAATTTATGTTAACGAGGTCGACTTTATCACATTGTTACACAAAAATAATAATTTTATAAATCACAAAATCAAAGGACAAGGTCTTCGCAATCGGTTCAGTAGTTTTTGCGCGATTGAGTAAAAAAAACACACACACACACACTTCCATACATGCAAACATTTAGCTTTATAACAGTAGGATGCAGGGTGTGAGTTTGTGAACTGTCAAAAACGAATTACCAGATTTTAAACTACAGCTCGTTAAACTCTTTAACATGTAAGTATAATTGGAACGTGTAAATGTCATAATGTCTTCACCAGGTTTTTTCTTTACTTCAGAAAATTTCAAACACAAGTTTCAGAAGCAAACAAAATCAAAGTAGGTAAGGTTTACCTTCTTATTTTCGATAAAATACAAGGAAAAAAAGGTGTAAATCATTGATGCGACCGAGAATTTAGAGGTCCGGACAAAGACATCTAATTAGGTATTTAAATACATAATAGAGTTTGCTTCAGAATTTTTTTTGTCTTTCGTATAGGTGCAATCAATGTATTGTAGACCTATTCTACGCTTATCTTTTGTTTATTTTTACAATTGTCTTCTGTTTGGATCGTTTCTTGTTTTCTTTTAGTTTCACACCTAAGTGCAATAAAGGTGTAAAACAACAGTTTTATCTAGTATTTGGCGCCTGGAGGCACTCTTACAGTTGCCCAACTGTTATACATTTTTTTTTCTCGAGACTGGTTGCATACAAGTTATATTAAATTGGAAGAAAGTTGACACATGACTAGTCAAAACCCGTTCTCAGAATACAGGCCAGTTTTTATACTATTATGAAGGCCATACACGCTAGGGTTTGCATGATGGGTTTAACCGTGCTAGCATAACCGACAGGCATTATAGAGTTTCATATATAGATAACTGTACACTTTTATTACAAACACGCTGGTTATGCATGTCGGTTAAGGATAACCATCGTACAAACCCTAGTATGGCCTTCATTACTTCTTCAAAACTTACGAGTTAATTTCGATGTTCTTTCTACAACTATGGGTACCTATAATCTAAATATCTGAAGGTAGGAAGGTAGGAATCTTATCTACATACTTGGGCACAGGACGTGTTACAAATGAGACCGGGCATCTTGGCCCGCATACTTTAAGTATCTGATAACTAGGGCTGGGACACAGTTATTGAAATTATCGATAAAAAAATCTAAAATTATATATTTTTTTACACAATTTTTAGTAGATATATGCTTTCGAAACGAGAAGTAATTCACCGTTTTTCATGCAATTTAGAATTAAAGAAAAAGAAGCCCGTATCCGTCTTCTTTTCCTTTTTTCTTCTGCTGCAACAACTGCACAAACTCAACGAAAAACTCTCTACCTATCTACTTACTTTTTACTAAAACCGAAGTACCTACCTACCCAGTTCTACTGAACTCAACAGAAGCACAACAATGTACCGACAAGTTTAAATTTCTACGGAACACATAATTTATTGAAATTATTGTAATAAAACGAAAATGTAATAAACATTTATGTAAATTATTCAGTTAAATCTTCGAATTAACGGTGTGATTTAAGTACGGTATAAAATTTTAAAACAACGCAACGTTTTCATTGTTGAAATTTAAAATCTTGCTTTATAAGTACGCAGAATTTCAATTTTAATTATGAAAATGTAAATCATACCTTCTGCGTAGGTATTTCATAAAAATAACTATACTTATTTCAATTTTATACTAATAAAGGTAATGAACTATGTCGAAAGCGTTTCATATTATTATTCGATATAATTTAATTTCGTATTTCTGGATGTTTTTATTACATTAAGTATAGAAATATGAAATACAAAAGAGACAAAATTGTTACTTCAGTAAATACTTACTTTGTGCTTTTCTATACCCAAAACTTCGGCTTATTCAGTGTGTTTCAGGGACTGTAATTTAATCAAAAGGGTTTCTAGGCAAAAAACTTTATTATTAATAAAAGTCGCATAAGGTCGGGGTAGTTATTCCGCTTTTTGTTTCTGTCTGTCCACTTTGATAATTCTTGTCTCGGAAAAAGACAAAGCATATTCTCACTACTCCGACCTTACTCCACGTTTATTAATAAGGCTGTATAAGTTTAAGAGATTCTTGTTGGTCTCTTAACCGTGCTAAGTAACGTCTAGCGCAGCCATTACTTGAATTATAGGTGATCGATATTAGTGTAGCTTAAAATGATTTTCTCGAGCTCCTACATGATTGAGAGAAGCACTTCAAGCCCGGTTGTTATCTCTGATAGCAGTCGTTAGGTCAAGTTAGAGGCCTTAGGGTGACCTGACAACTCTAACCCTGGGTGAGACACACCACTACAAAAAGGAGACCGTACTCAGAACAAACTTTATGTGAAATGCGTTTTTGCGGGATTTCCAGATATGGTCCCCCCCAACAAACATTTTAGTCGTATAAGTAAAATTTACACAACTCGAAATGGTATAAAGATCGTATAGAAGTATCTTTGGCCGGAAATACCACTTAGTGCCTTTTTGTCTTTAAACAACTTGTTGTCATATCTAAACCTTATATAGGACGTTTTTTATGGGACTATTGCACAACTTACAGTCGTGTAAGTAAAAACTACGTCGCCTTAGTAACATCTATGCTACTTTTACACCGACTTTATTAGCATTAGAGTCTCGAGAACTACCATAATGTGACGATATAAAAGTGACAAAACGTAACTGTTACATGAGTTTATGCCAATTCGAACACTTCAATATCACTGCTACGAGACTTAATGTCGTATTATCGTATAATTTGGGATTGTGAAATAAATCATGGCGGACAGAATGAAAAATGTTATATATTTATTTATTTATTTTATTTTTATTTGGCACAGTAACAACATACAAATTAAATTACATATCTAAACATATTTTAGTTAAATAAATCATTATTATTATTATGTCACTCTTGGTCATGTTTGAAATATTACGTCGTGTATAAGGTAACTCGCTAAAAAATAGATATAGAATATTGCTGAAATTGCTGATATTGCTGAATTATAATGATAAAACTAGCTTATATTACTCGATAAAATCAATTTGCCAATAGATTTATGTACTTATGTTTCAATTTCAAAGATATTTACCACGACACTAAAGACTATAATTATAATTATAGTCTTAAATTTTATCATTGAAAATGACAAGTAAATAATTATTTACTTGTCATTTTCAATGATAAAATTCAACAACACTTTGAAAATAATTTATCCGTCACAAGTTTTATTTAAACTACACATTAATGATTATTTTAAAACAAGATCCCCTATAAAAGTAGCGAAAAACACTGTTGTACTCCTATGTGCCGTACAACAGCGGTATTAAATACCATTTACTCGACAAAAGATACAGCTTACGACGTCTATACGACCACTACATTACGAATTGGTGTTTTATTTCACTGCTACGTTACTGTATTAGGTACGACACTGATTAGTATAAAGTGGGCCTTTTTTCGGTTGTGACGACGTGATATTGACGTATTTACGACCAGCTTACAGAACCGAAAGTTAAAATGGGCACGTTGTGGCCACCTATAAAATGTTTGTTGGCCGCATTCGTAAGGAATTTCTATCGGAATCCCACGTGCGTGGTATGCTCACCAGCTCATGACCTAATGATCAAAAATACCTATTTACCCTATTACCGTATTCAAAAGGCGATGTACTATCGATATCGATGGTATTTCATATCGATAAAATCTTCGATGCATGTCCCAACACTAGTAACCTCACCTGCGCCGTCTCGTTTATATTACAGGCTGTTGTTTCTACTTCTACCCACAAAACTGAGATTAATCTCCTGAGATATCGGCTGTAATGTATTCTAATGCTTGTTCTTTTGTTTTACATAGTTTATCGCTAGACCTGGAGGGCTACTTTAATTCTACAAACAAGAAAGAAAACCTGTCATCTTGAAATAAAATTTGTAGTTATTATGGTAGGCATCGGAGTTTTAACGAGAACGCGATGAGGACATGTGTTGTTAATATTGGATAGTTCTATTTTCGAGGAAGGTCGTGGTATACTTTGCATCGAAATCCAATTAGTTAAACCCGAGTAATGAACGAATAAGTGCAACCGCTCGAGAACCGCTCGGCCGCCCGAGCCCGTGGTAACGCGTTTTTACTTTTGCGGGTGAAACCGAGAGGCAGCTATTTTTGTCTTGAAACAACACCAAAATAAAGGAAACTTATAAGATATAAGTGTCACGTGTATAAAGGAGGTAAATATCGCATCACTTACCTCACTTACCAGTTACCTTTACTCGAAGCCTGAAAAGAAGGTCCTATACAAATATATCAGAGCCTCCAGTGTTGACTCGCCATATTATTATCACTTTGGTTATGAAGAGACGGTAAATATTCTGAAAGATATTCCTATTTATGTAGGTAGGTACAGTTTATAACAAACATTTTCTTTCATTACCGTTAATTGGGGATACTTTTAACAAACTGGGGTTACTTTGTGACAAGATTTTTCGAAGATTATAATGTTTACTTCTTAACTTAAATAAAATAAATAGTTTATTTTAATGGATCATTGGATGCGTTCAAATAAAAAAAATGATACGTCATGTTGATTGTCAAACAGTGGGGTGTCATAAAGTAAGGCATACTGTCACAACATAACCCATTTTACCCGAAGATAAAATTAAACAAGAGATTTTACACAGTATCTCATTTTTTTCAACTTCAGAAACGATTGATCGCAGAAATGTTTTATTAAAATTTTATTATTACATAAAGTAGCAATAAAAAAAACAACTTAGAATAAGTTTCATTAAGTACTAAAAGGGGTTAAAAGTACTGACATTTCGAATGCGAAAGGAGATGTTTGTTTGTTTGGATATTTGTATGTCTATCACTCAAAAATATCTGAACGAAGCAGAAATTAGACACACAGGTAGTTTATAATCTGGATTTTAATCCATAATCCAAGGATCAATAATAATCCATTCAACTCATGGGAACTGAATTACATAGGTTGATCCGCGTCGAGTAATAGACGAGTGTATTTTATGCTTATTTACGCAAAATTTACTAAACCGGGTGCGATAAAACTGTATATCGGTTTTGAACAGGGGCAATCTAGGAAAGAGGCCTTCAGGAACAAATTATTTAGTTACGTCGTTTTGTCACAAAAAAATCTTGTTTATTTTCCTCATCCTTCAAAATATTGTAAATGTTATAAAAATCTAAGCTATTCAGTCTCGTCGAGAAATATTTTTCAACGTTAAATGCCGTTGGTAAAGTTTTAATTGTCGACCGAATTAATGCCCAACCGGTGGAACCTTTGACCACTCACGGCATTATATTTTGAACGGGTCCGATAATATTAATTTTACTTGTAGCTTGTACTGTGAATAAAAACATCGTGGGGAAACCCACTGCTTAGTTAGCTCCAGACGTATTGACCGGTTCTTTCCTCAGGGCAAGGCTGACATTTTCAAGTTAGGAGCTTGAGTTTTCAAGGTGGTTCCTCCTGGAACCACCATCCTTAGAAGTAGAGCGCCATCAAAGTAGTATTTTTAGACAAAGGGCTGATTAAGAACGGAATAGAATATAATAGAAAAACATTTATTGGTAACAAATACTTACACACATAAGTACAAACATACTATAAAGTAATGTATCCGATAAGAAAAGGTCTAACAAAATACCTAAAGGAATGGTATTTACGTGGGTAGTCTATATTTATAAGAAACTTTGTCCTGACTGAAAGATAGATCAAAACATAGTCTTAACCACTAATAAATTAGGGCCAATATTTGAAGAACACTCTTCATCCGATAAGAAAATAATTTTGATAATTCCCACGCACGGAATCAATACTTACACGTATGAAACCGCAGTACACAGTAGAGAAATAAGTAGGTATATAAAGTAGGGCATCTAAACACGCCCAAAATTATAAATCCGTGAGTCCTCAAACCCCAGAATCCGTAGAACAGTTGACATTTTATTTATAACCAAGCTTGGTTTATCCTTGTTTTTTAGATTACGCCCATAATTTACCAACGTTGAAATTTATTCAGGGATCTTCTCTTAGATTTTAAAAGCGGATTTTTTTAAACATCGAAATGAGTATAAGCATTTTTTATTTATTTTGATTGCATAGGGCGTAGAGAGCTACCTGAATTTGTATAGTGGTACGGGTTAAGGACGCGACTGATGTGAATCGAGCTGAAATCCCTTCCAATTGAATATTTTTCTTCATAATCGGTATCAAATACATCTTTAAACAATAAACTTAATATTATGTTATTGTACATGATAACAAATACTTAACTTTTAATACCACTATTATACAGGCAAAGTTACCCCTGATTTACAAAATAAACCCAATTTTTCTTCTAAATCCCCGCTATATTTTCTTTTAGGCATCATAATATTAGAAAATACAATACCTAGAACCTTCTCATCGCATTTTTTTTTAAATCATTGTTTTACGAGAAATTATAGATTTTTTCATGCAATTCCATCTCGCTCATTTCTATGCAGTCGGACAAGGACCGATAATTATCATCTACCACCGTCTTAAGGTACGCCTGATAAGGCCATTACTTGGCTGATAAACCGCTCTACCTTGATGTCTTATAAGTCATCGCCAAATCACCGCGTTGTCGTTCAGCTAACAAATTAAAATTAAAAACACATCAAATAATAAAATAAAAAACCAACTTAAAAAAACTGTGGTTTTAAAAAGTAGGTAGTCAGGGTATTTTTTATTTAAAATTTATTTAACTTTTTGAGCGACAAAAGCACGACGAAGCAACGACAAACGATCATGGCAGCGCGGAATGTGTGGCAAAGATATCATTTTTTGACCTCCTCCGTGCTTCATAGGCACGTTAAGTACCAGTTACTATCTGTGATATCAGACGTTATATAGGTCAAGTTAAAGGTATTAGACCAGTATTTAAAGACAAGCCGAATAACTACTCTGGTTAAGTAACTTTGTCACATTTTCGCAGAACGTTAGAAAGCTTTGAAAAGAGCAAGACAAAATGCATACTTAACCAAAGTAATAGACAACCATATTAAGACGAAGCTCCAATAAAAAATATGTCATGAACGGCCCGCCCACTTACCCCTACATCCACGAGTCACACGCACACGTATGCACTTTCGAACATCGCAACTTTTTTGATCTAGCGCCCAAGCGCGCGAAATCAAAACTGTTATTTATTTTTTCATAGGTTGTAAACCGATTATGGTCGTTTGGAAAGTAGCCAGTGTCAAGTATTTTATAATACGACCTCATTGGTGCGTCGGGCGACCGCCTGGCTCACGGAACACTATTACTCCTAGCGGGCCTGGCTGCAATACGGAAGGCTGCGGATTCGATTCCCGTCGGGTGCAAATATTTATGCTTAAAAATAAATATTTGTATCTGATCTGGGTGTCTTTCTATGTATAATATGTATGTATTTACAAAAAAAAAGAGGTATAATAATAAAACACTTTATTTATCCGGTTTTATCGCGTTTTTATTCATTATTTGACCCGAGCTTTCGCCAACTTTACAGTTGGCTTTTTCAAGGTTGACTGAGATGTAATTTGTCTATTTTTAACATTCTAAAAAGTTACAGTAAACTACCGCCTCATAATTATTTGCAATAAAAACGTTCCAGTGTACGCAGACTATAGAGTTATTGTAATAGTTTTCAATTTAAATTATAATTATTTTTATCCCTAACTAGCTCTAAAAACTACCATGGCTTCGGAACGCGCCCTCACATGAGAAGAAGCCACGAAGAAACTCATGGGGGTTCTCTTTTGCTCAGAAATTTAAAAAACAATTTTTACATCAAACTAAGAATTAAAAATCTAAATAACAAATAATACTAAGTTCTACAAAAATGGCTAACGGTATCTTGTGGTCTTGCAGCTGTTGTTGGCTGAGCCTGGGACTTGATCAAATGAAGTACAGGGTCCCAGACAGGTGGCACTTTCCAGCCATCTTCCCTATTGAAATTATTAGGGTGTTTCTGAATTTCAATAGCTTCCCGAAGCATCCTGGGTACATACCGCTTCTCTGTAGCCAGTACCTGTGCTTTATCGAAGCGAAGGAAATGGTTAGACTTGTCCAGCGTGTGTTCACAAACTGCAGACTTCTGATACCGCCTGTGCTTCACATCAGCCATGTGCTCTCTTAGACGAGTGGCAACACTTCGTTGGGTTTGCCCTATGTAACAGGCGCCACACTCACAATCGATCTTGTAAATGCCTGCTTCCTCCAGGGGTATCTTACACTTGACTGGTCTTAACAATTGTTGGATCTTTCTGTGTGGCTTATAGTAAGTTTTAATCGAAGCTCGTTTCAAGATTCCTCCAATTTTGTCTGTGACTCCCTTGATGTATGGAAGGATAGCCGGGACTCGATCAACTGTAGGTGGTTTGGGGCGGCTCCTGTGAACGTGGCGCGGCACTTGGAGGTTGTTGCGACGTAGGACTTGTTTGACGTGCCTGACCTCCTCCGCCAGGTGGGCCCCGTCACAGATGCCATATGCTCTCTGCAACAAAGTTTTACCAACAGTAGCTAACTGTGAAGGATGGTGGTGCGACCGACCGTTGAGATACCTATCCGTATGCGTGGATTTCCTAAATACAGTGTGTCCCAGTGACCCGTCAGCACTTCGAAGGACTAGGGTGTCTAAGAAAGCTAATGTTTTCTCATTTTCTAATTCCATCGTGAATTTAATTTGGGGATTAATCGAGTTAAGATGGTCTAAAAATAAGTGAACCCGATTTTTTGGCAGTATAGCAAATGTGTCATCTACGTACCGTTTGTAGATCTTCGGTGCTACCGGTGCACCCTGCAGGGCCCTCTCCTCGAAGTCCTCCATAAATATATCGGCCACCACAGGAGAGACAGGTGACCCCATAGCAACACCGTCGATCTGCTTGTAGAACTGGTTGTCCCACAGTAAGTAACCATTGGTGAGGTAAAGTTCTAGTAAATCCGCATACTCCGAAGGAATATTATTCTCGATTAACTTCTTTTTGACAATATCTATGCACCCTCTTATAGGTAAGCTAGTGAAGGCTCTGCACATCGAAACTAACCATTATCTCATCATCATCCACCTTAAGGTCTTTCAGGTGACTGATGAAATGGTATGAATCCCTTACAAATGAACCCGTCGTGCCGCGGAGTGGTGATAAAACCTTCGTAAGATGTTTGGCCAGTAAGTATGTTGGTGAATCTATCTGGCTTACAATAGGTCGTAATGGAACATTTGGTTTGTGTATTTTAGGCAACCCATAGATCTTAGGGGCTTTTGGGCACATAGGTGTTAGTGCCGACACGTCTAAACCTAGTTTTTCCGAGTGTTGTTTAAGTAAATCTTTTGTCTTTTTCGTAATTTTTGAGGTTGGATTTTTGCTAACTTTTTCGTATGTTGTATGATCCGACAAAAGCCCACTCATTTTGTTGTTGTAATCCGACGTATCCATCACAACCGTTGAATTTCCCTTATCCGCCCGCAGGATGGTGAGATCCTGGTCCCTACGTATGGTATTTAACGCTATTTGTTGTTGTTTGGTTAGATTCGATTTCGGCATTTTCGCGTTCCGCAGGACACATGATATATCCTGTCGAATTGCCTCCAAATCCTCCCTCGGTAGGTCGTTTCTTTCTAAGGTTCCTTCAATTCCGCATATTATAGTTTCGTATGGTATTTTCCTCGGTGTGATCGCGAAATTCAAGCCATTTTGTAGTACCTGCATTGCATCGGGTCAAATAATGAATAAAAACGCGATAAAACCGGATAAATAAAGTGTTTTATTATGCAAAATCGCGAAAACCATAGAAGAAATTAGAGGTATAATATGTATTATATTCGTGGTCTAATACCCCTAGTACAAGCCCAGTGCTTAGTTTGGAGCTAGATTGCGCTGTCTGTATATGTCGTGCAATAATATTTATTTAATAATTTGCAAGTTGTTTGTTTTGTATCTTCAAAACTTGTATCGTCCGATTATTCCTAGTTGTCTCCTCTAGCCCTGTTCCCCGAAGGGACAACTAGGAATTTTTCCCCAGTTGTCCCCGGGGCGACAATTCGTGGCGACTGTCCCTTTGAAAGCTGGCTAAAGGGGACAAATGGGAATTATGTTTCTCAGTTGTCACGGCGGGCGGGGGGGGACAGATGGGAATCTGTTCTCCCATTTCTACCCCGCATGTTGGTGTTATAATAGAACTAGCTGCGCCCAGCGGTTTCATCCGTGTTCGTAATAAGTACCCTAATGTACCATTATTATTTTAATGAACTTTATAAACGCATACGACTTGCATTTATAGCAATATTTTGGATTAGGGGTGAAGTCGTCCCCTTCGAAACTGGGACCAGGGACGGTAGTTTAGACATTGGGACGAGTCGACTACATACATATTAATATACTCTAGAGGTGAAGTAGTCCCACTAAGAAGATACTAAAAAGACTTTGTAAATTTTTGGGAAAAAAAAGTTAATAGAAGAGATTAGTGGAAAACAAAAGACGATCGAAGTAATAACAAAAAACGATCTAACCTAACTCCGAAACTATTGACACTAGACTACTAGTTTCTCAGCCTAAGTTATATAGCTCCTCGAGATCATCAGTTTGGTTGACAGCTGTCAAACTTGAGCCGTATATTGTATATTTACGTCTATAAATATACAAAAGAAAATTAATAAAAAAGGTCATCCACCAAGGCAATCTTAGTACTTATAAATATGTGTAAATAATTTAGGTAAGTACGTTTGTACGTAAATGTACGTTTAGTAGTATAATTAATGATTGCTTGCACAAGAAACTCAAATAACCAAATGAGTACCATTAGAGTCTATCCATCATAAGGGTTAGCACACGTCGCTTGCAACATTATAACATCAGTTTTACAATACTTAGATATTTCTTAAGGCGAGGTTGAAACAATCCGATATAGAATCATAATTAAGAAAGACTAACTACGCCTCGTGGTTTCGACTGCGTAAGTTCCGATTCTGCGGGTATATCGGAATCAATAGTAGCTCATCTGTCGGTTCAGTGGTTTAGGAGAGAAAACGTAAAAGACAGACAAACTAAGTTACTGTCAAATTTATAATATTAGAGATAAATTCACCGAGTTTACTGTCTGTCTGTTTTTAGTCAAATAAATTTGTATGTCTACTTAATCAAAACAAAAGGTAAATATAAACCTTCACGTAAAAACTACTGCACCGATCATGATGAAACTTGGTATGGAGGTGGAGATCTAATTTAACACAGGTTATATACCGATACCACGGGATCGGGAGAAACCGTGGGGCGCTGTTTTGGTGTGGAATTTTGCACAGCGGTATGTAGGTGTTCCAACATAGCAGAGGAAATCGCAGGCATAACTAGATATACTTAAATAAATAATAATTTACTAAGTAGGTATAATTTAAATGATATTAATTAAGTACTTGGATTCAAATTGTTTAACAATTCTCGCACAATAATAACAAAATTTTGGAGAATATTAAAATAGTATTACTTACTTAACTAAGTAAGTATACTTACTTACTCAAAGTTCCGAAATGAACTTTGAAGTTGTTTCGAATGAATTAGCCTAGGTATTATAACTTGTATTTACGTAATTGAAATCTGAGTGGTAGCTAGCTAACTTTGTGAAAAAAGTAATGAAATAACAAGACGTTCTAAAACCCAAAGTAGATACGCTGGCGTAACTCTGTTGTTGACAAATCTCGATCGAAACAACTAAAATTGTACGATTGTATTGCATGGTTATTTTCACAACTAAAATTACTTATTAACGGGGACCAGGGGCTCTATTTTTGAATAACTAGCGCGACTTCGAGCGATTTTAAAATTTCTATTTCTACTGATTTTCGTTTGATTTCTGTAATTTTTCTATGTGAATCAAAGGACCGCAACGTGTGGTATCAACCACTTGCTGCAAGAATCCGACATCGAACGAAAATCAGCAGATATCTAATTATTTAAATCGCCTGATGTGCAACGAGCGGTTCAAAAATAAGGCTCCAGATACCGTGAGTGTGGTCTGTCGAATGCAGGACCGAGTAAATAATGAAGTTAGTGACAATAGTTAGGGGACCGATAACCAGACGTTCAACTCGTGTCAGAAAGCAGGTAGTCCGATATGGACGCCTCTAACTGTCATCACCGACCCGCATTCTCCAGTCTCGTGAACAAGCTGGCTGAAATTGCTAGTGAAATATCGAGCTCCGTGAATAAATTAAACATGGTAAACACCCCGTTAATAAGTAATTTTAGTAACTTAAATTGTTATATTCACGTCATTCTGTAGCAAACAAATTGCTATACTTTTTATCGCAAAAATCAAAAAATTCAATCGTTTAAATCGATATTTGTTCTAATTTAAATATTTTTTTAAATTAATAATTAACTGTACTTAAAAACATTCAAAACTTAGGTTTATAAATAATACGAAGTAATATTAGGCTACCGTCGCGTCATCTATTTGATACAGCGTGGATAGGTACAAATGATAGCATTAGCGGAACCCTAATTCTGAGACTCCGCTGTCCGTCTAGCAGGCTGTATTGTATGAACCGTGATACAGATGGTGACAGATGGTGTACCCTAATGAGGAGACCCGTTTAGTTGAACGTATGTCTACCTTTCGGCATGGTACGAATCGCTTAAAACGGATCGTAACATTATTTGTATAGAAATCCATAAAAGTGCGCGATCCGTACGATGCGGATTAGTGTACCCACTTGTGTGACTTTTTTTTTACAAAGAATGTTGCAATGCGTCCGATGCGTACAATGCTGAAAAGACGCTAAGGTTAAAGTCCTCAAAACGTCTTTAATTGAAACAACGCTAAAAATAACAAAAAAAACAACGCAATGGAAACCTTTCAACGTTTATTTTTAACGTGAAATTACTGCTAAAATGAAATTATAATGAAATTATTGTAATATAACACAAACAAGTCTGCCCTTAACTCAACTGCGCGCTTCATTACCCCGAGCCTCGTACAAAACAAGCATGAATTAACTTTTACTTCGTTTAGGGGTGAACATAGACTTTTTAGACGTAGGTATGGATGGTAGACTTTATTATCGGCCGATAGATCTAATCATATATTAAGATGGACTTCTACATTAGACCCTACCATGCTGTCTTATAATTATGCTGTCGTCGCGAAGTAAACACATCAAATATTAAAAAAAAATAGAAAATCGTACTTAGGTACTTCAAAAACTTTTTTTTATTTGTCTCTGGTTTATCAAAAAATCAAAATCAAATATTTATTTATTAATATGAATCTTATCAAACATTTCTCACATAACATTAGAAATCGGTTCTGCACTAAGCATAGCTTGTATCGCAGTAACCGAGATACTAATATAAAAGTTTAGATAACATTTAATAATAATTCAAATTGTAAATACATACCTTACAGACTAACATATATACAGAATATATTATATAAAAATAGATAAATAAATAAAATTATTATTCAAAAAATCTTAAATAACAGTAATGTATAAATTACAGCTTAGTTTACAAAACAATTTACATGTGCATGATCTAGGTCAACCTGTGTTTCAGACAAAAAGTGCTGAAGTGTTAAAATTTACTTACAAATTAAAAATAACAATAATTACAATAATAAGGCTTTTTAAAAGAGTTATGTTTACACAAGGTCGCGATGATGTTTACGTGACAAAATTTTATTTAACAATGTCTAGCCTACTTATAAAAGTAGTCTGGGTATTTTTTATTGAAAATTCACTTTATTTTTTTGAACGAAAAAATGAGGACATAGCAACGACAAACGATCATAGTAGCGCGGATTGACAGCGGATTCGGCGGTTTAGGCATGAAAACGTAACAGTCAGGCAGACAGAATTGCCGTTGCATTTATTATTGTATTAGTGGCGCCCCGCGGTTTCACCCGCTTAAGTCCCGTTTCCGCGGGAATATCGATAAAAAGTAGCCTATATGTTGTTCCAGGTCTCTAGCTACCTATATTCCAAGTTTCATCGCAATCGGTTCAAATTGATTGGAGCTCACTGGCCTAGCTGTACCAGCCGATCTTGAATGGTTGTGCAGGTTAAGCAACGCTTGGCGCGGTCATTACTTGGATGGGTGACCTAAAAATTTGTGTGGCAAAAAATAATTTTCTCGAGCTCCTCCGTGCTTCGGAAGGCACGTTAAGCAGTTGGTCCCGGTTGTTATCTCTGATAACAGTCGTTAGGTCAAGTTAGAGGCCTTAAAGCGATCTGAAAAACTCTAACACCAGGTGAGCCACACCACTACACGAAAAGAAGAAAGAAGAAGAAGATTGATTAAGTAACAAACACACATTCATACATACCTACATACACACATACTCACAAACTTTCAGCTTTATAATATGAAGTTTAAAATATGAATTATATGTACTGATTAGGGAGGATTTGATTGAATCATTGATTAGGTATGTATTTTGTTCTATTTACTTAGTTTTGTTAATGCTTTTACTTTTATTTTTATCAATCAGACTCCCCTTTACTTAGCCTACTGCGTAATCTGTAATGACCTTCTCTATCCAAATGTTGTCTGGAAGTAATTGCTGTCATCGCTACCCATTTGTGCAACGTTTTCTTTAGCTTTAGATTTATCATTTCTGTGTGTGTCATTTAACTTTCATAAGTATGTTGTTATGTATATTGTTCTTACATTATCTTACATAAGTATGTTATTATGTTTATTGTTTGTTGTACAAATAAAGCGTATTTATTAACTATTTGAATAATCGGCCTGTCAAAAAGTTGTCCGCATGTAATCAGCCTAACAATCACTTGCTGGGATGTTGCTTAGTTTAACTCAAGCATTGTTTCTGTTACAAGCCGTGTTATATATTACTAGCTGCGCCCCTTAACTACCGGAACCTATCGCGATACGCGGCGCCGTTCTCGAAGTTGTTCAAAATTATGTTGACCTAGAGCAGACATTGCAGTTAGAAACAAATTTGAAGGCGTGTTCACCTCACCTGGAGAATTCATACTTACCTTAAATTACACACATACATACACTCATGGCAAAAAACATAACACTTCCTTTGGCTGGCTGAATCGCTCGTTGCTCGTCAAGCGATATAAATAATTCGATATGAACTGATTATCGTTCGATCTCTAACTCCTGCGGCGAGTGGTTGATACCACTTGTTGCAGTCGTGCGATTCACATAGAAAAAATACAGAAAACTTAACGAAAATGAGCAGAAATACAGGTTTTAAAGTCACTGGAAGTGGCGCGAGCGATTCAAAAATAGAGACCCTGGACGCCTTCTCCTGTCTGTTACTGCATTGTTTAAGAAATTTAGATGGATGCTCCATAATACCTATCTATCCTATTGTTATAAAGAGGATAAAATTGTTGTGTGTTTGTTTGTAATGAATTTTAAGCAAAACTACTGGACCGATTTCAGAAATTCTTCCACCAATAGAAAGCAACATTATCCAGGAGTAACATAGATTACTTTTGATCCTGATATTCCCACGGGACTGGGCCTTATGCAGGTGAAGCTGCAGGACGCAGCTAGTTCGTAAAATATTCTCTTCAAAACTGAAAGAAATGATATTTTCCCTCGACCGTTACTTATTACACTCATAACAGAAAATTTTCGCTGACTCAACGTCCGGACCTGTATTTTGATGAAATTTCTCTTTATTTTATACAAGATCTATGATTTATTACACGTATGCAATATTTATGTATGACATACAATATTTTTTTTTAAAAAATGTATAGTTAATTTTATAAAAACTACAATTATTTTTAGGGTTCCGTGGTTAATGGGTAAAATCGGAACCCTATTACTAAGACTTTGCTTTCTGTCCGACTTTCTTACCGTATCTCATGAACCATGATACTAGACAGTTGAAATTTTCACAGATTATGTATTTCTGTTGCCGCTACCACAACACATACTGAAAACAAAATAAAACAAATATTTAATATTGAAGACGTTTTCTAATCACTGTAAGGTACATGAAAATATGTCGTTTTTTTGTTTTTTTTTTCGTTTTTTTTTTTTGGGTATATAAAAATCTAAAATCTATACTTATAGGTACTCTAAGCTAATAACATATTCACTCTTTCATAACTTAAAGCTAAAACTACATAAAACTTCTAAAGGGTTTGGTCTAAAAATATAATGTATCTATGTAATGTAATCTAAACCAGGGATATGATATCGCCTAACTTTGTCTCCGAGGTTCGTGACGCCTCTTTATTTTGTAAATAAGGTATGAACTGATGGCGATTTACTAAATTAGGCCTATTGATTTAGAAACCCACTCTTTATTTCTCCACACAGTTCTATAGAAATTTATTTATTTAATTTATTTACTTTACATGTTGGGGAGCAATAGAAATTAAAAAAATATATATATTTGAAATCTTCACCTACAGCTGTTGTTTCAGTTAACTTTAAAAATCCAAACATTTATGTAATAGGCATAATGGTAAATGTCTGATAAGATTAAAGTATATATTTATCTTATTATGTTAAATTACGTATATTAAGAAACTGTTACAAAGAATTATTAAAGGAAGTACTGTTTACTGTTTCAAAGGAATATAAAACACTTTATTTACCGGGTTAAATCATCTACGTCAACCTTGAAGAAGCCAACTGTAAAGTTGGCGAAAGCTCGGTTCGTTTAAAAATCATGAATAAAACGCGATTAAACCCGGTAAATAAAGTGTTTTATTATGCAAAATCGCGAAAACCATCTTAGGAATATTTTTAAAAAGTTCAAAGGAGTATTGTTTCAAAAAAGAGGTGCGAAAACGAAAAACTCCAACTGTACCGCAGCTCAGAAGCGCAGAAGAATTTTATCAGATCTTTAGCAAAAGTTTGAGATTCTGTTCAGTTATGAAAAACTTAGATTTGAAACCGACGCCTCTGCAATCAACACGCTAAATCTCCCACCTAGTACCCCATTCTTATCTCTCGTCCAACATGATTTATCGTCAAGGCCCTCCCATTTCGTCCAATTTACAGAAAACCGAGTACCGTAATAAAATACCCGAGTCTCCTACACTCTCCGACGTAACTCCGTGATGGATGCCTGGCTTGTTCATTATTATGTTTTAATTTACCGCAACTTTGAAGAGGTATTCAAGTATATGTTGGAAGGACAAAGTCAAGTTGGAAAAGGAGAAGTAGTAATCTACATTTTGAAACTTACACAATTTCAAAACACTTTTAAAACTTACTCATTTTTTCCGTTTTTGATATATTTTAAAGTTTCCCACACTTTGATGACTATACTTAAAGATGTGCTTTCCAAAAATTTCGCACCCGACAGGACTTGAACCTGCATCTCTGGGGATTCGTCCCAACGCCTTTTTCCAATTTGGCCACGGATGCAGTTTACTCATTTTTTTCCATAGAATACTATAATATTATATTAAAGTACTTACATAAAGGATTGACAAACTAAAAATTACCAAAATGAAGACAAGAAGGGTAGTCGTAAATATGGTTTCTTTTTATTTTGTAACTACTGAGATAAATTGTCATCCAAATCTACAATTACTTCAACTATTGTGTAGGTATTTATATGGTGAAATGACATACCTACTCAAGTTCGGAAGTTTGCTACTTTTTACACAACTGCTAAAAGAATTGTTATGTTTTTAAATAACAAGATAAGGTGAAGCATTGATAAGCCCAAAAGCTAGCTAGTTCGAGTTGCTACGTCCGTCGTAAGTGCCCAAACAGTTTTTATTGCTGCAAATAATTTTATTATTCAAATATGTAAACTTTTTCACCCGCGCGCTCGGCGCGGGTTAGCGAGGCAACTTTACATTACTTCAAATAGGTACCCAAAACTTTAGATCCAGTGAGCGCCTTAATATGAATTAAATGGCTAATTAGCTAAAACTGTATTAGGAAAATGAAGACAATATGAAGTGCAGATTACTACTAATCAATATACAAGAGAACCCAACATTCAATAAATAGAAGAAACGAATATCCAATAAATATAATTATTACACCTTTTTGTTTTAAAAAAAAATGTATTTTTGTTGCTTTTTATTATTTTTTGTGATGTAATACAATTTACAGTTTCCGTATGTTTTGTAATCACTGAGATATTATATTGATATCTAAATCTACAATTTCTTCACTATGTCATCAAATACCCAAGTCTCCTATACACTCTACGACGCGACGTAACTCTGTGATGGATGCCTAGCTTGTTCATTACAGTGATTATATTCTCTTTGGTTCATTATATTATGCTTTCATTTCCCACAAGTTACTGACGGTATTTAGGTATACCCACGTTGGATGGACGAAGTAAAGTTGGGAAAGGTTGTTACACACTTTTTAAATTCACACGATTTCTGTCCATTATTGACCGAACGAGCGAAGCGAGTGAGGTACAGTGTAGACGGGCCTGGCTCTTGTTTCTTTGTAACTTTGTATGTTTGTTCGACGATAACTTGAGTATCGTAGCTCCGATCTTCATGAATTTTGGTATGCGCGTAGTTTAGGTCAATAGAATTTATGAGTTCGAAGATGAGTCGGATCGGCAGGGGGGTTATAACTCTTATGCGTACCGTTACATGAAGCTTTGGAAATTCTGGTCTTCGAAAGGCGTGCGTGGAGTCAAAGCCAAATCGTAAAGGCCTTTTTCAATTACAACTAGAAGTTCGCCCCGAACTGAGACCTCACGACCCCCTATCTTCCCAACCCCTCTACCGATCCTTTAAAAGACAGGAAACTTAGCTTTTTATATTATGCTTAGTAGGTATCTTGTAAAAGAGAAAATAACACGGATTGCACCTCTGCAATTATAATTCAAAATAAATGAAGACTTATCAAAGCTATATATAAAAAAGCTCGTAAAAATGCATCAATTGAACACGTTTTCAAAATATCATTCAGGCCTACTTTGTTTTGATGAAAAATATTTTTCCGTTCTGTCTTTCGTATATTTCATTGTAATGGTTTATTTTCTTCCGCAATTGTGGACGAACGAAAGTTTTATGACGTAAAGAGTCTACAGGTGTCAGAAAAAAAGGTTGTCTTCAAGGAACTCCTTTCTAAACACCTATCCTTACGCAGTAGATAATATATCTCTATGCATTTGATACACGTCGGGTTTCCAAAGTTTGTGGTTGAATGTTTTACTGTAAATAAAATATGAAATACCAAAAGCGTTGGCGTGTCATAACCAGTGCGCTGTCTACATTTTCCACGGGCTCGGGAATAAAGATAGGCTATTATAACGCTAAGCATCTATAATATTTTGTTTAATGTTTTATCAAAAAAAAAATTTAAACAAACAATAATGCTTTATTGTATGTATGTAATATTAAAAAGAATTACTAATCCATCTATCTAAGATTTTATTTATGTTTCTTAAGGCTTATAGAATTACATACTATGGTAAGTACTCTACCGATCCGGCTCATCTTCGAACTCATAAATTCTATTGACCTAAACTACGCGCATACCAAAATTCATGAAGATCGGAGCTACGATACTCAAGTTATCGTCGAACAAACATACAAAGATACAAAGTTACAAACATACAAGCGCCAGGCCCGTCTACACTGGACCTCACTCGCTTCGCTCGTTCGGTCAATTAAGGTATGATTTATATTAGACCGTTACCGGGCCGTACCGTGTCCAAGCTTCGGTGCCTATTGCTCGGCCACCACTCGGTTGCAACAGACCCACTTCGACTTCGACTTCTCGCCGAGCAATGGACAACGAAGCTCGGGCACGGCACGGCCCGGTGACCGTCTAATGTAAATCATCCCTTACTTGTTAACTATGAAGTAGGCAACAAGCCGGCTACACTCCCTGTGTGCACTATAAAAATGCAGTCAAGATCTGCCAATTATTTGTTGTAAGAACCTCAGGTTTCAATCTGAAGTTTCAAATAACAAATGCGACCCGTATCTAGTTCAAATAATCTTACTTCCTATCTTAGTTCTTACTAATCTTACTATTATTAACGCGAAATTTTGTATGTATGTATGTATGTATGTGACCTTGTTACTCTTTCACGCAAAAACTACTGAACCGATTACGGTAAAACTTAAAATATAGGTAGCTGGAGACCTGGAATAACACATAGGTTACTTGTTATCCCGATAATCCCGCGGGAACAGACTTACGCCGGTGAAACTGCGGGTCGAAACTAGTAATGAAATAAAAGTTGTTGTTTGGTTTCTATAGTGTTTTTAATTTTAACGGTTTCACCCGCGTATTACACCCATTATCATATACCTCCAGTGAGAATTTCGAGAAATCAATTTCAAATTCAGCGGCGCTTTGGTGATGGGTCCAAAATGCTTTTGTTTGATGTTTGCAAAAAAAATAAAAATAAAGTTGCAGTTTGTTACTGATCTTGAAAAGATCACGAATGTGTAAGTTTTACTACAAAAAATTCGTTCGATGTTTAGTTTGTTTGTGCGTGCTCGAAATCGGAATACATAACGCATAGGTGACCGTACTACATATTAAAATATTATATTATATTATATTAAATACTAAACCAAATGAAAGAGGGTTTAGTCCTCAAACGGTCCTTTCACCAAAACAATATTTTATTAAAAAAAATAAACAAAGAAGTTGTTACCAGCAATATAAAAACAGAGCACACAAATATTTCAATTCAAAATAATTTGTCCCGAGCCGGTCCCATTTATAACCCATTTAGTAAAACCCGCAAAAAATAAAACAATTTCTTTTCATCTTTCATGAAAAAACGAGTCATGTTTCAAACTGGTCTCATAAAACACAGAAACACTCGACGGCCAAAACAAAAAATGTCATAACTCTAAAATCACACTTCTCGGGCCACCGTATAAATAAGCTAGTCGCAGCGCAAAATTAAAAGGCCTTCGTAATTTTAATTGTACTTATTTTTGAACACATTCAGGGCTTGTGTAGGCTGGATATTTTCTATCGTCCAATCCAAAAAAATTTTTATGCTTGTAACTTTATTGTAACATACCCATTTTAATTTTAAATAGCAAACGATGAATGTCTTGTAAGTACTTACATATTATTTAATCTAATAATCACATAAGTGATATTTATGTCTGTAGATAATAAAGTTGTTAAAGCTAAATAAATGAAGTTTCGTTCAGTTTCATAACTACTATGATTATTTATTTTAATTTAAAAATGACAATGATTCCAAGGCCGCCCATTGTACCACACTAGTTTTAAGTATTTGTCTTTATAATATTTGTCAATTTATGTTTCTGGTGCAATACAGTACATTCATTAATTCATTCAATGATTGGAGGCCAGTGTCACGTGGAATAATGTTTTGTCTATCAAGTCGTATTTTTCAAAACTAAAATTAGTATGCCACTTAAATTAGGTAACAATTTACTTGCATCATAACAAGGTTTCACAAAAATCAAAATTCAGCACCTTTATTCGTCAGTTCGCTCCTGCCAGAACTTCCTATAAGTACTTACCTAAATACAAATAAAAATTATTACGCAATATCCTACGCCTAAACTGGTCTTCTCATTTTAATTAAATTATTCAGTTAAACTTTTAAATTCACACGATTTGTTAACATTTTTACATATTACCGGGTCTTAATCGTGTACTATTATTTGTTTTCTTACCTTGACGTTTCGATCATGTTACAATGATCTTGGTCTCGAGGGAACTGGAGCTGCGGCGGGTGTCGTACTTTAAATAAATAATAGTACGCGATCTAGACCCGGTAATATTTAATTATTCAGTAATATATTGTTTTTTTTTTTTCTAATATTTACAAATACTTAGACCGAATATGCATCGTTACCTATGCAAAATATCAAAAATATCCAAAAGGAATGTGGATTTTCCAAGAGTCTAAAAACTAAAGTGTTCACTTAGATGTCTAGAATAATCCCTTTTAGAAAAAGTCTATCTGTCGTCTGGCTTACACCCACAATAGCGACACCTTTCCAAAATGACTCTTTTAGACACTTATTTAAAAAATTAAATTGTCGAGTTTTCATGAAAACGACCCGTTTAAATATGTCTTAATTATTTATCTTGTCGTCGAGATGTCGTCGTTGAGAAAATGAGGGGTTTTCGTTTTAAAAGCTGAAGTTGTGTGTATCTTGACATGAAAGTACGTACGGCATTTTATCATAGACTTATGAATACCATGACGTGAGAACCTGTGCCCGTGTTATCTACCGACTGTCACCAGCGGAAATTGACAGGAACTTTGCAGTACATTGCTGCTTTGAGGTAATCACTGGGCACGTCAAAGCAGCAATGTACTGTTAGGTTTCGGTTAATTTCCAATGTTGTCACTCGTCCACTGGATAGATATATTACTGGTGCTGGTCTTTAAACGACAGGAAACTTAGCTTTTTATATTATGCTTAGTAGGTATCTTGTAAAATAGAAAATAAAAAGAGAAAATAACACGGATTGCACCTCTGCAATAATAATTCAAAATAAATGAAGACTTATCAAAGCTATATATAAAAAAGCTCGTAAAAATGCATCAATTGAACACGTTTTCAAAATATCATTCAGGCCTACTTTGTTTTGATGAAAAATATTTTTCCGTTCTGTCTTTCGTATATTTCATTGTAATGGTTTATTTTCTTCCGCAATTGTGGACGAACGAAAGTTTTATGACGTAAAGAGTCTACAGGTGTCAGAAAAAAAGGTTGTCTTCAAGGAACTTCTTTCTAAACACCTATCCTCACGCAGTAGATAATATATCTCTATGCATTTGATACACGTCGGGTTTCCAAAGTTTGTGGTTGAATGTTTTACTGTAAATAAAATATGAAATACCAAAAGCGTTGGCGTGTCATAACCAGTGCGCTGTCTACATTTTCCACGGGCTCGGGAATAAAGATAGGCTATTATAACTCTAAGCATCTATAATATTTTGTTTAATGTTTTATCAAAAAAAATTTTAAACAAACAATAATGCTTTATTGTATGTATGTAATATTATGAAGAATTACTAATCCATCTATATAAGATTTTATTTATTTTTCTTAAGGCTTATAGAATTACATACTATGGTAAGTAGACGCAAGCTTCGGGGTTAATTGTCTGTTACAAATATATGGTAAACATACCGTATCATTTTTCTTTTTGCTTATACGATGTTGAATTTCATTGAAATTAAATTCTTTTTTTTAACCACAGTTTTTTTTTATTACACGTCTAATTACTTCTATGGTTTTCGCGATTTTGCATAATAAAAACACTTTATTTGTCCGGTTTGAACCAACCGGTTTGTCAACCTTGAAAAAGCCGACTGAAAGTTGGCGAAAGCTCGGTTCGTTTGAAACCATAAATAAAAAAGCGATTAAACCGGATAAATAAAGTGTTTTATTACGTCTCATTAAATGTAAATTTAACGGAGTTCCCTATAAAAAGCATTTTTCAAAGAACGAAGTTACGAGGTCTTTCCAAACCTTTAGTATCATCAGCCTCTTCATCGCTTGTTAGCTTACCGGCTTGCCTTTAATAGAAGACATGAAGTTGTATTCAAGGCTATGATTCTACACCGTTAGTCTGTTTCTATGCGATTGTTGCTCCTTTACGCAAAAGCGTTGAACTGATTAGCTATTATTCCGTAAAGGGATGTTCCGATATTCCAGAGACCGGATCTTACACAGCTAAAACTTCTGGAAGCTGCAAGTATCTAATAAAAACATCGACTTCATTTCTAATATACTAAACCAGGCTTAGAAAATGAACCCATCAACGATCGATCACGCATCCATCTCGACCTCCCATGCAAACATACGTCGTAACCCAAAAAACCAAGTTTTTCCGGTAAAACGATTCAAGTCAAAGTCAAGAGCCGGAAATCTATTAAGCGACCTCTGAGATGCGAAACTCAGTGAGCAAAGTAACAGCAATTTATATTTTAATACGAATGAAGGCGCTCGGTCTTGAGGTCAACGTTGTATGGGCAAAGTTTTCTATTTATTTTGTATCTTGAATGTTTAGGCCTCTTGTACAGATTTAGAGGCGTTTAAGATTGAAATTAAACTCATTTTTTATTTTAATCGCGTAGTGTTTATTATTTTTAGTATTGTTTCAATGCCGACGTTTTGACACCTTTAGGTACAGCAAGGACTGTATACAGGTATGAATGAATGTACAATATGTATTTCTGTATGACGTCATACTATCAATTTCCGGTACAGAAAAGTACTTAGCAGTACAGACATTTCTTGTTTTAAACAACATTCATCTATACTATATATTAATATATAATATTATAAAGCTGAAGAGTTTGTTTGATTGTTTGTTTGTTTGTTTGAACGCGCTAATCTCAGGAACTGCTGGTCCGATTTGAAAAATTCTTTTTGTGTTTGATAGTCCATTTATCGAGGAAGGTATAGGCTATATTACATCACGCTACGACTGATAGGAGCGGAGCATCCATGAAATATGTTGCAAAAACGGGAAAAAAATCCCCCTTTTCCGAGATACTGTCGCGTGCGCTGAGTACACGGTCAAAGTTACATAAAAACCATTTATGAGAGAATTCTTCCTCTAAATAGGATCTAATAAATAGTCCGCGACAACATATGTCTAACTCTTAAGGTTGACTCAATATAACATCTTTTAGAGTAATAAAATTTATTGTAGAACAATGCATTGTTTCCGAAGGTAATTTTGTAAATATGATATTAATCCTTATCCAAATAAATACGTTATTCATTAAAAGTATTTAATTTTAAACATAATTGTCCTTAACATCACTTGATTTCAATGAATATCTCACGAGATATTACAGTTTTAAAATAACTCCACAATAAATAATTAATAAGTACCAAGCGTGCATTACATATACACGTAGCGGGCGACGATGATGAGGGTGGCCAGCCAGCTCTGTGAGGCATTATGCCGCGCGGCTCAATCGGTCGGCTCCATGCGAGACGGTTGTGTCACCAAACTGCAGTGCTTTTTAATAATTATTTTGCAATATCTCATTGTTCTTTTGATTCTTAATATTTTGTTTTATGTTGATAATTAATATTTTAAAGAGGTTACGTTGGTAACATGTAGGTATGTATGTATGTATTTTGGGGGTCATCTCAGAAACTTCTAGACCTATTTCAAAAATTCTTTCACTAATAGAAAACTACATTATCCAGATGTGACACAGTCTACTTTTGATCCTGATATTCCCTCGGGATCGGGACTTACGCAAGTGAAACCGCGGGACGGCAGCTCTGAAAAATAAAGTCGTGTATTTCTATTTCTAACTCAACAACCCGTAAACCGATATGAATGAAATTTGGTACAGGGTAGAAATAATATATAGGGTACTTTGAATGATCGTACGGGTTAAGCAACACTTGGTACAAAATACGTGATGGGTGAAAAAGAGCAGGTGACCCGAAATTCATAAACTTGGTACAGGGTTGGTTTAGAGGTAGAAATATTATATAGTACTTTGAATGATCGTTAAGCAACACCTGGTATGACATACGTGAGGGATCATTAACGTTACGGGATAGGAAGTTACGCGGGTGAAACCGCGGGGCGCAGCTAGTGCATTTATATTTGGGTAGCGTAAAATTTTGATAGATATGTTATTGATACTCCGATTATTAATGTATTTCGATCATTCTCGATTGTTAAATTTATAAATTATTTATTGGTACAGAAATTAAATAAGGGTTACTTATCTGTAATGAAAAATATAAGCACAGAAGTTTTCACAGTATATACATATTTGAGTACTGATATTTTACTAGCCCTAAAGTATTTTATACCGATATGCAGTTCCTGGCCAGGTATAAAAATTTGAATACTGATAATTTTGAAATATACTATTTAAATATTTTAAACCGATATGCAGTCCCAAATTTACAGATCTCTTCTTCAATGTAGACTCAGGGGTTCCCAATCTTTTTCAGTCCGCAGCGCAGTTACCAGTTTAGTATTTTGTCATGGCGCCCTATTCTAGCTAAGAGAAATAGACACATACAATAATGGTAGTTAGGTAGATAGGAACTAAAGTTAAAACATCTGACAATATGAAATTGAGGTATTTAATGCAATGTAATTAAAACTGAAAACAACAAGATTTTTTTTTAAATAATACGATAGTTATTCAGTCTAATCAAAGCTCTCAATAAAGATACCTACCCGCAAAACGAATATTTCCGGTTTCGGATAAAGATAGAAGATCGACTAACGCGGCACATATTTGGGAACCTCTGGAGACTGACTTTAATTTCTATCCAACATCGTGATAACAGAAGAAAAATGTTTTTAGAATAAAGAGAAGAATTGTTTTTTTTATATCCTCCGTGAGTACTTCCCTAAGTAGGTAGCGTTTTTTTTGTTAATTATTTTTATTTGTCTGTGAAATTTGATTTAGTATGTAACTTGTTTTTACAAATAAATGTTTCTTTCTTTCATTTTTTTATCGCAATCTTGAAAACTGGCCTTTCGTCTCATCCGCCCCGGTCGAACTCAAAATCTATACGGCCGGAACCAAAAAATGTCCCAAAGGACAAAAAATAGATAGTGAACAACAGGCCTGACTAAGTAAGACTGCTTATCCCGAAGCTTTATTCTGTAAGTACTGTTCTAGGTTGTTGTTGTAAATGGTTTAGAAAGAAGCGCTATGAATATTGGAGGACCTTCAACTTTGGGTTGGGAAGTGTGTTAGCTTCTTTGATCGTGGACTAGTTGATTTCTAAGTAGCGACATTACCTTTCGTATTATTTTGTATGTACCTACTATTTACCGCGTTAAATCCAATTTTTTTTGGTAATCACACACTCCAAATAATAGCTTTGTACTATCAAAATTCACAAAGTCAAAATTTCATTATTTATTGGATGTAATCGATCACTTTAGATACGTCGAGCGTTCTTACAAGTATGACTCTAGTGTGGCTTCGGAACGCGCCCTCCGATGTGAAGAAGTCACAAGAAACTCATAGGGTTTTTTTAGTGATCATGTTTTTATTTACAATCGTATCAATGCATGGTATAAGCTGTGCATTAATCCGTCGGTCGGTCAGTCAGGGCTATCTTTATATCTTATCTTATCTTACTTCATACTATTTTATAAACGCGAAAGTTTTTTTTTAATGTATATTTGTATGTATGTGAGATTGTTACTCTTTCACGCAAAAACTACGTAACCGATTGCGATGAAACTTGGAATATAGGTAGCTGGATCCCTGAAATAACACAAAGGCTACTTTTTATCCCGATATTCCCCTGGGAACGACTCTTACGCGGGTGAAACCGCGGGGCGCAGTTAGTTAATTATATACATAGCTAGCTGCTGTGGCTCGCGGTTTCAGCAATATTATGCGACAATGTAGCAATCTATTGGTGAAAGTATTTTTGAAATCGGTTCAGTAGTTTCAGAGGCCATTCAATATAAAATGAAAATTATAACAGGTGAACGTTATTTCAAGTAATTTTAAACTGTCTGTTATTTACACCCATTCATTACAAACCTATAAATATTTCTATTTAACACAAGAGAAATATAAATAGAAAACAAATGTTAGGTATTGTACTAGGATTCCACCTACACACCGCAGTTCATTCTAAAGGGTACAAAACTTATTCTCCAGTATTCAAACCCGAAAAAGACTTGAAAACTCCAAGAAACAGTATTAATAATTAAAATCCTACTCAGTAGATACCTACCGGCAACAACATTTTAATTTTTAATGAGATACGATGTTAATATTCCTGCTTACGATTATAGAGCCGAAAGTTTTTAAAGGATTCGAGTTTTTGGATAAGGTCGAATGATTATTATTACGGAGTTTGTTTTTGTATTAATACTAGCTGTGTTCCGCGATGTGGCTCCATATTTTTTATTCATATTTTAGATTATTCCCAGTACCCCGGGAGGACAGGGCTAGAAGGGACAGCTGGGAATAATCGCATATTTTGTATGTATGCTTCTCGGTTTCACCGGCGTAAGGCCCGATTCCGCGGGAATATCGGGATAAAAAGTAGACTATGTGTTATTCTAAGTCTACCTATCCAAGTTTCTTCGCTATCACTTCGGTATTTTTTGAGTAAAAGAGTAACAAAGTCACATACATACAAACTTTTGCGTGTATAATTATTAGTAAGAAGTAAGATTCATAAATAAAATGCCTATTCTCTTTTTAAGCTCACACGATTTCTGCTCATTACTATTTTTCCCCGTAACCCGTTTGCCGAAACGTCGGGGTGATTTTAAATTTATATTTAAATTTATAAAAAGTGCATAAACGCGATCGAGACCCAAGTTTTTATAAAAATAGTAAAATGCCTATTACAAATAATAATTTAAAAAAAAGAGACCGCTTGGCGCGGTCTTTACTTGGATTTTGACCGAAAATGTATGTAGCAAAGAAACATTTTCTCGAGCGCCTCTCAAAGATCCAGCTTCTGCTTTAGCGAGGCACGTTAAGCGGTTGGTCCCGGTTGTTATCTCTGATAGCAATCCTTAGGTCAAGTTAGTGGTCTTAGGGCGACTTGAAACTCTTACACTAGGTGAGCCACACCACTACACGAAAAGAAGAAGAATAATCAATTTATGAAATATTTACCTGGTGCAATTAAAGGTATAGGTACACTTGATGCTGTGTTACTCAGTGTTTTATAAAACAAGAGACTATTCTCTGAGTTCATTGGCCCAGCTGCATTTGCCGATCTTTAATGGTCGTGTGGGTTAAGCAACGCTTGGCGCGCTCATTATTTGGATGGGTGACTGAAATGTTTTGTGGAAAACATCATTTTTTCGAGGTCCTCCGCGCTTTGGAAGGTACGTTAAGCAGTAATTGGTTTCGGTTGTTATCTCTGATAGCAGTAGGTAGATCTAGTTAGACGCCTTAGGGCAACCTGAAAACGCTGACACCAGGTGAGCCACACCGCTATATGAAAAAAAGAAATACGTAAAACGAGTCGTTTTGGATGGGAATTTGATTTTTCATAGCAACAAAAAGTATAGGCAAATTACCTTGAGTTGACAAGAAATACCTACAGTTACAATGCCGCCTTAATTAAATTATTAATAACAATATGATGATAAAGTTTCATTTTTCTATTTTCCTGGAAATTAAATTGCGTGTAAAATGTTTAAGTTATTGGTATATTAATTAATTAAGTTCCGTGAAAATGAATACGACTCTTTCCGTTTTTATTTTAACTTTTACAACAAACAAACAAAAAAAACAAGCCTTTGTAAACAAGAGTTTTACATTTTACAACGAAACAAGATATACTCGTATTTGAACATTGTATTTTTCTGTATTATTTGGCAGTAATCTGCTCTACATCTGGTTATACAATTTTACCTAATTAGCAATATACCTATATAATATATGAATTAACAGATGACCAAGTTATGTGACGTTGAAATAAAGTCAGAATATTGAAAACACATACTACTATCCTACTAAGATTATAAAGCTGAAAGTTTGTGAGTATGTGTGTTTGTTAATCAATCACGCAAAAAACTACGGATCCGATTGCAATGAAACTTGGAATTTAGATAGCTGGGGTAACATATGGAGTAAATATTATAAAGCTGCAAGTTTGTAAGTATGTGTGTATGTATGCATGTGTGTTTGTTACTCAATCACGCAAAAACTACTGAACCGATTGCAATGAAACTTGAAATATAGGTAGCTGGAGACCTGGAATAACACATAGGCTATATACTTTGTACCTACCATTCCTGCGGGAACAGGACTGACGCGGGTAAAACCGCGGGGCGCAGCTAGTAGTAGGTATTATAATTTTAAAACGTGGAATTGATACGATAAAAAGAAGAAGCAATATAGTTAATATCAAATATGAAAAACCTTTTTTGGCGCTTACGGACGTCGCAATTTAAAATAGCTACTCATACTCAAATATTTATGCTTAAAATAAATATTTGTATCCAGTCTGGGTGTCTTTCTTTGTATAATATGTATGTATTTATAAAAAAAAAGTATAATACGTAGTATATCCGTTGTCTAGTACCCATAGTACTAGCCTAGTGCTTAGTTTGGGGCTAGATTGCACTGTGTGTGGTGTTGCGCAATATTTATTTATTATTTATAGTAAACTAACTTTATTTTTTTTATTTTTTTTTTTATACGTAATAGGCCAACAGTTGACCTCATCTCACCTGATGGGAAGCGAGGATGAGGTCGACGATGAAGCATGCTTACCTAGAAGGTACCTATTCACTCTGGATTTGAAGACCCTAAGGTTATAGGTTTGGGGAAACAGTGAAGCTGGCAGAGAATTCCACTAGTTCAGTTTCTAGTTTCAGTTTTTCGTTTATCAATCCTTCGCCTTAAACCTAGGCTGCACTAAGCCTTTATAGAAATGTTATAAAGCGAGTGAGTCACCGAACAAGCCGGTCGCGGTGGACTAATTGGTTAAGTCGTTACTCCCGGATTGAACATAGATGCGACGTTGGTCCGAATCCCGGTTAGCGGGAACCATACACTGTGTTTTAAAATTGCGGTATTTTTCCTTTCAAATATTTCTATAGACTTTGCCGTTGCTGAAAAGAGTAAAAAAAATTCTAAAGTTTATCGAGCATAAGCCAAGAATAATACTTATTTATATAGTTTATAAAGTTATTAGTAGGTGTTGCCTCTAGGCACTTTAGAATGAATCAAACGCCCTTTTTAACCGACTTCAAAAAAGGAGGAGGTTCTCAATTCGTCGCGTATATATATATATTTTTTTTTTTTATGTTTGTTCACCGATTACTCGAAGGTGGCTTGACCGATTAAGATGGTTCTTTTTTTAATGGAAAGGTGGAAGCCCCGAGGTGGTCCCATAAAAATTTGGTGAGGATCTGATGAGGATCTTCGAAGTAAGGACCGGGAATGCTTCTCAAAAACCTGTATTCAATTCACTTGTTCACCGATTACTCGAAGGTGGCTTGACCGATTAAGATGGTTCTTTTTTTAATGGAAAGGTGGAAGCCCCTTGGTGGTCCCATAAAAATTTGGTCAGGATGTGATGAGTATCTTCGGAATGATGGACAGGATAGCTTCCCAGAATGTAACAAATTACTCGTTTTGGACTTCTACCAAAAAGAATAGACCCCTAAAGAACTAAGTACAGATTGATGGGCCACCTAAAACCACCTTATTATCAGCAAACTCCTCAATAATTAAAATTACGGTAACAATTAATTAATTTTTAATTTAATTTTTTTATATGCTACAAAAAAGTTTGAGAGGTTAAACCACAGAGGTGGTCAGTCTCTGTGGTGCGTCGGGCGATCTAGGGACTAGGTCCCGCAGGATTATCGGGATCAAAAGTATCCTATGTTACTCTCCATCATCTTTTAAGTGCGTTTCCATCACTTAAACGCGCGGAAATATCAGAATGTGTCAAACATATAAACCTTCCAATTGGATCACTCTATCTACTAAAGCAGGAGTTCCAAAGCTTATATGGAGACACGCCCCCTTTTGACCATAACAAAAAATCCGCGCCCCCTATCCTCCAGTCTATATTCTCAAATAAGAATAAAATGTCTTAAAATATGTAAAAGAAGAAAATGTAAAATAAGTAATTTTATTGCTTATTGTCATTCAAAAGATTCAAAAGATTCAAAAGGAACACTATTTACCAAATATCTTTTGAATATATAATTTTGAATATAGTAGGCTTAAATCAAAATCCGTTGCGTAGTTGTAAAGATATAAACATACAAACAAACATGTACATACAAATTTTGTTTTTTACTATGTTAAGATTAGTTGACTTTAGGCTAACCTACCTAAAAGGAAACTCCAAAATGCTTAAAAAATGACAAACATTCATCATAGAAAAGGCGAGTACAAAAAAACAAGCTTCAAATACTTGATAACGCCCAGAAAGTGGAACAAAAAGTCTGCTAATGAATTAAAATGTGATAAAACCCCACAGATTTGCGACAAAAATACGATGTTTAGGGTGGACAATACGTAAATGGCAAGAGGCGTGGTAGAGGACGGACAAGGTAAATAGACTCATGTTTCATGGTAAGGGTATTATTTACAAAAGGGGTAGCTAAGGGGGGTAGCCCGACTTTAAAGTTTGCAACTGTCTCTAGAATGCGTTGACACGTTGCTGTCCAATGCGAAGCGTCTCAATGTAGGTAAAGTAGTCAGAATACGACTTAGAAGATACCAGGGGCATATTTTATTAAAGTTTTTTTTTTTCAATAACGGTTTATTAATTTTTGTTTATTATGCATCTAATTACTAACATTTTGGAAGCTTTAGTAATATCAATCTGAATAATCAACAATTACTGAACCGTTATTGAACAAAATTAAACTTTAACATATACACCTGGTCGTATCCTGACTGCACCTATTCTTAGACCGTTCAAATAAATAAATGTCTTAAGTCTACTTATACTCTACGAAAAACGAAAAAAAAAAAGTGGATTACCCTCAGTGTCGCCAACTCTACTACATGTCAAAAAGTCGCTGTCGTTGAAAAGTTGCTAGATATCAATAGCTATGGACAAAAATCAAAATTCGCTAGAAGTCACTAACTTCCAACTTCAGGTATCCCAAATTAGTAAAAAAAACGCTATAAACGAAAATATTTTAAAGCATTGCGTCAGAAAATCAACAATTTTTGATGAATCCGACAGGTATTTTGAGTTTAGCTCGTATAGCGGCCTCAATTTCATTTCTAAATGCATCCGAGTACCAGTACCAACAAGCATAAATATTGCAATTATTCCTGCTTCGTTACGCGCAACACTGGTTTGTCCGCGCCCGTTCCACGCCCGTTCCTCTTGTCTTTCATCTATTCCCACTCTAAAAGAAAACCATTCATCATTCTGACAAATGTTTGCGGCAAGTTTTTCCACCGAGTGGACATTTTTATATATATTTGATTATACAGGGCAATCTAAATTTACAACACCAACTGTTTTCCTCAAAGCGACCACTCAGTCAATTCTTTTTTGTGTTAGGGTATTTTGAAGATTACTGTGACCGATTGTGATATTTGTTCTAGGCATACCTACGGCCCTAGCCAACATTCTTATCGAATAACGAAATCGCTAATCGACAGATTTTTTTGTATGAAATTGACATAAGGTCACGGTTGATTTTTCGCGAGGTTATGTCAATTTCATACAATAAAATCTATCGATTGGCGATTTCGTTATTCGATATGAATTTTGGCTAGGGCCGCTATACAGATAGATGGAATAAATGCTAAGTAAATAATTACGTAACTTTTGAACTTAAAAAAATATATACCTACGGGTGAAACCGCAGAACATTGCTAGTTAAATTAATAAGAAGTAGTTTCTGTTTTAAAACAATTAAGTTATAAGTTTCTGCAGTTGGAACATATTCATTACTCTTGTCATATTACTACATTTCAAGAAGGGATAGCAAAAAAAGTTAAGTAAAAGGGATGTCAGATAGGTAAATTATGATAGGTGTTCGACTGTACTGGGTGAATTTTGGTGAAAATGGTAGGTTTTGATAGAAAATGGAAGGATTGGTAGAAAATGGTAGTTTTAATTAGGAAATGGTTGAAATTGGTTGGTTGGGAACATTGGAATAAGAAATTAAAGTTAGGTAGGTGGGTACTCATTTTTTATAGAGGGCGATGAAAAGTAAAATCTCCAGCTCTGGAGCAAATACTATATTTCGCTCGAGAGACGTTGAATCCTTCGAGTTCTTGAATCCTTCGATCCTCTAGATTTAGATTAAAAAAACATTTAAAAAAAGAATTTTTTTGCCGGAAAAAATAATCTTTTTTTCCCTAGGTATACAATAATTATTGTTATCCCTAGAATAATTTGCTCATTTATCAAACTCATTTATTTCCTATCATGTTATTTTAATATCAGCATTGTTCCAATGCCGATCCAACGTTTCGAAGCCTACCTTTTACAGGCTACTTTTACAAAAGTAATTAAATAAATAAATATTGCACGACATTACACACAGCGCAATCTAGCCCCAAATTAAGCTCTAGGCTTGTACTATGGATACTAAACATTTTTTTGTAAATACATACACATATTATACATATAGAAAGTCACCCAGACCAGATACAAATATTTATTTTTAAGCATAAATATTTGCACCCGGCGGGAATCGAACCCGCAGCCTCTTAAAATTATCTAGTAATTCTTTTTTATTTCCATGCGAACCGTACCTAGTTAGTCCGTGTTGAAACACTCCAACATCCTGTAGATGTATTATTAAGGCTGAGTAATGAAACGGTGGAGCTTTCACCAATTAACACTGCTTTATTTAATTGTTTTTTATGTAACATTTTATCTTTTCGAAATCTTTACAAACCTCTTCCTTAGTGATATAGACAGAGACAGAGATAAAAAAACCAACATCAAGGAAACAGAAATCTATGAAAATTAATAGTTTTAGTTTGAAATTAAACTGATTTTCCAGTTTTAATCGCGTTGTTTTTATTTATTACAATGCCGTTTCTACGTTTGTCCTAAGTTTTACTTCAAATTAACATTGCGAAAAAAAAAAAAAACGAAGTAGGTATGTGTCGTTTATCGGTTGCGAACCAATTATGACCATTTTGAAAGTAGCCAGTGTCAATTTTTGCAAGTTATTTGCAACTTATTTACATCAAAACAGCAAAGTCGAAATAGTAAAAGTCAAGTCAAAGAAGTCATTGTAAATGGTGGCTCTTTGCAATGACAGTTCACGCGAGCTTTGGAGACAACGCTAAAGTCCATAGTTTGCATTGATTTTCACTTTCATTACACTTGAACACCTTCAAGAAACTAAACTGATTAAAATGCCCTCGAAATTAAACAATTTACACGCATTTGAACTAGGTTTCACAAAAATGAAAATTTAGCAACACATCTCTTCAACGCGTTCTGCCATAAAACTCTGTTAACTCGTCCGGCCGCGACTACACGCCGGCGTGTAACGCTATAAAAAACATAAAAAGGCTCTCGGCCTCGACTACACGCCGGACTGTAGTCCTACCCAGACCACTTGAAACTCTAATACATCGAAATAGAGTGGATTTTTGTTAGAACAAGTTTTGTTCATTGGCAACTCTGATATATTTTACGTCATTTGGCATTGACAGTAAAATAACCGTCACTTGAAAAAAAATAAACAATTGTGATTTGCAAATTTTTGCTGTCAAATTTTTTCAGTTTCGCCATTTTTTTTTGCCGTGCGGGTGAAAGTGATAAATAATTGTTTCAAATAGTGATAAGTGGGTGATTTGAGTGATAAACTAGTGTTATTTAGTGTATTTGGATCAGTCTTTTGGTATGTATTGTATCAAAATATCGATTTTCTTTGTAGAAACACTTTTTTACGAGTTAGAAAACCGCTCGATAAAATACGTAAAATTCGTGTTTGGTTGAGCTCTAGCGTCATGAACGTAAGGGTCACAATGGAATGGAATACCGGAAGTATACTTCCGGTACTTTTATTTCAACTTGAATTATTTATTATTTTCCTATGATAGCTATATGTAAATAATATTTTATTGTGATCTTTAGACTGTAATGAACACTTTTTACAATAATTGAACTAGGACTAGATTACAGTCATTGTGAAACAAGCTTCGTAGAGAAAGTCGGAAGGAAGTTGGGAGAAAGTATTTACTTCAAAGTAAATAAATAATTATTTACTGCTTACTAAATCTCAAATATATTACCAAGTAATAGAAAAAACATTCATAATTACAATATTTTTTACAAAAAGAAGGTAGGTGGTCTAGTTTAGTTTTTATACGTATTTATGTAAAGTACGTCGTAATTATCTATTTACCATTTCCTATCTTATCAATCACATGACGTATGCTATAATTTTACCTATAATTTACTGATACTCCAAGGGTTAAGTATGTAATTGTTTTGAGATTATTTTTTTGCCCTTTATGCGAACCGTACCTAGTTGGTCCATGTTGAAACACTCCAACATCTTGTAGGTGTATTAATAAGGCTGAGTTATGAAACGGTGAAGAATTACATTTACGTGAAGAAGGTGGTGAAGAATACACCAATTAACATTTCTTTATAATTAATTGTTTTTTTTGTCGCGAACTCAAATTAGTATAATAGATTTTTAAAACCATTTTATTGTAGGTGGACTTCAAAGAAAGATATTTCCTAAAGCTCTACCTACATAGATTAGATTAGCTAAAACTTTATTGTACCAAAATATTACAAAACAAATAACATAAACAAATACCTACAGCTAATTATAATAAAGGTACAATTGGCGGCCTTATCGCTAAAAGCGATCTCTTCCAGACAACCTTTGGATGGACAAGAATTGTAGGAGGGGATGGGTGGGTATGAGAAATATAAATAATATTGATAGTAGGTACTTAATAGAAACAAATGTAGTTATCAATAAATAGTTTACTTTAATATATTATAGATTACATATATACCATGTATTACATATAGTATAATTTATACATACACATATACCAATACAATAATAGATTAGCGGTTTTTGTAATATTGTTGCTAAGAAAACTTGATTGAAATCAATAAAATTAGTTTTGTCTTAGATTTTCGCAATTTCGCATAATAAAACACTTTATTTACCGGGTGTAGTCGCGTTTTATTCATGATTTTTAAACGACTGAGCTTTAGCCAACTTTATAGTTGACTTTACAGTCAACCTTGAAAAAGCCAACTGTAAAGTTGGCGAAAGTTTTGTCGTTTAAATATCATGAATAAAACGCGATTAAACCCCGTACTCAAGTACGGGAGTGTTATAAAATAAGTAATAATAAAAAAATCCAAAATTACTTTTATTAAGCACAAAAATAATAAATAAAACGACATTTAGGTAAGAATTTCTTTCAAAACAAAAACAGTATTGAAAAAATGTGGCTAATTCATTTTTTAAAATAAAATTTCACGCAAATGGCGGCTCAGCAATACACTGGTTTAATATGCAATATTAACAATAAAAATTCGCATATATTTGTGTTTATATTACACTCGTGCGAGAGACCAGTGCAGTTATTAGATAGCCCGACCCAGTTCTTGTGATCACGACGGGCCACAGTTATAGAGGGCATTAGAAAAAAAATCTAATATTTATTTATTACCAAGAAATTTATTTGACATTTCTCAAATTACATACGAAAAGACTATAATATTAGCTGCATTATTAACGGCAGATCCTCGTTGGCAGCAGACACACGGCTCCTTGGACGTTTTTAATTGGACTATGTTTATGTTGTTATCCCTTGTTTTTTTTAAATGTGTAATTGTTGTTTTTTTTATTTATTTTTTTATTTGAGTCTTTGGTATTCTTCTGTGTGTTTATTGCCAAGAAATGTTTTATATTCTATTCTATTCTATTCCTTATTTTACTATTCTTATTTTCGTGTGGCGATGTGATTTACCTATCTATCTGTCTGTCTATCACCAGACTTCATCTCAAGATCCGTGATGGCTAGAAAGTTGTCAATTTTCACAGATAATTTATTGTTTCTGCTACGACAACAAGAAATAAACTAACATCTCTATAAAATAAAAAAAATAAGCAGGGCTATCGTATGGAACCATTAAAGTATGGATCTAACTCGTAGGTACCAACTTGGTCTGATTTTTACAATATTAAATCCAACAAAGAATACATTATTATTCCATGTCTTCATTCATGATGAGAATCGATTAAACAATCTTCGGCGTTGCAGCCAGTTGTTTCCCAGATGCACTACAGAACTCGCCAATGGGATCCCGTTTATAGCTACGGCCACCTAGTTATGCAAGGAATCCCAGAAAGTGGAACGGTACATTTTTCATAGCTTGGGAACTTCAACCTAATGAAATTTCCTTTGGCGACGTTTACTGGCATTTATTAGTTTTATTTCAACGTTCGAGTACTAACTCTTGCTTCGGCCTTGCATTTTTATTAAACTCTTTGGAATGTTTAGGTTTTGGGAAGTATTTCATCTTCATCATCATCAGCCTATTGCAGTCCACTGCTGGACATGGGCCTCTCCAATGCACGCCACCTGGATCTATTTTCGGCTTCTCGCATTCAGTTGTGTGCGATTTGCGCAAGACGGCAGTGTGGCAGCCGTCTTGCGCAAATTGTCACTCCAACGTGCCTGAGGACGTCCTACACTAGGTTTGCCAAGACGCGGTCTCCACTCAAGCACTCGTTTAAAACAACAGTTGTCAAGAACAGCGACGATATATTTATTTATAATTAGGTATAGATCACTATTAGCATCCCGCAGTTTCGCCCATACAGAACACATACATCGAAATTCCGTGAAAAATTCAAGTTTTTTTATGCACCCACATCACACAGCGCCAGATAGTCCCATAGGAAGCGACAAAGCTTGTGTTACGGTGACTAGACAACGGATATACCTGGTACTTATTATTATCAATTTATTTTGTAAATACATAATTATAAAATTATCATTACTACCAGAAATAAAATATAATTTTCAAGCATCTTTTTCGTAGCTGTATATTCGCCTTAGTGCCACTGAGATCGTCAAATTATCGAGTTTGAAATCCAATAAAACTGGTAGAGATGCTACTGTGGCTGGAAGGTATTAAATTTCTCGATTGAAGGGCTCGAATCGAAAGCCCCTTCGATTGGTAAGCTTGAGGTTCTGCAGACGAACGATTAGGTTTATTGAAAATAAAATTACGTGGTGTTTAGGCTAAAAGTAAGATACATGAAGCGATTAAAACCGAAAAATGAATTTAATTTCAATCCAACATTTAAAAAATAGATCTAGGGTCTTTCGTAATTTGTTTTTTTTTGTCATTGCTCAAGGCATATCTACTAGAAATTTTTTCAACCAAAACTTCATCTTCAAAAACGACGAGACGAGATTTAAATACAGAGACGCGAGTTAAAATCTTGTCGAAGTGTGTGTAAAGGCGCGGGGTGTAAATCAAAAGATTGGTAAAGCTAAGCGACCACCTTTCGGCATGGTACGCATCGCCCGAAAGAATGAAGTGACGTTGGCAACCTGATTGCTGGTAGTTGCGCCGGCAAATGCAGGCGATGGACGCTTAGCTCATTTACTTTTTTATTCTAACTCAGATTTAACAGTCAATATTGTATAGAGTAATCCATTTTACATACCTTTTGAACTTAGACCAAACTTAATCTATTTTTTCTAAGCTTCACTTAACAAACAAGCTTCACTTATTACTCTGAAGGATAATTTTATTTGTTTTGATCGCCTCCTGTTTTTGGTAAGACTTTATTAAGATCGTCTTTTGTTTCTGTTTGAAGCTTCGTTTGTTTTTGCAACATTCGTCTTTTCTTTCTCTTTGAAATATAATTAATTGATCATTTTATTACATAAACAAATAACGCGAAAGGTTTTATGTATGTACTAGCTGCGTCCCGCGGTTTCACCCGCGTAAGTCTTTATCCAAAATTCAAAAAATTCTAGCATAAGATCCTTCTCCTGATCATAACAAACGCAACACAAAAAGAATTATCGAAATCGGTCCAGCCGTTCAGGCGTGATGCCGTGACAACGCAAAATAGGCATTCATTTTTATATCCAAGAAGATAAGAAGAAGATGTATGTCTGTATGTGTCTTTGTTACTCTTTCACGCATAAACTACTACACCGATTGCGATTAAACTTGGTATATAGGTAGCTGGATACTGGAGCTGGAAAGTTAGTTTATTATAAAACCGTGTTGTAGGTTTTTTAGTTTGTAGTATTTGTTGGAAATAAATTTTGAATCCTACCGCAAGAACCAATAAAGTCTATCTATTCGTGTACATACTTTATTTTGCGATGCGGCTATCTGTAAGAAAAATCGCAAGTCTGCATCGACCCAATCAAAAAAACTCGCCTAACGCGTACCAATCGAAACGATATTTTATTGTATTTCGACTGATTTTAACAATAGCCTTCTTTATTTGCTTTACGCAATCAATTTTTAGAGACGACAGCCAATTTAGTTTCACGAGAAAATTGGCCAATTTTTTTGCGTTATCGTAGACTGTGTGTTTCTGACTTTTGAAAATTCGAAAAAAGTGTTGAATGACTTTTGAAAATTCGTACTTTTTTTTCGACAATAGGTCATGTTACACTGAAAAAAAAAAGTTACCTTAGATAGTACAGGCAATAAGTAGGTAATGTGTAGAATGGAATAGTCGACGTGGACCTATTGTTTGTTAAATATCGGCATGTTGTCCAAAAGAATTTTACTACAGACTCAAACGATCAGCTGATAAAAAAGTTTATAGTCTGCTTTTTGACCGAGTTTTTTTTCTATTAATTTCTTCTTTTAAATAAAATGGGTTTTATTAGAATTAGAGTCCGCGTAAAATGTTAGTCTTAGATAGGGCTAATAACAAACGGGTAACTGACCTGTTTCGTTTCTTTTCATTCAACTTTCAAGGTTGAGAGACAAAAACAAGACATGTTCCAGATATTACCTATTAGTTGTTCTTTTATAGTTTGTTTCTGTTTTACCTATATCGTTGTTTTCCTTGCCCATAGAACCATTTTTCTCTCATTATAAGTATTATAATTTCCTATAATAGCCGTTTTAAACCTCATGGTTACGATTTCAACTAATTTAATCCCATCGAATCTGTTCTAAATAG
Organism: Idaea dimidiata; assembly: GCA_949358125.1. Classification (NCBI taxonomy): domain Eukaryota; kingdom Metazoa; phylum Arthropoda; class Insecta; order Lepidoptera; family Geometridae; genus Idaea; species Idaea dimidiata. The sequence continues at coordinate 23,405,313 of OX442334.1, read as the reverse complement.
CTGACTTTAGTCTACGCCATGAACTTAAATAACCTTTTTAGGGTTCCGTATCTAAAGGTTTGCCCTAAAAAGGCTAAAAAGGTAACGGAACCCTTTTACTAAAACCCCACGGTCCGTCTGTCTAACAGATGATAAATAGACCATTTAATTATCTATTCTAACGCACTAAAATAAAATAACAATATAAAATAATAAATACTTAAATCTAGGTGGCACAATAAGCTGCCTAATCGCTTAAAGCAATATCTTACAAACCGCCTTTAGAAGGACAAGAATAAAATAAAATGAAAGGTCCCCACCTTTCATTTCATTTTACTTTGATACGACAAAACGTACGTAAGTATTTAAAAATATGATGTAGATAGAGATTGTAGATGATGTATATCTGTGGTCGCTATAACAACAAATAAAACAGAGTAAAATGAATATTGTTCGTCTTTCTTGTTTCCTTTTTGGTACCTAGTCTTTTGTTGACCGAACGAGCGAAGCGAGTGAGGTCCAGTGTAGACAGGCCTGGTGCTTGTATCTTTGTAAGGTTGTTTCGACGATAACTTGAGTATCGTAGCTGCGATCTATATGAATTTTGGTACGTGCGTAGTTTAAAGTGTTTCGCCACAACGTTTTAAATAACCCCCTTTCGGCTTAAATGGTCATCGTCGGAACACGCTGCATCTATAGTGCCAGTCAAGGACTATTACTTACGAAATACCCAATTTTATTACATGCATTTATATGCATTTACATACATTACGCATACATACATTAATTCAAAATTTTCGAAAAAAATGTTCGATTTTTCAAAAGCCGTAAAAAAAAGTTGCTCGCCAAGACGTTTAAAACAACTCCCTTTGGGCTTATACGATGACCACTCTGTAATACACTCTGTATACAATAAAAACACTCAGTATACATTTTTTTTGTATTATTATCTATTTATTACACATCAAATAAAAAATACAAACAAATTAAATTAAAATACAAACTAATTAAATCTAAATACACATAAAATTAAAACAAAAAAAACAAATAAAAAAATATAAATAAAAAAAAATAAAACAAATAAAACATTAGAAACAAATAAAAATAAATAAATAAAAATAATATAATAAAAACAACACTAAACAAAAGGTCCACTCCTAGAAGCCCCGGTCCGAAAGAAGCCAAAATGCAAGGCGCGTTGCCCCGCTAAATGGCTATGGCAAGCCTTTGGACCAAAAACGTCTTATATACATACATACATTGTATACAATTATATTTAAATGCAAATTACTTGTAGCACATGTCCGACCATCTCAAGTAGGTATTAGATGAGAAAAAGAGTGAAGGAGGGCTTTCTATGCTCCGTAAAACTCGTACGATAGTTATTATAATGCGAAATGGGCTTCACCGGCGTATTCGCATAGTTCACATCGGTCTCGTACAAAGATACAAGCGCCAGGCCCGTCTACACTGGACCTCACTCGCTTCGCTCGTTCGGTCAATTAAGTTCGATAAACCGGTTTTCCGGACACCCATGTCCCCCAATTAGTTGGGATAGTTGGCGCTCTACTGTAGTTATGATTTGGATTGTCTTTGGTTTCTGTTTGGATCATTTTTTCGGTTTCGATCGGTTTTTGTTTCTATTACGGTCATCTTTAGCTTCGGTATCGGTAAGTATACAAGATGTAACGGGTATGCCCTTTTAAGCCGAAAAGGGGTTGTTTTAGACTTCTACGCGAACTTTTGTTTTACGACTTTTGGAAATTCGAAGTACTTTTTGAAAATGTTAAGTGTAAAGTTTACTTGAAGATCAGCTGTTTCTTAGAGTTCGAGGTCATCGACCTTATGTTGTCCTTTCATTTAGTTTGGTCTACTACAACCAAACCTTCAATTACCTTTATTTCCAAAATTTAAAAAAAAAAGTTCGAATTTTCAAAAGTTGTACAACAAAATTTGTTCGCCTAAACGTCTAGCATAACCGCCTTTCGGCTTAAAAGGGCTTACCCGTTACATCTTGTTTAAAAATATTATGGTACGGAACTCCCGGCGCGCGAGTTTTACTCGTTTTTCAACTTCTTGAGACACAAATTATTCAAACTACTTGATAGGCATTACAAGCTGAACCCTGTTTAATGTATATTGAGCACTTAGAATACTTTGATGGAAAAATTTCTTTTTAGTAATTCAACTGGAGAAGTGTAGTAATTTGCATTTTCCGTATTTATCTTCAATTTGGTTGTTTTTATTCAATTTATTATTCTTACGTTTGAGAAGTTGGAACCGACACAAAATTTTATTTATATACAAAATCTTCTTTCAAAACCAGATGGATTCCTTCTTTGGTGCTGACTTTTGTGTTCATCGATCAGCTTGTGTTTTTAATTCTATCGTCTTTTGCTAGAGTTGCGACCGTCTTTTGTTCCTGCGTTTCGAGTTCTTTACTGACCCCTTAGGTATTGAAATTCTTAATAATATAATAAAGGCAACAAGTTCAAAACCGGTAAAATAGTTTAATTCAATCCAACATCACTGTTCGGGCCATAGTGCGAGACCGATGTGAACTATGCGAATACGCCGGTGAAGCCCATTTCGCATTATAATAACTATCGTACGAGTTTTACGGAGCATAGAAAGCCCTCCTTCACTCTTTTTTTCATCTAATACCTACTTGAGATGGTCGGACATGTGCTACAAGTAATTTGCATTTAAATATAATTGTATACAATGTATGTATGTATATAAGACGTTTTTGGTCCAAAGGCTTGCCATAGCCATTTAGCGGGGCAACGCGCCTTGCATTTTGGCTTCTTTCGGACCGGGGCTTCTAGGAGTGGACCTTTTGTTTAGTGTTGTTTTATATATTATTTTTATTTATTTATTTTTATTTGTTTCTAATGTTTTATTTGTTTTGTATTTATTTATTTATATTTTTTTATTTGTGTTTTTTTGTTTTAATTTTATGTGTCTTTAGATTTAATTAGTTTGTATTTTAATTTAATTTGTTTGTATTTTTCATTTGATGTGTAATAAATAGATAATAATACAAAAAAAAATATATACTGAGTGTTTTTATTGTATACAGAGTGTACTACAGAGTGGTCATCGTATAAGCCCAAAGGGAGTTGTTTTAAACGTCTTGGCGAGCAACTTTTTTTGACGGCTTTTGAAAAATCGAACATTTTTTTCGAAAATTTTGAATTAATGTATGTATGCGTAATGTATGTAAATGCATATAAATGCATGTAATAAAATTGGGTATTTCGTAAGTAATAGTCCTTGACTGGCACTATAGATGCAGCGTGTTCCGACGATGACCATTTAAGCCGAAAGGGGGTTATTTAAAACGTTGTGGCGAACCACTTTTTAAACGACTTATGACTTTTTAAGTTAATGTTTCATTGAAAAACAGCTATCTTGAAAATAAAGGCAATTTTGATTGAACAGTTTTGATTGTAGTAAACCCAACTAAACTAAAGGACTAAATAAGGTCAATGTCCACTAACTCTAAGAAACAGCTGATTTTCAAGTCAATCTTTGAACTTAAAATTTTCGAAAACTACTTCGAATTTTTCAAAAGTTTTTCACCTAGACGTCTAGAACAACCCTCTTTCGGCTTAAATGGTTACCGTCGGAGCACCCGGTATAATTTCTAATAAAACTCCTGTAAAAGTACATTGGTTATGTCTACATTGTTTCTAGTCAATCACAAAATGAGAAGAAGAAAAAAATGTAAACAATATTAGATGAAACGGTAGATTTCAGAAAATTTTGGAACTGTAGCACGTCTGCTACAGTTCCAAAATTTACAAAATTAAAAATTAAAACTTCGCGGGGCAATCCGTCGTACGGCTATATGATGTAATATTCAAAGCACAACCTATGGTATCACATATGTAACTATACTATGGAATGGACGGACAGGGTGTTTTAACTTGCGGTAGTAACCCTGGAAAGGAGCTGAAGGACACCCAGAACACCGTAGGTAGGTAGTGAAGGGAGTGCACATACAGCTATACATCTTAAGTAACGAGTCAGTACCCTAGTGGGTCATGATAAACAAAATTATCGACGCTTAAAAAAAAAAAAAAAAAGCTTAAAAACCAACTAATAAGTTGACGATAGCTAGGTCGTTTTAAAAATAATGACGTTTAAAACATGATAAAACGCGATACAAACCGATTAACAATATTGTGATTTAAAATTCTCGACCTAAGGTCATTCTTCGGTGTGCGAAAACGATAGCGCGATCTACAAAGTATCACGCCATCTAGTATTAAATGGGCGATACTACGGAACAAAACAATGATTATAATAAAATAAGACATTAGCGTCAAGATGGCGGGACCAACTCTCCAATATTAAAACTTTATAGAAAGATTTAGTACCAAATTGGTACTATTTGGTACCTCAGTTAAAAAAATTGGTACCTCTTTAGTTTAGAAGATATTTAACAAAAACCCTGGTCCCGCCATTATGACGTCAAGATGGCGGGCCCACTGAGAAAAACAACTCGGAGCTAAAAATAACTTATGTACAGATTTAGTACCAAATTGGTACTATTTGGTACCTCAGTTGAAAAAATTAGTATATCTTTGGTTTAAAAGATATTTAACAAAAACCCTGGTCCCGCCATTATGATGCTTTGGTAATTTTTCAAAAATCATACTTCCGTAAGTATTTTCGTATTTTTTAATATTTGTAGATTTAGTACCTAATTGGTACCTACAGAAAATCCTTTTATTACGAATTTTTACCTTATATTTTAAGAGATATAAGCATTTTTATTTCTACACAGAGTGTTTCAGCGAGGGTAATGTATGTACTTCACAGCAGAGGTTCAGTGCCAAGGACAAGCATTGACCAAGATGGCGGCTGGCGAAGTGATTACCAGATAATCGATATTTATACATACATAGAACGGAAACGGAACGGATTTCCTTCTAGAACGGAAATACATTCTTTTTTTATAAATGAGTATTTCCGGCGGGATTGGAAAACGTATAGAGCCTTCTACGAGTAATGTAGGTAAGAAATATAAATAGTTTAAACCGCTACCTACTGATGTTTTTTTTTCTTTCGGTCTGATACATCACCGATATTGCCAATATAGCCATATCAGTACTGTGTCTTTGTTTAGCTTTTTTTTTAAACTGAGTTTGGATTTGTATAGAGACTTTGGCTTAGGTTTAAGATTAATATTACGTTTTTTTTTCTTTTTTGACTACGACGTTTTTCAAAGTAGTTTTCGTGTTTATTTTCGATTCCCGTGCCATCTTGACGTCATAATGGCGGGACCAGGGTTTTTGTTAAATATCTTCTAAACTAAAGAGGTACCAATTTTTTTAACTGAGGTACCAAATAGTACCAATTTGGTACTAAATCTGACAATATAAAGTTTTAATATTGGAGAGTTGGTCCCGCCATCTTGACGCTAATAATAAGACGCGAGGTGCTACAGTACAATAAAAAAGACAAATTACAACTTAGTCCACCCTGAGAAAAAAGTATGTAAAGTCTCCGAAACGTAGGAACGGCATTGCAACAATGCTGAAAGTAATTAATTAAAATAACACCATTTAAAGCGGAAAAATTGGTTTGACTTCTATCCAAAATTGCGAGAACAGATGAAATTTTTTAAAGTATTTAACTTTTATATATAACTATAAATTACTTTTAAAAGGTCGAGACAGTAGGTTAATTAATTAAAATTAAAGTTCCGGTTAATATTTACAGAGACAATGTTATCCCTTAGATTTATGTACGTCACGTTCCGCTTCCGGTGTCTACCTACCGGCGACGATAAAATAAGATAAATTGAAAAGTTTGTCTTGGGTTCACAAATACCGATTGTAATTAAATGGTGGGATTCAGGTTGTAGCCTTTAGAATTTGACATGATTTTATATTTATATTAAGTATTCAAAAATATTTACGATTTAATGGGGAAATGTATCTCCTTGCAAAAATAATATTTCTAAGTTTATTTTTTTTTATCAGAAAAGACATTGCGTTTAAAAAAACAAAGGTATTTTAACATCTAAAAAACCACGGAGGTTCAAATTGATGTTAAGTATTAAGTTTACATCAGTCACTTACTAGTCGGTAGGTACAAATAAACACAAGATCGAGAGAATAGAGAAACCAGGCAGGTACTTATAGGTTGGTATAGTTGCATGTTATTTAATGCCATACAGACACAATCATATCTGTAAAACATCATCCAACATGATGAATGCATAACGGTTCCTAAACATGTTTAGGCTGTTAATCGTATTTATAATTTGTCAAACTGTCAATGTGTGTCGTAAAATTAACAGTTTGACAAGCAAGTGCAAGTCGCCCTTGCGACTTGCATAATACAATTTAAAAACATATTTAACTAAATCAATTTTAAAATAATTTATGGGAAATCGAACATTGGACTCTATTTCATTAAGTGGACGAATGATAATAATATGTTGCCACACATTGACAGTTCTTGAAATTCTGACAGATTTTAAACACGTTTAACAGCTTAAACATGTTTAGGAACCGTTGTGCAAGCCGGCCTAAATTATATTAGATAATGTTACTTACTTATAGGTTTTTTAGGAAATAAGATTTAAATTTAATCTTGAGGTTTATTTTTTCACATAAATCGGTAGGTAAGTTATATACAAATATAAAAACATAAGAAATAATAAATTGGAGTGAAAGCGACATCTCACGCCGGAAGTGTCAACTAAAAGTTGACCACCCGAGCCAGTCAATAGTTGTAAAATTATTGTGGTTAGATGGCGCTGAAAACATGCCTCAGTTGGTAAAACAATAACCGGGGAGAATATGTTCATTAATTACACCATGTCACGTGGTTCCCGTGTGGCGTAGTGGTTAGCGCGCTCGCTTGGATAGCGAGAGGTACAGGTTCGACTCCAGTCATGGGGATTTTTTGGATTATTTCTTCTTGCGAAAATATTTATCCCCCTTATTTATAAACGCTAATTAATGGGCTGCATAACTATGCATCGTTTGTCTTCTACTGTCACATGAAGTTTCAAAGGTGACAGACAGAGACAAACGTCACATAACTTAGTCATGTGTAAATAATCTCTATACTATCTATACTAATACTAATATACTAATACTAATATACTAATACTAATATACTAATACTAATACTAATCTATACTAATATTATAAAGCTGAAGAGTTTGTTTGATTGTTTGTTTGTTTGTTTGAACGCGCTAATCTCAGAGACTGCTGGTCCGATTTGAAAAATTCTTTTTGTGTTTGATAGTCCATTCATCGAGGAAGGTTATAGGCTATATTACATTACGCTACGACTAATAGGAGCGGAGCATCCATGAAAAATATTGCAAAAACGGATTTTCGAAAAGTACTTCGAATTTTCAAAAGTCGTAGAACAAAAGGTGTTCGCCTAGACGTCTAGAACAACCCCCTTTCGGCTTAAAAGGGCTAACCTGTTACATCTTGTATACACGTAGCGGGCGACGATGATGAGGGTGGCCAGCCAACTCTGTGAGGCATCATGCCGCGCGGCTCAATCGGTCGGCTCCATGGAAGACAGTTGTGTCACCAAACTGCAGTGCTTTTTAAAAATTCTTTTGCAATATCTCATTGTACTTTTGATTCTTAATATATTTTGTTTTATGTTGGTAATTAATATTATAAAGAGGTTACGTTGGTAACATATTAGGGGTTAAAGTATGAAATTGCCGATTTGTACTGAAAATCTTAATTGTTTATTTTTTAAATTTTTAACAAATTTATTTAATCAAAATAGTTGCCATTATTATCTATACATTGCTGCCATCTAATGGGAAGGTTATTAATGCCTTTGCAATAGAACTCCGACGATCTAGACTGCACAAACTGTGTGAAAGCATTTTGTACTGCCTCCTGGGAAGAAAACTTCTTGTCACGTAGATAATTGTCCAAATCACGAAAAAAAATGGTAGTCCGTTGGAGCAAGGTCTGGTGAATACGGAGGATGACGAATGGTTTCTAAGTGCAGTTCCTGAAGGGTCAAAATGGTTTCTCGTGCTGTGTGAGGTCTCGCGTTGTCGTGGAGCAATAATGGTGAAGATCGATTCATGAGTCGGGGCTGTTTTACTGCTAGTTTTGTCAACATGGTTCGGAGTTCGGCACAATAGACATCTGCCGTAATTGCTTGACCAGATCGAAGAAAACTATAGTGAATAACACCATGCTGAGACCACCAAACAGTTACCATTACCTTTTTATTGGTAAGTTTTGCTTTAGGACACTGTTGTGGCATTTGACCTGGGGTCAGCCATTGCATTTTTCTTTTCCGGTTATCATAAAGAATCCACTTTTCATCACATGTTACAATTCGATCCAATATTCCTTCATTTCTGTACCGGTTCAACAAGGCAACACAAGTTTCAACACGCGTTTCTTTCTGCAGATCAGTCAAATCATGAGGCACCCATTTTTCGTATTTTTTTATTTTATTGATTTGACGCAAGTGAGTCAATAAAGTGGGTAAGGTAACGTTAAACCATGCCGCTAATTCCTGGGTAGTTTGACTAGGATCGGCTTCCACTATCTCTCTTAATTCATCGTTATTCACCTGTGTGGGCGGTCTTACTCGTGGCTCGTTCTTTAAGTCGAAATTTCCATCACGAAAGCGTTTAAACCAAAATCGCACGGTGCGTTCATTAGTAGACCCCTCTCCAAACGCAGCATTGATATTGCGGGCTGTTTCTGCCGCGTTAGTTCCGCGTCGGAACTCGTATTCAAAAATCACTCGAATTTTCGCAGTATCCATCTTTTTTGTCTAAATTGAATAACAAAAACAATTGAAAGTCGATATTCAAATGTTTCACATTTTTTAAAAAAAGAACATCACAGAAACCATTGAAAAAAAGTTTTATTCGAAAACCTCAAACCATGAAGATTCTATGTTAATTCAAAGAACCTATTGCAATAAAACGGCAATTTCATACTTTAACCCCTATTATTATGTATGTATGTATGTATTTTGGGGGTCATCTCAGAAACTTCTAGACCTATTTGAAAAATTATTTCACTAATAGAAAGCTACATTATCCAGATGTGACATAGGCTACTTTTGATCCCGATATTCCCTCGGGATCGGGACTTACGCGAGTGAAACTGCGGGACGGCAGCTCTGAAAAATAAAGTCGTGTATTTCTATTTCCAACTCAACAACCCGTAAACCGATATGAATGAAATTTGGTACAGGGTTGGTTTAGAGGTAGAAATAATATATAGGGTACATTGAATGATCGTACGGGTTAAGCAACACTTGGTACAACATACGTGATGGGTGAAAAAGAGCAGGTGACCCGATATTCATAAACTTGGTACAGGGTTCGTTTAGAGGTAGAAATATTATATAGTACTTTGAATAATCGTTAAGCAACACCTGGTATGACATACGTGAAGGATCATTAACGTTACGGGATAGGAAGTTACGCGAGTGAAACCGCGGGGCGCAGCTAGTATTTTATAAATAAGGGAGTCTAAGTTTAAATATGCCTTGAGCAATAAAAAAAAACACTAGAAATATTAAGTATTCTTTTTATTTAACAGTATACCGGTATTATATTAGCTCTACGGCTTTGCTTACATATCCTACCTATAACAGAATTAGGAAAAGATATGATTGGGATAGGATTACGTTTTGCAAGTCTATGGATTAACCTCCTTACTTACGAGTATAAACGCCGGTTAACAGCTGCATAAACGATGTATCGTTTGTCTTCTACTGTCACATGAAGTTTCAAATTTGACAGACAGAGACAAACGTCACATAACTTGGTCATCTGTTTCGTTTATATGCAAGGGGGTAAGACAATAAAAAGTTTCATATGAAATTGGACTCCCCTTTTCTAAGGGTGTAAAGCAAGAAAGTTTGCTCTTTATATGATGTAGATTTTATAAGAAAGGGTTGTTGAAAATTCCCACAGGATTGGGAGTTACGCGTAAATTTACAGATAAACATACGGATCACACTTAAGTAATTCTATTTGCAACAAGCCACCATAAGACATTGGTTTTCCAACTTATTAATCCACAAAGCTTTGAAATCATGTTAAATTTAAACGAAGCCGAATATTTTTCCACATTAATTTTAAACAAAGGAATATTTTTAAGCAGCGAAGTAATTAACAAACGGGGGTTGTAAATTTTTTATATAGCTATTAGGTACCTACATAAAGTTTTATTGGGAAAAAAAATATTCTTTATTTTACGGGTAAATAACGACACCATGAAATATACGTTTTCCCATAAAATGGACCGGTATAAAATCTATTCAACATTTTTGATATAATCAAGGTACTATGTTTTCCGTTTATTTCATGCTTTCTTGTAAAGTCTTTGTAGGCTTTTGTTGTTTAGAATGACTCACCTCCGAGGACTAGTATTTACGCTTTACGTTTGCGTCGTCGTAGCGTCACGAATTTTTTTCACAACTAAGTATAATGTGTACATTATACTAAGGCCTGATTTTTCAAGTTGAGATATCTGACAAATAAAATGTATCCCCACCGAATGAAAAAGTCACGATCAAAATTTGAAGGCTTTTGACGACCTCTGTGGCGCGTCGGGCGAACGCTTGGCTGCAATACAGAAGGTTGCCGGTTCGATTCCCGCTGGATGCAAATATTTATGCTTAAAATAAATATCTGTATTTGGTCTGGGCGTATTTCTATGTATAATATGTATGTATTTACAAAAGAAAAATAAATATAAATATAAGTACCTAGTATATCCGTTGTCTAGTCACCGTAACACAAGCTTAGCAGCTTACTACGGGGCTAGATGGCGCTGTGTGTTCGTCACAGGATTTATTTATCATTTATTATTTTAAATTTGGTTGGGTTCGAACTTATACGACAGATATCTTTTATCCGTGGAATGAAAAATCGGCTCTTAGTTTTAGGGACTACCTTACTTTCATGCTAACTTACAAATTCTGACAATTTTTAGGTTCATTTCTTCTATGGTTTTCGCTATTTTGCATAATAAAACACTCTATTTATCCGGTTGAATCGCGTTTTTATTCAATTGCGTATTTAATTTTTAGGTTACCGTATCGAAAGTGTAAAACGAGAACTATTTTACTAAGACTCCACTGTCCGTAAGTTTCCCTGTCAGTCACTAGACTGTATCTCATGAACTGTAAAAAACTAAACAATTCAAATTTTCATAGACGATGTATTTCGAATGTGAAACTTTTATTATTGCTCACTTTCGACCTCTAAGGAACCTCTAAGGACCACCTGAAATGCGTTGTGCATCAGTCAGTTGGTCAGTGTTTTATATTTTTTTACAGTTTTCTTTTATTATAGTCCGATTTACAACAAACTTTTTTTTTATTATTGTAGCATAAATTTTGAATTTTTTCTAATTAGTTCGATACATATACTTATATGTATCGAACTAATTAAAAGTAAAAGAAGGGAAGGCTATTACGAAACGTAACTTTCGAAATTTCGGTCCCGACCGAACGTCAGTAGTTAGTTATTATACGCTCTAAACTAATAATTACTGTACGTAGACCAAAACACAAAGAATATAATATAGAGAAATGACATTATGAGTTTTTCATACAATATTACATTAGAAGCAGGGTGAAGTCGCGGAACACAGCTACCAGATGTAAATTCTGATCCGTGTATCGTAAAGTTGTTTTTTATACACGACTTTATGGGCTTGTAAAATTAAATTTTGTTGACTGAATAAGTGTAGGAAATAGATAACTCGAGGTCGTGGTAAAAATCGATGTTTTTGTACTAGTATTATAAAATAGAGTATTAGGTTGTTGGTATACTTAATAACTTGTCAAAAGACTATCGACATTAATATTAAAAGTATATCAAAATACGGTTAAATCGTTGTTTTTTGGAAGAAGTTGTTTTATCGATGTTGGATCCCAAAAAATTCCTAAAGTTGGGTACAGCGGCCCTAGCCAATATTCTTATCGAATAACGAAATCACCAATCGACAATTTTTTTTTTTTATGAAATTGACATAAGCTCGGGAAAAATCAAGCGTGACCTTATGTCAATTGTATACAAAAAAATCTGTCGATTGGCGATTTCGTTATTCGATAAGAATGTTGGCTAGCGCCACTGATCCTAGTAGATTTTTAAGCATAAAAAGTAGCCTGGGTTACGGGTGCTTACTTAAAGAATCAGGTCTCCGGCACTGACGAATCTGTGCGGCTCGGTACCTATCGATCCGGAGTTAGTGTTTATGAAACAGGTAGATTTGTTCTAAAAACCAGATGAAACCGGCCCGTACGGCGCAGTCCAGGTAGTCGGTACCGACAAGTATAAACCTGTTTCTTTATGTGTGAACGCAATAGACAACATAGAAATATTGTACCTGTTGTTCCAGACGGGTCGGTACCAACCCGTCTTGTTGTCAGTACCGGAAACCGGTTTCTTTATGTAAGCACCCTACTTTTTAGTGGTTAAAGAATTTTTGAAATCGGTTCAGTAGATTCGGGGCCTATTCATTAGAAACAATAATATACAAATAACAATCTTTTCTGTTCATAATATTAGTATATATTTTGATTATCTATACTTATAATAAAGTAAGAGAGGACAAAAAGTCTGTACTTGGAAGTAAATTAAAAAAACAGTCGTGTGGAAGGCTTAGAAAAAGTAGTAGAACAAAATTATATAATTTTTAATATTTATGTCTGTCTGTCTGTTTATCTGTCGGTTCCATATACAATTAAAAACTACTTAACCGATTGAAATCTGGTTTTCAATATTGGATAGCTCTATTTTCGAGGAAGGTCGTGGTATACTTTGCATCGAAATCCAATTAGTAGAACCCGAGTAATGATAGAAAAAGTGCAACCGCTCGAGAACCGCTCAGCCGCCCGTGCCCGTGATAACACGTTTGACTTTTGCGGGTAAAACCGCGGGGCGCAGCTAGTCAACTAATAATAGTGATACATGCTTACAAATAATAATTTGCTTTATGATAGGTTTCTGAAGAACCATGGAATATTCCATTATGAAACCTTTAACCAGAATTTTCCGAGTAGTTAATCGAGTTTAGCATTAACTTAGTGTGGTGGCATAAAATAGAACACACTATAGATATATTTCATTGAAATTGATATGGGTGAAATAAATGCTAGTAGTCCTAGGAAATGACATTGTATTTCACGAAAGAAAAATATTGATAGATAAATTTGACGACCTCTGTGGCGCGTCGGGCGAACGCTTGGCTGCAATACAGAAGGTTGCGGGTTCGATTCCCGCTGGGTGCAAATATTTATGCTTAAAAATAAATATTTGTATCTGGTCTGGGCGTATTTCTATGTATAATATGTATGTATTTACAAAAGAAAAATATATATAAGTAGTATATCCGTTGTCTAGCCACCGTTGTCGAAGCCTAGCATGTGTGACCACACGCACACACGCTCACGGCCTGATGACCGAACTAAACCGGCTCAGCGCACCTACCTACCACGCATCAAAAAGGCTCGGCACCCGCCCGCTCGCTCACTTCCACATTAGCAATAGACACGATAAGTAGGACAGTACAGTAAAGCATTGTAATTTTGTAATAAATTCATTTGTACAAGTCTGTAGTGCATTTCTCATTTCACAAGTAGGTTCCTAAATCTGTAGCTGAAGTAACTAGCTAGGCAGGAATCCTTCATAATGATCCATCGAGCCACATTCATCGAGCCACTTGGAATATGCTGACGGTGTTGAAAACGAAAGCGGAAATCGACCACGTACGCAACACAAAAAGACGAAGAGGATAACCACCATACACGTGTCAAGAAGTCATTACGTATTGGAGAAATAGTACATAACCTGGGGAAGCAACTGGCTGTGAGTTCGTTCCAATTTATCCCGTCGAAATCATTACCTACCCTATTTCACTCATATACGCATTAATTGCTATTTCTCACCAAATTCCAGCTGTCCTACATCAAATTCATACGCAATTTATACATACATACCAAGTCATCGTCGCTAGATTATTACTTATTATTAGTAATAATTACGCAAATTCATCAAAAGCACCTATCTAATTCATTATTTCATCAAAAATCGTCAAGGATTATTTCTATCAACTTCTTCGTGAGTGTATACACCCTGACCTGTGTACCTATTTACTGTATTCATTATTTCATTTAGCTAATACAACCAATTTATTGCATTCCAGCCTTCAAATTTAAGGGCGTTGTCCGCGCGGTACCTACTGACGTGGAGCGCGATCACGCGCATGCAGCGTGGTTACCTACCCTATTCTATCGCTTGACTCGTGCTGCATTTCTCACTTCTTTCGCAACGCTTAAAATTTAAGTATCGTGGCAATTCATTATTTTTTATTTCATTTGTTCTGTGTGTGATTAATATTTGTTTTCAGTTATAATTAAAATAAACATGGAGTCTAAATCATTGATTAAAAAACGTGGTAGTTACAAAGCGAGATTAACTCAATTTAAAGCATATTTAGAAGTGATTAACAGTTGTGACACATTAACTTCATTGCAAATTAACGAATTACAAATAAGACTATCTAAAATCGAAGAACTTTACTCGGATTTTGATTGTATTCAAACTGACATAGAAAATTCATGTGAAATTGCAGATGTACAATACAAAGAACGCGAGGACTTCGAGAGTCAGTATTTCGGAGCAATCGCCGCTGCTAAGGAGGCGTTGACCGGCAAAGACATCGCTGCGGACTTCGGATCGGCTGCAGGTTCTGGTTGTACTGATCATCGCGGTAAAGGTGGGCCAATTACACACAAACTGCCAACTATAAAATTACCTACATTTTCTGGCCAGTATCATGACTGGCTAGTATTTTACAACACATATTTGTCACTCATACACACAGATAATTCAATACCTAAAATCAGTAAATTTCATTATTTGCGCGCTGCTTTGTGTGACAGGGCTGCTGAAGTGATTCATTCGTTAGAATTTACACCAGATAATTATGACGTAGCATGGGGATTATTATGCGAACGTTTCAACAACAAACGGCTTCTAGTTAATAATCATTTACAAGCCATTTTTAGTATTCAACCCATGTCAAGGGAGTCGGGCGAAGCATATCGTACTACAGTCGATATTATTAATAAAAATTTACGTTCGTTAAAGGCACTCGGCTTACCGGTAGATGGGTGGGATATACTCATAATTCATATAGCATCAGAGAAGTTAGACTCAGTAGCAAGTCGCGAGTGGGAAACTCACCGAAATGCACTTAACGAGCTACCGACACTCATAGATTTTACTAAATTTCTTAAAAATAAAGCTGACTTATTAGATTCAATAAAACGACGTCGTCATAGTGATGTTACTCACGTGCGACACAGGTCGTTTACTCTCAACAGCTCACCTCCGCGATCTACAAGGGCGCTAACTTGCCCTTTATGTAAAAACAGTCATGCTATTTATCAGTGTTTGAAATTCAAGTCATTTCCTATAGAAAATCGCATTCAAAAAGCAAGGGCTCTA